>CM061041.1:114824167-116205417 GCA_030762985.1 Adelphocoris suturalis | reverse complement strand
CATAGATATTCTGGCGGAAATTTAAAGTATTTCCTGGCCGAATTTTAAAGCACTGGTAAGGTTTACTGTTGTGCTTACATGGTATGAATACATTTGAACCAGATGGAAACGAATGCCTCACTTTTTTAGCAATGTCACGCGAACTACTGGTTTTGCCTTTCTCCTCGTACCTTGATTATCGTCTCTCACTGTCACTGTACCATCCATTTCACTATCACCCATTTCGATTAACATAAATCATCACTTGAAATAATATAAAAATTCACTGATAAACATACAGGTAGCCGAACTTCACAGATAGCTAAACAAGAAGCAACAGGAGCTAATCACAAAGAACAAGAAACCAATGCTAACTAAAAAAAAAAATTTTTTTGTGACTTGTGGGGTTTTGCATGGCTCCTCCTCATTTGAGCGTCGGTTTACTTTCAACTCACGATGGATTAAGGGGACGTGTCATCGTTGCTTGTGCTAAGTGCGGCTTACGTGGTTATTAAAAAAAGCAACAAAATAAATAAATATGTAGCGAAGGGCGCTTGAAGGACGGATTACTTGAAACATCGGGATTAGAAGATTTTGAAAGAAGTTCATGCTGATGATTTATTATTCAAAAACTTTACTCGAATGTCGAAGACCAACTGCGATATTGAATCTGATTCGAATCAAAATTGAAAAACAGGACACACGTCTCCATGAGCTCATACCTTCAAAATGTAGACTTGCAATTACACGTTGCTTTTTGGCCACGGGTTATTCAATCAAGTCTCCTTTTTACTTGTTTAAAATTTCCAACAAAGCATTTCTCAAATGATACCCATAGTGGTAGTGAACTTATATTTTTATTCGTTGTTATTGGCTTTCACCGAAAAAATCATTTTTAAATTGCATGGCCAAAATGGCGTCGGTAGCAATAACGTAACACATGGCACTTAAGTCTCCATAATAACAATAAGCCATTTTAGAGTATCATTTAATTTATAATTACTATACCTTACATAAATACTTTCATAGCTTATAAATATACGTTATACCTTATAAATTTTAACTACCCCTAGGATTGGAGACCCTTGCTCTAGACTGAAGTAGATTAGTGTTCATGACTGTTAGTCGGTAAATGCTTACTAGAGATTGAGGAATTAATTTGTGATATTTAACTGAACCTTCATTAAATCTACAAACTAATTCTTGGTTGCATAACTGTTGCAGTTGCAGAAGTTTCTACTGCTGAATGATCAAATCTTGGTTAAAATGGGTTGGTAAGTATGAATCATGTTAGAAATAATATTGTTTAGGTGCAGGTATTCAAATGAATACTGAAAGAAAAGTTGGTATAGTATTTGGAGAGAAAAAGTGTCATAAGCATTCATTGTTGACACGTTATTTATGGGGCATTATCGCCTGGTAGCATGACAGCTCCAAAAGTTATAGTCAGTAACTACAATTATTTATTTATTTATATTTATTTTATCATAAAGCTTTCCTTTTTGCAAGTCTTTGAAGAGAACAAAATTATTTCAATAGCTTTACATAATGTTATGTTACTTTTAGCGAGTTTTCGTTAAAATGAAGGTATTGGTAGGAATAAAAATTCCGTCAAGCTTTCTAAGCAAAGGGCAAGCACATTTTTAGCACATTTAATTGGTCACTTCTCAAAAAAATTGCTGAAAAATATCACTTGAAATGGCTTTAAAAAAAAAGTTGTATTTATCATTTTTAGCAGAATATTGCTCAAATAAAGTTTATCAAATATGAAATAGAACATTAAACAATTTATGTACAAAATTATGTTGAAAAATGTACTTAAATTTCATTAAAATTTGCTATGCAATCGATAAAAACTGCCAAAAAAGAACCTTAAAGTCCTAAATCTCTTTTTGAATAGCCGATTACAATTTAAAATACTTTTTTTCCATAAAATTAATAGTTAACATTTTCATTGCACTCAAAAAGCTCAAATTTCCAAAGAATTTAACACAATCTAAAACGATAACTTACGAAAATTCGCTCATACAATCATGCTGCATGACTTGAACTTTTTCTATGAATTTTCACACAGTGTATGGAAAATTTACATACTTAAAAAGTACACACACAAAACATCGATAATAACTTCAAACAATCATTTAAAAAATGGGTAGGCACTATCGAAGTTAGTAGAGATATAATATTTTATCAGATAGTTTTTCTTCTAAACTAATTTAATAGTTTAAAAACCTCTGGGCGCTCATATTTAAGAAATCTATAATAGTTCTGGGTGATTCAAAAGTCTGATATGAATATAATGGGCTGTAGGTCGGAATGAGGCGGTTAATGGGATCGAGACAACTATGGATTGCTAGATTATATGTTAAAGTTTGCTTAGTATCCACTGGAATTCTCTCGAGCCACTGGAAGCTAAAGTGAAGTATGATCAGTTCTTGCTGATACCCTACTGCTACTCTCAGATCTTTCGGTACACGACTGGCCTCCATATTTCCATGATCTAGCTTTCTTTTTGTGCGAATTCGTTTAGGATGCAATTTTTGCTGCTATCAGCAGTTAATCAAGACTCTTAAATCACCATGTATAATGCAAAAATTTATGGAAACTCATTCATATGGTCATGTTGCTCAACTGGGACTTCTCAGTTGACTACATTTTTAAAGGGGTAATAGAAATGGATTAGCACTTGAGATGTTTTCATAATTCATTTCTTTGCTGCTGACCATTGATCTCTCGAGTAGTTATATCATTAGTTTCTACTAAGAAACGTTAGTTATTATTCATGATTGGATTCTATTTCGTACGTAGAGATTATCTCTCATGACACCACCATGTTTTGTTTCTTTTGTACTCAGGTTAGCCCAAGTTCTGGCCTACCACCCATTCGCTGTTTTGATTGCTGTGACGGTATTCTCAGCTACTTGCGTCATTGTCCCGCTTTCAGTCACGAAATTGCCTAACTTCAGAGACCCACAGCTGGTAAGCCACCTAAATATTTCAGCGGCTTTTTAGCATACTCACTCCCACTGGAATAATAACCTATTATGTTCTGTTTCTATATAAAACCTGAAACATATACATATGTATACTTATCCTTACCTGATGAACTATTGATATAATTTGGAACTCCACATTAGCCAGTCGAAATTCTGCTTTCTAAAATATGGTAATGAAATCGATAGTAGGTAGTATATATGGAGATGCTTACCTAATAACTAGGGAACTGCTATTGATTTGGTTATGTATTTATCGTTGAAAATCAAGCTGATGAATTATATGCTACTTTTCAGGGATTTGAAGCTAGAGGGACCGAGATTGGCGAGCGTTTGATATCCTTCGAAAATTTGATCAATTCTATTGGATCATATGGCATTCTTACCACAAAACCTGTTATACCTCCTGTTAATAAAAAGGTAAGTAAAAATACCAATTGTCAATACAACTTGGTTCATTAATTTGCTTATCCAAAACTTCCATTTCCATAATTAGAAAACGTATGTTGCAGTTCAAGATGTGAAAACTACCCTTATAGTACATTTTCAATAGGTGTATGAAATATATGTTATTTATTTCGCAGGATAAAACTTCAAAGAAGACTGACAATGCCGATGGAGGAGCTTCCAAAGACGTGAATAACGCCAATGTTCTAGTCCCTCAGAATCCAATCAACAATATTTCTGTTGTAAGTTTCTATTTATATATGAACTCCTTGTGCATCCTTACTGTAACCCGTTGTTACCCAAAACAAACACTAACGGCCCGTTGACAGAACTGGTTAACCTTAAACCCAGAGGAGTTTCAGCAAATTTACCGTTCGAAAAGATGCGATATTAGATTTTTTCTCTAATCTATAATATTTAATGACATGCTCCTTAATGAGCATGTCATTAAAAAAAGAGATCAATTAAATATCAAGTTCAAAAAAATGTACTGGCTGCTCGGCAGGTACTCCGATCTATCCCTTCACAACAAATTGCTTATATACAAGCAAATTCTAAGGCCAGCCTGGACGTATGGCATCCAGCTCTGGGGCTGCCCGAAAAAGTCAAACATAAAGATCATACAAACTTTTCAGAACAAGGTACTAAGGAGTATTGTTAACGCTCCCTGGTACATACGAAATGATGACCTCCACCGGGATCTCAAGATGGAAACAGTTAGCGAAGTGGTTAAGGACTTTGCTATTAAACACGAACAGCGGCTTCATGAACACATGAACCCAGAAGTTCTTCGTCTATTAGACAACAGTAACGTCATCCGGCGTCTTGACAGAACGAAACCTCTCGACCTCGTAACGTGATGTGACAAGACTTGTGAGAAAGTGATCCTATAGAGTAGTTGCCATTAGGCTATGCATTGTATTAAATTGCATTAAATAGCATTAGTATTAAAGTAAATTAACTTGATGGGCCAAGCTCAGTTGTTATGTTATGTTTCTAATAAAAAAATTTTGGAAAAAAAAAAAAATCTATATTTTGAGATGACCACCTAACACTCCAATTTGTTTGGTGTTATTTCAGAGTTTACCTTACATTTTACCTTTACTTTTTACATTAGCTTAATGTAACTATCCCATTGGCTACATTTGTTTGCTATGTTCACGTCGTGTGAATCTTCAGGTTGTAGAAGACAGTCAGCGTCTTGGCGATGATGACGAAGATTCCAACTGGAAATCATTAGAAGAAGAACTTGAAGAGGGTGGTCATCATGATCACGTGCATTTATCAGACGATGCGTTTTACTGTACCAAACTGAGTAAGGTTCATTTCGTTTCTACCAGTAGTTGCATGCCTACACAGATTTTGGTGATTATCTTACGGTAGTCTTGATGTATATTTATATTTGCCGTTTACCATAGAGGATTAGATTTAATAGACGCATGGGGCCTCAGAAATGTATAGAAGACATTGAGAGATGTATTATTAGAAACAATAAACCAGTAGAACAAGAAGATAGGAACAGTCACCTGTGCGAATTCTGCAGCTTCTATTTTTGTAAAACTAAGTCATTTTGGTTCAGAGGAATAAAACCGATTAAACATTCACAGTTACTAGTCAGGTGTCAATGCGTACACTCCATTTGAATGAATGTCACCCTATAAATAGGTGTGAATTCTTATAACTTTTTCAAGGGACCTCATCATATACATATACTAGAAAGTGTTGGATGTAATGCACTTGGCTTACTTTTCCTTTTTTTTGTTACATAACTGCCTGTCATTGTTGCCCAACATATATTCAGTAAATTCTTTACTATGCTGTACTTACCTATTACATCGTAATTAAAGTTAACCCCATCGTTGCCCAATTGGTCTCCTCCTTCATAATTGGATTCTTGTTCATAATTAAGATGTATTACCTATTATTATAATTTACTGCAGGTTTAATTTCAGGTTATGACTATGCACGTTTGGTTTTCTCATCTACCGATGGGTCAGATCTTTTCAACTTTCAAGCTGTTACTGACATGTGCGAGTTGGAGCACACTCTTACATCTATATTTGGGTACAATATGATATGTGAACTGATAACAACAGACTGGTGCTGCCGTCAATGGTCACTTCCTAATTATATCGCGATGTTGAATAATAAAACATCCTGCCAAAATATCACGGTAAGTTTTTTTTGTTGAGAATTTTGCAAGTGCTCAACAGGAATTCGCGTTGATTAAGTAACATAAAGAGACCATTCAACAAAATGGATTGGGTGAAAACGTTATTTACGCTCTCAGTCGCAAAACAGCTATGGTGTTGGATAGATGTTGACGAACATCTCTTATGACTCTAACTTATAACGTTACTAGCCGCTATGGCTCGCTTCGCTCGCCTCCACGTCCAGGCTGGGGGCAAGCCCCCCGGGCCCCTCATTAAGTTGCTCGCTTCGCTCGCAAGGTGTGGCTGTATACATGCGATGTATTACAATTGAAACATGTAGGGGATGTTGCTTGCTTCGCTTGCAAACGGTAGATCCCTAAGGGTAGGTTTAACGTGTGTAAGGGATGTTGCTCGCTTCGCTCGCAAACAGTAGATCCCTAAGGGTAGGTTCAACGTGTGTAGGGGATGTTGCTCCCTTTGCTGACAAACGGTAGATCCCTAAGGGTAGGTTTAATGTCTGTAGGGGATGTTGCTCGCTTCGCTCGCTTGAGGAAGTTATACTGCCCATCCAACTTGGCAGACGTTTTTTTCTGTTGTAAATTCTTACAAACAAATTAAATCTTATAAAACTACGTGGAACCACAAAAAGTTTATTAGGGAATGTTGCTCGCTTCGCTCACAAGGTATTGCTGTATATGTGTAGGAAAAAACCCGTATTTATTCTGTTGAAATGTCTCTCGAACGGAAAAGTTCCATCCTTCAACGCACGTGCGTAGGCCTGCTCGCAACATTGTGAAACAGCGGCGGGCTCGATTAACTTGTCATTTTAATCGCTTCGCCTCTGTTCCCCTCGCATTTTGACCAACTTCCCGTCACTTTTTTCGATATTCGATTTCAGATTCAGATTCGGTGGAATCAAACCTGTATTTCGCCCCAAACACCGTCCCGAAAAACGTACGTTAATAGGGTATATTTTAATCAGAAAAAACCAAGTTTTTCGTCTGAATTTTTGAGAAAACGGGTCCCTACTCTTTAATTTTTTTCGCGCCGTCGTCTTCCTTGTAGAAAAACCCACGAAACCGGTATTTTTCCGGAATTTTCGACGGCCGTTTAGTGGGGTAGGAGAAGCGGGGAAGTCGAAAAAGCGTGCATTAAAACTTGCTTCGACCCCCCTCCCGCCCTAAGGCCCATGGTTCGGGTGGGATTAGAACATTTTAAATTCTCTTATACACCCTATCGGAAAATCCCAAGAAGATCCCCCCACTCAGCCGTTTGGCCGTGCATAGACACGACAAACAGACAAACAAACAAACAGACGGAGTTTCATTCTAATTAATAATAGAGATAGAGATAGAAATTGGCTCCCCAACTTCATAGTCAATGATATTGTTCGGGCCAAATACTCTACTATAAGCAAACATATTATCTTGGGCAGAATCTTTAACATGCTTAAATTATTATATTTATATTAATCAATTCATTAAGAGTAGCTTTTCGCCTTTTGTGATAATCCATCTTTATTGATCCAGGTTTTATAATATAGGCAACAAGGTGATAATCTACAAGTGGCCTATATATTATAAAACCTGTATCAATATTTACATTAAGTTTTACTTCACAATATTTGCTCAATACATTTTCTTCCGATATAACAGAAAGTTAGGAACCTTTGCAATCACTTTCGTCGTTGGAAATATTATTATCCTTCAAAATCGAAATTTCCACTCTCATACTGCGTTTCTTAACAAGTTTGGCCTACCGTCTATCTGTGTATCCATTCTAACTTGAGTAACTCCCTCAATTTTCATCCGGTTTCGATGATGAAAATTTTCAGGATTGTGCAGTTAAGACTACTGATAATCACCTTTAAGTTGCATTCTGTTTGGATGTGCAATAGCCTCAGCGCATACGCAAAGAACATATATAACCTTCTAAATTTTCGGTAGGTACCAGTTGTATATGCGATCTCAGCGCACTTTCAACCTCCAATATGCGATCTTAAAGATCTGGATGTGATCTCAACACAAAACACCAAACTTCGGTCTTTCACCTTCCTTATCTCTCAGTTCCACCTCTTTTCATATGGCCAGTAAGTGTCTAGTCAGTATCCAGTGTCCGGGCATTCAGTGAAATGCCCCTCCACGAATTATATACGAAGAAGCATGTCACATCCGATTCAGACACCCCATGACGATGATGTGTATGATACTCAACGGAATTATGGCACAAGAGTGCAAGGGCCATGGGTCTTCGGTATGTTGCAAGCAGGCGGACATTTCAGAGCATCAGTTTTTCACTGTTGAGAAAAGGGACAGAAGGACGCTTGCTGCCAATCGAAAACGGGATCAAAGTTGATTCTGTGATTTATTCGGACGAGTGGAAGGCCATTCAGAAAATTTTATCGACCCACTTACTGGAGCTGACACACCATAGAATCCTTGTGGAAGCACGTAGAAGCGCGTTATGATATAAAAGTAAATGGAGCCGGGGGCATGATAGACAGACAGTTGATCAAAGAGTAGTGGGGCTCACTGCACCCATCACGATCTTCACTAATCTTCACGACGATCTTCATTTTTGGAGAGAAAGGTAAGATTGCCCCTTTTCCCCCTTTCGTTAAGCAAGTTATGGATTTTCCAAGTGAGATCGCATACTGAGTCCAGACATCGTGTCGCGTCGATCCAAGGCCCTACAACTGTACGTGGATCTCAGACGCCGCCGAATGCAAATTGAAGAGAGCATTGGCGGACATATTGGGGTCAACTTCACGCTCCCTTTTTGAATTGTAAGGCTAGCTAGTTTGTGTATAAGTGTTCGTAGAAAACATATTTTGTATTATCTTGATGAAAACTAGTCTAAAATCATTAAAAACGTCAATTATTATGATGACAACACAGTTTGTAAATGAATTTTATGCAATATTTTCAACAGAGACCAACTGTGGGAGCTGCTTGTCTTTGGAATATCTAACCCTATATGACGATTTACAAACTTATTTAGGCCACAATTCTCGTCCGATTTTCGTGATTCTTTTTTTGTTCAACTATGAATTTGGTCTAGTTTTGGATCTTATATCAGGAATTTCAAATTTGATTATGAAAAAGGGTGTATGGAGGGGGTAACAGTAAAATATCATGATGTTTCAACTAATATCTTCAGATGTTTGTGATTCTTTTTTGTTCAACTAAGAATTTTTTTCTAGTTTTGGAAGGTAGGTATATTATGAGTTTCAAATTTCATTATGGACGAGGAAGATTGGAGGAGGTAACAGTAATAAATCATGATGTTTTAACTACTCAAGTCAGATTTTCGAGATCATTTTTTAAATTCGATTATAAATTCGGTTTAGTTTATAAAAATATGTCAGGAGCTTCAAATTTCATACTGGAAGTTTTATTATTTGAATTTGCTGTCGGTGGAGGGAGTTAATTGGAAGGGGGGGGGGGGGGGGGGATTCGAGAAGTCATGATATATTTGTTTTTTCTCTTATTTTAACTCTCACCAAATATATATAAAATCCATTCATAGGGACGTCCGTGTAATGCATGCACTACTTACCAATATGATTTCATGTAGTTTTGCGTAGTGGCGATATTGTACTTTTCATACCGTCCTTATAATAGTTAGGGCATAAGTAAGTTAGGTATTTTAAAGTGAAAGATCCTTCCATTATTCATAAGCAATTATCTCAGAACCATTCTTCCAAAGTAACAGAAGAATCGCTCTGCATTTCAATATTGAGACAATATCTTGTAAATAAGACACAGTTTTACAAACACCATGGGTTCACCTGGATGGGGCAAGGAGTATGATCAGAGGAGCTGAACAATTAAATAAGTAAATGAATAACTACTTCATGGCACTTTCTATGTTATTATATTATTTTCATTTTACATACAATTTCATACAATGCTGTCAATACAACACAATACAATATAAGTACAATAGGCAATATACAATGTCAATACAAAAAACAATTTCATACAATTCTCTCAATTTCTTGTTTAAAGGAAATCTGTGGAAAAAACAAAACAAAATTTAGATTAATTTGCAAACTTTGTAGCTCATGCATATTGATAAGTTAGTAAAAAGAAAATTATTATCAACTTCAATAGGTACTGAGTTACCACATCAAGAGGCCTACAACGGACCAAAATAATCGTTAGGAAATCCTGAAAATCTATACTTACTTGTGAAATGAGAGTGTGCAGTCTTCAGTTTTGCGATTTATGCAGTTAAATGCCGCACACACTTTAACCATTGTTCATTATCAAAGAAATTTCATGAGTAGATGAACTATAATAAGATGAACTACAATCTTCATTGAACATAAATAAACGATGTTGCCCCCAATATGGCTGACTACAGACCGTTCAATTTGCAACGCGACACTAGCGCTACGAGTGGGTCTAGTTTACTATTACAATATCTTTGGGTCGATCGCTGGTCGAACTGAGATCCCATATACAACTGGTACCAAATTTTCTCCTGATTTCAATTAGATTTCTTGGGATCGAGTTTGTTAACCCTTACCCTATTGGGGAAGAAAGAGGTTCCTAGGACCATCATTTCACTTTGTTTTTGCCTTTATTTTCTCTTAATATCTCTAAATGTGAATTGATGGTGATGCTCAATTAGTATCATCATATTTGGATCAATTATAGACAACACGCAACTCGTGGGGATACCCTGAAGGTTGTATCATGAATTTGTGCCAACCCTGCATGACCATTCTCCAGATGGCTTTTAGGTTAAAACGTTGTACACTTTTATGTTCCAGGAGTTGGATGTCCTTAGAACTAAAAAGTTGTTCGAGATTTGCCAACATTACTTTCTTGATCTCAACCATGTGCCTGACTTCACTAATAAGGAAATGCCTCCTGAATGCATGAAACATAATTCTGTGCATAATTTGATACACTACATCCTTGACTATGAATATGTTGTGAGTGTAAAAATCTCTCTAAAGTTTATTTACTAATGTACTATACGTGTGGGCTTGTTCCGATTCTTTACATTTTTCCTTCAGTGTTACCTTTTTCTTCTGATATTTTATTTTACTTATCATTTTTTTACAGAACCAATCATTACCTCTGAAAAACGTTATGGTATTTCTTCCAATAGCTAGAGGCTCCTCCTCATTAGATTATTATTACCTAATGAGTGAACATAAATTAGAACGTGGTAAAATCAAAGTTGCTGCCATTGATTTTGGTGAGTAACCTTATGCTTCTAACATAACTGCCAAGTTAACCTAATGTGATTTCAGATTAGTACTCATATAAAATCGTTGTGGAAAATAATTATTGAAGCGTTTTTTTCTTCATTTTCAGGTCTTAAATATACTCTGTTTGATGAATACCTCGTCAAAGATACCCAGCTGATGTTTTACGGCGCCATTTGCGTGCTGCTGGTTATGTGGCTATATACTGGGTCATTTTTCATCACTTTCATGACTGTGTTAGCTATTGGCTACTCTCTTGGCATCTCCTACTTCCTTTACAGACTCGTCTTTGGATTCAAGTTCTTCCCCTTCATGAACATGTTGGCCAGCGTTGTTGCGATAGGTAATCTCATAGCTCAGACTTACCTGTCTTGCCAAGTGTAAAACTGTGAACTCGAGGGAGTATTTTTATATTTGAAAAAGTTGAACGTAAAGAGATTACAGATAATAAACATGGTAAATAATTTATTAGTTACCAGCTAGCTATACTGGAAATATTTTCTGTGTAGTAACTGGGTAAAAAAACAAAAAAGTGAATTAGTTTGCAATAGGAAATTATAATGATTTACCGCTTTCCTTCTAATGAATGAACATCGATACTAAATTATTTGGTTTGTTGTATAATGAACCACAGAAATTTTGGATTTAATGAATGAAAGGGGTAGAAATGAAGAAGGCCTTCTAAAAAAAATTATTTTTAGCGAATTTTCGTAAAAAGTGAAGCTATTGCATGGCTCGGAAAATTTTAAAATCAAAATTTTGAAAAAATTTCTTCATTGAAATCCAGTTTGAGGCATTCTGAAACGATTCCTGAAGTGTGCGCTTTTTCATATTATACAGGGTGATTCCCTCGCAGATGCAAAAAAAAATTGGGTGAAACTACATCAAAAATGGAGTAAAATGCCGCCAACCGCATATTTTTATCTCAATCCGTACTCGAGATATGATTTTTTAAAGGTTTTTCAGGAATACCGTGTTTTTTTCATTTTAAACTCGGATTTCTCCACTTTTCCTCACTTAATTTTAACTGTCTACCTCATTTTCGGTATCAGCATTAAATTTCCTATAAGAATAGTGTACTTGGGTTCTTAAAAAGTACCATCCGAAGACCCTCACATCAGCTCAAACATTGACGATTTTGAAAAAATAATATTTCTGAAAATTTTTAAAACTTTACTACTCTTTTAAAAAGAATCCTGGAAACTGGCAAATCTCATGAAAACTGCTTCATCTAATATGCTTTCCAACGGTATTATCAATTTTACTTTTATTTTGTTATTTAGGGGAGAAAATAATGTTTTAATGTTAAAAAATGTGGGGTTTTCAATGAAATTGTTGGTTTTCTCGAAAGATGACCCTCCATGAACCAACGAGTATGGTGTCGGTTTCTATGTATTTTTTCTCGCTGGATCAAATGGAAACTCTTGCAGATCTCTCAACTACGTTATAATCGAGTTTTACACTTTAATTAACTAGTTTTACCCCATAACACACATACATTTAATCGTAACAAACAAACTAAACGTTTGCGATTTTAAGTGTAAAACTCGGTTATAACGGAGTTGGAGAGATCTAAAAATGTTACCATTCGATACAGCGTGAAAAAATACATAGAAACCGACCCCATACTCGTAGGTTCATGGAGGGTCATCTTTCGAGAAAACCAACAATTTCATTGAAAACCCACATTTTTTTAAACATTAAAACATAATTTTCTCCCCTAAATAACAAAATATAAGTAAAATTGATTATACCGTTGGAAAGAGTATTAGATGAAGCAGTTTTCATGAGATTTGCCAGTATCCAGGATTCTTTTTGGAAGAGTGGTAGGTACCTAAGTAAAGTTTTAAAGATTTTCATAAATTTTTTTTTTTCAAAATTGTCAATGTTTGAGCTGGTGTGAGGGCCTTTGGATGGTACTTTTTAAGAACCCAAGTACACTATTCTTATAGTAAATTTAATGTTGATTCCGAAAATGTGGTCAAAAGTTAAAATTGAATGAAGTAAAGTGGAGAAATTTGAGTTTAAAAGGAAAAAAAACACGGTTTTCCTGAAAAAACCTTTAAAAAATCATATCTCGAGAACGGATTGAGATAAAAATATGCAGTTGGCGGCATTTTACTCCATTTTTGATGTAGTTTCACCCAATTTTTTTTTTTGCATCTGCGAGGGAATCACCCTGTATATATGTGTGTGTGTGTGTGTGTGTGTGTGTGTGTGTGTGTGTGTGTGCGTTTGTGTATGTCATTCCAGATAATAACTCTCTTTAGGAATGAGATAAAAAAGTTGGTCGAATTTCAAAAAATGTGCTGACAAATCACTAAAAATGGATAAAAATCGTTAAATTGATATTTATTAGCCGAATATTGCTCAAATAAAGTTTATCCACTATAAAATAGGACATTCAATCATTTTTGTACTAAATTATGCTGTAAAATTTACTTAGATTTTGTAAAAATTTGCTAAAAAATCGATAAATATTGCAAAAAAAGCTTAAAATCCAAAATCTCTTTTTGAATGGTAGATCGTTTTTGGCCATATAATTAATAGTTAACAATTTCTTTACACTCAAAAAGTTCAAATTTCAAAACAGTTTAATTTTATACAATATGATAATTTACGAAAATTTGCTCATACGATCATGCTGCATGACTGGAACTTTGTTATTGTTGGAGCTGCCCATGCCTTATGCTCCCGTCGTGTTCTTTAATGGGGAATTATCATGGTTATTGTTTATTCACTCAATAGAAAGGTCTGAGCAAGGGATTTCCAAAAAGGAGCTATATGATAGGTACCTCATCAGTAAAATCGCTCTATAATTCATTTGAACAATGACGTCATGGCCCCGCCCGCCTGGTGGGATCCTTCTGCTCCATTGCCTTACTACGTCACGCGTGATCTTCCTACCCGTTTATTGTCCAAACTAAACGGTCTTTTGAACTTGAAATTGTGACAAGGGGGTTTGCATGTGCATTGAATCCTCCGAATCTGAGGTCAAAAGTGTGAAATTCCAACAGATTACCGTTCCCCATTATTTTCTTGTACGGTTCAGTTATTTGTCTAGGTTTGCTAGAAACCTTGGTAGAGCGAATGGGTGGGGGGGTAATTACCGATCATCTTAAGTTAGCTCTGCCCAAGAAATTTTTCTTCAACCGATTTTCATGTAATTTTTTTAACACAGAATGTGTTTTAGCCATGGACTAACTAGCCGAAAATGGAACGCGGGATGGTAACGAAATGTGTGACGGATGATTTTCACGTACAACCGAGTCGTTGCTAGGGATATGGTACTTCGTCGTTTTTCATCCCACAAAATTCGTTGACCATTCGTTCGAAAGCTCTCGATTTATCCAACAATATTATGTTAACTACTGCGAAGTGCGTGTCCAACAAACTGAGTTATGAGCATGGTTATATAAATAATTGTTTACACACAGGTGATCATTCTCAATAATTGATATTGTGAACATGATTGCAACCGCTTGTTAATTTCTGATGATTTCATTGAGCTTGTGTTTCGATGATTTGATTCATAGCAGGTGATCTGAGTATTACGAAAACGGTTTGATTTGTGAAGCGGAGGTTAAATAATTTGAATAGGTAATTTCTATACTTTACACTCTAGGAAGCTGTAATTTCGTTTGTAGCCTCTTTAGGACATTTACTTGACGATGCTCAGGGTCCGGATCAGATGTGTGGCTCTTAAAGCTAATTTCTATGCTTTACACTCTAGGAAGCTGTAATTTCGTATGTAGCCTCTTTAGGACATTTACTTGACGATGCTCAGGGTCCGGATCAGATGTGTGGCTCTTAAAGCTAATTTCTATGCTTTACACTCTAGGAAGCTGTAATTTCGTATCTAGCCTCTTTAGGACATTTACTTGACGATGTCCAGGGTCCGGATCAGATGAGTGGCTTTTAAAGCTAATTTCTATACCTTACAATCTAGGAAGCTGTAATTTCGTATGTAGCCTCTTTAGGACATTTACTTGATAAATCGCTCTTGATTTATCACGAATTTATTTCGTATTTTTTTCGTAGTTTCATACTATAACTATATAAATTGATGTTATAAATGAATAGTAAACAATGACGCTTGTTTGGTTGTCACTTGGTTGCGCGACAACGCAAACACATTCTGTGTTTCAATAATTTCGTCCGAAGTATGTAAATAGAGGTAACCGGGGGTCCAGGGGGCTAGCCCCCTGGCGAGGTTCGGAGCGCCGAGTTTTTTTTTTCTTTCCCCAATAATACATTTGGTCTAGCTTTGGAACATACTTCAGGTGTTTCAAATTCGTCACGGAAATGAATGAATGTATGAGGTAGTACTGATAAATTTATGATCGGTGGGGGTAAATGGAGGGGGTGATTCCAGTGAATCGTTATTTTCATTCTTCTCATCCAGTTTTTTTTCCCCCATTTTGTCACAGGTTTAATGTTAGAACGGGAAATGAACTGTACTATTTACACCATGCTCAGCTGATTTTTTGTGATTATGTTTTGGGCTAGGGGACTTCTCTTTCTGTTTTTTAATCAGTTAAAATAACTAACTAATTATAACCATCCAGTCAATTTTCAAAGTGAGCATGATTTAGAGTTGTTAACGGACGCCCCTTTAAAAGCAGTTGTTATCAATATGATTTAAATTGCTGTTCTCTGTTCAATATATTGTCACGCTTCTCCATACAAAGTCATAAACTTCTTGACCCCGATACCCAGTGTCGTGATTTTTTTCTTCTTTGCAGAATTTATTTTTGAAGTACTATCAGCCACTCTTGGGAAACAACATTATATTTGAGAAAATGAACGACCTCATCTGATAATTTACGAACTTAATTTGTTAAAGCCGTTTACATTTTTAGGCATTGGTGGTGACAGTTGCATGATCGTGCACAAATTGTGGATGTGCGCCAGGGAAAACGAAACCAACATAAAAAAAGTAGTTCAAAGCGTGCAAGGTCATTCAATATTGTGCATGATGGCATCATCGCTGACTACATGTATTGCATTTTATTCATCATTCATTAGCAAAATTACTACCATCAGGTGTTTCAGGTGCGTGTTACATATTACTGTTTTTTCAATAGAATGTATCTGTTAGAAAAACGAATGCTATTGTTAAATTTCACTTCTTCAACAACTTTCTTATGTCATTCTCGTTTACTATATGAAAACTTGATGATATTTTTAAAGAATCTTTGTAGCGAAAGACTATGTTAGATATTTCTGGTAAGGATTAATTTACAACTAAACTTAGCAACACTCGAGCTAAACTTTCTTTGTTGTTTTTCTTTCAGTGTATTTGCTGGTACGTCAGTTGTCGCAAATTTCCTAATATTAGTGATTTGGGCTCCAGCATCACTTGTTGTATCTGAGAAACTTCCATCGTTCAGATTAATCCCACCAACGATCAAGACGGCTGTGGCTTCCACAAGCCAAACCGTCCGTAACTTCCTTTTCACCCTCGTCTTGAGGTTCCGCTATTTATGGCTCCTTCTCTTTACTTCAATGGCGCTGCTATCAATACCCGTAATATTCTATTATCCCCGTTTCCGTCTTTCGGACTCTACAGATCTCCAGCTTTTTGCGTCGTCTCATCTATTTGAACAGTACGACTTGGTTTTCAAAGACAGATTCCATTTTGAACGCATCCTAAAAGTAAGTTACTATTAATAGAAAAGTTTTGGCCAAATAAATTAACAGTAAAGTGATTCAGGAAGTAGGACTTGGCTCATATGAAATATTTTATTGATTTTTCCATCATATATATTATTCTATTATAGACTTTGAATTGATTGTGTGCATAAAAAAATATTCATCCTCAAAAATCTCAACAAATTCCATTTACAAATAAAATACTCAATTATATAAATTTTTATTATCATGTTACAAGTTTGTATTATTAAGTACAAGTACTATACTTACTTTTTTCTCTGTTGAAGATGGAGTCTTGGATGGAGAACCAGAGGAGGATGCCTCTGAGATTCGTCTGGGGTGTAGTGCCAATTGACAATGGTGATCACATGGACCCATTTAGGCGTGGAAAGTTGATTCTGGACAATACTTTCGATCTGGCCTCAAAGGATTCCCAAACTTGGCTACTCTCCTTCTGCATCAACCTCAAGTAAGAATAAACTTTTCATCCCTTTAGTTGACCCCACCCCTGCAGCCAAAGCACATGTTTTCGTTCGTTTATGAAGTTTTTATATTCTTCCACCATCTGTTTCTACGAACTAAATCCCTCCCGACGAATTTTGTAAACCCGTTTCAATGAAAAATGGATGTTGAAGAAGAACGTTGTCTATTTACACGAAAATAAAGAGTTGCATTGTTAGATGGATTCTGTTGGTTTGGTATTAGTATCAAACAATAACCCAAATAGAAAACGGAATCAGGTTCTTCCAGCTTTCTTTTCCTTCGAACATCTGTAACTCAGGCCTTCACAGAACCCTTGAATTAAGGGCTATAATCGGATTTTCATTCACACAAAGGGTCCCTTGTTTCAAACGATCTTTGCTAGCTTGATTAAGTGTTGTTTAGGTTGATTGGAAAATTTAAAATCCGAAATTTTACACTTTAGCTTACTAGTTTCACCTCTAAAACCACATAAAATTTGTCATACCAAATGAACTCAAATTTTTTAGTTAAAGTGTGTGAAAGTTCCCGTGAGATCCAAGAGAATGCGCGTCCGTCGCTCTCGCGCCAGGCGTCATCCTCGAGTTCTTGGAATGCTGCGTTTGGCGATAGATGAGGATCCGAGAACAGGAAAATCATCTTCTCCGAACATAGCACATATGCTATTAGTTCGAGTTGTATCTCTTATGGTACTGTCACACCTCCCTCTCTCTATGAGTGCGGATTTAGGCCCCATTGCACCTCTGGGGGAGACCTAAGTCCGTTACAAGTGTAAAACTAGGTTACAACGGGGTCGGGGGGTTATGCAAGAGTTACCATTCGATTCAGCGTGAAAAAATACGTCGAAACCGACCCCAAACTCGTATTTTCATAGAAGGTCATTTTTCAAGAAAACCCTCGATTTCATTGAAAAAACGATGTTTTTCAACATTAAAACCTAATTTTCTTCCCTAATTAGCAAAGTAAAAGTAAAATTAACTACACCATTGGAAAGCTGAGATTCTGGCGCAAATTTTAGGACTACAAGCTGAATTTGACATGTACAATTTCATTGGACTTACAGAGTATGAAAATAGAGGTCATTCTGAAGATTTGACAAAATTACTTTCCAGATTGATTTTTCACCAATTGAACCATCTTAAAAAACGTTTATGGTACATTAGGAAGATGGAAAATTCAACACTCTTTCCAACGGTATCATCAAAATTGAATTTTCTTAGGTAATTAAGGGGGCTATGGCCGTTTTAGTGAGTTAAGGTCGAAATCACGAAAAAGTTCTTAAGAATGGAATAACTCGAAAACAAAGCGTTTAACCCCTTCGCGACGGGCGTCGTTCAGCCACTGCAACGCCCCTGGCCTGACTGCCTCAGAGCCCTCCAACCTGCGGACCAGTGCCTGAATAATTGGCCCTCCACGCGTGGCGAAACCACCTTCGCTTTTCGGAACTGGATCAAGAATATTAGAATTTGAAATTTCCGGAGTGTCATGATCACCATCATCGAGAAAATCGTCAAAATAATCGTCTTTGAGTTGATCCAAAAAGTTTGTTGAACGAGCTTTAATTTCAACGTCAATCGCACCAATCCCTAATTCACTGTCACTCCCGGTTATTATTTCTTTACGAATTTCTTCATCCGTCCACCTGTGGTGGTCCATGGTGAGGAATAAAAACGTAAAAGAAAGTACAAGAATGGAAACAGGTATGAGTAAAATTATGACAAAGACCGAGTGCGGGCAAAAAACAAGAGTGACCAAGACTACGTTTTTCCTGCTATTTTGATGTGAATAAAAACTCTCAACAACGTCTTTGATCTCAGCGCATTCTATTAGATACTAGACGTAAATATTAGTTACAATGCCTCTCAACGGATGGCATGAGAGTCGATAGAATGGAGGGAAATTCGAAAACTTGATGGCCGACGTATTAATACGTCGTTAGGCGTTACGGAGGACATCTGTGCCGACGTATTAATACGGCGGCCGTCGCGAAAGGGTTAAAAAAAATCTCTACAAGGAACTTTCGATCGTAAATTAGTTGTAGATTACATGGTTGAAGTTTGCCGGATACAACGTGAGACACCCTGTATATATATATATATATATATATATATATATATATATATATATATATATATATATATATATATATATATATATATATATATATATATATATATATATATTTATAGTTTCTTTCGTGGTATCTATTTGGCCATACTTTTTCTTCTTATAGAAACCTTTCGATGTTTTTTAGGGTTGCTCATTGGCAAGGTTATTATTAGGCATCAATAACTGTCACTAATGATTACCTATTGTTATTTCAGGATGCAGCCATTCTACCAACCAACCTCTGGTCCGCTTTTAGCCAATTGTTTTATCCAACCATTTGTAGATTGGATGGAACAGAAGTGTATGGATCCTATTGACCAACTAACGAGGGAGCCATGTTGTGAGAGTGCAGTCTTCCCGTATGAAAGAAACGTTTTTTCATTGTGCCTTGCCAAAGCTGCCATTTCCCTGTACAACACGCCAAAAAATGTGTATGTACCCACTATTGCTGGACCAAAATTCCTATCTAAGTCGAAAGCAAAGGTGCCAAAAGTCAAAGCATTTGTTGTTGAGTATGAAGCGAACCTCACACTTACCACATCTTACAGCATGATGGACAATTTTTACAATGAGGTATGATTATATATATTTTGCTTGGCCACTCAATTGGCTTTAAGAGCTATATCAGAGTAGAATAATTGTATGTATGATTTATCAACATCCTCTCAATGTCAAATGTATGTTATTGCTTTTTTTTCCACTGATCAGCATCATTTTATGAATATCCTACAGGTTGAAACATGGGCAAGAAAAGAATTCGATAAAGCTCCGGCAGGTATGAGGAATGGCTGGTTCATTTCAGACTTGGGACTCTATGATTTACAGAAGACTCTTGTGAAAGACACCATTACATCTTTATTAATCGCTATGGTTGCTTCATTTCTGGTGGTCGCCTTCACTACGTTGAATGTGACACTCAGCTTCCTAGCGATGATTGCCATCACGTTCACAATTCTAGTGACTGTCGCAGTGCTGGTCCTTATGGGATGGAAACTTAACATACTCGAAGCTATTTCTGTTTGCCTCGCCATCGGACTTGCTGTGGATTTTTCTATGCACTACACCATCAATTACAAGTAATTTAGCTCAATCATTTTTCTCCATTCAAAACTCATTGTTTGAAGCTAGTATTGGTTTATCATTTTCCATATTGAATTTTTGTTATCGACCAAGAAAGAAAAGTCAACCGCTCCTCTAATTTTGTAGTTCTGAGTTTCAAGATACGTAGGTTTCAAAAACCGTCCGTTATTTTTGTCCCAAACTATTGTTACAAGAAATGCATTTAAGAAAATAACGAATCGACAAGGATGTGCCCGATATAGCTTTTCCACGGTTTTGACTTTTTCCACATAGATTTAGACTATCAACTTAGGTTTAGACTGAAAAAGGTCTAAGTGGAAAAAGACTAAAGCTATGAGAAGGTCTAAATCTAAGTGGGAAACCTTAGTGGAAGAAGTCTAAATCAATGTGGAAATGCTACATCTCAGCACGAAGTAATAACTTAACATACTTTAGCTGTGACCTAACTTCTTGAAAACGTTACAAAGTAGCGTTACGCGGGAATGGAATAAAATCTAGTCTCGGTATCATCTAGGACAAAAATCTTAAATCCCAAAGTAGCGTTTCTAGAAAACGTTTGTTGGTGAAATGATTTTCTGCCAGAGAAACGGTTGGTAATATTGATAGATTTCTTTTCTTTAAATTTCATGAGACCAACAATGCAAACCTGCAGAGATTCTGTTTGACGATTACTAATTTCAATGGTTTATTTAGTAAATGCCTCAAACCATCACCCTCTGCCACCAGAGAAATCCATAGGCAGAACTCAACTTTGGGCTCACAACTTCCAAAAAGTCACATTTTCCCATACTACCCTTCCACCTTTAGGTCTGATACCCAACATATCTATTACAGGTCAGATTTCTGGGAAAGAGAATGACGATGACAATAGTTCATTCTAGCAGCAGTTTGGGGAACTAAATAGTTTGTTGAAGGTAGATTAGCTGGTACTGTGTGTGGATAGGACTGATCTGAGGGACTGCTGAAGACTAGTGACAGACTCCTTATCAGTTTAGTGTGCTTTGGAACTATTTTCATTCCAGATCGACGTAAACGTGTGGCCTGTAGCCAAAGTACTTGAGGTACTTATCAACCAGTGTAGGGCGTTTTATGTAAGAATTGGGCAACTCTTGGTGCAAACTACAATCTCTTTTTTGAACGTTTGGGTAGTGTTTACAAAATTCTCTGGGTATGGTTGAAAATAATTAGGTTTCTAGGTTTCTACTTGTATTGGAACAATAAAAGCCCATTACCTTCTGTAAGTTATAATTGTACAATTAACCAACCTCCTGGGACAGGTTGATTATGATTATATTAGGAAATAGAAGTAATTTGTATCACTGTGGCAGCGGGCCTGACCAGCCTGGCATTCAGAATTAAGTTTAAAGGAAAAATTAAATTTCCTTTTCCTACAGTTCTTCGGTCCCGGACTGTTGGCACACCTGACTGATTACGGTGTTGGTACCTCTGTTTCCTGAATCATCCGTCTGCCGTTCAATATGAAGAGGTAGGGGAGCTGGTGGGTGACTGGGATGGATTGGACCAAAGAGCTTATAATAGGATAGAGAGGACTGGTCGTGGAGGTGGAAGAAGCAACTTGAAACTCTGCCCAGTCGGGGAGTGAAACCAGATAGCCAATGAAATAACGATAGCAGTATTGATATTTTCAGATCGATAACTACTATCGATGGCTTTGGAGCCATCTTTGCTTCGAATGAAATTTGTTTTGCTAGTTATTATTAGGTATTCTGCAGTATTCCATTATTATGAACATATTTCATGTTATTACGTTGGTCGTTCGTTTCAGTTTTGAGTAGGTATCTAAGTAAAGCTTTATTATGTTAGATGGTACCTACCTACCTTTCGCAATCATGGTAATCACGTTTAGCGTTTACCTATGTATTTTCTTCATAAGAGAATGTGGTTGGTGTGGGAATCTTCTGTATTTGCAGAGTTGGAACTCTGTGTTCAGAGTTTAGGATCACAAAACCGGAAGGTGAGGCTGCGACGGAGGCAAGTTCTGAAATGAGGTTTTATAACAGTGTTGAAGGTTACGATTGTAGGCTCTGCCCCTTTGAGAAAACTGGCTTCATGAGTTCCCACAGTTTAACAGACACATGCCCTCTCTATCCTATTATAAGCTCTTTGGATTGGACCAACGGGTCCCTGCCATGTGACCCCAAGTTACATGATTAGTGCTTAATGGGAGGGTCGTGGATATAAATTACGTGGGAAAACAACACCACTTTACGCAAGTCCATACGAAAATTATCAGCTAAAGCGGAAAATTTTCGTTGAAAAATACTGGAGAAGTTCAGGACGACTTGAGAGAACAAGCTAGAATGATGGACGGATGATTCAGGAGAGAGAGTACCATCACCGTAATCAGGCAGGTGTGCCAACACTCCTTCTTTTAAACTTAGTTCTGAATGCAATGCTGGTCAGACCCGCTGCCACAGTGATACAAATTACCGACCTTCCAAAATATAATGGTCCCTATTGGCCTGAACAAAACTCTAATATACCAAAGTTATCCGTTTCTTTTAAATTCTAGTTTATACTTTACCAGATACGCCCCAGAGAACTCTGATCGAAAAAGTGCAGTATTCTATACGCTATCGATTATGACTGGGCCTGTATCTGTGGCGGCGCTGACAACATTGGTTTCTGGTGCCTTCATGTTACCATCCCACATCCTAGCATACACTCAGATTGGTAAGTGCTCTATAACAAACGCATTATTTATTCTTTGCGCCAGTACACTGTATTCTAGTTCACTGGTTATTTTATCATTGGGCAGGTACATTCCTGGTTGTTGTGATGGGGGTGAGTTGGTTGTTTGCTACCTTTTTTCTGCCGTCCCTTCTCTCTGTGCTGGGTCCCGTCAATCTGGGCAGCAGCTCCGTCAGTTCAAGGGAACAACATGAGCTGGAGGCACTGAGTAGGTCCAGGAGACGAGCGGAGCACTCGCCTTCAGCTGCCAGCGCAACTACAATCATTCACGAAGAGGAGTGTGAGATCATTCTCAAACCTACTCCATCAACTACGTGATGACTAACCGAGGTAAATTTGAGTTACCTACTTGTTATTCGTATTGCTCTATTCATTCATTCAACTTGGGAAAACCTATTGTTGCTGTTTTTTTTTTTTTTTTTATTTATTTTTTTTTTTTTCAACAGTCTTTAGCTGGTAATGTCTAGGTTTCCTTCCTACCATATATACATAAGCGAATTTTTGTACAAAATTATTAAGCTATTCCTATGGCCGACAAACTTATAGCCGGACTTTCACCTCTCAATCTTTGAAATGTAGACACCTAATAAAAGTCTCATTCTGCACAAAAACAATACCTATAGAGGTCATAATATCTAATATGTATATCTCACCCCTTTAATAAAACATCAAACTTCTAAGAACTACATATTTGAGCTAAAGCTGCTTTGAACTCAGAGACCTTTCTCATTTTCAGAGTTTGGTGTAAGTATTCAACAAACCACGATGGGAATCTATTTGAGATGGACACCGCAGTTAATTTTGAGGGAACTGTGGCCGACTCTGGATTCTTAAACCTCAATCAATTGCGGCAGTTACTACGGCGCTTCAAGTACGTTTATGTGAATCACGCTCAGTAAATGGTCTTTCGCAAAATCGTTTTTTCTACGGTGGACTAGTTTTGAAAAAAATACGGACCAACTGTCTGGTTGAAAATTAACATGTAACGATTTGGCTCACCTAAAAATGCTCGAGATTTAGCTCTTAACATTGTCTCCATATAATTTGTCCTAGTTATTTAATTAAGCTACTAACTCCAGAAATGAAGTGAGGTTATTTCGTTCGTACGTCCTTTACTTTAGAACCAGCCAGCCCAAATTGTTTTCATTGTTCTAGATAACTACGTAGAAAATTGTTTTGTGGTTTTACTGCATCCGCCTCATTCGACATACTACGCCTCATTTGCAATTGATGAATTTAGTACGTTCCTTGGTCTCGAGCAACGTAAGTACTAGTAGTTATAATTGTAATTCAACTACACGTAACCTTACAAGTCATGATCTCAGAAATCAATTATTCGTATTTTCTTCACTGGAACTGGAAAAAATTGTTCGGTCGAGTCTTGAAACGAGGGATATTGTAGATAACACCTTTTGTCGTGTCCAACCGGTATACATGTACCTACTTCCTCGTACTTACCTTTTGGCCACAGCGTAACAATGCAAAAACCCCGCTATTTTTTCTATACCTACGGTTTCATACATGTAGGTAGTTGTTTGAAATGTAATCTGTGATTTATAAGTATTATATTATAGTGGTAGAACAATAATACTACATCACTGTTGTATAAAGTACCTACTAGGAATTTATTTGAAAACAGTAAACATACAATGTAGCAATGACTGCTTTATAAATAATGTCTAAGCTTACATAGAATACTATTTTATCGACAAATATGTGTATTTTGTCGGTCAGATGATATTTTTAGTGATATGCACCTAACAGGTAGATGACAAAAGTTATTTGAATGCTGTAAAACTCGTGCTCAGGCATACGCTAGAATATTGATGAGTGTCCATGTTTGTGCTCAGTGCACGATATTTGTTGAGGCTTGGTTATGTGTATCAAGTGAATACAATCTGTGACATTCGCTTCAACATTGCTCACAAAAGTGTCAAGTACTTAGGTAGGTACCTATCGGTACGTAATGTAGGTATCAAATTGCTACTCTTATAGGTAGGTACCACAAGTATTTTACGAAGAAACAGTGACGAATTCCTCTTTGTATTTTAGATATTTTATGTCGCAGGTATGTTCATTGAAGCCAAGTGTTGAACGTTGAATAATATATTTAGTAGGTAAAATTAGTTTGTACGCAATAGTTTATTGTGCGTAATAGTATTGACTACGAGCGATCTACAGTTCGTATAGGTCTTTGAGCTGTGACTTTGTGAGCTAACACGAGTTATTGAAGTTCTTGTTTTTGATTGCTTTAAATAGTTGATTTGGATCTGTGAAAAAATATTCGTTAAGTGCAATAGTCATCCTTCCTGGATTTCGATGAATCCGATCGTCCAACTTATTTTTATGTACATGTCACAGTGAGGATCATTCACATTCATGGTACAAATTTCTGACATCGATATGTTTAAAAGATATCTCTTAGGTTAATTCATGTCCTCCGCTGGTATTGTAATATTTCCATTCTGAATTTATTTTTTAACTTGTGTTACTTACGTGCATTTCCGCTTTGGAATGTCAATAGAAATCCGTCTGGCTTGGTATACGATGACGTTAAGTGTGAACAATTCTTTCATACCAATATTAATAAACCTTCAATGTGTTAAATTCCTCGAATCCTAATTAGATACTTATTTAGTTGGGTACTTTTCTATCGGTACATACTCTGACAGTATTTAAAAATGACTATTGTTTAACGAACGCATTGGCTTGTTAGTTTGCTGTCTACCTGAGCTTACCTACTAAAATTCTTCTTGCACAATCGCTTTCAGTGTGCCTGACATTCTAGGAAGTCCCGCTAATAAGCTATTCAATCACTTGTTGAGTAGGCTAAACATGGTAATCATTACAGTTTTGAGTGTAATAATTCTATAAAAGTAACATCAGTTATAAACAAGTTCATTCATATAACACGAAGTGTCAATAACCAAAAGTCAATTGAAAATTGTACATTTTTTAAAGCTCATAAGACTAGAGTGTCAGGAAGTATTGAATTCTCGGTTAATGTGGTTTTTCTATCCCAGTACCCTCCGTTCTTAAAGACTGTACCAATCAGTGGAAACTGCGTCCCATCTGAATCCAGTAAAATATATATATATGTAGGTTTCCCTATTCAGGTTGTTCAAGTAGCTATTCCGTTGTTTCACCATTGTAAAAACCTCGACCTACCTGCCTAGTTTGGACGTAAGTTACATATATTCATCAAACGTACCTCTTCATGATCATCAAGAACAAAACAAGAGGACGGCATTTAGATTGACTATTTTTATTACTCGAAGACTTGGAAAACTTGCCAAAATTTTACTCTTAAGAATATTTCCACAACGTATTTGTGCAAACTCGAATTGTGTAGGAGCTTTAGTAGAAACCCGCGCTAGTTTTTTATTTTGCCGGGATACCTACTCAGCTTACATGACATTTGGTCATACACAGCGCAGTTTGTTTAGATATTTTTATTTGTGTCTAAACTTAGTTTTTATGGACTGTACCTACCAGTAAGTCTACTTATATTAAGCCCTCTACCTTCAACTAGACCGAGTGATAGAAACAGTGGTCTGGAAGATCTCAACTGCCCGTTGCATTTATGACTGAAGTAAAAGGAATTAGTATTTGTATGAAAGCTTTTAATGATAGTAATTAATTATTGATTCGACGATTTACCTCTTTTGTATCAACGTCGAGGATAATATATAGCTAAGTATCATTTTGTTTATATTTACAGATGTTTATGAATTTTAAAAACGAATCATGTTAGTTCGTCAATGATCTGATTACCTACGTAGGTGTCATGAATTGTTTGTAACATTGTCCAACTTGCCTTATAGCCCAAGGGAAAACAGGTTTTTGAAAGTCATTCAACTTTTACGTTGCTAATATTGTACGGTCAAGTTCAAATTGACCACATAGGTAGGTACTCATTTGTGCAGACCTTTTGCGAAGCGTAGTCAATGAAAATTGTTGAGAAATGGAGAGTGGGTATACCCCAATTAGAAGGAAGCCAGAGCCCTTGAATCTGAAAATGTCTAAAGAAGAATTCATATCACAAGTTGTTGTACATTTCATTTGGCATAGTAGTGATATTCACCCAATCAAGCGTGATAATTATGTATAAGGGATCACAGTGGTTGAAACAAACGAAACCCTATAACTGTTGCCACAAGACATTAGGTTATGTTATTCGGATTGCAGCCACTTGGGTATCGCATAATTGGGCACCAGCCGAGGGTGTCGTGTAACTCTATAATTATTACAACTCTGGTGTTGTTAATCCGTTGCTTAGTGATAGAAGGTAAAAGTTAAAAATATGGAAATACACGTCATTCTTACGATGACTGCTGCTTGAAATGTCAAGAGTATTTTATTCTTAGCATTAAGCATAAATACATTACATGGTGTCAGGTGTAAATCTTTAAAAACTATTAGAAACAAAAGAGACGATGTCGAAGAAATCGAGAGGAAAGAAGAAAGTGATGCAGTTCGAGGAAGATGAAGCTGGAGACCAAGGTGACCATTTTCCGACTGCAGTTATTGGTATGTCTTCCTTTCAAATCTCACCTCCTGATCACTTTGATTTTCAGAACCCTCATGGGTGGGAACGCTGGATTAAGAAGTTTGAACGATTCAGAAACGCTTCCGAATTATATAGAAAACCGCAGGCCCAACAAATTAGCATGTTGATTTACTGTCTTGGTGAGGAAGGGGAGGACTTATTCGATACGTTTGAGCTGAGTAATGATGAGGCTGTTAGGAATATTTTGAGAAATATTTAGGGCTCAAGAAGAACATTGTCTACGAGAGAGCAAAATTTTTGAAACGCCGGCAGCAGCCAGGAGAGACAGTTGACAGTTTTATCAATGATTTGAGAAAACTTGCTGAATCGTGTGAGTTTGGGACTCTAAAATCGAGCTTGATTAGAGATCTCATTGTTATCGGAGTCAGTGATTCCAGACTTTCAGAAAAACTACAGTTGGATGAATTTTTGACATTAGAAAAAGCTGTAGTAAAAGTGCGTCAATCCGAATCTGTGAAGAAACAGCAAAATGAAATCCGTGGAGAAAATTCTGATGTTTCCTTGATAACACGGAAACTTAGAAACTCTTTTTCTCAGCCGACAACTTCCAAGTCAACAAAATGTGAACGTTGTGGACTTTTTGTTTCTCATAATTTAAAATGGCCCTGCCCAGCAGTAAAAGGCACTTGCCATATTTGTGGAATTCAGGGTCATTTTAGCCGATGCTGTAAGCGTAAAGGAAATTCAAATAGAGAAGTAAGAGAAGTTGAGAGTGATGAGTTACCGGTTTCGTCTAAAGGAGCAGAATATCTGGGGGAGCTGACCATCTCGGAATTGAGCAAAGACCATGCCTTGATGCGTTTTGTATCTTTTCAACTAAACGATCATGCTGTGAGATTTAAGATAGATACTGGGGCTGACGTCACTGTTATTGGATTATTGGCGTGCGAACAGTTTGGTTTGCAAGTTGAGCCTTTTTCTCGTACTCTTAATGGACCCAATAATACGAAAATTGATGTTTTAGGTAGAGTCACGTTGCACTTGATCCATAAAGCAACGTCGATTCACGAAGTTGCTTACGTACTTCAGGATCAAAAGACTCCACTTCTGAGTTGTTCAGCGTCCGTCGCTTTGGGTCTCGTGAAGTTTTATGTAGACTCCATTGATGCAACTCAAGCTCAAGTAGAATACCCTGAGTTATTCTTAGATAAGATGGGGAAACTCAATCACCCCTACAAAATCATCTTGACGGAAGACGCCCAGCCGTATGCAGTAGTTAACCCTAGAAGAATTGCGTTGCCATTATTTGATGCTGTGAAAACAGAACTGCAGCGCATGGTAAACGAGGGTGTCATCAGGCCAGTAACTGAACCAACTGATTGGTGTGCGCCTATCGTCGTGGTACCTCGAAAGGATGTAAGAGTTCGGGTGTGTGTTGACTATACCAAACTCAACAAATTTGTTAAGAGAGAAAAAGTACAGCTACCTTCAGTCGAGGAATGTTTGGCAAAACTAGATGGTGCTAAAATTTTTACAAAACTCGATGCTGCAAATGGATTTTGGCAGGTTCCTCTGACTGAAGATTCTCTAGAATTCACCACTTTCCTGTCTCCCTTTGGACGGTTCCAGTTTTTAAGGCTTCCATTTGGAATAAGTTCAGGGCCTGAAGTTTTCCAAAGGAGATTGGCTCAGATCTTAGATGGATTGCCTGGCGTGATCAACTTGGCTGATGATGTGTTGATTACAGGCAGAACTAGTGAAGAGCATGATAGAAATGTGAGAGCTACTCTAGAACGGTTGCGCCAACATGGAGTAAACTTAAATAGAAGCAAATGTGTTTTTGGAATAAACAAAGTTAAATTTTTAGGAAGTGTTGTTTGCGAATCTGGAATCATGCCTGATCCTGATAAGGTATCAGCTATATATAATATCAAAATTCCCAACAATGTTTCAGAACTACGTTCGTTTTTGGGGATGGTAAACTATCAGGCAAAATTCATTCCAAATTTAGAGGAGCTCACTTATCCATTCCGTCAACTCCAGAAAAAAGGGATCCCTTGGTTTTGGAATGAAAAACTCTCTGACGTATTCGAGCAAATAAAACTAGCCATTTCTACAGCACCAGTTCTTGCTACATTCAAGAGGAATACCCTGACAAGAGTGACAGCCGATGCTTGTAATTATGTACTAGGGGGTGTTTTGGAGCAGTTTCAGGATGGTGAATGGCGTCCTGTGTTTTATGCTTCCAAAAGCTTTTCGTCCGCTCAATCGAAATATGCAATGATTGAAAAGGAAGCTTTAGCAATAACCTGGATATGCGAAAGATTCAAACAATTTTTGATTGGTAGTGAATTTTTGATTTTCACTGATCATAAACCTTTGGTGCAAATACTTTGTGAAAAGCCGTTAGATGAACTTTCTGGTCGTTTACAACGTTTTCGAATGCGGTTGCAGACCTTTGATTTTAAAGTTGAGTATTTGCCTGGAAAGGAAAACTTTGTAGCCGATGTACTCTCGAGAAACCCTTTGGAGAATCAAAGGACTCAAGACGATGACGATGACGTTCTGGAAGAGGATTTATTTATTGGTAGTCTGAATCAAGCGTTACCGTGTTCTGATTGTCGTTTAAGAGAGATTAAAGAATGCCAGGAAAAGGATTTGGAGAGCACGAATTTGAGGGAATGCATCTTGAGTGGTAGATGGGAGAAACAGTCTCAATTTAGAAAACACAAAGATGAGTTGGTGATAGAAAACGGTATTATCATGAGAGGAAGACGCTTGTTTATACCAAAAAGTTTAAGAAGGGAAATTCTTAACCGTATTCATGAGGGTCACATGGGAATAACGAAATGTAGAAGACGTTCGAAAGAATCAGTTTGGTGGCCTGGTTGTTCGAAGGATATTGAACAATTGATAACTAACTGTACTATTTGTAGACAGCATAAAAGAAATAAGTCGGAACCTCTCATCATCACAGACCTTCCAGACAAACCCTGGGAACTTATTGGCATCGATTTGTTCAAGCTTTCTAACCAGTGGTACATGGTAGTTGAAGACTATTATTCAAGATTCCTAGAGATCATTGCTTTGACATCACTAACATCAAATGCTGTGATCCAACGTCTCAAAAACATTTTTGCAAGACATGGTGTACCACTGAAAGTTCGGACAGATGGCGGTGCTCAGTTCACTTCAAGGGAATTCAAAGATTTCTCTAAATATTTCGGATTTGAAATAGCTATTAGCAGTCCATATTTTGCTCAATCGAACGGTGCTGCTGAGCGAGCCGTACAAACCGCGAAAAGAATCCTGTCGATGAACAAGGATTGGAACCTCGGTCTGCTGGCATATCGTACAAGCCCTTTGGAATCAGGATTATCACCTTCTGAGTTGTTGTGCGGAAGGAAAATTCGATCTACCCTACCCTCATCGCAAGACTTCGCGAAAACAACCGACCAGAAGAAAGAAATTTTCCACAAAAGGGACTTGAACATCAAATCACGGATCAAGAGCAACTATGACAACCGAAGAGGAGCCAGAGAACTTCCTGATCTGGAGAAGGATGATGTGGTCTGGATCACTGACCTTGAAGAAAAAGGGACAATAAAATGCAAACATGAAGAGTTTCCCAGATCCTACGTTATCGCTCTCAACCGTGGCGGTGAAATAAGAAGAAACCGAAAACACATAAACAAATTAAACGTAACAAGTACCTGAAATGTTAAAAAAAAATCTAAATTCAATTTAATTAATTTCTTTAAAATTTAAAGTTTTTAAAATTCAATTTGGAGAAAATATGATGTCGTGTAACTCTATAATTATTACAACTCTGGTGTTGTTTATCCGTTGCTTAGTGATAGATGGTAAAAGTTAAAAATATGAAAATACACTTACGGGTTGACGCCAAACCTCGACCGCACATAGCGAAGTACCTACCTACTGTAATTGTTCTTAGTCTGATCAGGTCCATCGTGCAATCGGTTAGCATTTAACCTGTTGAGTCGAGTACCGGGTTCAATTCCTACACGGCGCTAAATTTTTTGCTTGATATTTCAATCTCTGAAACATATTTTTAAACGTCATTTTGATCTATTTCCTAGATCAAAGAGATTGCTAATCTGTATTTTACTAAAAGGACTGATTCATGATTTTTTTAATTTGTGAGATGCGAGCTTGTTAGCATCCAGGCCACCAAACTATACCCATCATTCTATGTGTTAGTCTGAATAATCTGTACTTTTCTGAAAGGATTGATTTAGAATATTTGAGAGCATCCAGACTACCAAACTATACACAGCATTCTGATCTATTCGTCCAACTAATCTATATTTTACTTTAAGAATTTTTGGTGGCGGAAGGTGCTCTGGTATGTAGTTTCTGGGATTAATTAAATAAAACTCCTACACTTTACAAGTCCTTTTGTTTTTAACAAGAGCTGACCAACAAACTGAAAATTAATTAAACACACCGTGACAATGACCTCGCTCGACAGCTGACTTGTTCCAGCGAGCATCTGCTGAGCCAGCGGCCTGCAGTTTCATTTCGTCATTCGTCCGACCCCAAACCAGCCGAGACGGCTGGTATTTGACTCCGGGGAAATGTTACGCTCCAGGAAAATAACTCTCACAGTCGAAGAGGTTTGATAACCCTGGCCTCTTAGCTCTGGTCGTTAGAGCGTTGCAACTCCTGGAAATTAATAATAATTTCTCGTAGTTGTGACGACGCGAGTTCGAACTCCTGTCGAGGTATCAAATATTTTTAGCCCGTTACAGTTTAAATCAGTTGATTCGATCAGAGTTGAAGATCTTGTGGTTGAGGTTTGGAGACTATCCATTAGGCTGCACTCGATGCCAGCATCACTGCATCAATGCCCCAGACTGTCCTCCAGCCGAGTGAGATTTCACGGTTATTCGTAATTTTTTGTGACAGTAATACACAATATCCTTGCGTCTGTATAGATTGTCTTGTATCTGTATGGATGGTATGTAATTGAATACAGATACTGAAACCAAAAACTACGTTCAAGGTCTACATTTTCTTCCATGTGAATTTCTGGTGAATGTAAAGCGATTGTTTATGTTGGATGAATGCTAACCAGGTGTTCAGTTTTGTAACACCGTAATGAACCGTTATCAATACTACGCATCTTGACATTTCCTATCGAAATCCTTTCAGCTAAATTCGAAGAAATGAAGTTATTGCAATGACTCTAACAATTTTTCAATAAAATTTTCTTCGTACAAACCAGTTTTGAGGCAACTTAAATGATTCCCTGGAGCTCAACACTTTTTCAAACTGTGTGTGAGTGTGTCTATGTAATCCCGGACCATTCGACATACTTGGCATTAAGATTTTTTTAAATTCATTCATTCGCCAAAAAACCAGAAATTTTAGGTATATTTTTCAGTTGAATATTAATTCGAAAAAGTTAATCAATAATGCACTAGAACATTTAACCATGTGTGCGCAGAATAGTTCAAAAATTACCTTACCCACTTAGATTTCATTAAAATGTGTTGAAAAATCTGTAAAAACTGCAAAAAAATTGTCAAAAATCCTGAAATCAGTTTGTATTGCAGAGCATTATTTAGAAACTAGTTTTTGCCATAAAATGAATTTTATACGTTGAATTACGAAAATGCCCTCCTCCCAACTAAACAGTATGAGAAATATATTTAATTATTTGAAAATTAATTCATGTTTTGAGTAAAATGTTGATAGTTTATTTTCTCTAATCGCTTTGGTCTTTCACTCTTCTTATATTTTTCTCGTGCCAGTTAAAATAGAGGCACAAATAAAAAGGAAGATGAATAATTGACGCAAATTAAGCTCTCTCTCTCCCTCCCTCCTACCCCAAAACGTAGTGATAGACGATGGCGGCATGAGGGTAAGCTATGTTACTAATTTGCTTACGATTCGCGAAAGGTCTATTACATGAATGTTCTATTCTCTGTATTACATGTAGGAACCTTCTATAGAAGATATCACATCTCATGTAGGTACCTACATGTGTTGAGTGGATTCATCCATTTTACTACGATTTTAAGTGACTGAGTTACATTGCCTTCAATCTTATTATTCTTTCAGTACTTAATGCTCTCATTCAAGTCTCTTCACTTATTCTGTATTGTGAATTTTCTCATTTAGATACTACTTCTGAATTTTCAAGTTGGGTTATTTTTACTTATGTTTCTTCATTTGTAATGGTAGATCACATTGTAATTATTAGGTACCTAATACCTACCTACCTACCTAAGTTTCCAATTTGAACCACGTCCCTTCGTAAAGGTAAGCAAACACTAGTGCCGCAGCGGCATGGGCCCCATTAAGAGAGAAAATACACCTCGTTCGGTTTAGCTTATTGTTTATGGGGACGCGAACCACAGGGCTGAGAGGAATGAAACGTCTCTCGAATGTCATATTTCTCCCTTTCTTCGTCTGCCCGTTGTGACCAGTCGGACCTTCCCCGCCCCTGCAGCTGTGTGCGATATCCAGCCGGAGTTATCCGTCGTCAGTGCACAGCGGAAGAAGAAACCATGACGGGCGAAACGTTGAGCGCAGGAGGAAATGAGCGGCCGATGAGTTGTGGTCCGACACGCCTCTAATGTAAGTTATCAATAGAGAGTTCCTAGAGATCCGTCGGTCTCAATACGGCTTGCGGTAACGAGAAACGTTACCGAGTTAGAGTCACGTCAAGTCCTTAACGGATCTACCTGTAACGCTAAATCCAGGGAGAAAATTATCCCTAGAAGGTTATGGTCCATAGAAGGAGGTTATTTTAGACAATAACGTTTTTTCCGGATTGCGATCCGTTGACGGATCTACTAGGAACTCTCTAATATTAATGCATTGAGGTGGCCTGACCAGCTGCGGCACTAGTGTTCATACTTCCAGTTAGTCGCGTATATTATTTATTACACTTGTACACGTAAAACCTTTCTATTGGTAATTACTCATTTGCCTAATTTATTTTTCATTTGGACATTATAATTTCACTTCCAGTGATGACTACTTAGTTACAATGATAACTATGGTCAATGGTCCTTTTTTTCATTAAAAATAAATAATAATAATCTGAACAAAAATTATTGAAGTTGCCAGTTTTAGTTTGTTAAGTAATTGTCACCCTTTTATAATCAAAAGAAAAATGTTTCAAATTGTGATTGCACACTCCTTTTCTATACGTAGGTACCTACGCATCGCCCAATTTGAGCGGCTATTTGATCCTTTGTAACTCTTTATGTGCAATATTGTCCCGTCCGTTCCCAATAAATTTGTATAGAACACACTTGTGTATAAGCCACACTCATTATGGCGTGTGTACGTAATTAGACTTATTTTTTAAGAATTGTTAAAAGTCGAAGTACCTTTTGATGAATTGTTCATCGAGATGAAATATTAGAAATTGCTATGATTCTCTGAAGAGAGAAGGAAAATTATTGTGCATTGATCTTGTAACAAACCCGACTTGTATTTCACTGTTGTTTTTAAATGTTCTTCGAGGTGAGCAACGTATGCACAATTATTGTCTGTGATGTTTACAAAAAATCAATTGATCATTTAGGACGCAAAATATAATAGTCTTTATTTGTGTTGGATGTTAAAGAGGAAATAGTTGCAGTAGTACCCATTAAATGATAATTTAAAAAGACTCGTCTACTTTTTTTATTACAATACGCTCTTTACCCAACCAAAGGTGCAAAATTTTTTTTTTTTTTTTTTTTTTTTTTTTTTTTTTTTTAAATTATTAAGCCACTGAGGCCGTAATGGCCTATTGTAGCTGGAGAAGGAGGCCGTACCTCCTCCCCATCCCAGACACTAGGTCTGCCCGATACCGACAGCCCTGCCAAACCAAGCACTATCTGCCTGGTTCCGGCACTCCTACCAGCCCTCAGGCACTGTCTGGGCCCGAGTGCTCCACCCTCGGTAAGTTACTGAGTCGCAGCCCCAGTCTGGCTTGGCGCCATATCGCCAATGCCAGCCACAGCTGGGAAGTCAATCCTTCCCCACCACGTTTTGGCAAAAGCGAGGAGAGTCTTAATCTCCCCCATCTTAATGTCTTGGGGATCGATGGAGGTTCTCAAATTTCTGTGTTACATATCCCTTCTACGAAGAGCATTCGTCTATGATATTATTAAACTCCGTATTGGTCTATGATATTATTAAACTCCGTATTGGTCTATGATATTATTAAACTCCGTATATGGGAGGCGCATAGTTCCACCACCCCTCAAGTTTACGCTTGACAGTAAATGTAAAAAAAAAGTTGATAGGTTAAGAAAGAAGCCAGGTAAACAAATAAGCCTCAGAGCAGAGGCCCTTCCGCTGATCAGTGCGCCTTCGTACCTCGTAATTGTTCCGAGGTGTCCCAAAGGAGCTCCATCTAAACGTGAGTCGATTAGGAAACAAATTAGCCTCAGAGGTTCCGAAGCTGATCTGTGTCCTTCCATACTTTGTAATTGCATTCCAGATATCCAAAAAGGAGATCAGCATCATAAGTAGATTAAGAAACAAATTAGTCTCGAAGGCCCCCAGCAGATTAGTGTGCTCTGATATTGAATTCTTGATACTACATAGTCCATTTCAAATTGCAGAACCGTAGGTTGACAACAATAGGTATGCCTGTGTAGATATAGGCACCTGAAGAGGAAAAATTAATTAAAACATCTGAATTTTACTAGTCCCCTTGATCACAGTATAACTATATTTAGGTGAGTAGGTAACTACGAACTGGAAATAACATGAATTTATTGATCATTGAAATGATTTCAATAATCGTTAAAAACTCCATGGCGGAATAAATATAGTCAATCAAGATGTAGGTAACGTTAAACGTAGAAATCAATCATTTCGGAAACGGGAAAAAAATGCTTGAAGTGATTTACGTTAGAGCATGGGCAGGTTAGAGTAATGTTCTGAGAAAAATTAAATTGGTAAGGAGCAATCTACAGCCTAACCCACATTTTCCCAGACATCAAACTCTTATGAAAACTTAACCTTGTTTCTGGGATTACGCTTTGGCGCACGCGCAGGGGCTACTAATGATGCAATCATGTTGAAATTAATATGGAATAATTTAACAGTCGCGTCGTCCCCCAACTTGCACCAAATTTGAGCGAGATTGTGCGAGGAGAGCGTAAAAAAATTATGGTTGAAGTAATTTACGTTTTCGCAAGCGCAGAGTGAAGTAATGATTTTAGAAGTATGAAATTAATAGGGGACCCTTCGCATTTGAAGTTGTTGCTGAACAGCGGTTACTCACACCGGCAGAAAAACAAAATTTCCGTTACTTTGATTGAAATCGTGTTTTTCAACTACAAAAGTTGATGACGCCAAGAATAGCGCATGTTAGCGGGCGATCTCAGTGGATTAAGTTAGTAGAATAGTTACCCTATCGAACAAAAAAAAAGAACCGACATTCAATACGTAGGTAGTTATTTTCACTAATGAAATAATCTCATTTTTGAAAAACTACTACTTTCACTAATGAAATAATCTCTTTTTTTTAACGACACAGTCTAACCCTGCCGGAATGGGGGTCCAGAGGTCAGATACTTTTGAAATGAAGGACATCCCTCTCAGGGATGTCAGGTGACCAAAACACAAGCTACCAGTAGAAATATCCAACTTTCGATTTTTCTTGGTATTTTGGCCAGGTTTTTTCGATTCTGCCCCACAGTGCGTCGTCCCCCAACTATGCACAGAATGAAGTAAAGATTTTAGAAGTATGAAATTAATAGGGAACCCTCCATCCCCTGGAGTATTCATCAAAATCGGATGAAAACTGTTGAAATTAGGCTCGTTAACAGGAAGAGACATTCGCACAGTAGCTACTAATGATAATATTATATTAAAATTGCTACCTTCGGAATGCTCAAATTAATCTCTTCCGCCTATCTGACGACGAGGGCGTCAGAAAATGCTGCTTGATGGAATTTACGTTTGCGCATGCGCTGAGTGAAATAGATATTGATTTGGGAACAATAAAACTGATGGGGAACCATCTACACCCTAACTCACACATTTCATACAAATTGGTTGTAAGTTGTGGAAATTGAGCTTGTTGCAAGGATTCGCGGACAGACAAAGATACTGAACGAAAGTTTTTCAGAATGGTCTAAAACGTTGAATGCAAGTGGATTTTTTTTAACACAGAATGTGTTTTAGCCGTGGACTAACTAGCCGAAAATGGAACGCGGGATGGGAACGAAATGTGTGACGGGAAGCGAGAGGTCGTGAGTTCGAATCCTGGCCAGGCCTGAAAATTTTTTTTTTTTTTTCTCGTGAGACGAAGGTTGTGGGTTCGAATCCCGGCCAGGCCTGAAATTTTTTTTTTTTGAGACAAACTTTTTTATCTCTCAAAAGTGAATACAACGCTTCCTCTACCTATGGGTAGACTCGGAAGCAAAAATTTATGAGATGAAATAAGTATCCATCACTGCTTCACTAGAGTACATCTGCACGGACATCAGTTAATTAACTCGATTTCGCAAAGTTAAAATTGGAACTATATCACCTGATAATTCCTTTGGATTTCTGTGTCTTCCTGTCCCACTCTCTATTGATGGAATTTAGAGATTGATTGGCTAATCAATAGATTCGCCAGCAGTGGATGCTTTATCTATGGTCTCGCGCTTGGAAATCCGAAGGTTTTTTCGAAGTTCTAGCGCTGAGGGAAAGCGAACGGATCAACTTAATGCGTTGCAGATGGTTTCAATCGATTCTTCGGAATTATATTTATCGTTGACAAGCAAAAATCACTACCTACTGTTGCCTTGAAAGTTTTCAAGATCAAGGGTTTTGAATGTGTTAGGGTTGATAAAAATTGATGCCAAGCTCTGAGCGGCGGATGGACGGATTTTTTTCGATTTTCGGATTCTACGTATTTTGAAACGTGAACCAAGAAATTTGGGATTTTTTTTCCTTGGTCGATTACAAAGGTTCATTACTGAATATAATAAACCAAAACTAGGTAGATTTCGTCGGAAGAATATGTCTTTGGTGCTGAATTTCATTGTCAAGTATGAATGGCATTCTCTAAATGGAAGAAGTAGTAGGTACTACTTATTTTTGGGGATTGCTATATCTAGTAAAAATGATGAAAACGCAATGTTTTAGGATGAACTGACGGCTTTATATTACAAAACTAGGTAGGTTTCAAGTTTTAGCTAGGAACTTAACATCATTAGCCTTTGTTCCGCAGCTAAAAACCCACACCAAGTAGAACAAATCGAAATTTACCCCTCGTAGTTCTAATTATTTTCACGATCAACCAATCCTTGCTAGGGAAAATATAACTCCTCCGATTTTTCGCCATTCGGAGGGAAGCTCTGAATTTATTTAACGTCACAACACTTATAAGTTCCTACGCTAAATGTAGGTACGAACTTGCTGCAGTCTTAAGAACTTAGTGCTAACTGATACTTAGTAGGCTCCTAATGGCGAAGCTAGTTGGCGAGTCCGAAAAATGCACCGGTTTTGGGCCCAAACTGCTCCGAGTTTGGGCTCACATGTAAAACAACGGAATTCCTGCGTACTGCGGTGTACTCGTCAAATAATACGTAGGTACCAAGTGGTTCGAAACCATTATTAGGTACCTAAAAAATGCTAACACAGTAAAAACTATTTTGGATAACCCAATCTTCTTGTAGTAGTGAGTTTAATTCTTAAACTTGTATATTGTACGCTGACATCATTGTATCTAAATTAAAAGGAGTTTCTATTCAAGTAGATAGACAGCGCAAGAGGTGGTGCTTTGGGTGGGGGGGAAACTGCCAGACCAGGAAACTGTCCGAAACGCCCTTCCTGGAAATTCGGGGAGATTGGGGTTTCGTTTCAAAACTCCCGGAAAACCTGTTCCTCCAAACTCCCCGAAAAGGTGGAACGAGGATTCTGCCAGAAAACTTGAAACACAGATTGCAAAGAGAGGGAACTGCCCGAATCGTACGAACTGAAAACTGTCCGAAAGTAGGGTCGTGAATCCCTTTACCAGGTTCCACCTTGGGCCTTATCAAAGAAATACGAACGTAAGTAACTAGCTCCTGAGGAACTCCCAAGTTCACTGCCAGACAACAGAAGGCCAGCAACATTATTTGCATTATCTAGGCCCCAGTGGGACATAAAAATACCTCAAATTATATATATTATGACTAGGGCTCGGATCGATATGCTTGATAAAATCTCCAGATATGCTTGAAAAACATCTGTTTTATGCTCGATAGCAAATACCATTATATGCTCGAAAAACACCGTTAAAAACTATAGAAAGGAAAGTGAAACGAAAAAAAATCTACAACTTATCTTTATATGCCTACGAGCTTTATTTTCAAATTGTATGTATATATTGTATGTATAATCGTATCTACAAGTTTCAGGTATATATATATATATATATATATATATATGACAAGTTTCACTTATACACGCTACAGTTTAAAAGTCTATTTACAAAATGTTCAGTACTACTAGACGAGTCATTGAAATAGATTCATGTTGGTCTGTACAACACGAATTTTTTCTACATTTTCAGTTTTAAATGATGTTCTTAGATCGGTCAATTAAATCTTTAATGAAGAGAACGATATTTCAACGTCAACTGACACAAGAGGTAAATACTTGAATGATGCTGCTTCTTTTGCAGAGTATTTTGTTAAATCCTTTGACGTTGTACACTCACCACGCAGCATCCTCTCCAAGTCCAACGCTGCTCTCCAACCGGGATTTCTAGCCAGCACGATCTCCAACTTTTTCCTCACAGTTTTCCCAGTCTCTCCAGGCCATGATTTCGCTTTTTCGATGACTCGAGTTATTGTTGTGATTACTTCAACCAACTCCATCCCTCGCGATTCCAACTTTAGGATGACCTCAGGAATGATGGTCATGTAGGCTTTTATGAAAGTCAAGGTTGGCACCAAGTCCTTCATTTCAAAAGCAGCTTTAGCTTTCGCGATGTACCAAAAATAAAGCCAAGTAAACAATACTGGTTCACAAAATAGCCCAATATCATAGCCCTGAGCAGACATTCGGACAGTTTCCGAAGTCGAAACGGGGATTTTCCATTCCGCCGGAATATTTTCGGACAGTTCTGCAGCTTTCTGTTTTCCGACAGTTTCCTGGCCCTACTTTCGGACACATTTACGTGAACTCCTTGAACTCCCCGAATCGGTTTTGGGGCAGAAATTCGAACAGTCTCCTGGTCTGGCAGTTTCCAAGTTCCCGTGCTTTGTAGCTATACAAAGGAATACATCGAGCATTAAAATATGTCATGTTCATTTGTCTCCTCTGCATTGTTGCATACTCGGCAGGTAATCAGATGGTCGATTCTTAATTACGAGTATACGTAGAACTGTACGAAGGCGGAGTCATCTGACGTGCTCGATAGTTTTTCTGCACTGTTGGCTTTATTTATTTACACACGGACAAGTCAAACAACATTCAATGGAAATGTGATGACGAAAATAGCGTCTTCAAAGTATATAGGAGGATTGAAAAAAGTCAATTTGGGGTTGAGGTAAAAGGTTTGCACTGAACGGATATATATATATCAATGAGCTAACAACAGAAGTAGGTTGGTACCTATATTTATAGCTTGTACAGGAAGTGATGCGTGGGATTTCAAGATTTATAGAGGCAATGGGCAGTTCATATCATCACCTATTCACAGAAGAATGCCCTGCTCACTTTACTGAGGTTGGCTCATTTTAGCTCGTTAAATTACTTTAAGATGGGTTAGCTCTATGTGCCTTCTATTTGAATGTTCGGTCAAATCTGTTTTAGCAGATCCCATTTCGCTGTGGGAATCATCCCTCCTCTCGGCATCTCCCTCTCAGTATTTCGTTCTTTTGCGTCTCCTACTTTTACGACCTCGCCGTCAGATTAGTTGGTGCAGCCCAGTCAGTTCAGATACTCATCATCTACCGCCCAATGCTGTCCTCGCCATAAATTACAGTAAGTTGATCTGTTCATTTAAGCAAATCAGGGCTAATTGTATAAATCTAAAAAGCTCAATTATAGTCCGCGAGACCACCAGCGAAGCACTAGGAATCCTTCCTTAGATTCACTCTTTTTTGGTTCTCCTTGGAAACTAATGCGTTCTCCACATTTGAGGTTTGTTTTCCTATTATATACTTGCTTGTGAAGGTATACTACTTGAGTATCAGCAATAGCAATCCTCCTAACTTACCAAGACATTTTATACATCTACACTAAATCATTTTTTGACATTTTCATGTCCTTTCTTTGGCACAAAACTGCGGAAAGCTGTACTTAAGGAGCGACACTTTTTAGGGGTAACAAATTTTCTTTTAATTCTCACTTAATACCAAATCGTTGCTACGGAACTGTATCTTATCCATTTTTCATAGTACAAAAATCGTTCGCCGGTCGTAGGAAAGCTCTTGATTTATCTGAAACACCACCCTATCTCACACTATCAATTTCCTCTTCCATACATTACAGAGAATCACTGGTTGTACTGAAAACAGCGACAATATTCATTCCTGAACGACATCTACATGAAGGCATGAAAATTATCACGGTGTTTCGGTTAATCGTAGCTACTTTAACGATAAAATAGTTTTAAAATTATTTTTATTATTATCATTTTTTTATAAATGTGAAACTTAGTCCATCTTTTCATACTGTATCCAGGAAAAGTCGTATTGTAAAGCTTGATCATGATGAATCGGTATATAATTAACTTCATCAGGTACCTATCATAACAGTGTTTTGCTTTTCACGTTTCTGCCTGAGCAAGTTCCACCTACGCATAATTTTATCGTACGTAGTTGATACAAAGAAGAATTGACGTTTTGACATGTTCACGTCTTAGCTGGCACATATGAACTGAAAATTTCTCACGTTGTGGATAAATGCTCACGAAAATTTCAAATGATTCTAGCTTACAACAAGTCGATGGTATGGAACTGTACCTTTAACATTTATTATCGTACAAAAATCGTTCGCCAGTCGGTGGTAAGATCTCAATAATGCAAAAATCTTAAGTTGTCTTTTCCGCTAAGAAAATAAAAGGAGCTGAGCTACACGCAAAGTTATTAATGAACTTTAGGTAAAAAATCCTCTCAACTATAGACAAACAAGGTAGTCAGTAACAATAATAACTACGTCAATTCTCGTCCTACCAGATTAGTTTTCCTAGAAAAGATGCATTACATGGTTGGGTACTATTAAACAGTAGATTCATACTGGCAAATAGTAGCTACTGTATACTGAGAAGGTGGCCTGGGAAGTTGAAATTCGATAGGATGACTATCTGGGTCTTTAAGAGAGGATTGAAAATAATTGAATGGAGGTCTCTTTCCTGATCAGCTGAGTGAGCTAAATTCCCTCCTGTTCGGCCTAAGCAGTCACTGGATCTGGGTGACTGTCACCCAGATGTCACCGGGTCATTAGAAGACGATTGCAATTATGGTCTCTTCCCCAATCAGCTGAGTGAGCTCAATTCTCTCCTGTCCACCACAATTCAATCAATTCAATTCAATTTTAAAAATGAGTATATTTGTGAAGAATAAAATAATATGATACAAAATAGATCAGGACATGTATAAAATTTGAAACAAAATAACAGATAAACTTTGAATAATTAAACGTATTCTCACAAACCCACTAAAGAAAATCTTGTGCGTGGGCATATTCGTAATAAAGTAAAAATTTATAATAAATTCATGTGTCCAGTCTAATAATAATAATATCAAACACTTATAATACTAACAGTACAAAATAAAATAAAGTACAAAATAAAGTACAAATTGTTCAAATTACAATGTATATTAATAGTTGAATAATATTTTCCACTACCCAAGTCTTTATTCTAACTTTATTCTTAGCTGTGAATGGCGGTTCTAATAAATGATACGATAATTGATTTAATAAAATTGGTCCACGATACGGTGCTTGTAACAATCCTAGGGTATTGTTTTTTTGTGGTACATTAAATGTATTCGGAGTTCTAGTACTATGGATAGGAGTATTCCGGACTAATAGAAATTGGCGTTTAACAAAAAAATTTAATCGTTTGATAGGCAATTATTTGCGATATTGTTAGCATGTTAGATTCACTGTAAAGTAATGCAGCTTGGGTAAAGTCGAGCTTTCTTGAAAATTATTTTTAAAATTAGTTTCTGTGATATTTCTAGTGGTGTTAAGTGCGACTTATACGTGCCACCCCAAGCGAAGGCAGCATAGGTAATACTGGAATGTACAATTGAAAAGTACAACATTGTTAGGAATTTAATAGTTACAATACTTCTTGCTCTGTAGAATATATATGAACATTGTTTAATTTTGTTTGATAATTTTTCAATATGCTGAGTAAAACGGAGTTGCTCATCTATTATAAGCCCCAAGTATTTAGTGTTAGAGACTCTTTCCATTGTTTTACAGGTACAGTAAAACACACGAAGTTGAAATTTGATAGGGTGATTCTTAGGACATTGAAAGACAATTGAAATTATGGGCTCTTCCCTGATCATCTGAGTGAGCCTAATGAGCCTCCATAGGTGCAAAAAAAGGTATTTTAACTATTTTTGAATAGAAGAAGATTCCATCCTAAGAAATTTGGTATCAACCGCACCCTCCTACTATAAGTAGTTTTCTTTCAAAGATTTTTCAGTTTCGTACACTGGTGACCCGTGACCCCTCCCGCCTGGAACCCCTGTCTACCAGTGTGACGTCACCAGTGAAAACTTTAAAAAATCATTGAAAGAAAACTATTCAACTTAGGATGGTATCAAATTTCTTAGAATGGATGAAATATCTAATTAAATAATTTTTTTTTTTTTTTTTTTTTTTTTTTTTTTTTTCAAGTTTCTTTTATTTCTTGAATAGCAGATCTTACAGAGAGCATTCCAGAAAGGTGCTAGGTATATGATGGCTCCAAAAATTATCGGTGAAGGTGAGGTAAAAAACGAGTGTCGTTGTTATATTGTACAGTACATGGCTTTAAGTAGTCTGTTGATAAATTAGAGAGTTAAAGCTCATTTACATGTACATAGCTGCATACTGATAAAAAACACTCAGCTCAGTTTGAATTTGGACGCCGATCGTGTGCATAGATTGACTGGAATGTGAATTGATATTGCAGATGTATATAAAACTCCTCCTCACAGCACAAGTGTTTTCTTAAAGTGAGGAGTGGCATTATTCATTATGTATTGTAGTTGTATGAAAAATATTATGAAATAAGTGAGTTGAAAAAAAATATATAATAGGCTTTAGACTCAAAACTACCGTGTTCCCTTGCGCTAACGTAAAATTTAAGAAACAAGTCCTTTTTCCGATCTAATGACTAGAAATCGCTCAAAATTGGAGGTTAGTTAAAGATATATTAAGACCTTTTGTGAGGTAGGCTAGGAGGTAACTTGCACTGATTTTACGTTCACCGTTTCCCGCAAAGGAGCTACTTAGCATTTCGATATTTGCCTACTCGATGAGGAAGCCTCATGAAACCATAATTTTTCTATGAGTACGAGTTTCGACGATTCGATTTACGAAATGGACCCTTTTTTATATCATTTATTGACAAAAGCAGTGAGTCTCCTGTGATAACTTGACCGACTCTTGTCTGTCCGTCCGTCTGGGATGCTTGAAAGGCCTCATTTTTGAGTCGTTTAGGCTGCAATTTGCGGGCTAGACTCCTTATTCCCAAAATTTACTGTATAGTTTATGGATATCCGATTTAACGCCGTGGCACCACAGCCAAAACATGTCGAGAATTAAATTTTCTGTTTTAATTGTTTAAAACAAACAGAAAAATAATGTTTGAAACAAACAAAAAAACTTTTTTTGTTTTTTAAATAAAAAACACGTTTTCTGCCAACCCTAGTCTCCCTGTCCCTAATGCATGTATTACTTACCAATATGTTTATATGTGTAGATTATCATCAACTCATTGGAAAGATAATTTTGCATGGCTAATTGTGAACCATTGATTTTTTTTTAAAGAATAAAAATGTTATTGATGGGTTGACAGACTTAACCAACTAAAACAACGTACAACAGAAAAAACAAGTAAAGTAAAATAAACGAAGCAATTTACTTGCCCACAAAGTTGACCCGTATAAACCCAGCAGAAATGCTTTGGAATTAAAACATTTGAATAAAAGATGAGCCTAATCGATTCTGTTAGTTTTGTACGATCCACAAGACGAATCACATGTTATGCCGTCAATATTATTTTTACTCAAACAAAGGATCAAATCGATCTTCTCCATTGAGTCATGAGACTTATACGGTTTCTCACGTATCCCTGTTTGGTAAGACGATATTATGTGGGTCCCCAGTTACCTGAGAGCCGAACCAAGGTCGGTCGCGATGCATAGAAATTTCGGTGTAATCTAAGAGTGTAATCATCATCAACCGCAAATTGCAGCAAAAAGGTGAATTCATCAAGGTCATTTCCCCTAGCCAATGAGATGGATTTGTGAGGTAAGCCTTCGTATATATTGCGTTTCTGAACTAAAAACTGTAGACTTTATAGTTTGATTTTTACTTGCCCTACCCTCTTCAAGGAAGGTAGGCTCCTAATATTTGTAGGGATTAAATTGAAGCACTTATTTATTTATTATCATTACGGGATAAGCCCGATTACAGAATATAATGTACAAATCCAGTTATTTAACAATATATAGAAGGAGCAACCGTAAACAAAACATCGATTTATTTAGAATTTAAAAAAAAATCATAACACGAAACCAACTTATATTAACAAAAGTTGATACAAACTGGGAGGTTCTGCAAGATTCTCGAAGGCTAAGATTGGTGGAATACGTCGGTGGAAGGTGCATTTTGGAGGACATTCAGTTCTCTAGATAAGCGGGTTAATGTGCTATTCCGTGGATAATTTGTTGCCGCAAATGGTACATGGTGAAAAGTTTAGTTGCGGCTATTGATTAGAGGTACCAGTATGCTGATTTCCTGGACAAGGACCGGGCAGTCAATAGCACCGGTAAGCAGCTTGAGAATGAGCCATCACTGATGAATTTACGGGACTGAGGGGTGGCGAGACGAGTATGGCTTTCCATTTCTTGATAAACAATATGATCAGAAGACAGACCCATTTTTAAACCATCGTTTCTAAGGAAGACATGTTGTACCCTTCCGATCTACTCCCGATGAACCGCATAGTATGGGCTCCAAATAACCGATCCATACTCCAGCAGAGGCCTAAACAGGGATACGTAGTGAGTAACAGGGCTGGAATACTCTTGAATTCTCTTGTATTTCGCTTCAAGAAGCCTTAAGTCCTCATTGCTTTGGATGTTATATAGTCAATATGTCTTATATAGTCACCTATGCCTTATTTACATCATTGTGGTACATAGATAGGTATACACTGTTTAAAAGTAGGGCATGGCATTCAAGAATAGAACTGGAACTATAGGAAGTATATATCTGTCTACCCTTAGTTTTCAAAAATTGTATAATAAAGTAAAAAGTATCTGAATGAAAGCTCAATTTGAATCTGAATAAAGGCCAGTGATGGGAGTATTATATGCATAAATAATTAATCAAAGTAAAATAATAGTTTAGGCATTTTGTAAAATATGTTAATTAATCCTATCTTATTAACAAACAAATTCACAAACAAACTCGATACAAATCGTAAATGCTTAATCCAAACGTTAAAATTAACAGATACTAGTATGCAATTTTATATTTGTGTGATTAAATGCATTTTTGAAAACCCGAATCTGTAAAATCACATTAGTCTATTCTCAAAATAATTAGGCACCACCTAATTGAAAACTCGGATAAATCAGAAAATTGTATTTCCTAGATATCTATCAAGAAGAACCAATTGTTGAATTATCGACTCTGTGAGTGATTTCTGTTATCCATGGGCGGGCATATGTTTTTAATTTAGATCGGAAATAACCAACACTGAGTGGACATATGGTAAGCCTTCGTAAGGTGGGAAGTACACTCACCTGTTGTAACAAGTTCAATTCCATAGATTATGGCAACCGCGCTATAGATTATATTGCCCTATGAAATTCAAGTTTGCGAATACGCGCCACTAATGGCAATGCAGCCGTGCATACATTTATGACACCTTTCATGAGGTATTAGCTACCGCACTGTTCCTGAAAGTGTCAAAATTCACTGATAACGTTTCTTTATTCGGGCAGTTCAGATTATAACAAGCTTTATAAAAAAGGCCTTCTGTCCTTGAATTGGTTTTTTATATTAAACTCCAAAGTTTCCCCCCAAGAACTGGGGCTTCTTCAGGAAGATTAATACTCGTATTCAAAAGTGTAAAATATCTACTTATAGGTAGTTTTCTTTTTTTGTTAAAAATCGAATTTAAAGTTATGAGTTTTTTAATCAAATTTAAAATTCATATCAAATTTAAAATGTTGCTGAATTTTAAATTTGATTTTCAAAAGACTCATAACTTTAAATTTGATTTTTAACAAAAAGAGAAAACTATAAGTATAAGTAGATAGATATTTTACACTTTTGAATATTAATCTTCCTGAAGAAGCCCCAGTTTCTGGGGAGAAACGTTGGAATTTAATTTAAAAAAAAAAAAAAAATTTAAGGACAGAAGGCGTTTTTTATAAAGCTTGTTAAAATTCACTGATTCGCTAAGGTAATTTTCCTCTGGCAACAACATTTACTTACTTTGCACTTACCATCCTTGCGTCCATACCTACCTGGTATAATCACGATAAAATTCGTCTGAAATCACCTTACTACAGTCCTCATCCCCCAACCATTCCCTCCAATTTTGAGTGAATTCAGCAGTTTATACAATGGCATAATATGTCATAATTTTTATGAGAATGGAAAACTGCATGAAATTCATGTTGGCACATTCGTAAATGTATATCATAGATTATAGAAGGTAGATGAATATATTTGTCATCACATAAAACAAGAGAATAAACATTAAAAAATTCGTAATGAATTGTATTTTGTAGGTACTCTACACATGTAAAATTGATTGAGATTGTTAATGAATTACCTACCTTGCGAAGAGTATTGACTTGTTACTAACGTATTGCAAATTTTGAGTTTTATGTTTTTATTTAAATTTACTGAGCTATTACCTATGTTTTTCATATTTATTGTGAAACCATTTTACTGGATTATGAACTCTCTTACAGAAATGAAGTTGACTCGGCATGAATTTAGTGATTTATCCTGAAAGGTCAAGGTTTACCCTGATATATGTCACAGTAGGGTGGTTAAGAAAAAGAAGCCTCCTTCACTGGAGCTGGCGAGGCCGAACGGCGAACATTTTGTGTGCCAACTGTTTTGTGTCCTCTATCTTCCTACCAGCTGCACTGCCTCAAATATATATAGAGAGGGAGGGGTGGAGAGAGAGAGAGAGAGAGAGAGAGAGAGAGAGAGAGAGAGAGAGAGAGAGAGAGAGAGAGAGAGAGAGAGAGAGAGAGAGAGAGAGAGAGAGAGAGAGAGAGAGAGAGAGAGAGAGAGAGAGAGAGAGAGAGAGACCAACGGTTTTCACGGATAGGGCTAACTAATATAGAAGTAATCAATCTTTGTGTATTAGGCAGGTAATTGACCACGTTTTATGTTCGCAGAATACCTTGACTCACAAGTTGGTGCTGATTCACCTTATCGTCTTATCACCTAATCTTTTGTTACAGGCTCTTGATCCATGACGGTTCAGTATTTGCCACGCACTGTAGTCGTGTACCTACCTAATACCCGTAGGTACCTATCTGAAACTACGTTTTCCCCAGTTAATCATCACTTCATTCACCAACATTCATTTCACAGTTCATTCTTTTCCATAGCTCATTAGGCTCATTCTAACAAGATAGGTACCTAAACAAGTGAGTAACGTTATAAATACTTGGCACAAACTACTTTATAAATGTGCTCATTGCTTAGGTATGTTTTGTAAAGCAGTGCAGCTAAAACCATATTTACTAGGTAGGTAGTTGAGTTAAATCGCTGCTTATCCACGTGCTTATCCACCGACCATTCTAAGCATTTAAGGGTTTCCCGTAATGGTAACGCAGAAGGGAGGATCCCCAGGCTTTGTCTGCCGTGGGATTTCGAACATGAGAAGCTCGAGGTAGAGCGCAGCACGTAAACAAGGACCTTACTAACTTGTTCTTTTGTTGCTTATAAGGGCAGTCTTGTCGGGCATACTTTTTTTTTGCCGTTTTTGCGCTAATTTATTAACTAATGACGTATGTAATTCTCATTTTTGGCCAATACTGATGAGATTGATGATGTGGGGAACGAATCGTAGAGCGAAAAGAGAAAGCTAAAATATTAAAGCTCAGAAAATAAGACTCGAAATTGGAACTTAATTATTTTGTTCCAACGTATAGAGCCATCCTGTAAGTTTTTCCGCGTCAGCTCCGTCAAATTCCACTCCACGGCAGTAACGTTCCAGTTCGGAACATTATTTTTCGTTTAAGTACAGAATCGTTCCGACCCGGGACGAAATATTTCGTTTCACATTTATTTTCGTTCAATGCACTAAAATAATACTTGGAGACTTCCTATGAGATCTGGTAAAGCTAAGAAGAGCAAAAAATCGTGGTATTCGCCCTAAGGAGGGCCCGATATGGGTGTATAGACTTAGTAAATGTCTAATTATCTTGGTTTTTGACCCAATGGGAGTCCCGAAATGGGAGTATAGGCTTAGTTTATGTCTAAATATCATGGTTTTGGCCCTTTGATGCCTAAACCACGATATTCAGTCTTAAACTAAGCCTATACACCCAGGGCGAATACCCTGATATTTTGTCGTTTTTAGTCACTTATTCAACAAAAACTTATTATTCACAAGTCTACATGAATAGGAATCTACCAGAATAGGACGACACCCCACACGACCATATGCAGTAAAACGCGAAAACCCTTATTTTTAGCGCTTATGTATGTGTATCCTCGTAAAATCGCTTTAACTCGAGAACGGCTGGACGAAATGGACGGGATGGGTCACAAGCTGATCATTTGCCAGGCATTCAAAATAAAGTGGTTGCTAAAAACGTCATTGGTAATCAGTAGCGTGTGCTGATGTTGTGATTGAAAAAAATCCAATTTCTATACTTTTTATTCTACGAAGCTGAAATTTGGAACGGAGCCTCTGTGAGCCAATTAGGATAGGATTTTAACTTGCCGAACCTCCCAAATTAGCTGAGTGAGCTCTTAACGCTAATACCAATTATATTTATCGTACGAAGCTAATAAAGTTTTCTTATTTTATTAAAGAAACAGTAATCTACGTGATTATATTATCGTAGAAATATCGTTCCAGCAGATTTCTTTCCTGCTCGGAACGTTATTTTGCAATACTTTAAAATTTCGTTCCTTCAAGGAACGTTACCCCGAAAATGCCATTTTTTCGTTTTGATACGGATCGAACAATATTTTATTTTTTATTTATTTGAAGGAAAGCAACGGAACGATATTTGGAGCCCTGCCCTTAACGGGCCCACTGGCCTAAGTTTCCAAGCGCACAAACCTGCTTATCCTCGTAACAATGAAGGGGTGATTCTTTAGGGCCCGTTCCACTAAAAAGGGCTAAAGAGGAGCCCAGAGTTAGGAGTGGTCCTTCAAAAATAGGATTAACACAATTGGATTAAATCTGGACTAATTCAAGATCCTCCGTGGTTGAACAGGCCTTAGGAAAAATGCACAACTAACCTGGCCTAACGGTCCTCCAATTCATATACCTAATAGGGTGTCCCAAACCTAATGGTACACACCTCTAAAATTTGCTTTTTTCCCATATGTTTTTCTGCTCTCAATGCAGAATATATTTCAAAGGCACTCAACCGAAAAACTTTCTTAAAGTCCCAGCTTTTCAACCGTAATTAGGGGAAAAAATTACGTTTGAATGTTAAAAAACGGGTTTTTTTTTGTTTTTTTCATTTTTTTAATGGACTTTTTTTCTTGAAAACATTGAGCGTACAATTTGTGAGGTAGGAGAGGAGAACTCGGTAGTAGGTACTTATCTGGGAGTGAAGATTTCAGTTTTCAGAGCTGTCCTTACCCCGATCAAACGCCTTCTCGGTTTCGGCAAACAGACGTACCTAGTTTAAGTTCAAAGGATTGGAAAATCCATTGGACATCCCCTAAAAATGTCATAACTTCTAGAATTTCTTTTTAAAAAACTGTTTGAAAAAGGATTTCTACGGATTGCAAATCCGTTCTTCCACCAAAATATCAAGCATTCCAAAAAAAGGATGGGTTCGCTGGACAGCAAATTTTGAGCACAATGAATAGGTCAAATGTCAAAAAACCATTAAATTTATATTATTACCGCAACATTATCCTAAAAAAGTGTAACTAGTAACAACTTGAACATAAAGATGTAACATGCATGACATGAACATAAATGCATGGACAAAAATATGCTAAGAAATGTAGGTACTTAAATTTCATTAATATTCCTAAAAAAAAAAACATCTAAGAAAGCCGATAATATCAAAATATTATTCAGAACAAGCTTTTTGCGATTAAATTGGTAGTTAACAATAAATTATTTCATTTCACTCAAAATGCTTACATTTCAATAACTTTCAACGTAGGGATACACCTTCCATAATTTACGTAGTTACGATCGCACTACGTGACTGGAGCTTTTTTTATTTATTATTATCATTATTATTTTTCTTTTTTTTTAATGTACATATTTTTTTCTTTTGGAGCTAATTTGACTGGGCTGGTTTTGAGCAATTTTGTATCTATTTTTTATCTAGTTTAAAAAAACTTTTAGGTGGGTACCTAGTGCATGCGAGTTGTAACGTAATGAATTATGTTAGTAGGCAATAAGTGTGGAATATAAGTACCTACCTAAAGATTAGAATATATGTTGGCACTATCTGGCTCTAATCTCGTACTGTCCCTCCAAAATATGAATATTGAACTCAACGTTTTACATTGGAAAGCATCGCATTAAATGTTTCCTTAATCTCGACAGCACCAGTCAATATTAACGTTTAATTCCCTTAGTTTACTGAAATTTTATAATTGTTTTAAATCTACAATAATTGTAATCTTTGTTTCAAGGGAATATGGGGTTCTTCTGCAATGGGAAATGTCGCAGCAATGCTCGCCTCGACGGAAAAACGGCGATTGTCACCGGATGTAATACGGGTATAGGGAAATTCACGGTAAAAGAATTTGCAAGAAGGGGTATGTACTATATTGTTGCCTTGTAAATGTATAGTAGTACAAGATATGCAATTTAATAATAAATACTTTAATACAAAATATATGCAGAATTCACAAAGATATTACAGCTGTGAGGCAGCAAGCATCACTCGCCCTACATAGTAACAGAACACGCCCGCCTATGTAGCACTCCACAGCCTTGGTTATTCTGTAGTAGGTATGTAGTTGAGTCGCGATATTTCTTCCATACGCAAAATAGAGAATTTGGTTTTTTCTTCTTCCTTTTAGCGAATTCTTGAAGAAAATTAAGCTATTGCTCTCGCCTCAAAATTTGTAGAATGTGATTTTTTGAAAAAATGTTATGCAGAAATCCGTTTCAGGCTATTCTGAATCATATTCTGAAGTTTAACGCATTTTTTTATGTATGTATATATGTATGTATGTATGTATGTGTCATTCCAGATGATAACTGTCCGTAGAATTGTGCTAGAAACTTCAAACAAATTTTGGTACTTGAGTATTAAACGGAGGCCACCTAACCTATAGAAATATTTCGTACCGGATACCAAAAATAACTTCATAATTGGAAAGAACACACTTGTAGATCAGAATGATGTAGATCAGAATGATGTGTATAGTTTGGTGGTCTGGATGCTCGCAAGCTCGCATCTCAAGAAGACATAACATCAAGTAGTCAATCCCTTAGTAAAAATGCAGATTAGTTGGGCAGGTAGATCAGAATGATGTGTATAGTTTGGTGGTCTGGATGCTCGCAAGCTCGCATCTCAAAAAGACATAACATCAAGTAGTCAATCCCTTAGTAAAAATGCAGATTAGTTGGGCATGTAGATCAGAATGATGTGTATATGTGACTGCTAGCGGCGGCGACGCTTTCAACTCCATCCTGACCGACATTGCTGCGTTCTGGGTTGCACAACGTCAGAACCAGGCGTCGGATTAATTCTAAACTTCACCTGTAAATCTATTAAAGTGTGTTCTTTCCAATTATGTAGTTATTTTTGGTATCCGATACGAAATATTTCTATAGGTTAGGTGGCCTCCGTTTAATACTCAAGTACCCAAATTTTAAAATGTTAAGGCCACAAAACGAAAGCTCAAGTTCGTTGGCCAGCATGATCGGATTACATCTTCGGGTTGAAATTTTCAAAAATGTAGTCAAAATTTTCAAAATAGCCTGTTTTTTGCGATTTTTTGTGCGAAATAATATTTTCAGCATACTAATATATGGTATATTCGGAATCAGCGTAAAATTTCCTATAAGAATATGTATTAAGTTTTCAAAAATTTCAAAGTTGAAAAATCAGTCAAAAATCGAAATAATCGAAGATTTCTTCAAAAATTTGCTCATGGGGTCATGCTGCATGACTGGACTTTTTATTTTTGGCAGGGTGTTCTCCCATGTCGCCACGCTCACATTTTTAACAAGCGTACAATTCATTGTAAAGTCATATCTATCACTGTTAATACAATTTCACAACTCACATTTTACGTAAAGAAAGTCAAATGTCTCTTAAAATATCTTTTTCGGCATATTCTAAAAATTTCTCCAACATCGTATAGGTTGCTTTATCCTGTGTCTTTAATGAAGATGCAGTAGACGTATCTGGGTTTTTCTTAGTTGTTTTTTATTTGCCCCATAGAAAGATCTGAACGAGAGCTTTCCAAAAACGTACCATATGGTGGGTATCCGACCTGTAGAACGGCTCTTGAAAATAATTAGCTCTATGACGTGTACTTAAGACGCCTTGGGGGGAGGGGGGGGGGGGCACAGCTCCCTTCCACTACTTCGTCACGCTTGATCTTCTTACCCGTTTATTTGCCAAACTAAACGGGCATTTGAGCTGAAGTTAGCTACTGGAGGATTTTCAAGTGTGCTGAATCCGAACCTGAGGTCAAAAGTGTGAAATTCTAACATATGAAAGTCGCCCATTGAAGTACGCTATGTTGATTTCAAGATGTGATCAATAAAACCAACTCTATACATTTATTGGATTGCACCAGTTACGAATCTCTAATCACTTATTAAATAATTTACTACCACTCAATTTAAATTATTTCAAAAGCAGGAGGATACCGTAATGGATTTATTTGGGTGTGATATGACGATTGCATTGTTTAGTACCGCGCTTGTTATTCTATTAGTGACTTGTTAAGGAAATAGTTTCATTTTATAATCATGTATCAAGAGACGACACACATAAGCCAACATTAGATAAAATACATCGAACATTTGATAGTAATAGTACCTATGCTACGAAATCTTGAGACAAGGGATTGCCGTGTGGGAGACCACATTTAGACTGCAGACCGAGAGAGATGCCATTTGTAAAGGCCATCGTGCCATATTTTTGAGAGCTACGCTTACTATAGAATTTTCTTCAACATTTACGAAGTGCGGAGTACTAAAAAAAAGTCCCCTATTTTATTAGTCCATTCTCTATGAAAGTAATCTCAATTATTGTATTAAATAGTTAAACTTATCTGCTGAGCACCATTTCTAGATGTGTTACGGTACAAATGATAACATCTATTTCAGGGGCGAGGGTTATTATGGCCTGCAGGAACTTGCAGAAAGCAGAAGAGGCAGCAGAAGACATCCGCAAGTCTTTGAGTGGAGTGGCCAATCATGGAGAGGTAAATAAGAAATAATTTATTCTACTCACACATTATACAGCACAGTTCTAAGGTAAACTCAGAAATACTTAACATTCAGAGTAAATCAAAAAGGCATCTTGAAAAAATCAGCCAAGACCTGACTGGTTTAATTGAAGATAGAGAATAATAGTAATTTCGGCATATCAGTAACGTTTTATACCTTATATCCGTTAATTTAAACTGCTTTCTGTTTTATAAATGTGGGGAACATTATTAATTATTGTTGACTCGAATTAAACTCAATAATGGTGTAAAGACTTGTAAAACCCCATTGATAACGTATCATACTCAAGTAGTTACATTATATCTGTACCCCCCCCCCCCCCCCCCCCAGTCAATTTGTCTTCAACATGCCCGCCTGCCCGATGTTTCTAGCCATTACTTCTAACTTAGATTATGTTATGTTATGTATTTTTGAGATGCGAGCTTCCAGACCGCCAAAGTATACACATCATTCTGACCTACATGTCCAACTAATCTGTATTTTTACAAAGGGATTGACTACTTGATGTTATGTAATTTTGAGATGCGAGCTTGCGAGCATCCAGACCACCAACCTATTCACAGCATTCTGATCTATTTGTGCGAATTCATGAGCATTCTACTTGTGCGAATTCATGTGGAGGCAATCAAACCACAACCACGCCAATTTATTTCAACAAATCCTCACCGACTTCTGAAAACACGGTAATTATTTGTTTTCCTTCTTTTTTTCCAATAATATAATTTCTTCCCACAGCTTGAAATTGTCACCAATTCTACGTGAATATGTAATCTAAATAAGAAGTACCTACCTAATGCCTAGAAACATCGGGCGGGCGTGTTGAAGACAAATTGACTGGGTGGGGGGGGGGGGGGGTATAACGGAAAAGTACCAGAAAAACGCCAATTGTACGCTTATATTAAAGCTCCTCAACTAGAAGTGAATAACGTGTATTATTTTCGAGATTCATGCGGGAGATCAGTCAGTTTAGAATTTCCAAAACGTTAGGTATTGCTGCTTTTGATAAAAACTAGGTAGGTTATCAAATTTATTCATAAAACTGTGTAAGGAGGAATGGCCAATGGAAGGTAGGTATACAGCAAAACGTCTTTCTTCAAGTAGCCAAATTGTGTCAGAACTGCGGTGGGTACTTTTCGTTTAGAGGTAGAACACTTCCTCAAGGGACATTGACGTGGGCTGTGATCTTAGGACACTCGTCGCATTCCCTCGCTTGACCAGTGACAAGCGCTGAACAAAATACCGCTTCGCTTTCCTGTCTTGTTAGCCAATCTGGATCTTAGGATCCTCCTTTGCCCGCGGGACACCGATTCCCCGGCAAGCTACAAATTCATTTGCCGAGAACTTGTAACAATGTGTTGAGATGCATTTTCAGGTCCTCGTCGTCAAGTTGGACCTGTCTTCGTTGGAGTCTGTGAGGAAATGTGCGGAGGAACTCGTAAAAACTGAACCAAAAATTCATCTCCTTATCAATAATGCTGGTATGTTAGAATTGAATACCACTACATTTCCACCATATTGATTTATAATTAAAATGCGACTAACTAAAACTTATACATTAATTGCTCAGATTCAAACATTTCTCCGTTAGTTTCCCTCAATTTAGACGCTCACATTTTACTTATTTACAATATGGGCAAGCCAGATACAACTGGATTATAATATAAGACCTAATACGAGGTTAAAGAAATGAGAAAAAATAAAGCATCCACTTGAAAGTAAATACAGTAAGAATAACTATAAATGAAAAGTCAAGTTTAAACTACAAAAGAGGTCGCTCATCAACAACTATGCTTCAGCAATTGATTGGTGGAAAATGTCAATGTCCAGGCACACATCCAGGCGTGGTTGACAGTTCGGAGTATTTCAATTTGCAGGTGTCATGCTCTGTCCATTTGAGCTAACGGAAGATGGATATGAGATGCATTTTGCAACGAACCACTTGGGACATTTCCTGTTCACCCTTCTTCTATTGCCCACCATCTTGGCATCTGCCCCCGCAAGGATAGTGAATGTCTCGTCAACCGCTCACAAGATGGGTGAGCTACTTCATTAATTATTTAAAATGTTTCCAGTGCGAACTATCCCCTTTCAATGGAACAATAACTTATTTGTTATTGTTTGTTACTGACGATGACCTAACCGTCATAATCGAGTTAACATCGTAACTCTTTATTATTCGTGGAAAAGGAAAACGTTTCCATTAACTTCATTTTTCTTCATGTTCTCACTCGTAGTGATTGATGTTCTTCCAAGGAAAGTTGAGAATTTTGGTTTTCAAACAGCTTCCATACCTATCTTCAAGCTGAAAGGTTTAATGTAGTTGTTATGGGGTGCAGATAGATCTACAGCTAGGTGTAGACTTATTTGGAATTTCCTTTCATTTCAGATTCATTTTGTCATTTCGTTGGCAGTTAGATATCATTGGCAGGCTTCCCGTAAAGTTCGCTTAAAGCTTTCCTATAAGGTATAGCATAAGCACTTCAAGGAGAGCATTGCACAAAGCTAAAACTTCTAATGTAAATGCTGAAATTGAAATATAAATAAAGCGAAAATTAAAGGCGGCTTAGAAATGTAACTGGTTTGTACGTTCATTCCAGCCACGTCGATGAGCTTCGATGATGTAAATCTCACCAAAAAATATTCGCCAATTCCAGCCTACGGTAGAAGCAAGCTGGCGAACATTCTGTTCTCGAAAGTGCTTGCCGAAAAACTTGAAGGTAAGGCCTATCCATATTCCTAAACCGATAAAAGTATCTATAGGCTATAGAAAGTCCCTAGATTCCGAATTGATTTATTATCGACTGTTTTCATTACGATCATTTTCACATTATCATTTCCAGGTATTATATTTTGCTATATATCATAACAAACATCAATACTCAGCTCATCTGTTCTCAAAGGCAGTCTGGACTATTCATTTCTATTTGTTTGCAATTTTTCACCACTTTTTTAACCACTAGATGAATTTTACTATAGCTAGAGTGTATGAAATTGAATGAGACATTTATTTTGAAAGATATTTTTGTAAACTTCAATGTAGGTAGTAGGTAGGTACTTACAAATGTTGAACAAATGTAATACAAGTAATCTAATTATAGGTCTTTGTTCCAGAAAAAATGTGAAATAAGTATTTGGATTACTTAAGTTTCATTAAAATTTTTCCATTTTAATTTGTAGAATTTTTAAATTCTACAAATATAATGCTATAAATGGATAAATACAACCTAAGGTTTTAAAGTACTGAGGCGTTCCCCGAGCGAAGCCTGAGCTCCATTGATTTGGTTTTTGAAATAAATCTCATTTTCATTTTCTTTTTTGGTCACTTAGGCATATGAAATATCTTTCTGTTCTGCGAGTTGTAGACACTCCTACATGCTTTTACCTAATATTTCATTAAATGCACAGAACTTTCAGTGTGATTGAGATTTGCCACACGGGTTATTGGGTATGATTAATAAATTGTTGTAAGCACAATCTATCCAGGCTGCTGAAAGTTCTCAGCATTAAAAGGTGCAATAATGTATGTATAATAATAGTACATCGCTACAATATTGTATAAGAATGTATACTGCATATGTACATTGTGAAACTTCAGGGTCTGTTTTACAACTCATTCTATTCAAAAACCAGTGTCTTGTTTCTTACGAGGCTAATCATAATCACAGTCCATTTTGTTGAAATTTTCTGGAACTGTGCGGATTAGTCCCTTCACGGTTACTTATTGGTTTCATAAATTTTGAAACAATGGAAGCATGTCCGCATGCGCAACTGTGAATATCGTAAAACGTAGTGTACGTATTTTACCTGATCCATTTGACTGTCTAGGTGATGGGTAATATAAAGTTCCAGTCATGCAGCAAGATCGTATGAGCGAATTTTCGTAAATTATCGTATTGTTTAATGTTAAATTGTTGCAATTGTTTTTGTGCAATTGTTTGAAATTTAAGCTTTTTGTTCAATAATAATTTTATTCTAATTGTCTAGTCTCTAATTTTAGTCTAATAATTTTATGGCAAAAACGTATTCTAAATAATAATTTCTTATTCAAATTATGGTTTTGAATTTTCAGCTTTTTTTGCAGTTTTTATCGTTTTTCAGCAAATTTTAATGAATTTCAAGTACATTTTTCCGCATAATTTTGTACATAAACGTTAGAATGTTCTATTTTGTAGTTAATAAACTTTATTTGAGCAATAGCTGCCAAAAAATATAAATTAAGCAATTTTTAGTCGATTCAAAATTTCAAAACTTTTCGCTTGGATTGAACAAGGGATAAATCAGCCAGCATAAAAAAAAATTAAATAGGTAAATTTTCGAAAATCTTTGGTTTTTCAACGCTCATAGGTCCCAGTAATTAGATACGTGAATTATTGCAGGTAAACCTAAAAACTACGCCAAAATCTCAGTTTTCCAACGGTATAGTCAATTTTACTTTTACTTGGCTAATTAGGGGAGAAAATTATGCTTTGATGTCAAAAAGTTAGATTAACATAACATAACAAACAAAACTAAGAATTCGTGAGTTAAAGTGTAAAACTCCGTTATAACAAGGTTGGGGAGATCTGCAAGTGCCACTATTCGATTCAGCGTTGAAAAATACGTAGAAACTGGCCCCAAACTCGTACTTTCACAGAGGGTAATTTTTCACGAAAACCCTCGATTTCACTAGAAAAACGGTTTTTTCGGTATTAAAACAGATATTCTCTCATAATTGTTGTATACATGAATAAATAAATTGTATTATGTTATTTATATATTAGAATTTATACTTACACAACTAATCAGATTAACTGAACTAATTATTAAGTACTAATATTAATATTGATTATCTATATTATTTATGTAGCTGTATATATATAGTAGGCTGTGAACTGATTACGTCATAGTTGAGAAATATAGTCTTCAGTCAGAGTCATATCGTAGTCGTCGTTTATTCATTTATACCTTATAATACATCTTAAAACATGGTGTCAGAAGTTTTTCTAGTAAGTCGGAATTGGTAGTTCGGTAGTCTCAAGTCGGTCTATAAATATTGTTTCGTTTTGAACTTCAATAAAGCTTCACACGAACAAAAGGAAATACGAGCTCCAGTCGCCATTGTTTCGTCAGCAAGACCAACGGAAAACGTGAGTCGTGTTACAAATCAAGTACCTATAACAGATATTGAGGATTGATGTATGAAAGAAACCTTTTCATTTTTTGATGAACCCGATTCGGGAATAGATTTATCGTCTCTATTTGGACAAATGGCAGAAGGAGGTGAGGCAAGGAAAAAAAACCTAAAGATGTCTACCTTACAACCAAATATAGGCCCATTAGAGTTGCAAGGGGGCACGTCAAATCAGGCACACCTTTGGTCCAAGTGGTATAAACAATTCAAGCTTTACTTAATTGCAGCAGAATGGGAGGACGAAAGTGATCGCCGAAAAGTAGCTTTGTTGTTATCGTTAATAGGTCAAGAGGCAATGATTATCTTCAACTCATTTAACGTCAATGAAGAAACAGTCAAATATGATGATCTTGTAAAACTTTTTGAAACACATTTCACTCCAAAGAAAAACCTATCTGTTGAGCGACACAAGTTTCTCAGTCGCCGTCAAATGGCCGACGAGACAATCGACGATTACGTCACAGACCTAAAAAACCTAAGCCTTAGTTGCGAACTGAGTAAATTACGAGAAGACCTAGTTAAAGATGTATTAATCGTAGGTCTGAACAATTCCTATCGTATTGTCAAGGAACGTTTATTGCAGGAAAGTGACCTTAAATTGGAAAAGGCAATCACAATTTGTAAAACCTATGAACTATCACAGAACCAGGTCAAATCAATCCAAAACATTGAGGATAACAATCAGAGCTCAAACGTCAACATCGTCAAGAAAATAAAATACGGCAACAACCAACGCCAGTCTCCAAAACATTACAATGATTCGTGGAGGCGAAGTCGATCACCTTCCCGGCCGTCAACATCAACAAACCGGCAGCCAACTATCGGTAAACAGAACAGTTCGCGGTCAAGTTCACGAGAGTCGCGATATCACAACTCCGGAACCAGTCATCAGCCAACATGTGCGAGATGTGGTCAACATCACCGTCACAAATGTCCAGCCGAGGGAGTCCAGTGTTTGAAATGCTCAAAATTTAATCACTTCGCTAGGATGTGCAAAACCCGCACGTCAGTAAGAGCAGTATCTACATCCTACAACACGGATCAAGGTCAGAATAATGATAACAGTGAATGTGAATATTTTGTAGGAAAAGTATCATGTAATGAAAACAATTTGAATGATGATGATGTATGGTACATAGATATCGAGGTAAATGGTCACGTAATTGAATGTCAATTAGATACAGGCTCCCAAACGAATTGCATGTCTTTGGATCAATATAAACAATTAAATTTAGGAGAGGGGAATATCAAGCCATCAGCTGCAAAACTAACGTCATTTGGTGGGAACATACTTCCGAATTTAGGGTATAGCATTTTGAAATGTATCGTCAACAGTAAACAAGTACAGTTACTGTTCAATATAATAGGAACTCCGTGTACCACTCTTCTAGGACTACCAGCATGTCAAAGTTTAGGCCTGGTTAAACGGGTAATGAAAGTAGAACAAGTTGAAAACTATAATAATATATTTATTAGATTTAAAGATCTTTTTGGAGGTATAGGTTGCTTGTCACAGCCGTGTAAGTTGGTATTAAAGTCGGGTACTAAGCCAGTAATAGATCCGCCCAGAAAACTACCATTTAAATTACATAATAAGGTGAAGGATGAATTGGGTCGTATGGAAATGGATGGAGTAATTGAAAAAGTCAATGAACCATCTGAAGGGGTAAATTCAATGGTAGTCACCGTTAAGAAAAATGGCTCTTTACGAATTTGTTTGGACCCCAGAAACCTAAATAACAATTTGATGCGCTCGCATTACCAACTTCCAACATTGTCTGAACTTAGGTCAGAGCTAAATGGCTCAGTCATATTTTCCACTTTAGATGCTAACTCTGGTTTTTGGCTCATTCCAGTAGATACCGAGAGTTCAAAATTACTTTGCTTCAATACTCCCTTTGGACGATATAGATTCAAACGTCTCCCTTATGGACTTTCCCCCGCCCCAGAAATATTTCATAGAGTCATGGTAGAATCATTTGGGGATATATCAGGAGTAAGAATATTTTTGGATGATTTATTAGTTCACGGCAAAACAAAGAAAGAGCACGATGCAACACTAGAGGCAGTTTTAAACAGAGCAGTAAAATTAAACATTAAATTCAATAAGTCAAAATGTAGTTTAGGCACCCAAGAAGTAAAGTACATGGGGCACATTTTCTCAAAAGATGGAATGCGTCCTGATAACTCGAGGGTAAAAGCAATATGCGAAATGCCTGTTCCTACGGATAAGAAGGCTCTACAGAGATTTTTGGGAATGATAAACTACCTGGCAAGCTTTATACCAAACTTAGCTGAAGAAACATTAATTATTCGAGATCTAATTAAACAAAAAACTGCATGGCAATGGTCGTCAAATCATCAAAAAGTATTTGAACGTCTAAAAAAGTTAATCACAAAAGCACCAGTTCTGTCACATTTTGATGTTAAAGCACCAATAGTAGTAACAGTCGATTCGTCACAAAAAGCAGTTGGAGCTGCACTTATGCAAAATAACAAACCAATAGCATTTGCATCAAAAACATTAAATAATACACAACAAGGATATGCACAAATTGAAAAGGAAATGTATGCTGTAGTATATGGCTGTACAAAATTTCGGCAGTATATTTATGGTCAAAAAATAGTAGTAGAGACAGATCATTCTCCTTTAGTCACTATTTGCAGGAAAGCATTGTCGGATGTGCCACTTAGGCTCCAAAGAATGCTTCTCCAACTACAACCTTATGATATATCTGTTGTATATAGGCCCGGAAAGTATATGTATGTTGCAGACACTTTATCAAGAGCTGCATTAAATGAAGTAGACGATTACTTGGATGATGATGTGTCAGTTCATGTAAATTTAATAACAAACAATTTATCTGTATCACCTGTAACTCTATCTAAGATAAGAGATGCTATCAAAGATGATGAGACTTTAAAAACATTATATGAATATTGTCACGTAGGTTGGCCGAGTTCAAAAAGTCGCTTGTCAAATGGTACAGAACATTTTTGGAGCTTTAAAGAAGAGATCAATGTTATAGATGGTTTAGTATATAGGAACACAAGTGTAATAATACCAACAAAATTGAAAACTGAAATACTCAAGACTATTCATGCATCACATATGGGTATCGAACGAACCTTATCAATGGTACGGGGTGTGTTGTACTGGCCACATATGTCAATGGAAATCAAACACATGATAGAATCATGTGAAACTTGTATTAGGAATAAGCCTCAAAACACGAAAGAACCATTAAAATCACATGAAATACCTACCCTACCCTGGCAAAAAGTTGCTGCGGATTTTTTGACTTTTGACCAAAAGAAATACTTAGTCATAGTAGATTATTTTTCAAAATTCATTGATTTAGCCCAAATTTCAAGTAACAATGCAACTACAACCATTTCACTTTTCAAGGCAATGTTCAGTAGGTATGGTATACCAGTAGAGTTAGTAACTGATGGTGGACCCCCATACTCTTCCTACGAATTTAAAAAGTTTACTGAGTCTTGGGGCATAAAACATACCCAAAGTAGCCCATATCTACCGAGATCAAATGGCATGGCGGAAAGTGCTGTAAAAATTGTTAAAAATTTACTCACAAAGTGTAAACACTCAGGAAGTGATGTTTTTCTAGCATTGCTTCATTATAGAAATACTCCCAAAAATAACATGCCGTCACCTGCTCAACTTTTAATGTCCCGCCGACTCAACTGCACAATGCCAATCAATAAAAAATTACTAGCACCAAAAATTGAAAATTTGAATCGCCAATTAAAGGTAGCATTTGATAATCAACAAAAATCTAAAAAGTATTATGATAGAGGAAGTCGTGAATTAACGATTCTAAAACCAGGTGATCAAATTCATTTCAAACATACTCCACTAGGTCATTGGATACCAGGTACGGTGATGAAATTAGCTGGACCTCGATCTTATATAATTAGGGACCTTGAAGGGGTAGAATATCGCCGAAATAGGATTCACCTTTTAGAAAAACCATGGCCAATATTAAAAGATTATAAAGATTCAAACATAAAACATTTTGGGATGCCAGATTACATTGAAAAAACACCACCAACTACGGAAACTCTAGATTTAGACTTATCCGATCAGGAGACTGATCCATCGGTAAGCGAGAGTAACAGTAATGTAGATATTACTAATATGTCTAACGATAATCCAACCAAGAGTGTGAGCAGCCGAGGTCGAGTTTTGAAAAAGACTAAACGGTTCACATTTTCTGAATTTGAAAAACGATAAAAAAAATTTTTTTTAAAAATATATATATATAAAATCAATAAATGTTGTATACCTATGTGAATATAAATACATTAAAATTTGAATACTTTAGAGTTATTAAGGGTTCATATTTTTGAAATTATTATTAAAAAAAAAAAAAAAAAAGAGCATGTTGTATACATGAATAAATAAATTGTATTATGTTATTTATATATTAGAATTTATACTTACACAACTAATCCTATTAACTGAACTAATTATTAATTAGTATAATTAATATTGATTATCTGTATTATTTATGTAGCTGTATATATATAGTAGGCTGTGAACTGATTACGTCATAGTTGAGAAATATAGTCTTCAGTCAGAGTCATATCGTAGTCGTCGTTTATTCATTTATACCTTATAATACATCTTAAAACAATAATTAGCCTACTTGAAGTAAAATTGACTATACCGTTGGAAAGCTATGAGATTCTGGCGCAGTTTTTAGGTTTACCTGCTAAAGTTCACGTGCCTAATCACTCGGACCTATGAGCGTTGAAAAAACCAAAGATATCCGAAAAATGAACTATTTCACTTTTCAGGCTGATTTATCCCCCATCCAATCCAAGCGAAAAATATTGATTTGGCATCAGCGAGATAGGAAATTCAATGCTCTTTCCAACGGCTCCCTCAGATTTGATTTTACTCACAAAATTAAGGGAGTTATGTCCATTTTAGTGTCATAAGATCAAAAACACGAAAAAATGTTAAAAATGAAAAAAAAACTCGGTTTTTTGGCGAAGTAAAAAAATTGCTATAAGAAACTTTCTATCAAAAATTAGTTGTGCGACCTGTGTACACCCTGTATCCTAAAAACCCATGTTTATGGTGGACGGGGCATCCCAGAATCGTATAGGCGCTACTTCTGGGATTATTCCGCTATCTGATGAAAAGCAAGATCTGCACAGCTTTATCAAGTGCTGTATAAATGTTGTTACCAGGGACAGGAGTGACTGTATACAGTCTTCATCCAGGAGTCGTGGACACGGACCTTGCACGACATATGGATTCTGCCTTCATTCCAGGCATGCGCTGGTTCTACCAGAACGTCGGGTGGATATTCCAGAAGAATGTGGAGCAGGGTGCTCAGACTACTTTGCATTGCGCCCTGGACGAAAAGGCCGGAAACGAAACTGGACTGTATTATGAGTTAGTATTATGAGTAATTTTGCCATTAATAATAGGAAATATAATAACGTAGATCAGTGCTGCATTCAGGAAACCAAATATATTCAGGATTCTATTCTGACGTCATTTGTAGTGTTGACATCATTGGGCACAAATTAAGGTAGTTTGGACGGTCAGGATACGCAAGAAATCAAATCATTTAAAGCATCTGTAGTGGATTTAGATAGGTTTTACTTGGCGTAGGTAGGCCAAGTCGGACATTTATATCCCGGTTATGCGGGTTGGTCTCCGGGTCACCCCCGCGAGGAATGCGGGTGGAGCCGCCAAGGTCAACTGGTTTGGCGGACTGAAAGGGGAGATAGTCCGTGTCGCAGCCGCGTGGAGCGCTAGGCTCGCGTAGCAAATGCTGGGTTCGATCAGTTTGGTACTGAGCCGTTTTGTAATATTCCGGCCTTAGATTTATATCTGAAAGGGGAATATGTTGAGCTTGGTTGAGGTACTGAAAAGTATCCTTCGCTTTTTGTGCATTTGGAGTGTATTTGACACTCGGATCGGCCGGGTAAGCCTGCGTCGAATATCGTGGGTATTCGGACAGCTTGGTCGAATCGTAATGATCGGCTTCAGAGCGAGTCTGAAAGGTTTCCTCGATCTTTTGTATAGGCGAGGCTTGTTCGAAAGTTTCTCGAACGAATACGTCGGGCGAGAAGGCGATCCGGACGTGAGGGTCGCGCCTTGCGCTGTCGCTGGGTTCAGCGGACTCGCCGTGTGGCCGGTAGGGCGCACTACGTGGGCTACTCGGCCCGGCTTCGCCGTCATCCTCCTCCCCTTGCAAGGGGAAGTAGGAAGGCCGACGTTCCATCGAAATGATCGAGTTTTAGCTCGTTTCGATTCCTCTATGTGTGAAAAATAGAGGGTTTTGGAGGTGGACTCGCTTGACAGAGCGTCTTTCCAATGCTCGGATGTCAGGGTCCTACCTCGTAGCCTTGAAAAAGGCTTCCTTAGACGGTAAATTAGAGCGGAGGAGCTGAGTAATTTACCGGCGTGCCCACAGCGGTCGGTTACGAGCTTAAGGCTACGTAACCCGGGCGACACGGCTCGGAACGTCCCTCGGGCGTGCGAGCTAAAGAGAATATCGATAGCTGCACCGGGTGGCGTCCTGACAGATGAACTACGTTGGGCAATGAGCAGGATGAATAATCACTGGACTCGTAGATGCCAATGCGAGATCTGCGTGGAGAGAAGGACTGGCTTGTAGAAAGCAGTAGAAAATCGTTCTTGAGATGACTTCGTGTAGCAGAAGGTTCGTCAGCTTAGAGCGTGTAGAATTCTTCGTACTTCAGAGTGTGTCGTCGTCGAGAGCGGAGAGTGGAATGAAATTCGGAGGGCTCCCAGCGGGGTATTTATAGGGAGGTGGCCGCCTCCTGCCGCCTCCTGGTTGGTCCGCTTAATTTCATAAATTCGACTGTGCAATCTCATTGGTTCGCACAGTGTTTTCTCAGTATCTGTGCATACGATAGCTGAGTTGGTCTTTCGAGGTGGTTTCCCTGCGTCCGTCGCTGTGACGGGGTCCCCGGGGGTGGCTGAACGACCTTGAGTTTTCCTGTTTGAGGTTTCTCATTCAAGGCGACTTGTTTCGAGATGTTTGTCGCATCTCTCTCGCCCAGTAAATGTTTGGGGAGGTCGCCTTGCGTGTTATTCTTTAATATTTCACTTTTGAGAGAGAATTTAGTATTTTCTCTCTGGTGAAATATTTTGTTTGACGGAGTTATAATTCGACGTCTTGTAAATATTTTTGTGTTGTATCTACCTCTTTTTGGTAGCCCTGAAAAGGGCTGTTGACAAGAGGGGGTGGATTTCACCACAGGGGCCCTCCCAAGACGTCGTGTTAATAACGACGACGCCGGTTGGGGTGATTCGAGCGCCGTTACCCACCTCTCGTCGAATTTGGTAGAGGGGACGTGCCTTCTGGCAGATTTTCGGGGAGTTTTCTCCTTACTTTCTGTCTGATTTTGTGACACAGCTTGTCCTTGTGATACAGCTTCTTCCGAGTGTAGAGTATAAGCTGGTTTGATTTGCTGTTTGGGAACTTTTTTAGTATGTTCGCCAATTTGCACTGTAACCGAAAACTTATCTCTTTTAACCACTTTGAATGGTCCCGTGTAAGGACATTGCAGAGAGGTGAGCTGTGTGGGCACTCTGATATAGACATGAGTACATGTATCCAAATTTTTGGGCATGTTTACGGCATATTTCGTATTATTATGTTTAATATGCGTAGGCCGGAAGAAAAGAGGTTCCGAAAGGTTCGTAGAAGTTACGAAAATGTCTCCTGGGAGTGGTACGTCAATTCCGTAAACTTTTTGGAAAGGCGTAGTTTCGGTCGCCGGGTCTACTGCCGTACGCATGGCGAGTAGAACTTTGGGAAGTGCGTCGAGCCAATTTTCGTTTTGAGCTTTGAGAGCCTCTTTCAAAGATCTATTTCTGCGTTCTACCATTCCGTTTGTTGATGGTTTGTATGGTAACGTGTGAGTATGTTTTACTCCGAGACGTTCCATAATGGAATTGAACAGATCTGATTCAAATTGAGTGCCCTGATCACTTGTGATGTATTTAGGTACGCCTTTTGAAGCTACCCAAATATTGATAAAGGCATTTGTGATTGTGGTTGTTTCGATGTTGTTAAGAGGGACTGCCTCTAGCCAACCCGTTGCTCTATCAACCATCATCAAAATGTAACGTTTCCCTCCTTTAGCTAAAGGTAAGGGTCCGGTAATATCAACGTGTACGTGTGAAAATTTGTTTGCCGTTTCAAATTCGGAGTAAGGGAGCTTCACGGAGCGCGTGATTTTTGCTCGTTGGCAAGTTTCGCACGCTCGGACCCAGTTTGCGACATCTGCACGGAGTCCGTGCCAAAAATATCGTTGTTTAACTTTATACACTGTAGAGTGTATACCTGGGTGTCCCAAATTGTGAATTTGGCTTATTATTTCTTCCCTTATTTCGTTTGGAATATAAGGTCTAGGGTGTCCTAGGTCTAGGTTACACCAAATTTCTCCTTGAGAGAATTCAACTCGTGTGAGTTTCAATTTGTCCTCCGCGGTAGGGGGAGAACGAATTTGTGAATTTGAAATGTGCAGTAGAAGATTGCATTCTATTGCAGCCGTAACTTTCGAAATTTCGGCTATGGGTGGACCCTCGTCCGTCTGGGTTGAAATTGATTTCGTTTGAATTTCAACCGGATCGAAGGGTCTGGAGAGTGCGTCGGCGACGACGTTGCTCTCTCCGGAAATATGACGAATGTCACTCGTCATTTGAGAGATGTATGTTAGCCATCTTAATCTCATTTTAGAAAAATGTGCATTCTTCTTAAGCATCGTGCCTAGCAGAGGCTTGTGATCCGAACAAATATGGAAAGATCTGCCGTCCAAGTCGTTGTGCCAGTGAATGCACGCTTGGTAAACGGCGAACATTTCCTTGTCGAACGATGCTTTGTTCTTCCATTGTTCTGGAATTTCCTTACTGAAAAATCCCAATGGTTGGTACGATTTCGAGCCATGTTTGTCCGTAATTTCTTGTTCTAGTGCCGCTCCGATGTGTGTGTCGGATGCGTCACAGACTAATCTCCACTCCGCCGTAGGGTGTGGGTGAGCAATGTTATGCAATGTTGCTTTGATCATTGCTTGCTTTAAGCTGTTGAAAGCTTTTTCTCTCTCTGATGTCCATTCGATAGGTGTTCTGTCATTTTTTTTGTTTGACTGAATGGAGTCATACAGAGGTTGTGCCGTGTGAGCGAATTTGCTTGAGCATGCTCGGTAGAAACCACACATACCTAGGAATCTGCGTAGACTTCGTACGTCTACTGGCCTAGGAAATTGTTCTATGGCTTCTATTTTATCTCGTTTAGGAATTATCCCTTCCTTCGAGATAGTGAAACCCAGGAAATCGACGGTAGGTTTTGAAAAAATGCATTTATCAAAACCTACTCGAAGTCCGTGTTCCCCTAGTTTGTCAAAAATTTGTCTGAGGTGGTTCATGTGTTCGTTATAGTTTTTAGAAGCCACCAGGATGTCATCTAGGTATACAAATGCGAAATCAAATTTTCGCATGATGCTGTCCATGTATCTTTGCCATGTTTGAGCCGCTCCGGCCAAACCCATGCTCATTTTCTTAAACTCGTAAAGACCGAAAGGTGTAATAATCGCAGTTTTATGAGCGTCATCTGGGTGCATCGGAATATGATAATACGCTGATTTTAAATCTATTGTCGAATAGATTTGCGTATCATGTAAATTCGCTTGGAAAGAGCGAATGTGAGGAGGAGGGTAGGCGTCTTTCTTCGTTTTCGCGTTGAGGAAACGGTAGTCGCCGGTGATTCTCCATGACCCGTCTTTTTTTGGCACACAGTGTAACGGGGATGCCCATTCGGAATCCGATGGTGCAATTATGCCTTCTGAAAGCATTTCGTCAAAAGTACTTTTGACTTGAGCCCGTTTTTCTCCTGCCATGGGTCTTGCTCGGAAGTGTACTGGTGTTCCTTCCGTGGTTATACGGTGGTAAACCCCGTTGTTTTTCCATTTACCATGAATTTTGCTCATTTTATCATTGTATTTGTTAATGATAGAGCGAATGTTTTCGTCCTCCGTGATTTGCACGTCCTCTGGTTGAGGGGTATTGTCACGATGAGGGATATTAGCCGCTATTTGTTCGTCAGTGAACTTTTTGTTCATGACTGCAGCTATTTTTTGATCGGCATAGCACTTTATTTTATCTTTATAAATGTACTTGTGTTTGACCCGTATTCCGATATCCCAAGACTCGAGGAATGGAATACCTAGGATCGCTAGATCAACTTTTGTGATCATAAACTCGGTGGTCATATCCCCGAGGCCGATGTTAATTGTTGTGTCAGCTCGCCCTAGTGTGTCTATAGGGGCTCCGTTAGCTGCTGTGAGCTTAACGTTGGACTTCAGAATTTTCAAGCCCAATTTTTTTGTGACATTGTGGGGCAGAATGTTCACTTCTGCTCCCGTGTCAATGAGAAATTCAGTGCCATTTAGTTTGCACTTGAAAAAAAGCCTTTTATACTCAGTAGACTGCCGGCGTATAGGCTCAGATACGCTGGCAGTTATTCGTTTTCCGAACTCTCTGTGTCGGAGGTTGGAATGGTACTTTCTTGTACCGACTGCTGAGTATTTTTGGTGGAAACCTGGGTTTTAGGCTGGGTTATAGTCGCAGCCTTTTTGCTAGTTTTGGAAGCAGCGTTTGTCTTCCAAGTGCAGTGTTCTGGGTCTGCACATTTGCGAGTTTCGTTACCGAAACGTGCGTGGTTTCGACAGACATAGGCCGTCGGTTTGTGAGGCTTACTCTCCACTGGTTGGGGTTTGAACTCAGCTTGGTTCGAGAGGGCCTTTTTGAAACCAGTATTTATGGGTTTCGGAGTAGATTCTACTCCTCGTATGTTCAGAGAAGTATTTTCTGTTCTGTACGCGTGTAGCGTATCAGCTAGGTCGAGCCGGGAGGTCGTGGTAGGCTGAGCTGCGACCATACCTCGTGCTTCGATGGGAAGAGTCTCGATCCACTTTTGAGTGATCAGAGCTTCCGAAAAGTACCCAACAGCTTTCGAGTACATTTCGTGGTACTTGGTGCTGGGTTTTTTGGCGAGAGATGCGGGGTCCTCGAGTGCGAGGAGCCTGTCCTGTAAGGACAACCCATATTCTCGCTGGAGGCGCTGTTTGGCCTCTTCGTAGGGTGCGTGGGGTGCCGTGAGGTAAGCTGAGTCGATAGCTTCCCTCATTTCTTCTGGTACCCACTTGTATATAGCTGAGAAGCATTCGTTTTGCGTTCTCAGGTGTTTTCGCACGCAGTATTGATCGAACTCGGCGAGTGCACGATCGATATTCTTCTTTTGGAAGATTGGTTTTTGATAATCTCCCATCTCCTCTAAAAGTGCTTGAAATCCACTTTGTGTAGAGGGATGTTGTGTGAGATGTGGGGCGTAGAGGCCCGGCGGGGGTCGCACGCCCGCAGTGGTTCCCTGAAATCCACTAGCTTCATAAGAGGGAACGAAATGCTCCGTGTTGAGCCTGTTCAAAGGCGGGGTCACCATTTGTAGTGGATTTAGATAGGTTTTACTTGGCGTAGGTAGGCCAAGTCGGACATTTATATCCCGGTTATGCGGGTTGGTCTCCGGGTCACCCCCGCGAGGAATGCGGGTGGAGCCGCCAAGGTCAACTGGTTTGGCGGACTGAAAGGGGAGATAGTCCGTGTCGCAGCCGCGTGGAGCGCTAGGCTCGCGTAGCAAATGCTGGGTTCGATCAGTTTGGTACTGAGCCGTTTTGTAATATTCCGGCCTTAGATTTATATCTGAAAGGGGAATATGTTGAGCTTGGTTGAGGTACTGAAAAGTATCCTTCGCTTTTTGTGCATTTGGAGTGTATTTGACACTCGGATCGGCCGGGTAAGCCTGCGTCGAATATCGTGGGTATTCGGACAGCTTGGTCGAATCGTAATGATCGGCTTCAGAGCGAGTCTGAAAGGTTTCCTCGATCTTTTGTATAGGCGAGGCTTGTTCGAAAGTTTCTCGAACGAATACGTCGGGCGAGAAGGCGATCCGGACGTGAGGGTCGCGCCTTGCGCTGTCGCTGGGTTCAGCGGACTCGCCGTGTGGCCGGTAGGGCGCACTACGTGGGCTACTCGGCCCGGCTTCGCCGTCATCCTCCTCCCCTTGCAAGGGGAAGTAGGAAGGCCGGCGTTCCATCGAAATGATCGAGTTTTAGCTCGTTTCGATGCCTCTATGTGTGAAAAATAGAGGGTTTTGGAGGTGGACTCGCTTGACAGAGCGTCTTTCCAATGCTCGGATGTCAGGGTCCTACCTCGTAGCCTTGAAAAAGGCTTCCTTAGACGGTAAATTAGAGCGGATGAGCTGAGTAATTTACCGGCGTGCCCACAGGCTACGTAACCCGGGCGACACGGCTCGGAACGTCCCTCGGGCGTGCGAGCTAAAGAGAATATCGATAGCTGCACCGGGTGGCGTCCTGACAGATGAACTACGTTGGGCAATGAGCAGGATGAATAATCACTGGACTCGTAGATGCCAATGCGAGATCTGCGTGGAGAGAAGGACTGGCTTGTAGAAAGCAGTAGAAAATCGTTCTTGAGATGACTTCGTGTAGCAGAAGGTTCGTCAGCTTAGAGCGTGTAGAATTCTTCGTACTTCAGAGTGTGTCGTCGTCGAGAGCGGAGAGTGGAATGAAATTCGGAGGGCTCCCAGCGGGGTATTTATAGGGAGGTGGCCGCCTCCTGCCGCCTCCTGGTTGGTCCGCTTAATTTCATAAATTCGACTGTGCAATCTCATTGGTTCGCACAGTGTTTTCTCAGTATCTGTGCATACGATAGCTGAGTTGGTCTTTCGAGGTGGTTTCCCTGCGTCCGTCGCTGTGACGGGGTCCCCGGGGGTGGCTGAACGACCTTGAGTTTTCCTGTTTGAGGTTTCTCATTCAAGGCGACTTGTTTCGAGATGTTTGTCGCATCTCTCTCGCCCAGTAAATGTTTGGGGAGGTCGCCTTGCGTGTTATTCTTTAATATTTCACTTTTGAGAGAGAATTTAGTATTTTCTCTCTGGTGAAATATTTTGTTTGACGGAGTTATAATTCGACGTCTTGTAAATATTTTTGTGTTGTATCTACCTCTTTTTGGTAGCCCTGAAAAGGGCTGTTGACAAGAGGGGGTGGATTTCACCACAGCATCCAAGACTGACGCTAAACCAGAATTGTTGAAAAAACACTGAAACACTGTATTGCGGTTACATTCTTTACACTCGTAATATTCCTTAGTAGCAAGATATGTCCAATTTCCTCATGTTTAGATTTGAGTTAATGCAGGATAACGTTCAGTCGATACAAAAAGAAACCGCGTACGAATTCGTAACATACCATCCTGAATCCAAATCTAGACACACAACTATCAAAGTGTGTGTGTGTGTTCATTTTCCCCACCATTGTACGCTCTGCAGTGGGGCAGTATATTTCCATTTATATAGCTCCCTCTTACGATTACAGGTGTTTTGTTACAAAAATAATACAGATATAAGGCACATCAAATAATGAATAAAAATAAAGATTAATATGGAATACAATTATTAATAACTTCCACAAATATATTATTGTTAACAAGTAATTAGATTCTGTTTTTTCCTATATTTCGTTGTTTCATTTCCAGCGATTGCGAAGTGGCGAATCCAACTGCGTATGCTAAAGACGAGGAAATGGCCAAAGAGCTTTGGGAAAAAAGCCTTGAGATGGTCCACCTCCCTGAAAACTTCGACCCATTTGTTTCTAAGAAATGATCGCTTTCTGGATCTTCAATATTCTCTAAAACACTTTGTATTTTTTTCGCCTGATGAATACGTTCTTGGTACTAAAGAATGTTGATAATCATAAGGTGGATATATCCAAAGGTGAAAATCACGCGTATATTTCAAATAATGTTGCCAATTTCTTGCAGCGGGGAAACTACGAAAAGAAGAAAAACGCTTTAAACCAGTACAATACGATTTGATTCATTCGGTACAAAACGCTAGGTACCTATTTCTATTCAATTACTCATAATTTTAACAGTGTGTCTCTTATCTAAAAATATCAAATCCTATTTCATTTCACTCCAATTAGGTATATTTTCCCAGTAAACTTGTTACTAACATTACTTATGTATTATGCTTTTAAGAAAAAACTAAACAATTATTTAAACGTGATTCTATACTTAATAAGACTATATTGCTGGTATAGAATGTGGGATGTATATGATAGTCCTTTTTTGTTTCATTGTGTTGGCAAACAACACTTTGTTTTGGTTTTAATTTTTTTTTGTTTTAATGTTAAGAGCAGCTGCTAAGTGTTACATTCAATTTTATCAGCTTGAAACTTTATTGAGTTTGATAATTTACAGCGGCAGATTTATATAGATGCGGAAATGTTATACCTAGTTACTAGTACACATCAATTCAATGGGCGCTGAGATGAATAATTATCTTAAATGGAATATTACCTTACATTCGCCAATTAAAATTCATATTGTGTTGTGTAAGAAGTTATAAATGGTAATGAATAAATTGTGATTTAACGCTGATATACTTAATTGAATTTTTTATTAAAGTAGTGTTATTACATATCAGGTTTATGATAACAGTGCTATTGATACATATTTTGTAATTTATATACATGTTTTATACAATATCTATATTGTGAACTGAATTATACTTGTCTTTTCCTATCAATTATTTGGTTTGTCATCCACAAACACCGATTAAAATATATCACTATCTTTTTATCAACGAGTATTGCCATTATCTCTGGCAAACATTTCTACCTTCATTTTCGTGCAGGTTCCGTGACTGTGGAAATGATCATCTCGTCTCGATAAACTCGAATTCACATGGCGTATAAACGCATAGTTTAGCGAATTTTAGAAGAAGAAATTAATGAGCTATTTAGTTGGCTTCTAATTTTTTAATGTGGGGAGAAGGGGCGGGGACCCCCTACAAATCCGATTCGTACATCAAAGAACACAATCCTAGATTTTAATGTCGTATATATATATATATATATATATATATATATATATATATATATATATATATATATATATATACAGGGTTTGCGACCACTCCCAGATTTCTATGATTCATAATAAGAGAGAAAAATATTTTTTTAAGTGAAAAATGCCCATAATTGACTACAGTTTTTTAGTTTCCGAGTTGGGCACTGATATACGACTTTACGTTAATACGAGGTGTGATCAAAAAGTATCCGACTTTTGTTCATAAAATTAACGTTTATTATGATATAATTATTTAATACAAATCCCCTTCAAAGTAGTCCCCTTGGGCTGCCACACACTTCTCCCAACGCTTCTGCCACTGTTGAAAGCATCGCTGGAAGTCCTCCTTCGGTATGGCTCTCAGATGGTCTGTCGCATTCTGCATAATGTCTTCTCTGGTCTGAAATCTGGTCCCTTTTGTACCACTCCTTTATCTGTGTGGTGCCCATCGCTTCATTTCCAAACACTTGTTTAATCTTGCGAATTGTTTCCACTTGCGAATCACCAAGATTAAAACAAAATTTTATGCAATAACGCTGTTCGACTTTTTCTGACATTTTAAAAACAATAAAATCCGACGACACTCACTTGCACCTGTTCAATCATGAATGGCCTGACGCCGACTGACTTGTATTGGAGCTGTAGAAAAAAATGAGCATGCGCACTATGCATACCCACAACCACACATCAAGCCCCGCCCCCATAGCTGCGTTTGTTTTACCAATAAAAATTAAGGTCGGATACTTTTTGATCATACCTTGTATATAAGTATGTAGCTTGAACACATTATACTCGGACAGCACCAAATTACAGAGGGAATATGTTTACGATGGTGTAAAAAAGTCGCCTTCATCTAAATGGCAGATATCATTCCAAGCACGAAATCGACTATTAGGTACAAACGTTAGATCCTCGAAAGGAAGGGATAGAACAGCCGCAGTTTCACAGCATCGCTTCTCATTGAGAAGACGCGCACCCTATCTCTCCCCGGAGCCCGATGTTTGATGCAAGTTTAGTTCCTTCCTTGAGCAGCACTTCAACAGACATGAAATTAGCGGAAGCCTTTTTTTCACTTGTAAAAAAATATTTTTCCTTACTTTGTGGAAGAAATACTTGTAGCCGAAAACCGAAAGTTCCTGTTAAGCATGCATTACTCAACAACAAATAATTATATTTCGTTCATAATCAATAAACCTTTCACAATATTATCAGTAAACGTGGATGAACGAGTTGATCCAATTGATCAGGACAGGCCAAAGATCTAAGATGTAGTAACCCACCAACGTTTTGAGAGTGTAGTCACCTTCTTTATTTACGCTTAGGAAGGAGAGCGTTGAAGAAGATTAATTTTTTTAAATTTAGTGGTTTAAGCCGCACCTCAACCATAGGTAAGGGTCATTAGCGGCATCGAACAAGGTGTCCATCAAACGCCTAAAGTTGGCCTAATAGTGTTAGTAAATAGGATTTGGAAAATATTAACGTTATAATTTGGATTGTAAGGGTAGCGAAATAAAGTATGAATTTAGTTAGCAATTTATTGAATTAATGTTGATTTGGAGTTCTGTGAAATATAAACAATCTAATTAAGATGAAAACTGGAAGAAAAAAGAAGCTTTTTAATAATATGTAGGTACCCACTTTTAATAGGTATTGATATAATCTCCCCAATTTGAAGCCCATTTCAGGCTTAGGAGATAATATATCCTAACTATTAGGTGTTGGAAAAGGAGTTGGACGTCAAGTTAGAGCATGGTGAAACGGATCCAATTTGCAGTCGTTCTCAGTCGGGCCGTGAAGCGGAGCGCGAATGTCCCAACGAACTATAAAACATGCTATAACGAACTATATGTTATCTAGTTCGTTGGAATGTCCATTTAAATTGAATTTTCTAAGATGGGAGAAGGTAGAAGGTCTGTGGGTTGGGAGTGTTCTCCCGCGAGTACCGCGATAGTGACCCCACACCCATTCCCGAGAATCGATAGCCCAGCGGAGAATCGATAGGAATAACCCGATTTAATTCCCGTTCTCATCTCAAGAATCTTCCTTTAGTTTTGGAAGAGACAATAGCAGGTGGTTCGTTCAAGTTCATGGTGATCACTTGTGCCTTTGGATCGTGCTGGTGTTCTAATTGACAACTCTTGCCGTGAAACTGAGTAAGGGAGATTTATATACCAACCTAAATGAAAGAAGCGGTTTTTTTTTTTACAAATTGCTGGTTCTAACCTGAGGTTACTCAGGAGTTATATTCCTATCGAATATATCATTTTATTAAACAACGAATGCATGACATGAGTGTTGCATGCATTGACAACAAGCATCCGTTTGTCAATGCCTAATGTAGTGTATAGCAAAACGAGTTAATCCCGATCTTTTGGGGGCTACCTATTATATCACTAATGTTTCATTATCTCCAGGGCTGTTGTTAGTCGTTAGTGTGATTATTTTGTTTTTATTGTCTCAGACTGCCTTTAAACTCCCACGTAAAAAAGGAGTTGGGAAGGTACATGGAAATAAAACTGAAATTTCAATATCTTCAATGGAAATACATTATAGAAAGTAGGTACCTACCCTTAGTAATAATAATAATACAATTTTGAAAATAACTGGAATCATGAATTACACTGCAAAAAAAAAAAAAAGAAAAAAAGTCGAGCGAATGAGATAGGTACTGGTCTTGTGGTTTTTGAGGGTGCTGAATCCGAATCCCGTTTATCTCGTAGACATCTGTACTTAAAAATGCGTATACAACGTTACCGTATATTATAATAATATTCAATTTTAAAAGGTGCTCTTCTTGTTGAAATTTTAACGCTGAACAAGCCTATACCACATATGGTGGATCTGAAATGCCACCTTAACCTGTCTTTTGCCAAAAAACGTGATTTTTCACCGATTTTTTCAAAAGTCTTTTTGAAAATATTTGTACAAATTACACCACTTGGCGATCTGAAAAAAAGTGTGCTATTACTTGGACTATTTCTGCGTCGAATGAGATCTACAGTAACTCTGAACATTGTTCACAAACTTAAAACTAAAACTAAAATTTTAAATATATAAAATTTTTGGAGCCGTTGCTATTGCTTAATTTTGACGAAAATTCGCCAAAATCGCAAAGGGCTGAAAATTGTTCCAATTATAATTTTTAGCAGAACATTACTGAAAAGAAGTTAATCATCTACGAAATATAGGTAGCATTAAAAAAATAATGCCGAAAAATGTACATGAATTTCATTAATATGCGCTTAGTATCGATAAAAACTGTAAAACATCTTGAGACCCAAAATCATTGTTTGAATAGCAGATTGTTGTCTAGAACAGGTCTTTTATGCCATAAAATTTAAAGGTAACCAACTAAACATAAACATAATGTGATAATTTGGGATACATACACATACAATTCGTTACATTTTTCGTTTGTTTGTTGATTTGTGTTATTGATGCCCCGATAAAATTTTCTATCAACCGCTCCTTAGGTAGTAGGCATGTTTAGCAGCCTTGAGTCTGGAACCTGTCTACCTTGATTTCAAGCGGGTAGCTAGTCATCATTGTAGATACTACGTAATGTAGAAGCTATTATCTTGCGACTTGTCTGGTAAATATAAACATTTATGATTGGGAATTCGTATTCATTCGCGCGTTTCATTCGCATCTCTTTGGAAATTTCAATCTAGTATCAAATTAATTCAGTACTTACTTATTCAGTAAATCGTGAGAGAGACCGGCGAAACATACAAATGAGAAATGAAACCTCGTCCAGTCACCAGGTGCTTCAAAGGGGTATGGGGATGACTTTGGTGTAGAGTTCTTCACAAGGGTTTTGGGTAGGGTAAAAGCACCAATTTATTGTTGACACTATGGGGGGACATCTCTCTTTGATCCCGTGTTTTACCCAGGGGTTAAAAAATTCAACTTCCAAGTAGATATTGGTTTATTATTTCCAATAATAAGCCTATGTGATCGTGTAGCAAAAAATTTGTATAACCCCCCTCAAAGTTTGTCACTTTATGTTTCAAGGTGCGTAGAATCCAAATTTGAAATGTCCGTCCGCGGTCCGCCGTTCGCCGTCCGCCGTCCGGGCCATAAAAGGCCTAAGAATTGACTTAAAAACCCCGTTCTTTCGCACATACACTCCATTTGGGGTCTAGTTGGTCCTAACCATCCCGATCGCTTTACTCGCATAGATGCTATGGGCCAAAAACGGGTCTTTTTCGAGGCTTTGAATGAGACTTACGCACGCACGCACGCCTGGCACGCTTGGCAGGGGGTCACGGTTGGTGGTGAGCGGGGGGTGGAGTGAGAGGAGGCGCCGCGGCACCTTGTGGTGTCTGGGGTGACCAGGGGCGTAGCAGAGGGGTGTAGGAGAATGGATATTTATTACTTTTACGTGTTATACCCATATAATACACCGCGGCACCATGAGGTGGGTACGGCGTTCCTTCGAGGCATGAATATATGTATTTTTCTAGGTCATATTTGTGTGTTAATACCAATGCTTTTCCTACGCATATTTAATAACATATCCTCTCGACTTTTCTTACGTACTTAGATAATGATATTATTAAGGCAATAACTATTTGAATAGATAGGAGCTCAAATCGAGAAATATAAACATGCGTATATAATTATAGAAGTATAGGTTGTGGCAACTCGAAATAGCACGCAGAGGACTCTGGACGGGCCTTATGACGTACGCAAGCCTACTAAAACTACGATCATATTCAATTGAAAAAATAATAAACCTTTGTGAAATAATTTGCAGCGTTTTTTAATTGTGTGTTCGTAGTGAACAGTTTGCATGTATTTGATTTCTCCAAATAGTAATTTTGTTTATTATCATGAAGCATTTTTTACAAATTTAGTTTTGTTAACCAAATGTTGACTCAAATGCCTTTAAAAATTCCAAATGTTGACATTTTCAGTTCCTAGTGTTGACACTTATGGTAAATATTTCTTTTACATAATTTCTCAGCAACTCAGCGATGTGGACTGAGTTATGCCAGATGGAGTTCACTGTTTAAAGGGTTCTGGTTAAACCTCAAATTTAAAAACAATTCAACATTATACAATACGATAATTTACGAAAATTCCCTCATACGATCATGCTGCATGACTGGAACTTTTGTTTCTAGAAATGCTATCAGATCCCCATCGATAACATATTGAATAAGAGACTCCTTGTCAATTCAACCCTTTTTGGATATTTCTTTCATTACTAATAAATACTCTTGCACGGAGGTTTTTCGTTACGACGTGGCAGCTGGATACGCATTCCTTAGTCGTAAACAAACCCCCAAACTCATCAAGTAAACCTTATCTTTATTTTCTCCACGATCTAAATCGCAACTCTGCTCTTGGCTTAAACAAAATTTTGTAGATATAGAAATATAACAAAGCAGCTACATCCTCAAATTCCTGAATCCATTTCTTCACAAAATAATTTGCATCGCCACAAAAACCTCTTCTACGTTTCTAAAATTAATGTGAATCGACTTTCCCATTTTAGAAACATACTTCTTACTCAGCTAATCTGGGGTGCTCTTGACTTTATGATCCGTTTCTAGTCGTCCCGAAGGCTCTCCATTTCAAAATTAAGCTTCATACGTCGAATAACAAAGAAATTAGCTCTATAGGTAGAATAGCCAAGAAATTAACTTCAAAGATCACAAGGCAACGGTAACACAAGCTTTCTTGTACACTATGCCGTTGTTACGTGTTATTTTTTAACATGTATCATGTTTTAGCCCTGGGGTCCTAGCAAATTTTGCGAGTCAATTTTTTTCCGCGCACGAAACATATAGTGTTACAGTGATTTCCGCCTACAACCGAGTCGTTGCTAGGGAAATGGTACTTCGTCGTTTTTCATCCCACAAAATTCGTTGACCATTCGTTCGAAAGCTCTCGATTTATCCAACAATATTATGTTAACTACTGCGAAGTGCGTGTCCAACAAACTGAGTTATGAGCATGGTTATATAAATAATTGTTTACACACAGGTGATCATTCTCAATAATTGATATTGTGAACATGATTGCGACCGCTTGGAATCGAGGAGAAAACATGATACATGGTTGAAATTGTTGGTTCTAGAACAGAAATTTTTCGTTGCGTTGTTAGATGACATTTTGGGCAAGAAGGTCCCCTTAAAAACGTACTTACTCTACGTTATAATTGAAACATCGTCTTACAACTTTCGTTTCGAACTCTTTTATACATTTCCATAGAAGCGGAGAATCGTTGGATACCGCCAGGAGTCCAATAATAGCAGTTTAATAATCAGCACCACAATATTGGAGAAGTTGTTTGCTTTCTTCCAGTTGTTACACTGCTCCACAACCATAATTAACAAAGTTGCCCTACACTGGTTGCCCTATAAACCTAACATTGTAAATTAAGCTAACCACGAGCAAGTTAAGTACCTAATTGTAAATGCATTTGGGGCCATGCTACACACGGAAGATCTGCTAGTAGATAAATATTTATCTTCTACATTGATATTAATAATTATTTTTCTCATAACTCAGGCCACGATTCCTTCGAATCAAAAATGGGACTATTCTCCAATGGAAGATGCAAGAGCAAAGCAAGGCTTGATGGAAAGACAGTGGTCATCACTGGAAGTAATACAGGCATAGGGAAAGCGACGGCTCTCGAACTCGTCAAACGAGGTAAAAATTCTAATTTTTTCGAGTGAAAATTGTTTTTGTGTACATATCGCTTGAAATAAAAACCTTCAAAGTAGTTGGTAGGCAGGTATACAATATCGACGTTATTCGTATCGGCAGATGAAAAATATCACCTAGCTAGGCTGTGAAAACTATTTTTTGACCTTCTACGCAAGTCCCTCCATGACAATTATGTTATTCCCCTTTTCAATTCTGAATTTTAACTAGCTATATGAAATCAATCGGAATTCAATTAGTACCGTGAAACCGTTGCAGTAAAACAGTACAGTGAAAGAATTGATCCTGGTATGGATAGAAACTTATGCTTCAATACATGATTACCTATGAATGAAGATGGATACGCTGTACTGTACACATGAACTCGATAAACTAAATTCAACTTATTCAACTTAACTTCGACTCAACAATCACATGGATTCCATTTACCATTTGAGAAGAAATGTCGAGCAAATTCGGGGCGGATCGTGAAAAATACGTTTTTCGTGAATTCATATACAGTCGAATAAAGGGGGTGTATTATTTATGAGTAAAATACGTGCATCAACCGCCAAGTGAAACATTATAGTAACAGCATTTTTCTAGTACGAAGCCTCACCCTACATTCCCAATGAGCGAGTTGTAGGTATTCCATTCCCGTATCCCATAATTGCTGTATGGCAATACATATTGGTCGAATGGGCGGTCAGCCCTTTGAGTATTAATAAGATCTTATTAATACTCAAAGGGTCAGCCTGTAGCGCACCTCGATCTACCGCCAAATTCAGACAAGTGTTCCAGGGGGTAGGGCACAGACCTCGCCACCAGTTTCATCAGACAATAGGGGACTTACATAATTATTTTAGGTGCTTTATGGCGCATTACTTCGTAAAGGTAGGTATAGTGTCACTAATCAAGTAGTTTGAATCTAGATATGAGGTTAGTTATCAACGCGCAATCAGCTGATGGGGGAGGGGGGATACCGGTACAAGCTTCTAGTCACAGAGACCACTATTGGCATTAAGTTCCTAGCATTTGTTAAGAACCAGTTTGGTGGCCTTTTCTCCTACAAAGTAAAGGACTTTTTCGGGCGGTTCTTGAACAATGTCGGCTGGGACAAGGCTACCATTCCGAAGTATCGGAATCTTACAGACGTAATAGCAGGGCAATCACAAAGGACATTCTCTGCTGTTTCGGCTCTACATTCCGCTTGGCTTGCCTCTACATAGGAGTATTTTGCTAATATTCAACTCTTGTCTTACTCTTTTAGCCCGGAACCCCTATTGAGGATCACCAAGAGTTTCATCGCTCTACAGGTAGGTAAACAAATGGGAAGACAGTAAAAGAGCAACTGACCGACTGCTTGATCATTGAGCAACTGACTGAGCGACTGACTTGATCTTTCGGGAGCTAGAACGTGAGAGATCAAGGCTTTTTTTTCTGTAGTTACTTCTATTTAAACTATGTATTTCCTGGAATTTTCCCCCTATTTACGGCCAATGCACAAAATCCAGACTCTGATTATTTAATCATCTATTTGGTGTTCTATTAATGCTTTTCTTGGGACATTGTATGCAGATGTGAACAGTGCTGTAGCATTGTTCGTTTGGTGTATAAAGGGGATGATTAATTTCCTTTTTGAAAAATGTCAGCAGTTCTCTTTAAAGTATCTCTTTGTATTTTTAAGTTGGCTAGTATATTTATATCTTGTTGATACATAATTGTTATTTAAGGAGGAAAAGTAATCATGGCCTGCAGAGATGTCAACAAAGCAATAAAGGCAGCCAGCGACATCAAGAAGACGGTGGAAAATTTGGAAAACTGCGGTGAAGTAGTCGTAGTGAAGCTTGATCTTTCGTCTCTCACGTCCGTCAGAGAATGTGCAGCCGAAATATTACAGAATGAAAAGAATATCCACCTACTCATCAACAATGCTGGTGAATTTCTAAACAAACATCCCTTTAGTTAGAAGAGCGATCTGTGTTATGTGCATACCTACCTAACTATGTAAGTCTACGTATAAAATATGTTATACATATTTACTAGAAAATAAAACTAACCGATACATTAAATGTTTACCGTTCTATGCTACAAAATACAATTTGAACGGGACATTAGTAGGTCACATTAGAAATTTGTACATATCAATACCTTTTTTGTACCAGGTGTTATGATGTGCCCTCGAACTCTGACTGCCGATGGCTATGAAATGCAGTTTGGGACGAATCACTTGGGTCATTTCCTCTTCACATTGCTCCTTTTACCTACTATTCTCGCCTCCACTCCAGCAAGAATCGTCAACGTCTCCTCTTTGGCACACACCCTAGGTAAAAATTAAAATGCATATACTTAAGGCGGCAAAACATAACACATTTTTTGATCAGCAGCGTCTACTTTCTATCAGGGCTCAAGAGCTGCTATACATACGCTGGTATGTTGGCTTCTCCGTTAAACGGGAAGATCCACCTTCCTTCACAAAATATCTAGTTTGTCCAAAGTAGAACCTCCATTTTTTATTGCAGATTCAGATTCTAAGTGAAATTGAACACAACTTACCAACCTAGCTATATACGTATGTTTGCGAAACGTTAATCAGCTTGAATTGCGAACATCCACATTTAAATTGGACAACGCGATACATGAATCCCAAGAAGGTATACTTAATATGTAGAGCTTAATCACAGGGTGAAATCAATTTTCCAGTAAGGGCAAAATTGTTCAAAACTTTCTTTCCGGATACTTTTTTGGAACTTTGTGAGCAACCGATTTGTAATGGTACTTTTGGGAAAAATTAGGTACTACCCACTAAACTGTGCGGCCAAGTGTTAGGTACCTACTAATCAAACAATACAAAGGTGAGGTTACGAGATGTTTAGGTACTTCAAGTAGAAAAGTACTATGTTACCAACTGGAATTGCCTTTTCAACTATCGATCTGGATTAAACAAGAGTCACAGGTGCTGTACTTTTTCGGAATCGCTCATCACCCGCACCTTACCTTGTAACATACCCTTACCTTGAGAAACATTTGGTCACGCAAATACAGAGGAATGAGGATGTGTCAGTGAGCTCGTATAAAGTTTCGGAGAATACCTACCATTTTTAATACGCCTCAAAACCCATTCGTTTTTCATAACTAATAAGTTCAGAACAACTAGGTACACACACACACAATTTTAATAAATTGTTTTCTCAATTGAAAAATTTACTTCACTACATATGTGACAGTTCTCACTTATTCCAATTTTGCACCCTAGAATGAATGTTACCCATGGGTGCGAAAAAGGTATTTAAACTATTTTTAAATGGAAGAAGATTCCATCCTACGAAGTTTGGCTTCAACCGCACTCTCCTACGAGTAGATTTATTTATATGATTGTTCAATGTATTGCGCACTAATGACGGCAAAGCACCCCTCGCGCCTGGGCGATACCCCCTTGCTACTCAGTGTGACGTCACCAGTGCAAACTTTGAAAAATCATGGCAAGAAAACTACTCGACTTAGGAGAGTGCGGATGATATCAAATTTCTTAGAATGGAATCTATTTTCATTTAAAAATACAAAATCTATACGCGGGTAACGCTCATAGCATCGAACAAATCAATTATGGAGGTATCTACGTTCGTTTGTTGAAGTTTCACCTGGAATCTAAAGCAGCAATAAAAAATGAGGGTTCCCATCTGAAATAACGGTAAAACAACTAGGTAATCAATAAAATATAAGATCAGCAATTTTATCGATAAATTGATTATTTCGTGAATGAAAGAGAGGTTTTCACGATATACAGGTCATAAATATTGGCACTTGGAACCGCACAACTTCCCGAAAGTAATTAAAGATGAAATTAAATTTGCACAACTATATGGAGAGATTAGGTAGGTTAGAGTAATCTAAACAATTTTTTTTTTTTTTAAGAAATAAGTGGATTAAGCGTGATAACAATGATACTTTATTAGTTACCTACGTTGTTAAACATATTCCTTCGTTACCTTAAGACTTTGCTGTCTGACTTATAGTAAACTCCATGGAGTTCGATGATATCAACTTGGAAAAAAGCTATTCATCAGTGTCAGCATACGGCAGGAGCAAACTAGCAAACGTCCTGTTTACTAAGGAATTAGCGCGAAAACTTGAAGGTAAGAGTAGTATAGATGTTTCTGCTCCTAACATTACATCTGAACCGCTACAGATCAAACATATAACATTTATCGTTCACTTCATTGCAGGAACTGGCGTCACAGTATATTGCCTTCATCCTGGTGTAGTTAGCACGGAGTTAACTCGTCATCTTGACTCGGCCTTCCTCTGGGGCGCACGGTGGATTTATGAGAACCTGGGGCGGTGGTTCCAGAAGAGCGCCGAAGAAGGTGCTCAAACAACACTACATTGTGCCTTGGACGAGGAAGCTGGCAACGAATCAGGATTGTACTACGAGTTAGTTCACTAAATCTATAGAGATTGCTCGAAAAAATTGAAATTCATACAGTACCTAAAATATAACATCGTCCAGCGTAAAAATCGTGAGGCACGGGTAGTTCATGATATTTATCTCAGCGCATGATCGCACGCAACTAACCAAGCGATTATGATGATATTTCTTGTAGAACCTCCTAAAATCTAATCCGAATAATTCCTGGAAATCGCACCAGATTCTTCGGAATGGCATATGACTTTTTTTTTCAGACAACAAATTTTATGCTGTGCGCAGTAGCCGTTTTATTTATTGTAAAGGTACAGGCGAGCCCAATTACATGCATATTTAAATATTACAAGGCGGAACAGAAATATTCGCAAGACATGATAATGATAACAATATTATATGAGTAAAGAAAGAGAACATGGAACTAGGTAATATAAAGTACACAGTACAATGGTTACAAGATAAGATAAAGTTAAGTAAATGAAGTAGGAGATATATATGATGCAATTAATGATTTTAGAGTAGAATGAGAGGAAAAAAGTCAAAATCAAGGTTTAATGAAAGGAAGAGGTTTGCTGAGCGGGAAAGTCTCACCAGAGGCCGATTCATTAAGTAGGTAGTGCACTTTGAACAAAATAAATTAATGATCTCGGAGAGGGAAGTGGCACTAGGAAAATAATTTCCTCCGGCAGTTTGTTCTGGCATTTATCACTTTGTCTGGCTCAATGGCATCAACTCACAGGTAATGAGCAACGAATTATAGTCGACCGAACATTGTGGAATTCCCTGCTTGAAGTATCTTAAAAACTTACTCTGAGACCATACAACAGATGCGTACTCAAGCTTAGGGAGGACGAGCGCTTCGTAAAGCAAGGTTATGGCGCGGATGTCTGTGAAGTCGCTCGTATGCCGTTTCAAGAATCCAAGAGCTCCTCAAGGCTCCGTTGGAAATGTGTCTAATATGCCCCAAGAATGTCACCTTAGAATCCAACTGTATACCCAAGTCGGTAATTTCACCAACCCTCCTCAGTGGAGCACCACATAAGATATAACTATGCTCGAGAATAGTAGCTGAACGGAAAAAATACCTAATTTAGCACTTTGAGGGGTTCAAAAAGAGGCTGTTATTGTCGCACCAACGCTCAAGGCCCGAGATTGCTCGCTGCAACAAGCCACAGGTCTCGGGAGAATCAATATGACAGTATATTTTCAATCAGCAAACAAAAGACACTGCACATCAGGCCCTAGTCCACCAACTGGATCATATGCCGTTACCGTTGCGGATCATACTGTAAATTCAAGGCATGAAATCGTGTGAAATTGATGGGTTTCATCAAATTACCTATACACGTTTGCGGATGGGCACATACTTATATATAGAGGGAACCGTCAGGAAGCTATTCCGCACAATCCTTAAAACTTTCATCAAAATCAGTCTAAAATTCAGCCTAAGACCGAAATATACGGGGGGACGGAAACAAAACTGTTCTGAAAGCTATTAAATGCACACAAAAAAACGAGAAATTTTCATTAAGATGATGGAACGAATTTCAACCTTCTGCACAATTGCATGGCTTCCCTATATTTGAAGTGAGGAACCAAATAAAAAAGCTGCCAATTATTACAAAATATTTGTTACTCCAGTATTGGATAATCTGTACAAATTAGTGGTCTATACATAAACTTGCTATAATCCATTCACAATCGTGTTTCCTTTGTAGATTTAAACGTAGTCAGACAATAGTACAAGGGTACCTACCTGTTTAAACGTGAAATGCGAGTGAGATCGACCCAAATCAATTAGATACATTTCAGCCTTGGTATCCCTGTGTAAGATGATGGCTTTGACCCCCAGGCGTGTTCACGTCTCATTTGCTTTCCTCTGCTGTCTAAGCTAATTTAAGAGCCTGGTAAGTATCATCTTCGAATTAAAACTGACTCTACTCCACCAAATGCACCAGGGCCTTAAGGTGGAATTTCCCTGACGCGGCTGCGGCCGGCGGCTGCGGCGCGCGATTTTGCCATGTAGATACTCAGCCGCCGGCCGCGCCGCGCTGTGAAAGAGAGTTTTCTCAGAGAGGCGCGGCCGCATACCTAGGCTCCAGTTTCGATTTCGATCATGTCGAGCGAGAATATTGTTGTGGCCCTTTTATTGGCAGAGGAGGAATTATTGTTGATGAGCAAGGAGCCTCACGCACCCATGTTTTCAACTCGAACAGAAGAGGGCTTTTTCAACATTCTCGTCGACTGCCACCTGATAAATGATGAACAACGTTTCAGATCTTTCTTTCGGCTGAACTTCAAACATTTTATGAGCATGAAGCTAAAAAATTTATTTTACAAAGCAATGGTTCATTCTTTGTTGGTTTAAGGTGTAGTTGCATGGAATTCAACATTTGAATCAAAATTAAATCCCCTAGCAATCACTCAGAACAGCCTAATTATAATTTTGCATAAAAAACCGATCAGATTCCCGACTTTGTCAATTTTCAAGGAGTTCGCAGTGCTAGATTTAAGAAAAATTGCAGAAAAAACTACTATGATATTTATTTATAAGGAGTTCTGTAGTGGTAAGCTCAAAAGGAACCTCAGTATTACGAGGGCAGCTGATGAGATCACCCTGCTTACGCCGAGAATGAACACTGCTATGGGACAGAGGTTGTATTCATTTTGGGGGGGTCTCTCGTTTTAATTCTCTCCCATCCTCATTGAAGGGGAAACAGGTTTCGCTACTTGTTTTTGAAAATAAATTGACAAAGTATTTCATTTCAACCCTTTAAGTATGCCTTTTGGAATTTCGAATCATGTATTCGACTGATTTCATTGAAGTACAATTTCGTTTCCGTGGTAGATTTTCAATGTATTTCTGTTTTTCGTCGATATCCCGGTAAATTTTGATGGTTATTTTATTTTATATTTTTTGAATATATATATATTTGTAAGATACATTACGTATGTTGATATGATAAATTTAATTATAATTAGGATGAGTCAGCACTCCTACCCCCAGCACAAGTTTTCTTATAGGGGGTGGTAACATTGTCATTTTTTAAGTAATATGTATCACCTTTACCACAAATAAAAAGGTATTAAAAAAAAATTCACCACATCGTTTCGTTGGTGAGAGAAGACCTCACGAAATATGGTATAGCACTAGTTCCAGTAGATATTTCTGCTGAAGAAAAAGTCGCCCTAAATTTGAGGTAATAATTGTCATAACAGCCTCAAATTCTAAAGTTTCGGTCGGATTTCGATATTCGATCGGTTTTTAGGGATGCGGGGTAAATCCGAGATAGTGCCATATAATGTAGGTATTTAAAGCCCATGCGCATGCCCGAACGTCTGGGATGAGGAAGCTATGTGCTAGTTTGGCAGAGTACCTATTTTTTATTATGAGTAACAATTGGTTGATACATACAGTTCTGAATGCACAAACAAGTCGCTCTTTTCAGAGGGATGTATAATTATGAGGGGGGAGAACATTGCGGGTCTGCATACCCTAGCCGCGTAGGCGCGCGGCTAGACTGCTCCCTCGACCAGTCCGGCCGCAGCCGCGGCGGCTGTCATGTAGCGGTTTTCAAGACCATGTAGCCGCGGAGGCCAGCCGCCGGCCGCGGCCGCGTCAGGGAAATCGGTTTCATCTAAATACACTGAAGGAGTGGAGTGCGGCTGGTCGCCCGCCGCAGCCGCCGGCCGCAGCCGCGTCAGGGAAATTCCACCTTTACAAGGTTTTCACTGTACAAACATTCAATCAGAAGAGGAAACTGCCTTTTTATAGCAAACTCTGAGTTGTTGTACTCTATTTTCCTTTGGAGGGAACTAACTTTTCTAACATCCGTCTTCCAGAGCCTTCCCTTTGTCTTGTCTCTAAGGTCTAGTTCCTTAGCTCCGTTCTCTCCATCTTTCAAATGGGTCCTTGGTCGGCAGATGACGGTGGATCTTCAATTGTATGTGGGGAATGAAAAATTAGTCTCATCATTTACTGTTCTGGTAATCAATCAATGGTGTGTAAAAAACGGAAGTTAGTGAGAAAACATAGTCTATTTCCGCGAAAAAGAAAGAGTTACATGTTAAAACGATGTCAACGGTTAGGCCATCATCAGGAACAAACAATAACTTATTACTGTTATTGTTTGTTTACCGTTGTTGCTATTGTTTGTTACTGGTGGTGGCCTAACCGTCGACATCGATTTTACATTGTAACCCTTTATTTTTCGTGGAAATATACAACGTTTTTTCACTAACTACCGTTTTGAAATGGGTTTCCACAGCTTCGTCGCGAGTGATTTAGTTCAATGGTGTGTGCTGAGTGATCAGCTCATAAGAACATACTGCACGACTGCAACCGTTTGCTTCCTCTTCGCTTCAAAAATGTTTGTCCTCCAAAATCAAAATTTCAACTTGCGTTTTGCGTTCCAAAGCTTTCTGATCAATTATGGTTCTGTGTCTGTTTGTCTGTGGTAAATCCTTTTCGCGCTCAAAACCATACCAAGTTTCAGTCCGATTCCGAAGAAATGTTCAGGGATTGTGTGGATTAGCTCCTATACGGTCCTCTATAATTTTCAATACCGCATGCGCAAACGCGAATTTCTCATAACGACGATTCCTTATCATCTGTTGGTCCGATTTCGTTCAAACTCGGTAGGTAATTGGATATATAGGTATATTCCAGGAATATTCCCTATGAATTATATCGCATTGCTGGAGTACTAATATAGCGAATGCACAAAACTAAAATTTATCGACACAGATAAAACTCCGAGACTAATGGACCGATTTATATTAAATTTTCAAGGATTTTGCAGTTTAGCTCCTAAACGTTCCCCTGATAAATTTCATTGCCGTTGGATTAATAATAGTCTGTGCGCATCCCCAAACTTCATTTTCTTATAACGTCGACTCATCAGTAATTTCTACTCGTACTTTGTACTTCAACTAATTCTGTACGTCCATGTTAAAATATGTGAGGAGGCTATACTGCCCACCCACCTTGGCAGATTTTTTCTTTTCTATATTTGGATTAAATTATATGGGATGGGGGCATTAGGATCCAATGTATCCATACAGATAAATAATTAATACATTTTCTGTGGGATCCATGCAATATGTACCAACCTTATTTTTCATTAGATATTTTGCATTACTTACTTCCACTTAAGAATTGAACTTTATCATTTTAAAAGGAAATGGAAATATATTATAATTATCTGAGTTGTAGTTAGCTATCGAGTTATTACCTGGTATTGTTCACTCATAGTAGAAAAGTAACTACTAATGAATTTGTTTTTCTAGTGACTGTCAAGTGGCACCAACGACAGAGTATGCTCTCAATGAGTCGTTGGCTCTTGAACTGTGGAAGAGGAGTTTGGAGATGGTGAAATTTCCTGCAGATGTCAACCCCTTCGTTCCGAGAAAATGAAGAAGACAACTTATACCTATATGTTGTGGAATCATCCTCTAATGCTTTAGGCTTGCTTCACCAAACTATTTCGCAGTTCGACTTTTGTCGACTGCACTTCATAGCTTTCTGAATCGCAGTTCGATTTCTTGCTGTTCTCAGCTTGACTGCAACACCTTGCCGACAACAGTTTATTTGACGTGACACGACTCCATATCGTGTCACTCTAAATTTCATATTACTGTTAATCTATCGCAACTTCCTTAGCCGAATTGTTAGTATTCATTGAAGTTTTAATTTAAGTAGGTACCTGATTTATTAAGATCCCATCCCTAACCATTACAATTGTAAGCCCCATTTAATGATTTACATCGGAAGTGGGCAACGCAAGTCACTATTCCTTTTCTATTCCTCACCCCTTGTCCTACCTCCTGCTCTCGACACAGTACAAACCGGATGCCTTGACATTACTACACCGATGCGACGCCGACGATTCAAAAACTTCTTCTTTTCGTAGTAGGTATTGTAGTCCAGTCTTTTTTGATCTAAAAATACATTGACCACTCCTAAACCCACAAGTGAGAGTATAAATACATGCATTAAATACCCCTCCCCCTAAAAAAATCTGTTTCTATATTTGAATCGGGGAAAGTAAAAATGGATGTCTAGCAAAGTAACATTTATTCCACTGAGCATTCTAACCCCTCAAAGCTCAGTTTTCTATGCTCTACGCCTCTGAGCTCATACCAGTTGCCCATGGATTAAAAGCATTTTTTGTGTGATAGTTACGACATCGTGCTCTGAAATGAGTAGGGATACTGTGGCATGTAAACAATAACTGCCTCACTGCCTCTGGGAAAAGATTGGAGAAGCTAGGTGCCTACCTAATGCAGGAGAATAAAAGTTTCTATGTACAAAACATATTAAGATACCTAGGTACATAAATATACATTCCTATCCAAAAATAGGACACAAATACCTATACAAGGACAACAAAAAATGTCTGCTAAGAATATAGGTACCTACTGAAATTACTTGGCTGAGTTTGGCTAATTCAAATGAATAGTATAACAATGTATATTAGGTCGGTCCCTTATTTAAATATATTATTTTCCAATTGTATAATATTATTGAATTTATTAAATATATTATAATATTAATAAATATTATAACAATGTATATTAGGTAGGTACCTACCTTATTTATTGGAAAATATATTATTTTTGTATTCATAAACAATATTTGCATTCTTTCTTCAACCTAATAATGGGAATAATAAAAGTTCAAGTTCAGCGATAGACTTCTTGCCGTTTTTTTCCCCCCAGAAACAATTTAATAGAGGAGTCTCCTATGGCTCGATAAATTCATTACAGGTCTGCACTGAGTCAGATTTCAGACATCTACAGGTACCTAACCAGTTTGGCGAATTTTTGGATAAAGAGATACGATTGTATAGGTAGGTACTTACTTCTGCTGACTTAGGTACAAGTTAGCTATCCTGTTAGCCTTAGCCACCGGTCAAAGAGTTCAGACCCTAGCCCACATTGAATGTAGTAATATCAAGTTCAGTTGTGATCAAAGGTGTGATGATTTTTATTGCGAAACGTATCAAGACAACAGGAAAAGGAAAATTACAACCCACCTTACACCTTCCTTACTTCAAGGAAGAGGAGAGGATTTGTCCTGTGAGAACATTGAAGTTCTATTTGCAATCAACTGAAGACCGGGGATAGTGAAGCTATGTTCATCTTCCAACATTTTGTTAAATAGAGGCCTGTTGGGGCTTGGAAAGCCCTAATCTAGAACACGATCAAGATAAGCACAGAGACGAATGGCGATACTTGGGGCCGTCATAACACTGAAATCGGTCCGCAAAGTTCTTCACAATTTCAAAGATCGTTCAGAAATAACTCTCCTTGATGTTAGTAACTAAACTACGTTTCTTACTTACCGTGGCAACTGTCGTTACTGCCACAGCCTAATAAACAGAGAGTCTCAATATCAAATTTCAACTTCCTACAGTGAACAGGAAAGAATTTAGCTCACTCAGCTGATCAGAAAAACCCCATCACTTCACTCGTCTCCTAATGTTCCAGAGAGTTATCAAATTTCAACTTCCTACAGTGAACAGGAAAGAATTTAGCTCATTCAGCTGATCAGAAAAGACCCCATCACTACGTTTCTTACTTACCGACACCTGGGGCCGTGCTGATTCGGAATTATATATATATAAAGACCGTTCGGAATATATATAAAGTATATATAAATATAATATATATATAAAGTCCGCTAAGTTCTTCAGTTTCAATTTCTTCGTTCAGAAATAACTCTCCTAGATGTTAGTAACTACACTACGTTTCTTACTGACCGTGAATTGATGGCAACTGTTGTTACCGCCACAGCCCAATAAACAACTCTCGTTGATAAGGACCGCCTAGAACACGATCGAGGCGGGTATAGAGACGAACGGCGACACTTTTGCAACAAACTTGGGGCCGTGCTGATTCGAATGAGCCGTCTAACACTGAAATCGGACCACGAAGTTCTTTACAATTTCAAAGACCGTTCGGAATTATATATAAAGATAATGCGTGCATTACAGGGATGTCCCTATGATTGGATTTTATAAAATTCTGGTGTTTTTTTTTTTTTTTTTTTTTAAAGGATTTAAGCCGCGGTGTCAAAAGGAAACTGCAACGGGCACGATTCTAAGGGATGCCATGCTGACCGTCCTTCACTAAACGGACTGCCATCACAGACTCCACTGGCAGATCGGAGGGGGAGAAATAATAATAATTATTGATAAGAATGAAACTCAGGCTGTTTGTTTGTTTGTCTTTTGTCGTGTCTATGCACGGCCAAACGGCTGAGAGGGGGGAGTCTACGAGTGGGTGGGATCTTCTAGGGATTTTCCGATAGGGTGTATAAGCGAATTTAAAATTTTCTAATCGCACCCGAACCCAGCGAGTATAGAAATAACTAGAGCGGCCTAAGGCAAAGACCAAGTGTGTTGACCTTCCCCCACTCCCTGGTGCCTCTCCTGATGCCTGGCGCCTCGCTCGGCACTCTTTCAGCAGTTTGTTGCATGTTTTGTTCTCTTCTTCCATGTTTTGTTGTTGACGCGCCTACTTGTTTGAGGTACGGTTGCTTTGATTTTTAGTGCGATGTGATTGTGTTTGAAGTGGCGTGTGAATGGATAGATGTACGTTGGTGAGTAGCAAATTACTTTTACAAAGAGAAAATGCCGAGTGAGTGTGTCGCGTATGGATGCCAAAACAGTGAGAGAACCAAGGACGTTGGCGATGGCGAGCCAAAGTGGTGGTGAAAATCCACCGTTTCCAACACAGAGAAAAATGGGTCCGATCAATCAGGAGAGAAAAATGGAACCCCACCAATCACAGTTGTGTTTGTGGTGACCATTTTAAAGAATTCGATTATGATAATTCATCTCCTTTTCGAAGATATCTAATAAAACATGCAATTCCGTCGATATTTTTTGTATTTCCACCTCATTTACAGCCATCTACTTCCACTTTAAAGATACCACGGAGGGTTTTGAAGCGGGATTCCTCACCATTTCCACCTCCAGATCCAGGAAAAATACCAACCGCATATTTTTATCTCAATCCGTACTCAAGATATGATTTTTTTAAGGTTTTTTCAGGAATACCGTGTTTTTTAATTTTAAACTCAAATTTCTCCACTTTGCCTCATTTAATTTCAACTTTTGACCTCATTTTCGGAATCAGCGTTCAATTTTCTATAAGAATATTGTACTTGAGTTCCAAAAAGTACCATCCGAAGACCTTCACATCAGCTCAAATATTGACAATTTTGAAAAAAATAAAATTTCTGAAAATCGTTCAAACTTTACTACTCTTCAAAAAAAAAAAAAAAAAAAAATCTTGAAAACTGGCAATTCTCATGAAAACTGCATAATCTAGAACTCTTTCCTTCGGTATAATCAATTTTACTTTTACTTAGTTATTGAGGGGAGAAAATTATGTTTTAGTGTTAAAAAATGTGGGTTTTTCAATGAAATTGTTGGTTTTCTCGAAAGTTGAGCCTCCATGAACCTACGAGTATGGGGTTGGTTTCTATATATTTTTTGTAGATGGGGTTGGTAACATTTGTAGATCTCTCCAACTCCATTATAATCGAGTTTTACACCTCAACTCGCAAATGTTTAGTTTGTTTGTTACGCTTAAATGTACGAATGTGTGTGTTATGGGGTAAAACTAGTTAATTAAAGTGAAAACTCGATTATAACGTAGTTGGAGAGATCTGCAAGCGTTTTCATTCGATACAGCGAGAAAAAATAGACTCGTAGGTTCATAGAGGGTCATCTTTCGAGAAAACCAACAATTTCATCGAAAAACCCACATTTTTTAACATTATTATTCAACAATTTTCTCCCCTAAATATCAAAGTAAAAGTAAAATTGATTATACCGTTGGAAAGAGTACTAGATGATACAGTTTTCATGGATTTGCCAGTTTTCAAGATTTTTTTTTTGGAAGAAAAGTTTTAACGATTTTCAGAAATTTTATTTTTCCAAAATCGTCAATATTTGAGCTGATGTGAAGGTCTTCGGATGGTACTTTTTAGAACTCAAGTACATTATTCTTATAGAAAATTCAATGCTGATTCCGAAAATGAGGTCAAAAGTTAAAATTAAATGAGGCAAAGTGGAGGAATTTGAGTTCAAAAGGAAAAAACACGGTTTTTACGGATTCAGGTAAAAATATGTGGCTGCCGGCATTTTACTATATTTTTCATGCAAACTAACACAACAAATTTTTCGTCACTTATCCCCTGCCACCCTGCATTCCGAGGGAGCTCATAGACGTATTTGGAATGATGATAAATCATCTGTTCATGATTAAAAGGATATGCGCTATGAGGATGCGAGTAGGGTAATTGGCCGTGAGCAGTGGAAGGCCCAGTGGAAGACAGGGCGGGGAAAGGCACCTGAGGGTTGGGGGGGGGCAGCGCATACGCCCGCTCACCTTTCAGCACTGGGGAAGGCTGCTCTAGTTATTTCTGTACTCACTGCCCGAACCATGGGCTATAGGGCGGGAGGGGGGTCGAAGCAAGTTTTAATGCGCGCTTTTTCGACTTCCCTGCTTCCCCTACCCCACTAAACGGCCGTCGAAAATTCCGGGAAAATACCGGTTTCATGGGTTTTTCTACGAGGAAGACGACGGCGCGATCGGATCGCAAAAAAAGTATCGGGAAATGCGTAAAAAGTAGTTCGTTTTCTCGAAAATTCCGATGAAAAACTTGGTTTTCCGATTAAAATATACCCCATTAACGTACGTTTTCCGGGATGGTTTTCGTGGGCGAAATACAGGTTTGATTCCGACGAATCTGAATCCGAAATCGGATATCGAAAAGAGTGACGGGAAGTTGGTGAAAATGCGAGGGGAAGGGAGGCGAAGTGATTAAAATGAGAAGTTAATTGTGCCGTGGACGCGAGAAGGCTCAAGGAAGACGTAAAGCGTTTCACAATGTTGCGAGCAGGCCTACACACGTGCGCGTTGAAGGATGGAACTCTTCCGTTCGAGAGACATTTCAACAGAATAAATACGGGTTTTTTCCTACACATATACAGCAATACCTTGCGAGTGAAGCGAGCAACATCCCCTAATAAACTTTTCGTGGTTCCACGTAGTTTCATAAGATTTAATTTGTTTGTATAGAATTTCCAGTAGAAAAAAACGTCTGCCAAGTTGGTTGGGCAGCATAAATTCTTCAAGCGAGCGAAGCGAGCAACATTTCCTATAAAGGTTAAACCTACCCTTAGGGACCCACCGTTTGCGAGCGAAGCGAGCAACATCCCCTACATGTTTCAATTGTAATACAACGCATGTATACAGCCACACCTTGCGAGCGAAGCGAGCAACTTAATGGGGAGGTCCAGGGTTTTTCCTACACGTATACAGCCGTACCGAGTGATCGAAGTGAGCTAAATCCCCTACACACGTTAAACCTACCCTAAGAAATCTACCGTTTGAGAGCGTAGCGAGCAGCATCCCCTACATACGTTAAACCTACCCTTAGGGATCTACCGTTTGCGAGCGAAGCGAGCAACATCCCCTACATGTTTCAATTGTAATACATCGCATATACACATCCCCAACTTGCGAGCGAAGCGAGCAACTTAATGGGGGGTCCAGGGTTTTTCCTACACATATATAGCCGTACCGAGTGAGCGAAGCGAGCAACATCCCCTACACACGTTAAACCTACCCTTAGGGATCTACCGTTTGCGAGCAACATCCCCTACATGTTTCAATTGTAATACATCGCACGTATATAGCCACAGCTTGCGAGGGAAGCGAGCAACTAATGGGGGGCAAGCCTCCGGCTAGACGTGGACGCGAGCAAAGCGAGCAGGAGGGGCTAGTAATAATAATAATAACCCTCACAACGAGGCATTGTCGCACTCTGCCTCAAGGGATGCAGCGATGACCGCTTTGTAACCCCTACAGCGTATAAAAATACCCCGTAATAAAAACTAAACTACTACCTACTAGAAATACATAAATATTATCGATGAATATATAATGATAAATACTGAATATATTAGTTAAATAAAGGTATGACTATATGTACATAAGATGTACATAAAATAAGAAAAAACAAAAAATAAATACATGGCATCCCAGAATTACTCCCCCCCCTTCATTAACCCTCTCCACCGACAGCGAAATTCCATAATAAAACTTCCTGCATGAAATTTGAAACTGACGTCGTAGTTACTAAAACTAGACCAGATTCATAATTGAACAAAAAATGAACAGGAAAATCTGATGGGAATAGAACATAATGATTTATTACTATTACCCCCTCCATTCACCCCCTTCCATAATGAGTAGTTTCTAATTTCATTCAGTAGTTTCTGACATATTTTCTTAAACTAGACCGAATTTATAATTTGGCAAAAAAAAAAAAAAACCACCCCCTCTTGTCAACAGCCCTTTTCAGGGCTACCAAAAAGAGGTAGACACAACACAAAAATATTTATAAGACGTCGAGTTATAACTCCGTCAAACAAAATATTTCACCAGAGAGAAAATACGAAATTCTCTCTCAAAAGTGAAATATTAACTAATAACATACAAGGCGACCTCCCTAGACACTTACTGGGCGAGAGAGACGCGACAAGTATCTCGAACCAAGTCGCCTTGAACGAGAAAACTCAAACAGAAAATCAAACGTCCTCTAAAACTAGCAAGGACAATTCAAACAAGCCTACTCGCCAATCAGAAACACTGATTACACGAGAGACAATAGGCGAACCAACCAAGAGGCGGCAAGCAACCACCTCTGGTCCAGCAGCCACCCCGGGGACCCCGTCTGAACAACGGACGCAGGGAAAACACCCGAGGTCCCCGTCTAAACTCAAGGTCGTCGGCTCCGCGACGGACGCTCGTAAGCCACCCCCGGGGACCCCGTCGCAGCGACGGACGTGGGGAAACCACCCCGGAGGACCAGCTCAGCTATCATACTCGCAGATACTGAGAAAACAATGTGCGAGCCAATGAGATTACACAGTCGAATTAATGAAATTAAGCGGACCAATCAGGAGGCGGCAGGAGGCGGCCACCTCCCTATAAATACCCCGCTCGGAGCCCTCCGAAATTCATTCTACTCTCCGCTCTCGACGACTACACCTCGAAGTACGAAGATTTCTACACGCTCTACGCTGACGAACCTTCTGCTCCCGAGTTCATCTCAAGAACGGCTTCCTACTGCTTTCTACAAGGCCTACCTTCTCTCCACACAGATCTCGCATTGGCATCTACGAGTCCAGTGATTATTCATCCTGCTCATTGCCCAACGTAGTTCTTCTGTCAGGACGCCACCCGGTACATCTATTGATATTCTCATTAGATCGTACGCCCGCTGGGACGTTCCTAGTCGTGTCGCCCGGGTTTCGTAGCACTAGGCTCGTCACCGACCGCTGTGGGCACGCCGGTAAATTACTCAGCTCATACGCTCTAATTTACCGTCCAAGGAAGTCTTTTTCAAGACTACAAGGTAGGACCCTGACATCCGAGCAAAGGAAAGAAGCTCTGTCAAGCGAGTCCACCTTCTAAACCCTCTATTTCTATACATAGAGGTATCGAAAACGAGCTAATAAACTCGTATATTTTGATGGAGCGTCGGCCGTCCTATTTCCTCATGCAAGGGGAGGCAGAACACGGCGCGGCCGGGCCTCTTAGCCCACGCAGCGCTACCTACCCGCTGCCCGGCCAGTCCGCTGTTCCTAGCGACGGCTCAAGGCTCGATCCTCGCGACGAGATCGCCTTCTCACCTAACGTATTCACGAAGGAAACGTTAGATCAAGCCTCACATACACAAAAGTTCGAGGATACCTTTCAGACCCGCTCTGAAGTCAATCATTATGATTCGACAAAGATTTCCGAATATCCACGATATTCTATACAAGGCTACCCGGCCGATCCGAGTGTCAAATACACTCCAAATGTACAAAAAACAAAGGATACTTTTCAGTACCTCAACCAAGCTCAACATATTCCTCCTACAGATATAAATCTTAGGCCGGAATATTACAAAACGGCTCAGTACCAAACTGATCGAACCCAGCACCCACTATGCGAGCCCAGTGCTCCACGCGGCTGCGACACGAACTATCCCTCAGTTCATCCCGCCAAGCGAGCTGACCTTGGCAATTTCGCTCACATTCCTCACAGGAATGCCTCAGGGACTAACCCGCATAATCAGAATATAAATGTCCCACTTGGTCTACCTACACCAAGTAAAACATATTTAAATCCACTACAAATGGTGACCCCGCCTTTGAACAGGCTTAACACGGAGCATTTCGTTCCCTCTTATGAAGCTAGTGGATTTCAGGGAACCACTGCGGGCGTGCGACCCCCGCCGGGCCTCTACGCCCCACATCTCACTCAACAACCCTCTACACAAAGTGGCTTTCGAGCACTTTTAGAGGAAATGGGAGATTATCAAAGACCAATCTTCCAAAAGAAGAATATCGATCGTGCACTCGCCGAGTTCGATCAATACTGCGTGCGAAAACACCTGAGAACGCAGAACGAATGCTTCTCAGCTCTGTACAAGTGGGTACCGGAAGAAATGAGGGAAGCTATCGACTCAGCTTACCTCACGGCACCCCACGCACCTTATGAAGAGGCCAAACAGCGCCTACAGCGAGAATACGGGTTGTCCTTACAGGACAGGCTCCTCGCACTCGAGGACCCCGCATCTCTCGCCAAAAAACCCAGCACCAGGTACCACGAAATGTACTCTAAAGCTGTTGGGTACTTCTCAGAGGCTCTGATCACTCAAAAGTGGATCGAAACTCTACCTATCGAAGCACGAGGTATGGTCGCAGCTCAGCCTACCACGACCGCCCGGCTCGACCTAGCTGATACGCTACACGCGTACAAAACAGAGAACCCCTCTCTCAACATACGAGGAGTAGAATCTACTCCGAAACCCATGAAAACTGGTTTCAAAAAGGCCCTCTCACAACAAGCTGAGTTCAAACCCCAACCAGTAGAGAGTAGGCCTCACAAACCGACGGCCTATGTCTGTCGAAACCACGCACGTTTCGGTAGCGAAACTCGCAAATGTGCAGACCCAGAACACTGCACTTGGAAGGCAAACACTGCCTCCAAAACTAGCAAAGAGGCAGCGCCTATAAGCCAGCCTAAAACCTGGTTTTCAAGCGATACTACTCAGAGATCGGTACAAGAAAGTACCGTTCCAACCTCCGACGCAGAGAGTTCGGAAAACGAATAACTGCCAGTGTATCTGAGCCTATACACCGGCAGTCTAATGAGTATAAAAGGCTTTTTTTCAAGTGCAAACTAAATGGCACTGAATTTCTCATCGACACGGGAGCAGAAGTGAACATTCTGCCCCACAATGTCACCAAAAAATTGGGCTTAAAAATTCGTAAGTCCAACGTAAAGCTCACAGCAGCTAACGGAGCCCCTATAGACACACTAGGGCGTGCTGACACGACAATTAACATCGGCCTCGGAGACATGACCACCGATTTTATGATCACGAAAGTTGATCTAGCGATCCTCGGTATACCATTCCTCGAGTCTTGGGATATCGGAATACGGGTCAAACACAAATACATTTATAAAGATAAAATAAAAAGCTATGCCGATCAAAAAATAGCTGCAGTCATGAACAAAAAATTCACTGACGAACAAATAGCAGCTACTATCCCTCATCGTGACAACAGCCCTCAACCAGAGGACGTGCAAATCACGGAGGACGAAAACATTCGCTCTATCATTGACAAATACAATGATAAAATGAGCAAACTTCAAGGAAAGTGGAAAAACAACGGGGTTTACCACCGTATAACCACGGAAGGAACACCGGTACACTTCCGAGCAAGACCCATGGCGGGCGAAAAACGGGCTCAAGTCAAAAGTACTTTTGACAAAATGCTTTCCGAAGGCATAATTGCACCATCAGATTCCGAATGGGCATCCCCGTTACACTGTGTGCCAAAAAAAGACGGGTCATGGAGGATCACCGGCGACTACCGTTTCCTGAACGCGAAAACGAAGAAAGACGCCTACCCTCCTCCTCACATTCGCTCTTTCCAAGCGAATTTACATGATACACAAATTTATTCGACAATAGATTTAAAATCGGCATATTACCATATTCCGATGCACCCAGATGACGCTCATAAAACTGCAATTATTACACCTTTCGGTCTTTATGAGTTTAAGAAAATGAGCATGGGTTTGGCCGGAGCGGCTCAAACATGGCAAAGATACATGGACAGCATCATGCGAAAATTTGATTTCGCATTTGTATACCTAGATGACATACTGGTGGCTTCTAAAAATTATAAAGAACACATGAACCACCTCAAACAAATTTTTGACAAGCTAGGGGAACACGGACTTCGAATAGGTTTTGATAAATGCATTTTTTCAAAACCTACCGTCGATTTCCTAGGTTTCACTATCTCGAAAGAAGGGATAATTCCTAAACGAGATAAAATAGAAGCCATAGAACAATTTCCTAGGCCAATAGACGTACGAAGTCTACGCAGATTCCTAGGTATGTGTGGTTTCTACCGAGCTTGCTCAAGTAAATTCGCTCACACGGCACAACCTCTGTATGACTCCATTCAGTCAAACAAAAAAAATGACAAAACACCTATCGAATGGACATCAGAGAGAGAAAAAGCTTTCAACAGCTTAAAACAAGCAATGATTAAAGCTACATTGCATAATATCGCTCATCCACACCCTACAGCAGAGTGGAGAATAGTCTGCGACGCATCGGACACACACATCGGAGCGGCACTGGAGCAGGAAATTACAGACAAACACGGCTCGAAATCTTACCAACCATTGGGATTTTTCAGTAAAGAAATTCCGGAACAATGGAAGAATAAAGCATCATTCGACAAAGAGATGTTCGCCGTTTACCAAGCTTGCATTCATTGGCACAATGACTTGGACGGCCGATCTTTTCATATTTGTTCAGATCACAAGCCTCTGCTAGGCACGATGCTTAAGAAAAATGCACATTTTTCTAAAATGAGATTAAGATGGCTAACATACATCTCTCAAATGACAAGTGACATTCGTCATATACCCGGAGAGAACAACGTCGTCGCCGACGCACTCTCCAGACCCTTCGATCCAGTTGAAATTCAAACAAAATCGATTTCAACCCAAACTGACGAGGGTCCACCCATAGCCGAAATTTCGCAAATTACGGCTGCAATAGAGTGCAATCTTCTACTGCACATTTCAAATGCACAAATTCGTTCTCCTCCTAACGCAGAGGACAAATTGAAACTCACACGAGTTGAATTCCCTCAAGGAGAAATTTGGTGTAACCTAGACCTAGGACACCCAAGACCTTATATTCCAAACGAAATAAGGCAAGAAATAATCAGCCAAATTCACAATTTGGGACACCCAGGTATACACTCTACAGTGTATAAAGTTAAACAAAGATATTTTTGGCACGGACTCCGTGCAGATGTCTCCAACTGGGTCCGAGCGTGCGAAACTTGCCAACGAGCAAAAATCACTCGCTCCGTGAAGCTCCCTTACTCCGAATTTGAAACGGCAAACAAATTTTCACATGTACACGTTGACATTACCGGACCTTTACCTTTAGCTAAAGGAGGGAAACGTTACATTCTAATGATGGTCGATAGAGCAACGGGTTGGCTAGAGGCAGTCCCTCTTAACAACATCGAAACAGCCACGATCACAAACGCCTTTATCAATATTTGGGTAGCTTCAAAAGGCGTACCTAAATACATTACAAGTGATCAAGGCACACAATTCGAATCAGATCTATTTAATTCCATTATGGAACGTCTCGGAGTAAAACATACTCACACGTTACCATACAAACCGTCAACAAACGGAATGGTAGAACGCAGAAATAGATCTTTGAAAGAGGCTCTCAAAGCACAAAACGAAAATTGGCTCGACGCCCTTCCAAAAGTACTACTCGCCATGCGTACGGCAGTAGACCCAGCAACGGAAACTACACCGTTCCAAAAAGTTTACGGAATTGACGTACCACTCCCAGGAGACATTTTCGTAACTTCTACAAACCTTTCTGAGCCTCTCTTCTTCCGGCCTACGCATATTAAACATAATAATACGAAGTATGCCGTCAACATGCCCAAAAATCTGGATACATGTACACATGTCTATATCAGAGTGCCCACGCAGCTCACCTCTTTGCAATGTCCTTACACGGGACCATTCAAAGTTGTTAAAAGAGATAAGTTTTCGGTTACAGTGCAAATTGGCGAACATACAAAAAAAGTTCCCAAACAGCAAATAAAACCAGCTTACACTCTAAAAACAGACGAAGCTGTGTCACTAAACAAAAATCAGGCAGAAAATAAGGAGGAGACTCCCCGAAAATCTGCCAGAAAGCACGTTCCCTCTACCAAATTCGACGAGAGGTGGGTGACTGCGCTCGAAACACCCCAACCGGCGTCGTCGTTAATAACACGACGTCTTGGGGGGGCGCCTGTGGTGAAAACCACCCCCTCTTGTCAACAGCCCTTTTCAGGGCTACCAAAAAGAGGTAGACACAACACAAAAATATTTATAAGACGTCGAGTTATAACTCCGTCAAACAAAATATTTCACCAGAGAGAAAATACGAAATTCTCTCTCAAAAGTGAAATATTAACTAATAACATACAAGGCGACCTCCCTAGACACTTACTGGGCGAGAGAGACGCGACAAGTATCTCGAACCAAGTCGCCTTGAACGAGAAAACTCAAACAGAAAATCAAACGTCCTCTAAAACTAGCAAGGACAATTCAAACAAGCCTACTCGCCAATCAGAAACACTGATTACACGAGAGACAATAGGCGAACCAACCAAGAGGCGGCAAGCAACCACCTCTGGTCCAGCAGCCACCCCGGGGACCCCGTCTGAACAACGGACGCAGGGAAAACACCCGAGGTCCCCGTCTAAACTCAAGGTCGTCGGCTCCGCGACGGACGCTCGTAAGCCACCCCCGGGGACCCCGTCGCAGCGACGGACGTGGGGAAACCACCCCGGAGGACCAGCTCAGCTATCATACTCGCAGATACTGAGAAAACAATGTGCGAGCCAATGAGATTACACAGTCGAATTAATGAAATTAAGCGGACCAATCAGGAGGCGGCAGGAGGCGGCCACCTCCCTATAAATACCCCGCTCGGAGCCCTCCGAAATTCATTCTACTCTCCGCTCTCGACGACTACACCTCGAAGTACGAAGATTTCTACACGCTCTACGCTGACGAACCTTCTGCTCCCGAGTTCATCTCAAGAACGGCTTCCTACTGCTTTCTACAAGGCCTACCTTCTCTCCACACAGATCTCGCATTGGCATCTACGAGTCCAGTGATTATTCATCCTGCTCATTGCCCAACGTAGTTCTTCTGTCAGGACGCCACCCGGTACATCTATTGATATTCTCATTAGATCGTACGCCCGCTGGGACGTTCCTAGTCGTGTCGCCCGGGTTTCGTAGCACTAGGCTCGTCACCGACCGCTGTGGGCACGCCGGTAAATTACTCAGCTCATACGCTCTAATTTACCGTCCAAGGAAGTCTTTTTCAAGACTACAAGGTAGGACCCTGACATCCGAGCAAAGGAAAGAAGCTCTGTCAAGCGAGTCCACCTTCTAAACCCTCTATTTCTATACATAGAGGTATCGAAAACGAGCTAATAAACTCGTATATTTTGATGGAGCGTCGGCCGTCCTATTTCCTCATGCAAGGGGAGGCAGAACACGGCGCGGCCGGGCCTCTTAGCCCACGCAGCGCTACCTACCCGCTGCCCGGCCAGTCCGCTGTTCCTAGCGACGGCTCAAGGCTCGATCCTCGCGACGAGATCGCCTTCTCACCTAACGTATTCACGAAGGAAACGTTAGATCAAGCCTCACATACACAAAAGTTCGAGGATACCTTTCAGACCCGCTCTGAAGTCAATCATTATGATTCGACAAAGATTTCCGAATATCCACGATATTCTATACAAGGCTACCCGGCCGATCCGAGTGTCAAATACACTCCAAATGTACAAAAAACAAAGGATACTTTTCAGTACCTCGACCAAGCTCAACATATTCCTCCTACAGATATAAATCTTAGGCCGGAATATTACAAAACGGCTCAGTACCAAACTGATCGAACCCAGCACCCACTATGCGAGCCCAGTGCTCCACGCGGCTGCGACACGAACTATCCCTCAGTTCATCCCGCCAAGCAAGCTGACCTTGGCGATTTCGCTCACATTCCTCACAGGAATACCTCAGGGACTAACCCGCATAATCAGAATATAAATGTCCCACTTGGTCTACCTACCCCAAGTCAAACATATATAAATCCACTACATATACCATTAAAAAATGTATGCCCAAAATAGTGTTGAATAATGGACATACTCCAATTTCAATAAAATTTGCCAAAACATTGATAAAAAGAATTGAAAAAATAAAAATAAAAGACCAAAATCTTTTCTGAATCTTGGAATATTTTTAGAAAGAGGTTATAGCTAATTTTCATTTAAAAAAATGAAGCTATTGCAATGGCTTAAAAAACTTTAAAATCAAAATTTTTGAAAAATTTCCTCATTAAAATTCGTTTCGAGGAATTCAGAAACGATTCCTAAAGTTTGCACTCTTTCATATATGGGTATATATATGAAATGTTGAATTTACTCTATTCATGTTTAATATTCTGCCAAAACCAGGAGTTTGTTGCAATTCTTATGGATGGTTAGAAGACAGTTAGGTACCACTTTCCTACTCGCCCGGAAAGTAAGTACAGGAAGTCATACAATCGGTGTTCATCGGTCTCTTACTGACAGCCCCTAACAGAGAAACTCTTCTTCCATGACAGCCTCCTGAAGAAACTTCTGGACTAATGGACTACCTACCTCCTATAGGTAGGTAGGTACCTACTTGGAAATCAAACAATCGAATAACAACCCCATCCCTCTAAGATGCGATCCATCATGATAGCATCTATGTAAAATGAATACAAGTGAGGAAAGTACTGTGAAGCCTTACACCCGACCACCCCATGCTACCCTCTTGCCCATCCGCGACGCGTGACCCCCTGCCCCCGCTAGTGTGACGACACCAGTGCAGCAAACTTTGAAAAATCATAGAAAGAAAACTATCTACCTATTTGACTTTGGAGAGTGCGGATGGTATAGCTGCAATTTTTTAGAATGGAATCTGTTTTCATTTAAAAATATAAAATTAATACAGATAACGCTCATTCTATGAATTTTCGTGAACCAAGGGGGGAATATCCAAGACTGGGCAAATACAGATTAAAAGTCCATGTCTTTAGGTCTACGGCATGGAAGTAGAGAAGTTTATCTTCTTCCATGGTCTACGGGTTCTGTGAAAGTCATGAGTATAAGTAAGTACCTACAAAATATAAATCTATCCTTTTTAAATTACAAAGGTATCAAATAAATATGTGAACTCGTTATGTGAAATGTTGCCACTTTTGATTTTACTTTAGATAGAAGTAAGGATACGAATGAATTTTCGTACTCATCCAACTTGGTTCATGAATTCTAGACACCGTCTTATCAAATCTCTTCACAGTGGCTACCATCTTCCCGGTTCCCGCTCATTGTTTTATTGGGCTGTGAACCTGTTTTGTTTTTTTTTTTCGACGTCGTCTAGTTTGAAATTTTCTTTTTATTCATTGGCAAATCTTTTGTGTTGTAAAGTGTTATAGAGTTAAGTAGTTCTTGTTCTTAGTTGCGTTTAGTATCACCATGCACGATTGGTAGTTCCCCAAAACGTCCTAACAATCCGGGGTTTTGCTAAAGTTCCGGGTTAGTATTTGTATTTATACGTCTGCGAACTAAATTTAATTCGCAGTCGTTCATCTGGCTTCGTCTGCTACTAGTAAATCATGAAATGCATTATACCAGAAATATCCTGGCATAATCGTGACCCTGTACTCAGCGTTGACCTACAGATCAAGAACCCGGATGAAGGATTCTACCGGCTAGCTTCTGGAGGGACGGATACACATGTTTTAGTAAGAAATACAGTAATAATTATATAAGCCGGTACTTGAATGTATCTATAATAATGATAACTAGTTGCATGTTTTCACTTGCAAATATTGGCATTTTTTGTAATTTGTCATCTATAGATTTGGCATGTAGTCCAGAAACATGATGGAGCACTGCAGCTCGACTGCGTCTGCGATCTTTCAAGGCATCAAAAAGCCGTGAACGCCGTAAAATTTTCACCCAACGGAAAATACCTGGCATCTGCCGACGATGGTAATGTACCATAAACATTGCTCAGCTACCTACATGTTCGGTCCCTTCTGGGATCCGTCTGATTGGCTTTATAGTTTGATGGGTTGAGTGTTGGTACATGATGGACTAACCGTCTCGTGGCCTGCTTCACTCAATTTCCCGTAACTTCACTAAGCGTTTCGTCTTCACGTCGTGACAGACCCACAAAGGTGTTGATAGATATGTATTGATTAATTTCCAGCCACCAAGTTGTCCATACGAATCATTTCACACTTGGAGATCTTTGATAACCTATAATATGATATCCCATCACATGTTTGCGTTTTTTCACGTATATCTCTTCTTTCTAGAGTCTTACATTATTGTGTGGATAAAACGCGAGGAAGGAGATGCTCCAGAGTTGGACACCGGTGAGACCAGCAATACCCCAGAGAATACTGAACAGTGGACGCAATTTAAAACCCTTCGAGGGCACCTTAATGACATCTATGATCTCTGCTGGTCACCTGATTCCACACAGATCGTATCAGGCTCAGTTGATAACACTTGTATTGTTTGGGATGTTTCAAAAGGTGGGTGTACATTTATGCTTTTGTTTGAATTTGATTTGTTCATATTATCATATAACTATTGCATAATCAAGAATGATTAAACATAAATATGTTCAATGAAAAAATGTTTCACAACCTTTTTAGACTCACAATAAAAATACATGAACTAATTTGCAATGTATTGACAACGGGTTCATGTGGTTCTGAGTGAAGAAGTCCTCAATAGGGTATTACTAGGTAGAACAAAAAAAAGTTTGCTATAACCTGGCTAGTTTCTAAGGGTAGTTCCAATGGAGAAACCAGCAAGGCTTCAGCTTGCGATCTATACAATATCTGAGCCGGATCCCTGACCCCAGCCTGTACCACGCAATGAATGGTCCAAAAAAAAAGTGGTACTCTAGCATTACAACTACTGTAATTGAAACACAACTTCAGTTCATGGGCTTCTAAATTGTCTTTTAGTCATCAGTTGACTCGGTTTCAAACCATAGAACAATGGAGCTCCAAACTAACAAGGGCCGCCGCTAGGAGCAGTAGGGGGCGAAGGACCTAAGGAATATGGTGGTTGACATGACTTTCCCCTTGTTTACACCATGCTCCACAATTCGTTCCCCGCGCCATCAAAAAAAAAAAAAAAAAAAAAAAAAAAAATGGGAACGAAATTGAAATCAGAATTGAACGAAGTTTTCCGATGAGTTCCTTGTAACAGTTTCGTGATTATTATTATTTATTTCTTCCAATTTTTGACAGTTCATTCATGCTACTACTTTAGCTGATGGCAGGTACAGCAGCACCATCCTCCAAATTCAGGTGACGCAACTTCCTGCGGCTTCCTCGCAAGCGTAGAGATACCAATTCAATACTTGGCTGTACGGTTTTGCCCACTTTTCACTGAGCCGATCTGCCAGTCTCTTAAGAAAAGCACTGTACTCCACATGTAAGGTACCATCACAAGAACAGATTAATAGAGTAAATGATCCTCTTCTGTCCTCTGCTGCCACATCATATTTCGCATGCTTCTGCTGTGAATGCGCCCTTGCAGTTGCGTCCCAATCTTGGTGAAGGTAAGAGGGGGCGTCGGCATTAACAATGCGGTTATCTAAAAACGCTTTTCTCTCCCCATATTCCTTCCACCACGATATCGGCGATGAGCGCTGGCCTAACGTTTTCTGCTTCTCGTAATATTGGTTCCACTCCTACACTTCCCCAGGCTAGACTAGCGAGTTTCATCCCTGTGGTTGTCATGGCCATGCTTGACAAGGCCCCCTTTTTTGGAATTGAGTGCATGAGTCAAACCCATTTGCCCTTCGCAACCATCACAATGTGACGGTAGCCCAGATGGATCCCTTCCATATCTTAGGGCCAGCGCATCTCGAAACTAAGTAGCACTCAGATCACAATTGTAAGCCATGGTTACTTATAGTCAGCCACTGGGAAGATTTTGCTTCTGCTATTCGCTTTATTGAGTGGGACTGTTTAGCAGGGAGTAAATCAACGAGCTGTTCAAACTGAGCTTTCTGATCATTGTCTCATACTGAGCGCCCTTGTTTCCTCACTCGCCTCACGTTTTCAATATGCTTAGTTGTGTTCAGGGGATCTCTGCTCCGAATAGCATGCATCAATATTGCACTGGATTCTGTGGATTCACCAGTTGAAAAAGCTGACGAACGGGTCTTTCACATCAAGTCCACCTAGCCTCGCTGGTAAGCAGAAAAGCCTCCTCTCTAGATCTGTGATTTCCCTTCCTAGTAGATTCGGAATGAATGCAGTATTTATTTCCACTGATAGGGACAGATAAGAATCATTACTTCCCTTTGTTACTCTCTGTAAAAATTCCCATTCACATTGGAGAGACTTTACATAGGCTGCATATGCTGCCTGAGGACTTTACGATGAAGCAGTTGCGAATTTTGAAATGCATTGAACCCACTCTGCAACTTTTGTTTTCACATACTCATCCCGATCTACGGAATCTCCTACAAAGCCTCCAAGAAACCTGCTTGAATAGCATATTTTTACATTTTGCCTTTTGAAATACTCCAAGTTATTCCTTGTTTCCATACCTCGTTTGACTACTAGAACGCTTTTATTAGGTTCTGGGTAGTACCCAAACTTTGGACCTTCCTCTAGGAGCAGTTCCATCCATTCTGCAATTGCTTCCATTGATCCGGAGCAGGCAGAACCGTCAGCATACCAATTCTGTATCCATCTTCTTGATTTGAGGCCTTTGATGAGAGGTAGCACTCCAATTGCATACATAATCATGGCTAAAGGATCTCCTTGTGTCGTACCTTCTTGACTCAATATATGCTTTTCATCTGTCAGCAAAATCAAGGGGTATCCACGGTAGGTGTTAAATAAAAATCTAGCACAACGAGGCCAGAAGACCCGAGCATGCCAGAGCGCCATAGGTCTGTTCAATGCATTAAATGCATTTGCCGCATCTACTAAAAGGAGGCCTTGTTGGTCCCCTTCATCAAGCAGTGCTGACATTGTATGGATCGCACCTTCAATACCTCCCTTTGTGCTTGCACAGAGTTGATCTGCACCACATCCCTCTGTGGCATCTGGCCCAGTTACAATAGCCATTGATTTGGCACATATCCGTTGTAACAACTCTCCAACTCCGATAAGTCTCACCCCTGGACATTTATCTAGAGCTACACCACGCCCATTGGAGGAACACCAAATGGTCCAACCAAACTGTTATCAATCTCAACTAGAACTAGCCATAAAAAAAAGTGTGGAAGAAAAGAGAGAATCCTTTTTCTTAGGAATTATTAAATCAAGGAACAAGACACTCATAAGTTACACTCTTTGAGTGTATATAACATGAAGAGCTGTTATAAAATGAGAGTGGTTGTTGAGACGTCAAACCATAGGTGACGCGGTTGTACGCTGTTTCGACAAATAGCTTGTCGAAACGACCAATTCGTGAGCGGTTTCGACAAACGAAATACGCAATTGATTGACAACCAATGTCAGTTCACCTCCGTCCTTCCCCGGTGTTGCGTCTTGTGTCGTGTTTTGCTAGGCGTATTTGTGAAAAATGGACCTTCAAATTGGAGACACTGTATTGCAAAACTTTTCTCGAATCTGATGACTTGGCGACGAAGGTAGCAAGCTATCTTGCTGACGTGGCCACCAGATATTCTCCCACTCCGTTGTAATCATCCTCATCACTCATCCGACGAAACAGCTTCTAAGCCCCCCGTTTTCCTTGTTCAGTTCACTTTTGTCGAACCGCCCCCTCGATTATGAAGTCTGAGTCGAAACGGGCTTTTTTCTTTGTCGAAACGACCTGCTTCTCCTGCACCATTTGTCGAAACGGGTTACAGCCGGTGACGCGACTATCCCAATGGTTAAGGAAAATTACTCAACTTTCAAGATGGCTGTACACCGATCAGCTGATGTTTTGAAGTTCCAATAATAAGTATCTATTATAAAATTGCGTTGTTAGGTTGGAGGAGATTGTGATTTTCGAGTTACCAACTTACGTTCAATTTCAAAATAATATGTTTCTACAGTGTTTGATGAGCAGATGGCTTTCTTCCTTAGTTCCACTGTGGAAGCAAGTTCTTAGGTAACACTGTCCTTTCAATTTTTAGCCCTTACCATAATGTTAATTCCCTCTCTACATCGCAGAATGCAGTAGTAGGTACCTAAATATTTGTGATTGTTTAGAGAGAAAGTAAACAAGGAGTTAACACTTGGTCATTTAATTTTAAACGAGCTGGTATGTGGTAGGACGCATAATTTCTCTCAACTGGCGCTACCTATAGTGGCGGGACGTATCTTCTGACAGGAAAACAGCGTTGAATTTTGAACAATAGCCCTCCATATTATTTATACTCAAAGGTTACACCCACATAAGTTACTTTTAGTTTATTAAATCTTCAACTTAGTCATGGTGTATTTATACTTAAAAAGGCTGTACCATATAAATGTTTCTTAATTATCTATCATTCAGCCCAACTATGTGTTAGGCTGAGTCTTTTATATCGAGGGCGCACGATGGCTGTCACATGTGTATAGTTGTCATTTGACTGCCCTAGCCACTGAAACATTTGAAAAAGAGATGGAATTTAGCTAACAAAATACTAACGTTAGCATCTGAGTCTGCATCTGTCTGTATTTCCCGGAATGCACTGCGATCATGACCGGTAATCACATTTCTCATCAGTGTGATGATTTCTGGTGGATGTGTAACTGCTATACCTGGAGCTCAAAGACTTCCTGGTTATTATTTGGGTGTTGCAGGCTACTCACCTTAAATCATGGAAGGAGTAACTACTCCATTCCTTCACCAACCTCGCACAAACTGCTTTTCTATACGGGAGCGCCTTCCGTATTGCTGAACAGAATGGAATTTATGTGTCGGTCAGAGTAATTAATATGCGACATCATACCCAGAATACCTGGGCGGACACTAATGGCAACACAAGTTCCACCAAATCAATACAAGAAAACCCGTGAAACCATGTTGGAAATATTTCAGTCATGCAGCATGATCGTATAAGCGAATTTTCTTACATTATTATGAAAATTATTTAAAAAAAATATATATATATATATATATATATATATATATATATATATATAATTATTTTTATTTACATATAAATATATAGTTATATTAAATTGTTCGAAAATTTGAGCTTTTTGACTGCGTGGAAAAGTTAACTATTAATTTTATGGCAAAAAACGTAGGTATTCTAATTAGTAATCTGGTAATCAAAAAAAGCTTTTGGATTTTCGCTTTTTTTAATCGATTGTATAGCAAATTTTGATGAGTTTAAGCATTTTCAGTATAATTTTGTACATACATTTTTTAATGTTCTATTCTATATTTGATAAACTTTATATGAGCTATATTCTGCTATAAATTATCAATTTAACATTTTTTTTGCCGTTTTTAGCCATTTTTAGTGATTTATTGAGCACATTTTTCTAAATTTTACCAATTTAATGTTCTCAGGAAGTGCTGGCCAACGAACTCATTCTTTCATTTGGAAAGCTTGATTTTTTTGACGATATATATATATATAAGTACATATGAAAAAGTGTTAAATTGTAGGATTTGTCTCAGAATGCCACAAAACGGATTTCAATGAAGAAGTTTTTGAACATATTTTATTTTAAAATTTTCCGACCCATTGCAGTAGCCTCATTTTCTACAAAAATTCACTAATCAAATTGAGACAAACATGTGTTTTATGAAATCAATAAATAGATTGAATTACTTACGAAATATTTTAAATACCAGAAAGTCATTTTTTAAATTACTGGTGTCAGCTAAAACAAGTGAAATGATCAAAACTGACGAGAAAGGACTCATTGGTTATACCAAAGGGCAGCCTGGGGAGCGCTACAAGATGCTAATGTTTGTCTTTTGTTTCTGAAAGTTTTTGTGTAGACAAATGCATACATGTAGCACCTCTCGAGCGTCGTGCCATATCATTTGGGTAGTTACATTTGAAGTCTGATTACAGTGTATGCAAGCCAGTAGTTTTGTATTTATTTATTTACACTTTTCGTTTCAGCAAAAAGACTGAGTATTTTGTCCGAAGCAAAAAACTTCGTACAGGGAGTCCACTGGGATCCTGAAAACAAGTACTTCTCTTCTATTAGCAGTGATGGGTAAGACAAACTAACACTGATCGTTAGTCTCTAAACTCAACGTTTAAATGAATCCCAATTGATCTGAAATCGCATTTATCTATTTAATTTCACACTTGAAATTTAGTATAGTTGCTCGTACCTCTTCGTCTAAACGGGTAGTCATCGTGCGATCAGCGAGGTTTGAATGCATCATTCCAGGTCAAACTACCTGGCGCCTGGACTATGTCCCACTGACGCCACATCTCTTAAAGGCCATATCTGAAGTCAATAATGATCTTGCCTCTCTTTAATACTGAAATCTGAGCAATGGTCTCGTTCTCAATCCTTTAAAAAGTCAGGCTATTGTGATTTTCCAACATGAAATTTCCACATATACACTCCCACCTATTTTACCAGTAGGGTACCTTCAATCTGTCGGTAACCTGGGTGTCATTCTCAACTCTACATTAGCCTGGAGGGAACATGTAGCTAAATTATCAAGGTCTATACTATCTACTTCTCTACGCAGCTTGGTATATTGCACTCCTTTCCATGTCCATCTTAAATTTTTTCAATCACTATTGCTTAACCATTTCTGTTGCTGTGCTATCCTTTCTATCTCTTCACTTGATTACAAATCTCTCAAGCGAATTTATTAGAGTCTTATTCAATTCATGTATTCGTTACGTCTTTCAACTCGAGCCATCTGCACTTACATCCCTCTATAATGATCGACTATTAGGGATGAATATCATCACGTACCTCAATATACGAGTACAATGCTTATGCATTGAATTTCGAGCTACATAAGTCTTCTTCCGGCATTTATTTACATGTTCCCTCCAGGTTAATGTGGATGTGGTTAATGAGGTGTGTGTTGTTTTGCCAACAACTTAGCCATCTATTGCCTCACCAGCTATGAGCAACTCAGTCTGTATTGTATGATCGAGGCTATGGAATGCTCTTCTGGTTGTGATCCTTACCGCCTCCACCTTGGAGGTATTCAGATTGTCTGATTTAAGATTTTTTAACTGTATCCTTGTTCCATCTGAAATATATATATCGTTCTGGTTTTGCAGGAAGTGTAGGATCTATGACAGTAAAACACACAAAATGATATTCAGTACAGGAAGATGTAGAATTCCTGGGTCGAAATCTGAGGACAAAGCAGTAAAGTTGTTCCATGACGACACGCTGAGAACATTCTTCAGGCGGCTGGAGTTCAGTCCTGATGGGTTACTGCTCTCTGTTCCCTCTGGCCTCCTTGAACCCCCTGAGGACTCAAGCGAAGTCCGACAAAACGTCACCTGGCTTTTCACCAGACGCCAACTAAATAAGTGAGTAATTTACTATAGGAGAATGAAGTTCATTCACCATATTGAAAATGTCATGCCTTTATTTGTTTAATATCCTGTAAGTGTGAGTTCCATCCAATTTAATTCGTACTTACATCTCAAGTTTCTGAAAGTACTATTTCATAGATGGGTGAAGACATTGTAAATTGTCATGGGGTTTCACCCCTTAACACGTTCAGTGCTGGTGTCATGACATACATGATGTGCCAGTTCCCGCCGAGTACTGGCGTCATGACATCCATGACGGGGCCCTCTGTTGAAACGTATTATCTTCAGACCTCCAGTATTTTGGGGGAAATCGTTAAATGGGGTCCGCCATAAATGAAAACCCTTCAGTACATCCCCAGTTAGCCGCTAGAGTGCATTGTTTTCAAGATCCTAACATGTGGAAGTTGCCAGTCATGGTGGGTCCGAAAAAAGTTGGGTCAGTCCTGGGGGGTGGTGCAGTGGCGGGGTCAGTATCGAATGTGATACGCTGATAAGGCTGCGGTTACTATGGATGTGTATTCTGTCGAACTTTTGTTCAAACAGATTCGTCCGTACATACAAACTACGCAATTAAATTAGAGGGGTTACTCTGGCAGTGAACAATTCGTCCCAACATTTGCGTAAACGTCAAAACGGTATGAGCGACCTAACCACATTTTCTTTTTCGTCCTAACTGACGTCATGCCAGCGAATGTAAACGATGATCAAGGACTTTGTGAGATCTTCGTTGTTTGTTCCGTACTTCTTTCGTCGTTCTTCGTGATTTTCTTCCGTTGCTATGGATGGTAATAAATTAAATTACATAGCCCGATTTTTCACAATAGGTCTTTGTAGCAATGAGAAACAAATAATAGAAAGTTGTGTAAGAACTCAACTGTGGAAAAAAATCTACCTGTAAGTAAGTTTTGCTATAATGTTTTATTTAGTTTTGATTGGTATCGAGTCCTTTGCAAATGTGAACTCATTGTATTAACAAAAACTAGGGACTATTAAACATAAATTGTTTTCAATTTGTAAAATTGTGGCATTATATATATATAATGCCTAGTCATTCTATATAATTACTGGTGTTTTAGGGCCACTTTCACCAACAACTTATTAAGCGGAGATTGGCCAAACTCGATTAAATATAATCTCGAGGATCAAACCTTGGCGTCTTTCACCAACCCAAAATTCGTTTAAACCAAGATTGGAATAATCGAGTTTCCCTAACGGAGATTCCGGAAACTGTCCAATGAAAAATTGGACAATTTGAAACGACAGTTAGAAACCCCGCCATGTGTCCGACATATCAAGACAATAAAGCGGTGAATTACAACCACGACCGATTATTACCCGCGCCGTTTTTATCTAGTTACCTAATTACTATCTACTCGCAACTTTTCGTTGACTTCCAACAAAGAAAGTGTGACACATCATTTGACGGAAGCAGGACGGTTGATCACCTTATTTAAATCTACATAAGTTATTTTATGTGGTATAGGTAGGTAGGTACGTATACTGTACAAGGGATAGCAATTCAACATCGTATTATAACGTGCTATCATCATCGATTATACTTTATTTTCCTACCATCCTACATCAATTTCGTATTATAATTCATCGATTTGATGGTATAAAAGCCTTTTTCCAACTTATACCTGTTCGAAGGGAACTTCAGGTGAGTGTCGATAAGCTCGAGGACTTTCAAAACTGTCGGTTTTGGGAGCCGGAATCTCCGCCGAAATTCGACGTCGTCCAACCCGTCAAAATGTGGAATGCGCCGTCGGATCGTCCTTGGGCGTCTTTGTGGGACATCGTCCTCATCCGAGGAATCGAAAATTAGTCCGAGCGATAAACCGCGTGAATTCATCATCAAAAACTTGAATAACAATAAACTTAAACTGTGAACCAAACTGTAGAGGTATGAGGTATCAGCTGTTGGTGCGCGGCCATATTGCTCGATATCATTTTTATCACTAATCTGAGATTGGGAAGTGTAACTGGCCGGGGCTTGGGAGATTAACCTCAAGCCACCTCGTTAGGAGTTTAAACTCGTAAAGTGGTCTGGTGAAAGACGATTAGCTGGAATCTCGATTATTTGTTAATCTTTTCTAACTTAAACTCGTTTATGTTGTTGGTGAAAGTGGCCCTTAGTCAATGTGTACAATTTTTTTATTTTTCAAATTTTTTAGACGCTCTGACTAGGCAGTTTTATTGCACATAACGCCTAGGCATTTTGTATAATGGCTAAGATAATTTTGCTGATGTACGAAAAGAAATAAGAGAAATGGTTTCTTGTTTGCCTAATTTTATTTTCATACATCTTAGTGTAAGCTCGTCTACAACCACTCTAGAGATTTTACACATATCAATTTTTTGTTTAGATCATCTTAAAAACACATTTTCACCTTCAAGGTCAGAAGTCAGGAGGAGGCAACCTACTGCAGGATCCAATTTTCAGCTACTTAGGTGGGAAAAAAATGAACCTAGCCTTTATCAGTCCACTCGTGCATCATCCTTATTTTATTTCATCTCTGAACAACGTACCATACAAATATACATTTCTCTATCGATACATTTGAAGCATCCTCTTATTTTACCATCTTTCAAAAGATATAGATTCTATTTTTAACCGCAACCTTTTAATTCATCAAATTCACTGTTAGCAATAACAGCAAAATGATGCAACATGTGGCAGCATGTGGTGGGGAAAGCAGGACTACCTTCAAACGGCATCTTACTTTGAGTCTTACTACCTGTACAGGGATATAAATGAAGGAAGGGTGTTGCATTACTGCTGCTGGTTTGATATAACTTTGTCTACTGGGTACGTTTTTTGTCTGAATGACATGCCTCTTAAACCAAACATCTTTGTTCTGTTTCACAAACTTTATAGTACATGATTTCACCATTGGCTATCACAAATGCTAACAATATCCAGTGTAAAGGCCCAAAAATATTTGATACCTCGACAGGAGTTTGAACTTCCCCCCGAGTTGGAACACTCCAACGATATGAGCCATGAGGCCAGGGTGGTCAAACCTCTTCAACTGTGAGATTTAATTTTCCTGGAGCGTAACATTTCCCAGGAGTCAAATACCTATGTAACCTATGTACAGCTATTTACCATATATCTCAACTAAAAGTTATTTACATCTGATACACGTTTCTTCGTGTTACACGTGTATAAAGCCACACAAATACATACAGCCAGGCGAGGTCCCTCCAGGTAAAAACTTAAGATGAAGTGATGGTACGGCGGTGGTTAACTCGGTGGTACGAGTCAACTATTCAGTCTCGTCTTCTGTGTGGCTATCTCGTATTGTTAACTTCAAATTAACATAAGAAAAAAAAGAAAAGAAAAAAAAAAAGAAAAAAAAGTTTTCCTATCATTTTATTATTATAAAAAACTTTTCTCAAATTCTCCATTCTATTCACCAGACTGTTGGTGGGTGAAGGATGACACTTAAACTATGTCTTTGTTCCAGATGTTTGCTTTATTACCCCCATGGAAAGGAGCCTTCGATGGTCACCAGGTGGTGTCCTGTTAAATTTCAACTACGGGCTAATGCGAAACCCGTGATTGATCTTCCATATAAGATGATATTGGCCGTTGCCACCAAATCATCCATAGTTCTCTATGACACGCAGTATGCCGTTCCAATCGGTCTCGTCTCAAACATTCACTATACCAAGCTAACGGATCTCACATGGTTAGTTTGCTGCAATTTTAAATATTTGAGGATCAAATTAAAACTAATGATACAGATCTTTTACTCGCTTAATATTTGTCCATTACTTCTTTACGACTTATGTAAATTTATTTGTTGTTCATTATTTATTTTTAGGTCGTCCGATGCCACAGTTTTGGTAGCTTCATCCACCGATGGTTACTGTTCTGTTGTAACGTTTGCTCCAGGTGAACTAGGAGATCCCCTCGTTGAACCTATTACAGTGACTCCAGAAAAATCTAAGAAACCTAATGAGAAGTGATGGTGTTGGAACATTTGCCCAAGTTCTTCTGGTTTTTAGAACATAATTACTAATCACGGCCTTCTCTGGAATGAAAACCCTGCAGGACAGTGCTGATTAACCAGATCAACAAACTGCTGCATAAAATCGCTCTTTCCTCTATTATTAATCAATTGCAAAATCAATGTTGCCCGACTAAAATATTTTTCGGTCTTGTGGTTCCGTTCAATTTCAAAAACAAGACGTCTGAGGCACAGCCCACGAAATGACGAAAGAAATACACACAGGTCTTGTGTGAAATAGGCCATGCCATTTCCATTGGTCTTGCATGTTTGGACAGCAAGGCTGGGGATATCCCTAACTTTCATTGCTACCATTAGAATACTCCACTTCCCCTACAATTTTGATGAGTCCCACATGAGAGTGAGAAAGTTCAGGCCACATTTCTCTGAACGTTAAAATGAATGAATTAGCCCTCCTGGAGATTATTAAATGAATAAACATAAGCTATTTCAATCATTTCTTTCGGAAGCGTTCCTAAATGTAAAAATAGTGATTTTTCTCGTTCGAAATTTAAATGTTGCTTGTTAATGTACATTGTAAAACCTCTCTGTTGTTTTCCACTGGTATTTCTTTATGAAAAGAACCACTAGTTATTCACGACTCTTGTGTTATTTAAAATTATTAGTTGCCACAGAATTATTAATACTAAGTATAATAGTAAGATTTTATTAATAAATAAATTATACAAAATATATATTTGAATCAGATTTTTTCACAATCATTCTGAATTCTTTCAATGAATGTAATTTCAGTCCCTTGAGAAATGATGAAAATGCGTTTGGTAATCAATTATGTTAATTAACGTGAATCTAATGTTATCTTTTAATGTAGATAACGGAGTTAAATTTTACTATATGTCCTTATTTTCCTAGTGTAGTAGATCAGAATTACGAGAGAACGTACTATAAAGTCGGTATTTAAACCCCCAAATTATTTCAATCATGAGAATAATATGTTGATTTAGTATAGTCACAGAAAATTGAGTTGGGGCACTAATGGCAAGAACACCCTAAAGTGCTAAATATTGTTTGTGCGACACCGAAGTCGCCCAACTCGACTGTAGAGGGATCTTGTCCCTTAGCGAAAAACATCATTAATTGGTGATCTGTAACATTATTTGTTGTCATTTGCTTTAAAGGTTGTAAGTGTGGGGGGTTGGAACAACAGTGGCAAGAGTCTCTATCCAGGGTGTCTACAGGTCACGAATTCCCGGAAAGTCACGGATTTAATAGTAAGGCACGGATATTTCCGAAAGTCAAGGATTTTAATATAGAAGTCACCGATTTTTATGGTGTCGGTAACCAAATAAATCATAATATAATGTCAGTATCGAGATTCACAAAACATACCTACTTAATTAATAAAAAAGTTATGAAGATCTAATTTTATAAGGTTACTCATGATTACAGTAGGTCCTACTGGTAAGTATTAAAGCCTGTAAAAGGTCACCGATTTTTAAAATTTAGAACCCCAAAAAGTCCCAGCTTTTTATTTTACAGATCTAGTAGACACCCTGCTATCAGATATTGACGAAAAATGGAAAGTTTCCTGTGAGGAACGCGAATAATACGAGTATTCGAAAGTGTAAATAATCTGACATTTAATTATTATTTTTTGGTCAAAGTCATGGTTTTTAAAGTATAGAGCACATTCACTCAAGAGTAATGATGTCACTCTAAAAGAAGTTGTCACACTGTGCTTATGGCTGGAGTGTACTCAGAACGAGTACGTTGTAGGAAATAGCTGGTGACTGCTGGTAAAATGCCTAACAACAGGATATATCCGTAGTAAGGAATGGGCGGAGTGGATCCCATGGGCCACAACCAGATCCCTCGGCGAGTAGCATCTCGAATGTGGTGGCTGAAGACAGCCACTGCCGTGATCCAGGTCAAGGCGGACAACCATTCTGCTTTCAATACCTGCACATATCCAATTCCATCGTAATTACCATCCTGCGCATAGCAGGGGCAGTTTTTAAGGATCTGTAGGTTTTAAGGAGACAATGATTAATGTCAGTTGGAAGTTTGAAGGAAAATGTACAGTGAATAAATTCAACTCATATAAGGTGAAAGTAATCTGTTCAAGTGTTTTGCTTTTAAGATAAACGTTTGCAAATCCCTCTTCTCTCCCTTCTTATTACCTGGACCATGCTTTTTAGCACCGAAATGCGTTTTAATTTTTTCCTCTCAACCCTATTTTCTGCAGAAAAATTGATATAACAACCTTCTAAAGAGAAGTATTTGAAAACTCTAGGCGACTTTTCTATAGAATACTGTATTAGAATAGATCTTCATAATTTTAACCTATTATGGAATGTAACTAGTTCCCACATCTAATTTGGATGAGATGGGTGTGAGGTGCGAAGTTTCTCACAACCAGATGTGGTTCAACACCACTGAAAAAATCGATTCCTCACAAGCTTTCACATCTCTTGCAGATGTTGGACGACATAAGACAGCGTTACAATAGAGAAATATGTTTTCCAAGGTGAAAAAGCACAAAAAACGGAAGTTAGTGAAAAACGTTGTCTATTTCCACGAAAAATAAAGAGTTACAATGTTAAATCGATTTCGACGGTTAGGCCATCATCAGTAACAAACAATAACTGAAGACACATTAGAAAGGACACAGCTTATATAGAGACAGGTGAAGGGAGATTGAATCCCATTGGTCGAGAGAAAGGAAAGGGGCAGGAGGTACAACCAATCAAGTGCATACAAAGTGAAAGGGAGATTGAATCCCATTGGTCGAGAGAAAAGAAAGGGGCAGGAGGTACAACCAATTAAGTGCATACAAAGTGAAAGGGGATTATAGCTAATCAGATGAAGTGAAAGGGGGGAAATAACTAAATAGGGTTTCAACAGTGTGAAGGGATAATTCCAAGGTTTACAGAAATGGACCTATCAGTGGTGAAATATATTGAGGTATATCCTCATTTAAACATTTACCAGACCTGTCACTTTTGATAATTTCGAATTTTTCAAGTACATTCAGCATACCTCCCTTTGGGCAAAAATGAAGAAATTCTACAAACTGTCTGTCTGTCAAATCAAAATTATAACTATGATTAGATTCCTTAAGATGTTTTGCAAATGTAGACTTACCCTTATTTTCCCTGAAATCCTCCATATGCTCGTCTATTCTTTCCCTAAATTTCCTACCAGTCTGACCGCAATATTCGTAGCCACAAGAACATTTTAATTTATAAACTCCACTTTTATCCTGCACACTAATTTTATCCTTAACGGATCCTAGTAATGCTTTAAGACTATTTTTATTTTTAAAACCTACTTTATAACCTCTCGATGATAGAATTTTGCCAATTTTATCAGAAATTTTCCCATAATAAGGTAAACTTATCCATTGCTTTTCTTCTAAAGTTACATCTTCCCGAGCCAGATTGGAAACTTTTTCCCTACTCTTTTTCCTTCCTAACGGTATCAACGAGATCTCCTCCATATCCGTTACTAGCCGCTATGCTTTTGATAAATTTTGTTCACTCATTGGAATAGATAGTGCTCGGTTGATCATACTATGGAAGGCTGCATGCTTATGTACTAAAGGGTGATTTGAAGTACTATGGATAGTTATATCACTATATGTATCTTTTCTAGATGGACAGATCAAGGAAATTTAGTTTATTCCCGCCGAACTCGAGGGTGAATTTGATATAGGGATCTAATTTATTGATTTTTTCGTGAAAAGAATTTAGTTGTCTTTCTGTGCCCTTCCATAGAATGATGATGTCATCGACATATCTATACCAATAGAGAAGATTATTTGTGTTAAAAGTTGTAAATATTTGTTGCTCAAGATAATCCATGTAAATATCTGCGAGCAGAGGAGATAACGGGGAACCCATAGCAACCCCTGGCTGTGTATAGCACTGCCCTTCGAATAAAAAGTAATTTTGATCCATACAGACAGACATCAAATTAAACAATTCATCCTTTTCGAAAATATTAAGTTTAGAGCCGTGAATCAGCCTGCATACCACATCTTTGCAGCTAGCTACATCGATATTGGCGAACAGACTAACCACATCAAAAGAGGCGAGTTTAGCATTTGGCCGTTCAAAAGCTGACAGTGTGAGGAAGTTTTTCCGAAGAGTGCACGTATATTTTAAATATTTTGTCTAACTTTGTACTTCGGCCTTTTCTTAACCTATTAAAACTAACTAAAACAACTTTACTTTATATCAGGGTTATAGGAAATTGAACGGTCTTTCCAGAGGTGTTCTTAGTTTTGAGTTTACTGAGATTCTAGGGGGAGTTAGGCCGTTTTAGTGTCATAAGGTACAAAACTCGAGAAAAATCTTAAACATTTAATAAATTGAAATCAATGCGTTTAAAAAGAAATCTCTAAGAGTAACTTTCGATTAGAAATAAGCTCTAAAATCGATTCCTCGAGTTTGTCCCATAATTTCAGTAGACACCCTGTACATTTGAATATGTGTACGTTTTAAATATGTACTGATCGTAACCACATCCATTTCTAGGCTGTAGCCGAAAGTCCAGGATTCAGAATTTCTCTTTCCCGCTGGTTTCGTACTTGCCTTTTTGTGGAGATTTTCCACATGAATAGGTCTAGTTATCCATTGGTGTAGTTTATTCATTTTTTTCGTACTTATTCTTGACCATGCAATCCCAATTTTTGAATACCTGAAACGTGTATCTTTTTCGTCAGTTTTCTCTAAGAGGAGTTGGCCTGAAGGTACTGAACACTGTTATCCAAAACAACTGATTCTAAGCATTGCAAAAGAAGGTATACTCTTGCTCCTGTCTGGGGCAGCAAGGAAAACTAGATACATTCTAACATGCACCTGCTACAAAGCGATGTCTCCAGTAAGCCTATGGCAAGGGACAACTCACAGCTGATCTTTTGAAGTTAAAAGAAACACAAGCAAAACTAGTACGTACACCAGTAAGATGCCACATTCCCCGTTGGTGGGTAAATGAGGTATAAAGCTTAGTATGAGCTATCCGTTCAACTCACCGAGGCGTTTCCGCAAAGTGGTAATTAGTATGGATGCTGAAAAGTATCGTCGAATGAGTCTACAGGTTAATGCCTGACTTAGCTACCTTAATCCTCATGTAACGAGTTCTTGTTGACGTGTGGGTAATTCTTGTCGCCATATGGAAAAGTTTCGTCTTTGATGGAAATGTGTAGAGAAGCGTGCAAGGGGACTCTGTGGTGGATATTCTTCGATCCATTTCATTGGCTAAAGTCTACAGAACATCTAGAGTAAAGCGCTGTACAATTTTCTTCATAATCGTGGACGAGATCAATCATAGCTTTTGGTGTAAACACTGGCTTGTATGTTATCACAGAGTATCTTGACAATACTTTAGAGCATATTTGTTCCTTAGCACGTGTTTGTTCCTTGGAACGTCAGGTATAGTATTAGACGACCTACAGTAATGAATTCGGTCATTCAAATAATTATGGTTCCTAAAAATGAGAGGGGGGGGTCTAAAATTTACCATTTATAAAGTATTTAAAAATCAATGGGATAACAGAAGAAATAAGGTACATAGGTACATCGATTTATTGTATAAAGCATTGACATGTACAAAGTTGTGATATATTACCATTTTATAGAACTAGTTCACTCTTTTTTTTTTTTTTTTTGCTTGGAAACTATTGATTCACAACCAGTTGGTCTCAAAATGATTCACCTAAATCAATTTGATTTTGTTATTTCGAACATATTCCCTGATACTGGCATAGGGTACTATTCGTTGCGAGTCCTTATTGATGGTGATTTCTTCTTCTCTTGGTCCATCGTTGATTATTATGGTATCTGGTAGGTCAACCTTGCTCTTGGCAAAAACGTGGGTCTCCAGATCAGGAGCAATTTCCATCTGGCGAGGATTGATTTGGCCACAGGGGCCTGGCATTCTGTCACACAGGTTCTTCAGGGGAGCGACTGATAACGAGAGGTAATCCTTCAGATAAGCAAGCTCCTGAGGTGATAATACTGTTTGGTTTTTGAACACCCAAAGTGAATACAGCTCAATCTTTTCAAGCCGTGTTCGAAGGTACGACCGTATCAGGTATCTGATTCTTTCAAGTTCCTGACGATGAACTATGGAGCGTAAATCTGTTTTTTTCAGTTGCAAAACGTTCTCCTCCATTTGGTCAATCTGCTCCATCATCACTTCAACAAAGTCCGCTTTGTGTGGGAGAATCTCTGGGGAGAGCTTCTCATTGACCCAAGCCTCCGTGATTGTGTCAAGAACAGCTTTGGCAGTAATAACGTCTTCATCATCATCTTCCTCATCACCGAGGAACATCTCCTCTAGGTTTGACATTCTAGTTTTCGAAATTCTGTAAAATATCGCAAATGCGTTTTACATTACCATTTTATAAAGATCTAAAATAGTTGTCGAATCCCATCTAGATGCATAACTTCTACAAACGCAAAATTGATGGAAGCAAAGCATTCAAACTTCACTGTGGGATGGATATAATTTCCGCTACAGATTCATCTTATAGGCTTAGAGAAACGAGTGATAACCTCCCATTGAAAATGTGTGGAATACCACCATATACCTACCTAATAAAATAACGTTTGACCGTACATTCAGAGAACCCCTTCCAATTTACCGATGCTATAATGGTGGTGCAACACTGACTGATGTATTGGGAAAACTTAAGTGGTACATGTGTATTAATTAATGTTAATAAGATGACTACAATATTGTATAATAATTCAAGAACACGTTACATTTCTACACAAATGCAACATTTCTTCCAACACAAACTAATTCTAGATAAAATACGAACATCTAACAGGCCACCAGATAGCTGCATCATGATAAACTTTCTTCTTCTACAAACGAAAAATTACCTGGGTAGGTATATTTACCTAATAGCAACAATTATTTTAATTTCAAAGTTAATCAATCAATTAAAATAAGTGCACCAATTTAAAGATTGCTATTGGTTTTTACCTTTAGATCTTTTAGCCTGCTCTAAAAAAAAACCAAGACTCAATTGATTTTTAAATTCGCATTCTGTAAAGCAGTTCCATATCAACAACACATCTCCAGCTTTGAAGCGCTCTGATTCTGTAACTTTTAACTTGAAGATAAGCCATTGTTTTCATTTGTTATTCTCGGAAAACCCAGATAATGAATAAATATGAAATAGGGAATGAATATTTTCATGTTGGCCTCCTACCTTACCTAATTGATGTTAAATAGGTAATAATTATTATTTTAACTTGTCAATAACCGCCTCTAACCTGTTAACAATGAAGAAATTAGGTCTGAAGTATCTTTTTTTGCAACTCGGGATTTATTTTGGGTCATAATCAAGCTTTTACCATCGATGGTTCGATATTCTTTAAATGACATTGCACCGTTTCCACAAACAGTTGGAGATTAAGGAATTTATTATATTATTCATTATACTTATTATTATCAACATTATGATGCATATTACCAAAGATGCGATGGAAGTCAGAGACAGCAATAGCACCCAAAGAGATGTACAGTGGAGTGGAGGTCTTCTGTCTAACGATGTAGCAGCCTGCAAAATATAAATTGACATTATATTATAAATTACATCTATGGCGCTCATTCCTTCAATGTTTTTCATCATTATTGTGGGAAGGTGTCGACTTTCTGAGCACCTGTGAAGAGCTCACACTAATAAGAGTTCACATTAATAAAATCATATCATCAACTGGTTCCTACTAGTAACTGGCACACGATTCATTAATTGTGATAGAGGTTTTGTAGGCCGTGATGTTGTTTATAGTTGTGTATAGTCGGGTTCCGGGCACAAGGAGAAGTAAATAATTACAAAATCTTTGTAATCATTGTATTGACGGTTCCGTCACCATTCTGTGACCATCATCAGCTTTGCCCTCAAAGAGGACAGTGTCAAAAACGGGAAGTCCTAAGTAGGTAAGGAGTAATGGATGCCAAATGTTAAACATTAGTTTTCTATACATTTTTTTCCTTTTTGTTTCAGCAATTTTTGCCTTATGCATCTTATTTTTGGCCCTTTAAAATTGCTAACCAAAATATTGTTTCTCAATACCATTTCCCCAAATGAAATTGTTTTGGGCTCTAGCCTGGCTTGTTGGCTCTAGCGATTTTATGAGGTTTATAAAACCTCCTGTTTTTGACACTGTCCTCTTTGAGGGCAAAGCTTTTAACTTATCTGATGATGGTCACAGAATGGTGACCGAAACGTCAATACAATGATTACAAAGATTTTGTAATTATTTCTTTCTCCTTGGGCCGGAAATCCGACTATATACAACAATGGATTCGTTAATTGGTTCTCAGGAAAATCAATCCTCTTAAAATACTGATAAGAAGACATAACGATACAGTTTGTAATCTGGATGTTAGCTTCCTTTTTAACATACCTAATGCAGTAATTTTAATGTCAAATTAGTTGAGCACATAGATTTCACGAAATACGTTAATTAAAACAAAATACTTGTTACCCAAAACACGGCCTAGGACATCTTATATCTTTTTCAAATTGAATTCGTCCATCAAAAAGAGGGACCGAATCTCGGAGGCCACCGGGAAATGATATGCAGTTACCTTTTCCCGAAGAATAATAATTTTTTGCATTGGTTTGCATAGTTAATAAAGGTGTAATAGAAGAAATTTACGACGATTACAAGTAATTGATACGAGAGATTTGCAAAGTTTTCAAGATATTCATACAAAGCCATGCATGTTACAGTTTTGGTTTGATATATTCAATAATGAACCTTTGTAATCGACCAAGAAAAAAAAGTAACCCCCCTCAAAATTTGTTGGTTTACGTTCCAAAATGCATAGAGGAAAAAAAAAAAAAAAAAAACCGTCCGTCCATCTTACGCTGTCCAGAGCGTTTCTCCATAACTACTGGACCAAAGTTTATAGAATTTTGCTGAAAAATCATACATTGGCAGGGGACGTGCCAGTAACATCGACATACATTTTGATCAGTCATAAAGCGTAGTAATCAAGGGCTGAAATATTGAAAAATCGAGATCCCGAAAACATTTAAGGTAACAGTGATTTTTTTTGTCATTTACATATATTTTTCCCAACAAACCTAATGAAATCATCCGGAAAGCCCTAGGATTTTCAGTCCTCTCACTACAAGCTATAATGGGGCAGCGACCTTATGCTTTTTTGGGGGAACTAGGTTTCATCAATGACCGCTAGATAGTGTTAGGCTTGCAGCAAGCGAGGGCATATGCACTGCCACCCCTGTTTTGCCTATTCACGACACTGAATCATCACAGCTCGCGTAAAGAAAGTTTAGGTGTGCTATTTAATACACATTAAGATACCTACCTAATGGTTCGTTTAATAATATAAACAGGTGTTCTGCGTAGAATAGCTATATAATACAGAAATAATAAACCTTTGTGTAATAATTTGCAGCGTTTTTTTTTTTTTTTTTTTTACTCAATGCGAAGGCTGCCCTGACTCAGCTCTAGGCATGAGGAAAAGCAAATGCATTACAAAGTTGGTACCTACCTACAGTAATTTGTGTTTGATGTGCGCAGACGGTAGGGGAGAAGAATTTCTAGCCCTTGCATAAAGACTGCATTCCGACCTCCACCGTTTTCCCGAGCCCCAGACACCGCCGTAACTACGATACCTTCAAGATTCGTTCCCTCTTCATGAAGGATGAATTCGTATTGTAAAAGGATGAATTCATCTTGTAAATGGACGATCTCATTTTGTAAGAGGACGAATTCAATTTGAAAAAGCTATATATCCAAGCACTATGCTACCAACTATTCAGGCCATGTTCAATTTTTCGAATGATTAAGAAGACTAACCTTCAGGGACAAAGATCTGGCTGCGTAGAAATGATCGAGGTCGATGAGCGAGGCTATGGTAGCGCACAAAATCACGTCAAGAAGTCTATGACCAGATAAAGAGTATCTTTTGAAACGCAAATACGACAGAGTGGCAGCCCAGGAGAAAGCTCCGATCAATCCGTGGGTAAGACTGTCTGCCACAGCTTTCAACTCTTCTCGTTCGTATATATCTACAAGTTTATCGCCAATAACTGCAGTAAGGCATATACTCGCGGAGAACAAAAAGCATATTTGCATAATTTATCTGATCTGTAACAAAAACAGTCAATGATTAGGTATATCTATCGATTTCAGCGTATAACGAGTCAACAGCATATTGAACTAGAAAAATCCAGTTGTTTTAATATCATTCACTTACGCTAATTGAGGCCAGAATATTGCTGATGCAGGAAAAAGTTATCATATAATGCAAACGTAGAAACTTCTCTTTACCCACAACGAATTTGTCTTGTTCTCAGCACTGCTGTGTGCTGTTCACAAATCTTCACATCATACGTCAGTAACGCGAAATGAGCGGTAAATATCACAGAGAAGATATTAATTTCTTAAGTAATAAAATAAGCTAGACGCTCAAACCTTTATTTTTATGAGTGATCAAATCAGATTGAAGCTCATACCCTTATATCGTTCCGAAGATCCTGTCTTACATCCTATCATATAGCTGGAGTTAAAGCTCATATCCTTATTTTATGTAGTTGCATAACCTTCCAAAAATGTAACAGCCATTAAAAACAATATATTTAGTCTTTGTGTATTTAGTGTCTTGTGATTTGTGAATGTTTTTACGTTTATTCTCAGTTTTGTTTATATATTCCAGTTTAGGCTGTTCGTCCAGAGAATAATATGGAAGATGGAGAGTACAGAGAGAGGAAAAAGTGCCGCAAGGTCAGCAGGGGCGGCGAGGAGCGCAATCGAGAAGAAAAACGGAGCCATCACAAACACAGGTCTCACCAAAAAGAGGACAAACCTGGTATGAAAGATGAGAGCAAACCGCGCGCTAGAGATGAGAATAAAACTCGTCACGCAGATGAGGGCGACTCTCGGCGAAAGGATGAGGAAGAGACGTCCAGACACAAACGACGACAGGAACATGACGCGTTGAAGAAGAAACGTCGTCAGCGAGTCGACGGGGATGACGACGAACCTCGTCGCCGTCGAAAACGGAAGGAAGAGCGGGATGAGGAAGAGTCGCCGTCGTACAAACGGGATAGGATAGCCCATAGATACGTCGATTCCGAAGAAGAAGATCACTTTCACCACGTTCCTGATGACAATAGGTAAACAAAATCACTTAGTTTGATGGATTATTCGTATAAATTTACCTATGTAGTCTTGGGTCTTACTTGGACAGGGTGTCTATAGGTCAGGATTTAATAGTAGGGCACGGATATTTCCGAAAGTCAAGGATTTTAATGTAGAAGTCACCGATTTTTATGGCATCGGTAACCAAATAATCCTCATATAATGCCAGTACTGGGATTCACAAAACATACGAAAGAATCAATTGAGATTTTTGAATCTATATAGTACTGACAAATGCAAGCGTCGGCAACGTAGACAAAAGCAAATGCGACTAGGTACCTAATGCAGTTTCTTCGCATCATGATTACTGTAGGTCTACTGGTAAGTATTTCGGTACGCTATTCCTAAAGAAATTAAAGCCCGTAAAAAGTCACCGATTTTTAAAATTTAGAACCCCAAAAAGTCCCCGATATTTATTTTACAGATCTAGTAGACATCCTGTTGGAGAAGTAGGGTTGCCAGATTTTAATAAAGCCTTTTCTTCCACTTTAGCATAATAATAATAATATGTTATGGAAAATAATTCTTGGAACTATATGGAATTGTACCTACGTATTTTATTAATGATTTGTCGGCTAAGTCTGTCGCTTGTTTCATGGCGCTGATGGAAGAATTTTGATGAAAAACTTGTTTAGCGTAACACATACCGTAGCTCAAGAGACTCTTAATTAATAGATAATAGGTGTGTTCCAACCACCCCTCTGAGTTCATGAACTCGTGAGTTCATGAACTCAGACGGGTTCCATGAGTTCATGAAACTTTTAGGTTCAAGAACCCGTCGGTGGGAACACTTTAGTTCACATGACAGTCAATGCACTAACTAGCGCTAGCGTCGTCTTTAGTAACGTGAGCACCTCGTCATCTAAATCCTTTGAGCATTATGAAGAAAAGGCCAAAAAGGTGAAAAAAACAAACAAACAAACGGTATTTTCAACTTTTCTGAAGTTTATTTGCTAATTGCCCCCTCAGACTATTTTCCTAGGTATGAAGGGTATATCATTCCTATCCAGCAGAAGAGTAACTGTTGAGATTTTCATCAAAATCCCTCGAGCCATTATTGAGAAAAGGCAACAAAAAAAAAAAAGTGCTAAACACGACATTTTTTCAAGTAAGGTAGGTTGAGCCAAGTGCGCCAAGAAAAACATTGAGTAGTTTGACTTTGCCTGCCAATTACCAACTAGGTACCCTTAAACAAATGTTTTCTATCTATGTGTAGACAGCTGATAAAAGAAAACTGACGGTGGTAATAATTATGCGATGGAGAAAAATTGAAAAAGAGATGTGAAAAACATATACAACAAGCATCTAGCAGGCTAATGACAAGGCATTTAGCGTGAAGGTTCGCAGTGAAATGAGATTTTTGGAAGGTTACGAAAGGTTTTCTTCAGTTCGAGTTCTCAACCCTATCCCCGAGCAGGTCTGAAAAGTTCATGAACTCACTGAACTCAGTTCATGAACCCGATGCGGTGGGAACACCGTAGCGAGTGTTGAGTTCCTGAACTGAAAACGGTTGGAACACGATTCACGTGCGCATACGGTTTGGCGCCGATCCAGTTCCGAAAAGTTCATTAACTCGCGATGGTTGGAACACAACTAATCCAATCGGTTCATCTAAAAACTTAACACCTAGAGATCCATGTCCTAAAAAACGATTAAAAAAATGACAATCAATGGCATCAAATTGAACTACAGCTGTCGGCAACTGTTCAACAGTCTTCCAAGGGCTGTCGCGATTAGCTTACAATATACTGAAGCTGAATTCACATGGAGCGGAATGAGCGTGGAAAGCGGAAGATGAAAAAACCAGTGGAGGGGGCGGCGGAGTCGGGAAGATTGTTCACATGAAACTGTCCCCGTGGTGGACGGAATGGTAACCTTCCTGCAGAAAGCCTCTCTGATCTTAGCTGTTAGTAACATTACTGTCCACTGCGGTTGCACGGAGTTTGATGGATACAGAGTTAAGCTGGTTTCACATGGAGCGGAACGAGCGCGGAAAGTGGAAGGACGGAACGCAATCTGATTGGCTGTTGGGACAACAGTTGAGGATGGTGTCGGATGGGCGGACAGCGAACGGCGGTAGCAATTTTTATACCGTTTCTGCGTTCCGTCGAGCTCCGCGCAAGCTCATTGGACAGGAATGTTGATAACCGCAAGTAGAGGTTTCAGATCAGAGAGGCTTTCATTAAGAAGGTTATGATTCCGTTCATCAAGAAGACCGCTTGATGTGAACAATCTTTCGGTGGCCACCCTTCTCAACTGTTGTCCCAACAGCAGATCAGATTGCGTACTGTCCTTCTGCTTTCTGCACTCGTTCCGCTCCTTGTGAAACCAGCTTGAGGATAGCACAACGTTCAGGAGCAGCACTGTCTCCCCACCACAGCCACCAACACACACACGTAACCCAGTCCCGGTGGTTCAGGAGCATCAATGTCTCCTCACCGCGTTGTCTCCTGGGTCTATTGGTTATGGCACCAACAACTTTTTCATAGTTTTTATATTTAACATAATCTAGATAAAGCTACCTACCTGTTGTCAATATTCATGGTTGTCTTCAAGTATCTGATGAAATAGATTTAGAAAGAAGAAGAAAATGTTCTATCAGTCCTTTTAGTGAAATATATATATTAGTTAGTAAAAACAGTATAACGTGTAAAGTTTGAAGCTCACATCTAAAAAATAATTAGAAGTCCTAAATAAACCCTTTTAGTAAAATCTAGATTATTTGGTCAAATAGATCAGATTTACGTTTAAAAATGTGTTTTGAACGTTGATATGATATGCTTGAGGGGGGGATAATCATTGATCCTACAGGATTCGAATCCGGGACCCTCAGCTCCAAAGGGGAGTGCGCTTTGCATTCCACCACTATCAGAGGCCTAACAACACTACTCCAATGCAGAGCCGAGGGTGGCGCCACAACCAAGAGGTGGCTGCTTCTGAAAGTCCAGTGAGGATAACCTTTGGGTTCCGATCCAGGAAATGTTAACTGGAAAACCACATACCTAGCTAATAGCTTCTTTAGTCAGATGCATTGGTAATCAGGAATAATAATGTATTAATTTATTATGACACGATTAGATGATAGAAAGACACGATTAGGGACTTTGAGTAAAGAATTGCCCTGAAAATAGAAATTTGGAAAATGGCCCTGGAAAATAGATATGTTATAGATTCATAAGCTTAAGTCACATTAATGGAAGCCTGTGATGATGAGGAGGTCCTCTAGGACGTTATGATTGGGATATCATTCTTTTCTGGAAATTACTTGGACGTTTTGTATTCATGTGCCATGGACCAAGAAATGTACAGCCAACGGCTCAGGAATCTTGCTTGCCAATGAGGCTTATAGAAAGGTCTAAAGTAGGATGATTTACACCATGAATAGAGTGCTTCATGCTGTTTATAGATAATAGGTAAAATCATGTACTCTATATATATATGTACTCTCTCTCTCTCTCTCTCTCTCTCTCTCTCTCTCTCTCTCTCTCTCTCTCTCTCTCTCTCTCTCTCTCTATATATATATATTATATATATATATATATATATATATATATATATATATATATATATATATATATATATATAGATAATAGGTAAAATCATGTACTCTACGCGTTTGAAAGAAAGAATTGAGTAGTTGAAAACAGAAAGTATCAACCAAATGCCAATGTTGTCATGATTGATAGCTGCTGCTCCATAGATGAGGCTCTTCTCTACATACGTGATGCCCTCTACAGCTTACTTCTGTTCTTCATGTTTTCTTTTTTCCCTATAAAATTCTGGAAACTGAAATGAAATGTTCTTCCTTGTCTAATTTGATTAAGGGAAAAAACCAGTCATGTAGCATGATTGTATGAACGAATTTTCTTAATTATCGTATTATAATTGTTAAATTGTTTTTAAGTGTGAGTACATTGAGTGCAATGACTACTATAAATTTGACCCAAAAAAGTAAATAACATTGTTTTTCAAAAAATTTTAATTTTTAGCATTTTTATAATTTTTTTAAAGCACATATCAATGAAATTCAAGTAAATTTTTCAGCATAACTTTTTGCATAGATTTTTCGATTTTCTAGTTCTTAGTTGATATTTTTTTTAGTAATATTCCGCTGAAAAAAATAAATAAATAAACAATATAAATTGAACGATTTTTAGCCGTTTTTAGCATTTAATTGATTTTTCAAGCTTTTTTTTTTTTAATTTGGTCAATTTAAATGGCTCAGAAAGTGCTGGAAAACTATCTCATCCTTTCTTTTGGTATGCTTGGTTTTTGGCGCATGAACGGCATTTCGGGAGCCATTGCAATAGCTTGATGTTCTTAAAAATTCGGCTAAAAGTGGTGTGAAATGCAGTTAGTACGTATTAGGTTGAAATATTATATGTGTTGTTTAAAGAATACTCCAATAGTGTGCTTGTGTACTGGAGATGTCTTCCCTACAATTCACTTCTATATTAATTTTCCAATGAACACGGAATCTAGACGATTATTTTAACACATTAGGTTTGTTCCAGCATGCTTGAGTTCATTTCTAGTACGGCACAGTCGCTCTGCGCAGCTAGTTTGACTTTCCAACGTGGTTGAGTTCTTGTACTGTGTAGACCCTACAGTGTCCCAGCACCCCGAGTTCTTCTGCAGGGTCATGAACTTCTTGCTCCAAAACGAAGGCAGGGTTGTGAACTGAGCACGTAAAATGTAACCTTGCTGAGACGTAAATTTCCCTCCTTTCATTAACTTGCTGACTTCTCCTCCGTAACAAGTCCTTCGTCGCTAATTTTTATAACACATACATTCAGTCTATTCACTATTTTCAGTGATTTATTCTTGCTTCTTCACTAGTTCTATTTATAATTTGGTATTTATATTTAAAAGGCTGGTAGTCGGCTTTTTAGCAAAGTAAAGTGGTGGATCTCGATTTTTTAATTGACGAATTGGCTGACGATTCTTAGGGATTTGGGAAGTAGCTCCGAGGATGAAGAGCTACCTACTTGTGGAGGAGAGGGATATCTCTAAAAATATGGGATTTCTAGAAGTCGTTGATGCCTACAACAACCAAATATTGAAGAGTTCCTAGTGTATCCGTCGGTCTCAATACCGCGTGCAGTAACGAAAAACATGTACCACACCTTATAGTCATGTCAAGTCCTTACCGGATCTAGTTGTAACGCTAAATCTATGGAAGGAAGAAATTATCCCCCGTAGGATAGGTTAGGTTTGAGTCCATGGAAGGAGGTTCACGGAAGGATATTTCACCGTAACTCATTAAAGCTCTTCTTTAATGGGGCACTTAAGCGATGACCTCACCAATTCGCTACTCTTTTGTTGCCTATAAGGGCAGTCGTGACCAGGGTGCTGAAACCCCCATCATTTTGATGGTGACAGAATTTGAGCGACGCAAGCGCAAAGGGTGAGACCTACCGGTGGGCGTTCGAACTACATGGTAACCCCCGCCATTTTCTCGCCATCTGCCACCATCTTTCACTCCCCCAAACTGAACGTTTCCTACAAATTTTTAAATCCGTGGCAATATCTTGTCTGTTCAACCATATATCAAGTTTTGAAAACGTTTGAAAGTAGCCTTTTTGTGAGAATCATTCAAGAGTATACATATCCTCTTGAATAATTCTCACAAAAAGGCTACTTTCAAAATCTTCAAAATATCAGTCGGGAAATATATATATTTATATATTGGGGTGGACTACTTTCCTCTTCTGTTAGGTACTGCATGTCTTTTCATTCAGCTGCCATTTCCAAACCAACAAACAACTGGACCGTTACTGCGCTATCGAATCGATTTGTTTTGTTTGTAGAAAATATTATCTACCAAATTGATCACCATAATCTATTTTAAAAACAATTTTCACTACAACAACCATCCACCCTGGATCTTCAACAATGGTAAGTTGTGCTCCTATTTTGTGCCTACCTTCCTATTTGATTATGAAATGGTGGTGTTGTATTGGTTTTAATCCAACAAGGATTTTGCTTCATTTCATAGTTGAATAGGTAGGTAAACAATAAGAGCACATTTATCATTTTTGAAGATTCAATGCGCAGGCTTGTACAAGGTGCGGCAGCATAACTTCCTTTTTTTAAAACTTAATAAAATGCATTGCATGAATCAGAGAATTTTTATTCGTTTTTTATAATATAGGCACATACATAAAGTTTTGTTTTACCCAGTTTTGAAGATCAAATCAGGTAGGTGACGTCCCACATTCTCCATACACTGAGTAAACCGATTTCTGGCGTTTGTCATGACTCCAGCCAGTATAGCAGGCGTTATGTTGGCAAACGTTAGAAAAAGTTGGACTTAGGGGACATTTGGTTCCAACAAGACGGTGCAACGGCACACACTTCAAGAGCATCGATGGCTGTTTTGAGGGAACACTTCCCAGAGCGCCTTATCTCAATTAGGGGCGATTTGGAGTGGCCGGCCCGCTCTCCCGATTTGACCCCTTGTGACTTTTTTCTATGGGGTTTTTTGAAATCTCGTGTTTATGTGAACCGTCCAAAGACCCTACAAGATTTGAAGAACAACATCCAGGAAGAAATTGCCAACATAACGCCTGCTATACTGGCTGGAGTCATGACAAACGCCAGAAATCGGTTTACTCAGTGTATGGAGAATGGGGGACGTCACCTGCCTGATTTGATCTTTAAAAGTGGGTAAAATAAAACTTTATGTATGTGCCTATATTATAAAAAACGAATAAAAATTCTCTGATTCATACAATGCGTTTTATTAAGTTTAAAAAAAAAAGTTATGCTGCCGCACCCTGTAGTAGCAATGAAATTTGATTTGTAAAAATAGCGAGAATAGGCCAAATAGGGGCCTGCCAGCTAGTAGGTTGGTTCAGTGCCATCTAGCAAGATTAAGGAGAACAAGAGCCTTCCCCCAGGTAGCAGTTTCACACGCCCATCAGTAGGAGCGCTAGTGGACGTGCCAAACTCTGTCCACATTCTCCCCCTAGTACTTTCTTCTCTGTCTGTATTCCATAGCTCGGTGGTCGTGACGGACACAAGTTGTTTTGTCAGTTTTTGTTTGTTGGTGTGATTATTTATCATAATAATTTATTTATTAATATAATTTTCATTTTTGAAAAAGGGATTGATGTGGTTGTTGGTGGGGGAAAAGAATAGTAGAGTGAAAAGGGGCGACGCTAGGCATCTACAAGGGGAAAATCATGTCAACGACCATTTTCTTTAGGGCACTGCTCCCCTAGTGCTCCTAACGATGGATCTTGTTAGTTTGGAGCCCCATTCCATCATCCGTATCACTGCCCCTGCACTCTATCTGCGTTTGGGGTCTGGAGATCCTCAAATTACTTGCTAATGGTTAATTATTTTTAATGATAAACCTTTGTAGTCAAGCAAGATGCAGTGAATCCAAAAATCAAATTAAAAAAAAAAAAAAAAAAGTCCAAAGCTTTTCTTCAACTACTTGGCCAATCTTTATGAAATGTTGCTCAAAAATCATAGATACATCGGTCAGGGATGTGCCAGTCACATCGGCATCACTTTCGATTGACCCTAAACAGCTGAAGTATTAAAACGCTGCAAATTATTATGCAAAGGTTTATTATTTCTGTATTAGGTAGCCCTTCTACGCAGGTCACATGTCCATAGAAAATTACCTATCAACCTATCTATGATGCATTATCAAAGTATAACTAGACGATATCACATACCAAAAGAAAATAAATTAATAATCTAAAAACAATAAATACATTTTTTTTTTAAGTTCCTGTCATGCAGTATGAGCGAATTTTCATAAAAAATCGTATTATATAATGATACCTTGTTTTGAGATATGAGCACTTGCGTGCAAAGAAACTGTTAACTACAAACTTCATGGCAAAACACTCATTCTAAATTATATTTTGTGATTCAAAATAGACTTTGGAATGTTCCCTTTTGTGCAATTTTCATCAATTTTTCAGCAAATATTAATGAAACTGAAATACGTTTTTCAGCGTTAGTTTGTGCATACATTTTTTAATGGTCTAGTTCATCGTTGATAAACACCTTTTGACTAAAACTCTGCTAACAGTATTTGCTGTTTTGGTTTATTATTTCCAATTATAAGCCTTTGTAATTGTATAGGAAAAGAAAAATTTATTTTCTCTCACACTTTGTCACTTTACGTTTTAAGGAGCGTAGATTCCAAAACTGCAATGTCCGTCCATCGTCCATAAAAGGTGTTTGAGCCATCTTTTCTCCGGGCCACGAAAGGCCTTAACTTGATGAGGAAAATCCGTTCTTTCGCACATGGACTCCACTTGTGGTTTAGTTGGTCCTAAAGTCTAGCCAGCCCGATCGCTTCACACGCATCAATGCTATGAATCAAAAATGGGCCAAAACTTTTTTTTTCTTCGAAAAACGAAGGGTGGCCCCCTAAGTTGTTTGAAGAGAGGGATTTTCGCCGATATATATATATGTATATTTTTTCCCCTCAACTTCTCATTTAAATTGTAGAAAATGTTATGCAAGACCATCCGCGTTTTAAGGTTCCATCTCGCCAATGGGGTGGGCAGTATAAATCTGCCAAGGAGGTGGGCAGTATAAATCTGCCTAGGAGGTGGGCAACATAAATCTCGCCAAGCAGGTGGGCAGTTTAAATCTCGCCAAGCAGGTGGGCAGTATAAATCTCGCCAAGGAGGTGGGCTGTATAGATCTGCCAAGGAGGTGGGCAGTATAAATCTCGCCAATGGGGTGGGCAGTATACATCTGCCAAGGAGTTGGAAAGCATGAATCTCGCCAAGGAGGTGGGCAGTATAAATTAGATTATTAGGTGCTAAACAGCATCATTGGATACTGATTGGCATTAGAGTACAACAGTTGGCCAGTCAGGCCGAAATGGGTGGCCCGTCAGGCCGCAATGGCGGGGTTTGGCAGGCGAAGCCAGCAGGGGGTGGCCCTCTAGTTTACATATATTTTTCCAACAAATCGAATGAAATCATCCGGAAAGCCATACAATTTTCCGTTCTCACACTACAACTACAACGGAGCAAGGACCCTATGATTTTTTGGTGGAACTAACCAAGTTTCATCAATGACAGCTAGACAGTGTTAGGCTTGCAGCAAGCGAGCACATTAACGTGGCATACGCACCACCGCCACGGTTTTGCCAATTCACAGCACTGCATCATCAGCTCATGTAAGGAAAGTTTGGGTGTTATTTAATATTATTAATTTCTCTTCAGTAGGCATTTACACCTATGCAGACACATTAGGATACCTAACTAATTATTCTAACTAAACATTAGGTACCTAACTAATCATCCGTTTAATAATATAGACATGACTTCTGCGTAGAAGAGCTATAAAATGCAGAAATAATAAACCTCTGTGTAATAATTTGGAGCGTTTTTTGGGACTTTTTGAAAATTAAGCCAATTTAATGTGCTCACAGATGCTGGCCAATGAACTCATACTTTCATTTGGAAAGGCTTGATTTTTTAAATCTCAATTCTAAGAATAGTTATCTTTTGGAATAAAACACACACACACACATTTTTTTCTGAAATTTTTGGAGCTATTGCAATTTCTATGAAAAATCTCCTTAAAAAAAATAAATAAATAAAAACCTTGAAAATGTCTAGGACAAATGAAAAAATATGTCGCTGATAGGATACAAACCTCAGGTCTCGCACGATACCCCTGTGCCTTGAAGCCTCGATACTTCTGTATCATCTGACATACATTACTACGGACTAGACTCGAAATATTCTCTTTATTTTGGGAAACGGAACGAATGAACGTAAAGCAACCCAGATGGTCTCATTCGATTCATTGAACCCCGTTTGTTTCCATTTCGATTCATTGAGCCGTTGTTTGTGATCGAACAACAAAAAATACCCTTTTATATCCAAAGTTTTCGAGACATCGACGTTTTAATACTTCAACACTCAACTACCCTTTAGGGTTGATCGAGAGTGATGCCGACGTTACTGGTACATCTTCGGCTGATGTACGATTTTTGAGCCACATTTCATAAGGTTCAGTCCAGTAATTTACGAGAAAAGCTGTTTTTATTTTATTTAATAATTTTTTTATTCTACATATCTTGAAACGTAAACCAACAAATTTGGAGGGGCTTTTTTTTTCTTTTTTGTCTTCCAAGGTAGGCAGCAACAGAAATTTTTATTTTATTATATATTTATTATTATTTTTGGGGGGAGGGGGGTCTCATTTGCGATATTATCCTAAAGAATTGAATGAAACCACCCCGGTCGCTGTACGTTCATCCGTCTGCTCTCCCTAGGTGTTAAAACATTGACAGGTAAAACAAGAACATCAACTCGGTGGTGAATCTACGTTGGTCTTATCAGCTGATAAATTCCAATGGAATTGTTACTCTACGAAAACGAGTTTATTATAACTTTTGTCACCTATAGGTGGTCTGTAAAGCTTATGTAGGTGATTCATTACCTCATAATTTTCGGTTGGCAAGTCAGCTTTTGTTTAATAAGAAGAACTAGTAGTGTTTCATTTATTCATTTTTTGTGATTTATTTATTGCGACTAAAAATTATACATTTCATCTATCAATACTTCATTTAGTAATAATTCAATAAATGTTGAAATAAGTGGGGCATTAAAAGACGTTCATCAGTTTTGCCCAAACATTCAATTATAAAATGGATGGACTCCAATCTCCAACCGGTTTGAAATCAATTTGAAAGTTGACTGAAGTCGCGCATGCACACTTGACTAGTCTCCCACGAGTTTGAAATGGTTTGCAAGTCACTGCCAATCGCCTCAGCGAATAACTAGTATGATAGTATCAGTAAATGGTGGTAATGATGCAATGAGCTCACACTCAGAAGCGAGATCTGGAGCAAAGTGGCAAATGATCAAAGCAATTTTAACTAGCGGACAAACTTATATTCTGTACTTACAGAGAAATCTTCTGTTGATCTCCATTGTTGATTTGAACTAATGGATATTTCTCTCCCTTCTGTTTCAGGTATTGGGGTGACAAGCGTGGATCTGGTGTTATAATGAAAGAAACGACTGAGGATGATTACGCTGTCGGAAAACGCTACTATACTGAACCACAACCAGAAGATGACGACGATACACCCCCAACACCTGAACGTAGAAAACTAGAACCAGAAAAGCCCAAAGAAGCTGCTGAAGCTCCAAAGAGGAAAACTATGGATACTCTCATGACCAGAACTGGTGGTGCCTATATACCTCCTGGAAAACTTCGAATGATGCAAGCTAGTATAACGGATAAATCAAGTGCTGAATACCAAAGGATTGCTTGGGAAGCTCTGAAAAAATCGATCCACGGACATATCAATAAAGTCAACACCTCCAATATTGCTGTAGTTGCTAGACTATTGTTCAAAGAAAATATTGTAAGAGGTAGAGGTCTATTGTGTCGATCCATTATTCAAGCTCAAGCTGCTTCGCCTACATTTACAAATGTATATGCATGCTTGGTTGCTATAATCAATTCTAAGTTTCCTAATATTGGCGAATTGTTGCTGAAAAGAGTGGTTATACGCTTTAAACGAGCTTATAAAAGGAACGATAAGGCAGTTTGTGTGTCATCTGCCACATTTATTGCGCATTTAATAAACCAAAGAGTTGCACATGAAATTCTAGGCCTTGAATTACTCACCCTGCTGGTTGAAAGTCCCACTGACGATTCAGTTGAAGTTGCTGTTTCATTTCTCAAAGAGGCTGGTCAAAAACTTGGGGAAGTTTCTAGCAAAGGAAGCAATGCTATATTTGATATGCTTAGAAATATCCTCCATGAAGGCAAACTCGACAAGAGAATTCAGTATATGATTGAAGTTATGTTTCAAGTTCGCAAAGATGGTTTTCAGTCGTTTCCTGCTGTAACAGAAGAGTTGGATTTAGTAGATGAAGAAGACCAATTCACCCATTTGATAACATTTGACGATGCAGAAGATTCTCAGGATATGCTTAATGTGTTCAAAATGGACACAGACTATATATCAAATGAGGACAAATACAAAGCATTGCGATCAGAAATATTGGATACAGACAGTGAATCTGGTGAATCGGATGATGACGAAAGTGGAGATGAATCTGGTGACGACTCCGATGATGAAGAAGGGGATGAAGAAAAAAAAGTGACAATTGTGGATCAAACAGAAACTAATCTTGTAGCTCTTCGCAAAACAATCTACCTCACAATTCAGTCCTCACTGGATTTTGAAGAATGCGCTCACAAATTACTCAAGATGGATGTTAAGCCTGGCCAAGAGAAAGAAATGTGCCACATGTTCCTGGATTGTTGTGCTGAGCAAAGAACTTACGAGAAATTTTTCGGTTTGCTTGCTCAGAGATTCTGCCAAGTCAACCAGACCTACGTTGCTCCTTTCGAGCAAATATTTATGGATTCTTACAATACTGTACATAGGCTTGACACTAACAAATTGAGAAACGTTGCTAAATTTTTTGGTCATTTGCTGTTCACTGATGCAATTTCCTGGGCAGTATTTAATATAATCAAATTGAATGAAGAGGATACAACTTCTTCATCGAGAATATTCATAAAAATTCTGTTTCAGGAGTTAGCTGAGTACATGGGGCTTACGTCTTTAAACTCGCGACTGAAAGATCCATCGTTACAGGAATCCATGGAAGGACTATTCCCTAGAGATGATCCTAAGAATACGAGGTTTGCGATCAATTTTTTCACTTCTATTGGTCTTGGAGGGCTCACTGATGATTTGCGAGAACATTTAAAGAACCTGCCAAAACCTGTGCCTATTTCACAGTTAGTGCAAGAAGTGAGTTCAGCTTCTTCAAGTTCGTCATCGTCGGAAGAGGATTCTTCGTCTGAGGAGTCTACAGATTCTGAGGAAGAAGACAAAAAGAAGAGAAAAAAGAAAGGTTTAAGTAAAAATAAACCTGATGATGATAGAAGGAATGAGAAGAAAAATTCCAAGAATGACGGGCAATCTGGAAGCAGGAAACCCGATTCAAGAAATGAAACCAGACAGCCCACAACCCGCGAATGGGATAGAGGAAAGGAGCCTATTGATGATCGAGATGACAGAAGAAATCACAATGATAGACCAAGACGACCAATTCATGCAGAAGAAAGAGGGAGAGGAAGACCTGAAGAAAACTGGAACAGTGGGCGTAGTGAGAGGTTTAGAGACCGAAATGAAGATAAAAGCATTGGCAGGAGGAAAGAAAACAGTAGAGATGATAGGAGTGGGGGACAGCGAGATGAGAGAAGCAAAGGCAGACGAGACGGTGAAAGTAGTGGGAGACATGAAGAGCGTCGCAAGGATGACAGAAGAAGGCGCGAAAAAGATTAAATTAATGTAATGAAATGAGTTTGAACGCAGTTAAATTGCGCTCTGTGATGTTAGTACAATCTTCCCTATTGCGGTTGGTAACCTGTAAATGAAATCATAAAATCTGTTCTTTTCTAAATTACGTGTCATGCGGACAATCCATTTTCCTCTTCAATTACGAATTGATGTAAATATTTAGGATTATTTTCCGTTGATAATAGGTACTTGTATTAATATATAATACAATGGTGTAAATAGAATTTACCTAATAAATTTCCATAGTGGACGTATTTTTACTTTAAATTCACTCCTTAATCATGTTAGAGTAATTTTTCATCTTAAAGGCTTTTCAATTTTTAAATAATTATATGGGGGTTTGGAAACCCATTACAAAAATATTAACTTTTATTTCCCCAATGCCAACAAAATGTGTGGGGGTGAAGGATTGGCAGTATGATTTTACGAACGTCAGAACTAGATACTTGATATAGGAAGGGAAAATCAAGGTAGAAATAAAACAAACAAATAAATTAACATATTATTCCTTAATACTGTAATGAACATTAGTTAAAAATATATTGATATTTGATTAAATGTTCATACAAATCTTAGTTGGTTCGGAGCTGATAGTCGCCATTCTGAGTTATGTAGCGGACCCAGGGGAGCGCCTGATATCCACTCTTTTCAATGATCTTGAGATATCTGACTTGTATCCCAGAAGTGGTGAAATAAGGGATCTCGAATTTCACCTAAAACATAGTGTGACGTTTTCAGTAGGTAGGTACCAAAAAATATGTATAGTTATTTTTAATTTAAAAAAATTAGTACAATTTTACAGTTTGTGTGGAGCTCATTTGTGCCACCGGATCGCTCATCCTTTTTACTGACCACCTTCTTCTTAGCGATCCAATCTGTTCGTCACATTTCTAGAACTTATAGCTGCAAACGTATTTTAATTTTGTTTGACGCTGAAGAGACTAACCTTCATTATTTGAGCCCTTATTTTATCATTAACGAATTGTAACTACTTATAGAAATTGAAGATGTTGACTTATGTTGCTACAAAAAATACAAATGAGATCAGAAAAGTAGGAACAGCATCTGAAAAATGACTACTTTTAAGATTTATAAAAGATGTTAAATTCACTATCTGTTTATTGTAAACGTAATTTAAGTTATTTACCTAATTAATTAGAATGAGACAATGGTGGTTAAAGACAAACCGATGTTTCATAATTGAAATAGAATCAAAGATTTAACAACAGTCTGCGTGAGATTATTGAAGATATTCCCACAGGCTCTTTACCTATTCTTCGATGTACTCATTCATATTGGCAACGAGGGGATAGTGTGATGACAGATGGGGAACTGAAATAAAACCGCTCCCTGATCTGATTATGCTAAGCGTTGGCACCTAACTTTACTCCTAAGCATGCTTAACTGCCACTACAGATACAAACGCATGGAATTCATAAGAAGTTGCGCAGGAACTATCATCTAATCACTCTCAAATTTTGAGTGAGGGTAGGTTCATAAGTGTGGTAGAAAACTCAAATTTTTCCAGGGGATTCTTTTAGTACCTAACATGAAATACTAGTTTTTATCGAGTTTAAACAGGAGAGGGTTCCAGAAAAATCAATTTTTGAATATTTGGCTCTTGAACGTCAAATTACCTATAGTATAATGGATCACCACCATGTATACTAGTGTCGCACCTACGGATTTTGGCGTCCAAGGTTGGCTAAGCTGAACTGGATTCAATATTACCAATGGCCGATTTGTTTACTTTTTCCCAACATTCCACTGGTATCCTGTTCTGTGTTCCGAGCCTTCTAGTTTTTTGATTTTCTGCATTGTGGTATGGGGACAAGGAAAGTAAATCAATTCGAGCCTCGGGGGTTGTTCCGTAACTTCTGGAAATATAACCGACGGTAACTAGTTTTCCACTGGACTAATTTTCCACTAACAGGCAAAACGCGGGCAAAGCAATGGTAGTAAACTAACCAGGAGTACTTAATTTCAGGTATTACCGCCACCAGAAACGCCATGGTGGCAAAATAAATACAATTTTGCTTCATTTTTTTTTCACTTCAACATTAAGGAACCACAAAACTCATAGATTAAATTTATATTAAACTAGCCGCTCCGGCTCGCTCCGCTCGCCTCCACGTCCAGCTCGCCCCCCATTACATTGCTCGCTTCGCTCGCAAAGTGTGGCATATGGGGAATGTTGCTCGCTTCGTTCGCAAAGTGTGGCTGTATACATGGAATGTATTACAATTGAAACATGTAGGGGATGTTGCTCGCTTCGCTCGCAAACGGTAGATTTCTAAGGGTAGGTTTAACTTCTGTGGGGGATGCTGCTCGCTTGAGGAAGTTATACTGCCCACCCAACTTGGCAGACGTTAATTAAAATAGAAATTAAAAATTTTGTCTAAAAAATAAAATAAAAAATTAGGGGTGGACTACCCCTAACATTTAGGGGGATGAAAAATAGATGTTGGCCGATTCTCATAGATACCGGATAAGCACAAAAAATTTCATCAAAATCGGTCAAGCCGTTTCGGAGGAGTATGGCAACAAAAACTGTGGCACGAGAATTTTATATATTAAATTCATGAATAATTAAAAATATAAATCAATGAATTACAGAGTGATATAGGACGAGGAAACACCAAAATCTCAATGTAAATACACTTAACCCCATCTTATAAATCTTATGACCAGCTATGGAGGTTGTGAGGAAGTTTACTAGAGTGGAGAAGGCTTTACAGAACACCAAGAAAAGTTCTCTAAGGCAAAATTTTGGTGTATCTCTACTGTGGAAAAGTTTTCCCATTGAAATAAAATTGCAGAACACCCCCAACAGTTGAGACAATGAAACAGAGCCTTCGAACATTCATCATGGCAACCTACGGACTTTTAGAAATTTGTAGACAGGGTTGTCATCTTGACTTATGACTTGTAAGTCACAAGCAATAAGTCAAACCTCTGAACTTCAATAAGCTTCTGACGGATGAAACAGGTCTTTTTACGCATGATGATGGTGTCCTTAGTCTTTTTGGGACTCTAGCTTGGAATTAAAAAATCGTTTATATACCCCATAGGACCACGAGCAATAGATGTTTCAGGGAATTTACGCATGGGCTCCTATATTGGCCAACGATGATGAAACCTGTAAGATGCAGTCTTGGAATGCACAAATCAGTAAAAAATTCCATTAAAATTGGACTGTGATTCATTGTATATTGTACCGGAACAAAGAATGAACACACACACGTGTGGCCAGAAGTGATCAGAAAGCTGAAATACACAAGAAGTAAGTAGAAGAATGAATTTTGGAAGATCAGCGTTTTTTCAACATTCTGCACAAACACAAGTGCGGAGGAAAGAGTTGTGATTGTACCTGATCGTACAAAAAGCTGTATTTATAGGTTTGATTGTACAAAAATTGTAAATGGCAGTGTTACAGGAAAAATTCATTAATACAACTGTAATCATAGCCCATGTAATGATTAAATTACAATTTTAGGACTAATGATTACAATCGTAAGAACACAACGCCTGTGGTTGTAAAAAGTAATTTCTATAACAATAAATTATGCCCTCCACTTCCTCAAAGTAATTTAGTTCTACAATTGCTCCCTCGAGCGCTAGTGTGAATCTATTGGTTCCAATATCATTATGTAGAAACTTACCTGTATAGGGGGTTTGCCCTCAGTATCTTCACAAATAACGCTTGGGAGACCGAAATGCGCTCTCATTAAGTACTCTTTGCCACCCGGGAATGATTTGATCATCCAGGTGATGGCGTTTTGTTCTGGAGCGTATTTAACGCTCCCAACGGTCGTTTTGAATTTTGGAGAATCAGCATCAGCCGGCACTGGAATCACCACTTCCACGTTGTTCGCTGTCGAACGCCTTTTGAACTGCGATTTGGCCTAAAACAATACACCTTGCAAGATATGATTTGAACTTAGAAAATGTGGGAAAAGATCTCAATCACAATTTTCATCATTCAAGTAACATTTTATAACATGTTACCTTCCATTCTTAAACATTATTCTGATTTAAAAAAATCAATCGATAAATTACTAAATTTTATAAAAATATGACGAATCGTTAAAGCCCATGATAACAGTTTTACGTGAGCAGATGCGCATTTGATCATGGCTGACGAGATGACTAACAATAATTCCAAGAAATCATTCAATTCTAGCGATTGATCTATTGAAGCGGCTGATTAAACAAATGGCCGTTTTAGAAGCTACATAAGTTTCTTGTGAAAGTGTTTCAGAGACGAGACGACAAGTTAAATGGTGTATTCGTCAAGATAAACTAATCGTGATAAGGATGGTTGGAAGGACGCAGGTAGGTAATGACGCTGGATACCTTGACATACCTTAATCATGTATTCCACACGACTGTGAGCGTAGCGTTCTATTACTGACTCGATCCATATAAGTGGTTTCACGTGGGTGTTCAACCTGTGAAATGGTAGATGCACAAGTAAATTAATTCGTAGGTTCAACACTAGTTTTGAGTAATCAAATTGAATATTTTGATTCGTTCAAATAGAATTTTAAAACAATAAAATTCATTAAAATTATATTTGAATGTCATAATAGCATAATATCGGAAGCACTTGAGGTTGCTAATGCTGTATGCTAACGCAGATTATACCCAAGTCTTCTCAAATTACAACGTGTTTACAAACCTACTTACTTAGGTGGTATATATGTAGGTACCTAACTATGTTCAAGGTGTTCTAACCGAATTCTGAATTGCTGATGCCTTTAAGAATGCCATACTGGTATATCAACATAGGTAATATACAAGTAAAAATGGAAAAGTTTTTTTACTTTAAAGTTCAATGCAAAAAAACTGTAAATGTAGGACTCTTTGTTGCAACGATTGTAATAGGTACAGATTTTAGAGTCCGTCTTTTCCTTAAATCTTTAATAAAATGTTAAGAACATGATTAGGTACTCATATTTCATGATAAACTTTTTTGAGAAAAGGTATCCAAGAGCTATTTACCTGTAAGACATCAGTTCGAACTCTCCATCAGGCGGGATGAACGAGATCGTCCGATCATTTTCGAAACGGGAAAGACGGACGCACTGATGGAACTTAACGTCTTCCAGCTCGACAGATTTTGATTTACCCCTTCCGGTGCTCTCGAACAATACTTTGTCGTTCAGCCCCAAACGTAGTTCAGGCATACCCGACAAATAAACCCTCATTTTGATAGCTCCCACTATCTCACTTCTCAATACATTACCGTTCGCATTCGCCAACAAGTTGACGGACTCGATCACGTCGAGGAAAACTTCGTTTTTCCTGTATTTGATTCCTTCTGACCTCCAAGACACGGCGTTAGTCACCGCCATGGGTATCCTTGGTTGGATTTCGAGTTTATGACCCTCCTGCGTGATGTACTCTTGCAAAATCTTGCTGTCTGTCGTCTGAGGATATCCGAAATCGATCAATTCGTCCATCAACTCGTAAATAACGACAAAATTATCACGAATACTCTCTTCTTCGATTTCCTTGAAATACTCAGTCATCACTTGAACAATTTTATGGAGAAAAACGAAAACCAGAGCTATGTTGGCATTCTTTTTCGTGGTCGAAACTATATAAAGGTTGTTGTATTTGATAAAAGCGAAAGTGCATTCTGAGGTTTGGATGAGGGGTGTGACCAAGCCCTCTTCCTCTTTTTCCATAAGGAGCGGCATGAATTTTTCAATTACGCCCATGTCTATGTCACCACGATAATTACGGGAAATGAGTACCTTCCCTTTGACGTCCAAAATGTAAATCGCAGAAGCAGACATGATGATATCTAGAGGGGGCTTACGAAACGTTTCTCGAGTTAGTTCAAATCTCCACCTCGTTCATGATCTCACCAAGGGTCCACCAAAACCGTAGAATTAGTCGCACTTGATCCGGGGTAACATTTTTAACGAACGAATAACGCTTACTATAATCACAAATAATTGGAAATAAGCCAATAGAAGAGCAATATAAGATAAATAAGTCAAAGACTATGCTTTGCTTTCCGTGACACGAATCCGTCTCTTATCAAAAGCAGATACGTCATAGAGCGACAAGGTTTGCCCATACGTAAGTCTTTTTTGTAGACACAAAGTGTACTGTGGATGAATCAGGTTACACATTCCATAATATATTTACCGTTAATTCACGAAGAACGTAGAATTCCAACAGTTATCTTAATATACTATTTCACGATCAATTTATTGGGAAGTAAATTCATGAAGTATTCATGAAATTCCTTTCTTAACACTCAACTACGGTCAGCATGGATGCTTCCATATTTGGGTATAGTATCCACCCACCAATCAATGCCATTTTTAATTGATACTACCCGAAATTTAATTATTCATCAGTGAGTAATATATAGGTAGCAGATATTATTGTTATATTTTTTTATCGTAGTACACGTGAAAACGCTACTATATAATACTGATGTAGATTGACCAGACGAACTTGAAGAGATAGGTAAATTATGAAGGCAGTGCAGATCAATGCCACTCGCCTACCTTCTCCCTCAAGTTCCACCTCTGTTTAGGCGGGATCCTCCTGCGTCCTACTTGAAACTGGTTTGCTTCAGACTCCAAATTTTCCTTGAACCAACGTCTCCGAAGGCTTGTGATCACGTCTGATTTGTCATGAGGACGTTTTGTGTCCCTCAACGTCATACTATACTGTATTCTGTGCTCATAACACTTAATTCTTTCTTGCGTTTTACTTTTCAGCCTTCCTAATCAAAATAGTCAGTTTTTGTAAATTCCTGACTAACACCTACAGGTTACAAATTATTATTATTATTGCTTGTTTTGTGCTGAATACCTACCTAGGTTCCTAATTTATAGTTGATTTTTTATAGCTGAATCAAATGAAAACACTTTCAGATCACTGAACCCGCTATAACTGAGTTTCTGACTTTAGCGAACTAGTTTCAGCCCTAAAAACACAATATTTATCATACCAAATGAATTCAAATTTGTGAGTGGAAGTGTGAAACTTAGTAGGTATAACGGGATTGGGGAGGTATGCAAGTGTTATCATTGGATTCAGCGTTAAAAAGTACGTAGAAACCGAACAAAAACTTGCATTTTCATTAAAAAAAATCATGATTTCAAGAAAACCCTTGATTTCATTGAAAAGTTCCATTCATGCAACATGATCGTATGAGCGAATTTTTATAAATTATCGTGTATATTGTTGCATTGTTTTGAAATTAGAGCTTTTTGAGTGCAAGGAAATTGCTAAATATCAATTTTATGGCAAACAACGTATTCTAAATAAAAATCTCCTATTCGAATAGTGGTTTTGGATTTTTAGCTTTTTTGCAGTTTATATAGATTTTTTTTAAGCAAATTTTGATGAATTTAAAGTACATTTTCAGCATAATGTTGTACATGAAGTTTTGAATGTTCTATTTTATAGTTAATAAACTTTATTTTTATTTGAGCAATATTCTAGAACTGAACCCACAAAAAGTGAACAAATAATTAGCTCCTTGTTAAAATGAGGTGTTTAATAAGTTCCTCTCCATAGGTGCTGCCATCTGTTAAAAAAAGAATTATCTTTAAAATCGAAGATACTTAGGGCCGGTTTCATCAACAATCCTTAACCATGGGATCATTGTTTTACGGAACCAGAGCTTTGAACGTTGATTTAAAACAAACGGGTTTCACCAACGTAATCAATATTATCAGTAGGTAATAGTAGTAGTAATAATCAGTTAGTAGCAATAGTAGTAGTAGTATGTTATCAGTAAACACCGATTTACAGCGTTTCCGGGAAACTTCGATTTAAAGTTTAAACGTTGATTTAGACGATATCAAGGAGGCATTTGCCCGCAAAATGAGGGTGATAACGAGATAAATAGTGAGGGAACAGCTGTTACCAACCTGAAATCTTCAACGCTTCTATCTTTTTTAATCCATTCTGATAGCATAAATGTTTTACAAACTCGTAGGGGTAGTCCTTTACAGCCCTATCATTTCGAAACTAGTGCAGCGATGATAATTGATGATGATAACTAGGTATTGTTATGTTTGTCTCTCAATGTCAATAGCCTACGACACCATCTAGGCACATTGTGTCATTTCAAATTGTGATGATATTTTATAACACTATTTTACAACTGTATTTGTACATTCCATGTATGTACCTATATCCCTACCCGTGACTTGTGTATTCGATGCTATCATCAATTTGTTCAAGGACTGACAAAACAGTAGTTTTTGAAAGTCGGTACCTCCTCAGAAAATCGATTTCATTGAGATTGAAATCCGCCGTACTCTCTCAAATCCAACGGGGACGGTGAATTGTAAGTTCTTCATTTCATCCTCGTCAAATTCGTCCTCAAAAACCAATACTCTTATTTCTGTGGCTCATTTTCGTGTATGTAGGAAAACGGCCCGGGACCAGATTCTGGCCTCCCCCCCCCCCCCCCCCCCCCCCTTTTTTTTTTTTGTCGCTCCACTTTTACTAGAGATGGCTAAGAGATGACTAATTGTTAAAAAAAAAAAAAAAACTATTAAACCTTCTCTAACCAAACGAAAAATCATTTATACTTCCTACCAAGGTTCAGGGTTCGAATAAGAACACTTGAGGGGCTGAACTCTTACTACTTCACAAAGTTTTATTCAACATTTAATCAAAAGTAAAGTGTAACTTAAGAATTGAAAATTCAAGTATTCATACTCTAGTAATTACCAACCAATTACAAAACCATAAAAATGCCATAAATTACCTTGAAACAAAAATTCTATATCCAATCAGTCATAGGATTTTTATCTTAACTACTTTAAATACAATTTTTGTGAATAGAGGGCGTATTCAGAGAAGTTCCAATTTACTCATTCCTCAATTGGACGCTTGTGGCAGCAATTATGATTGACTAAATTTCATTATAATCATTAATCAACACATACAATTAACTTTATTTTAATGTAATGGTCGGATTAAAAAGGAAAGTCTCTGTATACAAGATGGCTGAAGGAATTAATTGAAACAATGATTATGTTTGAAAAAATAAATTTATTAATTTTGGAGAAAAAAAATAAAAAAATACAACAATATAATTGTTTTATTACAGTTTATCTACTTGTAATTTAACAATTAACAATTTAAATGTAATATAAATTGCATTTAAGAATTAGATTTATAACAACAAAAGATATAAGAATTATTTAGTGAAAAACTATCAAAAATATGAATTAGTAAAATGAGAAATTTGTTTTGTTGAGTTATAATAGCATTCTGTAATTGTAATTACGAGTATAATTGTGGAAAACTTTTTAAATATAGAAAACTGTAATAGCCTATAATTTCATGTTTTATAAAATGAAACATTTTAAAACTAATAAAGTGAAGTTAAGAAAAGTGTATTTGCATTTGAAAAATACAAGACAAAACACTTAAAACTTTCGTGCCTTTCTAAGTGATTTAATAACCTTGGAAAAGTCAAGTTTGGATGCTAACTTGTGCTTAATGCTGAGAATGGCAAGGGAATTCAACCTTTCTTGGCCCATGGATGCTCTCTCCCAAGTCTTCAGTCGAGTGCCTACTGGTGAAGACGGTAAAGGGTAAAGAGTAATATTTTGGGCCATCGCAATCATCGCAACTGTTTAAGAGAAACAGTCTGGTGTAGTAAATCAAATATAATCTGATCAGGGCCCGTCAAGTGTAATACACTCTGTTTTATGTAGGCCTAAAAATTCTAAAATACTTTATTTACTACTAAATACAGGACCGGACCGGGCCCCCCCTGGGCCCGGGCCCGGGGCAACAGTACCCACTTCCCCCCCCCCCCCCATGTGGCGGCCCTACGTTTTCCTGGAAAACGTAGGAAATAACTAGGAAAATGTAGCAAATTAGATGGGAAACGAGCAAAAAAAGATTTCGGCCATGTAAGTAAACAAGATGGCGAAAAGAACTACTTACCTAGTATCAAATCGTTGATTTGAACGCTAACCACCCGAATTCGGCTGGTTAGTTTTGATCGTTGATTTAGCGCACTAGATCATATATTTATCTGAACAGGAGTTGGTAAAACCGAATATCGTTGTTTAACAGCTGAGATCTTCGGTTTGATGAGTGAACGTTGATTAAACACTTTGGTGAAACCGGCCCTTAACCTTAAACGCAAATCATAAAAAGGTACATACACCTACCTGCATTCTAAGTGGGACGTACATCTTGAAATTGAATTGAACTTCCATTTTCTTTGTTTTGTATGGTTGTAGAATTGAAAATCTCAATTGCAACTATCATATCATAGATTGAACGCTTGTCGAAAAATTAAATTGATGTTTAAAGCTTCCCAACAGAGGAGGGAGGAATAAATGATTAAAGTATTTATTTACAGAAATATTTGCCCAATATATATGTGCTACAATCGAAACTACAGAAAAAATATATAAGTTCATAGTACAATAAGTGCCAAATCACCTACTATAAAAAATGATAGTATTATCATTATTTATCATTGAATGTGTGTTTGTACAATTATTTGTTTCTTAAATCAAAATTTTTACATTAATTTTGTCCTCTATAATTAGCCCTCCTAGACTGAGTTTTCATTATTAAATAGCTTGTGAATTGAAAAATAAAGCTGGACCTGATTTACCGAGATCGCACAACAAACAGAAACATGATTATCAAAGCCACTGGCGATTCCATGATTTTTAATTCATCAGTGACTTACTCATTGATAGAATAGGTACCTAATGTTTGTTATGAAGTTATACATACAATCGAAAAGAACACTGATCTACGCGGAAGGTTTGTCTAGTCAAAAAAAGAATTTAACTTTGTGTAGTAATTTGAAAAGTTTCTGATTTTTATTTGGTAATTGCTTAGGTACCTTACCTATGTATAGCCCCTGGAAGTGATATGTATATCCTATTTCTAGCGCCTAAAATGTAGGGTCGATTGAGTTTACTATGCAAAACCAGCATGACTGATCGGTCTTGAAGGGGAGGTAGAGCTTGCGCCGCACTGGTAGCCTTCGCGGGAGTTCATTCGTCATAATAATAAATTATTACAAGCATTTACTGGATACCACGACCTTTAATGTATTTTATTAGATAACTAGATGAATGGATAAATAAATTCAGGAAATTGAATATCAATTGTCCTTCCTCAATACCGATGGGAATAGAGCATTTTGATCGTGCGAGAAGTCGAAAAAATTGTTGTCTTCAAAAATCAAAATTTCTACGTCCTTTTTGCGTTTCAGAGCTTGCTGATTAATTTTGGTTCTGTGTCTGTCTGTCTGTGGTGAATCCTTCTCAAGGCCAAAACTATACCAAGTTTCTGTCCAATTTTGATGAAACTTTCAGGGACTGTGCGGGTTAAATCTCAGACGGTCACCTATAACCATCATCATTGCCATCGGATCAATAGGAGCCTGAGTGCAAGCGAAAACGTGAATTTCTTATAAGGCCAATTTATCATAATCTATTAGTTGGATTTCGTTAAAACTCGGGCGAAGGGGGATTTTATCGTAATTGATTCAGTGATAACTATTGCGCATGCGCAAAACTAACATTGATTTACACAGAAAAACTCCAAGACTAATGGATCAATTTTTACGATATGTTTTGGGATTGTGCGTGCCTACTCCTAAATCATGTCCTATGAATTTCATTACCGTTCGATAGAAAATAGTCCGTGAACATGTGCAAACATGAATTTCTTATCCAGGTATTTAAATTATATTTAAATGTCCAGGATGATGTCTTATGTATTTTATCGCGCTTGGTTGAGTAACAACTATTGCGGATGCGCAAAATGATATTGATTGACACGTCTAGACTATTGGACCAATTTTGATGAAAATTTCAAAGATTGTGCGGGTTAATCTGAAAACAATCTCCTACCATTTCGTTCGCCTTATATGTACTTTAAATGGTCACTGCCTTTGGATGGATGGAATTATAGCCCTATTTTGTGTATTAGCATGTCTACACATAATATATATTACTGATCTATTTTGCATTCAATCATTTCGCTTCGTACTTTACTCTTCAAATAATTCTACTCGTCCATGTTATAATAAGTGAGGAAACTATAGTGCCCACCCAACTTGGCAGACTTTTTTTAAATTTTTATCTTGAATGTATTTTATTCAACTTGAATTTTATTGAACTGCCAACAAACAACACAGTCAATACTTGAACTAACAATCAACACCTACATAATTATGTTAGGTACCACCATACTACTTGGTGAGGTAGAATTCGTAAGAAACGTCCCACCAGTTTTACTAGGATAATATTAGGATTTTTTCTTTTAAATTATTGCCCTAGTTTTACGTTTTTTTAATTATTTTTAATGATGAACATTGTAATTAAGATTAGCCGATCCGTGGATCTATTAGTTAGCATCCGAGTTACTGTCCTCAGACCAAAAATTAGTGAACACAGCTAATGAAAGTGAAGAAACAGTATTTGTTTTCCGCCAAATATCTCCATTCCGATATGAAAATGAAAGATGTCAAATACAGTTTGCCCGCAAAATTCTCTCAGGCGGCAATGTTTATATTTTGGTTGGTTATTGTTACCATTTCAGATTGGCCACTTGACAACACCTTTCAAGTTTTTCTTGGTGATTTTTTTTCGTGTTGTACAAAACTTTTTCCACTATCAAGTCTAGCACAAAATGAATAGCCCCCTTGGATAACGATCAAAAACATTTGCCTTCATTTTTCATTTGGTTAATGAAATACACGAGTACCTAGTAAGCTAGCCTGGTTACTCCAAATCATTTCATTATATTCGTGCCCGAAGATTGTTTATACTTTATAGTACATCAATAACTTTGCGTGTAGCTCAGCTGCTTTTATTTTCGGAGAAGTGTAGGCAACATACGATTTTAGCATAAATTGAGATGATTCCAACGAGTGGTAAACAATTTCTGTCGGATAAGAACTGTCTGAGCTATATTTCCCTAGGAATGGCTCCGTTGTAAGAAATCATCGGAAAGAAATTTCATTAAGTTTTTCCCGTTATGTGCCAAAGTAAAAACATGAAAGTGACAACATCGTTGCCCATCCACTTATGCAAGTCGTCCACTCTTTCCGTACTTTTTATTATTCGACGAATTGTCAAGATTCAATTCCACTAAAACCGCCTCCCGAACACATATTTATTGTTTCTTCTTTGTCACGATAGAATAGGAAATAAGTAATTAAGGAAATACAGGTGGTCCTGTTATCAAGAAACTAACGGAAAAACAGGTTAGGTACTCAACTTTTTGAGATGGCGGGCGGTGACAAAGATGCGGATCAGCGCAGATCCGTGGGTTAACCCGCCCCAATTGGTGGATTACGGGATCCGTGTGTTGTCACATGAAAATTCCGAGTCAAGCGTTGGTGGAACGGTCATTTCGCCGTTTTGACAAGAAAACTCATGGTCCTGGGTTAATCCAAGGAAAACTCCCGTTGGTGGAACTAGGCCCCCATAGAGGACCATCTATAGCTTAACCCGCAGATTCTCTAAAAATTGTTTCAAAATCGCTTGAAAATCGCAGAAGTTATGCGTGTTGCAATGATCTGCGGGTACAAGAACAGACAGAAACACACACCCTTTTTTTTTTAAACAAAACTCCCCCAAGGTGGGGAGGACGACCAGGTTTACCCGACGCCGGCTCTAGAGATGAGGGAAGTTGCAGAAGGATGAGGAGGAAGAGTGGGATGAAAGGAAGTGCCCCGATAAAATGACCACCAGTTCAAGTAGTAACCCCTCAGAGCGAGGGTGGTGATAACAAGGAACACTCCCGCCGAGATGCCCAACTCGAGTAGCTTCGTAGCACTTTTCCCGCACCACACCCCGCGCCATGACACGGTCGCCACACACACACACACGCGCGCGCGCACGCACTCACACACCCACACAAAACCAAATTTATTCAGAATGGTCAAAAACGTGAAATGTGAGTGGAATCTTTGATTTTGAAAACAAAAAAATGTTCATCTCCTGAAAGTGAAAACAGTGCTTCCGATACTGTTTAATATGGTCTTGATAAAAGGTTGAAAGCAAAATTTAATTCGGGATGACTTTCTCTTTGCGATTCTTCAATGACTTTGCATTGTTGACAGGCTGCGCACTACGTGCCTGCATGTATGTGCCTACACGTCATCGGTAGGACAGGAATGTCTTAGTCCTCTCACTACTGAGTGTGAAGGTCCCGTAACACGATTCCCACGTACAACATCACACCTACGCCTGTCTCCCCATTCACGCACCTCTTCTCCCACCCTCGACATCATTCCTGTGCTCGGTAACAACAAACAACAAAAACAACAAATCACAAAAAAAAAAAAAAAAACTCGTACTGCGACTTTGTCCCTTCAAAAAGGGCCTTCACGTGGGTGAGGTAGGTTAAGGGTGGTCTGATCAGGGTCGTAAATTTGTGCGAGTTCAGCGGGTGTGAGGAAGCAGCGAGCGTGAGGATTAGTAGGCCCGGGCGGGTAGATGCGGTTCCAGGAAGCGTTCAGTGTACACCTTCCACCCTTACACACACGTCTTCACAACTACCTACAACGTCATTCAACTACTAAAACATTAGGTGCACCCCATCATTTACACCCTCATTACACCTCATTGTAGTCTTGACTTCTATGTATAGGTGAAATCGTTCAAAATGCCCGAGAATCACAAAAAGCTGACTGGTGCTTTTGTAGCAAAGCGATTTAAAAAAAAGTTCCTTTTGTGCAGCATGACCATATGAGCGATGAATGATTCGCGAAGAGTGTGCCTACTGGTTAGATAGCGCTCACTGACGTAAGCAATATAAATTGAATAAACGCAATCATTAGCAATATTATATAATGTGTTATATTTATGTGCCTCACGAATTTCGGGTTAATGTACAAATTTTCTCTACCAAACTTAATTTTTGATGACTTGACAATGACTGATATCAGAGACGACGAAGACGTCCTGTTATCGTCAAGGACAACTTTAAACGCTTTTAAAGTGGTTTCAGTAGATTCCGTTTGGCGTCATTTGACGGCAACCGTAGTGCTTTGGTACGGCAAGCTAGTGTCACATTTTTCAGCTTCTTCTCATTTTAAACTCAATTCCACTAGTGATGTAACAGCTTTTCACTCGGTCATTTTATATTTTTCGAGATTTAATTTATAAAATTTTATTGATGAACAGTCTTTGTGAGAAAATTCGATTCCATGACAAAATAACAAATCACTCAGATCTCGCATGCTAAAATAGTTCAATAAACCATCTTTGTTTTTGCAACTTCTGATCACCCCTTTCGTTGATGTGTAGAAGCATGGATCAGCAGTGGTTGACCGGAACCCAATTCTTTCAACCTTGAATCCAATTTTATGTAAATATCACTTTCTCCCAGCTTGTTTCTAGCCATATAACGCTTGCTCCTGGAATAAAACAGTGAAACCATCATCTATGGCTTTGGAGACTGAAAGGTTTGTTGTTAAGATTTGGTACCAACTGCGAATATTTAGCTTTATCACACTATTATTCTGCTGATTTGATTTTTACCTCACCTAACTACTCCTTGAATTGAGGTAAATTGATCTTTTGGCGCTCATTGTACAATCTTTTCGTCACAGTCAGGAAATTTTCTGATTAAGCAAAGTAATCAAAATGAAAATGAGCGAACGGAAAAGAAAAAAAAAAGTTTAACGTGTCAAAAAATTTCGTTTTGGGAAGTGTCGATCGAATAAAGGTAAAATATCCTAATTTATAACAGAACGTAGCCTTTCAGTAAATAATTGAACTATGAGGAATATCGTTGGTGTCTGGATAGTGGATCTCATATGTGTGCAGACAAATCATTTGATTACTTTGCTTAATAATATTACCATAATGTGCTTCTTCGTGGTTTATAGATTTTCGGTCGGACTGTTTTCTGGCTTCATACCTACTCCTCGAATATATTGATTAAGTTTTCAGGAGTTGGTAATATGTTACGGCTTTCTACAGTTATTCCAAAATGATCAAATATCTGTGGCAAGCTATAACATGATGCATAAAAGTTCATAATTGATTTTGATTTCATATTTGCTGGTTTGCCTACTGTATCTGCAAAGTCAAGAAAATGTTCTCTGACATCATTATTTCCTTGCATCATATGGAAAATTATTGTTATTATTATTATCTATTTATAATGTTGCTTCTCTTGCCAGACCTTTACTCTGAAATGAATTTTGCAAAACATCCCAAACTTGTTTTGACGTGGTGCTATTTTTGATTAATTTCAACCCTAAATGTGAAATGATCAGTGTAATTTCTGATCTTGCATTCAAATCATCTTTTTCCCATTTAAATCAACTGGTTTTGGTTTTTTATCATTTGTGTATTCCCATAGACCATTTTTTAAGAGGTTTGCCTGTGCCTGAATTTGCCAGGTAACATACCTAATTATCTTTTGTTAATGGGTCTATCCGATAGTTGATAGTCATTTTAAATAGATACTCTTGATCTCTTGAAACTAGCTTTTTCTCTGTATCCCTGAATGATTACCTATCAAACTTCTGGACGTAACTCACTGCATGATTTGCTCATAACCTGATGTTTCTATACGCAGAGTGTTGTGCGTGTGAGTTTGAACGAATTAATGTATTCAAATCAAGAACGTATTTAACATTTACGAGAGGCTTGAACGTACGAACCAACTTTTTGTCAGTACCCGAAACCAATAACTGGCAACAGTTGTTTTCACCATCACAATAATCAACAAGCTGTAGTGTCGGACCAACAATAACAAAGTACAAGTCAAAAAGAAATTCACGTTTGCGCATGGGTGCAGGCTAGGTGCTATTGTCCAACGGCAATGAAGTTTGAATATAGGCTAACTCGTACATCCCTCCAAAGCTCATCAAAATCGATCCATTAGTCTTGGAGTTTTGCCTGAGTCAGCTAATTTTGGTTTTGAGCATCCGTAAACCTTATTTTTCAAACAATCATTATAAGATCCAAAGGACATCATCCTGGACATTACGTATACCCCACTACTCTCCAAGTTTGAACGAAATCGGACCGATGGATAACGTGTAATCGACCTTTATACAAAATACATGTGGTCTAATTGATTCGTTGATGTATTTAGCACTTGCAACTCGCACAGATATATCATATGCAGTAAGCTATCTCAGCCAGTTCAATAAATGCTGAGACTAAAGTCACTGGAATGTGGCGAACCGCAGCTTACGATACCTACGTACACACAGCTTCGCTGATTAGAATAGGGGTCATGTGCTGCTGACCGAAAGTCATACTCTGGCTTATGATTCATCTACCTACGCCGGCTGTGCAGTCAGTTGGAAGCCATGAAAACAGAAATGTGTCTCACGGTTCACAGCTGAAGCTATGTAGCACTCGCTGACGCCTTCAAAGAAGCTGTTCACCTGAAACATCTATGGTAAATGAAATTGGAGTGCGATACAGAACCATATTAATTTACAATGACAACCAAGCAATTATAGGTCGACCAGAGATGGTTTGCGTTCTAAGGGCGCCCTCGACTGAACTACATGATGAGACAACCTTTCGGTGACAGCCATGATGAGTTTAGCTGAATAATTAGCCGAAAAGTGCTCGCAAGGAAATTTAACGTTTGAGTGATGGCTGCCTTGCCGATCCAAATTTTTGCAACCATTTTGATTTTTCGGATAATTTTGACTGCTGTTATAAAATATTACTTATTATTTTCGTGTGCCTTGATTGATGTTACATTTTATTTCTTTCAATTCCTGAGTTATAACTAATATCATTTGTTCGATTCTGAACAACACCCCTGCTACAGGGCTTTCTCAGTCATTTTCTCATCAAGCTTGGGTGGTTGTTTTGAATGATTGTTTTTGATTGTTTTCGGACTACTTTTGAAATAAATTGAAGCGTTAAGGTGAATATTTGTCACTTGACGAGTGAAGCAACAGGAATTTTCACAAGAACAGTTTGTTCGGTCATTAGTGGTGGCCGGGGGTAGATCGTAATGACTTACCAGACGTCTTTTGTCACACCTACCAGTACAAAACCCTACGGGAAGAAAATACTCCACTGATTCGTTCAATGACGTCTTCAATCGTAATACAACTCGCGAGTTTTTTGTTCGAAAGGAGTTGCCAACCATCAGTGAAGTACTCGAAGCACCAAACGAAGATGAAGTTGCCGACTTTGGAAAAAATTACGTGACCCTCCGGCAATGAATTAGGAAAGATTTGAGGAATATATGGGGCATGAAAAAAAAGAGATGGGGTTAGTACCCAACAGTTTATTGAGTTTCAAATATTTTCGATACGTGTGATCATTCAATGAATCATATCATCATTGATCATGATCAACATGATCATCAATGAATTATGAAAACTTGTTTGCTTCTTAAATTTTGTAAAAAATAAATTATTTGTGTAACAACTGGTACCGTTGAAAAATTGAATAAGAAACCGTTGAACAGTGTGAAACAGTTGAAAACATAGGTACTATGTGCTTAGATTCAAATTTTCCTTCTTCCCCTGTGAGAAAACAGCATGAGTAACTGTGAATTTGAAATATAGTCATGAATCACGGACATTTGTGGTTTTTGGTTGGGAATACAAAAGGTTGGTTGAAAGTAATAAAGTTGGAATACAATTTACATATTGCTTCATTTAAAATGTTGGTGTTGAAAAAAGGTAATGAAGTAGGAACGTAATTTACATAATTATTTAATTAAAAATTATCAATTATGATCTACTTTGTTGATAAACAAAAAGTTTGGATCAAGGGGAAAAATTACGAAAATATATTGTATGCACGAAAATTTTGAAGTGACGATTAAGTAGTTCAGTTATCTCCAGCTGACTTTTCCCTCGGAACACGTAACCATCTCTGGTCGATCTTTAAACATCTTAAAAACAATCCAGATGTCAGTTCTCGATCAAACCACATTGCCATCAGGGGGCACTTTGTGAGGGATGTAGTTGGAAAAGGAGATGTACCCGTCGAATACTTGGATACCTACCGGCAACATGACAGCGGTTGTTTTGACGAAGTTTCAATAGCCAAGGCTGTCAAAACTTTTGGAGAGTTTAGGGCTACGAGATGACAATAGCTAACACTTCGCGAGGGGGAGTGTTGATCGGACAGTGTGTTAATTATAGTGATAATGCAAAAACACCTGTTGCCAGTTTCCGGTACAGGTATTGTATTGTATGTTGAGAAAAAGTTGGACGGTACGTTCAAGACTTTTGTAAAATGTTAAATACATTCTTGACCTAAATGCATTAATCCGTTCAAACTCACACACACCACTCTGCATATAAAAAATATCAATTTTTCCACTACCTCTATGGTATGTCCATGTTACAATGAGTGAGGAAGGCATACTACCCATCACACCTAGCATACTACCCACTCTTGTTCGAGACACATTTTCACCTAAAATTTGGAATCTACTCATTCAAGAACAAATCCATAAATCAACCATAAAAAAAAAAAAAAGTAGATCAAAGTGTGACACGAAGTGAGTCACATGCTAGCGCATTTTCTTGTAAGGAGATCCGAGTGTGATAGGCGCTTACTGCGTTGGAGGGGAGACAAAATGGCTTTGGAACTCAATCAGCTGATCGATGACCTTTCAGTCGTCTTCAGCATTCTCCCTTGAGCCTCTCAAATTTCAGCTTCCCCCGTCGTATAGGAGACAAAATGGCTTTGGAGCTCAATCAGCTGCTCAAAGAGCTCAATCAGCTGACCAATGACCTTTCAGTCGTCTTCAGCATTCTTCTTGCAGTCTCCCTCTCAAATTTCAGCTTTTTGGGTCGAAAAGGAGACAAAATAGCTTTGGAGTTCACTCCGCTGATCAATGACCTCTCATGCGTCAGCGGCCCCTGATAAATCTTTATCCTTGCCATGTTACAGATTACATCCATACCAAGTTTAATCAAAATCGGACTTCGGGAAGTGGCATTTAAAACGATTTTAAGAGGACATACATACATACATCAACGGACAAAGTGAACGCAATAGTTTTTTTTTTTTTTTTTGAAGAAAATGTGTTACAAAATCCTAAGAAAGTGATTAGATTTTGAGCGAAATTTTGAGGTTTTGTTCTATGCGTCGTTTGGCGGAGATTCTACGAGGAGAGGTCAAAAACCTTTTCACTCATAGTTACGTTAGTTGTGTATCCACCAATGGGTATTCACATCATAGGTTGGTACGTGTAGCTTGGAAGCAAGTCCGCTGCACCAGACGGCCCTTATGTAGGTACCTCGTTATATTACATAAAATATCTAGGTATACTACAAATTTCAAATACTTTTATCATTGTTTTAATTTGCTCGTAAAACAACATAACAACAGTAAAGTAAGCATGTAGCATGGAAGTATACATAACTATCTTGAAAATCTTCGCTGGACCCTCTCCAGACGGTCCTTATGCATCTCGTTATGTTACATTAAAGTAGGTAAGATACCAACTTATAGTTCTCAATTTAAACACTTTTATCATTGCTAAAATTTGTTCGTGTAATAATATAACAACAGTACAGTTAATTTACGTCTCTTAACTTCAATAATTTCACATAATGACGACAAACTCTCAGAGCTTCCGGCAGGCGGTCCACAGTACCATGTCGAATTTAACCTGAATTTATCAATATACGATTTTCTTTTTCTTCTTGCTTAATGGTTAAGAGGCTGACAGAAGACATACCCAAGTACAACTGCAGCAGTATAGGAAGCTTCCACAAATAGGTAACGGTGTTGTCGCAATCGTTATCGCGCTACCGTTTGAGGTCTCTCCTACACACGGATCCTTGCTCTACTTATAGGTGAACAAAAAAAATCAAATCAAAAAGGGGAAGAGGATCGACGAAACTGGAAAGTCGAAAGAGTGGGGGAGCCAGAGAAGGGGTAGATGCCCCCATAGGAGGTTTTTGATTGGTCCGCCTTCTCGTCCAATGGGATGAAGCTCCCTCCAATGAAAGGCCCGAGACCTCCCCATCCCCGCCGCGCGAGGGCCCTACTTGCTCGGCCAGTGCTTGCAGTGTCACGTACGTCTGTATACTTGCACCTACACACGCGCCTCGTCTTCCTCAAGGTAAGTCCTCCCCTGATTATCACATATCACGTTTTCTTTGCTCCTGGCCAGATGATGTCTTTTCCTCTTAAAGTGGGGACTTGGGGGACCCCGGAATGAAGGGGGCCCTTCCCTTGGCGGACTTTCAGTCTGCCGGTATCAAGTATTCGGTGCTGTTGTGCAATTCGCATTTTTTTTTTTCGAAACTGTTCGAGCAGTTCGCCGGTTGGGGTTCAGTTCATTTCGTTCAGCGGACGTTGTGGGAAGCTGAAAAATCACATGATTTTTCGGCACTTCGATGGCATAAGGATATTTTCTCGAATACTCAAAATACAGTCAACCAGATAAGACGCAAATTCACCTGTAAGAAACATATCAGTTCCTTCCATAATGAAAACACTGACGTTTATGCACGCCATAGACAACCCAAATATAGTAACCAACTTTGACTTAAGTAATAAGCTGTGACTAGTGGATAGAAATATGAAAAATTCACCAGAATCCCCGGAAATGTATCTATCTGAAGTATTAATTGTTTTCTTTTTCATTGAAAGAGACAATTTTTGTAATCAACGGTCTGGTAAGTAGAGAGATCCAAATTAGGGATAAATACGTAATATAAATTATGTGAAGTCAAGTATATATAAGATGTACAAATAGATACAAAAAGAGCTTCTGACTACATTTCAAAGTTAAGTTCGTATAAATAAGATCATTTATTAGGCTTAGGTTTAAATTTCTACGTAGAAGACGATTGCAACTGAAATTGCAATGGTAGGTATGAGCAACACCTATATAACCTTGTATTGAGCAAAAACAACTCCGCGAAGTCGGGATGTAAAACGCTAAATTGTTAGTCATTAGAGTGTCTATAAATCATCCCTTATCAGATAAAATAGGAAACTCTATCACTCTGAATAATTTTTAGAAAATAATTCAACAAATTAGTATGAGGTGCGTACAGAGAAGCTGTGATGACTTACTATCATGAAAGATGAATTTCTGCTCCGGTCTTTCTATACTAAATTTAATGAAGTAGGGAGTTTTAACATTAAGTACATCAAAAATGCAAATTACGCTCCCCTCTAGGGCGGGAAAGACCTGATTGGTAATTTTATTATTGTGTGGGACAAATCAGACGAGTCGTATCAAGATGGTTCTATGAAAAGTATAGGAATATCCTGCGTTGCTCACCTCAACTTAGAGTAAGTCATGGCCATCTCACAGATTCAAGGATACCAACTGATTTTAATCAGCCATATGGTATCATCAGTTCATAACGACCATCGTCATTGCGGAAAGCATGTATACAAGGATGGTTCTTAAAACTGCATTTTCGAAATTTTAATCAGGATATCTCTTAAATTTGTTCTTAATTATGAATTAACAATATTTTTTTGAGATTCTTGAATGTTATGTGCCGCTATCAAGGTTCAACGTTTTACATTTTTGTTGAAAAATATCGATTTTTCTATGAATTAAAATTTCATTCAAATTGATATTTATAAAATGTTCATACAGGATATTCATAATCAATACTATGCTTTTTTAAAACATTTTGTGGGGATTTTGAGAGTTTCGGGGATTAATTCGAATTTCATCAAAATGGCCACCTTCTGCTCATGCGCTAAAATTCAATGAAAGAGATGAAACCCAGAAAGTATTTATCGAATTTTATCGATTTTTTTACTATTTTGTCTGTCTCTGAAACCATTCTCACTAAACAAATTGAATGGGGGGGGGGGGGGGGTTTCAATAATTTGATTTTACAATGTAAATCAGTTTTTACATTATTATGATTCTGTAAGGGAGGGGGGAGTTGTTCGCAGCACATTCACGTAATGACGTTTCTTATAAGGATTTTACGCTAATTTATGCTATTTAATAAGGAAAAAGTTCAAACACTTTTAAAACATATTTTCAATTTTGTGATATCAAAAACTTTTGTATGTTAGGTATATAAGGCTATTATTTAAAGGTTGGTTTTGAGCTTCTCATATTAAATAAGAAGCTCCAAAAATGAAAAATATACTAAATTATGTGCATATTGTTGACCAATCGGATGAGAGAATGAAAAAATTACAATTCATCTTTAATATCCCCCTCCGTTGACCCGTCTAAAATGAAATTTGATACTCTTGGCATATGTTCCCAAACAAGACCAAATTCTTCATTGAACCAAAAAAGGAATCTCGAAAATCGGTTGAGAATTGTGTCTTGAATATGGCTTCGAAGCATCTGTCCATCCATTACCCCTCCCGACAACAAATTTTAAATGCGTAAAAGAATTATTGATACTAATGAGCACAAACCGTCTATCAAGTTGAGTGCTTCCAACTACACCAGCTTCCTCTTTTACTGCAATAAAGACTCAAAGGATTAGTATTCCAGAATAACAACATAATTAGATTGAATTACCAAAAGTAATTCGTATTACACATTATTAACTACATTTTTTGCCACCTTTTCACTTCATGTACAAGGAGAAGTTAAATTTATCGCTCACACAGCTGTTAATCTTACTTCCTCTTAATCACTTGCAGCAATCCCCAAATGGCTATGTACCAAATTTCACGGCTCTAGATGTATAGGAGAGAAGTTAGCTTTTTACCTCACTCAGCTGATCTGTCTTCCTCCCAGCTCCAGTCACTTCCAGAGGTCCCCTCGAGGATGTGTCTCTAATTTCGGCACTCAAAGCAGTACAGGAGGGAGCTAATCTTAATTGTTCACCTGCTCACGTGGCTGGTCTAACTTCCTCGCAGTCACTGCCAGTGGTCCCCCGAAAGGCTGCGTACCAAATGTCAACATTCAAAGCAGTGCAAGTGGGAGCTAATATTTATTGCTCACCTGCTCACATAGCTGATCTGACTTCCTCGCAGTCATTGCCAGTGGTCCTCAAGATTTCACCAAACTTCACGGCTCCAGGATGTACTGGAGAGAAGTTAGCTTTATAGCTAACTTAGCTGATCTGACTTCCTCGCAGTCATTGCCAGTGGTCCTCAAGATTTCACCAAACTTCACGGCTCCAGGATGTACTGGAGAGAAGTTAGCTTTATAGCTAACTCAGCTGATCTGACTTCCTCCCAATCAGTTCCAGAGGTCCCCAAGAGGCTGGGTACCAAATTCCACCACTCAAAGCAGTACAGAAGAGAAGTTATCTCTAACGCTCACATAGCTGATCTGACTTCCTCGCAGTCATTGCCAGTGGTCCTCAAGATTTCACCAAACTTCACGGCTCCAGGATGTACTGGAGAGAAGTTAGCTTTATAGCTAACTCAGCTGATCTGACTTCCTCCCAATCAGTTCCAGAGGTCCCCAAGAGGCTGGGTACCAAATTCCACCACTCAAAGCAGTAAAGGAGGGAGCTAATCTTTGTTGCTCAACTGCTCATCTGGCTGGTCTAATTTCCTCGCAATCACTGCCAGTGGTCCCCAAGAAGCTGCATATACCAAATTTCACGGCTATAGGATCTACTGGAGAGAAGTTCGCTTTATAGGTCACAAATCTGGTCTAATTTCCTCGCAATCACTGCCAGTGGTCCCCAAGAGGCTACATATACCAAATTTCACGGATCTAGGGTGTACTGGAGAGAAGTTAGCTTCATCACTAACACAGCTGATCTGACTTACCCGCAATCACTTCCACATGTCTCCAAGATGCTTTTTACCGAATTTCAGGGCTCTGGTAGTCAGTCAAACTTTGGTCTGATGTGAAATTAAATTTGTAATGGATTTTCGCAAAGCAATTTTTGGTGTCACTTTTCATAATTTTTGTCAGTCGACTACAAATCAACACATACATTTTTAGCTGAATATTACTTATTTTTATATTTGCTCACAAGTTGGACATCATGCCTATTTATGTATATTAATTTTCCCATCGTAACAGTTTTCAACGTCGGAACGGTAGTGTACTAACATCATATAGTGCAAAATCAGGTTTTTGACTATTCAGTTATATACCTAGGTACGTATTTTACACTCATGTTGCGAACACGTCTGGATTAAAGCTTATTAAATATGAATATCAAACTGAATAAAATTTTCTGGCCTTGGATAAATTGGTCTGAGGTCCTGGGAGGGGTAGTTTAGTGCGAGGGTTCGCATCACTTTCCCAACCGGATGATCCTATCGTCATGCATGTTCACATGAGTGAATTATTGTGATTATGTATTACATTATATACTTACATCGTGTTTTGCAATATGTTTACATTTTTATTTATATTTCTGAATATTTCTACTCATTGTAGGAGGCGTTAGGGGAAGTTAGTGGTGGTTTTGCTTTGTGTGTCAATTAGGAAAATCGGTCAATGGGGAAACGAGGAAATGATATATGAAGCAATTTACATTTGCTCGTGCGCATAATGAAGTAATGATTTTTGGGAGCAATGAAACTGATAAGGGGCCAATCCCGCACATTCCCAGAAAATTTCATCAAAATCGGACGACAACTGTGGAAATTAGGCTTGTTAAAGGATTTCACATTTACGCATGCTCAGCAACTACTAATAATGCGTTCATGTTGAAATTGACATGGAATGCTCAATTGCCTTTTCTCAATTATCCTCCAATTTTGAGCGAGTTTGAACGACCTGGAAGAGATAATGAGGAAGGATTCTCTCACTAATATGATGTCGATTATATTGAATGTATATAAGACTAGCCGCTCCGGCTCGCTTCGCTCGCCTCCACGTCCAGCCAGACCCCCCATTAGATTGCTCGCTTCGCTCGCAAAGTGTGGCGTGTAGGAAATGTTCCTCGCTTCACTCGCAAAGTGTGGGATGTAGGGAATGTTGCTCGCTTCGCTCGCAAACGGTAGATCCCTAAGGGTAGGTTTAACGTGTGTAGCAGATGTTGCTCGCTTCGCTCGCTTGAGGAAGTTATACTGCCCACCCAACTTGGCAGACGATTTTTTCCGTTGAAAATTCTTACAAACAAATTAAATCTTATGAAACTACGTGGAACCACGAAAAGTTTATTAGGGAATGTTGCTCGCTTCGCTCGCAAGGTATTGCTGTATATGTGGAGGAAAAAAACCCGTATTTATTCTGTTGAAATGTCTCTCGAACGGAAAAGTTACATCTTTCTACGCGCGCGTGCGTAGGCCTGCTCGCAACATTGTGAAACGGCGGCGGGCTCGATTAACTTGTCATTTTAATCGCTTCGCCTCGCTTCCCCTCACATTTTGACCAACTTCCCGTCACTTTTTTCGATATCCGATTTCTGATTCAGATTCGGTGGAATCAAACCAGTATTTCGCCCGCGAAAACCGTCCCGAAAAACGTATCTTTATGGGGTATATTTTAAACAGAAAAAACGAAAAAGACGAAAAGTTTTTCGTCAGACTTTTCGAGAAAACGGGTCCATACTCTTGCATTTTTTGACGTATTTTCCGATACTTTTTTCGCAATCCGATCGCGCCGGCGTCTTCGTCGTAGAAAAACCTACGAAACCGGTATTTTTCCGGAATTTTCGACGACCGTTTAGAGGTGTAGGGGAAGCGGGGAAGTCGAAAAAGCGCACATTAAAACTTGCTTCGACCCCCTCCCGCCCTACAGCCCACTATAGGTACACCCAATCGGAAAATCCCAAGAAGATCCCGCCACTCGTAGACTCCCCCCACTCAGCAGTTTGGCCGTGCTTAGGCACGACAAACAGACAAACAAACAGACGGAGTTTCATTCTTATAAATAGTGTAGATACTGGTAATCCAATGATAGGTAAGAGTATGTGGAAACAGAAGTTGCAGAGTGGGTCGAATGCGTTTCGAAATTCGCAACAGCTTCATCGAAAAGTGGATTTACGGAAATTCACTCTTACGATCATGCTGCATGACTGGAACTTTTTCAATAAAAATTCACAGTTTCAAATTAAGCTATGCTTCCGAAATTTGAAGAAAATCAATATTAGCAGAGGTTTGCGGATTGAACGTTCTGTAAGTTCAAACATAGCATTAAATTCTGCAAAGAATGCTCCTAGTTTTGAGACTTGACAAACCGGTACCTACTCATAGTTTTGACACTGATATGTTTGTAGCGAATTTTCGTAGAAAATGTAGCTCTTGCAATGGCTCGGAAAATTTTTAAATAAAAATTTCTTCATTGAAAACCGTTTTGAGACATTCTGAAACGAATCCTCGATATATATTTATACATTTATATATGTGTCATTCCAGACGATAACTCTCCTTAGAATGGAGATAAAAATTCGGTTCTTGCTCCAAAAAATTCAAACTTCCCAAACGAATACTAGATGAATTCGTTGGCCAGCACTTTTTGAGCACATTAAATTGGTCAAATTTCAAAAAATGTACTAGAAAAATCACTAAAAATGGCTACAAATCGTTAAATTTATATATTTTGACAAAATATTGCTCAAATAGCGTTTATTAACTATAAAATAGGACATTCGAAAATTCATGTACAAAATTTGCTAAAAATTCGATAAAAACGGCAAAAAAGCTAAACCTTTATTTGAATAGGAAATTATTATTTAGAATACGTTTTTTGTCATAAAATTAGTAATTAACCATTTCTTTGCACTCAAATGCAAAGAAGTGTAAAAGTGTGCTCAAATGCTCAAATTCCAAAACAATGTAACATAATATAAGTAAAATACAATATTTTACCAAAATTTGCTCACACGATCAAGCTGCATGACTGGAACTTTTTAGCTTGGGGTTTTTGAAAAAATTGTGTAACGTTTTTTACAGCCCGAAAAAGTGTAACAGAAGCTTTATTTCCTATTGATTTTCACGTACAACCAATGCATTACTAGGGAAGTTTAACTCCCTTAGTTTCCATTGCAGGAAAATCTTTCGCCACTTTTTGGAATGCTCTTATATTATCACAACATCTCATGATCCCTAAGCCATTGTAGTGTCAAGGAAAGCTGATTTATTACGTATGTTATAAACCTGGTATTGCTAAGTAACCATAATGAACTATTAATGCGAAAAGAAGGTACTACATGGAAGGTACTATTGAGTAGTAGGTACTTGTAAGCAGTAGGTGCTAGATGATGCATAGACTTTGGATCAGCTGATTGGCTCCTAAAGCTGATTTCAATCGTATTTAATCTCTGAAGCTTAAATTTAAAATAGGGCTTGTATGAGACAGGAAGAGTAGAATTTCAACGTACGGAACCACCATAATCTGCTGAGGTTCCTAATTTCTATGCTATTCGTCGTATGTAGCTTAAACTTTGAATTGGGCCTATTCAAACCCCATTGAAGTTTAATAAAGAGGAACTGACTGTGAAGCGTATTTCTACTGCACGTGATGGTGTTGAAGTTATTTGTGCAATTGAAACCACCGTAGATGTTAAACAAACTCTTCTTGTATCTTTCTATATCACACCAGGTACACCCACTCGTGACATTAAATACTTCGTTGCATTGAAGTTGATGGCATACAGTCCAAAAGCAGCCATTTGTGAAGACTTACAATAGGAGGCTATATAAAGTTGTAATAGGAGCAGTTGGTATTGAGCATCTATATAGGTCTGCTGTGTACGATTGACAAAGTGAGGACCAAACGTGATCAGCTGGGCTGATTTCTCTCCTTATAGATCTTTTAAACTCACAACTTCATACCACTGTTTCAATATCCTTTTCTGATAATAAGAGATAGAACTTTAAAATTAATATTCAAAACTTGAGAATAATATTATACATTAAAACCTTCGGGAGAAGTATCTCAGTCCAAGCCAAGTAATAAAAGAAGAAGGGGAAAAATTAACTCTAGAATAACTTAGCAACTATCATGCAGTTGGCATAGACACACACTCACCCGACAGAATCGCCTGATTTCCCCCCGTGCCGTCTTTTATTGAATTTTCTTAGAAAATAAAGCTATTGCAATGGCTCCAAAAAATTTAAAATAAAAAATGTGTGTGTGTGTGTGTGTGTGTGTGTGTGTGTGTGTGTGTGTGTGTGTGTGTGTGTGTGTGTGTGTGTGTGTGTGTGTGTGTGTGTGTGTGTGTCATTCCAGACGATAACTCTCGATAGAATTGAGATAAAAACTTCGTTCTTTCGCCAAAAAAATCAAGCATTTCAAAAGAAAGGATGAGTTCGTTAGACAAAACTTTTTGAGCACATTAAATTGGTCAAATTTCAAAAAATGTACTAAAAAAAATCACAAAAAATGACAAAAAAAAAAAGACTAAACATCGGTGTTTTTATTTTTTTTTTAGCAGCATATTACCAACTCAAATAAAGTTTATCAGCTATGAAGTTGGTAATTCAAAAATTAAAGCTCAAACCTATGCTCAAAGTTATAATTAAATTTCGTTAAAATGTGCTACAAAATCGATAAAAATGTAATAAATTCTAGAAATCCAATATCTTTGTTTGAATAATAGAATGTTATTTAGAACACATTTTTCAGCAATAAAATTGATAGTTAACAATTTTTTGCAGACAATATGACGAATTTGAGCAATAAAATTAATAGTTAACATTTATTTATTTTGCAGACAGTAAATTTCAACTTGAGCGTTGCTAAGTGATGGGAGGCCGAAAATCATAATGTGATTATCGTAAACGTAAACGTCCAGAATAATTAAAATTGATTTAGCGATGCAAAATAGTCAATTTTTACCGAGTTGTGTCACAACAATCACATGTGAACTCTGACATGTCTTGAATAGTGGTGGCAGGAAATCATGAAATGGATGATAACACGAAACATATGTACAGTGACTAACTCCTGTAACCCATTGCCATCCATTATAAAACTAAAGGAGCTATGTAAGAAATGGATGTTTTGGTTTACCATAGGAAAATGTAAAACAAATGGTACTATATTCATATACACAACAAATCAATATACAACAATTCATATACCCAACATTTACACAACATCATTTGAGTTTTATACCTCACCACTTATACTCTACATAGACAGGATGTACCTAATGTCCTTCAAAATAGCGATAAAACAAGCATTTCGTTTCAACAATGAAAAAAATACCAAGTAAATATCTGTTCTTGAATTCGAACAAAATGGACAATTGGTGATTATGAGTTCATAAATATGTCTGTTATTTAGGGTGTCCAGAATAGATTTAAATCCTAAAACCTCGCGAACAGTTATTAGGGATGCAAAATTCTAATTTGTCAAGGATACTTGCTTTACCAGTCATAATATGACATATTATGTTCCAGTTTATATAGGTCGCCCATTTTGGTGTACCTAAATTTCTGGTATTGGAAATTAAACGCAGATTAAAATAGGTCTTAGACCTAAGAACCTGGGTTCACAAACCTTTCAGTACGTACCTTCTTTACGGAAATTCGCTCATACAATCATGCTGCATCACTGGAACTTTTTGTTGTTCGTTTAACCTTTCTTTGTACCTAGGTATTTGTCTTTCTTTCATGCTTTTTCCCCGTACCTCAACCAGAAGGGTCATTGGCGGCATTTCGACGTTTTATCGAAGATTTTTCCTTTTTCATTCTCAAGATTTCGTTTCAAGGTTCATTTTACACGTTTTAAAGATTCGTGTTCTTCACGGCTGAATCTTTTTTATATGATGTAGAGGTAAGTGGTCGTTGTTTCTTATTCATGTTATATTTTGGAAATTGTCTACTGTGACAATTGAGATTCGAGCAGTGATTCACTACAAGAGTCACGTTAACGTCTCTATAAGAGTTCTCTTCCTCTCGGGCTTACGAAAACGCTACGAGAAATCAATGTTACTATTCATCGTGTTCGCTCTAACAGCTTGTTTTCGTGTTTACGATTAATACCAATACTAGGAATACAAAAAGTCTCCAGTGTTGAAACTTCGTATTCGAGCCAAAACATTTTTTGTCGATATATATACGATACGCACATCATTAGAAAGGCGAGAGCCAGACGTCCGAGGCGATGACCTCACCCGCGCCCCGTCACCGAACGGAGGTCCGAAACGGCCGACCTTTCCTGCCGACGCAAGCTGTTCCCGGGATATACGACTCCCCAGGACTGCTGACGAGGCTCCCGAAGGGCGTTCGTACTACGTTTTTACTCGCTTCACCTGGCGTCAGTCCCTCGGACGGGGTTTTTTAATGGGTCCGAGACGACGAGCTTCAGCTTCGCCGGGGTTTCTGAGCCGATCTCAAGAGGTTTGTTCGCTGAGGCGATTGGCAGTGACTTGCAAACCATTTCAAACTCGTTGGAGACTGGTCAAGTGCGCATGCGCGACTTCAGCCAACTTTCAAGTTGATTTCGAACCGGTTCGGGATTAGAGTCCATCCATTTCATAATTGAATGTTTGGGCAAAATACTCAGAGTCGTGAAACAGTGGCTAAAAGTCGAGTGATTTCATAGGCTGCTGTGAGTTTGGAATGGAGGGGGCAAACAGTAAGGAATTAGTCAGCTAGAAAAAGCTCTGACCGATTTGACGATCCGCAACGGGTTGGAAACCAGTTAGGAAAACTCTGCGAACAGGCAGTGACCGAGGGTGGGGGTAGCTCTGATGATAAGAGAACACAGCGAACACCTCAAGTGGGTTGCAAACTGGTTCGGTGGCCTCAGCGAACAAACCTACGACGAACAAAAGAGTCTGCTGAGGGCTGTTGCAACTCCGCTAGTTTACTTATAGTAACTGAAGAGTACAGGGGAAGAACTGGCTATCTCGATTTTTGTCAAAAGTGAGTTGGAAATGTTACCTTATGTTTTGGGGGTAGCCGAACACGCTGGTGTGGTCAAAATAGGGAAAGAGCGGGTCTAAATGCTTCAAAACAGCGAGTGAGTATTTTGCATACAACGAAAGAACGGGCTTGTGGGAGCGGTCCAGGGAAAGAACGGGCTAACATAGACCCGTTCAACGAGCATAAACATTTTCCCTAGCCATTTTCTCGCCTACACATTTAAAAAAAACCCACTAAAACCTCTTACCTAGTTGTGTTATTTATTAACGATTAAACAATTTTTTTTTTTTTTTTTTTTTTGGCAAAATTGAGTAGTGAGGTAGGTAGTTCCCTGAGACACTTTCCACAACCGCAGTCGACAATGTAGCGAAGGAGGGTAACTAAGGGACGCACGGGCGGGGCAGTTGAACGAGTTCCAGTTTTCTATTAAATCGAAACTATATTTCTGTGTGATGCGTGACTTATATACAGGTTGTCCTTAACCTAGTGGTACGAACTTCAAGGGGTTCTAAATCTCGTTTCTGATCGAAATTTCTTCCTTTAGACTTTTCTACCGAAGGCCCTTGAGACTTTTCTACCGAAGTTTGTAATCCAACAGCGACACGAAAAAAATGAAGCGTAACAACAACATATGCAAAGCGCTGCAAAGTATTACACAAAGGTTTATTATTTCTGTGTTAGATAGCCCTCCTAAGCATATCATTGGTCTTCAATTACTAAACCCCGTATGTGATCGCGCCTCCCAAAATGTTAAAAAAAGGTCGATAGGTAAGGAAAGAATATACGTTCAGAGGCTCCTCAGCTGATCAGTGCGTCTTCCTATCTCGCAATCGTTTCCGAGGAGTCCCATAGGAGCTTCATCTAAATAACAGATCCGTGAGTCGATTGGAAAAGAAATTAGCCTCAGAGGTTCCGAATCTGATCTGAGTCCCTCTGCACTTTCAGGTTTCAGCATCATAAGTCAATTAAAAAACAAATTAGGTTCAGAGGCTTCACAAGTGTGCACTGATGTTGAATTCTTGATATTACAAGGGAGGTCCATTTCAAATTGCTGAAGGTTGGCATCAATATGCCTCTGTAGATATAGACACCTGCGGAGGGAAAATTAATGCAATTAATTAAAACATCTACATTTTACTAAGTAGTCCCCCTGATTGAAATTGATATGGAATAATTAAACCATCGTTCCCCAACTATGCAACAAACTTGAGCAAGATTGGACGGCTAGGGCATGAGAAAAATTTACTTGAAGTAATTTACATTTGCGCATGCGCAGAATGAAGTAATGATTTGAGACGTAAGAATTTTCACTATAAAATTCGTTCATCACACCATCAATATCACAATACAGACAAGAATGAAAATTTATCAATAAATATAAATTATTATTATAAATAAAAACTCAATCGAAACAAAAAACCGGCAAAAAACCCGTGTATGTTACGACTGCCCCAATAGACAGCAAAAGTAGAGGAAATCGGTAAGGTCCTTCTTTACGTGCTGCGCTCTACCTTGAGCCTCTCATGTTCGGAGTCCCATTTGTTCAAACTAGTGCGAGCAGCATTAGTTTCCAGGACGCCAAATTTAGACATTTTTGGGCTTTTTTGATTTTTTTCGAAGTTTCAAGAGTCCATTCTTGTACGGCAAAATACGTCTCTACTCATTTTTGATGTAGAAACTCCAGTAAATATTTCATTGAGATCGGCGCCGGGCCTGAAAGTTATGCCGAAAACTTAACGGGTCAAACCTCGCTGACTCAGTTGGGTAAAACGTCCCGATTCGAAGTCCAACGGTTTGTTGTAGTTATCTATGAGAAAACTAAACCGAATCCAACGATTGAATTTACGAAATGAAAGATTTTGAAAACTAACAATCACTATGGTGAACAAGAAAAGTTCCAGTCATGCAGCATGGCCGAATGAGCGACTTTTTTAAAAATTATATTGTATAATAACATGTTGAAATGTAATGACATTTGAGCAATTTCAGTAGAAATTAATTATTAAAAGCCAATTTTATGGAAAAAACGCGTTCAAAATAAAATTCGGTGATTCAAAAAAGATTTTGGATTTTTGGGTTCTTTTGATTTTTACAGATTTGTTAGCAAATATTAATTTAAGTACGTTTTCGGCATACAAATTGTTGGCCAACAAACTCATCCTTTCGTATGGAAAGCTCGGTTTTTTTGCGCAAGAACGGGATTTTTATCTCACTCCTAAGGATATATATATATATATATATGCAAATGAAAAAGTGCAAACTTCAGACATTGTTTAAGAATGCCTCAAAACGGATTTCCAAGAAAAAATTTTCTAATATTTTGATTTTAAATTTTTTTGAGCCATTGCAATAGTTAGCTTAATTTTTTACGAAAATTCGCTAAAAGCAGTTACCTGAATTGTCAATCAAACCTGAAGTGGGGGGGCTCAAAATTTTGTTTTGAACCACTGAATGAAATGTTTATTAATACCCTCTTAGTGGTAACTGATAGTGGCAAACCTTTTCCTACCAAATTTAAAGGGTCAGAACTGCTTGCAGTTTTGCTCTTGTCATACGGAAGAAATTCCCCTAAGCTGAGAAATCGAGGTCGGGCGAAGCTTCTGGATCAAACGTCCTTAGCTTCCCCTTTCTCGAACTATCTATCACCTAACTTGTGATAAACAACACGAAAGACGAGATGTGGATGCTGGGAGGGAAGAACGCGGCAGCAGAAGACGTGAACAGGTGGCGGTGGGGAGGTGGCAGTCAACGGGCTCATAAAACTGCTGGCGTCAGCAACCCTGAAAACAGAGTCTTCAAGGTTCCCCAACCTCCCGAACTCAAAGCAGTTCTCTCTCTCCTCCCAGACCACGAACTTTGATGATTTTTTTCGGTTCCCAAACTCGAAGATGATGGAAAGACTCATGGAAGACACTTTACAGGTCAGACATAAAAATAAATCCTTTTTCACTTTTCTTATGTTTGTTGTATCATATAAACCGTTCGTCATTGTTTTCTTTGTAAACCGACCAGTGAACCAACATCTGTCAATGAGTCATTCAACCCGTCGCGACTCAACAGTGGTTACATCATTTTTCGAGCGAGTTGAACATTTAATCGGGCGAAGATTTTGCATCCTTTTAAGAACTGTGTGGATATGTAAACGCATCACCACTCTTCCGATTAACGTAATTGGAAACCAGTACTATAAATGTGTACAGATAATCATATTCGGAAACATCTTCAAATCATTCCTCCTTACTAAAAATCATCCATGGCTGAAATACCAATTAAATATCTATTCAATTGAAAAACGTATTACTATGTGATGCAAGCATCACTGGGATGTCCCGATGTAAGTTGTCTATGAATTTGGTGTGAATGGCGAATAGATCGTAATTTCACTGGATGTACTCCCTCAAAATCTAACCTTCTGACAATGGTTTCACAGAGTGACCAAATACTTCGAGTGAAATAGTAAAATACTCTAACAAAAAAGAATCACCGAAATCGGTTGAGAGTGACGAAAATAGTAGGTACAGTTCATTTCCCACTCCATCAAAATGAAATCCACAATTTTTAGCACATTTAAACCAAAAGGTTCAAAAAAAGAAAGCCGAAAAAAAAAAAAAATGAAAATTTTAGGAATTACCTTTTTTACACAGACCCACCGTTAATAAATTTTGAACTTCCAACATTTGTTGCATAACTGGACAGAAATCTACACCGAACAAAAATAGTCACAAATATCTCATGAGAATATTGAAAACATCACGATTTATCGGTATTACCTCCTTCGCTCACCCCGTTTCATAATGAAATTTGAGACTCTTTGCATATGGTTCAACGCTAGGCTGAATTCTTTATTGAATAAAAATGAATCATGGAAATTGGATGAGAAGAATAGCTTATGGAGCAGCCACTTGAAAGAATAGCTAATCCCCTCCACCACCCATCCTGACGGCAAATCCAAAATTCCCAACGTTTGTTTGTTGCACAACAGGACTAAAATTAGGATCGGACAAAATGTGATTCACCATTCATCTTCTTCCATACTGAAATTTGAAATTTCTGACAATATCCCAAAACTAGACCGTATTTTCGGTGAACAAAAAATGTCTCACGAGAATCGAATGAGAATTGTGTAAACATCACGAATTATTACTCTTACCGCCTCCGTTCATCCCGTTTCGTCATAAAATTTGGAACTTGTGATTCAAAATAAGATCGAAGTTTTAATTGAACAAAATAAGAATCACGAAAATCAGATTAGAATAACGTAAACACCAAGATTATTAGTTTAACCCCGTCCACTCCCCCTTTTCCATAATTAAATTTGAAACTTGTGACATATGTTCCAAACTAGACCGGCTTCATAATTTAAAAAAAGAAAAAAGAATCACAAAAATTATATGAGAATAGCGCAAACATCACGATTTATCAGTGTTACCCCCATGCATTTACCCCCATGCATGATGAAATGTGAAACACCTATTACATATATTTATAAATTTATTGAAGAAAAATATCATAATAAAACCAGATGAGAATAATGTAAACATGACGATTTATCACAATTACCCCCTCCATTCAACCTTTTGTATAATGGAATTTGAAACTCCTGACATATGTTCCAAAACTAGACCGAATTCCTAATTGAAAAAATAAGAATCACGAAAATTGGTCAAGAATTGAGCATGGGAAACAGAATGAATAAACCGTTAACTACCCCTCCTCCACCTCCCCCTTCCCAACCGCAAATCCGTAATTCCCTGGTTCGTCGCACAATTTGACTAAAATTAGGATGGAAAAAAAAAAAAATCTCGAAAATAGGTTGAGAATTGTAGCCTGGGCAGCGTCGCCGAAATTGTTCGTAAAATGAAACACGTTTTCTCGGCTTTACTCCCTCCATTTCCTGACTTCCTTTATGAAATTCGAAATTTCCGAATTTAGTTGCACAATAATATTGGGATCGAAAAAAACAAAGAATCATGAATTTCGGTTGACAATTATGGTTTGGGCACCGACAAAATCAAAATTTGTCACATAAAATAAGCAGACAAAAACCTATGGTTTTTTTCACTGACTCGGCCTTAAAACTGTCTAAATCGGAACTGTATTCGGTTATTTATTTATTTTTACTTTTTTTCCATGTTTGGGCTGTTCCCTGCACCCCCTGGATCAATTCCAATAGGTCGTTGCTCTAATATACGATGCCTTGTTTATAAGACCTAAATTTAGAGGGATGTCCAAAAAAGAGGAATTTGGGGGTTTTTCATGGTTTCCTCGAAGGCATTTGAGGATTAGGGGACTGGCGACCGAAAATGTGGAACATTCTCCCTATCGGAGGACGAATGGCAACACAGGGAAACATTAGATCATTGATATGTCGATTCAAACCAGAAAAAACCTCAAAGTACAACGATATCTCCAGTTATTTGCCTTAATTTTTCTCTGTAATGAAACAAGTAGTGAGCCTGGTTTCAGCCAAATCACTGTGCTTCAAGAATTTTTCATAATTAATTAACCACTTTGCTTGATTTTAACATAAATTGAGGTCTTTCCATCGAATGGTGAACCATTTCTGTCGGACGAAAACTGAAGGGAGTTTCATTTCCCGAGGTACTTACGGCCCCGTTGTAAGCAGAATATATTTTATATATATATATATATATATATATATATATATATATATATATATATATATATATATATATATATATATATATATATATATATATATATATATATATATAACTGTAGGGCGAGAATTCGGAATGACCTCCGGAGCTAAGACGTGTCCAAACAAGCGTAAGGGGATTTTAATTAATCCAGACGTTTTCTCTTTTAATGCGTTCCAATTAGTTATGCGGTTACATATGAAAATGATTATTTCATACCTCAATTTTCGTCTAGTTATCGTCTAGCGTATGGGTGTTGTTTATTTACATATTTGGAAAAGAAGTATGGTAAACATACGAATACTAATCTTGGACACAAACGAAATCCTGACGCATGGAAAGATGAAGGACAAGTTTGTTTGCCCTTCAAAGATTCCGTTTTCGTACATATTATTCAAACACTCCAAAGTTAACTAGAAAGAATGATAGTTGAAATATCAAGACTCAAGTTTTATGAGTCGATATGTAATATTCCAACGACGTAACAATTAATTGTACAAAGCATGATTGAAATAGTACATCATTTGGAATTAAATTAGTTACAGAAGAACTCAATGAGCTTCCAAACTGTTTTATTCGTTAAAAAAAAAAAAATAAAATTGACTTGACGTTTGTTACTAGTGGGAGGGGGGGGGGGGCCTCATTAAAAAAAAAGAAAAAAAAAAGGATTTTCAATTGTATGTAATAGTTCTTGGGTTCGTTTTTCGCTTATAACTCCTGAACTAAGCATCTTTGCAAGAATCTAATCTGTGCAAGAAAGACAAATTAAAGGACAATAAATGTTACATTGATTGACGCCCTCAACATTAAAATTCGACGATTTATAAGGTAGTAATAAACGGCTTGAAACGAACGATTTTTTCCGTTTTTGCTAAAATATATCATGCTGTATTCAAGCAGGTATCTCCGTGAAATGCTAAGAAGAATAAAGCTGCTCAGTAGGTCTGTTTTTTTTTTAATTATTATTATTTTTTTATTTTTATTAATCATATTTTTGTAGAAATTGAAGCTATTTCAATGGCTCCAAATTATTAAAATAAACATTTTCCCACAACTTTCTTTATGGAAATCCGAACGATTCCTGGATCTGAATGCTTTTTCATGAATCATATATATGTGTTGATATGCATGTATGTGTCATTCCCGTCGATAACTCTCCTTAAGATTGAGATAAAACTTCCGTAATTGCGCCAAAAAATGAAGCATTTCAAAACGGGATGAATTCGTTGGCTAGCACTTTTCGAGCACATTGAATGGCTCAGATTTCATTAAATATGCCGTCAAAACTGCTGAAAGATCAGCGACAATATGCAGGAAAGGACGAAAAAAATTCATTCCCCGCTATGGTTTTTTTCCGCCTTAGACTCAGTAATTTTCAACGGTTTTTGCTCAGGTTGGTTTCAAAATGCTCGTTGAAGTTCCAATTCGGTCCGTTTTGAGTTTCGAGGCATGAAATTCTGTTTTCCGATTGTAGTGAACGAAAATAAAGACGAAAACGTTTGTTTTTGTTTTCGAGCTAGCGCTCATCCTAACCCTTCGAATCGTCGGTACGCTGAACTTTGTATTCGAACTTGATGATCGCGGAAGGTCTCGCGTTTGAAACACACTTCCAAGAGGAAAATTGACGGGAAAAAACATAGCCCTCCTAAGGAGATAAAATAATAATGGCCTATCTTCATTAAACCCAATTAACTTTTCGTAGTTCCACGTAGTTTTATAATATTTAATTTGTTTGAAAGTAATTTCATACAGAAAAAAAGTCTACCAAGTTGGGTAGGCAGTATAATTTCCTCACATATTGTTGCATGTACGTATAACATTAGTTGAAATGAAATGTTCTTAAAACTTAACTTTTCGGGGATCCACATACTCTTCATTGGTTACCCCTTCTATGGAGATAAATGGGCTATCTTAATTAAACCTAATAATCTTTTCGTGGTCTCACATAGAAAACACAGCAAATTATTACACAGCAATTTATTATTTTCGTTTTGCCCTTTTATAAGATTTTTTTCTCCCATACTCTTGGGATTGTATGAATAGGGATTGCAAGCAATTTTAAAAATTTTCACCCCCACCCGAACCATGGGCTGTAGGTCTCGATGGTATGGGGACTATATCCCATCGCATCTGTACATCCCACACCGAGCGAGCGTGAAAACCCACCCCGAGCGAGCGAAGTGAGCATCATCCCCTACACACATCGGATTTCAACGGCTTTTTACCTGCGGACTGGGAATGGACTATATGTAACCCATCGCATCTATTCATCACTCACTGAGCAAGCGAAGCGAGGAAGAAAACCCAACACATCCCCTACAAATTTCAAATCACCCGATTTATCCACCCTTTTATCATTCTACATGTCCCACTCAACAGTAAAAGACCATCGCATCTATACAGCTAACCGAGCGAGCGAGAAAACGGCTAGTTATTAATAAACTGAAACGAAGTTGTTGTGGAAAGTTCCCCTAGTTAGTCGTCATCTACCTCAGAATCGCAATAATTACACCAATCATCATATCATCCACGTGGATTTCTGCGGCACCTGTATCTGCAACAAAATGATGGTTGAAGATCGTGGTATCTTCGTGGGTCAGAAACTTTGTCAGATGTCGCAGGTCCCTGAACTTTGGTCAGTAATAGGAAGGCGCCATCATATGTAAGTGTTACGAAGCTGCTGTATTGCAGGGGGATTTTGCCCCTTATTTTTTCCTCTTTTTGGTTACATCCACAGCACGTTATGCTTATGGTAAGCTCCAAATAATGTTGTGCGATGTTGGATATACTGTGAAGAATCAGAGGATATCTTCCAATCATCGAAACATTGAATTGGCCTTGTGGGGATTGGTGATGTTGATTGGTACATCTGTGCCAAGTAAAACCAAAGGATATTAGTTTTAGAGTAAATTATACGTAGGACCCTGAAGTATGTTAGATAATGGTTTTCTTAAATATGAGAATAGAATATCCAACTGAAAACTGAAAGGCCAAAACTGAAAGTGAGCATAATTTCTGAGTTAATAATGCCAAAATCATGAATGTGCTCTAAAATGAAGGGAGGGGGGATGTCCAGTACGTGAATGTAATTTTCTATTAATCAGCAATGCGTACTGGACTAAAAAGTGAAAGTATGTAGAAAAATTTTAAATAAAAAAATTAAACCATTTAAGTTGCATTGAAAATCGGAAACGGTTTTCGTCATTTTCCTCAAATCTGCGATTTTGCACATTCATGGTTTTGGCATGAAGGGACGTATTGTATAATTGCATTAAAAACTGATGTTCAAGCTCTGCCAGGACTACACCAACAAATTTTCAAGATCGTTGAACAAGGGAATTGACTGGGTAGAAAGTTCGTTCATTAAAAAATTATAAATCGCTCTCGCTTCATTACATTCAAGGATTCTAACAAGGTATTTAGCTCACGGGAATTGCAAAACTATAATTACGACCTGAAGAACGATATTCTTGACGATTGTGATCCGGCAGTAACAGTTAATCTGGGAACCATTGAAAGGAGGTAAATAGAACAATTAACCCGCTGAAGAGTAGTTATGGAGCTGTCAAATTTATCACTTGGCATGGTTCGGTAAAATAATCCCAGATTACGGGAGTTCAAGAGGTTTTTAGAGATCTGATTCCAAAAGAATTTATGTCACTCACAAAAAAAATTAATAGACTATAAAGTTGTTTAAAACCCTAAATCCTTCTTGTGAGAAAATAAAGTTAGAGCTTAAGCCAAATATACATCATGAACTTGTAAATAGATGGATGTTCCTTCTGTCTTGATTTTGTCCATCTACACCTCTATCTATATTGTTGTGGTTGCGTGCAAATCGCTGTTCACCTTTAGTGCTCTTTGTACATTAGATTACAAATTTCGACTTCCCGAGAGGCCAAGAGTATTATTCTTTAGTATTTTAGTTGTACGCATAGAAAAGACTGCAGTGCAGCCTGTCAGCTGACTGATAAGAGTTCAATCACCTTGAATATGACGTGATATACTCTGACGACACAGCCATCTCAACAATTGTTGCTAAAAATATAGGAAATAATATGGAGGGGGGGGGGGGTGTATACCGTCAAAATTCAAGATTGAGTTCCCGCCTAGTTGGAAAAGTTCTGGGCCAGTAATCAGGCAATTTGTTCATTGTAGGACCCCACCACAACTCTGTTAACTATCCATCAGCTTATTGACATCCTTCCTCCCCGTCATAGCCCACGTCTTTCTAGATCAATTTTAACTTTATTAGACCCCCTCTCCCATTCGAAATTGAGTTCCTCAATTTTTTAAAGTGGGGGGGGGGGGGGGGGGGGGGGGTCTGGTCAGGATCAGCAATACTTAGGCTATTGGATAAACCTGACCTGAAATCGGATCAGATGGTAGGCAACCCAATAATTGATCAAGAAAGTCGTGGACTGTGAAATGAAACAGGTTGTCAATCTGACGATAATAGGGTTAGAGCTCTACATTGAACCAGTTGCCTAATAGCTGGCCCATCTCTTTTCAAACCTTCCTCCACTACCTTCCATAATGTTGGCAACGCTGATTGTGACGTCATTTTGTCGTCATATCTAAGATAGCCAACCCGTCAGCTGATGATAGGCCGAACTGCCATTCCTATACTATCTGAGATGCTCTTACCTTCAATAACTGAGGGTGGAACTCCCGATATCTACACATTAATGGGCTATTAAGGTTTGACGACGCCGTGTCATTCCTCTACCACTTTGTTAGTGGGCTTGGTGATGTGGGCCGCGCACCTTCACTCAAGTCCTGCAGATGGTAGCAGAGATATTGTTATTGATGATGATTGTTTGTGATTGATAACCTTTGAGCATTAAAAAAAAATGCTCAACTCCCCTATGCCGTTCATAGAAACTCATCATAATCTGCGCACTTCAGTACCTAGTTACTATGTACGTCACTATCTAAGTACAGCCCCAATGGATTTTGTCCCGCCTAAGATTTTATTCGTACAGTCATGGTTACAAATAACAATTGTTTTCAACAATGCGCTGAAACATTCAACTAATTTTTACTCTGGTACCTACTATAGTTCGCTCTCACTTTGGTTGAGATTGGTACGGGTTCACTTCATCTCCAAATAGTTTCCATATATTGTTGCTCAAGGTAGTTGTCATATCAACGCGTACCACTTTTTTGTAGTGAAGTTATTCGCTTTCTCCTTATATTTACCCGTTGCGAAGGGCGGCCGGTTTGACGATAAGGAGAAGTTTGGGCAAGATTCCGGTAGCCTATCATCGTCCCGGTAGTGCAAGGAATTAGTTGGAAAAGTTTCAACCCCATCGGACGAACGGCACGCCCGCGCATAAAGGGCATACAAACATAATTTGATTTTTATAGATACAAAAAATATCAATCTATACTATCTAGTACAGTGTTTGACCATATCTACCATGGTGTAATCATCTTTATAAAAAACAGCATTTGAATAAAACCACTACCTATTCTCCTCTAGTTCGGTTATAGGTAATGAAAGTTATAACAAACTCATTATAACTAATAAATTCAGCTGAAGTGATCGTCTCTAAGAGCATTTTTATGATCCTTTACACCAATCCTCATTCACACTCATGTTGGCGTTCTTTTTTCCTACCAAAGGTTGCTTGCCTTAAGGAGAGTAAACGGATGGTATCAATCGATTCTTTAGAATGTACCAAATCTACAAATAAAGAAAATATATTCTTATAATTAGAAAGTTTTCGTGAACGAGATTTGTCCGTATTTTAATCCTTTAATTTAACGACAAACCTTTTATTAATCGGATTTCTTCTTTGGTGGGAATTATCATCGCCTTGAATGTATAATTCAAAACCAAAATCAGGTTTAATTTTGTACATCAGTACCTCAATCACTGAAGTTGGTACCTAATTGTTAATTAATAATCTTTCTTAATCGGCCAATGAATATCTTTCGTATTCAATGTATGAATAAACCGTACTCCTTTTATGGATGTTTGAAGTTAGAAAGTGCTACACTTTATAACGTGGTAGAGCATACCTAATGGCCTCTTTGTCAAGTTTACGACCATAACTTCTTCCTTTGGTTGTGCAAGGTAATATAAGAAAAACCTAATTTGATTAGTATTTAATATCATTTATGACATTAGATGAGACTTGATGCATGGGGCCAATGCGGTGTGCAAGTTTTGTTAGATGTGTAAATGATGGAGAAGCGATCATGAAAACATACTGGACTTTGAAGAAGCCTCGAGATAAGATGGTTCGTAGCAATGTATATTGTACTGTAGCCAACGTTCTACTACCGCATTAGTACGTGTCCCACTCGCTGCAAGAATCATGATATTCTTCAGAATAATTTTCAAATTAATTCTGTGTTGGTATGAACATCTCACTGCTTAGAGTAGCAATCATGCGACTTTAGATTTCACTACCTGTCATGGTATTGTGGCTCAATTATCACCAACATTTAAATATTTTAACGATTATTCAAAGAAAATGCTTCTATCATATAAGTGAACACCCCAATATTAACATGGATATGTTTCATGGCTGGACCTATATTTTCGAGTCAGTCACACTTTTCAACATGGAACATGTTTTTACCATCATAAACCGGCCAAAAATGAGACAAAATTACCGTTACGATTTACCTAACCGTATTATGTCAACCACTGCGCAGTGCGTGGCCAACAATCTGAAGTATGAGCTTGGTTGTCTGAATAATTGTTCATATACAGGTGATCATTCTCAGTTAATTTTATAAACATGATTGCAACCTCTATTAGAGTAGAAAGAAACTTGTAAGTTGAAATTTGATAGGGAGACTCGCTGGGACATTATGAGAAGATTGAAGTGTAAACAATGCTGGAGTTTTCGCGCACCTACTGCGAACTGCGAGAGTTAGTTTGAATTATTAAGAAACCCTACTTCTAACATGAATATGTTAAAATGTAATGCAATGTAACATGCAGTTTTATATCTCTTGGTCAATAAGAGACGATTGAAATGATGGAATCTTTCCTGATCACCTGAGTGAGCTACATTCTCTTCTGTTCTCTAAAACGTTAAAATTTATATGGAGACTATTTGAATTAATGCGTGACGATTGAAATGTAGGGCTCTTTCCTGATCACCTGAGTGAGCTAAATTTTCTCCTGTTCACCCCAGGAAGTAGAAATTTGATAGAGAGACTTTTTGGGGCATCAAGAGACGATTGAAACGGTGGGCTCATTCCTAGTCAGCTGAGAGACCTAAATTCTCTCCTGGTCACCCTAGGAAGTTGAAATTTAAGTGCTCCTTGGCAGGCACGATAAAAATCATAAATTATCTCATACCGTAAAACGGAGAGAAGAAACAAAGAGCGCTGCCTCTACTTACGACGTCGTGAACTGAGACGGATGATGCACAACGACATCATAGCGTTGGTGAAAACAAAGTTGGAGGCCTCTAATAAGGAAGAGAACAGATAAAAATTAAGAAGCATCGCTTAATTTTTGAATTGAAGCATTATTAATCAAAATTATAATCCCCTGTTTGTTTACCCCTATTATAATTTTCATCCTTCATACCCCGCACCTTAAACCCTTTTTCATTTGCACAACCGTCTCTTCGCCCCCCAGTTAATTTTATTAAATTAATAAAATGTCTTCTACAACCAATATGGCAGTACACTTCTTCCGCTATGCATCACGCATCGATACACCGATAATGTTCTCGCCCATAGGACGGGTAGTGCGGCTAGTCATAAATAACATGTTTACATATCATATTGTAGCAACTTAAAATCGTATCTTATTAATCAATATTTAAAGAAAGAAAATAATCAATATCACGACTACGCTAGAAAGCATCAGTGATGCTGCGTCGTAGCGCAGAGTTGGTGTTAATTTTTATTATTTTTAGTCACAATATTAATTGTTAATTATAAGAATTATTATCATTATATTGTAATGATGTATACAAAACTATGATGTTTACAAATGACAATAGATATTATCAAGTTTTGGCTACTGCTCACAATCATGTGTGGATATGCAAATTTTTATTTCAATGTTATGCATTTATGAATTCGTAAAATAATTGAATACATTGTCGTTGATGAGCTTGTTAATTTCTTTTCGATAGAAATTTTTATTGTAGATTTGCATTATTTCTGTTATCTTTTTGAATTCTTTGTTGATTATAGTTATCCCTTTATATCGCGTAGTAATCTGTGTGTACCAGTTTTTTTAATTTTTGGCAATTTTATTCTGTAATTAATATTTCTTGTTTTCTCACATCATCGTAGAACAGATGCTTTTTTTTCGGATAAACGTAAGCATATTTCTTGCATACATTTGATGGATAGTTATAAGACCCAACTCCTTAAATAATTGGTTAGATCCGTGTCTCATATTTTTCCCACTAGTATTTTTAGTGTTTGCACTGCAATGGCTCGAAAAAAACAAAAAAAAATTTAAAAAAAATTATTCATTGAAATCCGTTTTGAGGCATTCTGAAACGAATCCTAGAGTTTATAGCTTTATATATATATATATATATATATATATATATAGGTATATGAGTCCTTGATGTGTGTGTGTGTGTGTGTGTGTGTTTGTGCCATTCCATACAATAATTCTCCTTATGATTGAGATAAAAAGTTCGTACCAGCACTTTTTGAGCTCATTAAATTGGTCACATTTCAAAAAATGTGCCCAAAAAATCACTAATAATGGCTAAAAACGGCTAAAAATCAATAAATGTATATTTTCGGTAGAATATGCCTCTCTGGGACGTCTAGTTCTTTTAAATTGATGTCGTAGACTTGGAGCATCTGTTCTTGCGATTTTTTGATGCTCATTGTAAGTGCAAGGTGGATAGGAAACTGTAAACGTTTGAATTCGAATGTCATGTCTGTTAGAATCATTGGAATTCTCGGTATCAACACATTCTTAATGTCCCAAAAAGTCTCCCGATCAAATTTCAACTTCCTTGGGAGAACAGGAGAGAATTTAGATCACTCTGCTGATTAGGAAAGAGCCCATCATTTCAATCTTCTCTTGATGTCCCAGAGAGTTTCCCCATCGAATTTCAACTTCCTAAGGTAAACAGGAGAGAATTTAATTCACTCAGCTGATCAGAAAAGAGACCATCATTTCAACCGTCTCTTAATGTAATAATACATTAGGAAGAAGCGCTAAGGGTAAAAACATAGTGGAGCGGCGAGGGTAGATGTAGCCGAGAGCGAAGCTGTGAGGGTTTCACAATAGAGTAGGTAAAAGCGCTAAGGGAAAAACATTGAGCGCTGGCTTCCGCGACGGCCCACAAGCCTCTCGGCTGGGATATTCTTCCCCGTTTTCTTTTCCTCGTGGGTTCAGGAGTGTTGAGGGGATTCTAAGCTCACTGCTCTCGTATGCAAAATCTTCATCGCTGTCCGACGATATTTTGCAGACTGAACCCTTATCACGCGCTGCTCTACTATGTGCACGTGAAGCGCCTGTACCATCGGTGGTTAAAAAAAACTCTTAGCTACGCTCTCGGCTACACTCTACCCTCGCCGCTCCACTCTGTACGCACCCGAAGGCATATAATGGAGTCATTGCCCAATGAGTTTAATTCGTGCAACGAAACAACACTTCCTGATTTGGAGCATGCTGTGCCCTCATGCGGTCTACGAAGAGTTAAATCAATAAGTTTAAAAATCTGTTATCTTAACTTCAATTATTTGATAACTCGATTGATATTTCAAAATTATTATTCGATGTCACTTAATCGATACCTTTTTTTAAATGTGAAATGCTTGCACTTGGCTATAAGAAATCAATAAAGCCCTGATCAGGCACGAAACAATATGCGAATGAAAGTGGGAAAGGAAAGGGAGATGTCTGGCAGATTAGTCGGAAGAACAAACAAAGAAGCTCAAGGAAGGAGCCCGCATGGGGAAGCGCGTTTGTCTGATGCGTGAGACCGCAGGCGCTCGCGGTTTCCCTGAAGAAGATCCGGAGGAGGCGAGAGCCCCGGAAGTGCGAGATATCATCAGATATCGACCCCGTGCCCGCGGAAAGTCCCGTCATCGTGCCCCCAATGCCGTCCGCATAGTGTAGACAGCATTGTCTGGAGTATTCAGTGGATTAGATTCATATGGTTCGGTTAGATCGGATAGATTCTTTTTTCTTTCCTTTACTCCAGGCTATTTCTTTCCTTTACTCCAGACTCCGCCAGTTCATCTATTTGTTCCACCATGTGAAGCCCGTGATGTCCAAAGAACGGGTTAAGCTCCTGTGTTTAACGCTCTTGCAATCGGTGCTTCAGTATGGAGTGGTCGTGTAGGGGTGAGGGGGGGCGCTTATCCCAGCCATACGCGGAAGCTGTTTTTGGTGCAGAAAGCGATTTTAAAGGTTATGCTGGGTAAACCTGGGAGATACCCGAGTGAGTTGCTCTACCAGGATGCGAAGGTCTTTACTGTCTGGCAGCTTTTCATTAAAACCTTGGCCCTTTTTTACTACCGTCACCCATCCATTGTAAATAGCCCTCACGTTCATTCTTACCCCACCCGTTACCGATTTCTACAGAATATTGTCAACCCCAGAATTAATCTGACTCTCACTTCTAGAAGCCCTCAATATTCGATTTATCTGATCTTCAATTCCATGCTTGTCTATCTGAAAAACGCGGGAAATTATTCGCGTTCCGCCTACAAGAGGCTCATCTTTACCTGGCTCATTGGTCTGGGGCCAGCGAATTCTGATGATATTCTCAATAGCGTGTACATCCATTAAACCTCATTTGTATGAGCGTTGTTGATTATAGTTTACGTCTTTTTGTTATTACTACTCCATTTGTTATTACTGCACCATCTTTCCCAAATATGTGATTGTTATACGTTTACGATACTACCTGTTATACATACTTAAAACTTTGTCAATCTAGGTGAGAATTGTATTGTACATGATACTCTTCAAGTTAGAAAATGTTTTTGGTAGAACCAAATTTGGATTGGAACGGGACTGTAGCTTGTCAACACAGGCTATGCCTATCGACAAGCTAAAATATTCAAATAAGTATTTTCTTATTATGTTCCTGTATGTGTACACACTCTTGAATATACACTCTCTCTCGGTCCCTGTTACAGGACCGTGGCACCAACAAAAAGTTGCGAGGGGGGAGGGGGGGTGTGAAGCTCAAAATTTCCCAACAGTCTGACAGAAAATGTCCAACTCCTCTGACTGAAAATTCCAACTCCTTTTTAGGACGTCTCTCAGAAGCTAGGCTTCGTCAATACAGGGACGACCTATTGGATTTTTTTTTATTTTTTTTTTCATGATTGGGTTGTTCCCCCCCCCCCCCCCCATTTGCGGGTTTTTTTTTTCATGATTGGGTTGTTCCTCACCCCCCCCCCCCCTGCATCGAGGAACAACCCAACCATGAAAAAAAAGAAAAAACCGCATACAAATCCTTTTCAGACCATTCTAAGACCGAATCCGTAAAAAAATACATGGGTGTGTGTGTGTGTGGTGTGTGTGACAAATTTTGTCGACGCTCCCCAGGCCACAATTCTCAACCGATTTTCGAGATTCTTTGTTTGTTTGATTCCAATTTAAGTCTAGTAGTGCGAAAAACCTCAGGCATTTCGGATTCGCTGTCGAGCTGTGGAGTGGATAGGATAATTGCCGATTTTTCCAAGCGCTGCCCAAGCTACAAATCTCTACCGATTTTCGTGTTTTTTTATTTTGTTCCATTATGAATTTGATCTAGTTTTGGAAAGTATGTCAGGATTTTCAAATTCCATTAAGAGATGGAAGTGAATGGAAGAGTACTGATAAATCATGGTGTTATAATTATTCTCGTCCGATTTTCGTTTTTTTTTTAAATTTTTCTTTTCAACTGTGAAATTGGTCTAGTTTTGGAAAATGTGTCAGGAGTTTCAAATTTCATGTTGGAAAGGTGAACGGAGGGAGTAATAAAGGTTAATCGTGATACTTTTATTATAATCATTAGAATTCCGTGACTGTTTTTATTGTTTTTCGATCCAGATTTTAGCCCAGCTATTATATATAATAAAGAATTTAAAATATATATATATATATATATATATATATATATATATATATATATATATATATATATATATATATATATATATATATATATATATATATATATATATATATATATATATATATATATACATGAATACTTTTTTCTCCCTTTCTTATTTTAATTATCACCACAATTATATACAATCCATTCATAGGGACGTCCCAGTAATGCATGCATTATTTACCAAAATATTTTATATTATATGTAATTTAAAAAATAAATAAGTAAATTATTTTTCTTTAAAATTCAATATTTACACTTTCACGGAGAAAAGTGAGTGTTTCCAACTTCGTTTATTGGACTGTGTTGGTGATAAATAATGATGATTACGATAAATGAATTAATCTAACCTCTTTAAAGCCAGCTGAAAGCCGTTGCATTTAATATACAAATATTAATTTATCAAACTCCTCGGTCGTCCTTCAGTCGCGACCATATAAATATTAGTCTAAACAACATGACGGGAAGCAGAATGAACGCAATTAATTACATAAATCAGTGACAATATGTGCCCATCAACAATCGAACACCCACAACTAGTAGATAATGTATATTTACTTGTATTTATTGACGCCTACTACACAGAAAAAGACTTGCGTGAAATAGACTTGCTCAAAACGAAAAATGTTATCAAAAAACATATTGGTAAGTAATGCATGTATTATAGCGACGTCCCTACGAATAGAATGTAGGTATGTGATTTTGGTGAGACTTAAAACAGAGAAAAAACCAAAATAACACGAATTTTCGAAATTACCCTTCCCCCTCATTACCCCCTCCACCGACAGTAAATTTGCCTCATATAATTCCAGCATAAAATTTGAAACTCCAGATATACTTTCCAAAACTAGAATAATTCTTAATTGAACAAAACAATGATCACGAAAATCTGACGAGAATAGTTAATACATCATGATTTATTACTATTTCCACTTCCATTCGCCACGCTCCATAATGAAATTTAAAACTCCTGATATTAGACCGAACTGCTGTACGGTTTAGTCGTTGCAATGAACCGTTTCTCATGCAATTAGCAAAACTGGACAACTTCGAGCGTGGTGACTACTTGGATGGGTGACCGCCCAGGTAAGGATCTCCCATCCAAGCAGTTTTCACGCTTCTGTACGACGAAACCCCCTCCACTCAAGGGGGCGAGGTAATGAGTTGCTTTAAGCGAAATAATCAGAACTAATTCTGATGCTCCATTCATTTTTTTGTTAATTGGTTCTTGTATATTTACAAGGATAGTTGAATAAATAAATCCAACACAACGTGACGGCGATATTGTTGATGTCGTTGAAAGAAACATCTATGAAATAAGTGTTTAGTTTGGAATTCGATAGTTTTTGACTTGTTGAGTCAAGTAATACGATTTTCAGAGCTTATCAATTCGATGCAACAATGATGTTATCGTCAACAATCGTCGACGACACCGAGTAACCAATCTCAAAAATACATACGTGATTATTGCCGTTTTCAACGTTTTTTAGGATGCTGAATCGAATAGATTGACCCTATCCCAGGCTCAATATATCATCCTCATCAAATGCATTGACCACGTATCAATTTTTGTGTTACGAATTTCTCTGGCTACAATGACCTACATAGCACTGTCGGTAGGAGGAGATACATATTGATGATCAGTAACAATTACCCAATGAGGAATTTTCAAGGTTATTTTTTTATTTGTTCATTTAGAAAGATATGAGCGTGAGATTTCCAAAAAGTTTTTTTTAATGGATATTTGACCAGTAAAACAGCTCTTGAAATTCATAATTCATTTTCACTATGACGTCACGGCCACCTGGGGGGGCCCCTTAGCTCCCTTGCGCTACTATGTCGCTCATAACTTCCTACCCGTTTATTGGCCAAACTAAACGGTCCTTAGAGCTGAAAAATTGCTACAAGGGTGAATCTAAGGTCATCAGTGTTGCCAGACGTCCCTTTTTGGGGGTGACGTACCCCATTTTGGTCACAAATACCACTGTAAAATACCCCTTTTGGAATTAGTTCCTTTTAGTCCTCCTTTACATTACCCTACACTCTTTTCCATCATTTTCACTTGTTGAACTACATGAGTGGACACAATTATGTTGGTACACCAGGTTGAGATTTGAGAAAGGTAAAACAAACATAGGCGAGGGCTCCATGCTCTATCCATACCTGTATTTGCTTCTTTGAAATTTTCGAGGGATGGTGAGTGGGAGAAGAGGAATGAAACAGCAAATTAAATTTGTAATATAATTGCCAGATGCCTGTCGTTCCTTCTCTTTCACTTCATGAAGACTTTTCAAATTATTGAAAAAATAATCTTCATCAAGTGGCGAATCCTCCTTGTGGATCTTCATCATTGCTACTAGTATTAGGTAGCTAGGTATCAATATGCGGCACAAGGTGGGCCTTGGCCTCCTCTAAAGACATTCTTCCACATGCTCTTTCACTGTGTACGGTATCGACCTATCGTCTTCCAATCATAGCACCCCAGTTCAGATGTTGTGTACTGGGTAGCAGAATTTCTGAAGAGAGATTACTCTTTTTATTTTGGGCAATGCACGAGTGAATTCTGACAAAATAGATCATTTGTACTCCCGGAGCCCAGGCCAAAAATAGGTAGTAATTTGAGAAGTTTTGAGATTAGATTTTGAAAATTTAGTCCGTTCTGAGGGAGAAACTCTTTGTCTGCCGTCTCATACTTGGTGGAATACAAAATGGCGATCTCATTGCCCACTTTAAAGTTTTTCTCTAAAAATTCCTAAACAGAGCATCCTACAGAAATTTGTATACGTAGCAAAGTTTAAGAGCATAAAAAAACAAAACTATTCGATTCAAAAACTCTAAATTGTCTCTTTAAACAGGCGAATTACAAACAATTGATTAAATACTTTCCAAAGTTTGTATCGAGCACGTTTTAGCTGAGACCTTTCCCCATCGACTTACAGCCGAACTTTTGAATTTCATGTCATTTTACACGTAAAGCTCGCATAAACGGCCTTTTAATTTCTACTTTAATTACTTTAATGGGAGGCGGTCTGAGCAAAAACTTGCTCGATACGAACATTGGAAAGGATTTAACCCTGAATCGAATGGGGTTTAGTAGAACTGAATCAGACCAATATTGAGGTCGCTAGGGGGTTTTGAAGGATTAAAGTCATGACGGGGGGAGGAGAGGACTGGCCCATAATTAGCCCGATTTTCAATTGTTTGTAATTCGCTTATTTTAAGAGATAATTCAGAGTTTTTGAATCGAATCGTTTTGGTTTTTTATGCTCCACAACTTTGCTCCATATAAAAATTTCTGTAGGATGTACGGTTTAGGAATTATTAGAGAAAAACATTAAAATCGGCAAATTAAGCCATCTTCATGAGGCCACCATTTTGTATTCCACCAATTTTGAGACGGCAGACCAAGATTTTCTCACACAGAACGGACTAAATTTTCAAAATCTAATCTCAAACCTTCTTCTCAAATTACTACCTATTTTCGGCTATTACTCTCATACGTGTTGGTTTAAAAAGAATTTAGGAAACATTGTACAAAAATGCAACATTTTTTACTAAAATATAGTTTTTTGATAATATTTTAATATAATCATTGGTCTCATTTAGACCTTGGCAAATTTCGACTTTGTTATTGAGAACTATAACAAATAAATAATCGTAGCCTGAATCAATGATTTCAGTGACTTAACTTTCTTTGATTCTACCATTTATCAAGGATCAACTAAAATCACTTATTCAAAGTCATCAACAAATATATAGATGTGAGCATTGTGTAATTAGCCAAAAAACATGTACTCCTAAATTTACCCCTTTTGGAATCCATTGTTCCCCCTTTGTACCCCTTCTTAAGATCTACAATACCCCTTTTTGTAGGACGGGAACACTGTAGGTCATAACTTTGAAATTCCAACAGATGAAAGTTCCCCATTGATTGGGGTAGACAACAGTGCATAAAGGATTTCTAATACAAAAAGATAAAACGTGGTGTTATGATGTGCATCGTTTTTATTTCTTTTTAATTTTTAGTAGGTAAATCTTTTCAACCTTGGACCGGCAGCTGATCTTTAAGTGTGATTGATCGATAGGATTATTTTTGAGGGATGATGAATACAGTGTTGCTATGGTTTCCACTCTGTTGTAGGCCGTTGATAAGAACCCCCTCTCCCCCCCTCTACTACCTCGATGAGAAATATCGTTGGAATGAGAATCCCGGTGTATGACGGAGGGGAAAGAAAAAACCCCCTGGAGGGCTGAAGTGAGGGATGAGAAGGGGTGTGTACGTGGGTGTGTGTGAAGTGAGCGTCCGAAGTGTGCGTGAGAGGGTGGGCGGGGCTTAGACGGATCGATGTCCTTTCAAACTGTGGAGGGGGTGGGGGTTGTCGCCCACCCCCTTCCTGAAACTACCCCATCCGGAACTACCCCCTTCCAGGAAGAACCCCCTTTCCGGTTTCAAACCCCGCCGAGGAATAAGAAACTCGTTGCTGCCTACATTGTTGTTACCTGCCGGGCATCGAATACTTCGCCCATAAGTACCACCACACACAACGGAAAACATCCCCTATTACACGAAATACATCCAAACATCCCCTATTACTCGGAACATCAAAACACCCCCTACTACTCAGAACACCCCATTATACGGAACATAACAATCCCCTCCTTTATAGTTGCTGCTTGCTGTAGCCTTCTTTGACAAGTAGGATTCACAACCCTTACCAATCCTTACCATCATATTAATTATATTTACTGAATTTGGTTTATTTTTCAATAATGCACCATTGTGAGTGATAAGAAACCCCCCCCCCCCCCCACCGAATTTGATAGTTTACGTTTCAAGATAGGTCGATCAAAAAAAAAAATCGAATTAATAAATAAATCAGACACGGAAAAAATCTGAAATACGAACATTTTTTGCCAACTCTGAAACTAAGGTTATTCAACTCATTTATACATGAAAAAGTAATTCTTCCCTCGTTTTTCGGTCATAATATAATATTTGGATTCTTGAGTTTTTTCTCGACAATTTTTAATTTTTAAAATTATGGGCTGCGTATAATATGTTTAGGAAGATTATACATACTTTCCAGATTTTTTTTTTTTTTTTTTTAATCAAAATGGTTTGGGACTGATTTTTCTCTTAGTAACCAACCCATTGAACAAGCCACTGTAAAAGTTTGGTTCTCCAGTGACCCCCCCATCCGAGGTGTTGAGGCTTAAACGTGAATACGGTATCCCAAAAGTAACCCCCTCCCCTCAATCTTTATCCACAATTTTCGAGTTACCGCAGTGAAACTTGTAAAGTGTTTTTGGGGTGCCTAATACTAATATTTGATCAAATAAAAATCAGAAAAAAAATCAGAATTGTGTTGACTACCCGAAGAGAAGTACCTACTTCTTATTCCCCCCTCATCCCCCCCACCACTAATTTTTTGCCAGGTGACACATAATTTCAAAGGTGAAGCCAGAATTGCGATATCTAACACCGTTCTCGAATTACTCTAAAAATGTACCTACTTAAATTCCATTTAAATGTGCCATTTTAGTCCGTTTTAATGTTGTACTTTGTTGTAATTTATTTTGCATCCTCAAAATGGAAGTTGTCATAGTTAGAATAGAATTTTAACTTGCCGGACCACCCCAATCAGCTCAGTGAGCTCCTAACGCTAATTTATACGCTATTTATCACACAAAGCTGAAATTAGGAACGGAGCCTCTGTGAGACAGGTAGAATATGGTTTTCACTTGTCGAACCACCCGAATCAGCTGAGTGAGCTAAATTCTCTCCCTTTCCCCCAAGGAATGTTAAATTTGACAGAGAGCCTCTCTAGGATATTAAGAGACAAATGCTATGATGGGTTTGAATCAGATAAACTGACAGTTAATTTCCCTCCTGTTCGCTCTTCGAATTTGAAATTTTGTAGGGAGCCTCTCTGGAACTTCGAAAACGAATATAATTATGGGCTCATACCGGATCAGCTGAGTGAGCTAAATTCTCTCCTTTTCTCCCTGGAATGTGAAATTTGACAGGGAGCCTTTCTAAGACATTAAGAGACAAATGCAATCGAATCAGATCAGCTGAAAGCTAAATTCTCTCCTATTCACCCTAGAAATTTGAAATTTGATAGAGAGCCTCTCTGGGACATCGAGAAACGAATAACATTATGGGCTCTTTCCTGATCAGTTGAGTGAGCTAAATCCCCTCCTATTCAACCTAGGATTGTGAAACTTGACGAGGAGTCTCTCTAGACATTAAAAGACGAATGCTATGTCGGGTTCCAACCAGATCAGCTGACTTAGCAAAATTCTCTCCGATTCACCCTAGTCATTTTAAATTTGGTAAAGAGCCACTCTGGGACTTCGAAAAAGAATAAAATTATTGGCCCTTTCCTGATCAGCTGATTGAGCAACATCCTCTCATTACTCCCTAGGAATGTGAAATTTGACAGGGAATTTCTCTAGGATATTAAGAGACAAACGCTATGACGGGTTTGTATCAGATCAGCTGACTTAGCTAAATTTCCTCCTATTCACCCTTCGAATTTGAAATTTGATAGGGAGCCTCTCTGGGACATCAAGAGTCGAATGACATGACGGAATCCATCCTGATCCCCTGAGTAAGCTCATTTCAGTAAGCTCAGTTGCGATTCATAGCACTCTTGGGAAGGTCATAGGCAATATAAGAATCAAACTCAACTTGACCGTCGAAATGGCCGCCCTTCGCAACGGGTAAATGAGCAGCGCGATAAACTGGTAAAAGTGTTACGCGATAATATGGCAACTACTTGGAGCAAAAATGTATAGCAACCACCTGGATATGAATTGAACCCGCACCAATCTTAACCAAAGTGAGGGCGAATATTATATACAGGGTGATTCCCTCGCAGATGCAAAAAACATTTGGGTGAAACTACATCAAAAATGGAGTAAAATGCCGCCAACCGCATATTTTTATCTCAATCCGTTCTCGAGATATGATTTTTTAAAGGTTTTTTCAGGAAAACCGTGTTTTTTCCTTTTAAACTCAAATTTCTCCACTTTACTTCATTTAATTTTAACTTTTGACCACATTTTCGGAATTAGCATTAAATTTACTATAAGAATAGTGTACTTGGGTTCTTAAAAAGTACCATCCAAAGGCCCTCACATCAGCACAAACATTGACGATTTTGAAAAAAGAATATTTCTGAAAATCTTCAAAACTTTACTACTCTTCCAAAACGAATCCTGGAAACTGGCAAATCTCATGAAAACTGCTTCGTCTAATACTCTTTCCAACGGTATAATCAAGTTTACTTTTATTTTGTCATTTAGTGGAGAAAATTATGTTTCAATGTTGAAAAATGTGGGTTTTTCAATGAAATTGTTGGTTTTCTCGAAAGATGACCCTCCATGAACCTACGATTATGGGGTCAGTTTCTATGTATTTTTTCACGCTGTATCGAATGGTAACATTTGTAGATCTATCCAACTCCGTTATAACCGAGTTTTACACTTAAAATCGCAAATGTTTAGTTTGTTTGTTACGATTAAATGTATGTGTGTTATGGGGTAAAACTAGTTTAAAAAAGTGTAAAACTCGATTATAACGTAGTTGACAGATCAGCAAGAGTTTCCATTCGATCCAGCGAGAAAAAATACATAGAAACCGACCCCATACTCGTTGGTTCATGGAAACCAACAATTTCATTGAAAAACCCACATTTTTTAACATTAAAACAATATTTTCTCCCCTAAATAACAAAATAAAAGTAAAATTGATAATACCGTTGGAAAGCATATTAGATGAAGCAGTTTTCATGAGATTTGCCAGTTTCCAGGATTCTTTTTAAAAGAGTAGTAAAGATTTAAAGATTTTCAGAAATATTATTTTTTCAAAATCGTCTATGTTTGAGCTGATGTGAGGGTCTTCGGATGGTACTTTTTAAGAACCCAAGTACACTATTCTTATAGGAAATTTAACGCTGATACCGAAAATGAGGTCGAAAGTTAAAATTAAATGAGGTAAAGTGGAGAAATTGGAGTTTAAAATGAAAAAACACGGTATTCCTGAAAAAACCTTTAAAAAATCATATCTCGAGTACGGATTGAGATAAAAATATGCGGTTGGCGGCATTTTACTCCATTTTTGATGCAGTTTTACCCAAATTTTTTTTTGCATCTGCGAGGGAATCACCCTGTATAGTAGGTAGTAGGGTAAAAAAGAGTTGAAAGTTTTAGCGCATTGTTGCATATTTTAGCCGGCAATTTTTTTTTTTTTCCCCGTTTTTTTCAGCACCAACGTGCTGGATAATCTGCTAGTTGAAAATAATAAAACAAAAAACGAAGTTGATTAAATATATCAATTGCTCTTTACTCTTCTTCTCTGTTTTCAAATTATGGATATACCATCCTGTCGAAATTTAAAATTTTATCAACATACCTGTAGATTTTCACGAATAAAAATGAAAGAACAAGTAGTAGGTACCTTCAAAGTCATGGAATTATGTTTATAGCATTTCCAGACCAAATAAAACGTTTTCCAGACCAAATTAAACTTTTTCCAAAAGCAAATGAGGTTTGGAAAAAGTTTAATTTGGTTTGGAAAAGTTTAATTTGGTTTGGAAAAGTTTAATTTGGTTTGGAAAAGTTTAATTTGGTTTGGAAAAGGTTTAATTTGGTCTGGAAAAGGTTGTATTTTGTCTGGAAATGTTATATACCCATACTAACGTCAGCTGATGTCTTATTTTCTAAAAACTGTACAACATAGCCAGATTCACATAACGCCCAAAATAAGATTCACAACACGGGCCCCGAAAACAAACGTTTGATCAGTTGCCGTTCTTAACTTCCGTTTTCGCCATGAAAATGGGTTTGCCCAACATTGTCGCGGATGATTCTGCTCGCACAACCTGTAAAATTCAGCTCTACACTTTCAAGTTTAGGGGGTCAACAAAATCAGAATACGTGAATATACGTTGTTTTTAGCCGATTTGAGGGTTTATTGGAATTATCCTCAAAGTTGAACGAATGATTTTGAAAAATTTGCAGTATTTATTTCTTTCTTTGGTACATTCCAATTAAAATACCCTAAAGGCGGTTTTTCGCAAAGAAACGGTCATAAATTGACTGGAGAATGTTGAAAATCAGGAATAACTTTCGAATTCTTCAAATTCTATTTTTCAAAATTTTAAAGGCATTGCAGTAGCGCTGTTTTCCACTTACATTCGGTTAAAGTAAGGAAAGTTGTATGAGGCCTCGCACCAGGTGGTTTAATTTTATCATTCCTAGTATCCAGAATTCCAGAAATATGGCAAAAAAGGGAATTAGACGAAAAACACCGAGTAAGGGACCAACCCGTCCTCCCACCATATCCACCCCCCGTCATCCCTTAGGGTCCACCCCCGTCCTCCACCATATCCACCCCTCCTACGTCCCTTCCAAGGGTCGTCCCCTCCCCGTCACATCCCCTTCGTTACAAATCTACTTCATTATAGTGCTCGACGAAACAGAAGTGATGTGGAAAAGTGGAGAGCTCGACCTCCCTTCACCGCAGCGCCGCCCCCATCGCCACAGCACCTCCCCCCCTCATCATCATAGCACCCACCTCCTCAACGCCAGCCTTCCAATTCCAGTGTTTTAATATATTCAGAGTCACGCTTCCCCTCTCTTATCTCACCTTGCGTACTCTCTTGACCCGATATTTCCGTTACCTTACAATTTCGTTAACCTTCTCCCCGATGAACATCCTCTGGATTATTATTTCTTTCACCCGTAGATTGACTTCAAAATAAGCGCAATTATTAAGCACCTTTAGATTCCAACCTGGGTGTGAATTCACCAGTGGCGTAGTTTGAAGAGGGGCAGGGTGGGCAGAGCCCCTCAAAGCCTCTTAAAGGACGCAGAATTTTGTTGTATGGATACAATAAAAAATTAATAATTTTACCCTTCCAACTTCAGTTCTTAACACGTTCGACTAAAGAATGTAATTAGTGAAACACAACGACCTTTATTATTATACAAATCCGGTTGCCTAGCGACTTGAGACGATCTTAGAAATAAAGAAATTTTTATTAGGTTCGTTTGTGTAGGAGCAAAATGGCGTGGATATTATACAGCCCCACGGAGAGTTGAAAATCACTAGTCAACGAAACGGAAATGTGGATACTGCAAATAGGAATGGTAAAAAAGTATCGCTACTTTTAGATTCTTTTTTCCCCCAAATGTATCGGAGAATCGATTCAAGATGTCGAGAATCGGCCCGATTTTTTACACAACTGATTTAGGTGGGTTGACGGACAACTCACGAAGAAAAATTGATAGGTAAGCGGTAATTTACGAGGGAGATAGGTGTCAACAATAATAATTTGTGCCACGACATAAACTCAACATGAAACATGTAGGTAGTTAGTTATAAGAAAGAAACTATACGATTTAAATAGGCAGGTAAGTACCTACATTTTTTTTTAAAATTAGTCATTAGAAGTTTCTGACACTGTTTCGAAATTCGAAGGATTGATTCTAGAAAAAATCGATGTGATTTTCTCATTTTACGATGACTCATTTTAAAATTCAGAAAAGTATCGATTCTTGAAAGAATCGATACTTTTATAAAAAATTGATATGATTATTTTTGATTCTTTTTAAAAAGATCGATACGATTTAAATCGATTCTTTTTGAAGAATCTGACATTCCTAACTGCAAACTTTAATCAAGTTGTTCCCCACTACCTTTTGGGGCTAGTCCATACGCGATTTTCCCCTAGAAAAATATCGATTGTTCAGTGTCCACCAAAATTCCCCTACGAACTTCCCCTACTTTTGACTGCCAACTTGATCAAGCTTGGTTGTTAGATTCAAAACAGTTTCCCGTTGTATTATACCATTCATTTACTAATAAAATCCCAGTTAATGTAAAGCAAAAATACAATAAATAGAAGCCTGCAGTGGTGATTGAAATAGTTTACTTAATAGAAAAGATTAAAATAATCTAGTGAAGCAATATTTATATTCTAACCCAGCATATTGCTGGTTTGAGTTTGTTTACATTTTGTTATGTTTTTTGATATCTGATTCAAGCCCTGTATTTTATTTCGCGTAGGTAGGTACCTACTTATATAATAAGGTTGTGTGAAATTGTTCAGAAAAAGTTATTTTCGCGTGGAAGTAACAACTGAGGATAAACCTGTAAGAGAGAAAGTCCACATAGGTATATGAATTTTCATGCAGTAAATAGTATAATAAACTAGTATAAATAATCTATATATATCCATATCTATATCTAATCTATATCTATATATAGTTTATTATACTATAATAGTATAAATAGTCTAGTAAATATTATAATAAACCTAGTGCTCCTCAGTTCATCGGTAGGTACCTATTCGTATTTATCGTAGTTTTTAACTTTCTGATTAGTTATTTGGATAATATTTTTTCTAAGTAGTATTATGCTTTAATAATCCATAGGTAGGTTTATGAATATGAAAGCGTCCGTGATTTCAGATCATTACAAAAAGCCATTGAGCACCTACCTACTTATATGAACGTTTGACAGTTTATTAACAGTCTTCGTATACTCTCAGCAACAAGCACTAGAAATTAATACTAAAACTATAAAATAAAATGAAATCCTCGACTCTTGCTCCCTCCATGAGAAATGACTCAGCCACGCCACTGGAATGCACATATAAGAATGACCACAAATTTTCCAAAAATTAAACAGAATATGGACTCAAACTAAAATACAAAAGTTCATTGCATATTGTAAATAGTAAACCAAAACGTTGCAAATTGTTACATAGAGGTTTATTATGTCTGCATACAGATATTTTATAACGAAACATGTAGTAATAAACATAACTAACTTGGTTATTCCTACAAATCAAAACATAAACAAAACACACTGATAACATCATGTCTGTGTGTATTGTTAATGTGTAAAGAAAATGTGTTGCAACAATTTCTGATGATTTCCGTTTACAACCGAGTCGTTGCTAGGGAAATGGTACTTCGTCATTTTTCATCCCACAAAATTCGTTGACCATTCGTTCGAAAGCTCTCGATTTATCCAAACATATTATGTTAACTACTGCGAAGTGCGTGCCTAACCAGCTGAGTTATGAGCATGGATATTTGAATAATTGTTAACACACAGGTGATCATTCGCAATAACTGATATTGTGAACATGATTGCAACCGCTTGATAATTTCTGATGATTTCATTGAGCTGTCGGTGAGTCGTTGCGCTGGTGATAAATAAATAAAACAACTTGACAGTAGTGATAAGATTCATCGCAAAATCCAAGCCATTCTTATATGCGGGTTTCACGGGTTTATGTGAAACGCTTGAGCTAAAACACATTCTTTAAATTTGATATTTTGAATTTAATTTTTATCTCCCTGAAGAAGCCCCAGTTCCTGGGGGAAAAGTTGGAGATTAATAATAAAAACCAGATAAGAGGCATTTTGGTTAATTATTTTCAATAATGAACCTTTGTAATCGACCAAAAAAAAAAATTTCCAACACCCCCTGAAAATTTTTCGGTTTACGTTTCAAGATGCGTAAAATCCTAAAATCAAATAAAAACGAGTTCCACTATCTGCTTTACAAACAGATACCATGTTACATGGATATGTCTTTGATTGGGGATTTCATAACGGTTGTCCTCGAGAGTTGTAAACAAATACTTTAAGTTTAAACAAATCCCTGGGCCACATCTTGACTAATTCTAACAAAACGGTTTACTTATAGAAATGTTGAAAATAACTGTGGAGAGAAGCCACTACAATGAGTTGTTGTTAACAGTCGACTGTTGTCAAGAGGATGAAAATGTTTCCTATGGAGTGGAGTAAATGATGCTATTGCTTTACGTTAAGAATATTGTAACCGGCTTATTAAAATTGTTTATAGTCCAATCAACTTAGTTTAGGAATGTAGCCAGGTACGTAAGGAGGGGGAAATAGATGTGAACATTTATCACATAAATCAAGCGCTTTCCAACGAGTGGCGAACGATTTCTCTGCGATGAAAACTGCGGAAGTTGCATTCCCCTAGCAACGGCTGGGTTGTACCTACGTGAAAAACACTGAAATTGTGACACAAATTTTGAGTAACGGAAATTTTTGGTTGACCCCCCAGAGCAAAGACATGACATATCCATGTCAAAAAACATTAGTCCGTCCGTCGTCCACGGCTTTCTTCCGTAAATACTAAACCAAACTATATGAAACTTGTGTTAAAAATCACATTTGGGGTCTAGATAGTCCTAGAAGCTCGGCATCAAATTTTATCAACCCTAAAGGGTTGTATTAAAGAGCTAAACATTTAAAAAATCGAGATCTCGAAAACTTTCTAAGTAACAGTTATAATTGTTTGCTTGTCAATGATAAATTGAATCCCAAAGAATCGATTAAAATCACCCGCAACGCTGTACGTTGAACATCGAAAAAAAACCTTTGAATTTCTAAGCGCGAGAAGATAAAGAAATCACGCGCTGCTAGCGGATCTATTGAATAGACGATCAAGCTCAAAATTCCTTCAAAAATTGCTGGATAGTGATACTGGAATGCATAAAGATTGCCTTGTAAAAACCGCTGATATAATGCCAATATTGGAATTATCAGGTGATATAGTTCCAATGGAATTATTATAACGTTGCGAAATCGAGTTTATTAACTATTGTCCGTGAGATGTACCGTCTAGTGAAGTATTGGTACGTAAATGTTAAATTTCATCTCTTAAATTGCTCCCAAGTCTACGTATAGGTAGCGGAAGCATCGTTTTCACTTTCGAGAGATTCAAAAGTTGTGGTCTCCTCTAAAATCAAACGGCTGTTTTTTTTTACAGTGGTAAAATTTCCACTCACATTTTACGTTTTAGACGATTCTGAACAACTTTGGTTCCCTGAACTGTGTGTATGTCCGCGAATCTTTATAACAAGCTTAATTTTCACAATATTCAACCGGTTCTTATGAAATTGTCATGGTATGTGCGGGTAAGGGTAAAGATGGTCCCCTATGAGTTTCGTTGTTCCCATACCCGGCGCATTTGCAAACATGAATTCCATCAACCATCATTTTCTCACGCCCCCGTAGTCCGATCACGCTCAAATTTGAAGGGTAGGTAGAAGAAGTTAGTTTGGGTATTCCCTAGCAATTTCAACATGATCCTATCATTAGTAGCTATTGCGCATGCGCGAATATTTATTCCTTTTTAAACGAGCCTAATTTCAACCGTTTTCTTCTGATTTTGATGACATTTTCAGGGAATGTGCGGGTTAGGCTGTAAATGGACTACTATTAATTCCATTATTCTCAAAGCATTACTGCGTTTTGCACATGCGCAAACGTAAATTCCTTCAAGCATAATTTTTTTTTTGCCCTAGTCGTTCAATCTTGCTCAAATTCGGTGCATAGTTGGGTGACAATGGACCAATTATTCCATGTCAATTTTAACCTGATTGCATCATTATTAGCTCCTGCGCATGCGCGAAAGTATACTCCGAGAACAAGGTCTAGTTTTTATCAGATTTCGATTACATTTTCTGGGAATTTGTGGGTTAGGCTGTTGATTGTACCCTACCAATTTCATTTTTCTCAAATCATTGCTCCATTCTGTTTACTCGCTAACGTAAATTACTTCAAGAATCATTTTCCCGTTTTTTTAAACATCTCTACTATAAAGCGTAAAACCGCGGGGTCTTGGAACTGTAAAAGTGCGAACCCTTCTCGGAGGCACATTGCGCCATGTTCTGATCAAATATTACGTACGGGGTTTAATAATTATAGACCAATGATCTGTGAAGTCAATGTAATCACAGAAATAATAAACCATTATGTGTAATAATTTTCAGCGTTTTATTAAGTTGTGTACCGCTTACCTACTACCTCCAAAAATGGGTAGTATTGATAAGTAGTACCAGTTCGATTGACTCCAACGTTCTCAATGAAGTGACTCGAAATTCTTTTTTTTTTTTTCTTCTTTTTTTTTTTTTTTTTTTGGGCTTATTCAAAGGAAGACAGAGAAAAGGACAAAAGAAGGCATAATAAAAACCAATGACGACAGAGTGAGATGTTTTCAAAATTCCGGGACTTCGGTAAACAAGGCTCACGGCCGCTCTGGATGCTGGTCACGTATCTCCGCTCACAAACAATCATTTACAAGCTAAACACCCGCCTCAAATCGCCTCCTAATTAAAACAACACTATTCTTTACATTTCCTTATTAGTTGAGGTGGATTTTTTTTTTTTTTTTTTTTTTTTTTTACCGAAAAAGAATTTAGGGTAAGGTCGTGGTTGACTTCGCCATGAGGAGTGCCTTATTTATAGGACACTAAAAAAAAAAAAAAAAAAAAAAAAAAAAAAACAGTCCAGTAACATGACCATATACCAAATACAATTATATAAAAATGTGTGCTGTGTATGCATATATATATATATATATATATATATATATATATATATATATATAGGTATACTATATATTTATACAAACATGTGTGTGTAGGGCTTGTAATTTTTTTTTTTTTTGGCGTCCTTCTGATGCTAATAGGGCTTCGTTTATAGACGGACGACCTTTTGGACATCCAGGGCTTGTGAGACAACCCAAGCATGAGAAAACAATGAGCAGAATACAAATCCCTATCAGAGTTCGTGTATTAATGTATGCAATGTTTTAGAAAACTCAATCGAGTTTCGAGATTCTTCCTTTGTTCGATCCCAATTTTTAGTCTGTTTGTGTAACAAACATTAAATATTTTGAATTCCCTGATGGAAGGAAGAAAATGGAGAGGGTAGAGTCGAAAAAACATGTTTTTTCGATAAATTTTCACGACGCTACTCGGGCGACAATTCGCAACCGATTTTCGTAAGTCTTATTTTGTCGGATCCCAATATTAGTCAAATTGTGCAACAAAACCTTGGGAATTTTGGATTTGCGGTTGGGTTGGGGTGGAGTGGGTAATTGCCGATTCTTCGAGTAGGGTTCAAAATGGAGCTATATTTTTTTTGGAATCGCTCAATATCTGATTTTGAGTTTAATTTCAAAACGGGCAACTCAACTTTGGAACTCCTATAAATTATTTTTTAATTCAAGATTCGAATAAAATGCGTTGGTAGTTAATCAAAACTGTTGAAATTTAAACAAATTTTCATAAAACATAATGCAAAAAAGAGAAAAGTTTCCCACAACTATGCTGCGTGACTGGAACTTTCGACTATTTTTGCGGTGATAAAACTAATCGGGGCCTCCTAGGCTTTGAAAATTCGCTCAAATCAGTCATGCTGCATGACAGTACTTTTGAATACCATATTATTATTTAGAATGCGTTTTTTAAGGGATGGGTATCGGTCGACAAAACATCGATGATCTCCTCTTCCACAAATTTTCTTAATCTCGACACAAACTCTGGTTAAGGCAACTAATTACTAATTAGACATTCACACTTGACCTGGCGATTCTCCGTTAATTTCCCATACATTCCATTATTTCGAGATACAGTTTCAAGTTCAGTGTAAACTCTCCCCTTAATGGGAAATCATTGAATCGTGGATATTTTTCTGGAAAATGAATTTGTTTATCGACATGTCAATGTTTTCCATGAAGTGGAAAAAATGCCAGTTGGCCTTTTAAATTTGTATATATTTCAGATACCTACACAAAAGAATTGCTATTAAGATAGGTACGGTTCCACTTCATCTCCAAGTTGTTGTCGTTGCAAACTAAAAATCATCTGCCTAGTTGGGTGCTGGGGCTGACTATCACACGTCTTGGTTATTTCATCAAAACCCTACCGTAATTTAGTACAGTATCGCCCGAGTCAAGAAATTGTTACCAACGCGGAATAAAATTTTTCAGAAAACTGTGAAGCTTAAAAGTCATTTTAATATTTTGATTTTGGTTGAAAAATTTATTTTTTTGGCCAGTGATGCTGCGATCATAAGGCCTTTCCACTTATAACAGCGAGGAATGAAACAGGTGTCTTTGTATATACAGCTTAAAAATCGCTTAGCCCTGTAAATTATATGAATGAAGTACAAGGAATATATATATATATATATATATATATATATATATATATATATATATATATATATATATGTATTTCTTGAAAATTTTCCCAAGTGTCACATTGGAAGAGATGAACCAATGGGCGGTGAGTTGTGACTTATCTCCGTGTAGTCTCGGCGATTCCTTTTGTGGATCTTATCGCTTTCCAACTGCTTGTGAAATCGTTCTGAGCTCCATTTAGATAAACTAATTATTCCAGTTGGCAGACATTGTCGAGGGATCTTCTTACTAGGACGCATAACTGCTACCTCCAACTTTTGATGCCTTGAGCTTCCTCAGAGTGCATTGCAAAATTGAATCATGTAACTGTATGTACGTGTGTATGCATCATATTATATCTTGATATGATGAATTTTCAGTAATCATCGCTCGAATCAGTCCAATTCGATGCGGCTTGAGCAAGTCATAGTATCAAATCAACCCGCGCCATTTTGATTTTGAGAGAAATGCTAGCCATATTTTTCTTGACCTCCGATTCAGAACTAGGGATTTAATTTATATACCAGTCACTTACACTACAATTCATGCGATAGGTATATGCATTTCTTCATCTTAGGCAAATCGAAACATACGTCATCTCCTCATCTGTTCCATCAGATACCAGTAGCAGGTGGATTGTTGTTGGGAACAAACCTTTTACATCCACTATTATGTAAATCCTGAAAGTTGTTTGCTTTTAGTGTCCATCCATGACTGCGTATACTCTTCCAATTTCTTCTATTTCAAACAATGCTATTACGACCAAATTAGGTGTTGAAAATTATTAACATCTGAAAGGACTCCCACAAATTTAGTTAACTTTCAATCATCTGCTTTGTGATTGTGCAGGGGGTTGACAAAAATGTAAACGGTACATCCCCCCTCCCGCCCTCCAGCCTATGGTTCGAGTGGGAGTGGAAAATTTTAAAATCGCGTATGCCCCCTTTCGGAGAAATCCAAGAAGATCCCCCCACTCGTAGACTCCCCCCACTCAGCCGTTTGGCCGTCCATAGCATGGACAAACAGACAAACAAACAAACAGACGAATAGATTTTCATTCTTATAAAATAGTATAGATATATTAATATATAATATAGATTGACTAGTTTATATACATATGAAAAAGCCTTAAACTCTAGGATTCGTTTCAGAATGCCTCAAAACGGATTTCAATGAAGAAATTTTTCAAAAATTTTGATTTTAAAATTTTTCAAGCCATTGCAATAGTTTCATTTTCTATGAAAATTAGCTAAAATTAGCTATTTAGATGGCTTCGAAATTTTAAAAGTGGGCAGGAAGGGTCAGGGAGCCCCACAAATCCGTTTCGTACATCAAAGAATCCTAGATTTTAGTGTGGTATTATATATAGGGTGTATTTCCAGACCATAACTCCCTTTAAAAACGGCGTAAAAATGCGTTCCGACGCACAAAAATCCGTCTTGGCAAAAGACAGGTCAAGTTCGTTGGCCAATTTTTACTATTCAGGCTCAAATTTACAATTTAATGGCCAAAAATGCTAAAAAATAAGTTTTTTGGCGAAAGGGCATGTGGGGTGTCACGGTCAAAGTATTTTTCAGCACTAAGTCGATTGCGACCACTCCCAGATCTCCAAACTTCATAATAAGGACGAAAATTTGATTTTTAGGTGAAAAATACCCATAATTGACCAAATTTTCGAGTTAGGCTGCGTGTTCTAAAATTTTCTGTTCGACATCGTCACACGGTTGTCCCCACAGTTTTATTCAGGACATGGTTGGCCTCAATGATCAGAATTTAAGTACCTAATCTAATGTTGTCCACCCTTCTTTGAAAATTCGCTCTATTAGTCATGCTGCATGACTAAGTACTTTTTTCTTTTTTTGGTTTATTACAAAGATTCATCATTGGAAAATATGAACCTAAATCGAACAAAACTTTTCAGAGACGTCTTACTCACTACGGATGACGCCTCCTACACCACAAATTTGCCGTCAAATCGTTGTTTCCAAAACACGTACTCCAGCGTATTTCACGCCTTATGTTGGCGCCGCGGTATTTTTGCATAAGCGGCCCTATTGAGGAATACAAATGCACCACTTGGGGATTCCTCTTTCGTTTCGGGGTTTTCGGTTTGTTTCCGAGGTTGAGCCAGTCGGTTCTGACAATATGAATTTCTAATCCGGTTAGTTTCCAACTCGTGGATTTCTCTTTCTGTTCAGTTTCACGGATTTTTGGTCGGCGTGTGCGTTCTCTGGAGGCGGGACATGCTGTGCGGATTCCTACGAGCTCAAAGGTGACGAAAAAACACTATATATTATTTTCATTCTCTCCCTTGCACCTTTATAATTTTAAGTAAGGGAAAGGTGTCTATACCCCAACACACATTTTTCATATGTTGCTCCATAAATTCAACATCCGCGAATTCCAATTTTTGATTTTTCGCCTAAAACTAGGATTAACTAGGGTAAGGAAGGGTGGGGGGTCCTCTCTAGTTTTTTCCAATTTCTATTCCTATTTGGCTGTAAGCAGCCTTTATTCCTGAGGTCGTACCATCTGTCACTATATCCTAAATCGCACTACCCACTTCAGTCGATTCACAAGAGCTGTTATTTTAATTAATTGGAACAAAGATTCAACCACTCTGCTGATGTTTTCAGCACAACTCAGAAGTTTGACAAATGTACTCATATATTTTCAATGCTTTCAAGTGATTACAGAGAAAAAATGTATAAAATATTGTTCTTGAATATAAAATTACTAGTCTCAGTTTTGGGCAATAAAATGTTGTGCACACGGCCCTGAATAAACTCGATTTCTTGAGAAGAAAATTCCATTGAAATTATTCTAGTTAGTTCGATCATTGTAGCTTATTTTTTACTTTCCATACTTAAAAACATTATCATTCAAACTCACGTTGACGTTATTTTTCCTCAGACAAACATCTGTGGATCGCCCTTAAGGAGAGTGAACAAACGAACGCACAGCACTCCGGGTGGTCTCATTCGTGTCTTTGAAATTAAATCTCGCAATAACACACTAAGTATTATTATTTCAGAAATATTAGGGATCCTGATTTTTCAATATTTCAACCCTTTAATTGTATCCACTAGGGTTGATTAAAAGCGACGCCTGGGATTCAGGACCAACACGCCAAAATGTGGTTATTATATAGGTAAATATATAGTTCAAGAGGATGTTGAGGTTCGGTCATGAAAAGATTTTTGTCCCGACGTTTCAAAGGTTTATTCCATCATTTTCAAAGGCTACAATTCAAGAAAAAAAAATCGCTAACAACACAATCATATTTTTGGCTTTCTTAAATGTGGAAGGGGCTTAAACACTAATATAATATACATCTGTGACTTCAACGGTGGAGATCGATATTAAATTGATCTCTTCCATCTAAACAGACTCGATGAAGTCATATTTTGAGGGCCATTAATTTCATGTCGTTAGGAGCCTAGTATTATGGCTGAATAAATATCCCTGATAAATATACCTGTCACTTACTGCCAAAAGATTGAAGAATAACCGATTGTATAATAATTTCTATCCAAAATCTGGAAACCACTCCGGTGATTTTAGCTCTCCTGCTAAATAGGGGCAAGAAGAACACGTGTGGTTAAAATTTATCCTCGTGTTCTACCCTGCTTCATTTTTATTCGGTGATATACATAGTGGGTAGATATAAACAATCCGCAGAACCAAAACAGTTATTTTTTGGTCCATTAGGAATAGCTTTTCATTGATCCATTAGGAGTCATAGACAAGGGGAATTTAGGAAGAGCAAATACAGCCATTAATAAGGAAAATATGACAACACTAATTGCTTAAGGTAATTCACGCCCTTCTATATAATAATACCATCAATGTAGGTAAAATACTAGGTAAGTATTATTCGGATCAGTAAAGTAATTATCAGGTAAATTTTAACTTATGCAACATAAATCTCGTGATTAACTATATCTAGAAGTTAGTTGTACCTCCAAATTTTCAAGTTCACTCACCTTCCTTCATATACAACTGAAAGAGATTGCTCAACTAAATTCTAGCATAAGAGATCGAGTGCCTTCCTATAAAAGAATGTGGAAAGAATATAAATGTTTATATGATTATGGACTTCAAGATAGTTCTATAGCGTCGATTGCCAAAAAGTAATTTCGCAATCTTGAAGTAGGTCGGTACTCTGGACGTCCTGTAGGTTCGTAGAATAACACTTGTTGTTCGTAAAAATGTGCTCAAAACCCTCGCGGATACCTACATTTTTGTTTATTTCAAGATATTATTTTGGATTATTAATATAAGAAATAAAGTTTGGAAGCAATATTGAAGGTATCAACTGAAGTTGTACGATAAGGCCGATTGATTGCTCACAAGTAACGTCGAACAGAAGAGAAGATAATATCAACAAAAAAGTTCCAGTCATGCAGCATGGTCGTAGGAGCGAATTTTAATTAATTATCGTACTATATTGTGTTACATTATTTTGAAAATTAAGGACTTAATATTTAAATCAATATTCAAATTAATATTTTAAATCAAATATTAAATTAAAATTAAGGGATAAGAAATTGTTAACTACCAATTGTATGGAAAAAAAAAACTCGTTCTAAATAATATTGTGCGATTCAAAACGAGATTTTGAATTTTTAACTTCTTTGGAGTTTAAGTAGATTTTTTAGCACATTTTAATGAAATCTGAGTATTAGCGAATTTTTTCAGCATAATTTAGTACTTGAATTTTTTAATGTTCTATTTGTCCGTTAATAAACTTGATTTGAGCAATATTCTGCTAAAACAATATATAAATTTAACAATTGTAACGGTTTTTTGTTATTTTTAGTGATTTTTTCAGCACTTTTTCTGAAATTTGGCAATTTTAATGTGCTCAAAAAATGCTAGCCAACGAACTGGTCCTTTCGTTTGGAAAGTTTGATTTTTTGGCGCAAGAACGGAATTTTTATCTCAATCATAAGGAGAGTGATCGTCTGGAAGGACCACATATACATATATATATATATATATATATATATATATATATATATATATATATATATATATATACATATATATATATACCTATATTGATAAAAAACGGATTTCAATGAAGAAAATTTTCAAAAAAATTTATTTTAAAATTTTTGGAGTCATTGCAATAGCTGTTTCATTTGCTACGAAAATTCGCTAAAACAGACATTGGTCGCAATTTCCGTGAAAACCGGACACCTGGCAGCCCTGATTTTGAGATGTCGATTGAGTTCTTTTGAGAAATCAAAATTTCATCGGTTGATTGAGCAATAAAACACCCGCCTGCATCAATCGAGATTCCTTCGCCATTCTAGAATCAAAATCCCCCACCATCAGTTGACTCGGAGCATTTTTATGAGGTCAACGCTCTTTTAAGATGCTGATATTTTGCTTTTAAAAAAGTATAGAAAAAAATCATAACGGCCGAGAGACAACTTTCTGTTTGAAGCACAACAACTCTCCGGCACTGCTGTGTTTACAAAACTAAAGTTAAGTCCCGCCAGATCTGGAAAACGCTCTTTATTGCCTTACAGATGTCATTGCACCTGGTTCAGTTCAGTATCCTATCCCTTCCCCGTGGTCCTTTAAGAGTACCGAGACATCAGTCTAGTTTCATCGTCACAGTCAATGTACAACTTCCGAATGTTTGCGAGAGTGCTGAGTTGAAGTTTGATTATAGTCAAAATACTCGTAGGACGTTCGTGTCTGTTGCTTGTGCGGAGTAGGTACATACTTTAGTAGGTACATTTGTATTTTTAAAGGCCCTCAGTTGTTTGAATAACTTCTCTATGTCATGTCTGAGATTCCTTATTGCCACTGGATAGTAGTCACCGGATGTGTTTCTAGCTTGACCATATAAGAATGTTGGCCAAACATTGTTCATATTCACCTTTTCCAAATCTACTCAAAAATATTCATTCTCATCTCCCCAGTTCTTAACAAATTCATTCCTTTTTGTAACAAGAAAATATAAAGCTTTCATTTTGGGCATTTTGCACAACAACAAATAATCTTCTCATTTGGATTCCTTATTTAATGATTTATGTGACAAGTCTGAATACACTTTCGGTTTAATTTCATTCACATTTTGCGAATTTTGGATATTTCTCGGGTTTCATGCTCGCCGCATGGCTCTCGATTACTCGAAGAAGACTGGATTATGTCATGCATGCACCGTCTACGGAATACGATACCCTATGGGCACACTGAAGTGGGAACTCGTGAGTTTCGTAATATTTTCGTAATATAATTGTAAAACCATTTGTTTGGCGAATCACAGCGCAAGTCTGTTTTAACTGCACATGCATTTCAGTAGCATCCTAAATAACACAAATTGATAATGCAGGGTGGTTCATTATACGAGATGAACCCCTTTATATCGTTTGAAACTAGAGTTAGATACAAAAAGATTATAAATATAAATAAGTATATATATTATACTCTTGTCTCTAAATCAAGTTTCGAAGGTATAACGTGATTTTTCTCGTTGAGTAGATCACCCTTACGGTTAATAACATACATAACATGAAGCTGTTTAACATTTAATATGATTTCTACGTGCATTCAAATGTTGCTGGGAAAAAGTGTCTCAATAAAATCGGCATCCGTCATTCAAAAGTCAACAAGATAATGAAATCAGAATTTTAAATAGACACGAAAACCCTATTTTTCCAATAGTTATTCCAATTGAACCGGTGTGGTTCTCAAGTTAGGCTTAAACGTGATTTTTCCAATCAAATTCACTCACTTGCTTTTATTAGTGTATTTTGAATATCAACTTGCTTGATTTTGATAGATTCACGTTAACATATATGTACGCTATTGCTTGAACATATGGAAACACAAAATTCTTGGCACATTGTTGCGTCCCTCAACAATCATATTTATTGATTTCATGCCATCATTAATTTTTAGCAATCGTATACCCATTCAACTGTTCCCATGGTTTCCGAAAGTTGGATAATTTGTCAAAGTCATTAGCATAATACTTGGTAGTATTAGTAGTAGTAGTAGCGTTTTTTTTACGGGACCACCTAGCAACCCTAGAAGGAACAACAGTGGAGTAGCTATGTCCAAAAACCAGGGGTAGAGCACGTCGTCGATGCTTAGGCCTTGACAGCACAACAAGCTGCCTCCAATTCGTTCTGTTCCTAGCTAAGACCTTCCGTTTGTGAGCTCCTATACCCTGACAGTCTTCAACGACCCCATCCCGCCATAAGAGACCCAGTCTTCCTCTCAGTCGTCTACCTCCAGGATTACCCCTTAGGACACTGTGTAGTGTTTCCGTGTCAGAAATTGTAGGAATATAACCAGCCCATCTGAGCTTCCCACATCTTATGAATCCAATTACTCGTTAGTCACCATAAAGTTGGTAGATTTCGTCATGAATGTACCATGCATGCCAACGATCCCATCTCTCAAGTCCATATATCCTTTGCAGAATTTTCCGCTCGGATACGCCAAGAGCTTCGATTGTTTAGGCGAACAATGTCCAAGCTGCTGAGCCATATGTTAGAACAGGTCACAATAGCGTTTTCTACTGGAGTACCTTCGTGCTTCTTGAAACATCCTTTAATTTGAAATGTCGCACCAGACCAAAGCAACATCTATTAGCTGTGATGAGCCTGGCAGAGACCTCCGTAGAAAAGTCGTTTCTTGAGGTGACAACTGATCCAAGATACCCACACATTGAAAAGTGTATCCTCAACCATAAGATCATCGTTGTACATGATATTCCTGCCTACAACCATACATTTGATCTTCTACGCATTGACTTCAAGCCCCATTTTCAAGGCTTCACGGTTTAAGGCCGGAAAACCCTCTTTGACCTCTCTCTAGCTCCTACCAATAATGTCAATGTCATCTGCGTAAGCAAGAGCCTGATCAGACCAGTGATGTAATGTGCCTCAGATCCAGACCAGCACCCTTAACAGCTCTATCCAGAGCAACATTGAACAGGATGCAGGTCAAGGCATTTCCCTGCCTGAGTCCCCTGGTCGACCGAAGAGATCTGAGACAGGGCGCCAGAACTCTCACCAGAGATTTGACGCCATTCATTGTTACCTTGACCAATTTGATTAGTTTTTCCAGAACGTCAATTTACCTCATAACCCCAAACAGCCCAAATATTGTCAAGCCACAAATCTCCTTTACGCATCCGACCCCCCTCCTTCACCCCAATCCTATTTTAAATTTGAGAATGAGAGGTTAATGAATTATTGGGCCATCAATGAATGGCACCAGAAAGAATGATCAGAAGGTATGTACTGACTGCTGTATTCGGAATCATTAATGGGAATACAATGGTTCCTACATTTGAAGAAATTAAATTTTTCGAGTACTATAATCTCTATTCCGGTATAAGTTTTCTGGTACAATCAGTATTTCAGTTCAGGGGTTTAGGCTCCAAGCGGGGGTAATACCGCATGTTCTCTATATAGTCTCTCCATTATTAATGAAGTATTAAAATTAATGAAAAAGTATTAGAGGCTCTCATTCGGAATCGCAATCAAAATACAAATCTCAAACAGAGGCAGTGCAAGAATAGGTAAGAGTGGGTTGGAGTTTGTCAAAAAAAAAAAAAAAAAAAAAATCTGATTGGGTTCTAAATACATGTCAAAGCTGCAAAGGCCAATGAAAAGACTACATTCATACCACAACGTCCACAAATGGAAATTAAGGTGTAGTCACAATGGCTTCGAATTCAACGCTGCTTCGCTGTCACTAGCTTATCAATTTCATGTTCCAAAAGGGCTCCATTTCAAATTCCAGCACTTTGGGTCAAGTAAGAAAGAAATTAGCTTCAGAGATCCCGCAGCTGATGAGTGCCTCTTTCGTCCCAAGTTTCTCTCTCTCTCTCTCTCTCTCTCTCTCTCTCTCTCTCTCTCTCTCTCTCTCTCTCTCTCTCTCTCTCTCTCTCTCTCTCTCTCTCTCTCTCTCTCTCTCTCTCTCTCTCTCTCAGCGGTTATAGTTCAAATTTCAGCTCTGTGAAACCGGCTAGTAAAGAAATTAGACTCGGAAGAAACTCAGTTGATCAGTAAACTTCTCCATACCTTGTAAATTGTTCACAGTGACCCAAAGGGGCTCCATTTCAAATTTCAGCATTCTCGATTAGTAAAGAAAAAACCCTTAGACCGTTTTTCGGTTGCTATCGTAACGCAATTTAGTTAAAGTTTGTGGTTGTTAGATCAAGATTAAAGCATGTAGGTACCTTGTTAAAACCTTAGAAGAGCTGAGTTTCTCGCTTTACTCCATCTCCAACTCATATATAGGAAGTTCACACAATGTACATATATAAGTTGGTCCACACTCTTCTTACCCACGAGGGAATTGAGATATTCACGATGTTGGTACACCTAATGGGAGAAGACGATGCACCACGCAGTAACACGAATGCTCAATGCTCTACAGCAGAGCGGTAATAGAAGGAGGCCTGGAGAGGGGGGAACTATGCTGGGTGGAGGAGGCATAAAGTGTTGACAAGTGGTAGTGATTTGAGGGAGAAGTGAATCGATTAGGGACACAAGTCGAGCGACGGAAGTGTGGCCCGTGTGCACACAGAATTGCGTCCGTGTGTGTCTCCCGGAGGGTGGGTGGCCCTTTTCCGGTCGTTAGGGGCTACCCCGTCACCCTACAGAAACGGTCTCATCTCAAAAAGCATCGTAAAAAAACAAAAACTATAAGTACGTGTTTCCGCTACTCTAGTTGGCAAGTGAAGGGATCAGAAAAACAATCTGAATTTATACCGGTCGGCAACAGAAAGATGAAAAGCGCTCTGTACACAAAGGTTTTCCTTATTAGACAGCCCTCCGTGTGCCCCCTACGTGTAACTCTGATTGTTACATTAACATTGGTCCATTAGTTTGTGAAAAATATTCCAAAAGGGTTTAAGCGGACAGACGATTTTTTAGTAATACCTTGAAATGCTAATAAAAAACATTTGGGGATGGAGGGGGGGAGGGGGGATAAAATTGGTTTTTTTCAAGGTCGATCATTGAAAATAAAAAATCAATAATGTCTGCTAATCGGATGAGCTGTACAGCTTCCGCTATTGCTGTAACACGGAACAATACCTGTGTATAAGTTGGGAGGAAGATTGAAGTTACTGAAAGTAAACGAAGTACATAATTCACTGCCTTATGGCAAATTATCGTAGAAAATTAAACTATGTTGCAATGGCTCTAAAAATTTTCGAAACTTTTCTTCATTGAAAACCGTTTTAAGGCATTCTGAAAATAGTTCTTGAGAATGATTCCTGACATTTGCACTTTTTATATGTATCGTCATTCCAGACGATAACTCTCCTTCAGATATAAATAAAAATTCCGTTCTTGTGCCAAAATATCAATCTTTACCAAATGAAAGGATAATTTTGTTAGCCAGCATTGTTTGAGAACATTGAAAAAACCAATTTCAAAAAATGTGCTTAAAAAAAATCGAAAGAAATGACCAAAAACGGCTAAAAATTGTTAAATTTATATTTTTAGCAGAATTATAGTCGAAATAAGTTTATCAACGATGAAATAGAACATTGAAAAATGTATTCACAAATTTCATTAATATTTGCTGAAAAATCGATTTAAAAAAAAACTGAACAACTGCCAAAAATCAAAAATCTGTTGAATCGTAGAATATGGTTTATAACGGGTTTATTTGCCATTCAATTGGTAATTAACAATTTCTTTGGACTCAAATCACACAAATTTCAAAACAAGATACCATAATATGAATACGATAACGAAAATTCGCTCATAAGATCATGCAGAATGACTGGAACATTCTGTTCTTCCAGCCGTACAGTAGTTGGAACTAATGTTGCTACGGTGAAAGCGCCAAACCTCTGTTACTGAAGGTTAGCTTTCGCATCAGCAAAGTTCCCTCTGCCTTGAGCTAAGTGGTTGACACCCACCCAGCTCCTCAAGTTGCGATGGCCACGATGCTCGCCTCTTAGGAACACTTCCTTTACCACTGACCGTACCCGCCATTTCGATGTGCAGTAGGCCGTACTTGGATCCCCTCATCATATGCACCAAGTATGCCACTTTTCTCCTCTTTATAGTGGACAGTAAGTCCTGGAATATTTTTTTGTCCTTCAGGATATGACAAAATAGTACGTGATGTATCTACTAAATGACAGCTACCTTCAGGTCCATGACCCCGTTTCATACCAACCTAATCATATATTTGATGATGCGCCGAATTGGATGAGTTCCGACCGCATACGGTGGTCTGCATGTTATTGAATGCACCTCTAGCAATCTCAATGCGATTCCTGAGCTTTCCTTCTAAAGACTACGTATATCCATGACCTAGGGAAAAAGATAATTGAGACGGGCCACATGCTCAATCTGCCGGTAGTTAACCATCCGTTGTACACCCAGGCCCACAGCCTGGTCGAGCTTACAACCAAATGTTACATATACGAAGAAAAAAATTAAACCCTAGGAATCGCTTCAGAGTGCTCAAAAACCGATTTCCACAAAGAAAATTTTGATTTCGAAAGGAAACTCCATCATTTACGTAGGTACCTTTCGGAGGAATCCGTCGTCACTAGCAACTCGAGTACTGTGGCGAGCGCTTTCGATGCAAAGACATCACCATCAACCATCACCAACACAGTTCAATTACTGATAATTTTACTATACTACTAGCGGAAATAACCCTATATATTTAATAAGAAACTCCATCATTCAGTCTGGTCCTGAATCTGAAAATCACATTGCAGTTCCCAGTCGTATCTACATCCTTTTTTCTTATTGCTCTTGAGCCCTCGGTTGGTCTAACAATACTCCATGTTCTCTCAATCGATTTTCTTTGAAATTAAACAGCGTTCTATGTAAAGTATATTAAAGTTGTTCAAATACTTATTTTTACATAGTATTCTACGGGATTGGTTGATAAAGAAGTTTCACAAAGGTCAGTATCGATTGCGTTAAACATTAAATTACAGTTAGAAGGGTTAATTTTTCCTTTGGTCGCTTGAAAAAGAAAAAGATTATTTGTTGAAGATAATAAACTAAAATCTTTTCGTGCGGTTGTAAAAAAGAAATCCAATTGACGAAATTGTGGTTCCACCACACATAATGTCTTGAAAAATTGCTTTAGAAAAAAAGGGCCATAGTTGGTTTCAATGCCTTCCGCAAAGTTTTGATATCATAAGTTCAAATGCTACAGTAAATCACACGGCAGTAAATTTGACCGGATAAAATATTGGCGTTTCAAAAAGGCATTCAAATTTTAACTTTGAAAGTTGTAAATTACTTTACAAGTCTATAAAAAGTAATATTTAATACTGATATTCGCTCGTATGGTCATGCAGAACTAAAAAAGTTTCAGGCATGATTGTATAAGCGAATTTTCGTAAATTACCGTTTCATAGTATTGTCATACATTGTTTTGAAATTTGAACACTTTGAGTGCACAGAAATTGTTAACTAACCCTTTATAGCAAATAAACTCAAATTTTCTGTCATGCTATTTATGTAACGGTAAACAAACTCACGTAAGTAAACTTCAAGTACAACCGCTCCTTTTTTTTTTTTTTTTAAAAGATTTTCAAGAAAATTGTTCACCACCCGTTAGCTCTCAATTTACCTCAAAACATCACGCTATCAAATCCCCCTCCTCTTACATGTTTACAAGTACATAATTGTACAAGACTTGCCGCTGGAGGTCAGCCAATTTTCCTTCATTCTATACATGTAACGGTCTCACAGATGTATAGAGGGGGAATGGGGCTCCGAACTCGAGAAGATTGAGGTAGAGCGCAGCACGTAAACAAGGACCTTACCGATTTGCTCTTCCTGTGTTGACGGACCCAAGTTGTTTTTGTTTTGTTGCCGATTTTTCGGTGTTTGTGTGTTTCTTTATTATAATGATTTATTTATTAATAATGTAATTTTATTTTTTACCAGTATTGATGAGATTGATGGTGAGGGGAACGAATTTTATAGAGTGGAAAAGGGTGACGCAAGGACCAACAAGATCCTTGTTAGTTTGGTGCTTTTCCAAAAAATGGTGAACGATTTTTGTTCGAGGAAAAAGGTCGAACATGAAGTTAAACGTATTTTTCTAATCCAGTTCACGTACAACCAGTCATTGCTATGGAGTTGTATGTAACTTGATCATTTTCACCCAAATAATTGTTCACAAAACGGAGACAGACCATGGACCTTCTAGGAACCGAATGAATGATATGAGTTATATACAACCCGCTAAACCAGAACATTTGTGAAGGATGACCAATGGGTCATACCTTAGCTCAAATGTCTTGTTATTATAATTATTCATTGTTATTTGGCAAATTGTCTTGTTCAAAGAACAGAAAAATTGTCAATGTAGTTGATTAAAAAAACAAAAACAAAAGATCGATCGTTCATCTCTTGTTAGAAAGCCTGAAATGAGCCAAAATCTCTTCTTTTTTTCACCCCAGAAAGTTGAAATTAATATAGAGCCTTTCTGGGTTATTTAGAGACCAACTAAATGACGGACTCAGTGCTGATCAGCTGAATGAACCAAATTCTCTCCTTTTCACACAAGAAAGTTGAAATTTAATTGGGAGTCTTAATGGAACACTCGAATGTAATAACGAGCTCCAGCCTAATCAGCTGTGTGAGTTGGATTCTGTCCTGCTCATCCTAAAACGTTGAAATTTAATATGGATACTCTATGGGAAATCTAGAGGCAAATGATTATGACGGATTCCCTCCTGATCAGCTGAATTAGCCAAATTATCTCCTTTTCACTCAAGAAAGTTGAAATTTAATTGGGAGTCTCTCTGGAACATCAAGAGACGAATGAAATGACGGGCTCCAGCCTAATCCAGCTCATTGGTGCAAGGTTTTGTACTGCCAAGCCACTCACTGATTACCTACCGTATTTCTATTAAAAAATTCTTATGGATAGAGCTTAGATTACGTCCTGAAAAGGATTAAATGACTTCACATGCAAAGTGACGTTTTTATGATAATGTAACTCTCTTCGTCATCAGAAATAGTGGATCAAAACGCAGTTTGTTCTATAGTAGATATCTTGAAAGTAAAGTAGGTAGACAATGTTGAGGATCTTTCCCAAAAAATTTATACGAAATCAAAGAAATTGTAAATTTGTGCGTGTTTTTATGGATTTTCGCTATTATTAAACCTAGTAAATTTTCAATTTTCGGATTTTCTTTTCTCAAGACTAAACAGAACTTCTCGAATTTGGGAGTTGGTCAATAACTTGCCGCAGTTAGATCTCCGTTTGAAGATACTGAAACAGTTGACTTAGCAATTCTGCCCGCTAAGAGCCTAGCTCACTGTTACCATCTGCTATATAACACTGAGTATGCACTGGTTAGAATTCTGTTTCAATTATTGAAGGAAATAAGCGAGCATTTTAGTGTTCTGTACTACGGACTAGAAACGTGGATTCTTACTGAATATTTGTCTTATGAAATTAAAGCCATTGAAATATGGAGCTATCGTTACCATAACTGATAAGAAGTCTGATCTCGAAGTACTTTCTGATCCATCTAGGTAAAGTCATAGAAGACATGGCCAACGCCAAAAGACAAAAATTAGAATATTTTGGCTACTTCATGCATATTGAAAGTACAAACTTATTCTAATCATTTTGCAAGGTGTGATAGTTGGGAAGAGGTGACCTGGGAACAGGAGAATGTCCTGGTTGCGCAAATTTCGGCAGTGGTTTCGTATGAGCTCTTGTGACAATCTAAGTATCTAAGTGATTGTCGTGATTAAATTTCTTATTCTTTACAATCTAGATCTATATATTTAATGAGGTTATGGATTATTAAATGACGTACGAAATCAATCACTTGAAATCTTTTAATACCAATTTCTTCGAATGGCGCTCCAAAGGAGAGATAACCTTTGGGTGGATCCTTGGACCAATCTGAGTCCAGATATTTTGAATTTAATTCAATGATAGGTAAGAAGATGCCACAAGAGGTGAGGATGGTAATTGGGTTATAGATACAAATAAATGGGGTAGGAATAATAGTTTATTGCTATCCGCTCAAGAGAGGTCTTACCTTCAAAAATATATGATCTGGAATGAAAGGGGGTGCTGACGGAGTCGGCGTTCTTTTGGGAACGTGCCGAACTTTGTTTATAACTGCTCAAAACATAGGAACGTAGAGTGTAACAGTTCCTGTCGAAGGAACTGTTACACTCTACGTTCCTATATTTCAAGCAGTTATAAACAAAGTTCAAATCAATGTGTCAGTCGCCCACGTTCTAAGAGGACACGGCGTGTTAGTTAACGGTGTCCTTCATATTTCTGAAGCCTTGCCTATTCGACATAGCTTTAGAGGGTTGTTCTAAAAACAAGGTGAGGTGTTCTTACCCTTAAAGAAGGAAAAACCACTATTCTGGAAATTGATGTATTTATTATATTGTGAGTCGTTGATCCCAGTAATTACAATAAGATTAGCTCTTATATCTTAGCTTATTATATCTTTCTCGCCTGATTGAGAACAATTACTTGTCTTTTGAAAGCTCTGAACTGTAGAATGGTTCACTAATTTGATGTAGATCGCATGGTTGGCTGTACACGTGGCTAAATGTTATCACTTACCGGAAGCTGTGAGGGATGAGCGGATGTATTCAAATCATCGGCCAAAGACAAAAATAAACCCCGCGGAAAGTATGCGAAGGAAACTCGTGAATTTTCGACGGAGAGAAAAACTCAAATGCGGTAGACGAGCACGCTCCAGCGACCGGTCCATAGACGCCGAGTGGGATTCAATATTGAATTTGCGTGTTATCAAGCTGATCTGCTGGATAACTCTGAAGGTAGCCTACCGTGGGAGTTGGGAGCCTGTCGGATTACCGCTGCTGGGAGGGCGGTCAATTAATGCCTCTTTACGATCTTTAATTCGCAGGATTTTTAACGTTACAGTAATAAATTATGTCAACAGCTTTAGTACATTAATCACCCGGTTTATTGGTAAATTTGAAGGTACAGATGTTTAAATTTTCACGGAATCGGTATTTATCGCTTGTAGTTTTTAGGACGGCCCTCTCGATGGTTGCACATATAGACAAGACTTCGTATATAGGAGGGCCAGGGTATTGGAATTTATCCATGGGGGTGTGGGACAACCCAATTATGAGAAATTACTTATAAACTCGTAAACGAGTTCCACTATCTGCTTTACAAGCAGATACCATGTTACATGGATAAGTATATCTTTGATTGGGGATTTCATAACGGTTGTCCTCGAGAGTTGTAAAAAAATCCTTTAACTTTGGACTGTAGGCGACGAAATGTAGGATAAAGAATTTATTCTATTATTCTTGGAGACACAATAAGCATACTATAAGTACCTACATACTATTAAAGTTATAACAAAACAACGGTTCACTTATAGAAATGTTGAAAATAACTGTGGAGAGAAGCCACTACAATGAGTTGTTGTTTACAGTCGACTGTTGTCAAGAGGATGATAATGTTTCCTATGAAGTGGAGTAAATGATGCTATTGCTTTACGTTAAGAATATTGTAACCGGCTTATTAAAATTGTTTATAGTCCAATCAGCTTAATCTAGGAATGTAGCCAGGTACGTAAGGAGGGGGAAATTGGTAGCTTGAGATGTGAACATTTATCACATAAATCAAGCGCTTTCCAACGAGTGGCGAACGATTTCTGTGCGATGAAAACTACGGAAGTTCCATTCCCCTAGCAACGAATTGGTTGTACGTGAACATCATTAGAAATTGTGACATATTTTTTGCGTGACGAAAATTTTTGGTTGACCCCCCAGAGCAAAGACATATCCATGTCAAATAACCAATAAAACTCCATCTCAGACCATTCTGAGACCGAATTTGTGAAAAAAAAATCACAAGTGTTTGTCTCAATGCTGTATTGTGTGTGACAGATTCTCGAGATTCTTTCTTTGTTCTATCCAAATTTTAGTCTACTTCTGCAATAAACCTCGGAAATTTTTAATGCCATCATGGTAGGAGGTAAAAGGAGGGGGTAATAATGATAACTCTGGATGTTTTTCACTATTCTCATCTGATTTTCGTTCAGCTATAATTAGGGTAATATAATGGAGGGTAACATATGCATTGTACATATATATACAACTTGTAACATAACCATATACAAGTCAGGTTATAACGGAGAGGGTATTAAGTAAAATCACGATCTATTCGCCACTCTCACCAAAGTTATATACAATCCATTCGTACGGAGGTCCCTAAAATGCATGCATTACTCACTAATATGTTTCAGGAATGTTATCAATATTTTCTTGTTCCCGTTTCCACTATTCCAACATGTCGTAAGGCTAACATACATCGTAAAATTTCATCTAGAACTCTCTTAACACATTGGTTCGGACGATGACAAACTGAAAAAATGCAGTTTCTACTGATTTGTACCTTAGGACATTGGTACATATCGGAATTTCTCACTTTTGATTTAAGAATCAGATCCACGCCTTTGAAAACTCACGGCTACAAGTTTTCAAAATTCCAAAATAATTCAAAACTTCCAATAGTATGGACATTTGTCTATTTTTTTAAATTTTCGAATTATTGATATGAGTGGGTGAGGATTAAATGCAACACCCATGGGTGCATTTGAACACTAAAATTGTTAGGAGATGTAATTCATTGCAGTAGGACCATTTTATATTTTATCAGGTCTATAAAATATATATTTTGGTCTACGCATTGCTCGCTTATGAAAATAGGTACCATGTATTTATTACACGATTGTCACAGAATGGTCATAAAATTAGTGAATTTCCTGTTAAGAACAAGTTTTCTTTATCCTCTTATTTTTCGTTTTCCACTATGTCGTAATTACAATAGAAAAAATTTACATCTCTGTGAGAATAGGTAGATTTTGGAAAAAATGTAATATTTTGTTATGCGTGAAGATATTGAATCACTCATTTTACCTGTCAAACATACATCAAAAGTGCAGAGAAAAAATTCCACGTAGCGAAACTCCCAGCGGATGTTACAGGGTTAGAGCCTTTGGCGAGGTTTCCCTCGGTCCCATTGACGGTCGATATTTCTCATCCTGTGACGTATGTAAATGAACGGCGGGCGGAGGAGCGAGGGGCAAAAACAATCCTCTCCTTCCTCTCAGGTTCCTGTGACTAATTTCTGACGGGTCCCTTCAGACTGTCAATCCCAAATCGTCTTTTTGCTCTGAAGGTCCGTTGCAGGTGTCGCCTTTGGCTCCGAACCAGACTCCTTCACCCTCAAGGACACACCGCGTCAAAATCCGTTTCTTCAACAATCCACGGCGCAGTCTTTTAATAAAGTGACTTACGGTCATTTTAATGTTTAGTGTCGGTTTTGTTCCGGGAGGGATGGGCATGGTGAGGAAAGTGTAGTGCTCACAGAGCGTATACACTAAATTCTTTGGCCTCACTAGATTGTGCGCTGATATTAAATTTAATAAAAATGATTGGTGATGATTTGGTGGATTAGGAAAAACAGAAATTGATACGGCAAAATACTATATTGAAAAGTTAACCTAGCAAAAGCATGCCAAAATAAATATAAAAATAGAAATAGATATATATGTGAATAAATTGTGATGCAATAAAGTAAAGAAATAGAATTGACAAAATGAGTAATAATTAATTCATCACTGTTCAACTAATTGTCTGTGGGTTAGGTTGTGGTTTGATGGCGTAGATAGATGAATCGAACAAGGGGAAAATTGGAGATTCAGCGCTGGGAAAATTCTGGTTATAGTCAAACCAAATAAATTGAAACTGACTGACCTCAAATTCGCTGAGCCCGAACGTCCACGCAATGATGAAGCAGTTCAACCTGAATGAACTCCCAGATTGTGGTTTCGCAAATGATTGGCTGCTGAAGAACTCTTGGTGCATGGAGGCGACCGCCTAGTGGAGGAAAAATATGGGGTGATGCGAATCGTACGTTGGGATCGGGTGGCGATACTGCGAGAAACTGAGTGGCCCATGGGAATAGTAAAGGTAGTTGACTGTTGATGTAAGAGAGGGGCAGGCAGGTCAGTTCATCAGTCAAGACAGACTATTTGGTTCTAGGGACCAAATCTCCCGATGATGATGTTGATGTCCGATGGTCAACTGCGGCTAAAGTTCCAACCAACATTTCCCAACCTCATCACAATACCAGTTACCCAAACAGGCATGGTTCGCGATTTCTGGCTGTTAACGTTCCAATGGTAACATAACAAAATGGACACTGATGGTAACACCGGGACTGACAGTACTCAAGATTTGATTTTGGGAAGATGAAAGGTTACAAACAATATAATTCAACATAAACTACACTATAAAGGCCATAGGACCTTGTTCATCTTGCAGAGTTCTGTTTTCCGACTATACTGTCTTTTTATATATTATTCAATATTTATTTCACTAGAACAAAAGTATTTCTGGTTTCGCTTGTAGAAAAGAATGCACAATGTTTTTATTGAACACATCTGGTAGTCAACGACTATTAATAAATTATTCAGGGAAAATAAACTTAGTAACGAACATTGGGACTGGAGTCAATTTGTACATCTTCACAGTTCATATGACAAGAATATTTTTTCTTTCAATTTTCACAATTTTATTTTTAAATTAAATCAAATTATAGGCATTCTGAGGGCATTTCTTTCTTAACTATAAGCTCGAAGCTGGTTTGGGACTGTCTGACTACCCTTAAGAGGCTGGCCCATATCAATCAGGTCACTCTCATCTGGATTCCTGGCCATATTATGGGTTATGAGGGTGATGAAGCTCCTATTCTTCTTGCCAAAAAAGGAGCGGAGTCCCATCCTGTAAGATCAGAGCCAATTCTTTGAGCCAATTGCAAAATGCAAAAGCTGTTTAGCAGTTTGCAAAATGTGGCAAACAATTGGGAGTTGAAAATGCGAGTACAGTACTGGCGAAATCTCCCCAGCCTAAGACAAGTAAAACTATTTGTGATGTTCTCGACAATGAAAGCGACTGACGTAGTTGCCTTGGCTAAGAAGGATATCAAAATACTTGTGGCCTAGTAACTGGCCATAATCCCCTTCGATACCATTTGAAGAAAATCGGGACACTAACAACGGATACCTGTCGCTTCTTTGGAACAAAAACAGGGGATGCCGAACACATCAGGTGCAATTGTGATGCACTCGGTCGAGTCAGGTACGATATCAGAGAAAAAGTTATCTTATATCCAGATGATATTTCCAAGATGGCCAAAGTCGACCTTCTCCGGTTTGCCAAAACATGGGGAGAAAAAGTTTTTCGCAATCAACAATAGATTCTTTGGGTCGCAATGGCGCAATGGAGGTTTTGCTGAAACTCAGAACCCGAATTCCCTCAACCAATAATTTAAAAAAAAAAAACGAAGTTACTTGAAAAAATGTGGTAAATAGTTTTCTCTCAACACTCTTGTACCATCTGAACATTGTTTAGGTGAACTTAAAAAAAAATAATTTAAAAACAATTATTACCTAGTCTTAGTCTTGTCATAATGATCCCCGATGAAGGCAAAAACTCGAAATTAGCAGTCTTTTTCATTTGATTTTGTAGATAGATTTTTATTAGGTACTTAACATTGGGTTTGACAGACCAGAGATCATGTTTCCATCACGCTAGTCAAAATATTATAATAGACTCATTTTCCGGAAGATTCCTGTTCCTTCCATTGCTGTATTAATACTTAAAAAGATGGTACTTGAAGCCTCGTGACACCCAAAAAAATCCTCTACACAGTACCTATAAACAAAGTAGCGCGCATCAAGTAGGCCTGAGCCAGATGTTACCATCGGAGGTTTAAAATAAAATCTAAACATCCACAGCAATCTGCCAGCACTCTTTCATCATTCATGGGAGAAATCCTCCAAAATACCATTGCTTTGTCACGGACCTGACCCATCTCACTCCAAGTACCCGGATGAACAGGACCAGTTACTACCAGGCAGTAAATTTGCAGTTTTAGAGAAAAATCTCAGGATTTCAAACGCTTCAATAAAACTGACCCTTAATATGAGATACCTTACCAACCCAAATGTATGTAAGTTAAAAGGTAGTTGTTGAATTTTCAAATGGAAGTTGTTTTGATAAATGCCGTTGAAAAAACCAAAAGTGGAAACGTCAAATTGCGATTTAGTTTTTCTTTTGACTGGCGCATCTCCGTCAAATTTATTGCAGCTGTTTTAGAGCCAATGCTTGCATATGATACAATCATCTACTCATATGGGAAGATCATATGATCTTCTCTTCTTTTGGTGGAATATTCGTACTCCTTGCAGCCTGCACCCCTGCACAAGCATTCTCGTCCAATTCGTCGACTTCATTAGAGAGATTTTATACCTCTCGTATGCGAAAATGGACACACAAACACACACCCGACAAAATCGCCTGACTTTTGACCGTGCCGTCTTTTGTTGTCGGTTTAACCTTTGTTTTGTCTTTCTTTCGTGTTTTGGCATTTTGTTCTTGCTTTCGACATTTTATCGAAGATTTCAGCTTTTTCATTCTCAAGATTTCATTTCGAAGTTCATTTTACACGTTTTAAAGATTTGTGTTCTTCACGGGTGAACCTTTTTCGTAGGTATGATGTTGAGGTAAGTGGTCGTTATTTCTTACTTCATGTTATATTTTATAAATTCTCTACTGTGACAATTGAGTTTTGAGCAGTGATTCACTACAAGAGTCACGTTAACGTCTCTATAAGAGTTCTCTTTCTCTGGGGCTTACGAAAACGCTACGAGAAATCGATGCGAAAAGGTTAGCATTCATTGTGCTCGCTTTAACAGCTTGTTTTCGTGTTTACAAGAAATACCAATACGAGAAATACAAAACCTCTCCATTACCATCTTCACTGACATCTATATCGTAACCTTCTTCTGAAGTAGAACTGTGATACTTCTTCCAATAATACTTCTTTCTCTTTGGAGGGGCGTCTTTTTCTTCATATTTCGCTTCTTGAATTTCGGCAACTTCGACGACTCCATATTGCTCTTCTTTTCTGTCATTTCCGTTATCTGTTTGACGGGTTCCGTTGACGTCAAAATTCTAGATTTAAAAAATTGGAGATACAATAATAGTAACAAATTTGACAAAAAATGTACCAGTTTGATTGTCACCCATTTTTCCGGGTCACTTTATATAGATACCCAGTGAGCAAGGAGACCTCCATTTTTTTAAGTGTTGATACACCAACAAATGGAACAACCTTCCTCGAGTCGCTTAATGTCTTGAAGCATACAACATTGTTGCAATTTAAAATTTCAAGTATTTATTGATGATTCCAGTAAGACAAACGGTTGTAACTCCCAGAAAAAATTCAGGAAGGGAGGTTACATTATTATTATAAGCTTGTAGGGTCGGCGGGCCGGAATGGGAATCCACTTCGGCGTTCTGGAGAGGTGTTAGCGAGACATTCTTCAGAATTAATTGTGGGGGCATGAAGTGCTTGGAAAAAGGGGGGAAGAATAACAAGGGGTGGTTTTGCTGAGTAGACCCCCCTCCCCATCGCTCTATCACTACATCATCCTACGGGTCTTTTCAAGCTGAACCTACCTCCCTTCGACATCCGTATCCTCCTTCCCGTTACTATCTTTCAACCAGTGTCCCTGTTAAACACGATGATGCGACTGTTGAAGGTCGTTTTGTAAACATCGTAGTTGGTGTACTAATTAAACATACGCAGGGTTCAATGCAGTTTCATCCAACATTGAAATTGAATTAGCTCTCTCAAAATCCCATCCTGAGCAAATTTTAAAATACGTGGAAAAGTCAATTCTCATTTTCATTTACTATATATTACACCAGCGCATTCAGCCTCAGAGACGTTGATGGCTTTTGCAAGAGGTGTCAAGAGAACTGACTTTTGGGTATGGCTTACAATATGTAGTAATAATGATATGGTTTATATATATATAGAGTATTAGAGTATGGCGGATATATAGAGATTCCAGGTCAATTAAGAGTCAAGTTGTGTTAAATGCGAAAGACAAAACCCAAAATCTAAATGGATGCCGCTGATCTGTCGACGCTCCACATTTTTTCATGACTCCGAAATAAAACTAATGTTAGGCATATCGTTTTTTATTCAATGGCCAATGTACAATTCGCTGTCAGTACGTCGATGCCGGTACTTTCCAAAGTATTGTGAACTGGCAGTGAGGGCTTTGTTAAACCGACCGTTATTTGGCGCAGCAGTTTATGGTGAGCAACTGTTCCACTGAAAGGTATTTCAAAGAGTTCTGTGTGTCAAATGTAAAACGGACGAACTCGAATTGGAATGCTCGTCAAAATCGGAAATTAATTAACCAAGTTAGCCTCTGTAGATATTTCTAATGTTATTATTGACTGCTATCGTACACCCTTTCACGTTCCTCAGTGTGTCTGATATCTGTTTTGCATCGCGTCGTTGTGTTCAACGCTACTTTATTTTTATAATTCTGTTCGACTTGAGTTTTCGTTACTTAATATGAGCACCAAAAATTTCTCATTTCCTCAAAATGCGAGCAGTGGCGAATGGAATGAGTTGTCACTTTTAGAGGCCCCCAGGTAACACCACAATCTCATTTCGACGACACGACATTAATCACCATTTCAACCTATAATTCGTCAAGAAAGATCAAAACATTCCGCGTGTACCCATTCAAAACTTTTTGTCCACAAAATATCAAATCCAATGAATGATTTATAAGGTGAGAACACGTGAACGGAGGGCCCGAACTATACGAAATCGAACGACCGACGGGGAAGCACGTGGTCAGGTCAGAACCAGCGGGGATTAATGGATTTTTTGTTGGCCTCGACGGCATTTTATTGTTGGCCCGTTTGTGGGGACAACTTGGATTTCATGGGCGGATTTTTTTTTTTTTTTTTTTTTTTTTTTCTGTCTTCGCTTTCGTAAGTCCGAAGAGAGCGGACGATTCTGAACAATAAGTTTACGGTCGGAAACATGCTGATGACGAGTTATCACCGCATTTCAATCTAATACTACCCGATGAAAGGCGTGAGGGGTGCATTCATTCTTATCCCACCGAAAAATTAAATCATCGATGGGCGTTGAGTTATTGGAATCGATTGTGACCGAGCATCAACGATCGAATCTTTCACTGGGCTGATAAAAACCCAAACCGCTACAATTTAGTTCACAGAGGTTTGTCATGTCAGTATGATACAGTCATTCTGGGCAGATCATTGGTCTACGTACATAAACTTCTGGTAGTTAATATAGCTTGTATAAAGCATCACGCATGCATATGCAATTTGAAAGAGAAAACTGAATAGGATTGATCTGAATCGGCGTTCTCATGTATGTCTGAATATCGCTTTGGGCGCCGTTCTCACCAGTAAGGCGCAGTACTTCAGCACTTGTGAAGACGGCACAGTTTCATGTCGCGTAGGTCGTACATGCCACTCCGGAAGATAGGTTTTGTGTATTGTTCGAGAGAACTTCTTTTATTAAGGTAGTTGCTTTTCCAGTTCCACCTTGCTCAACTTCCGATAAAGCAATTCACTTTCAAACTCAGTATCCGAATCTCAATCATATCTAAGCAAATTCAGCAAATATTCTTCAATTTTCATATGCGTGAGGCACATCTAGATTGCTGTCCACGACTTGCACCACGAAACTGTGTACCGAAGTGTATTTTTTCTAGCTACGCTGCGCTCCCCCATCTGCGTCACACAGCTCAATGTGAGCCTTAGCAAATAACTGTTTATAGTTATTCACAGATGGTACTTTGCTTCTATGAAACGATGTATTACCAAACGTCTCTTCAAATTCATTCTTCTGGCCAGCAGTCAACTTAAGAGATATTGTGGAATTAACATAAGTTTATTAAAAGTAGGTATCTTTAGATATTCTAACTTAATCACTCGCTACGACGTTGTAAGAACTCATTTTTCCAATGAAGAAAATGGAATTCGTTGTAAATTTGGTATTTCCACGAAATAAGTCCCTACCCGTTTTTACAACGGTACTGTTGATCGACCTTGGAGGACATATTGTAGCGGGTATTATAGAGGATTTGAGTGAAAGTCTAGATCCCCAGGGCCACCTTTGATATGTTACTGTCATGAAAACCTTGAACAAAAAACACATCGAAGATCCCAAACACTCAAAAAATCTTTATCAACAGTACCGTCTACGCTTCAAGTGGTGCACCAAGTCGAGTACTGAATCAACGTTCATTTACTCATGCTAGGCGAATTTTAGAGCGAACCTACGTCTTAATAAATGAGGAGAAACCCAAGTGACTGAAGAGGCCATAAATCCGCACCTTCCCCTCTAATTTGCATGACAAGATTTGTGAAATTCTTGAGGGGGAAGAACTGATTGCCGCCCTCCAACTGATTCCACCGAGAGTTCTCCAAACCACTTGCCTTCCACTTCATGAATATTTACCCACCGCCTTCGCTTCTGCATCAACTGTCTTGTTTATTTCTTCTCTTTCCGTGCCTCTGTTCAGTTTTAGTGTTTTGTCCCCTGTAAGCACCCTTGTCTTTCTTGATAGCTCATTGTCCACCGCCCTATCCGTTCCAAGTTACAGGTGATCCGAGCTGGTCACGTGATAGACATGTTTACCTTTCTTCTGGATCGCTGGTCTGACAGAACGTCTGTCCAAAGTCCAAACTTTTGCACTAGGAGATGTTTACAGTGCACGTGGTAGGACCTTCGAACTACCCAATAATGTTGCAACGTCAGTTGAGAAGTAACAACCCAATAGATTGGAAGATCTGATTTAATGCTTGCTAACGGAATGTGATTGTTGATACACTTGTCGGTACCTACCTACCTTTCCAATGATCTTTTTTGTTACTTCGAAAAATTTTTACTTCTTCACCACCCAACAAGAAGCCTTTTATTGCACAAGAAGCGGAAAAGACAATATAAGTCGTTTAGAAATGAACTAAGTTGATTCTGCACTTTCCCAGCTTTTTTGCTTCATGACCTGCGGCCAATTCTTTCTCACACTCAAACTACACCAAACTACATCCCGATTAAAATCATAGCAGTTGGATCATTCCAATATCTAATGTCACCAACTATTAATCAAAACGTAAAACCACAAGAACTACTAATAGCAGTCGGCATTATTGTCATTTCAACATTTATACATTGGCCCTATAAATAATGAGGATTTTATCCATCATCAAACTATTCATTAAACAACATACTATTTCTGACTCATCTTGGGAACTGTTGAATTTCCTGAACTCTCCATTTGCTAACAATCTCATACAGGAGTGCTCAAAAAATATTCCACCGCTATTTTTGATGTAGATTTCAATGAAACTCTGACAGAATCATACAAAAAATAGCAAATTATTACACAACGGTTTATCATTATGTTCAAATTAAAAGGCCATTCTGCGCAGATCACTGGTCACTACTTGAGCTGGACTTCAAGCAATTCACAATCATTTCTCCAGTTTAACTAAAATCAAGCATTTCACTATGGACGAGAAAACAGAGTAGGATAGGCCAGAATTAGCTGAAGTTCAGTAGGATCGTGTATTCTTTACCCGTTCGCGATTCACAGTCTTGTTAATGACACACCCCCCACCACACCACTACCACCACCCTGTGAAGCACAAACGGATGATCTTACGCAGTACCCCCGGTGGTTTCATCCTATTTAACCGTCTGTTTAGAAATCTTCATGATAATGACACCTCACTCGAGATTTCAGGCTTCCCCTTGGCCCATGTCTACATTTTTGAGCCTTAATAATTATTTGAACTTTGGTCTAAAGCATAGTTTGGGAGAAAATCTACGGACGCCGAACTATTGTTTATTACTAATTTATTTTCATTAATTTATTTTTCAATATTTTTTCCATTATTACTTTTCTTGATAAACTTATCTTGAGATGTAAATTTCGAGGTGTTGAACAATTCATTTTTTCGGTAGATTAAATAGGGTCATTATAGAAACCTATAAACCAAACGAGGCTCGATATTTCGGCCATGTGCGCATTCCACATAATTTGTGAACTACAATTTTCATTTCTACCTCTAACATATACAAAGACAGAGCAAAAACACTAATGGTACTAAACGCACAATAGTGCACAACAGCGCTTCCCCTCGCTTTAAAAGGAAGCGGTTAATATTTTTGTTCACAGCCCATCGCAAGTCGTCCACAAATAGAATCCGAAATGCGAACAGACGGACAGACACGTGTTCGTAGCAAAACAAGTGCTTATTGCCAGGATTACGCTGGCCAGAAGTGGTTATGATAATTCTCGGGGATTTGAGAGAAATCTGCCTCAATATGTCTCTGAAAAGGGGGTTGTTTGTATCACCGAGTGTGACTATGTTAGTGTAAGTTTGAGTGGAGGGCGCGGGATTTGCTCCTCTGAATCAGCCCGGAGTGCTGTGTGGGTAGCGAGAAGGGGGAGATTCCCAAGGTAAACAAAAGAGTGTCGTGATTCAGAACGGGGCCGAGTTAGGTACCAACCAACTCGCAACTCGAAAACTGAAATACCGATCAACACATTCGTTCGCTAGGTAGTAACAAAGTGTCGGGATCTTTGAGAAGATCGTTTTCCGAACCACCCATTGGATGCATTCTATAGATATTTATACATAAGCAGTTACCTAGTTATGAACAAATTGGGAAATATGTGTGGGGATAGTCGCCGATCTGGCCAATATAATACAATCGTGGAAATTGTTCACCAAATGAACGGTTCAGTATGTCTGGTCAAAGGCCCACGAAGGATTGTCGCGAAACGTGAAGACAGACGCAAACTCGACACGACAGGATGAACTCTAAATCGGTATTGGTTTGCTCTACTTCAACAATTATTTCCTGGCAAAAAGATATACAAAAAACTAAATGGCAACAAATAAGTATACTCATACTACTACGCTAGTACGGGTGTTCGATATCGACAAATGTATCCTCGAGTCAGTGTGATACCATGGTTTGCTTCATTTGAAATCAGCAGATCAAAGATTCGACCATTAGCCCGTATTCGCTCCAATCTCAGTCCATATGGTCTGGCCTTACCTAACAGTACTGACATCCTAAGTTATGCGAATTCTGTACAGTTTACAGTGTCGTAGAGAAAACTCTTGAGCATACCTAACTTCATGACATGTCAAAAACATTAGCAAGAGAGACAACATTTAGAGTACCCCTTCGACTTTGAACAACTCGTTCATTCTTGGGCACAGTTAGTATATCGAGGAGCCGCTTTTATATTGAAAATTCTAAAGAATTTGGTTCAATCTGGAACGAAAAGCTATTAAATTACGTAAAGGAAAAAAATAAGAAGCAGATATTTCGTACTTATGTTCTTATATGTAGTAACTTATCGAAAAGAAGACCCAGCTGATCTGACTTCCTCACAATCACTTCTAGCGCTCCCGAAGAGGCTGCGTACCAAATTACAGTTTTCTAGGGTGTGCAAGAGAGAAATGCGGTTCATTGCTCACCAAGCTGATCTACCTCGCAATCACTATCACTGGTCCTCATGAGGCTGTGTACTAGTTTTTAAGACTTTACAATGTACAAGAGTGAAGTTAGCTTTATCGCTCTCACAACTGATCTGATTTCCTCCCAATCACTTCCAGTGGTCCCCAAGAGGCTGTGTACCAAATTTCAAGGCTCTGGTAGTCAGTCGAAGTTCGGTCTGATGAGAAATAACAATCTTTGACCGATTTTCGTAACGCAGTTTTTCATTTTTATTTTTTCCATTTTTTATACTTCAAATTTTTCACTTTTATACTTCAAAACTTTTATACTTCATTTTCAAACTTCAACTAGAATTTCCCTACTAAAAGATGAAAGATTGATTGATTTGTAACTGCATGAAATGTCAAATAAAGGCTTCGTGGCTACAGTCAATGTTAATTTATAGGAGAAAAAAAAATGTGTGGGGGGTCTTAGTTTGGTTGAAACTCATATACAGAAAAGAAAAAACTGTTCGAAACCACACCGTAAAACAGGAAGGTTCATTAATCATGTATTACATTACATTACATCGGTATACATTACATAGGTAGTAAAAAAAACTTAGCCTTCGGCATTACTGTTTTGCGCAGATCACTGGTCTATAGATATTGAAATAGCAGTTTCTCCACTTCTTGGAGTCTTCTTGGATTGACTTATCGATATGTTTTCGGGTAGTGAAAGTGCATGAGTCAATGGCTAGTTCAGCTGATCAGGATGGAGCCCGACATTTCATTCGTCTCCTGGTGTCCCAGAAAGTCACTATATCAAATTTCAACTTCCTGAAGTAATCAGGATGGAGTCCGCTATATCATTCGTCTCATAATGTACAGGAGGTACTATCAAATTGTACTTATACAAATTGTACTACTCAAATTGTGTACTATCAAATTTCATCCTTCAAACGAGTATCTTTTTGCCTTCATTTTTCACTTGGTTAATGAAACACATACTCGAGGTTAATGAAATCTCGTTACTACCAAGTCACATATTATACCTTAATCATGGATGGCTTGTACAATATTGTTTGATTGTTTGACTTTTTCTGTAGCTCAGCTGCTTTCATTTTCAAAACGTTTTAGGCAACGTAAGATTTCTGCCTAAATTTAGATCTTTTCAACGTGTGGTGAATCATTTCAGTCCTAGGAAGTTACATTTCCCAAAGAACGGCTCCGTTTCAAGCAGAAATCATTAGAAAACTATTCCGGAACCGGTGATGCGAATTTCAGACTGACCCCCAGCCCAAAAATGTATTATCCATGTTATAATAGAAGACCTAGATACCTACGCTTCATCAGTCCAAAAAAGTCATGAAAATTTGAAATCAGATTTTCACGTTGTTCAGACGATTTTTCATTCACACCAGTTGACATAATTTTTTCTTGCCAAAGAAAACCACAAAACGAAAAAGAACAAGATTTATCCAGTTCAATCGTTAGCACGACCTTATGAGCACATTATCGTATTTTTTGTTTGTCTCATTGTGCACAGTATTGAGATAGAAAACTGTTTATATTTACATTTATGCCAAATAAACTTTTTCTGAATTATAATCTAATATGAAAATTAATATATCTTTATTCAGTGCAAACTTGATGTTGTATTTAAAATCTAATATTCAAAATGAACAAATACCTTCACAGGTACTTTGGTGTATTAAAAATACTTAGGTATAACTCATCATTGATTTGATCCAAACCTCTTCAATATCACCGGAACATCTAGTCCTATATCCATAGCTGTGAATCTTAAACAGATATTCTGTTGAACGTAAATGGTTTCCCTTTTATTTATATAAGTGATCATAAGTTAGTGTCAGTAAATGACCAAAGTTGATTTGATCTGCGTTGTAGGGATGGTAAAAAATAATCGATTTCTAAAGAATCGATTATTTTAAAAAAGTATCGATACTTTTGGATTATTTTTATTTTTTTAAGTATTGGAGAATTGATTCAAAATTTCGAGAATCGGAGGCGGATTCTTTTCGATAGCTGTGTGAACAGACATGATGAAAAACCACCTCCACATACTTTGGTAATTAAAGTTGAAGAAGAATTAGGTTAATATGTTTACTGTAAATAAAAGTACCTAAAGAAGCCTTTGTTTTATGGTATTGGTGAAGGTCAATGTTTTTGAAATATAGTTAGGTACAATAATTGTTTCATTAGCTTTGATTCTTGATATACATATCGTTACATTTTCCCATCTATGAACAAATAATATTGCTAGATAAAGTCGGTAAAAAGAGCTCAAGGTTATAAAAAGTTCATGAAATATTGCATGTTTATTAGTAGGTAATGTACCTTCTACGTTATTGGAATTTAAGTACCTAATACGAATACGTACTACCCCTGTCTCGTGAACAACATAGTTAGGTACCTACCTATTTTAAGTTTGAAATATTCATCATTGGAAAATGGTAAAAATTTGTGTACATTTTTCCATAGAAATTTAGTCGGTTAAAAGTTAAAATCATTTTCGTTCTACATCTACTAAAAATATCGATTCTTGAAAAAACCGATACTTTCTTAATGAATCTATACGATTCTTTTCGATTAATTTCAAAAGAATTTCTTAGGATTTAAATAGATTCATTTTGAAGAATCTGACATCTCTATGTTGAACGTCCTTATGTTTTCCTTTTATAATTTAATAATGATTAACAGGACGTTTCCATTTGTTTTCGTCACGTCACGAGCGTCACGTCACGGTGGGGTTTTCTATTGATTTTCACGTACAAAAAAATGAAATCTGGGGGACAAACCCAGACCCCCGGATTGTTAATGTTAGGATCAAGGATCAAGCCAATGAAACACAGAATGTATTTCGGGGATTCCCCGGAGGGCTGGTGGCATTCTGGTAAGTTTGGCCGAAGTTCATTCCGCGTTCTTGGAATCCAGCTCCTTGGATCGTAGCAAAGAGCTTATAATAGGATAGAGAGCATGTAAAATGTAAATGTTTTGTGCGAATTGTATTCAGCTGAATTGAAGGTAAAACTCAAAACATTACATTTCACCTCGAGGAGTAAGTTTATTGAACTTGGACAAACTAACTGATTTTAAGATTCGAACTATTAATGGGATTAGAAAATTTTAAATTCGCTTATGCCCCCTTTCGGAAGATCCCCCCACTCGTACACTCCCCCCACTCAGCTGTTTGGCCGTGCATAGACACGACAGAGGGGTGGGGTTCGGGGGGATCTTACTGGACAGACATTTTCAAACCAAATAACCCTCCGTAAAAACACATTCTGTGTTAAAATGCGTTACTAGGGAAGTGTAACTCCCTTAGTTTTCATAGCAGGAAAATCGTTAGCCACTTTTTGGAATGCTCTCATTTTATCACAGCATCTCATAATCCCGAAGCCTCTGTAGTGTCAAGGAAAGCTGATTTATTACGCTCAGTTATAAACTAATATTGCTAAGTAACCATGATGAACTAATAATGTATAAAATTAATCATTATTAAGAGATCTGACTGTAGAACCGTAGGTCTACCGTCCTTTTTTTCATTTATATAATCATAAGTTAGTGTTAGTAAATGGCCAAAGTTGATTTGATCTCCGTTGCACCCAACTGAAAGAGAAGATTATACGCCGTGAACGAATAACTTCCTCGTGCCTAGCGTTTGTATTTCAACTACCGGGGGGAAAACCAGCTTCTGTAGGGAACGGGAAACCCCAAAGAGGGAGCAGCCATTTTGAATGTTGATCGGCCACCGGGGAGAGAGAGATGTACCTATTGTTGAGCCGGTGATCCGTATCCATTAGGAAGCCATGTTGGCCTTTTGAATACATTAGAAACGAGAACGGCGGAGTAAACAAGGCCCAGACTTGCCTCTTGGGCCCTCACGTTGTTTGGTTCGGCATAACCATCCCAACAGACCACCACTTCTACCTACTGGTTTGTGGACCCGTCTCACACCTATGTGCATAGGTACCACTCGAGAAACTACGCTTTTACCGTCTATACCTGTCTCTGAGTTTTACTGTCGTGCATTCATCAAGGGGTTAACATTCATTATAGTACGTATCTACCTACGCCTGTCGTTTTTGAGATTGTAAAATTATCACTCACCTTCATGCAGACCTAATGATCCTTGGGTGAGAAACTTGATTTAATACAAAACCATTCCAATAACCTTTAAAAACTTGTCTATAAGCTCCAAATGATAATCAAACAAATTTATTCCAAAGGAAATGTATTTACCAATAATTGAAACAAATACATTGATAGAACTTCTTCATTGTCCACAGCAAGCTATCTATAATTACAGTGTTCATTTCTACCTACGCCTGTCATTTTTGAAAGATGGTAAAATTATCACTCACCTTCATGCAGACCTAATGATCCTTAGGTGAGAAACTTGATTTAATACAAAACCATTCCAAAAACCTTTAAAAACTTGTCTTTAAGCTCCAAATGATAATCAAACGAATCTATTCCAAAGGAAATGTATTTACCAATAATTGAAACAAATACATTGATATAAGGACTTCTTCATTGTCCACTGCAAGTTATCTATAATTGCATTGTACATATCTACCTACGCCTGTCATTTTTGAGAGATGGTAAAATTATCACTCACCTTCTTGCAGACCTGATCCTTAGGTGAGAAAATTGATTTAATACAAAACCATTCCAATAACCTTTAAAAACTTGTCTATAAGCTACAAATGATAATCAAACAAATTTATTCCAAAGGAAATGTATTTACCAATAATTTAAACAAATACATTGATATACTCGTAAGAACTTCATCATTGTCCACTGCAAGGTATCTATAATTGCAGTAAACGATTCATACACGGGTCAGATTGTAAGGCAGTTAGAAGGATGAATCTTCATGTTTTTCGTTCATTTAAATTCCAAAATTAGAACCATTTGGGAAAGGAAAGGGAATAGATCTCAGTTAATAAGAGAGATTCAATATTTAATAATCTGATGGAAGGTCTCTGTTTTTTACTCAACCTATCCTTGGGCTCTAGTTTGACTCAACTGAGCACAGAATTAAGTTCTTTATAGATTTTTTATTAGTCCCAGAGATCAAACTAGTCACTAGATCTTTCACAAACTTCTTGTACGATATTATGTTTGCTTATTTAATCCCGAATATATTTTTGGGATCCGGAATTCATTATACGATAAAAACCTTCGTGTCCCGAATTGCTGAGGTTACTTTTGATGCCAAAACTTTTGCCTGCGTGGAATAGGGCAAAACACAAGGCCAAACAATGGTTAGTACGTATGTTTCTCATGACCTTTCAAATTTTTTAGCCAAATTTCGTAAACTTTGGTTTGCCGTTTGAGAGCCAATCGTCGGAGGCCAACAGCCAACGACTGAAATTTCTATTCGATTGTTAGAATCTACAATGAAGATATCTTGAAACTTAAGACACCTCTATTTTGAGAAAGGAAGGGATGGGAGGGAGAATCATTCTTCTTGGTCATTCACAAAATTTCATTATTGAAAAAACTGAGGATGATTTTGACATTATTATAATTATTATCTAGATGTTTAATGTTGAATATCAATGTAGTTGTTTACCAAGAATCGATCATTTTCCAGTCATTCATTGAACATTTCTCTATTGTTTCGAAATTCCATCAGTATAAATTTAGCCATGACTCAATTCGTAATTATCTTTCGTATTTTCAGCATAAGAAACATAATTCCGTTAATTCCTCACAATTGTTGCATTATTTGAATAAAATATTGTACTTCTTATCGCAATGTAATATTGATTTAAAATACGAGCCATCAAACATCTCATTTTCCAACATTCTCGTTTTGTTCAGGTGATCAGATTGTTCTACATACGTTCAATTACTTAAATTTTAGTATTCTTCGTTTTAAGAGCGTCTCAATGTTCGTTTCACAACTTTATGTAATCGTTCGTTATCAACAATATTGAGCGTCTCGTGAAGACAACTCAATTACATATATGTACCTATCTAAATCAAGAAATCATCTATTATTAACCTGAAAGGAATTAAATATCTTTAGTCGCATTTCTTGTTATTTCGACATGGTTACGATTGACACCTTAGTTAATGTAAACTAGTTCATACAGAAAGGTAACATTAGCTCTTTACCTCAATAATTCAAAGAAAAGTAAAAGTATGGAAGACTAAACGATAATATTCTTCCACATTGTCACTGCTACGTGTTTTATTGAGCTACTTTCAGCCAATGTCTTCTTTCTGTAGTTGAAATTTCGAGTCGTGAAGTAAAGCAATTCTTCACTCTCGGTTTCGCGTCCCAGGAAATACTATTTTAAAATCTATACAAAGCGTTGTAGGAAGAAAAGAGACGGCGTTTACGAGCAAGAAAGGAAGGCCCGGATTCTTACAATGGAAAAGAGAAAATCACATCGACGAAGCAAGAGCAATTACAGATGAATATGACAACAGAATATTTCAACAAAGGGCACAAGCTGAAAAGGATAATCAACCCACAGGTTATCCGATTCGAAGACCTCTTTATGGCGCTTGCCGAGTCGAGTTCAGTTGATGCGGAACCAAACATCCCAGCGAAGTCAGCAATAAATATTTTTATTGGCCTCTCATTCTTAAAAGGCCCGCGCAAGCCTTTCTCAGAGAAGCCTTTACCCTGTCCCATGTCCAACACATGGGTCCAACACCCCCGCCCACACCCGCAGGAAACTTGAATGTCCGAGCGGGATCCGGAGAGGGCTACGCCCTGGTGGCTTGGGGCCGGGCGAGAGGGGGGGTTGAGACGGTCTTGGTGGAACTCAGGTGCCCCTGATGGGTTGTCGCTCAGGCGTGACATCGGCGCTTTGCTTACTTAGCAAGTCATTACGTTCGTCTGGAGCCCAGGGGGGTGACCGTCCCTTCTGGTGCGGGTCGTCTCTGGACGGGAGACCGAGGGAGCCTGGCCAATCAACTTACATGTCTCATTAACATTTCCCGGCGAGACGAGGTTTTCGCACCGTTGATTCAAATCAAAACCCAAGTGCCAAGTCGAAAGCTCAGTGGAAGTTAACCGGCAGCAGCGTAGAGAACAATGTCTAAAAATGCTGCAAATCGTTACACAACGGTTCAATATTCCTTTATTACAGGGGTCTCCAACCTTTTTTACTAAAGGGCCACATTATAAAATTTTGGGACAAGGCGGAGCAACAATTTACTAATATTTCCCGAGCCCCCCCCCCCCCCCCCCCCAATACATTCACGAAGTTTTGTTTTAATCAATAGTGCTCAGTGGTTATTGAGATATTCTGGGCTTAGTTTTCTAAGTAGCTATATTCCCTTATATATCTGTTGTTGGGTAACTCAAATCATGTTCTTTTAAGATAGTTAAAAATAATGTTGTGAACAAAATAATTTGTGTGATGTAGATTTTTACTTAGGCCTACTTTCACTAAAAATTTCAATGATTATTTCAAATACCCATACATTTTTAATATAACATAAGGTAAACTTCTAAAAATTATAATAGCTCAGAAAACTGAATTATCATTACTGCGTGTCATAAAATTACATTTGTTCTCTGAAAAAGGACAAAAATAGAGACGATTACCGGACTCGTAGTTACCGGTAAAAGTGTTTCAAGGAAAATATATTTTCAAAAAAAATCTTTTTTTCAGTTTGTAATTTTTTCGAGGGCCGGTCAAAATCTGCTCGCGGGCCGGATGTGGCCCGCAGGCCGTAGGTTGGAGACCCCTGCTTTATTAGATAGCTCTTCTACGCAGTTCTAAAAGTTTTTAGTTTATCTTTTTTATGGTCATTTTCATTTTTTAGTCAAAGAGTTAAGCGTAAAATGTGTTACTTTTTTTATGATGGTTACGCTTTATTTAGCATTTAACCAGTAGTATCCATGTATTAGTAATTCGCAACATACAATTAAATGTACATTTTATAAAGGTGTAATAAATTTAGTTGTTTACCTCATAATTTATGTGATACACACAGCTAACTTTACAATATAATTCCAGCTTATTTTTTGAATTTTAAAATACTTTTTTAATTATTTATTTTCACCGATTTTAAGGTAGCCGGCAGATCCTGGTAATTCTGTAAGAAGGATATTCCTCTTCTTTCCTCTGTATATTGTGTACATATAGCTACCATATGTTCGACATCCTCCGTGGCATTTTCTTAGTATTCGCACAGCTCCGAGTCCGCCAGATAAAACATTTGTAAGCATTTATTGACGCGTCCGTGCCCCGTTCCGATTCTCAATAACGGTACCTATCGTATATCTACTAGGGAGCCGAAATTCAAGAAAGCGTGGCTTTCTAGTTATTTTGTCCATTGAAAGCTTGGCTTTCTAGTTAGGTATTTTGTCCATTGAAAGCTTGGCTTTCTAGTTATTTTGTCCATTGTTCGGTAGTGGTAAGCGCCTTTCTGTAAAGACTCCTGGCCTTACCAAAATTACCATTCGAAGAGCATTATGACCTTGCATACGTCAATTGCGTCTGGCAAAAGGACCGGAGGTTCCTCTATGTTCTCTGTTGGTGTTGTACAGCCTGTCTTGGCTGCCTCATCTGCACATTTGTTCCCCGTCACATTGATGTATGATGGAATCCACTGGATGAAAATCTTTTTTGGTTGAGTAGATGAGTGAAATGACACTACTTTGATCTGCGTTGAATGAACTTGCTAGATTTATCGCCAGTATATCGAGAATGATTCAGCACTGATCTGGAAAGTTGCGGGAGCTATGTACAAATATAGGTACTTGTTTAAATTGTGGGTCAACGTTGCCCGTTCCCACTGCAGTAGGGGATTTCGGTGCCTCCACGAATAGTTAATAATGATTTAAATGTGATTCCGATATCATATCCAATGTTAATATTTGTAATTCTCTAGTAGATAGATTTTTCTTTAGCTATCATGCCCAGAATTTTCAATTATATTCAAAGTATATTTGAGAGGAATGCAAGTAACCACGGTTTGTCCCTCAGTAAGTTCAGCAATCTTGATGAGGAAGGGGTATTTTATGTTCCCACGATCTTGGAGTAGTTGCTGCAAGTATGTGTTGTGTCTCTGTTGTTGTTGAGTGAATGGGACCTGTTCGATGTCGCTTTCAATGACATTCGTCTTGTAAGCATCGTCCTTCGAATAAACAGAGGGGGCCACTTCCTTCTGTAGAGCGTTGAAAGGCGTCGTTTTGGGAACCTCAGTCGAGTTTAAGGTTACGTCATATTTTGCGAGAGTCATCTGTTCAAAATAAGCTAGTTAGTTAAAGTGTAACACTCGGTTATAACGGGGTTGGAGAGATCTGCTAGTCTCACCTTTCGATTCAGCGTAAAAAGTTACGCAAAAAACGGACCCCGAAATTGTTGGTTCATAGAAGGTAATTTTTCAAGAAAACCCTTGATTTTTTTAAACATTAAAACATGATTTTCTCCTAAAATTAGCTAGTGAAATGCGCAAACGTGAATATCCTGATTATCATATTCACGGTTCAATGACCGGCATACTCTCAATAATGATATTGAAGAGCACTTGAAAATGCAAATTAAGTATGCCAGAAGATTTTTAAAATATTAAAGTAATGCTGAAGCAAACTTTAAGAAACAGCGAATAACAACCTTGACAATAACATGCCTTGAAAAAAAGAAGTATAGGAAAAAGTAAATTTTAATGCTTTAGAAAAGTGTACAGAAAGCTAGATTTCATAAGCGAACCTCACTCCCCGAGACCGCCTGGGGGGAACCAAAGCGCCGTCAACCCAAGAGGAAAATATTTTTCTTCGTCGGTTTTGCTTCCAAACATTTTGGAATTTTGAGCTGGAAATTCAAATTCGGGATATATATTTATTTTTTTTTATTTTTTATTTATTTATTTATTTTTTTATTTTTTTTTAAGGCCGCAGAATAAACATATTAAAAAAACCACCAATTTTTTGGCAAACAAACTCGTTCTAAATATTTTCCTATCCGAAAAAGATTTTGGATTTTCACCTTCATTTATCCATTTTTTAGCAAAATAATAATGGAAATTACCTAATTACATTTTTCTGCTTAATATTGTTCATAATTCGTTTACTGTTCTAGTACATTGTTGATATAGGTACTTCTTTTAACTAAAATCTGATAAAAAAAAATATGAATTTTACAATTTTTAGCTGTTTTACCCATTTTAGTGATTCTTTGAGCACATTATAGCTAAATTTGACCAATTTGGTGTGTTCAAAAAATGCCAAACTCATCTTTTCGTTTGGAAACCTTAATTTTATGGCGAAGGAACGGAATTTTATCTCAATCCTAAGGAGATTTATGGTCTGGAATAACAAACACACACACACAAGCAAATATATATATGGAAAAACGTTTAACTGTAGGATTTGTTTCAGAAATCTTCGTTTCAGGAAATTCTCTAAAACGTATTTCTACGTTTTAAAAAATCCGACGCGCAAAAGTTTCCCATTTCTCACTCACACGAATTCACCGAAGAGCCATTTAATTCCTCCTGTCGTCCACGCTATTTCACAAACGTCAAAAATTGCATTCCTCTCTTTTCATTATATATTATAGTAAAGTATTGTGAACGAAATTCTGATCCCATCCGTTCCTTCGTGACTGCCGCCCAGTCCCTCGAAACAAATTTTTTTCGTGGCACCAACCCAATGATAATGAAACTAATAGCGCCTTTAGAGTTGATGAATGATCGTAAACCCCGATTCTAGGAGGAAATAGTTTCAAAGAACCATTCAGAGCAGTGCGCGGCGGTGGGGGGAGGTGACGGCCAGTCGAGACCGTGAGCTCGCATACATTTCAGCGACTAGTACCCTATTGTGCCGGTAAAGGGAAAGAAAAAAAATTTTCTACTATTGTGTGATACGTTTTTCTAGACTCTTGCCCTCCGACACAATGCTGTGACTTCCTCTGCCTTTTCCCCTTTTATCGCAGTTGGAAAAGGTGAAAAAAGCTCTATAGACAAAAGAACAATTTTAAAGTGCATATAAAGACAATCATTCGAATGCCCTCCAATGCAATCAGCGTACGGATATTCATACGTTTATTAAGATTATTACTACACTCGCTAAACTTTGAATAACATAAATTTTTATTCTTCACTTAAAAATAGTTTTTGCTATAGCCAAAGTTACGGTTTTAAAATCGATTCTTACCACAGGATTTTTGAAAACATCGACTAATAATCACATTTCATTATTAAATGGTTCAAAAGAAAATGATATTATGATTCAACGAACTTGTTTTAGAATCTAAAAATTAAATTGTGAACGAACTAGCTCACGAAAAACTGGTAAACAAAATGGCTCATTAACCTTTGTTAGAAAACATAAGTTGTTAATCTGTTCTTCGTTTATTTAGACTATTGGTTTTAGGTTCATTAGAAAGACCAGGAAGCTAACTAATGAATGAGTGCATCTATGTAATTCTGATAAATTGAAAAGTGATTCTTTTTTCTATTTCGTCCTATTAAGGTTCCGTAACTTGTAAGTACCTATTTCACATCTTCACTCCTCTCACTCGCTGAAAGTATAGAATTTATAAAAAACTAGCCGCTCCAGCTCGCTACGCTCGCTTCCACGTCCAGCCGGGGGGCAAGCCCCCCAGACCCTCCATTAAATTGCTCGCTTCGCTCGCAAAGTGTGGCATGTAGGGAATGTAGCTCGCAAAGTGTGGCATGTAGGGAATGTAGCTCGCTTCGCTCGCAAAGTGTGGCATGTAAGAATGTTGCTCGCTTCGCTCGCAAAGTGTGACATGTAGGGGATCTTGCTCGCTTCGCTCGCTCGTTAAGGCTGTATATGTGTAGGAAAAACCCTGGACCCCCCCCCCCCCCAAAAAAAGTTGCTCGCTTCGCTCGCAAGGTGTGGCTGAATACATGCGATACATACTCAGGGGAAAACCCTCCTGAGTCATCGAGTCCCTTCTGGTAAGTGTGGGATGTAGGGAATGTTGCTCGCTTCGCTCGCAAACGGTAGATCCCTAAGGGTAGGTTAAACGTGTGTAGGGGATGTTGCTCGCATGGCTCGCTCGGTACGGCTGTATATGTGTAGGAAAAACCCTGGACCCCCCATTAAGTTGCTCGCTTCGCTCGCAAGGTGTGGCTGTATACATGCGATGTATTACAGTTGAAACATGTAGGGAATGTTGCTCGCTTCGCTCGCAAACGGTAGGTCTCTAAGGGTAGGTTTAACATCTGTAGGGAATGCTGCTCGCTTCACTCGCTTGAGGAAGTTATACTGCTGTTACCTAGAAAGTGTTCGAGGTCTCTATTTTTCAATATTTCAACCCTTAATTACAACGTGATAGATTTGAACGAAATTGATGGCGATGTAACTGGCATATCCCTAGCCGATGTGTGACTTTTGAGCAAAAAAATTTGGTCCAGGTATTTTGGTCGGACGGATGGATTTTTTTTTTATTTTTTTTTATTTTTTTATTTTACACATCTTGAAACGTTAATCAACAAATTGATGGGGAAGGGGAGGTTAATTTAATTTTATTTTTTATTTGCTCATTTATTTTATTTACTTTTTTGTTACAAAGGTTGATTATTGAAAGTAATAAACTAAAATTGGTTGTCCGAATCCATCCATCCGTTGGTAATTAGTTATTTTGAACTGGCTCTCTCCTAGCAAAAAGTTCAAAGTTAACTTGGTATTGGGATATCGAACACAGATAACAAAAAATGCAACGATAGGCATATGGGGGATCCCTGATCCTATTACCTTAATAGTTATCGTCTTTGGGCGTAACGGCCCGTCTAATCGCGTCCTCCCCCCAGGATCGTTGCCCTAATGCCCGATCATCTCCCGTGTCCACGTCCTCGTCTGCCTTTTGTGCGATAATATTCCAACATCTGATTCAACGACGAGTCCAACTGGTCCGAAACTGCACTCAGGCTAAAGCGTAAAGAGCGTCGTTATCGATAATGCGGATCAGCGCTTTAAAACACCGAAGCTCTTGAGATTCTATAGTTTCAAATCCTTATATAACTACATTTGTTCACTGAAAATCGTGAAATTTCATGTAAAATTAACCTGTTAATACCCTTTTAGAACAGAACAGAATATTGTTTATTCGCGAATTTCACATACTGATTATTGTAGATCAATTCCCATGATTTTAATATAGTTACGTGTATTGGGCGCTCTAATTCTTACTTTTGAAGTGTCAGAATGGAGTGAGAAAGATAGGGAGTAGGGAGTTGCGAGTACATTCCAGGTTTTCGTGTTAAAAACAAAATAAATTGTGGAACATAGATATTTTAAGGGAGGGGAACGTTGTCTATTTCCATGAAATAATGAGTTAAAATGTTAAATCGATTTTGACGGTTACGCCACCATCAGTAAAAATAACTCAGGTATCGTTTGTTGCAAAAATAATGTAGTAACCACCAAAATCTGGAGTGTCGCCGCAGCACGGAACGAGGCACAATTAGTTCTAACTCTAAAATTATCACTGACTTTCACATTCAGTTACCTAGCAACCAGCTGGCTGAATGGAATGATGTATAGAGTTTGGCAGTCTGGATGATCACAAGCTCGCATCTCAAGAACCGAAAAAATATAATCCTTCTAGTAAAATATAGATTAATTTGACAAATAGATCAGAATAATGTGTATAGTTCGGTGGTCTGGATGCTCGCAAGTTGTGAGGAAGTGCAGGTAAATCGGAAGTTAGTGAAAAACGTTGTCTATTTCCACGAAAAATAAAGAGTTACAATGTTAAATCGATTTCGACGTTTAGGCCATCATCAGTAACAAACAATAACATTGTTGGTAATTCTTTGTTACTGATGATGGCCTAAACGTCGAAATCGATTGACATTGTAACTCTTTATTTTTCGTGGAAATAGACAACGTTTTTCACTAACTTCCGTTTTGTAATGGGTTTCCACAACTTCGTCGCGAGTGATTTAGTTTGTAGGTAAATGTTGAACGCGTAGGTTCACGAATTCGCTACCTAAGCGTTAGTTGTGCCCCACTCCGTGCTGCGGCGAGACACTCTTACCGAAATCGATCTAACATCTTAACTCTTATTTTGTGGAAATACATTATACATTACTCAACATCAAATTCATTCAGAAACTTCTGTTCTCTTTATTAAGGCATTCCTAGATCAATAGCAACAGGGTTCCTCTGCATGCTGAAACAGTGAGTACCTACTGTAGAACACATCAGTAAAACTGAGTATACTGTACTGTAGAGTGCAGTAGAACTAAACAACGCTGTTGGGGTTCAATCTACTTTTCATCTATTTCTATGTAAACTGTGTGTGTCCTCTCTATATTGTTCAGTTATTTTGTCTCTGATCACCATGCGCTGACCGTACGCCTCCTGAAGTTAAAAGTATTTCCGTAACTTCTTAATGATATTTAAAGAAGTTTCGATTGAAAATTGCGTATTGGTCGATGGTGACGAAACCAAAACATCCATTCTATCAATCCTGAATGGTGAAATTTGTAAATTTGAAAAGCTGTAATAGAAACCTTCAATATAAGGGTAGTCTTTTTTTACTCACAGTAACTCCCACTGAATTCTCAGTTTCATTGGCTCTTCGTGTATTACATACCTCCCTTGTTCGATTGCACATCGAGTACCTACGCTTCTGTTGTTTGGGAACGGGTATGCCACTGCAGAGTCCGCGTTAGAGGATATACAGCGGAAGTTCTTTCACTATGATGTTTTACAAAAAGGGGCATTATAGTTACCAGAAGCCCTACGGAAGACTAATCTTCCATCTTTGCTGTCTCGTCGATGGGTTGCAGATTTCTCCTTGGCCTATTTCAGGGGAGGGTTGATAGCTTTTTCATGTTGAGCCAATTGAATTTTCATACTCCACCTCACAACACCATATCCACCAAGATTGAAGTACGACAAGTATTTTCCTGTTACATGGTCCGTAGTTAACTTAATAATTTGTCTGTAATTTTACCAATCCCTCAGTATTCCACTGATTTATGTGGTATTTACAGATATTAAGCTCGTTATCTCCTGTATAACTTACTTTACCGGGTGTCCCCAAAAACGTACCCCCTCCTCCCTGCTAAAATCGTTAATAATGGGATTTAAAAAAAAAATTTCAATTTTTTTTTTTTTTTTTTTTGTAAGGATCTCAAAAATGGCGAAATTGCGCATTTCACACGTGCGGATCAACCCTTGACGTCAACATTTGACATCAACCTCGTTCTATTCAATAGGAACCTCCATTTTTTTATTGTAGATTTGAATTCTACGTTAAATTTCATGAAGAAATGACCCATCACTCGATTTTTTAGGCGCGCGCAAAACGAGAGCAATTCCGATCCAAATGTGCGCAATTCCACTCTAAAAGTGCAATAAATGTGACTCAATTGCCACATGTAATACATGATTTTGGAGTATATTTTTCGTGCTGAACCTCGTAATGATGTTCATTTATTGATATTTGCAACACCAACTTGGAAAAATACCAAAAAACCTTCATTTAAGTACGCTTTGTGGAAATGTGTGAGAAAGGTGCAATTCTGGTCCATTTTTCGGTGTTTTCCCAAGTTGGTGTTGCAATACCAATAAATGAACACTGCGAGGTTCAGCATGAATAAATACCTACTCCAAAATCATGTATTACATGTGGAAATTAAGTATCTTCAAAAACTCAGTATTTTACTTTGATTGCCCTTTTAGGGCGGAAATGCGCACTTTTGGAGCAGAATTGCGCCAGTTTACGCGCACTTAAATAATCGAGTGATTGGTTATTTCTTCGTGAAATGTCATGTAAAATCGAGGGTTCCCTTTCAAAAATCAAGTATGCTCAAAACTCATCAACAAAACTCATCAAAACGCACCAAACTTCAATAAATCTATAAAAAGATGCTCTGGGATGATGTGGCATCATGTTAAAAAGAAACGCTTGCATACGAGTCTGCAACACATTGGGACATTTTATGTCTTTAGTTACAGACTCGTATGTGTTGCAGACTCCTATGCCACACAGCAGATCCGGACCCTGGGCATCGTCACGTAAATGTCCTAAAGAGGCTACTCACGAAATTACAGCTTTTTAGAGTGTAAATAGAACTACCTAATAAAATGTTTTAACCACCGCTTCACAAATCAAACCGTTCTCGCAATATTCGGATCACCTGCTATGAATCAAATCATCGAAACACCAGCTCAATGAAATCATCAGAAATTATCAAGCGGTTGCAATCATGTTTACAATATAAATTATTGAGAATGATCACCTGTGTGTAAACAATTATTTAAACAATCACGCTCATACCGCAGCTTGTCGGCCACGCACTCCGCAGTGGTTAACGTAATATGGTTAGGTAAATCGAGAGCTATCCAACGAGTGGTGAACGATTTTTGTACGATGATAACTGGCGAAGTTAAAGTTCCGTAGCAACGAATCGGTTGTACGTGAAAATCATTAGAAATTTTTCATAACGTCGCACCGTAAAGTCACACTTTTTGAGTTATGTGCCTTAGGATTTTTTTCAATCTATCTTTTTAACACAGAATGTGTTTTAGCCATGGACTAACTAGCCGAAAATGGAACGCGGGATGGGAACGAAATGTGTGACGGATGATTTTCACGTACAACCGAGCCGTTGGTAGGGAAATGGAATTTCCGCCATTTTAATCGCACAGAAATCGTTCACCATTCGTTGGAAAGCTCTTGATTTATCACGAATTTATTTCGTATTTTTTTTCGTAGTTTCATACTATAACTATATAAATTGATGTTATAAATGAATAGTAAACAATGACGCTTGTTTGGTTGTCACTTGGTTGCGCGACAACGCAATTTTCGTAGTTTCATACTATAACTATATAAATTGATGTTATAAATGAATAGTAAACAATGACGCTTGTTTGGTTGTCACTTGGTTGCGCGACAACGCAAACACATTCTGTGTTTCAATAATTTCGTCCGAAGTATGTAAATAGAGGTAACCGAGGGTCCAGGGGGCTTGCCCCCTGGCGAGGCGCGGAGCGCCGAGTTTTTGTCCATTATTAACGATTTTACCAGATGGGGGGGGGGGGGGGGGGTACGCGTTTTTGGGATCATCCAGTATGTTTTATTTTATCAGTGGTTGTCTCCTTGAGAAGTCTCCATCTTCTAATAGTGAACGAATGAACTTCTTGCATGATCCTTCGCAATAGTCGTATCTTCTTGTGGATTTTATAATGTTATTGATGGAGCTACATAGATTGCATTTTAATCAACGATAACAAGCGCACGTGTGATATGAGTAATATCCTTGCAATGGGCTTGACTCGCTCTTGTTTCACCATATTGGGATAATAGTTATGGAGGGGAGGGGGGAGATTCAAGAATCAAGATAGCAGCAGATCAGTGATGCGCCTACAAAATAGATATTCAATTTTGGAATGATAAAACTAATAACTTCCGGCGTTTTCTATTTCATGAAAACTATTAAAAGTCGGTTGAACCAGCTGTACCTATGCATGAGAAGAATATGTTAGTATCTTCTGTTGAGTTACGACCCTTAAAACCTCCCCCACTGGCCCCGAGTCGTTAAAAATACGATTTTTACTGAGAACTCGTCAGTAAAAAGGTCGAAGGAAGGAGGGATGATCCAAAACACGTGCTGTAATCCTCGCTTTGCTATAATAACGGGAACCGTCACCTAGGGAAAACCCCCCCAGGTACCTTGTCCATCCTAGACAGTCTGTCTCCGTCCAAATTACCCGAGAAACGAGGTCTCACACATACCTTTCCTCCAAATGAGATCCGTTCACACACCTTGCCGACTGTGGGAAACATTTTTGGGAAGGTTGTAAAACTTATCCGCCCGTCTGTTTTCCTTCTTTGTGCCCGCTGCGGAATTTTCCGTAAGCCGGCGTGGACACGTTTCCCATGCAAATATTGCACCGAGTCATCCAAACCACCTGTGTTTGTGTTTGGTGCTTCGCTCATTTTATAGTCCTTATGTGTCGACGCCCAAGATGAAGGTAACAAAACTATGTAGGTCCCATTCCCAGGGTGATGACACCTAGCATTCACATCTAGTGATTTGCTGACGTTTAACGATAAATTCCATTTCTCTGACAACCTCACAAGTGTGGCCTATTGTTTAAATAAAACCGAGATTGAATGATCTAAAACAATTGCCAATCAATTAATATATTATTTATTTATCTGTATATAAAATATTATATAATTAATATTAGTCTTCCACAAGACAATCGTTTCGTCCCCAGGTATGATGCCTGATTTCCAAAGAACTTTTTTTAAATCCCCCAAAATTCAATAACTCAAGCTGAATTCGTATCTTACCAATTATCCCATCAAAGTTTACGTGTGTGTGAGACAGCCTGTCTCTCAGCCTGAAATACTGCGAAGTGTATGCCCATCTTAGAAAATTATAACGTAGATACATCTTTTAAGCATCCAAGCATACCCAATTTATCCATGAGTTGAATCACCTTGCCATTGTAATCCACAGCTCTTGGAAGGCTTCATTTCATATTTCAAACTTTTAAAGAAATGTGGTTCTTCAGTTTTTGAGACTTCGATAATGCAGTTTTCACATAGGTTGATATGCATAATTTTCTAAGATATCGTAATGTTATCATACCTAGTGTGGTATCCACAAGAAATATTTATAGCTTTGGCAACAAACGTTTTTTTTTAAATTTTTTTTTAAATTTATTTATTGGTTATATACTATTTGTGCATTTACCAGAACTGTAGAATGTGTATAGTTGGTGTATAAGTGAAATGGGGATGTTGAATGGGTATATCTTGACATTTTGTCTGCATAGTTCGGGAGTCCTTTTTTTTTTTTTAATGGTGATGTATGTTCAGACAAACGGAAGTTAGTGAAAAAACGTTGTCTATTTCCACGAAAAATAAAGAGTTACAATGTTAAATCGATTTCGACGGTTAGGCCATCATCAGTAACAAACAATAACTGAAGACACATTAGAAAGGACACAGCTTATATAGAGACAGGTGAAGGGAGATTGAATCCCATTGGTCGAGAGAAAGGAAAGGGGCAGGAGGTACAACCAATCAAGTGCATACAAAGTAAAAGGGAGATTGAATCCCATTGGTCGAGAGAAAAGAAAGGGGCAGGAGGTACAACCAATTAAGTGCATACAAAATGAAAGGGGATTATAGCTAATCAGATGAAGTGAAACGGGGGAAATAACTAAACAGGGTTTCAACAGTGTGAAGGGATAATTCCAAGGTTTACAGAAATGGACCTATCAGTGGTGGAATATATTGAGGTATATCCTCATTTAAACATTTACCAGACCTGTCACTTTTGATAATTTCGAATTTTTCAAGTACATTCAACATACCTCCCTTTGGGCAAAAATGAAGAAATTCTACAAACTGTCTGTCTGTCAAATCAAAATTGTAACTATGATTAGATTCCTTAAGATGTTTTGCAAATGTAGACTTACCCTTATTTTCCCTGAAATCCTCCATATGCTCGTCTATTCTTTCCCTAAATTTCCTACCAGTCTGACCGCAATATTCGTAGCCACAAGAACATTTTAATTTATAAACTCCACTTTTATCCTGCACACTAATTTTATCCTTAACGGATCCTAGTAATGCTTTAAGACTATTTTTATTTTTAAAACCTACTTTATAACCTCTCGATGATAGAATTCTGACAAACTTTTCCATTCAAGTATACCTTCACAAGTGTTCCTTATTCGTTCGTTGTTACGAAAACAAGAATTTTGCATTAGGCCTCTACAGTTAAATAGGTACTGATTCTACTAGCAAAAGTTGAATAATTGATATGAGAAAAAACTGAATAGTTGATCATTGATTAATTTCCTTGGAATGTGATTCAAAGATGTTGATTGGTTTTTTTTCAAGTTTCTGATTTATTAATTTATATCATGGGTAGTTTAATTACAATAGTAACAGAAGCAAGTGCCTGTACATTAAATAATGCACATAATAATAATGTAATACATAATGAAGAAAACAGGGGTATAACAATAAATCACACGGGAAAGTTTTATATGAGTTCATGCAACGAAATATCGATTAATCATAAACTATCATGTCACTGAACATATTAAATAAAGATATAATTGAAAGGAGATTGACTGGAGGTTAATTAAATTAAATTAATTATTGCCTTAAGGATTGTGGCTTTTACTGGATAAAGGCATAGGTCAATTTTAGGGTTGTTTTGTAGTAGCACATTCAATTGTCTATTAATCTGAGACAAACAAAACCCATCTTTCGTCTAAAGACTAAGATCGGAGAATACGTATTTACGTTTTGTGAGCAATAATTTTCTATTCATAGGTTGAATAGTAAGGAAATTACCTCCGGAGCTCACTCAGCTGGTCTGGGGGGCTTCAGAATTTATATTTCATTTTTAGGTGCCAAGAGGCCTCCGTTTCAAATTTCAGCTTCATAGGTTGAATAGGTAGCAAAGACATTATTGATTGAACAACGACATATATTAGAAGGATCGTGTTACCGTAGCTACCGTTGTTAATTGCTGCCCGGGCTTCAGACTTTATGTTTCATTTTTGGACGTGCCGGAGGTCTCCATTTCAAATTTCAGCTTTATAGGTTGATTAGCAAAGAAAATAGCGCGAGCTCACATAGCTGATCTTGGGGGGCTTCAGAATTTATAGATAATTCATTTCTAGATGTTCCAAGAGGCCACCGTTTCAAATTTCAGCTCCATAGGTTAAATAGCAAAGAAATTAGGTCCTAGCTGATCTAGGGCTTCACAATTTATAGATATAATTCATTTCTAAATGTTCCAAGGGGTCTTCATTTCAAATTTAGCTTTAGAGGGCGAATAACAAAGAATTCCAGCTCCATAGGTTGAATAGCAAAGAAATTAGATTCGATCACAAGGCAACGGTGACACGAGCCTTCTCGTATTTGTCGATGTTACGCGTCATTTTTCGTTGCATTGTTAGATGATTTTTCATCGAGAAGGTTTCCGTAAAAACGTATTCTACGTTAAAACTTGTAGTAGTATTGGCAATGAGGCGTTGAGGGGACATGTAACAGCGCTGAATTCCTTGAGTAAAACTGCGGAATTTAAGTCTGGAGAGAGTAGAAGGGCAGTCCAAACGTACTTGTAACCGTTAAAGTGTAAGAAAGTGCTATGATCTCTGGGGAGGAGGAAAGTATCTTTAGATAACTAGCCAAACATACTAGTTATTTCTCTGCGAAATAGGATTTTTACTGGTTCCGGTTTGTATACCATGTACCTATACAGGAACGAACCGGAAGGTCGAAGTCACCCTTGCGACCTGTCGCCGTGGATCGTGGAACCGCGCGTGACTTTCTTGCCAACATGGTGAATTCATTTATTGCTTTCTCCGAAATTCCATTCCAGGGAGCTCAAGTTGGAAGCCGGTTCCACGCTGTCTAGTGTGCCTTCTTGTCTTGATACCTGGGTGCGTTACCTTTGGGGTTATGAGAACGAAGGATTTTTCAACTGGATGAGTTATGACTGACCGCCTTTTCTGGAGTAGGACAACATATGGAATACCTACTCGAACGGGTATAGAATCCTATGCTGTGTTCACTGATATGTAATCAGATTGGGTTAAATAAGACGTATAAGTTGATATAGTTCAAAAAAACTTTAATCTTACTTATCGTATTCTTCGTATTGCCTCCGAGTCTACCTATTATAGGTAGCGGATGGATTGTTTTCACTTTCGGGAGGAAAACAAATTTTGTATCTTCAAAATCAAAATTTTCACGCGCATTTTACGTTTAGACCATTCTGACTTTGGTTCCGTGTCTGTCTGTCTGTCCTTGTTTGTCGTGTGCCCGCAAATCCTTGTAACAAGCTTAATTTCCACAGTTTTCATCCGATTTGGATGACATTTTCAGGGAATGTGTGGGCTAGGGAGTGGACGGTCCACTATCAGTTTCATTGTTCCAAACTCAATACTTCACTCTACGCATGCGCTAACGTAAATTCAACCAAGCAACATTTTTCTTGCGCCTTAGTCGTCCGATCTCGCTCAAATTCAGGGAATAGTTAAGAAAAGACAATTTGAGCATTCCATATCAATTTCATGATGATCCAACGCTCCAGCGCATGCGTAAATATGAAATGTTAGCAACAAGCTTATAATTTTCACAGTTTTTATTTGATTTTGTAGAAAATGCCAGTGATTGTGCGGGTTTGGCAGTACATGGTACCCTATCAATTTCATTGTTGCAAAATCAATACTTCACATATTTACGGTCAATTTTTATTTATCGTGGACTGATTCACAATATTACTCGTCATGCTAGGATAGTACAATTGTTATTTATGTAATCTAATCTATTAAATGGGTTGATGGCACATTATGTTACGGTTCGCACCTAGTTTAAAGTTTCCCAATAGACGACCGAATAACGCGAGTCCATTAATCAAAGAACATTATTGTTTGTGCTATTAAGATTGTGGTATTAAATCCAATTTCCTCCAAAACCACTCGCACATGCAAAGAAGTACCTATTGTGCTGTATGCCATTAGAGGCACCTCAAGACTGGCCCTGTTCCCTGTCATTTTGGAATAGTAGATGAGTGCATACGTGATTATGAAGTACCAGATAGGTAATGTTAGAAAAATGTTCATTTGAGCGTTTTCGTTTTCTCGTTATTTGTTCAATTTACAGAGGACATTTTGTTATTGGATCTACAATAGAGAAATCCAAAAGGAAACAGTATCCCCATTTTTTAGGACTACCCTCTGCATTAAAATGGAATGCACAAATCTGGTACAGACTATCCTAAAAATCCAAATTCAATTTTTTAAATCTTTGGATGCACGTATTCATCTCTATGCACTTACCTATCTCTGAACGTATGAATGTATGGTATTGTTTGTGTATGTTTTTGGGGAACCCAGATCATCTGGTGAGTTTGCAGCTGCAATACTTGAATCAGTAGATGGTAAAGAGCTCCGGCAATACTTTGAATCACCCATTTCTTCATAGGGAGTGAAATAGGCTTCAGAGGGTTTGGAGCCCTCGACTATTGCCATTTTCACGCCGTCCGCGTGGCAACATTAGTAGATACCTTTCGCCATGTCTGTTGGGTTTAAAAATTAGATAACTCATGTGGTTCAGCAGTGTCCGCGGACTCACGGTGGCCGCATTCTACGTCATGATGCTGTTGCCAAGCAAGTAGCAGGTGCCCTGTCATACAGTGGTTGGGGTGAGGAAAGGAAGAGACTATATCACATTAGGGTGGTTCAAAAAAAAAAAAAAGTTCTGGGATTTCTGGTCCCCATTGTGTTTTTGCTTCCTCGGTATGTCAGGATGACCCTCCTAAATTTTTAGCAAAAAGTATTAATCCTAACCACTTTACCTGGGTCGATTTTTGCCAGTTATCGACCGCTATCGTAAACCAACCTCTAAATTGGTGCCGACGTGATGATTTGAAGGACGAATTTCAATTTTTTTGGGTCAATTTATGGGTTTTTGCATGCGCTGAACACGATGAACTTATTTATTTTACGCTCCGTCTACTAGTTATTCGGTAAACTGGCAGAGGGCACTGCTTGAAGATAAGTAAAATCGAAAAGTTCTCCGAAAATGCCAACGGCTTTGTACCGAGTATCCTGGAAAATACCCAATTTTATCGGCACAAGGTATTTCGGGACCTTAAATTATCAATGCGACATAATTTCCAGTGAAATTAGGGTGAATTTGTCTATTACCCTACAGTTAATTTGATGTTTATGGCCAATAAACGAAGCAATTAACGGTGGAAAAGTATAGTAAAAAATGGTATCATGTTCAGAACATGCCAAAGCATATTATCCGACCATAATAGCATCTTTCTAGTACAATTCTTAATCGAGCGACAGCATTTTCGGTGAAATTTTCGATTTTTACTTATCTTCAAGCAGTGCCCTCTGCCAGTTTACCGGATAACTAGTGGACGGAGCGTAAAATAAATAAGTTCATTGTGTTCAGCGCATGCAAAAACCCATAAATTGACCCAAAAAAATTGAAATTCGTCCTTCAAATCATCACGTCGGCACCAATTTAGAGGTTGGTTTACGATAGCGGTCGATAACTGGCAAAAATCGACCCAGGTAAAGTGGTTAGGATTAATACTTTTTGCTAAAAATTTAGGAGGGTCATCCTGACATACCGAGGAAGCAAAAACACAATGGGGACCAGAAATCCCAGAACTTTTTTTTTTTTTTTTTTTTTTGAACCACCCTAATATCACATGCTAAGCGACCGGGGCAAAGAGCCGGATATCGTTGCCGTTGTGACCAATGGCTCTGCCAAAATCCAGGATTTCAGATTGTCAATGGACACGGAGCAAACCAAGATGGATGAGACAAATGAGTATGGTAGAAATAACCTACGGCAAGCGGAATCGGATATAAAAAGGAGTAGCGACAAACAACATCGAGGTCACGGCCGCGGTGTGGGTGCAGGAAAAGTGCCACCTAGTAAAAATGACTAAACTGGAGGTAATTGTAAGTACTTCCTTTTATCCCTGTCTCCCCCTTCCATGATCCCTATAGAGCCGGCATCAGTTAAAATATTGGGTCAGGCTCAGGCCCCAATTCTCTCCCAATTTTCATGGTACACTAGGGACGTCGCCGAAATGCCAACATTTTTCTAGGGGGTTGGCGGACAGTTGTGCACGCAGTCAAAGTTTTTTTTTTTTTTTTTTTTTTTTTTTTTTTTTTTTTTACTTCAAGTCTTTGTTTACTAGTACAGTATTATGATGATGCTAGAATTTCAGAACTTTAAGCGTTGAGGGCCATTGGAAATCCTTTCGATTGTTGGCAGGAAAAATCATTTGATAGCATTACTATTAGTTATTTATTTTGATTTCATTTTTACTTGATTTATTAATTAAGTATGTTTGTAGCAAGAAATCCGTTTACCTCAACCCCCGAAAGTCGACTAAATCGTGTCATGAATTTTTCTAGCGAATAAAGTTGGTAACCACTAGCTGTCAATTTATCACTACATTTTAGGGCCTGTAAGCTGCTATTGTGATAAGCTGATAAGCGAAGGGGTCTTAAAATTTGATGCCATGAAATAACAATGCTGTGTTTATGTTATTATTTAGTAATAAATTCATAATTAAATTAATTAATTTCATAAACAAAATGATGATTTTGAATACTTATTCAAGAATCAATGTGGAAATTTTCATCGGCAGTTCATGCTAAAATTTACGTTATGCATTCTATTTACATTTTTCGATCCAGCATTTTGAGCACCACCCTGAATAAATTCTCAACTGATATCCATGGTTGATTTTGGAATGACAAGACGATATAACGATGAGATTTAGGACAAGGGGTTAATGCTGAAGAACGAACTATAAAAAATAAGAATTTATTAACAAAATATCAGAGAAAATTCCATACATCATCAGGGGAGTACCCCTGTTAGTTGTAGTGCCTTTGTCGTTTAACTATATTTTTATTTTGGGGTTATGATTTGCATATGATAAAAATATTGAAGGATTTATTCAGTTTAAAGATAAACAACTAAGATCTAGGAGGAATACAGTAATTTCAAGTGGAACCAGATATCGTGAGGAGGTTTCCTTATCCTTTAAAATATTTATTTGAGGACTATATGGTGTCCTTGACCCAGATACTCGCCTTTTTCAATTTTACATCTTAAACCCACAATTTTTAGCGAATTTTCGTAGAAAATGCTCGGTGAAACGAATGTATGTGTGTGTGTGTGTGTGTGTGTGTGTGTGTGTGTGACTGTGTGTGTGCGTGCGTGCGAGCGTCCGTGCGCGTGTGTGTGCGTGCGTGCGTGTGCGTGTATGTCATTCCAGACGATAACTCTCCTTAGGATTGAGATAATTTTCCGTTCTTCCACCAAAAAATCAAGCTTTCCAAACGAAAGCATGAGTTTGTTGGCCAACACTTTTTAAACACATTAAATTGGTCAAATTTCAAAAAATGTACTTTGAAAAATCACTAAAAACTGCCAAAAATTGTTAAATTTATCATTTTTATGCAGAGTTTTAGTCAAAACAAAATTATCAACGCTTAACTAGGACATTAAAAATTTTTTGCACAAAATTATGCTGAAAAACGTACTAAAATTTAAGTTATAAAAACTGCAAAAAAAACCTAATAATCGAAAATATTTTTTGAGTCACCAAATTTTGATTAGTATGAGTTTTTGCCATAAAATTAGTTTTTAACAATTCATTCCTACTCAAGTTGTTTAAATTTCAATGCGGTTTAACATATTATAACACGATGGGTGATTTAAGATAATTCGCTCATACTTGACTAGAACTTTTTGTTTGATTTGTATCGTTAAGAACAAGAACATAAACATCTACATGCCATTAACTTATAGGAGAGCGTTTTTCTTGTCTCCGGGTCGATCTCAGTTGGTGGTCCCTCCCCGAACGGGGAGCTGATGAGGTGGATTACAGTGATAATTCTGCGAGGTTTATTGGGGGATTATCTAGTGTCAGCGGAGGTTCGGAGCTCGGGACTTCAAATGTCGAGGACTTCCGGGTTGTTGAAGGATTTAGGTTGGTAGGTACCTACCAGTTCGTTTGCCACTGTGATGACGAGAGGGGACAGCTGCGCTAAAGTACGTGATGTGAAGGAGACGGAGTGAAGACCACCCCAGGAGGTGACGACTAGATCCTGCATAGAAATGTGCTCACTGTTAGGTTTTCAATTGAGAAGAAAAAGGAAAACATTTTTATTTTAAATGATCATAGTCATAACAATATAAAACTTCTGCTAAGTGGGGTGGGCAGTATATCTTCCTCACATATTGCAACATGGACCTATAAAATTAGTTGAAGAACAAAATACGAGTCAAAATGTTTGATAAATCGACGTTATAAGAAATTAACTTTTGCGCATGCGCACAGACTAATTCACTTCAAAGGCAATAAAAGTTTTAGGGGAACGTCTAGAAGCTGAACTGCACAATCCAAAGTTCATAAAAATCAGTCCATAAGTTTCGGAGTTTTATCTGTATCAATCAATTTTAGTTTTGTTCATACGCTACAGTTATTACTTTAACAATCGCGATATAATTCATAGGCATCATAAAATATCTATCTATTCCCCGAGTTCGAACGAAATCGGACAAATAGATAAGAAATCGACGTTATAATAAATTAACGTTAGCACAAGCGTATAGACTACTAATTATGTGACGGCAATGAAGGTTATAGGGGGCTCTCTAGAAGCTGCTATTCATTCCACACAATCCCTGAAAATTTCAACAAAATCGTGTCAATGTCTTACTGTGCCTGTGTCAATCAATATTAGTCTCGCGCTTGCGCAATGGCGATATAATTTATAGATCATTTTTCAAAACATATACCCTATCACTACCGAGTTTGAACGGAATCGGACAAACAAATGACGAAAAATCGACAATATGAGAAATTCACGTTCGCGCATGCGCACAGGCTAATTTTGATTCAACTGCATTGAAAATTATAGGGGGCCGTCTATGAGCTAACCCGCGCAATCCCAGAGAATTTCATCGGAATCCGACTGAATCTTAGTATAGTTACCTTAGTATAGTACCACAGACAGACAGACATCAGACACAGAGACAGACCGACACGGAACCGAAATTGATCAGCTAGCAATCAGAAAGCAAGTAGAAAATTTTTATTTTGGAGCTCAAAAATTTTCGACCTTAGGTAGTGAGGAAACAGTTATTAAACATTATGCAGCTTGAGTATGCAGTGTGGAGTACTCATCTGCCCGAGTGTTTCGTTTGCAAGTTCTGCACAGTGATTTATAATTTTGGAATATATCTTCAATTTCGGTTAATTACATCCAATAATGAATCTTTGCAATTGACCAAAAAAACATTTTTTACACTCCCACCCCCTTCCCATCATGTGTATAACTTTTAATGAATGAATTTTTTTTTTCCGTCCTTCCACCACAAGCCGTAAGGAGCCTTCCTTCAAAACTACTGAACAAAGTTTATTAACTAAATTAAAACATTATAATTAAACATAGATAATATTATTTTACTAACTAAACTTTATAAACTTCAGCCAAAAATCACATGAGGCATCAAGTTGGGCCAGAATTCACGACATTACTTTTCATACACCCAAAAGGCAACATTGAAGGGTTGAAATGTTTTGGTTTATTATTTTCAATAATAATCCTTTGTAATTGACCAAGAAAAAAATTCCAACACCCCCCCAAAATTTATCGGTGTACGTTTCAAGATACGTAGACTTCATAAATCGAATAACGAAAAATCCGTCAGTCCGCCGCAAGCCGCGTGGGAAGCTTTCCGAAGCTACCCTCGGAATCTACTGGGCCAAATCGTACTTTCTGTAATACTGGGGTAGTATTTAAGGGTTGAAATATTAAAAATTCGACATCTCGACAACTTTTAAAGGCTATTTTTTGTTTGTTTTATAGACAAGATATTATTTAGAACGAGTTGTTGCATAAAATTGGTAGTAAGAATTTCTTTCCACTCGAAGTCCTAAATTTTCAAAGCGATGCAACATAAATATAGCGAGATAATTTACGAAAATTCGCTCATATGATCATGCTGCATGACTGGAACTTTTGTATCGCGATTGGTCTTTGAGGCTCCAAATTTTAAAATCCATCAGCTGCTAGTTTGTCCTTCTAGGTTAATTCCAAATCCATAGTGAACGCTACGAATTAATAGTGAGAATTATAAACAAAACCGCGGCAAGCTTACGAGAAGCACCCACTAATGATTGCGGAATGCGCCCATGTCATGCCGCTCGGGAAATTTGTAGAAACTTGGTGTCAATAATCAGTGAATGGCAATGCTATACTATAAGTACTATAATCTGTACGCTACATGTGGTGAATCGTCTTGGATGCTAAAAGCAATGTCGGAATGTAGGTGATTTACAACAAAAGTACTTAGTATAATTTATAACATTTTGTTAACGATTTGTAATGTTAAGTTGTAATATTTAACTGGAAAATTTGAAGTTTTTTTTTTTTTTTTTTTAGCTTTGTCTTTTATTTTTACTTCTAGCCAGAAGGGTACATAGGATTACAGTTTTGTTATTAATTATACATTATTTACAGAATTCATTATTATCAATCGATATAAATACATGAACAATGATGCCTACGTCTTTTCATGGATTTTATTCTATTTTGCACTGGTACTTGAACACTGCACCGTACGCTTTCGGATTTTAAGACTTAATTAAGGTTTTCATTGAGAAAGGGTGTATGAGTTTTTGTATGACGGTTTCCAGAAGAGGTTTTTGTCGTTCGGCGAGGGCTAGGCACATTAACAACACGTGTTCAAAAGAGTAGTCGTTCATCGAACAGAATCGGCACTCTGGTGATGGTTCGATACCAATTTTGTTGAGATAGGTACCGTTTTGTCACGCTAGTTCCGCATCTGATTCTCGATAGAATTTCAAAGAGCTATTTTGGAAAAAACGATAAAGCCATGGCAGTCTTGGTGGTGTTGGAAACATGTAAACAAATGTCTTTCCGGAATGATAGTTTTGGTACTGCAGTTTCCATTTCGTTGCTGCCTGTGCCCTAAAGTAATGGTGGAGATCCGATGATGGCAATGATGGATCAAATGTTTCCTCTAAGCCCACGAGTGTCCTTTCTCATCAATACAGGCAAATGGCGTTTTTAGCGAGCCGATTAGCTTCCTCGTAGCCGACTAATTATATCATCGTATTCCTAATTCATCCAAACTCAACACCATCCATAAACACTTAAAATCCACAAAAGGTTTTCAAGGTTTGTATGTTTTTCACTGCCTGATAATTAGCAGGTGCTTATTCTTGGATGTTTGAAGATGAAAGTGGAAAAAATAGGGCAACACTGATCTGGGTCATGCACAAAATACAGAGCAATGCCCTTACATAGGAAGATGATATGGTACCCATTTCACTATCGTTCTGGCGTTTAAACAATTAGTCATCGGGAAAAGGAAAACGCCATATAATCATCAAGATGTTTTTATAGTCTCAGGTTAACAACCATATACGCCCTTGATGATCTCTGATAGTTTGGCAGTTAGGCAGGGGGAAGTCACGTTTTGCAAATAGTTGGCAGTCGGACGTGACTTTCTGCGGATCCGGAGTTATCAATATTTATCCGAAGCGGTTTTCCGTTTTTTTTCGTAACGTCACTTGAAGAGATTTGTTTACCTAATATTAGAAAAATTCCTAAGCGGATCAGAATCCGATGTATTCTTGACGGTATATGCTGAAACAACAGTCATCAATCACAAAAATCTATAGACCTACTTATCCAATTAGTAGGCATAGTAAATTCTTCCATCATTCATTAAATCCCAGTCCTCTTGCAGTGCGTCTGCACTCTTTCAGTAGTTCACATTTATGCACTGCAAACGTTTGAGCTACTCGTTGTTGATTATAAACTTACTATACCATTGTAAGACTATGCGTTATTCACTTTAACTCTTCATATTAATCTTTAAATACGTATTTCAAACTTCTTGTAGCGTGCCATTGGAACTCTCCCAAAATCCCAATCCTGACATGTAAAACTTTTAAAAACATTTAAACATTTAAAAGCAGGTGCCTATATAAGTAGACTCTTCCAATCAAATTTGTACGATGTGTATGTTTGCACTATTCATTTTATTCGTGAAAATTCGTATTCAAAACTCCTTATACAGTGTCAACAGGATAGGTGACAATAGAATTCTAATCTTTCAACAGATTTCCAGATGTATTGTAAACAACTTCTGTCTGTATCAACATGGTAGTTTGGCCAGTCGTAGCATGCTTCATACACTGCTTTGCTGCAATTCATCTATTCCATTCTAAACGCCTAATTAAGTTGTTATCGATGCAATTCGAAAGCTTCGTTTATTGCAATACGTCTCAACATTAATACAGCATACGCATTGTACTTCACCCTCCTCTTGAATTTTCACAAACAAAAATACTAATCAATCGTTAAAATAGTGTCAAAAATTGGCAGATAAGTTCGTATTGCACGAATGGAACAATGTTGATACATCCAGTTTCAGACGAGATAGAAGGGTCGTAGACCTATTGAAATATCTATCCCAACGGCACCAGACCCCAAGGGGCTAAAGCATCGGTCTTCCGTCGTCAGTGTTCCAGGGGCGGCAACAGCATTCTAGCGATGCCTGCTGACTACTAAAGTTGTCCTAATGCTGACCCTTCTCATATGACAAATATCGAAGAAACTTCTTTTGAACTCACTCCATAGACTCTCTGACGTTCATGTAAATAGGACACCACACTGGTGAGCAGAACTCCATGCACGGAAGAATGATAGCTGAGGAATCAGTTAATTCCCTGGTATTCCGTGGTACCCAAATCGCTCTAGAACCAACCCCCTCGATGCGTTTTTTGTAAATTCACCGGCCCGTCAAAAATGACTCCCAGGTCTTTTGGTGTAATTGTAGATCCAAATCGGTATTCCTGTGTAGTTTCATGCAATGGAGGCACTCAGCATCAGGCTAGTGAGATTGTAAATATTATCGTTTTATTCATTATTATTTATACAGAAAGAAGTTGACATACTTAGCAGGAAGTTTATTTACATTTTTACATCCTCAACGTTTTCATTGTTGAATATCTTTATGAAAAAGTTTCTGCACCTAAGTTACGGCACGAAGTGCTGAATCGTTAACAGACTCTTTAGATCTTGTTATTATACCACGAGGATTGTTTACTATAGTTACTAACTTGTTACTAACTAACTTGTTTGCTAATAACTAGTTGTTAACTTGTTAGTTAATAACTTTGCGTGTAGCAGCCTTCATTTTCAGGAACACTAACGGATCTAGGAACGGCTCAGTTGTAAGTGGAAATCATGTCAAACCGTGACATGTTTGTTGTCAAAAAAATTTTGTAATGACACCCACAGATATGACGTCTTGTCTCTTTGGCTGACAAGATTCTAACGTCAACACCGACACTCATTAAATGGACCCAGGTTTCTCTTTTAAAAAAAGATTTTAAAAACCACTATATATTCTTTTAATTTTATTTACGACCCACCGTTATTAAACAAAAAGGGGATGAACGTAAAATGCCGGCTTTCGGTAACTGTAAAAAAATTATGATATCCAATTAAAACGGGTGCATTACGTTCCTTTTAAAGTGTCGATCCCCTCATTAAATTTAAAAACCTGACACCAGTAGTGTTGACTCCAATATTACTTTTATTAGCGTTCTTGTCGTGTACACTACATTTTTATAGTTCATCATTTGCTTATTCAATAATAAATGCTCATTACTGCCCGTCAAAAGAAATCTCTATTTGGTTCAAGGAATGTTACGATTCTACAGCACTCCACGAATCCGATATAAATCCACAAATGAAGCTACAATAAATATTTAACTGAACTTCTGATAATGTGAATTTGGTTGTAATTGGTTTTTTCAACGAATTTTATAGGTACGTCCATGCTAGAATAAGAGAGGGTTTTGAATTCGAAATCATCAACCACTTTGTCTGGCTATACGGCTTAGATTTCAGGATTCTGGCTTCAAATTTTGGTTTATTATTTCCAATAATAAGCCTATGTGATCGTGTAGCAAAAAATTTTTATAACCCCCCCTCAAACTTTGTCACTTTACGTTTCAAGGTGCGTAGAATCCAAATTTGAAATGTCCGTCCGCCGTCCGCCGTTCGCCGTCCGCCGTCCGGGCCATAAAAGGCCTAAGAATTGATTTAAAAAACCCGTTCTTTCGAACATAGACTCCATTTGGGGTCTAGTTGGTCCTAACGTTTAACCATCCCGATCGCTTTACTCGCATAGATGCTATGGGCCAAAAACGGGCAAAAAAGTGTCTTTTTCAAGGCTTTGTTAGACTTACGCAGGCACGCACGCCTGGCACGCTTGGCAGGGGGTCAAGGTGGATGGTGGGGGGGGGGGGGGGGGGTGAGCGGGGGGGTGGAGTGAGAGGAGGCGCCGCGGCACCTTGTGGTGGGTAGGGCGTTCCTTCGAGGCATGAATATATGTTTTTTTCTAGGTCATATTTGTGTGTTAATACCAATGCTTTTCCTACGCATATTTAATAACATATCCTCTCGACTTTTCGTACGTGCTTAGATAATGATATTATTAAGGCAATAACTATTTGAATAGATAGGAGCTCAAATCGAGAAATATAAACATGCGTATATAATTATAGAAGTATAGGTTGTGGCAACTCGAAATAGGACACGCCGAGGAGTCTGGACGGGCCTTATGACGTATGCAAGCCAACTAAAACTGTGATTACCTATACTCAATTGAAAAAATAATAAACCTTTGTGAAATAATTTGCAGCGTTTTTTCAAGCTTTGAAGGCATTGGTTATATTTATGCTGAATTCAAAATGAAATGCGATAAGACTTGGCGCCTCGCGTCTCGTCGGGGGTTGACATCGGTCCCTCCTTTGTTTCATCTCTGATCTTAGCGGAAGAGGATCCCTACGAAATTTCAACATACTAGTGTGGAAACGAGAGAATTGAGCTTACTCAGCTGATCAGGATGGAGTCCGTAATTTCATTTGACTCTTGTTGTCCCAGAAAGGCTCCTTGTCAAATTTTAATTTCCTAGGGTGATCAAGGGAGAATTTAGCTCACTCAACTGATTAGGAAAGAGCCCATAAGTTCAATTGTCTCCCAATGATCCATCAGCGAGTCTCGCTGTCAAATCGTATCTTAGTCGTATCAAGAGTCACTCGTATCTTAATGTCCCAGAGAGTCTCCCATTCAAATCTTGACTTCCTTTAGTGCACAGGAGAAAATTTAGCTCACTCAGCTGATCAGGGAAAAGCCCCGGCTCTTATTATTCCACCGAGACTGTTATCAAATTTTAACATCCGAGGTGGAACTGGAGAGAATTTAGGTCACTCAGCTGATCAGGAAAGGGTCCATCATTTCCATGGTCTCTTAGTGTCCTAGAAAGTAACCCTATACAAATGTTAACTTCCTAGGTTGAACGGGAAAGAATTTAGCTCACTTAGAAAACGGAAGTTAATGAAAAAAATTGATTAGGTGGCCGTAAGAGTTAAGGCAATCCAAGACCACCTGAAGCTAGGATTGAGACAGGAGCTTTCTTTTGTATTATTTGCGCAATTCTTTGAAAAACAAAGACATAAGAAACGCTTGCATACGAGTCTGCAACACATTGGGACATTTTATGTCTTTAGTTGAAGACAAGTATGTATTGCAGACTCGTATGCAAGCTCTAAGAGCCACTCAGCTGATCCGGACCTAAAGAGGCTACATACGAAATTGCAGCTTCCTAGAGTGTAAAGTATAGAAATTACCTATTAAAATGATTTAGCCACCGCTTCACAAATCAAACTGTTCTCGCAATATTTGGATCACCTGAGATGAATCAAATCATCGAAACACCAGCTCAATGAAATCATCAGAAATTAACAAGCGGTGGCAATCATGTTCACAATATCAATTATTGAGAATGGTCACCTGAGTGTACACAATTATTCAAATAACCTTGCTCATAACTCAGCTTGTTGGCCACGCACTTCGCAGGAGTTAACATAATATGGTTGGATAAATTGAGAGCTTTCGAACGAATGGTCAACGAATTTTGTGGGATGAAAAACGACGAAGTACCATTTCAATAGCAAAAACTCGGTTGTAAGTGGAAATCATCAAAATATTTTCGTGAGCAATTTTCCGGGACGTTTTTTTAGTTTATGTGCCATAGCAAAGACATAAAATGTCAAAACATATTTCCACGAAAGATAAAGAGGCATAATGTTTTTGTACAATCGATTTCGACGGTTAGGCCATCAACAGTAACGAACATTAAGTGAACACACATTAGAACGGACACAGCTTATATAGCTACTAACAACTAATCATTTCAACAATGCGAAAACAACTCATCATTTCAATCATCTCTTGATGTCCCAGATAGGTTCCCTACAAAATCCAGGTTTCTGTGGTTATTATTTTCTGTGGATTGTGGTTATTATTTTCTGTGGATTTTGGTTATTATTTTCTGAGTGGTTTGGGTAGCGACTGTTTTTGCGCTACCTTTGTGACGCGATTCGGTCTTTCATTTTGGTCCCGCATTTTTTTCGCGATTTGGCCTAGCAATTAATCAAATTTTGTTAGCAAGAGGTCCCAGTAAAAGCGTGTTCCACGACAACAATTATAAAAGGTAATGGTTTGAAACATCAGTCATTACTGCGATTACTGAAACCTATCGCGTTTATCCATCTTCATTTATAACGAAGATGTAATTTTGTGAGAAAACAAAAACAAATGAATTTGGAAACAAAAAATGTACACAAAGTGAAATCCCAAAAAAAGGTCATGAAAAGGTGTGAAAGAAAACATGTTTTAAGACGTTATGAATCCAAAAATGACAATAATTTTTAACGAAGACCTCTTATTCTCTGAGATATCTTTTTCGCCAGGTTTTTGCGACCTTTTTCTTGTAAACAAGTTTTATTCGAATAAATTAAATCCATCCCATCATTAGAGTTGAAGTGACTCAGTTGGTGTTATTCAATGCAAGAATCTCTAATCGTTCTAACTATTAGCCTTTGTTATTTTTTATCAGGCTTAAACAGAATTGAAAATAATTTAACAATCGCGAGAATTGGTTTAACAAGCCATTTGTTAGTGCTTTACAATGGCTATTTGGCTTATTATTTGGAATAATAAAACCTAGTGGTTGACCAATAAAAGTAAACGGTTCCTTGATATTGCTCGGTTTATATTATTATTTTATTTTATTCTTAATCTGATGTCCATACTTTTTCTCGAAATAAGTGCACGATTAAACTTTGCTATGTTTGACTCAAAAGTTCAATATCCTCCAATACCCGAAATGTCAGCATCACATTCAATCGAAGCTATATGTGGTGAAATCCAAGAGTTGGAATTTTCGGAAATCAGTCAGTTAAATATAAGCTGTGATGGTTCGATTAACACCAGTGCTAAATTCATTTTCACGTGCATATTTCTTTTCGGTTGTCGAAATTAGTAAGTTTCTTTCATTTTTATTAGTAGGTATCATTTTATTGACCTCAAATATAAAACTCTTTAAGCCGCCGTAAGATGAAACTCACCATTTTACGTAAATATTCTGCCAATTTCAGTGTGGCATGTCCTTTATTGTATCTATAACATGAATATAAAGAACTCACGTGTTTTAAATAATCCTAGAAAATTCCATATCGGATTTTTATGGTTGGGGAGTATAGTAAATTAGATGGAGCGTAAAATAAAACCCTGTAGATCGTTTGTCGTTGAACTAAACTTTTCAAACCCAGACAATCCATTGAAATCTAATGAAAACTGTAGAACCAATGCTTGCTACAAGGATTTTACATTCGGAAATACGTAGCACAAATAATAAACCGTTTGATTGTTATGAATTTAATATTTGGTGATTTATTTTCCCTACTACACTTCGAATTTGAGCGAGATCGGACGAAAAGGCAGTGAGAAATTAAAGTGATAGCCTAATTCGCATATTCCCTGAAAATTCACCAAAATCAGAAATAGTAGAAGAGTGATTTGAGAGCAATGAAATTTATAGGGATTCGTCTACAGCCTAACCCGTAAAATTCCTTAGCAATTTACTCAAAATCTTATGCAAGCTGCAGAAATTGCGATTGTTGCGGATACATACAGGCAGACACACACGCTTCTTTATATATTTTTATATTTATACATATAAAACTCCCCTCAAAGACGTATAGGGCACACCAATTAATAAAAAACAAAGTTGAAATGGAGGAGAGGACGCCCAGGTTTACCCGACACACATTCAAAGACAGGCTGGTTGGAACTGTGAAGTGCAAGAGAAAATCGTTGTTGAAAATATAGTGAACAAAATAACATTTTTTGATCAGTGAAATCCAGTTACGTATCCGTCCTTTCCTTCATTATTCGAGCAACTCAAAAATATATTTTCTCCGTCTTTCCCAAAATCCTCCATTTTCCCTGGATGTCACCTGAATGACGTCCAGGTACAAATAAGTAACAAAAAGCCAGCCCTTAGGTTCCAGGGTATATAAGACCCACACCGAACCTCGTCCCGCAGTCCTGTTCGGTACCTCACTGCGCCCGCATCTGCGAAGATTCCGAACCGATGTGTCTAGAAGTCCAACCTAATTCGAGAGTGAGTGTTCCAATATGACCATATCAGATAACAAAATTTATGATAATATTACGATGTAGATATAGGCAGAACCATCACACCCTCACCATAGCCAACTGAATTATTACATTTACTGAATTTCATTTACTATATTATTTTTTGACCTGGGCCCTATTTCATAAAACTGCAAGGTAGGTACAGTTGCGGGAGAATATATACAGGTAAAAAATATCTACTTGTACAAGAGTTTCAGACAAAATTTACCAGTACAGACTTGTAACCCTGTGGATTTTACAGGCTGCTTTATACTACTCTAAATGAGTTTCTCCACAGTTTTTCTACAAGTACAAGAGTAGATACTGTAAAAACTTACTACATTTTTCGAGCTTCAAGTGTGGATTCTGAGAGATTATTAATATCTTATTACGTTTGTTGTTGGAAGTTTATCAGTTGGATTGGTGCTTATACCTACTCGTACTTTGACCAAGGTGTAATACTCACGGCCTTTATTTTCTAAATTTTGAATGAAGTCGAATTATGAATGGACTTTAACATTATTTTTTCAGAATGGGTCTTTATTTTGTGTTCTTCATTCTTATCACATTTAGTATGTATTAGTTGGTTTACCCGTGCGTTGGACAGGTTGACATGAATATACGCAAGCTCTCCCCTCACCAATAACATTTTGGGACACCCCTATAGATCTGATTCAAAAACGTCCTTACTTAAAGTACCTACTTAATAATTACCTATTAGGATCAAACTACTGAGATCAACCCCCACTCCCAAACACCCCCATATTTCAGATCAAAAATATTCTTGACAGGTAACCCAAAAGAACGTTCAGACAAGTTCAATTTCATTCGTCCCAAAATCAGATCACCAGTTCGTTCGGTGATGATCAAATTATTCCAGTCAACCACCCCCTCCTCCCCCCCCCCTTACCACAAACACCTTCCTTTGGTTGTGGCTAAGAATCATTTTAATAGCCTGTGATTGAGGTTGACGTAATCTTAACATATTCGCCCAATCAGATCCCCAGTTTGTTCAGTGATGTCAAAGTTTAGGCCATCATCAGTAACAAGCAATAACAAGTTATTGCTTGTTACTGATGATGGCCTAACCGTCGAAATCGATTTAACATTGTAACTCTTTATTTTTCGTGGAAATAGACAACGTTTTTCACTAACTTTCTTTTTGAAATGGGTTTCCACAACTTCGTCGCGAGTGATTTAGTTCATAGCTTGTGGTTCAAGTTAGAGTAATTCAAACATATTCCACCACTCAGATCCCCGGTTCGTTCAGTGATGACAGAGATAACCCACCCCCCCTTCCTTAATAAACACCCCCTATGGGGCAGATTTGAAATATCAAGTAGCCTGTGATTTAAGTTAGAATAATTCAAACATATTCGCCTAATCAGATCCCCAGTTCGTTCAATGGTGTCCAAGATACCCCATTTCACCCCTCCCCCTTCCTTAAAACACCCCCTCTGGCTCATATTGTAAAAACTTCAAATAGCCTATAATTTAAGTTAGACTGATACAGACCTTTTCCACCACTCATATCAGTTGCCCAATGACCCGTATAACCGTGAAAAGCGGACAAACATCCGGACAGGCAGATAGAGAAAAATTTAGAAAATGGTACCAATCGTTTACAAATAGTATGAAACGGACAAGAAACGCAAAATTTCATGATTCTAATTAATTTACAGACAGACATACTTACGATTTTATTAATATAGATTGATGGAGACGCTCTCACCAATACTTCCTTCATCTCCCAATTTAATTTTAAAACCTGAATACGCATCTTGGTAAGGTTAATAAGCTGCGTACTCGTGCAGCAAGAAAAAATTACATTTGTCTGGAATCAAAATTTTCTTTTGTTTTAGAGTTTCAAAACTTTCTGGTCTATTTTGGTTCCGGAACTGCCTGTCTGTGTTCAATCCCTGTGCTAGACGAATTGATGAAATTTACAGCGGTTGTACGAATTAGCTTCGAGTTTCATCTCCTATAGGTTTCACCACCGTCAAGGAACGTGCGCTCATGCGCAAATATGGATCATCTATTTTTTACAATCTGGTTCAGAGACTGCTCTTGCATTTCATTGCGATTAGTTTAACTGTGGCTACTTTGCATACCCAAACGTAAAGTTCGTTTACAAAAAAAGAGCAAAACAAACTGCCGTAGGATTCATGATAGTTGGGACATTGACAACATATGCGCATATGCGAAAGTGGTTTCCTGAAAACCTGTTTCTCACGATATAATGACCAGAATTCACCCAAAATTGATTGAAAGTTGCAATTACCCATGGTAATTTCCCACGAACTCTGTTGCTATTAAACGCATACTACTACTCATGAGCAAGCGTGAACTTTGTTGTCAATGACAACACACCTAATTTATCCAGCGAAATCTGTTGACAGTTTCAGAGATAGCTCGGGATAGCTTGTTGAAGGTTGTTTTATTAATTTTTAAGACTTTCATAATACACAAATGTGCAAATTTTGAGTGAACCAGATAATACATAAAAAATTATCACATCTTAAATCCTTTATATTTACCATTACAAAAAGAGACTTGCCATTCATAAAGCTGAAAAGCTCATTTCAATACGTGAATTTACTTAGGTATGCAATTTTATTTTCCAGATGAAGGAGAAGAGTAAAAATGCGGCAAGAAATAGACGGGAAAAAGAAAACTCAGAGTTCCTGGAGCTGGCCAAACTCTTGCCTTTGCCGTCCGCCATCACCTCACAGCTGGATAAAGCTTCAATCATCAGGCTCACGACTAGCTACCTTAAAATGCGACAACTATTCCCAAACGGTACGTTTCCAAACTAATAATACTTAATTTACTGACTACATATTTACATCTTATAAATTGTTCTCGGAAGCTTCAATGCCAAACTCACGTTGCTTCTTCAATATCAAGAATGGATATCTCTTCAAACCTTTCTGGTATGTGACAAAGACAGTTGCTAGTTAGGTCGTTGATCCTTACGACTTTTGTTTGGGAACCGAGAGAAAATCCAGAGAATGAAAAGAAGGAGCTAGCTGGTAATAGCTATGCATTTACGCGAACAACATTATGTAGGTACTAAACAGGAATCTTCCAGAGCTCAAAATGGAAACCAGATACCATCTAGTGCCAACCATTTAAAAGTAGGTATAAGTTCAGCAACTCAGGTAGATATTCCTTCATACTGTGACGCAAAGCAAAATTGTTGGAAATCTACACCAGTGGGTCCGCTGATCAGGTGCCTCACGAAGTTTGAGGTAATGTACACATTTTCGCAACCAACGGTGGTTTTATGGGAAGGTGATAAATCTAGCTGCGAAGGAAATCCGGTTCGATTTAGCTTCATAAAAATAAGAAAAACGGTCATGATTTATTACGGATTTGATATGTAGGTACCGTCCCCCGCCTTTGATTATATCATTACTGTTTTGTATTGGTTACATTTTATACCTTCTAAAAGGGTTTCAATTGATTCTATGGGACGAAAATGAAACCCATCTCGATTTTTACGAGTAGACACCGACTGACGTCGTATGCCGTCCAGGACAACTTTTAAAGCTGTTATAGTGGTTTCAGTTAATTTTGTGTTGCGAAAACTATTGGAAATGATACCAAACTCGATGTTCGACTGATTTGACGACGATAGTCGTCGCCGAAGGCAAGTTCCTTTCGTCGTATCATCACTAAAAACTATACAGCTAATTCCGGTTGTCTAAAGAGTCTACCTACTGATTTTCAAGTTGATAGCTCCAAAATCGCGGTCTGTAGCACGGAGCACACACACACGCGCGGTGACAAATGCCAGCAGATTCAAAATGGAGACACTTTGATCGCCAATATTAATAGGATTCTCCCACTTCTTAAGTACTTCTTAAGTAAAATTTGTAATAAACTCTTCCAATTGCCTTTACATGAACAGTATAATGAGGATTCCGAATCGATGAAGTGAACTCGAGCCGACTCCTAACCAACGATATAAATTGCTGTCTGGTACTCTTAACATTATGGAATCTTGCAGTGGACAGCATCAAAAACCCAATCTGCAGAAGTGCTCCCGACACCATGGAACAATAATGGTCCGTCATTGATAGCCCACAATCAATGTTACACCCGAACCCCGAACTGTAACACATCTGTTAAGACTGCGACCATCAACGGCGTAGTTTGTAAAAATGGGAGATCGCGACCGAGTAAATGATATAATGTAGCACTTAGGGCGGGTTTCCCCACCTCGCGTTACCGATATCCTAGAGATGGCATCATGAAATGCGTTTCTCTACTCCGAGATAATCGTGACCCCTGGGTTTACGACCATGTTAGCTCCCAGATTTTATTCCCTACTTCATCCAGGTATTAAGTGCTAACTCCAAAAGCTACCACAGTTGTTGCAATAAAACGTACGCCATATTGTTTTATCACTACAAAATCGTCTTGGAGAGATTACTGTTTGATTATAATTCTTGTGTTTATTCTCGATTGTTCATTTCGCTTGTTAATGAAAATGGCATATTTATTTCAATTCAACATCGGTTATAACGACGATTGCTTGATTCGGAAGGTTCGTTGTAAACTTGTGGGTTCTGTGACCAGAAGACTCACGCATCCGAACCCGCTTCAACCGATCGAAAGATATTAAGATCACTTTCGTATATTCTGCGTAGCAAAAACTATTGAAAACGAGACCAGACTCGATTTTCGGACGACAAGTTCCTGTTGTGGGACCGTCACAAAAAACTATGCAGCTCGTTCCGGATATCTAAAGAGTCTACCTACATAATTTCAATTTGATCGCTCCCAAATTGCGGCCTGTAGCGCGGAACAAATACACACACTGCTGTCCGAGTCCAAGTAGAGGCTCACTGCGTTCGTCCATTGTTTTAAAAATACATATCCGCAATTACAAATGTTTTGAAAACTCCGGTAAATTGAAAGCCATTTAGTGAGTACCTGTCACTAATTTCCTCACAATGACTGCCGTAGACAGCGCATGAGGTAGAAATTCCCGTCTATTCCCGTCTTTCAAGTCTGTGCGGTTTTGTTCCGTCTTTCAAGTCTGTGCGGTTTTGTTACACGCCTTGTCGCCATAAAAAAGGAGCAACATTGAAAATTTGCAGGACGCAGTTCTGTTCAAGTATCTTCCGTTCAGTCAATTTTAAAACTAGTTGGTTCGCCCACCAGATTCCTCACGAAGTTTGGAAAACTGATTGACTAGTATAATGTATTCGACTTCGCTTATTATTCACAATTCTATTTGACGGAAACTATAGAAAACGATTCCAAACTCGATTTGGATGCACATACGCACGATGAAGAATGTCAGCAGAGTCGAAGTAGTAACTCACTTCGTTCGTCAATGAAGGCTTTGAATTCGGTAAGACTTCGTTAAGAACTGCAGGACCAAAATTTACGAAATTTGGGGATGTGCCTGAAATTTCGACATCTCGGAATTATTTTCCTCTCTCTAATTTCGAGTCGGGCAATGCGTGTTATGGGGTTCATCAAACGCAGTATACATGAGTTTAACTTCGTACCCGCAATAACTAACTTCTATAATGCGCTTGTACTACGATCTTGGAGTACGTCTTGGTTGTGTAAAATCCGTATTATCAATGTCTGAAGCCCAGAGTGAGAGAGTCCACCGCAGGAAAAGCGTAAAATTGCAGGGTCCTGGAACTGTAAAGGTGTGAACCCTTTTGAGAGGCACGATGCGCCATGTTCTGATCATATATTATATACGGGGCTTAATATTTATTGACCAATGGTCTACGTAGAAGGGCTATCTAACACAGAAATAATAAACGTTTGTGTAATAATATGCAGTGTAAAATATTAACAGCTCAAAGTGCTTTATAAAAGCACTGTGTACAAAAACTTTCTTTTTAAACACAGTCCAGTATGCAAAGAATTTTCCAATTATTTGTTACGATAAGAGTGACAATTTGAATATTATTTTTAAGACGCTTCGACAAGAAGGAGAAAAAAACTAAATTTTATGGGATCATAAGGTAATTTTTGGAAGCAATACAAAGTTTAATGATAGTAAGAGAAATCGGCAGTTTCAAATTTGGGTTGGTTCCTTGACTCACCGAGTTCGTTCTGTCCAAGAATAGCCGCCAACTCGTTTTAATCCGTTCACGAGTAAAACTGATCCCGTCTACGCTTCGCGGGGTAATTGGTCAAATTGTCTCGAGTCACAAACGTCCGTAGGGGTCGGTGTTTCTTGATCCTTTGCAGATGCTTTGCCCACCCTTTTCTCAAACCCTTGTTCCGTTTCTCTATTTCGATCTCTTTCTTTTTTCTTTCTTTTTTTCGATTCCCCCTTTTTTACAACTTCTTGAAGAACTCCGGAGATATTGAGGGAGATGACAAGAATAAAATACAGAAAATCGGTGTGGTTTAACAGTTTGTTGCGCATTTTTAACACGGACACAAATCACTATTGCTTTCGAGTCCACCTATAAATAGGTAGCGGAAGCATTGTTTTCACTTTCGGGAGATGAAACATAGTTGTCTCCAAAATCAAAAATTTCACTCTCATTTTACGTTTTAGATCATTCTGAACAACATTCGTTCAGCGACTGTCTATCTGTCTGTCGTGTGTCCGCAAATCCTTGTTCTGAAGACATTTTCAGGGAATGCGTAGATTAAAGTGTAGATGGTCCCTATCAGTTTCATTGACCCCAAATAAATACTTCACTCTGCACATCCGCAAAACTAAGTTCGATCAATCATCATTTTCTCACTCGCCTGATCTCCCTCAAATTCGCAGGATAGTTGGGAGAGGATAATTAATCATTCCATATCAATTTCCACCCAATCGTATCAATAGTAGCTCTTGAGCATGCACGAATGTGAAATCCTTGTAACAAGCTTGATTTGCAGTTTTTTCCGATTTCCACAGTATTTTCACCCATTTTTTCCTAATAAATATTTCACTCAACGCATGTGCAAACGTAAATTTCATCAATCATCATTTTATAAAGTCCTAGTCGTTTGAAAACACTCTATCTTAATTTACCATTTCCCTCAACCATTGGAACCAGCTGTGGAATTATAAGGTACCTAATTTAAAACATTTCATTGATCTATTATACATTTATGTTACGGATACGAGGAAGCTATGTGTCACACCCAACTATGCAGATGTTTTAATCGATTACCACATCAGCTAAATTTTGTGGAAAATTAAGCAATTACTATGCCTTAAAAATTAAAAACTCTGAAAGTTGTTACTAAAATGATAAATGTTTTTATATTATATGGGTAGCAGATTAATGGTGAGTAGATTATTATTCAACGTATTCTATGGTACGTCATTATCTAAGTATAAACAGCAAATAGTCCAGTCAAATTATACGTGAAAAGAGGGTGTAATAAATTCCATCAAATCAGATATAGGTTCTTTTTTGGTGTGTTAGTTATGGTGCGAAGGGAGTGTTAAATCCAAGTTTTAGACCTCACGAATGACCGGATCATTATCAAAAATCAAGGAAATCTCAAAAATTTTCGCCGTTGTTGTTTTTGTCGATTTTTACCTAGAAGGACTGGATTTTCATCAATGACTGCTATCAATTATAAATTGCATAAAATCTGCAACAATTTGAGACCATAACGGTTATTGTAGGCTGCATTTCGGAGATACAGCATTTCAAAATTTTCAGATTACACTATTTTTAGAAACATTTCATCATTTTGAGGACAATTTTTGTTTCTGAAGGCAGGTATCAGGGTATCCCAAAGTAGCAGAAACGGCGTTTTACTTTGTACTTTAATGGGAAAGGGCCCAACTAAAACTTGCTCGATATGAACTTTGGAAAGTATTTAACCCTGAATCGAATAAAGTTTGGCAGACCTAAATCAGACCAATATTAAGGCCGGTAGGTGATTTTGAAGGGCAAAAGTCTAGACGGGGGGAGGAGGGGGGGGGAGAGGTCTGACCAAAAATCAGCACGATTTTCAATTGTTTGTAACTGAACAACTTTAAGATGGGTAAATTAAGCCACATTTATGAGGCCGCCATTTTGTATTCCACCACTTTTGAGGTGGCAGACAACGATTTATTCACCAGGAATGGGCTTTATTTTCAAAATCTAATCTCAAAACTTCTCCTTGAATTACAACCTATTTTCGGCCTAGGCCGATGGACTATAAACGCAAGGGGATACAATAGTTTTTGAAACCCAGTATCTCATCAGAGATTCAAGAAGATGCTAGTTGTTTATTGACACAAGAGCACGAGATAACTATAAACTATGAAAAACGGAAGTTGAAGAAGAACGTTGTCTAATTCCACGAAATTATTATTTTCATTGATTTTATTATTATTCTCATAGACTTGTTCATTGTTGTTATTAACTTGTTTATTGTTTATTGTTGTTATAATTTATTATAGTTATTGTTCGTTACTGATGATGACCTAACCTAGAAATCGATCTAACAGTGTACTCTAGTGAGTCTTTATTTTCATGGTATTAGGCAACTTTCTTCTTTAACTACCATTTTTCATTGAAATGGGTTTCCACAACTCCGCCACGAGTGATTTAGTCCGTATCTGTAAACACTATTAGCCAAAGAAATTGGAAAACAGTAATATGAAATTTACAGAAGCTGGTCTCCGAGGAAAAATGCATAATATGAATAAGAAGCGAAGTGAGTACATACTAGACAACCAGGTTTTCAAACTTCGAAAAGAAACCGGTGAACGGACCAACTAGTTTCAGCAGAACTAGATTAAGATGCTTTGATGATGTCAATGTAAATAGTACTGTTGTATGAGTGAACGGCAGTATGTTTATTAGAAAGTATACTGTTCGTTAAAATACCTAAATTCAAGGTAGAATGATAAACGAGGATATAAAAGGGTTAATTTGAAGTTTATTTTGTTAATTAATATTGTAAGATAAGAAAAAATCATGGGTGTTTCCCTCTTCACACAAAAGGCTGTGAGAAAGCGAAATCACGAGGAGGGGAGATCTGACCTATTAAAGTTAACCGAAAGAAAGCCCCAGGGCCCCATCGTTATAGAGAGGGTAGGCGATCTGGGAGCCCCATACGTTCACAAAGACATCGCACGCCCTTCATTACAGATTGATTCGAACGGTGTTCGAACTACAGGGGGAGAATCGAGACACGTGTCATCGCGAAAAACCTTAATTGGTACACGTGACCTCATTGTTTCATCTTCCGTGAGCACCCAGTCCTGTCAATCATGTTTTTTGTGTTTCAGTTTGGTTCTGTATGATAGGAAGAGATTTTGTCGACCTTGTTTTCTCCCGCGGTCCAACAAAAAGTCAAGACGCCCCGGGAAGGCTTTGTGAGTTGGGACGAAAAACACGGATGATTCAATCAAATGAATATAACATCCGCATGGTTCGCCTTTTATGACCCAGCGAATGAGATAGCCTTTTTCATGTTCTGACTTATGCACGATGCACGGGGATTCGGGCCATGACCGATTTCACCCATCTTATTTTTTTTAATCCATCAATAATAATATCTCAACGAAAGCTTTCTAAGAAGGTGCAATATGAAAGAAATATGATAATTTGGACAGAACTCCAAAGTACTTAACTAAGGTTGTAGGGGAAGTATACACCACCACGTCCGCCTTTGACAAAATTTCGTTTTCTTTCTACCTAAACTTTTTTTTGATTTCTGTGCATTTGAGGGATAGACTGATGATCTCCTATAAATTTCATTGCCCAAAATGTAATAGTTTTAACTGCGCCTACGCAAACATACGATCCATCAAGCCTCACTTTCTGGAATTCAAAGGGTAGTTAGGAAATGACGATTTGATTACCCCAGATTAGTTTCATCACGAACGCATCATCAGAAGCTGCTGAGCATGCGCCATGTGCAAACCTCAAACCTCTCTGACAACAAAGCGTGACTTTTTCAGTTTTCATACGATCTCAAAGACATTTTCTGGGGTTTACTATAACTTCATAATGAACAATTTATTTAATTCCATTAATTAATACTAAAACACATGTTTTAGTGAACATTTTTAGTTAATTTCTAGCATAACAACAAATTTTAGGCTCCTCCGTCTTAATTTATTATTTCTCCCAACCGTAGAAACACGCTATGGAATCTTTCAACAGTAGGCATTTACAATATTTTAATCCATTCTATGTTGTAACTTATCTAACAGTTTTTGGGAGGATTATTTAGGTATTTATTTTATTGCTTCCGAATCTACCTGTAGGTGGCGGAAGCAGCTTACACTTTCGGGTATGAAAATTATTTTTCTGTAAAAACAGATTTCCCACTTGCATATTACGTTTTAGACCATTCTGAACAACAATCGTTCCGTATCTGTCTTTCTGTCTGTTGTGTGTTCGAAAATCCTGGTAATAAACATAAGTTCCACAGTTTTCATCCTATTTTAATGACATTTTCAGGAGATATACGGGTTAGGCTGCAGACAGTCTCCTATCAGTTTAATTGATCTCGAATTACTTCACTCTACGTATGCGCAAACATAAATGTTATCAAGCATAATTTTCTCAGGCCCTACACAACCGACTTCGCTCCGATTCGGAAGATAGTTGAGAGAAGCTGATTGAATCATGCTATATCAATTTGGACACGATTGCATCGTGAGTAGACAGGTGAAATCCTTGTAACAAGCGTAATTTCTCCAGCCTCCATACGATTTTGATGAAAATTTTAGAAAATGTGCGGGTTAGGCTGCAGGCGGTCCCCTATCAGTTTCCTAATCAATACTTCTCTCTGCGCATGCGCAAACGTAAATTCACCAAGCTGCATTTTCTCACGCCCAAGTCGTCTGATCTCGCTCAAATTGTATGGTCACTAGGCAGACGACGATTTAAACATCCCATATCGATTTCAACACATTGCAACAAGTTTCATTTCAATTGTAGGAGTCTGATCCAGTCGGGTGGACCGTTGACTTTCGTCTTATCCCGATAAGCCCGATGTCCTTTGTAACTTCTAGAAATTGTGGTGGAATTTTTAGAGAATGTACACATTAGGCTATACATAGTTCCCTATCAGTTTAATCGTTCACAAATCAATTGGTACATCCCTCTGCGCATGCGCGAAAGTGACATCTACTAGGTAATTATCATATTCTTGTTGACTTTTGAAAGATTTTATCCTTTTACGGTACATCTTGATTTACTATTTCCCCTAACAAATGGAACCCACTATCGAATCTAAGGAAATTATTTAGAACATGTAGGTTGAAAAATGTCGGTTAAACATGATCTATACATTCATGTTATGGATACGAGGAAGCTGTGTGCCGCGCTCCTAATTGGCAGACTTTGTTATTCATTCATTTGATTATTTTTATATTTGATATTTTTTATTTTTTATTTTTTATTTTTTTTATTTTATTTTTTTTTTTTTTCTTGGTTAATTAGATACTAAGGTTCATTATTAAAATTATAAACAATGAAACTTTAACATGACTGCCAAACTTCCTTTTTTTCGGAATAACACATAATAATGATCATTCAAACGTGATGCATGACAGTAAAGCGAAGTTATTAAAATTAAAAATGCTAAAAATTTTGTATAGTAGGTAGTTTTCAATCTCATTCGATATTAAAAATCCTAACAATTGAATGCGGAAGTAAATAATTTCCTTTCAAACTCGCCAAGCTGGAGTTTCGAACCAATTTAAAGTTTTATATCGAAACAATTTAGAGTTTTATATCGAACTAGGCACCTATATTGAATTGCTATAGGTGCCTTTCGAATTCAACCGATTCACTGGTCGACCAAGAATAAAATTTCATATCACGCCTCAGACTCTGTGACCTGTTCAACAATAAAGTTAATGTCGTAATTACAAATTTTAAATTATTCGTCGATTAATGACCCACTTCCGAAAGAATAATAGAAGTGCACAACGAGCGTTTAGCTAATCACTGTTTCTTTTTGTCATCTTAGAAATGCAATCTATGCAACCGCAATCGTATTAACCTATTTCGATGTTTTGTTGGTTATTTCCCATACTTTGAAACGAATTTTAATAATTGCTCACAATATAAACTCACTAACCGCTTAAAATACTCCTTTCGACTGTATCTAAAAAGTTGAATGATTAAAAAGATGACAATTAAATACCCGTTTGAATCTTTTTCTATCCAAACCGTTCAACAATCAAAATTTGTTTTTGGGATGAAGATTATTTATGTCTCAATTTCAATTATATCAATTAGTAATGTCTCAATCATGTTTCGTTATTTACGGTGCTCTGTCAAACAATTATTGTTCTGTATACTCCACAGCCTCACTTTATTTAACATTTGGTTCTTACATCATATTCTTTTCCGCCCAAAATCGCATAAATATTACAATAATTATTATTACCATTCTGTTCATTCACTGGTGATTTCATGTCTAGAATATTAAACATTGTTATCTTGGTGTAATAGGAATCTGCGCCCTATCAAAACTAATGGAGGTCTGATAACAGTATTTTCCTTCTCATGAACAGTAGACAACAAGTAAAAATTTTAATGATTTTTTTCAATGTTTATACATGATTTTAGTGCTTTGATAACATATCCGAGCTTCATGAATAATATCAGACGGTATATTATAAAAATGTTTTGTTTGGGAGGAAAAAAATCTAAATATGCTGTTTTTCCGCATACAGATTTGGTTTTATTAGTTCTTTATTATCAATCTCGACATAATTTATTCCTACCAAAATCCTACGCATCATAAATTTGAGTTTTTTACGCATCGTTTCAAAAGGCACAGCACGACAAACGTTTCTCTGATGTGTAAGCATATAATACCTACGTATATTTCCAGTTTGGGCCTAACGCGTTGAAGTGGACAAGAAATTGGGATGATTGCATAGGTCTTTTAATTTCCATTGCCGCTAGGTCAATTAGCCCCGGCGCATGCGTAAATGTAAAATCGGTTTAACACAAAATGGTTTTACTAATTTCCTTCTGATTTAAGGGGTTCAGACAGTTCCGCTGCCGCTGGCGTGCTCAACCCAATCAGTTTTGAAAAACCTTCGGTATTACATTGTCACATACAATTTTATTTTCAATAACAAACCTTTGTAATCGACCCAGAAAAAAAAATTTTAACCCTCCTCAAAATTTGTTGGTTTACATTTCAAAATGCGTAGAATCCAAAACATCGAATTAAAAAAAAAAAATCCGTCTGTCCGCCGTACGCCGTCCAAAGCTTTTCTCCAAAACTATTGGGCCAAAGTTTATGAGTTTGGCTCAAAATCATACATCGGCCGGAGATGTGCCAGTAATATCGGCATTAGGTTTGATCAACCCCAAAGGGTAGTAATTAAGGGCTATTTTCAGCAGGAAATGCAGTTTCTAAAACTTACCTTCTTTTCCCTATTGGTGAAATATTCAAGTTTCCGGAAGGCTTTCATACACCAACTACTACTCGTTTTTCCACACATTCTTCCCAATATCTCCCTTTCCTTACCACTTTACGGTCTGCAATTTTTTCTGGATGTTCCCACCATATTGACGGACAATTAGACTCACAATTGCGTTCCTAGCTATAAAAAGACCAATTCTTGAGACTGTCCTATCAGCTCGACTTCGTCCCAGTATTTGTCACCTCCCTCCACCCCGTCTATGAACCGACCTATTATAGTCAGTTGCTCGTGATCCAAAGCCGAAATTAGTTGAACCTTTCCCCGATCCTTCTTCTTACTGTTATAAGTATTTGATATTTATCGATTTTATATTTGAACCCCCTCTCCTTCGCATCGCTCCTTAATGCGACTAGTAAAGAGACAAGTATGAAGTTTGACGCGATAAAACAACCGAAAAAATCTACTTTGATAACTCGCCATACTGATAATAATCAAAATATTCCGAAATCCATGGCCCATTTTAAAAACGCAAATTTTGATAAAAAATTTACAATAACGATCAATAGTCCCGGAGATATCGCGAAAAACGAACTGGAATATGGACGTGTTCAGGACAGACTTCCACATAGTTCGGCGCCCGAGAGTTTTCGGAAACCCGTTCCCCCGAAACGCGAAAATAAAAAGCAGGCTACAAGCTGTTACGAGCCACTAGCCAAGAGGTTATTGACGTTGAAAGGGCGTAGGGCGTACCTATGTATGCAGTTATTCTAATGACCTATTGTTTTTTTGCCAATTGTTCTTCTGATTCTGTAAATTAATTAAAACATTTTTGCAATTTTTGAAGGAAATTTTTTTATATTTCCGAACCCCCTTAAAGATACCTAGTTTCAGGCATCAATCAGTTTGGAGTTTAGTTTATCTGCACATTAGCAAACCCAAAATTTTGTAAAAAGCATAATATTCTTAGTTTTTTTCCGATTATGATGAGATTCTCAGGGATTGCGGGGGTTGGAGTCGAGAACCCTGTCTATTCATTGTTCCTGTATATTCATGGTCCTGTATATTCATACTTACTTAGTATTTAATAATGAAATTGAAGGTTAGCGCGGGTTGGTCGATAATTCAAAACTTTCTTCTAGGCCGACGTTTTGCTATATTTGTATAGCATCTTCAGGGCTTAGTAGTGGAGCAGGAAAATTTTGAGATCCTCATTGCACAGTTTCTTGTAGGTACATTTATGTAATCCTTTCTGGACACATTGCACTGTAGCACACTACAGTTTATACTACAGATTATCTAAACTCAATAATTATGATGAAATTTATTACAGGATAGCTATTGCTCATAGAATTCAATTCAAGGAGAATTTTTCTTAAATTATTTACTCTCAACTTCATTATTATTCAAGTGGCCGAGAAAATTTACATAATTTAGTATTTAATAATCGAAGCATTTGGATTCTTCTTTCATGATAAATACCTACGAATACATCATCCTTTCAGTTTCTTCAGGTTGTGCTTTTGAATATGCAACTCTAGGCATCAATCTGTTCTCTCTATACAAATTATATACATGTTCTAAACACATTTGAGTGATCTATAAAAAAACGTATTGTGCATACGAGAGTCTCACTTTAAAAATTCTTTAAACCTCCAGATCATTTTTGGTGATCATCGTGAGGATTTAGAGCTTCAGCGCGCCTCAAGGGTGACTCCAAATTGGTGAATCACTGGTGGAAAATGTGCAATTCGACCGTTTTTCTAAGTTGGTGTTACAATTATATTAATAAATGGTCATCACTACGTGATTAAAAGTGAAAAAAATACACCAAAATCATATTATATCAAATCATATATTGAATATCTTCAAAAACTCGTAATATATTCTATTCGCGCGTAATTATACTCGTTTTTGGCACACTTAACATTTCAAGTAAGGTCATTTTGTCATGAAATTTTACGTAGAAACCGAATCTGCAATAAAAAATGGGGGTTAATATCTGAAAAAATAAAGTTGGATTCCTCGCAATAAATTATGAAGATCACCGGTTGGTTCCGGTTTTTTATGTACCCACTGGAATACAAAATTTCGGGAGGTGAACCACTAATTAGGAGACACCCTTTACTGGTCGTCGTTTGGAAAATTCGTTAAAATGTAGACCATCAGAGTACAGATCTTTATACTTACTTGTAAGGAGCATGTTTCACTCGTTTGAAATAACCTCTACACTGCTCATAAATTCCCTAAGTTTTATCGAAAAGAACCTAAAACATGTACTATAATTATTATGTCTAGTATGTATGATATACATATTTATTTATTTATTGAATATGTATAAATAGTGTTCTTCGTTATTTGTATAGGTCTGGGAGACGCATGGGGAGCTTCTCCTCCGCCTACGAACGCAAGGGAAGCTACAATACGAGAACTTGGATCCCATCTTTTACAGGTGATTGTTATTATTATTTTAAATAGCTCTTAGAACAAATTTCCATATAAATCAGCTTCTTTGTTGGGAAGTAGAGAACTTGAAACAACTTCCCTTGTGGAAAATTGTAGCGATCATGGATAATGTCTTTGAAGGACGTACCTAAGCGTTCCTAAACCTACAATAAGGCTGATAAGGATGGGGCTGTTATTTCATTCTCTTTGTGACAATCTAAGTTATTGTCGTGATTACATTTCTTAATCTGGATGATATAGATCTTTATATTTATTGATGTTAAGGGATTATTAAATGAGATACGAAATTAATCTCTTAAAATCCTTTAATACCATTTTATTTAAATGGAAGAGATAAGGAAAAGATAATGAGGGAGGATTCGCTGACTAATATGGTGTCTAGATATATTGAATATAGTTCAATGATAGGTAAGAAGATACCGCACGAGGGTAGGTGAGGATAGCTAACGGGTGATATAAATATATATATATATATATACAATGGGTATAGTAAATAAATCATGTGAGTATAGTTAATTGCTATACGCACATGAGAGAGAGTTCTTACGGAATCAGGAGTTGAACCATCCATTCTGTTCATTACCATCATCAGTCTGAGTGGGAAGGTAGGTACCGATCGTTTTAAAACTTGAGGTATATCAAGTCCAAATTATCGCTATTTTACCTTATCTACTCGAAGTTGTATGAATTACAAACATTGCGCCAAATTGAAATTTATTTTTTGTATCTTCATTTTTTTTTTTAATTCCTATTTAGCTAATATTTGTAAAAACAATTTGTAATACCTATGTAATTGGAATTGAAATTCCTTAATGTGAACAAATAAGTACCTTTCTACCTAAATGAACTCATCTTGAAGTTTTGAAAATTATTTGTTCGCCCTTAGTAGGTACCTAGTTGTGAATATAGGTGTTACTATGTGCTGTGGCTGTAACATAAATGTGTCTAATGATTTGTATGTGGTTTGTTTCCAGACGCTAGATGGATTTATATTCGTCGTTGCTCCCGACGGTAAAATTATGTACATATCAGAAACAGCGTCCGTTCACCTTGGTTTGTCTCAGGTAAGGATTCTCAACCCAAAGAAATTCTACCTCATAGGGTATTTCAATATTTGAAGTAGTTTAAGAATTGGGAAAACATGATAATAAAGTTGCTTTAGGTGGTTCGCGGCCCACATCACCGTCGATTTTTAGCTGTTTTCGACCCAAAATCGAAATTGCAACCTGCAATTTTTAGACTTCACTAGCAAATAGGTAGTATTGTTTTTGAGTCTGGTTAATTATTATTGGTTAGGTATTTATTTATTTAATATTGACTAAATCTTGGTTGTCTGCATGTGTTTACCATATTTATATGCATACTTAACTTCCAAAATTATCATGCAATTTTAATCAAGATAATCATTAGGAGCGCTTGCGCATGGCCACATTTTAAATCCTTAAGACGGCAATTTCTCGCTGTATGATGGTTTAATTTCCTTCAAATCGGTTAGATAACTAATTTATAGAGGATTCAGCGGCCAACGATTTCCTATGAATTTCAACATCAAAGGCAATACCTAGTTATTGTTAATGCACAAGTGTGAAATACTTGCAATATTCATTACGACCACAAATTTCATCTGATTTTTAAGATATTTTTATGGGATTACGCGGGTTAGCCCCTCGATTATTTCTTACCATATTTATGGGTTTCGAGTGTAGCCTCTGTCCATATAAAACCACGAAATAGGTACAAAACATATTTTGCGCCTACTTTCGAGATATCTTATGCGATCAAAGAGAATATAGCTAAGATTCTTTTACGGCTATGATAAAAAATATTAAAATGGGATATTGAGTCCATCTGCATCTAGTAGGCAATATTGTCTTGTTGTGTTGAGTTCAAAGGAACACTAACTATTTTTAGTTTCATATTATACGGATTATTTCATGCTTAATACACCTCACACTCAAATTTATCGCTAAATATGACTCAAAAGAGATTTTACCTTAAATGAATTTTGAAAATTTAGAATTACCTAACATCGGATATTTTTAAGGAAATTATTTGAACACGAGCTAGAAACTGAATAAAAAGCACACAAACCTGAAATAAAAGTACATAAACTATCTACCTAACAACTCATTTGCTCCATATTATATAGGATGGGTTACACACCCACGCTTACCAATGGATTTCATTATTTTTATCCTTAATATACATTGATTTTAATTTATCACCAACAGGTTGAGCTTACTGGTAACAGCATGTTTGAGTACATCCATCCTAGTGACCATGAAGAAATGACTTCCGTACTTACCCTCAACCAGCCACTCCCGCACCACGCCATTGGTCAGGGTCAGTACCAGCTTATAATATTCATGTTTCATTCAAATAGGTACGAATATAACAGAAATGTGAGGGTTTTCCGCCAGCTGATCACAAACGTAAACAGCCGGTAACCCTGCAGTCCATCAAAGGAGTCCTCTAGAATATGATGGGATAGAGGAAACTCCCAAAACAATTCCCCTGATGGGTAAAATATGGAAGGGAATTTAAGCTTCAGTTCAGTAATTGCAAAATTATATTTTAGAGGTGAGAGAAAAAAAATTATTTTATGGCCGAGAACTATGTAGGCAAGCTTCTATGTACCCAAAACCCTATTGATAATACCTAATGACACTGCCTAGATTTTTTAAAGTTTCATCTAAAAAACAAAAAAAAACTTTTGAATCACACAGTCCTGTCTTGCAGACTCATCTTGCATCTTAGAAATAAGTACTTCCAAATCTACAAATTAAATTTAAAAATACAGCTAAATAAATCTTTCAGCTGTTAGTTTCACTTAGGAAAATGTTCTTCCAACGAAACTTAGCTTAAATAAAACCTAACCTCCATTAGTTTTAGTTGCCAGCTTTTGCTGATGTAAAGTTGTTTTACTTGTCCGTTAAAGACAAATAAATAAAAAAATACAGGGGATGAATTTCCAGCAACCTTGACAGACATTACTTGAATAGGGTACCTATTGAGTACAGTTGGAGGTGACAACTTTACGACAGTAAGCCGTTGTGGAGGTTTTACATACCTATATTAGTAGGTAGTTACTACCTATATCCTGAACTATCAACATTATATATGCATACATGTAATCGCATACCGGTACCTGCTCTGCCTACTCGACAACTCATTCAACTTTCTTCTTGTATTTTAGAGATCGAAGTAGAACGTGCCTTTTTCATTCGAATGAAATGCGTTTTAGCTAAAAGGAACGCAGGACTGACAACAGGTGGATTCAAGGTAAGTGAAATGTATCTTTTCGCAGTCTTCCGTATTCTTATATCTAATGGTTCGTAATTATAGACTTGACGTTTTATTTAATCAAAAATTTATTGTTGGACAGGTCATTCATTGTTCGGGCTACCTCAAAGTCAAACAGTACCCTCTGGAAAACGGGACTTACGACGCTTGCTACCAAAATGTTGGGTTAGTCGCCGTTGGACACTCCCTGCCAGCATCCGCCATAACAGAAATCAAACTCCACTGTAACATGTTCATGTTCCGCGCCTCCTTAGATCTCAAACTAATTTTTTTAGATGCCAGGTATGTATTAGTAGCAACTTATATGGTTTAAACACGATACACGTAAAATTTACTTCGCCATATTTTACTTTCTCCACTCAAAAACAAGTACCTAGAGCTAAGATCAGCAGTTACCTATTAATTTTCATGATGAATATAAATAAAATGAATTCCCCAGAAGATTTATAGTAAATTTTCACTGTTACAGTGAATATTAGCAAATTTTTCCGTAGTCAGATATTATCTCTTCTTACCTCCTCATTGCAAGTGTGTGAATATTTCTATATATTTACAGATGATACCTACCAATTCACAAAGAGCCAATAAGTATATTTCCATTCCAACGAATTTTTGAAACATCTATTCATATTCACCCAAAAAAAGCATCTAGAGATTCACCTATTTTACAATACCTATTTTACATCTTCGCGGTAGGGCAAGGAAAAGGCCAATTTCCTAAATTTACTGAAGTTTCCCAGCAACTCCTCATCAATTTTCTGTAGTCCAGAATTAAACCAATGGTTGTATAGTTTAAGATACCATATTATTATATGAAGAGGATTATTCAACTTAAAAAAAAATACGCAGGTGGGTAGGTACCTACTTATCAGTAACATGCAAAAATACGAGGTAGCAGGTACCGTACGAGGTAGATACCGTTCATATTCATGTTGAGGCGTAACTATTGTAATCATACCCTCAAGCCCAGAACCCATTGGTAGAAATGCATTGAATGAATCAATGTTACTGTACCCTAAGGTGCATTTTAGCAGTACCTTGGTACGTCATTTTTATGCAGCACTTCTTACAAAAATCAGACAACTAGAGCCTGCCAGCTTTTAAATTATCAGGAGTTGGTACACTTACCCTACTTTCACCGATAACTAATTTCAGATGAAATTAACTTCAATATATACCTTAACTCCCTTACAGACAGAAGGCAGTGCAACTAGCAGATTGATTTCATCTAGATTGATTTTCCTATCCGGTTGAGAATCGGCATTTTTGAATAGGGACCTACAATATTACCTATTTGACAAGTTTCTTCTCACATAGACGAACGATCAGCTTTTATGCCCTTCTCTGTTTGCGAAGAAACAAAAAACTCTCCTTCGAAGGTACACAAAGCCACTGTAACCAGAGCTGGGAGCGTTTAATGGTCGCGACACTCGAGCAATTGATCCTCTCTAAACTCTTCTGAAGTGTTTTGTACGTGGGCGTAAAAAACAACCTTAACCTCACCCAAATAATACAGCCTGCGGGTTGGGTGTCAGTAAAAACCATGTTTAGTTTCTAAGAAAGTAGGTACCTATTTCATAAATGATTTATGACGTTATAGTACTTAGTAGGAACATTGCAATTGATGCAATGGGGAGGTAAGGTATTTACCCCCATTTAATAATACAGTTATCTAATTATTTTTCTCCAAGCTTCAACTCGTCGAATCAACGGCAATTTTAGCTTTCAATCTCAGAAATATCTTGGACAATCTGATTAAATAGGTACCTTGTTGAGAACAAACTAGTTAGGTAGGTAGGTACTAACCTATTGAGATAGAAAGTCCCTACCTTACCTTCTGGCATTTCCATTTAAGCGCAGGTTTTTTTCCCCCCCTTTTATTTGGCATTGGATTTCTCCATACAGCCATGATAATTTCCAATTTATACAATAAATTTACTTAAATATATACATACGTCAAATTTTGTGTTCTATTTCATTCAAATATTTGTTTAACACTTTGTACACTTCTAAGTTTTCGCTAACAACGATAGTACAATAATCAAACGGAGATGGTATAAATTTAATGATCTCATCAAACAAAATAGTCCTCTGCCTGTCACATTTTCTACAGTTTAGTAGCACGTGCTCGAGGTCGTCCTTCTCTCAACACAAGACACAATTTTCCGAGGTTAAGCGCAGGTTATTCGTTGATAGATAGATACCTATTCAACCATCCCGAAGGCTCGCAGCGCGAACTAAATCACTCGCGACGAAGTTGTGAAAACCCATTTCAATGAAAAACGGAAATTTATTAAAAACGTTGTTTAGTTCCACCAACATAATGTTACAATATTGGATCGATTTCTACGGTTAGGTCATCATCAATACCTACCTACCAATCAATAACTAGTTATTGTGACAATACTTTGTAACAATAAATAGTTATTGTTAGTTACTGATGATGACCTAACCGTTGAAATCGATCTAGCATTGTAACTTTTTATTTTCGTGGAAATAGACTACGTTCTTCTTTAACTTCCGTTTTTCGCTTACAGTAAATATGAACCAATATGGCTACACGTACAAGGACTTTTGTAGGTACCGTTGTACAGTGTTGGGCATAATCTTATCGTCGAATACGAATACTATTGTAATCGCGATAATTATTCGTTGATTCTGATTCAACTGCGATTTTATTCGTATTCGTGTAATCGTATTCGTCTGTCGGCGACTACACAAATACAACCCATAAAAATGCGTCACTGTCATCAATTTCAATGCGTCCCTCCTATAATATGCGAAGCCTTGCTATTACCTAGCTTCAGAGGGACGTCCTTAAAGCGAATTCAACGATCGGAGCCCAGCCTATTTGTCTCAAATCTATTTCAGTAGGACGCCCCTCTGAAGATAGGTAATATTAGCAAGGTTTCGCATATCATAGGAGAGACGCCCTATTGAAATTGATTACAGTGACGCATTTTTATGGGTTGTATTCGTGTAATCGCCGACAGACGATTACGATTACACGAATACGATTACATGAATACAAATATAATGGCAGTTAACTCAGAATCAACAAATAATTATCGCGATTACAATCGAATTCGACGATAAGGTTATGCCCAACACTGGCAAGGGCAAAGGCATTTTGATTTTGAGAGCGGATTGGTACTAGCTTACAGGCAGTTGCTGAGTCGGACGTGCACACTTGATATGCTGTTCTTTTTTTTCCAATTTATTAAATGAGCGATACCCATGGGTGTGAAAAAGGTACTTTAACTATTTTTAAATGGAAGAAGATAACAGCTTAGGAGTTTTGGCATCAACTCCACTCTCCTACTATGAGCAGTTTTCTTTCCATGATTTTTCAAACTGGTGACGTCAAAGCTCCCCTCCTGCCTGGGCGGGACCCTCCTGGCCTATGTGACGCCACCATTGCAGCAAACTTTGAAAAATCATAGAAAGAAGAGTGGCAGATGGCGTCAAATTCTATTTTCATTTAAGAATATAAAAAGAATACGTGGGTGGCGCAAATTCGCTGCATGGGTGATATCAACTCTATAAACTATTTCGTGACACGGTTGAATGTAAAACGTAAACACTTTCTCATTTTTTGAGAATTTCCAACACGTTACTCTTTAACATATGATATTTTCAGGGTATTGCAGCTAACGGGATACGAGCCACAAGATCTGATCGAGAAAACCTTATACCACTACATCCACACCTCCGACATGATGCACATGCGGTACTCCCACTCAGTCCGTAAGTCAAGGCTTTTATCATATTTTGGTTAACTTAGCAAAATCTTAGGGTCCAAAAAGTAGAAAAAAAGCATACCTAGATTTCGTCTGATATAAAGATCTAATGGTTTAATAGGTACTTGATAAATGGTGAGCAACTGATAATTTTATTTCATTTGCAGTGCTATTCAAAGGTCAAGTTACTACGAAATACTATCGGTTCCTCGCCAAAGATGGTGGTTGGGTATGGATGCAGAGCTATGCCACAATCGTTCACAACTCACGTTCCTCCAGACCCCACTGTATCGTCAGCGTCAATTACGTTCTGAGGTTGGTATACCTATCCAACTTAATTTTCAAAATACGAACATACTTTTGTCATGACCTAAAAACGATAGCGTTAAGGACTTAGGCCTAGTTAGGTACATTAGAACAAGGCTTTTATCATATTTTGGTTAACTTAGCAAAATCTTAGGGTCTAAAAAGTAGAAAAACAGCATACCTAGATAAAGGTCTAATGGTTTTAGTACTTGATAGGTATAAACTGTATGCTATTCTAGTTTACTACTAATGCAGAACCATTCCACATCCTAAACTGTATCGTCATCAAGATAGAGCTGACCTAAAAACGAGTTCGTACATTCTATAGTTTGTTAGGTATGCTAGTTTTACTAATAACCATTCCACATCTAAAAATCAAGAGAGAGCTTGAGTTCGTTGGAAAGCACTTTTTGACTACAATACAGTGCTCTTTCGGAAAAATTTGCTTAAAAATCACTGAAAATTGCTACAAACTGCTTAAAATTGAGAATTTAAAATGAAATAGTCGAATATTACTAAGACATCCAGAGATCTTTGCCCACAATTAAAATTCCATTAAAATGTGCTACAAAATCGATAAAACTGCAAAAAATTGTCTAAAATCCTAAAATGGGCTTAGAAAGCGTGTTTTTTGCCATACATGTGATGGTTAAAGTGTTTATACGGGTGCGGCAGAGAGGACGGACGGTTTTAAAAAAATCATAAAATAGTTAATTTTTACTCAAAAACAAATTTATTGATACTATCAGGTTCGCAAGGAAATAGCATTTGAGACAGTCAAGTGTGAAAAATCACATCAGGCATGTGGTGGCCGAAATTGTTGATGCAGTGCTGGAGGCGTTCTTGGGCGTTATCTACAACATACTCTCTCACCTTTGTCCCCATAAGAAAAAAACGCATATCGATAAATCTGGGGACCGAGGAGGCCAATGAACATCACTAAACCTGGAAATAAGGCGACCAGGGAAGAGAGGGTGAATATCGTCCATTGATGCTCTGGCTGTGTGGGCGGTCGACCCATCCTGCTGGAACCACACACGTCGGATTGGAACACGTAATTCATTACGACGTAGTGTTATGCTGGAGAGAGTCTACGCGAACTTCCAAGAACGCCTCCAGCACTACATCAACAATTTCGGCCATCACATGCCTGATGTGATTTTTCACACTTGACTGTCTCAAATGCTATTTCCTTGCGAACCTGATTGCATAAATAAATTTGTTTTTGAGTAAAAATGAACTATGTTATACTTTTTTTAAAACCATCCGTCCTCTCTGCCGCACCCTGTATATATACAAATAATTACATGAACATAATGCGAAAAAATCGCTCAAACTGACGAACGGAGAGAGAGCCCCTAATTCATAAAATGCAGGTACCATTTTTATTTGGGTCTGGACCCATAAAATGGGAGAGTACCAAAACATTGTTTTCAGAGCAATTACATAACTTGCCGTATGCCTTAAGGTGTAATAGGAACAAAAACCCTATTGGTACGATTTACGTAGCTGCGATACCTATCCATTGTGGAAATGACCATTGCATCGGGTACTTAGATTAGATGCCGATCAAATTTAAAATAATTTATTTGTAATAGCAACCTACATGATTAATTCTTTTCCAGTGAGCACGAAGAAAAAGATTTGATGTTGGTCGCCAACGGGACAGAGGAAAGAAACGGGGACGTGACAGCTGTAAGCGGGTGCCGAAGCGCAGTTACTCCCGTTAGCAGTAGCCTTGTAGAGGAGCAAGTGCCACCACCTGCCCCCGCCTACCATGCTCACCTTCACCAACATCCTGAGGTGATTATCTAACCCATCATAATATTAGAACTGACACTAGAACTGGCACAAACTTGCATGTCTTACCAGAAATTATGCGATACACATTGGATATCAAACCGATCACAGCAGCAGTAATTATGGACAAAACTGGACTTACTAGTGACTGTGAAGCAAGTGCGACATGTTATTTTGAAGGGTGGAGCGGATATATAAATTAGCCTGAAAACAATAGCAGAGATTTTCTGGAACGGAGAACGTTTCAACGGATTCCGCATATACAAATAATATACATAAAACAAAATAGTGCCCTGAAACATGTGCATATACAAATGTTCCATTATTCTTCATCCTGAAACATAAATTAGTACCTAGAATGTTAAATTAGGATAATGTCTAGGAGTTATAATGCTCCAGGAGCTCATTTTCCTTATTTGTATGGATAGGTTTTCAGTAAGGGTTCTACAAGAACATTCATATTTATGGAGGGTTCCAGAAAAAATATTCAGGCTGATTACTGAACATGACCTAGCTCCTTAGAAACTAAAAATTCTATAAGAAACAGCAAATGTCTGAATTAAATCATACTACGACTGCCTTACGAAATACATTTTCCATTCACAGGTATACCACCCTCCAGCATACAACACTCCAGATGGATATGGCGACCCACCTTTGGTTTACACGCCACCAGATGTCTACTACTCCAACACCTCTTCTATCGGCTACATCCCCGACAGCTGCCTAGGGCGACCCTACTCCAGTTCGAGTTGCTCTAGCGGCGAAGATCCCCCTTCCTGTTCCTATACAGGCCCCCACCACCCACCAACACCTCCCACGTACACCTCCGTCATCGTCGACAATCAACACTACGTCAACGAGTTCGTTCACTGATCCCCGTCTCCAACCTTCCAACCAAGTCCCTCGGGGCGTCCAACTGACAATAATTCGTATCTCTCGCTGCCTTCTTTATAGGACGAGAAATAAGTATAAACCCATACAGTACCTTGTAAGTTGGAACCTAATTCACTGGAGATCATATCTCACGGCGAAAACACACAGTGAGGTTCTGAGAGCAGAGACTGGTCCCAAATTATAGAGTCAATAATTAGGTATATCTGGTCAAATTCCTTTTTAAGGAGAATCTTACCTTTCCTGAGTACTGTGGTAACTCCAGATCAAACGTTAAACCAACAATTTTCGCCAACCAAATGTTTGCTAGTAGTTGTTAAGGATCCTAACCATCGACAGGACAGAAATTACAAGAACAAAAAAACGTCGCCACGGTTCTACTATTATAAATACGAGGTTTTACCATCAGTTCACTATGCTAAGAAGCCTCAAACATCTAATAATAATAATAATAATTGTTATTGCGGAAAAACAAATGCAACAAAATTAATTAGAAGGTAACTATCTGCATTTGCAAAATAAATTAATGAAATGAAGGTAAACAGAAACGTTGGTATGATTTTGCATAGTTATGTTCTTTTAAAACGTCTGTTTCTTGTCATTTAAAGTTATTACCGTTTCTATAATATTGAAAATGGCAGAGAGCCATTTTCACAAGGGGCTGTGCCATATTTACACATAGAGCTTTTACTGTTGATTTGGAGCCTTTTGCTTTGAGCATTTCATGATGCAGAGATGGAGGTCCCAAAGCAGGACATCCCCGAGGAGTAGTTGCCTTATTCTTGACATGGATCAAAACATCGGACATGGTTGGGTCATGTTGTGAGTTTAACATTTGAGCCCATTTTGCGAGTGGCGTTGAACTACCATAGTACTTTTGTGTGCATCAGATACCAAGAACGTACGATTTTACTGCCAGTGAAATAATTTTCTCGTGATTTCTAATAGGTAGGTGAAGTACTGAAACATTCCTAAACTAACATACTTAGTTAATATTTTTATTCCTAGTCATTTAACCCTAGATTAAACTAACCGACCATTGTCAGTAACTAGATAGGTACCCACTTTGTTTCCAGTTTAACCAGTGTTTTTTGCAAACGAAAGGAAAGAATTGACATTTATCAATAAAAGAGCAGGAGTAGGAAGATACAATTGAGGTATTACGGGAAGGTACAATACTCATTTGAAAAATTAGAACATTAGCGGCGCCTTAGTTCAAGCAAAACTTGTCTTCTACCTACATGAATAATTATTTACCTACCTAAGGGATCATAAACAAATTGTACCAAACTCTTAAAATATCATTTTTAAAATCTATTGGTATCTCCTTTAAAAGCAGATCATTGCCCTGTATAGCTAATCAAGACGCGAATTATACTAACTTCATCAAAACGATCGGTTCGATGCCCCGTCGAATATAAGACAATAACCAAAGACCACGCAGTATTACGAATAACAGTTTTTGTAATATATTTGTATCATAAATGAAAATATAAACGTATATATATTGATGTATAAAACGAAGAAATTTATGGAAAAAAGCAAATTTCATTGATGTACATATAAAATAATGGTCACTACCTATAGACATTAAAATGGAGCGTACTTTGTCGAATTTCAATTTCCTTTCTTTAAAATATGAATCCCAAAGGTCGCAATCGTTTTATGATTTAAGTCCGGTTGTGAGCCCAGTACGTCTTCCAATCATATTTATAGGGTATTTAAAGCAAAATATAGGTTTATATTATGTATGTATGTTCAAGGGAATTTATATGAGTGTTTATCTGTGTAAATTGTAAATTAATTCGACGTTGTATATAATATATTGTACTATACACTATTTTTGTGTCAAACGGAAAAAATATGAGAATAATATTATTATATAATTATTACCTTGTTCTGTTGTTTGTTCACACCTCTTCCTATGATAGTGAAGGTTGATTGATTTTCGTCTTCCCTGTCGAACTTAAATGTAGGAAGCTATTTGGCTCTAAATAGGGAATCTCACTAATTTTCCTCTCAAGTAAACACAACTAAGCAATTTCACCTCGTGAAATACAACTTAATAGAACCTGACCTAATAGAATTGGTCAGATTTTGCTACCTATTTTAGATGTCAGTGTAGAATGCAACATTTTAGAAGCCATTTTCAACACTGAAACCCAATCAGTTAACGGTAGAATAAAGAATGTACGAGATTATCTGCTTCCTGAATCTATTGTTTCCCACTTACTTCTAGTGAGAAAGGAAACACATTTCACTGCCCATGGCACTACATCACTATTTCTATTATAAGAATGAAACTCTGTCTGTCTGTCTGTGAGTGTTCCTTTCATGGCCGAACGGATAAAGGGATCCGTTTTTTTTTTTTTTTTTTTTTTTTCATTGTGACCAGAAATCTCCTGGTCAGAATATAGGCTATTTTAAAATTTTCTAATCCCACCTGAACCATGGGCTGGAGGGGATGGGATCCCCTTTTAATGCGCTCTTCTATCCGCTACCACATTAAAATTTGATCAAGAGCACTTCGTCAGCGACAAAGTTACGTTTCAAGACCCGTAGAACACGATGGTGCCGTAAAATTCGCTGAAAGATGCTGTCTTCCCGGGGAAATCAGCAAAATAATGCGGAAAATGATGACGAAAATGCGTTCTCTGCCATGGTTTTTTTTTTTTTTTTTTTTTTCAGCTTAGACCGAGTAAGTTTCGGCGATTTTTCCAGGGGTTGGTCTTAAAATGTTCGTTGAAGTTTCAATTTGAACCCGTGCGAGTTTCGAGACATGAAATTCTTTTTTCCGATAGTAGTGAACGACAATGTAGACGAAAACGTTGGTTTTCAGAGCCGCTCTTCCTTATTCTATCGAAACTAGTTACTCTGATCTTTGCCTTCGAACCTCTTGATCTCGGGAAGTTTCCCGTTCGCCCTTCTACGCACATAAAATAATGTCCTACCTTTAGAAAAATAGAACTGGAAAACAAATACGTAAAAACATTCAACATCTGATTGTTCTGTTAGTACGGGAATGTTCTTAAATAAAACTATACTTTTCGTGGTTCCACATAAGTTACCGCGTTTGATAGATTTCCAACAAAATCAAATCCCACCAGTAAATTTTGAGGGTTTTTGCTCGGGTTGGTCTTAAAATGTCTGTCGAAGTTTCAATTTGATCCCATGCGAAAATGAAATTATTTTTTCCAATTGTTGTGAACGAAAATGTAGACGAAAACGTTTGTTTTCAGAGCCACTCTTCCTTATTCCATCGAAACTAGTTACTCTGAACTTTGTATTCCAACCTTTTGAAAAGGATAGCCCTTCTACGCAGATAAAATAAAAGCCTACCTTTAGAAAAATAGACGGGGAAAACAAATACGTACAAATATAACATCCGACAGTTCTGTTAGTACTGAAATGTTCTTAAAACTATACTTTTCGTAGTTCCTTAAGGTGCCGGTTTGATAGTCATTTCCAAAAGAAAAAAAGTCTGCCAAGTTGGGTGGGCAGTATAACTTCCTCGCATATTGAAACATGGGCTGTAAGCCTCGATGGTACCCCACTACATCCCATCGCATCTATACATCCCACACCAAGCGAGCGAAGCGAGTAACATTCTCTACACACGTCGGATTTCAACGAGGTTTTTCCTACGGACTCGGGATGGACTATATCCCATCGCATCTATACATTCCACCAAGAGCGTGCAATGAGAGCGAGACAACCCACCTCAAACGAGCGAAGCGAGCAACATCCCCTACACACGTTAAACATATCCTTAGTGATCTACAATTTCCAATCATTCCACAAGTCCCACTCGACAGTACAAGACCATCGCATCTATACAGCTACTTCGAACGAGCGAAGCGAGCAACATTCCCTACAGGTTTCAATTGTAATACACCTCAACGGGGAGGGAGGCTCCCCTCCTGGCTGGATGTGGAGGCTAGCAAAGCAACCCGGAGTGGATAATACCTTATATCATAAGATTTTAATCTTCAATCCACTTTCTCTAATTTCTCAGTCATAATGTTGATTTACGGAAAGCTATGACCAAGATAGGTATAATTTAATATACATTCCTCATTGTATACTAGTTAGTTTATCAACTTCACCATTACCGGCCGTTCACGTCAACTTGTTGCATTCGAAGACCACAGGCTCCTCAACAATGACAGTTTGCTACCTCTAAGAAAATCGGAAGTCCCAAACTGTTTATGCTAATTTCACTGACCTTCTTCAATAACCAAATCAATTAGTAATCATATAAAATGGCTTTAAAAAATATACTAGCCAATATCATAAATTAAATAATCTGATGCAAAAATTACAAGTTTTCGAATCAAATGACATTTTATTCGACTCAATTAACTTCCCACGTTCATGTGAGATATTCATACACCTAGGACCCTATCGATTTCTGTGTATTTTCTATAGTTTGCAACATATTTGAATGTTTTTCAGGCTTTTAGGCTGATAAGATTCATGAATAAGTCCAAGAGCTATCCCTGAGAGATAAAAATACAACCAGAAGGCGATAAGATCACAATGCCGGCTTCTGAAATTGGAGTAACGAGCTCTACTAAATGCATTGAACATTGACCCTAATTTATCGATTAAATGAATATGAAAGGTTTCCGTAATTCCTTTCCTATTATGTTGACCACCTTGCCCGCAGACGTCAGTAATATGGCGAGAAGTTTTTAACGCTCTACTACCTTCAGCAGTAACTGAAATAAGATACTATTGAGTTAATTTCTAGGGGAATAATCATACTCTACAGTCAGTCAATTTCTCTCAGACATGACATTCTGCTTATACAACCATCTGCTCTACTTTCGGATTCTTAGACGCAACGCTATATATTCTTGGGAAAAAAACCCATAGCTGAGAGACTTAGCAGAAATTTTCGTCTCCATTTGTAGCAGTATCTTCTTGTATTTAGTAGCAACTAACCAATTTATGTTGAGATTGTTACTTTTTCACATTTTGACTTCAATGCCCCTTTTTTCCCAAAAAATAATTAAATTCATTTTAAATGTTATACAAGTTCTTAATAAAACGGGATTCTTAGTAAACTGTTCCGTTACCGGTTGCGTCAACCAATTCATCAACTCCTGTAGGTCCTCACATTATAGTTTTGTCTGAATACAGAAACCTAACATATCTATATGAGTCCAGAATCCATATTTTTGTTGATAAACGTTGAACCTTATTAAGCATTACGGCACAGTTGCCTACGCACAAACTATTCAAAACACCTGGGAGGGGGCCCATTAACCAATGCACAAACATTCTCAACGATTAAGGAACTCAAATGCGGAATAACAACCTTCACCGTGAGAAAAAATAACAATAAAAAAAATAAAAAATCAATTTTAGTAAAAAATAAAATTAAAAAAAAAAATTATTGTTCATGCAAAAGTGGAAAAAAAGGCCAGCACACAATCCATGCAGAAGGATTATTTGTCTACTTCTTGTTAAAATGTGAAACACTTTATTTTTTGTAGAATAAACAATGTATGTATTAACTTTGGTAGAAAAAGATTAATCGAAATAAATAAGATAACAAAAAATGAAAACCTAAATTACTAAGAACATTTATTTTTCCTTTTTTACAAAATTAAACAAAAAAGTATCACATAAACAATCAGAAGAGGGAAAAAAAAGATTTCCACATCCAAGTCGTTATCTCTTACTTTGGAGGGGAAACTAACACAGATGACTATTGGCAGTATTATCAGTATCTATTTGGTTTGTTTAGATCGAAAGAAAATTTCATTGAAACGAAAGAGCACATAAATTAAAGTGGCAACAGAGGAAATAAAGTTTTTTGTAGTGCATTGTTCAAGATGAGTTTCTTTTATTGTAAATCTTAACTTAAAAAGCAACAATTTTGCGTATCTTTCCCTTAATAATTACTTTACAAGATGCCCCACGCTTTTTTCTCTGCTTCATTTCTTAAATTCATCAAATAAAATACTCGTTTTGTATTTGAGATAGAAAACGACAGCATGGTTGCTTGTAAGGATGACAATGTATACACGATAAGTGGGTGGTCATACGACGTGGTAGATTGCAGACTGAGGAGGGAGGGTCGGCTGGTTTTCCAGCTTGCTGTAGTCGAGGTAAAACTCTTTTATGACTTTCCGCCAGTTCTGCGCATCGAAGAAATAATATGTACCTCGCTCGTACGTGGAAGTCTTCTCTATGACGCCGCAGCCTGGGGCTTGGGTAATCCACACCTTCTCTTCCATGTGATACCGCCACTCCCGGCTATATCTGTGTAAACACAAAACAGATAACATTCAAGACAGCGTTGGATGTATCCTAAAATCTAGAACTGACAGTGGGAAGATCTTTTTCCATTGTCTGAGAGAAGTGGCAGACTGTTATAGCCTTGAAAAATATGCAACTGTATTTCAATCAGAAATCTATACTATCAACAAGTGCCTGGTCACCTTAAAAAACCACAACACATAAGAAAAACATTCACATTTTTACCGATAGTCAGGCCAGCATTAAAGCACTCCTGAACCGCCTCACGACCTCAAAACTGGTCTGGGAAACAAGGAAATACCTTAACAATTTGTTTCTTAACAATAACAAAATAACCATAAAATGGATTCCTGGTCATGAGAATCATGAAGGCAATGTTAATGCTGACGGTTTAGCGCGAGCTGGCTCAGGACAACAGTTTCTGGGCCCTTCTCCTTCCATCTGCATTACCAAAAATGTCTCGAAAACTAAAATTAAAAACTGGGTCACACAGGACCTCATCATTCTCTGGAGTAGAGAAACAGCTAAATATAGACAAACCAGAATGCTTGTTACGTCTTCCGATCCCAAACGAGCATATTGGCTTCTAAGTAAATGTAGAAATTCAATTAGAACTATGATTGGCATCTTTACCGGACATTATGATTTCCGTAGGATGCTAAATATTATAGATAGCAACATCTCACCAATGTGTCCTTGCAGACTCGAGGATTCCGCAGAGCACTTTCTTTGCAAATGCGACCGATACTGGAGATCCAGAACGGAGGCATTTGGGCACCATATAATTGAACGTGCTTCCCTCAGAGATATTGAGTGGAAAAGAATCGAATATTTGCTGATTTCAAAAGAACTCTTTTAAATTAAAGGGGCCTCTTTTTGAGGGAGAGTATAAGCCGATTATGGTGCCTGAAACTCTTTTCCAATGGAAACCCCAAGCAGTGAGTGAGTGAGTGAAATGTATGAGAGCCTTAGGAGGTGATTCCAAATTGAACTATTCTGAGTTAAGCCCATCACGGGCAGTCTTCAATCATCACAGAGAATTGCAAGATCCTAGTTAACCACTTCAGCACTTAAGAGCAGTAGTGGAGATTGGAGTACATGGGTGCAAAGAAAGATGCAACCAGATAACTTGTTGTGTCTGTAATATCTCAAATCTAATCCAAATTTGTATCTTTCACCCACATCTTTTTCTGAGTCGTAAGAATACGTTTTACTGTACCTACTGACCAGAATCGGCAGCTTGCAGGATGACTTTTTTTCTTCTTTTTTTACAAAAACGTAATGGAACGGAGCAGCGCTAAGAATGTCAACCTACCAGGATGTCAACCTACACTTAAAAGAAGGATTCAGGTTGGAAGATTGTGTCCTCTCAGACCCCTTTTTTAATATAGCTTAAAGTAGTTACTCATTGTCTCGCCACCATGCGAGGACAGAGACTTGTCCTATAGAAAGGCATGTTTCTTAACCTTTGAGTATAAATAAGAAAGAGGGTTATTAGTGGTAGTTGAATTGTCAAACTGGTAGAAATTACACAACTTTCAAGATAACTGAACACTAGCAACTGATGTTTCGAAGTTCCAGTAATAGATATCAAATACATACATATTGCGTTTGTAAGTTGAAAGGGATTGTGATTTGTTAAGTTACAAAATGCGTATAATTTTCAGAATAAAATAGCGTGGTATTACGGTGCTTTGCTTTCTTTGTTTCACTGTGAAAATAGTTCTAGGATAACACTGTTATTTTAATTTCTATCCATGAGTAACTGGAAAAGGTTTTTTTTTTCTAAGTGTAAGTCCCCACTTTCCAATATTTATAATTCTATCCTTCCTCATAAAATATCCCGTTGTAAAGGTCACTTCCTCTAGTTTTAACGAAAAATGGAGGAAGAGGAAACAGTCCAACCGAAAGGTGCATAAACTGACAAACTGAAAAGTGGAGGCTTATACTACGGTTACGCAAATATCAGTTTCTTTAGTATAAGCCCCAATGCAGGTATTCTTTACCAATGCCCTCCCATTTTCAACATGTGATATCTCCCATTCAAAACATCGCTTTCTCATTTTGATTCCCTCTTTTTTACTGTTATCATTAGAAACATTCCAAACATGATAAACATCAATTCCACAGACAGCTTTTGATCTACTTGTCCAACTAATCTATTTTTACTAAAAGGATTGTTTTAGGATATTTTTCATTTTTGAGATGCGAGCTTGCGAGCATCCAGACCACCTAACTATACGCATCATTCTGATCCGTTTTCCAATTAATCCATATTTTACTATAAGGATTGATTTAGGATAGTTTTTATGCTTGAGATGCGAGCCTGCAGACCACCGAATGATACACATCTTTCATATTACACAATAAATCCAATTGAACTCTTGAAATAACAGATTTTACTTTTTACAAATTACAAATACTTGTGTTACAGCCCACAAATATTTGATACCTCGGACAAAGTTCGAACTCGTGTCCCTTCTTACTAAGGAGAAATTTCTCTCCAGTTGCAACACTCCAACGGGTTGAGCTATGAGGCCGATTTAATCAAACCTCTTTGACTTTGAGATTTTTTCTTGAACACAACACTAAGACAAATTTCTGAATGATGTGTATAGTTTGGTGGTCTGTATGCTCGCATCTCAAAAATAAAAAAAATATCTTAAATCAATCCTTTATTACTTGGTCAAGTAGATCATATTGTCGAGTTGGGATGGGACGGGGGGGGGGGGGGAATTCTTGAACGGGGAGGAGTCCAGCTATACTTATGCTATCGCCTCTCAACGACACTCGATCAAACTTAACTCAACTTAACTTCGATCAAAGTGTATATCTGACTCACCAGATATTTGTAGGTACCACCATTGTTTTTGATCAATGGCATTAGTGGGGTTCATTTTCTCTAGTTTTAACACAAAATATAAAAATTATTTCAATTCCTATAAAAGCCCCAACTTTTTATTTTGTCAGTTTGTGCACCATTCGGTTGTTACGCTCCAGGAAAATAACTCTCACAGTCGAAGAGGTTTGTTCACCCTGGCCTCATGGCTCTGATCGTCAGGGTGTCGCAACTGCGGGAAATTTCTCGTAGTTGTAACGACGCAAGTTCGAACTCCTGTCGAGGTATCAAATATTTTTGGGCCGTTACAGGGGCGCAGTCGAAATAGGACCCGAAATCATACGAAACAATAATTAATTAAATCCCTCTCGAGCCAAAAGACTGTAAACATCACATTTCCTGTTGTTATGCCTTTCACTTCCCCGCTCACTTGAGTCAAAACACACCGTGACAATGACCTCGCTCGACTGTTGACTTGTTCCAGCGAGCATCTGCTGAGCCAGTGGCCAGCAGTTTCACTTAGGGCCCGTTTATCAATCACAGCGGTAACTTCTAGACAAACCTCAGGTAGTTACCTAGAGGTTACCGCAACCTCTCGAACAAATTTCGTAGGGCGTTTATCAATCAACTTTATCCCCTCAGGTAGCTACCTATAGATAGCTAACTGCTCGGATAACTTCGTCTGAGGGAAAAAGGGGTACCACTACTACAACAATGATTTCCCCCACAAAACAGCCTTACAACGCTGGTATTTTTAGTTCTACGTGACGTAGTAGATAGGTATAGTACAATACAACAACAACAACACTCCTGTCCTTTCCGTTTCATCTCCCATGTGATCTCCTATGTGATGAATTAAGATTTCGAATTATTTTTAAGAAAAGTATGTTAGGAAATAAAAAGTTAATTGTGGAAGGGGTGAACGGAGCGGGCAATAGATATAAATATACCGTAATGTTTCCATATTCTGATTTGATTTCCGTGACTGGTTTTTGTTCGATCCCGATTTCAGCCTAGTTATGCAATAAACCTTGGAAGTTTCAAATTTACTATTGATGGAGGTGTAAGGAGGGGGTAATCCCGATAAATCATGCTTTTTTCGTTTGGATGTGCTAAAAATCGGAGATTTCAATTTGTGGACGGATTTTTGTGAGGAGGAATGATGGAGGGGGGAATGAACTGTAGTATTTACGCTATTTTCAACCGATTGTTTCTAAATGTATTTTATTCTTTCCCCCCCTTTGTTTTATAATATTTTGCTCGATATAATTTGGTCTCTATAGAAATCATTTTCAGTAAACAAAAATTTCATCACGGTGGGTTAGGGAGCGGGTAATATAAATATATTTTAGACCAATTTGTAAAAACAGTTCATTTATATTTTATTACGGTTGTGAGGATGGTGGAGGATGGTTTTGTGATAGGCGATATAGAGTTGTTCTATCACTGTGGGATTCTATTTTACCTTCTATCAACCGCAGCACGAACATAGTAGTTTCTTTCGACAACTGGAAACGTGTGTGAAAATCTACATCGTCAAGTTCATTAAAATAATCCGGGCGTGGCCGGACCGTGCACGGTCTCCGTTCATATTCCAAAAATTGAATGATCTCATCCGAAAAGTCCGAATCCATCAATTCAACTTCGTTATTATACATCATGACTATAAAACGGAAGTTAGTGAAAAACGTTGTCTATTTCCACGAAAAAATAAAGAGTTACAATGTTAAATCGATTTCGACGGTTAGGCCATCATCAGTAACAAACAATAACAAATAATAACAAATAGTTATTGTTTGTTACTGATGATGGCCTAACCGTCGAAATCGATTTAACATTGTAACTCTTTATTTTTTCGTGGAAATAGACAACGTTTTTCACTAACTTCCGTTTTATAATGGGTTTCCACAACTTCGTCGCGAGTGATTTAGTTCGTATCATGACTATCTTATACGACTTTATTTTATTGTTATATATGTAGGCCTAGCGGCCTACGCCCGAACTACAGGATCAAGTCGTAATATTTGATCAAGTCGTAATATTTCGATTGAGTCCTAAGAACATATTTCATTTAATTAAGTCAAGTCTAACTCTTCTTCAGTTAGGGTTTTCGCTTACAGCCCCAGTAGGAGCTTACATATAGATTATATTATTATTAGTACAAGCTATATAACCTCTCCACATAACTTTACCCACAAGATAAATCGCTAACTGAGGGAGGTGAGTCTCAGGTAAGGATACCAAGCAGATAGCGGTACCTTGCGGATAAATGTGAGTTGATAAACAGCCAACGAGATGTTATCTGAGGCTGCTAGTTACCTAGAGTTTGCCTGGGCTTTATTTGTGATTGATAAACGGCCCCTTAGTCATTCGTCCGACCCCAAACCAGCCGAGACGGCTGGTATTTGACTCCGGGGAATTAACTCTCACAGTCGAAGAGGTTTAGTCACCCTGGTCTCATAGCTCTGGTCGTTAGAGAGTCCCAACTTCGGGAAATTAATAATAATTTCTCGTAGTTGTGACGACGCGAGTTCGAATTTCTATCGAGGTATCAAATATTTTTGGGCCGTTACAGGCTTTTTCTTCTACCTCAATTTTTTGTTAAAACAAGAGAAAGTGACCTTTACAACGGGATTGTCCAGTATTGTTTACGTTCAACAATAATGGAGTTACAAATACTGGAAAAAATATTGGAAAATGGGGCTTATACTAAAGAACAGCCCTGGAAAAGTAGAACCTAGACATGTCCTTACCATAATGTCAATGCCCTCATACACTAAGAGATTTCACACATTACAGTATGTAATAGCGATTTTTCAGAGAGAAAGTAAACAAGGAGTTACGGGCAAGTGCGTGATGGGGATGTGTAATTACATGGATCCACGCGACGCCAGTGACAAGTATCTTCTGACAGGGAAAAAGCTTTGAAATCGGAGCAATAGCCATTCATATTATTTATACTCAAAGTTCTTATCACTTTCAATGCTTATCCTGATTCTTGGATTCTCCAACGGGCCGTCAGATTTTTGAACAGTGGGATATTGCACCTGTGCGGTGGTCGCGGGGGTTTTAAATGAAGACTCCTAACATTGGTGCAGCGTTCGCGTGAAAGGCGTTAAGCTGAAGTTACATCAACAACAACTACATAGAACAAACTGCCAGCCTGTTTTAGAAAACAATCCTACACAACACGTTTTGGGGGATCAAACATACAGTTAGCAATAGAAACACCAAGCAAATATTATGAACGAAACTACATCCCTCCTAGTCCATCTTTGAATGGTCAGCAATTCGCTTACTGAGAAAACAGATTTTCCGACCGATCCTCTTCAATTTTTGTTTTATCACCACACAGGGACCTTTCCATTGCAATAGTAGTTTTGAGATTCAATCATCGAACCTGCTTTGGATCGTGGACCCATATCCAGTCATAATAATATGCTGTCCCCTTATTTTCAACTCAACTATTCTCTAGGAGTTAGAACAGAAAGGCTTAGTTCCTCCTCAATTCATTCATACAAAACACCACATGTCTACGGGCATCTAACGCCCAGTTACAATCATATGCACCTCATAAATCCTTCCTTCTTAATTTTATCTGCTGTTCAGCAAGAATAGGGTTCAACTTATTTTGTAATATAGATATCACATGTCAACTTTAAGCTATCCATAATGTTGCACTACACATAACATGTAGTTCGTAATTTTTTCGTTTTTCGTAATTTAGGTTTTTTAGACCTAAACAAAATATATACTCACAATTCAGCTGCTGCTGCTAGTTGAAGTAAGTCTCCTGCGTTCGTGTAGTACATAAAGAATAACAGATCTTCTTTATATCGGGTGAGCTTCAGTTGAGCCAGCTTATCCCTATAACAAAATATAGATATAAAATTATGATATTCTACTGAACGAAGTTGGTAGACAAATAAGAAGTCCATTTAAAGAACCCCAAAGCAGCTGATCCAAGATGCTGCCATTTTAATCTTCGTCTTCGTACAGGTCCCCCAGTTTATGTACTACTATCGTGGATAAATTAGGAAAGAATTTAGTGTCAGGGACAAATTGTCTATGGACAGAAGCCTATCTGGTGTATCCTCCAACCTCCACCATGGGAAATGAGGGAAAGGTAAATAATGTAGCGAAAAACGAAAAAACTTATTTTCTAAAAAATATCAACTTGTAAAAGAGTTGAATAGGATAATTATTTTAAAGCATCAAGGCCAATTATTTTCTAACGAATTTCGGTCCAGCAGTTTGAAAGGAATGGTTGTTATTTGATTTTCAAACTTAAATTACTTTCAAAATATTTTACGTGTGAATTTTGAGGGAAATATAACATGAATAGTTCTGCATGCCATGATCCTTTGCAGTTGCTGTTGGGTATGGGTATCGATTATTCAACATAAGGTTTGTTCGCTGAGGCAGTTTGCAGTGACTTGCAAACCGTTTCAAACTGGTTGGAGACTGGTCTAATGCGCATGCGCGACTTCTGCCAACTTTTGAAGTGATTTCAAACCGGTTGGGGATTGGAGTCCATCCATTTTATGATTGAATGTTTGGGGGGGAAAAAAACAGAGGCGTGAAACTGTGGCGAAAACAAGAGACTAATATTTGAATGATTTCTTTGGGTGCCGTAAATTTGGGATGGAGGGGGCCAACAGTCACAAGGTGGTCAGCTGGAAAAATCTCTGCCGATTTTACGATCCACAAGCAGTTGGAAATCAGTTTGGAAACCTCTGCAAACAGGCAATGATAAAGAGGGGGGAGGGGGGCTCTAACGATTATGAACTCCGTGAACACCTGAAGTGGGTTGCAAACTGGTCTGGTAGCTTCAGCAAACAAACCAATAGTTATTGGTTCAACTAAACAATCGATTATTCGATTATTTTTGTACTGACGTTATCCAGACTTGATTAATTAGTATTCTATTAATTGGGTTTGATTAACCAAATCAACTAGTAATCGATTAATTGGGTTTGATTATCCAAGTTTCTGTATTTTCAAATTTTAGACTTCAAAAAATTGTTTGTTCTTCATGAGCTAGAAAAAACTGTAACAATATCTGCCTACATGATACCAATCTATATTTTCACCTCTAAAGAAGAATTTTAGTTAATATTCATGGTTGATTAATCATTATAACCTGATTCTTTGCAATAATTAATCAGTAAATCGATTAAATAATCAAAATTATTAATCAGTCTCACCAATCTATGTTTTTCCGTACTATTCCTAGTTGCTGCTTTTTGTCTGTTTCGAAAGAATTCATGATGGTAGAAAATATTCGGGAGGTTGGCGGTATAATGTGACGCACATCTACTGCTTTGGCAATGCAGTCCATTATAAAACTAGGCCACCTTCACAATAATATGGCACAACACTCATCAACACTCATCAACACTCATCGGTTTTAGCGAATTTTCGTTACAAAAAATGAAGCTATTTCAATGGCTCAAAAAATTTTAAAATAAAAATTTCTGAAAAATTTCTCTATTGAAATTTGTCATGCGACATTATGAAACGATTCCTGGATTTTAACACTTTTTCATATATATGTACATATATTTATGTGTGTGTCATTCCAGACGATAACTCTCTTTAGTACTGGGATAGAAAATCGGTTCTTCCGCCAAACGAAAGGATGAGTTTGTTGGCCAGCACTTTCTGAGCACATCAAATTGGTCGTTTCAAAAAATGTGCTAAAAAAATCACTGAAAATTGTTATATTTATATTATTTAGCAGAATATTACTCAAATAAATTCAACTATAAAATAGAATAGAGCATTCAAAAATTTACGTACAAAATTATTCTGAAAAATGTACATAAATTTCATTTAAATTTGCTTAAAAAAAATGCAAAAAAATCCCAAATCTTTTTCTAAATAGCATTATTGAGAATACTTTTGTGCCATAAAATGTATAGTTAACAATTTCTTTGCACTCAAAAAGCTCAACTTTCAAAACAATTCAACATTATTTAATTCGATCATTTACGAAAATTCGCTCATACAATCATGCTGCATGACTGGATTTTTTTTCCGTCCTCCTTTGCCAAGTATTCGAAGTACACTGTTTCTTTAAAACCTAAAGAGCATTTGAAAAGACCCATGTAACTGAGGCAAGCCTTAGTTCTGGAAGTACCAATACTTTGAGAGGGCTTAGTGGCAGAGGAGAGAAAGCCTGAAGAGACAGTTCCAGTCACAGTTTGATCGTGGTGGGTGTGTCATTTTAGCCAGTTACTGTTGAGCCAAGATATTTGAACTCCCTTTCAAACCATTTTCAACACGGTAACCAGCCTGGTTCACATGTAAAAGCTTATTTCCCCTGTGGGCCAATCAGTGTCCAGTCTATAATGTCCCAAGTTTTCGACTCATTGATTACCAGTCCCATATAATTTAATTACAATATGGGAGCACAATATGTATTGTCAGGAAGACTAATGACGTGAGTTGAAGCCCAATAAAGCCCATGCTTTATCTCCCTTAGATTTCACAGTACGTAATTACCAGTAAGATTTTCTTGATGACCTTTTTTCCAACAATTACCAATTAATTGAGGTTTATCTAGTTCCTTTGGACAATTCCTTGGATCTTCCCAATTACCTAATAAAGGTGAGATTACTTTATTTGATTACATTTAGAACATTCCCATAGTTAGTGTTCTATAGTTTGTTTGTTCTTGTATGGGTATCTAATTGATACTATTAGATTCATGTTATTAATTTTTTTAAAGCAAACACTATAGTATCTATTCAGCGCCTCTATAACCCTTCCCAAGATTACCCTACGCCCCTACTTACCAGTCACATGCCCTGACTTGTTATTTCTAGTACAGTGAACGCTCTCCAGATCTGGCTTTGTTTGAGAAATGCTATAATGTGCCACACATATCTTTTTAGCAGTAAGACGAGGTAAGTGCGTCATCAATGCTAGTAGGATATTTTTTGCTAGAATTTATTAGAGGTTAAAAGCAGAATGTGACCAAGGGCGTACATATTTATCCTTTGTTAATAATGCCCTTAGATCTTTTTTGCTCTATCCATTTTTGTTTTAAACATACCTTATACTATGGTTGATTATGTATTCAGGAGGAACGCTGAAATCGATATCTTGCGCCCGACACGGCGTTTCTGCCCAGGGTCCACCAAACGTTGGGTAGAGGTTGTCGGGAGAGTTGAGATTAAGACCTAGAGCAGTCAGATCCTGGCCAAGGGCCAGGGAGACGAGGTTGGGGTCCGTTTCCGCAGCTCGAATGAACGTGAGCAGCCCGACCATGCCAAACTGATCTTTGACCATGCTGTTAGGGATGTTCGTAACTTTCCCTGTAATTGAATAATTCGCAATCTTTAAATATAATTTATACATCCCAAATGCTATTGCTATTTCACAAACGAAGAACATTTTCAAGAATTGGAAATGAAGGCAAGAGGCCTTCCAGAATTAGGCTATTGGCAAATAATGAAAATTCCACTTAATTGGCATGAGTTCTGAATTTGAATCTATAACTCTGAACAATTAAGCTCTGAAGTTCAACTGAAGAGTTCTGAATTTGAATCTGCTCACCTATTACTCTGTACAAATAAGCTCTAATATTTAACAATGCTGATAAAACCACTTCAGTAAAAACTAAATACCATCTGGCGACGTTTGAATTCCTTTCTTGATTGGTTGTTTAGATGTAGCATCATGAGGCTGAGGTATTCTGGTTGAGTTGGCTGAGCCTTGGACACTGTCTTGCACAGACGAGACGGACTCAGAAGTCGTGACGTTAGTTTTATCACCGGTGATAGAGGCTGTGGTAGGTCCACTGCTTGTTCCTACAACTGTGCCACCAATCCCACTGACGCCTGTTGCAACTCCGCTGCTTGCCCCACTTCCCGGCCCAGAGGCTGAGCCATCTGCCCCTGTGCCGGGTAAGGCGGGGAAGTCTTCAGATGACATGGTGAACTCACTTGACTCAGCGGTTGGCTGCTTCACCATACCAACTGTAACCCAACATACATTGAATCAGTTAACTATGAAAGGTTTCAAATAGGTACACAAATGGCATCAACAATAAAATCTTAATAAAATCAAATATTTTCTAATGACTGTTTCAGCCTCATTTTATTCTATTTCAATTCCATCTTACATAGAAGCTATTTCAAACTGTTAAACTTACCATACGGCTGCTTTCCAGCAGGTAGTGTGCTGGGCTGGGGCAATGACTCGCCCTGTCCCCCTCGGTTAGTGAGAGATGGGAACTCCGAGAGATCTAGAAGAGGAGGCGTAGAAGCGTCACCACTACCGCCCCCTCCCCCACTGCCACCACTGAACACCGAGTGGAAGTTCGCCAGCCCCTGAGATCCAACATAACTTCGGTTTGCTGCTGCAGCAGCCGCCATCCCGAAATTGGCCATTGAGCCCATAGAGTTGGAGCTCCTATCAAATACCAAGTAGAATGAAATGTAATTCGAAAGAAATAGCCCAAATAGCCCATAGGTAGTAGCCCACAAATAAATCCACCAAGATGGCCAACCTCAAATAGCTCAGACACATGAACTCAAGAAAAACCTGAAATAATGAAGTGAGAGGGTTCAAATCTCAGGTACCATTCATCTCAACATTTACGAATATCCAGATAAATAATAACTGATCATTCTTAACCTGATCAGGTAATTATGATCAAAAATGTTATGAAGATGATTCTTGAATAAAAAAATAAATAAAAAAATGCTTATTTCTTGTTCAAAGCTCATAACTTTGGTTCTAGAGAAATCAAGTGGATGTTTTTGATATCGTATTCTGCCCTTCTTTCGCACACATGAAAAGAAAATTGAACTGCATAGCACTTTGAAGAATATTTTCTCGTTCATCCGTAGAAAATTTCAACCTCGTGCCCCGTTCAAATCACGTTTTGTGGGTTCTACCGTGTCCTACTGTATGATCTTGGAAGGGAACAGAACTTATCCCAACATTCTTAGGGGGGTTTGCTTTATGCATACATGTGCGTTTTGCAATGAAAAAATTTTAATAAACTGACTAGCAGAACTTTAAACTTGGTTCACGATTCTGACCTCTTGCCCATGGCCCAATCAATAGGTTCGTCTTTGATCCCACCCAAAGGGATTTTTTGGTAGGGTAGAGTTCCCATAATTTGGAAGCAATGGATGAGCATAACGCCAGCTCGAGGAAGCGCATGGAGGAGTCAGTTTTTTCTCAGCCCGCGATCAAAAACCATCAACAGGTGCGTATGTTTATTAATGTCACACCCATGTCTCAATGCTTCGAAACTAATCTTCATCCTAAATTGATGTTTTTTGTTTTGATTTATTGCTTGATTAAGTAAAAAATTTGTGGTATTTTGGTTCTTTCCGTTCGTTTTCTTCTTTTGTAGAAAAGCTTTCAACAAAACTCAGATTCTTCGACCCCTATCAGAGACATCCCCATGACTCAATCCCGAAATCCGATAAAGCCACGGAGTCGGAAATGAAACCAAAATTGAAGGAATATTTAGTTATATTAATAATTTCAAATTGAGCAATTAAAAGATAGTAATGATTTATTTTTACAAAGTGTGATTATTTACCTTGATTTACTTGGATAAAAAAAAATCGGAGAGCTTCTACATTAAATCAAGTACTCCCTACAACAGCAAGTCTATGTAGTAATTGGTTGGTAAGTACAATTTGAAAGAATATTTAGTTATGAAGATATTAATAGTGTGACAAAATTAATTTGAAAATAGGCAGTTCAAAGTTAGTAGGTAGCAAACTTTGACCAAAATAATTTTATTTAAAACTCGAAAAAAAATTTATTAGGAGGACTGCATTAAAACAACTTAGGTGAAAACCATTCACAGCAAGTTTATGTAATTAGTCTGTATTATTATGCGCATTTTGGGAATTTGTAGGAATCGTTAACTCCTACAACTGAACTATTCTTTCCTTCAAATGAATAACGTTTTTACGGATGAGAGAATTCTTTTATACCTACCATTTGTTGTGATGAATCACACAAACTCAATATTGATAACTAATGATGATATGTTTTTTAATTTCTAGAACTTATAGTAATGCAAAAACTGTAAATTGTACCCATAGCAGTATTCACATCCCCGTGGCCCCGAAGGAAATTTAAAATATGATATTTCGTTTAAAAATAGATTTGAGTACGAAGTCGTATTAAAATTCTACCTAGTTACTTAAGATATACAGAACTTTTTCAGATTTTTGGCTACACTTCAATTGATAGAAAACTAGCAGGCCCAAAATTTGCCTAAGATTCACTCATTAATGTCCAATGAGTGATTTTCTAAGCTTAAAATTGAATATCCTGATTCAAGGGTGTTATCACTTCCTAGATAACTCCCAGATTTTCTCATAAAATATATCAATTTAGTATTGAGGAGAGGACACATAATGTAATGTAAGCTAAGCTTGCTCTTCCTTAGCAAAATAAAAGGCTCAGTATATAAAACAATAATGTAATCCAACATTCCTTTTAACCCCTTTTTAGTTATTCATCTCACCTAATGTTAGAAGACTGGCTAAGATTCAAATATACAACAGAATGTTTCCGTACCAGTCCTGCATCACAGAGCCCAATCCTCCAGGCATTTGCCGCCTCTCTGGAAAAGTTCTTTGGCCGAAGAGATTCCTGTTAGTCATGGCGGCCGACAGCCCCCGATTCGGAGACAGCTGCTGGGGGGTGAATGAGGAATTGCTCCCGCTACTGCTCCCTGGGAACATCCCCTGCGTTGGGGTCACATGGCCGCTTAGCGAGCTTGGAGTGAACCCTCCCCTGCTCAAACCTTGGCTGCCAATGCTCCTTGGTGGTTGTTGGAAATTGAGATTTGCCATAACATTCACCTGGAAGTCATAAATTTAAATTCCAGATTGTATTCAAGATATACAAGGATTAGTGCTGAAAAGGTACTCAAAAATTGAATAAATGCAATTTACCAATAAGGACACCGCTCATCATCTCATAGGGTAAAGTCACAAAGTGTACAAATGTATAAATACTATCGATTGAAAGATCATGGCGGAGTATTCATAAGGTACCGAGGAACAGTATTCATCGACATCCCCAATGCCCTAAACCTTAATCTACTCTCACCAACGGCAAATTGACTGTCATGTCCGAATGTCAAGCGCCACAAGCAAATAGGGTGGGGAAAGTATTTTTAAGTTAGACTATTCCTCGCAAGTTACGACCCGAGAACATTCATTTCTGTCGCCACCATATATAATATATAGGTAACTATAGTTTTTGGCAGATATTTTCACGTAAATATGTACCGACTTCTTGTTAAGCATTTCTACTGTTATCAGGGCAACCAAAAATGAAATAAATAGTAAATTTTGATTGTATTTAGGTGATCTAATTTATAATAAATGTTCTTAGTTTGAAACGTTTTGAGGTTATATTAAATAAATAATCTTGCTTCCAAATGAGCATGCATTGTTGTGGCTCAGTTCATTTGTCCTAACTGTATCAAATCATATAATTTAATTTGAAGGAAGTTTTAAAAATCTGCTAATCTAAGGGCCGCTTTCACTTGGGTTTTGATCCGTTCAAGACACCATTCGACTATTGAGTGGAGATCGTCCGCAATATTGGATTTCACCGTGGAAGATCAAGGCTGATCTGCAATCAATCAGCGTTCGACGTCGAACGCTCGATCTCGTCTGATCACGAGGGGTAACCAAAGATTAATCTGTGTTGCTTCTCCTCCCTTACACCACAACTTAATCAAAATTTTCCCGAATTCTAGTGCGTTATTTTATCAAGTGATGTCTCTCGCTCGTGTTTTTTAAATAATTTTCTATGATGAAGTGAACGATGAAAGTGTTGAGCTCGATCGTAATTTTAACATTCCCCTCAAAGACTGTTCAAAGAGAGGACGGAAAACTTCGACGTTCTGGATGAAAGAGATTTCATCAAGAGAAACCGAATCTCCAGTGTATATACTTTTGAGGTTCTAGAGCGCATTGAGCACCAGCTAGTGACCTAGTGACACGTATGCGGAAAAAAATAAAATAAACTCTGAACGCTTATTGCTAGTATCAGTAATTAGACATAGTTTTCTTCATTCCCCAAGAAATCGCTGTATATCTCCGGTGATTCAGTTGTTGGTGTGATTCTTGGACTGCTGCTTGCTCTAAGGAGGGAAGAAGAGTCTGTGTGGGGTGATTGTTTGCCACTTCACTCAACTGGCTTAACCTTCAGGTTGAGGCTTGTATAATCAACTGGTATTGTTTTTAAGTACGCAGGTGCTGCATATTTCAGGTAGTCCTTCTAACCGTTTTGACCTTCTTTCTCAGCAATGTATCCAGCCAGTATAATAGTTTTTGTCAGCCTCGCCTACTTTACATGCCCTCTTCCACTTTAGCCTAAATTGTTGTCACCCATCTCCATCAAAATCTCACACCCATATCTCTAAGCGTTTTGTGTACAGAGCACAGCAGTTTTTGTTTTAGCAAAACCCTTCTTAAAGTAAGCTTATGCGCCCCTTGCACATCGTTGTCGCCCAAACGGTCTCCTGGGTGTAATTTCTGTCTCCAGCCTTAGGTGCCGAGCCAAGCAGCAGGTAGTAGACCACTTGTAATTCCAAGGAACTACATAAATTTCATTCTTTATATATTTCATAATATAAAGAATCTCCAGTTTTTTTCATTAGGAAAGAGACGTGGTTCATAAGCTCATGGCCCACCAGCCATATGTTGATTGCTTAATCCACTATTGTAGTAACTTGTCACATGAACAGTTTCTTCAGTTTGAGATGGTGGCCGTGTGGTCAAATACGGCTCTTGTCCAGTAACCAGTATATATCAAAGTTATTCCTCTTTCCATCGATCAGAATATCTGATTCATATGATGTACAGTTATTTGTGCATCGTTTGAGCAGCTAAGTGGTTTAGGATACACCATTCGATGGTAAAATCCACTAAAACTGTCTATGGTTCAATTAAGTGATACATCAACATGAGATGGAATGCATTAGAGACTTTCTAGTGGGTCTGTTTGTATCGAAGATCGTAAATACCACACATCGTATTGAAGATACTACCGCACTATGGTTAGCATCCACTGTTGCTTGCCCCCGACATAGTACATACCACGCATTGTACTGTATTGTGATAACCTGTACCTACCTGAGAGACAGGTTTGATTAGAATACCTGCAGGACTGCCACAACATTACGACACAGAAAAGAGGAAGGAAAGTCACTCCATTTTACTTAGAATGATACTTAGCGGCATCCTGCAGGTCTAAACAAACCAGTGGGAATATCAAACTCAATCATGCGAAATCACACAGCTATTGGGCAATTTACCCTAATTCGCAGGACAACTATTCCAAAAAACTATCTAGGAAGGAAGAACTGAATATTTCTAAACTAATCAGTTATAATCAGACCCACGATCTTCCACTCAAATCCTTCAAAGCCCTCAGTCATAAGGATACATCATCAACTTAAAGTTTTACCTGATATAGTACCATATGCAAGCGACTTCTGATTCTTATTAATGGCATTATTTTTAAAAAATGCCGCGAGTCAAATTGACTCTAAATGATTTGTTGCTACTTATATCTTTACCCCATGTTCAATAGGTTCTTATACAGTTAATGTATTCATTCACGATCACTTCACATTCATAGTAATCATTCACAGATCACATCAAGGTCATTGTATTCATTCTCAGATCACATCACATTCATTGTAATCATTCACAGATCACATCAAGGTCATTGTATTCATTCACATATCACATCACATTCATCGTATTCATTCACAGATGCAGATCCTTGTTCCACGCGAACTGTCCATTTTGATAGTCCACACATTTCCCACACCTCCAAACAAAATTACTTCCTCCAATTCCTAGCACTATTTCCTATTTCAATAGATTTCCATAAATGAATTAAGAAAGTAAACATTTAAAAACTACTACAAATATGTACCGACCTAATTTATTTATATACCTAGTACAGAGACTATAGTCCCCACGGTTGCCTACAACTGTAAAACACCTATTCACCAAGATCATTTCAACGGTTAAAATAGATAATCTTCAAGTTGATTTTGGATATTTTCTACATTTTGAACATTTACAACTAACTAGATAGATCGCGCAACATGCCTATACATTAGGTACAGTATCAACTTCCTTGGACCCTCGGATGTTGCAAAAATGAGTCCAACCTAAGCTGCATCAGATGACTCCCCAACAACATTATTGACATGAACAAATAAATAAATCGCATTCATAATGCTATAAACCAGGAAGTCAGGATTGAGGATGGAATACAGGAAGAAAACCAAGCTAAGGTCAGTAGAGCCTGATAGCTAAGCGAGAAACAACGTTGCCTACCAAGTATAGGTACAACTAGACCTTAAAAAAATTGGCATGTTGATGAGAAATAGAATTCCAGTTAAAATTAAGCATGATAATCTGACTGGTGAATTCAAATATTGTGCCCAATATCTACCTACAGATCGCGAGAGTAGATTTTTTGTATTCATGCGTGCGAGTGTATGGCTATCACGACACACGGAAATGTGTCTAAACAACGTTGGATACATCACTGAACAGCCACATCCACTACGCAAATATCCACACGACAGGACTGAACATAAATCTTCACATTTGATTCACGAATTTATCTGTGTCACGAAAAAACAACAGAATACAAATAAGAGGTGAAAGAATGGGATACTGACCAAAGAGCTGATGGATTCATTAAACTCGTAGATTATTCAATATGTAGGAAAACCACTTCCGATCACTATTGTTGACTTTAACTAAAATCTTTGAAAATAAAGAACACAGCGTTTGATAGAAAACGTATAGTTGGAAATAACTAGTAATATGTTTTGAGCTGGACCTTAGTACAATACAACAAAAAGGCAGCCATATTTAACACAGCTCTCGTAGCCTTCAAAAGCAGTGTGATCACAAAAACTTGTGATAAAAAAATAGTTTTCAGAAAAATCATGGAAAACATTTGTTTGATTATAATAATATGCACCTAAAGGAAAATATGAACTTAAATATTATTGTTATCCGCTGGGACAGAAAGAATAGAAGATTAGAAAAACAAGTATTGATCCACCAGGCTCTTACGATCAGCTGTTCATTGAATTGCTTCATAGCTAGTGGGAGGGGCTCTTGTCTCCTTGTCTGTGACCCTGGTCGTCTTCTGTAACATTTTCTCTCAAGATTCTTGAGTTTCTATAGTTTCGTGACATTTATTGAACACCTTAATAATCGAAAATGGCTCTCAGCGACGCAGATGTCCAAAAACAAGTAAGAAAATCATTTGAAACTTGCGTTCTATGTGTTGAAAACAACTTTTGAAATGGAGCACCTGATTGACGACCACACTTCTGTGTTCCGCAGTAAAACGCCCCATCTTGTGAAGGTTGCTTGACTAAAATGATATTTGAACCCAATAATTCTACATTGTTTTAAGACAATATTTTCCTTACAGTATTTAGACGTAGGTGATTTAAGTGTGAAGTCTTGAAGGAATGCATTCAAAGATACCTTCTGTACAGGTACCTACATACCTGTCATGCGAAAGCACCTGTTTGACAGTCCATGTCCTCATTCAATATCTTCGAAGAATTTCTTGAGGAAGTCTGATTTGCTATGGCAGTCTAAACTTGAGTAATGTACCTCGTGATACACAACCACTATATTACGTTATGTGGTTATCATACTCATAAACATGGTGTGATAAGGTTATAGTCCTATCTAGTATTTGCACTTCTTGAGAGTACCTATTATTCGTGTTTCGAACTGTCTACTCCTATTTTTAGGTTTTCATAATAGATTTAGGTACGTTCGAAAATGTTTATTGAAGTGCAGGAAATGAATTGAATCTTTGAATTGTGGGAAATGGACTACTATTTGATTCGAGTGCCACGCCCACTTTTCTAAGGCCACCCAACGCTAGAAGTCTCCTACCTATATTTATGTCTATAGTCTCTGCAATGATAGGCAATACAACTCCTTTACTTACACGATTTCATACGACGGATTTAAAATTATTCAACCATACTTGTAGTTTCTTCCTATCCGTTTCCGCCTTGAACGCTCAAGTTTGCTGGAATTTGAATCCCAAAGGAGGATTGATGAGCCAGTGACTTAAACAATTCAAATCGATGTCAATCGAAGATTAATTATATGTTTGAATGGATTTTTCTCATCCTCAACGGGCCATAATAATAGAAAACAGAGTTGGTCGCGTACATTATGTGCCTACCAGTTGGGAAATAGATGTCTCTGTGTAGCATTAAGCTGGATTCACATGGAGCAGAACGAGCGCGGAAGGATGGAACGCAATCTGATTGGGTGTTTGGATAACAGTTGAGGAGGGTGGCCGACATGTCGGAAGGGGTGGACAGCGGTCGGCAGTAGAAATTTTCATACTGTTTCCGCGTTCCATCGAGCTACGCGCAAGCACAGTGGACAGGAATGTTGATAACCGCAAGTAGAGGTTTCAGATCAGAGAGGCTTTCAGTAGGAAGGTTATGATTCCATTCACTACGGAGACCGCTTCATGTGAACACTCTTCCCGACTCCGCCTCCCCCTCCACTGGTTTTTCTGCCCTTCTGCTTTCCACGCTGGTTCCGCTCTATGTGAATCCAGCTTTACAATCTCATTCTTTAGCCAGGAACTAACTCGAGCCATATAGTACAGGTGAAGGATTTTCATTATCACAACCAATGAAATAAAGCAAGTAGTAGGGTGGTTAAGCCCCTAGCTTAAGCCGTACTGATGTACCCTCGCATCAGGAATGTGGAACCTAATCTATCGGTGGAACTAGAAGAGTCTCAATAGCGCTCCTCGGTTGTGGCGGACCAAGCACTCCTGACGGATATTGGTGCCCAAACCCCGTTCCGTTGAATGAATTGGCGCCTCAAATTGTATTAATCTATATCCACTGCTAAAATATAGATTAGTTGGACAAATAGATCAAAATGATTTGTATGGTTTGGTGTTCAAAGTAGTCAATCCCTTTGTAAAAATTCAGTTTAGTTGAACAAATGGGTCAGAATGATTTGTATAGTTTCAAGGTCTCAGTAAAATACAGATTAGTTAGACGAATAGATCAAAATGATGTTTGAAAAGTGTCAGAGGTTAAATTCAAATGCAAAAAAAAAAAAAAAAATTGGTACCGAATAGGGATCGAACTCAGGTTCTTCCGACACAGGAGTGTAATGGTATTCACCAGACCATGGTGGACCTTAGCAACCTATGAACAATCACAGAACTTCGATACTCAGTAGGGAGCTTATTTCATTGCTTGGTGGTATGGAGGCTCTGGGACAACCGTAGAGCGGTATTGAGACTCTCCTGATGGAACTGCCCCAGAACCGTTTCAGGCCGCTAAAGATAGCAATAGTGATACAGTGGTTGAACCACGTTTCAGATAAGAGTGCGATTTAAGTTTGCACTCTTCTCGATTTGGTTCCTACCATTGGAACTCTAGCCCTTTGTTGAGTGGTATCATTTTGGGACATTCTACTACCACACACATCAAGAACATGAGGCTGGAAAGCCATTGTCCAAAGATTAAAGGTGTTGATGGCAGGACGGAAGGCTCTCACGTGGGGAATAGTATTGGAGGGTGGAAGCATAGAAAAGGAGTACAAGGGAAGTCGTGGATGTTGGACCCCTCTGAGCTTGGCCTCAGAGTACCTGAGTGGTTCAGGCCTGAAGTTCAGAAGTATTTCAGGTTTTATTGATTGATCTATCAAAAGGTTGTGTCCAAACTTCCTTCCAATCTGCCCTCTATCCATGGCTACATGTCAAGATACATTTGAACTCGGAAGTCTGTCCAGTTAGCAATACTTCTTCATGACCAAGTTAGTGCAGCTTTGATTTGTGCACAGCTCAGTACAAGCACACTGTTACAATCCAATGTACCCATCACATATTTATGGCAAATAACAAGTACCTTCATCATGTCCTGGAGATCTGACAAGACTGAGAATAGAAACCCATATTGATGGGGATTGACTACTAATCCACATTTTACCAGCTGTGGTAGCGGTTTGGTAGCTCACTAGACTTATTGCATGCGGTTCAAGACCAGTTTGGTTTCTATGATAGACACAGATACATCATACTTGCCTCCAATTCGTCAAGACATGATTTCAGTCTTGACTCGCCCACATTTTGATAAAATTCCGAATTATATGTTTCATGTGGATTGCATTATTTTCTCAATGCCTTTTGGAAACATTGAGTTTCCCCACCTCTTTCTCTCTCAGTATCAGTGATACAGACTGGAAGTTTGAAATGTTTCGCAATTTTAGTTTTTCTTATTTTCAAATAGTATCTGCGTTATTTAATTTATTTTTTAGCATTCTTTCCTTGTGGTGATTCGTGACTCACCCTGCACTTTATCTCAATTCTTCTAATTATTTATTTTTCTCCAGATCAAACACATGATGGCTTTCATTGAGCAAGAAGCCAATGAAAAAGCTGAAGAAATTGATGCTAAGGCTGAAGAAGAGTTCAACATCGAAAAGGGGCGACTGGTTCAGAACCAGCGATTGAAGATCATGGACTATTACGAAAGGAAGGAAAAGCAGGTCGAGCTGCAGAAAAAAATGTGAGAAATTCATCACGTTGTTGCAGTAATACTTATTATTTGATTTGGGTTATGAAGAGATAACAAAATAGACCGTATAACTGTCGAGCAGTAACAGAACCCCTAAAGACAGATCATATCATTCTACAGTGTACTTATACGATTCGATTCTGAAACAACTTTCATCAAAATGAATTGCAATTTAATTAATGGTTGCTTCTGGACAAAAGAAAAGTACTAGGTACTTTTTTTTTTTTTTTTTTTTTTTTTTTTTTTTTTTTTTTTTTTTTTTTTTTTTTTTTTTTTTAAGTAATGGTGTTCAGTTCTGGGTTATTACCTCACGGCCAGCATAAAAGGGGAAATTTGAAATACGCTGAAACGATGTCCCGTTATTTTGCACTCTTTATTTTAGGTAGGGTAAGGGCACCAGTCATTGGCCACTTAGCAATGTTTATAACCTCACCTGCTTTATTTTTGAAGATATTTTTTTCTTTCCTAGGGTTTTAGGAAGCTAATCATTCAAACAATGTAATACAATAGCAATTTTAAACAAATAAAAGATCTATCAAGTATTTTTTTCAATGAGTTTCGAAAAATCTGTTTTCCACCAGTCATTGGCCGGGAGTTCCTAATATTGGCCACCTTGTCACCAGTCATTGGCCACCCTAAGTTCATTGTTTTCTGATCCACTGTGTCGGTAAACTTTCCATAAGAACTGATGATTTGTGGCTGTAACTATGAGAAATCAAATTAATCATCTCACATTTATCTGACAAAGGTTTTATTCATTAACGTTCTAACATTTTTATTATTAACGAAGAATACTTTATATTTACTAGGTAGGTACTTTTGCAGTTTTTTCCGACCTGAATAGGTAACATTGGTTCTTGAAACATTGGAATAGGTAACATTGGACTTAGAAAGGTTACCTGTAGGTAGCGTTTCCTCGGTCTCATAGTTGGCCGCCAGCTGCGGTGGACCCAGCATATTGAGAATTTGCGCCAAGCTGCCATGTGGGGTGTACAGTTGCTCAAGTCCCTTTCCAACTATAGTTGGGGTGCCCAGCGGGATGTCCTCTTGAGAATTTTCCATGCAGTGATATGATCCCGAATTGATTATGGTTCTGCAGTTTATGGCTCAGCAAGGAAGTCCTTGCTGCGTAAGCTGGAACCTTTATTAAACAAGGGTCTTCGTTTGGCTACTGGGGCCTTCTGTGCTACCCCGACAGCCTCCCCTCAGGTGCTTGGGCACAGTCAGCCACTCATAATTCGGCAAAATCTGCTAGCACTTCGCTATGCTGAACGCTTGCGCTATTTCCCAGGACACCCCCTGCATGAAGTGGTCACCATACCCTTCGTAGAAGAGACGTATTCCAGGCTTCAAACACGAACTCGCCCATTGGGTATTCGTGTTCAGGAGCTCACAAGGTGGGATAGCATAAAGAGATACCCTTCAATTTAATATGAGGTGCCCCCTGTCCCTCCCTGGACCTTGTCTGGGATGCGTGTTAACCTTCATATGAAAGTCAGGGTCAACCGCAATGCAGCCCCACACATCCTCAGAGGTCGCTACACTCAGGCAATCCAGCGATATGCTGGACACACCCTTATATTCACTGATGGCTCAAAGACACCTGATGGTGTTGGCCTTTCTCTATGGGGACCCAACTTCTAAGTCACTGGGTGCATAGGTCACAGTTGCCTACTGCAGTGAAAAACTAAACATCAAACTCTAAAGAAAAACTGTAAAGAAGAACAAAACGTCAAACTCTAAGGATATTGAACGCACTTTTTGACTCGTGCTATTCGCTAAAAAACAAAAAAAAAAAAAAAGTAGGTAATTGGTCTGCTGACGAGACCAAACATCTAATATATATACATATATATATATATATATATATATATATATATATACATATATAACTGTTAATTATGCGGAGAGAAAAAAATCTATTAGCTAAACATCATGAAGGTCAGATGGGAGTAGAAAAAAGTAAGGCTAGAAAATTAGTTTTTTGGCCTGGTATGTCGGTTTATATCAATGACTAATATCATCATTTCAGGTTTGTCATGATTTCATTGGTTTCATGACTATATTTCATCATTTCAGCTTTATCAAGAAAGTCGGATTGTTCTTTCTGGAGATCCTGATGAATTATTAATGGATAACAACCCATTTAGCAGTGCGAAATTCAAAATTTTTTTAGCGAAAATGGAATAAGTTTGACCATTAGTATCCCCCTTTATGCACAAGGTCATTAGCAGAAACGGGAATGAGGATAGTGAAAGAAATTATGCAAAAATTTGAGAAAATGGGACAAAATATGCTATTGGTTATAGCCCTAGCCGAATTATGTTAGGCCCACCCATCCCTAACCATCTCTAGACGTCCCTAATCATATTTTCCCTATGGTTAACAAATCCAACATGACATCGACCGCCCCTGAACCTATATGGCCTACCCGGTACAGGTGCAAGTGTTAAAATGTGCGATAACAAGAAAAAAAGATAGTGAAGTCCCACGGAATCGAACCTAGAAACTCATACATGTGCACCGAATGCGCTATCTCCCGAACTAAGAAGGCGCTTGATAACATGCGGCGAAACGAGGGCTAGTCACCATTCAGGGAGCCGTGGTATCTTACAATTTTCTCTACACTTTAGTTCATTACGATCGGAAAACACATTTTCGTGCAATAAAACTTGAGTAGGACCTATATGAACCATTTAAATAAGCAATGTTAGCAGTTTTGGCCATCTGGCCAATGATTGGGGTAGGAAAAATTTGCATCATTCCAGTTATTAGCCACCCGGCCAATGACTGGAGGAAACACTCTTTTTGTCATCCACTTATTGGCCGGCCTTATATTTTCTACAATTTATGAGAATTTTATGTCCTGGTGGCAGCAATTGATTATTAATCAACTAGAGATCATGCAAACACGCAAAAAAGTTCACCTAATTTGAAAATCACCACATCAAAACCTTAAGAATGAGTTGAGGTATGCTTAACGTTTTCACAAGAAACAGGGGTGTTCATCCTTCTTCTTGCACCTTCACCACGTAAAATGAGGTTGGGGGGTTTCTATTAGGTTTGACTATAACGTTCAACATCCCACTGCCTTCTAGACTACACACTTTGATGAAAAAAAAACATTTAAAACGATCCAAGAGACATCTGTGTTGTAAAAAACTAACTTATAAAACTGGGTGGCCAATGACTGGGGGTCGGCCAATGACTGGTGCCTTTACCCTATATAATTATATTTAGTTACGTAGGCCTAGAGCATGAGAAGTTATGTGTATTATCAATGGCTGTATCCATTTGAACGGACAGATTATTATTACTTTTAATGGTTTTCGTAAAATGAATCATAGATAATATAGAGTTTTTTATGCTTCTCTTATTGATTTTCTCGAGTTTTGGGCAGTGAGTCACTACAAGATTCACGTTAACGTTACTATATGAGTTGTTTTTCACTCGGACTTACGAAAACGTTACGAGAAATCAATACGAAAAAGGTTAGCATTAATCGTATTGTCTCTACAACTTGTTTTCGTGTTTACGAGAAATAAGAATACGAGAGTACAAAAATTCTCTAATATTAGGATACCGTCACCAACCTCTTGATCAGTGGTATGAAAAGGTTGTCCATATGCTTTCAACAAACAATAGTTTTAATTCAATAATAAAATTGTTCTTTAATATTGTAGCTATAAATACCACCTATTTGACTAACGCCGGTATTGTTAAAACCAATTTACGTAACTAATTGTTGATTTTTAACGTTTTTACGGAGACCTTCTTGGCGAAAATTGTCATCTAATAGTGACCCGTAACAACGACATACGCAAGAAGGCTATTGTGTTACCGTTGCCGTGTGATCTCCGGAGCTAATTGCTTTGTTATTCAAGCTATGAAGCTAAAATTTTTAAATGGAGGAGAAAAACGTATTCTATGCTCATCGCTCTTCAGCGATTTGCCGCAAGATGGTTTTCTAATACGGCATTGTTTTGTTTCTTGCAGCCAATCTTCCAACATGTTGAATCAAGCTAGGCTGAAGGCCTTGAAAGTTCGAGAAGACCATGTCAGAAACGTATTGGATGAGGCTCGCAAACGGCTTGTCAAGTCTGCTCAAAATACAGCGCAGTACACTGAAGTCTTGACAAAACTCATTCTGCAAGCCCTCCTTCAGGTCACTAATCCTTCTTTTCTCTCTCTTTCTTTTAATAAAAAGTTTATAAAAGTTCTATAATCATTGATGATTTATAATGTGTAATCATTTTATTTTACATTGCAAACTAACTCCTGCCAATTTCTAATGTTGAAGATGATTTGCGATCTGCCAACATACTTTCTAGGATGATTGTTTTAAAAGTCGATGTTTCTTATAATTAGTTAGGAGATGTGTCAAGTTATTTGCAGTCCCCTAAATTTCAGGAAAAATTCTAAATGTCTATTTAGTATTTTTTATTTTATTATTATTATTTATTTTATTTTTTTCTTCAATTTAATTTGCTAATTCGCTCTTTAAGGAATGAGTACAAGGGTACGTCTTAGAGTTTGTGCTTGAGCTGTGTCTGTATTTTCTGCTTCTTTTCTTCTCAGTATTGCGGTGTTGAGTTCCCGTGTTGCTTACATAATGTCAGTATCGATTGATACAACTCTTGGAACACTAGCATTCCCCTAGACCAGGTCAGGGAGTGGTTAGTGGTTAGGGAGGAAGCACTGAATACCTTGGGGGGAAATAACAAGATTACCTTGGAGTATTTTCCAAGGCTCACTGGAGTTGCATGTAATTAACAAGCTGCCCTGCTTGCAATAAAGGAGGCAACAATGCATTTCATTGGGCCGAAACCAGTCCGGCATAGCATGAAGCTCAGTAAAAACCGCTTTGTGGGATTATATAAGGAAGAAACACAAACAGCATTGGGAAAACACCCTGGAACAGAAACGTGGAAAGTTGGTAATCCCTGTTATCTCAGGAGCACAACTGCCCTCAATCTGTCTAGGAGGAAAATGAGACTCTTAATGGGGATGGTGACTGGACATGGGTGCTTCATGAAACATCTGAACAGGATTTGAGCCTACACAGTGATCCAGTGTGCAGATTGTGCGGTCAGGAGGAAGGAAAATCCTCCCATCTGCTCTTCGAGTGTCCGGCATTGGTAGCCAGACCATTCGAAATCTTTGGGTCGCTCGACCCAGAAGGTCTATGGGTAGATCCTCAGTTTGGTGGGAGGGGAGAGTTGGCTCCATAACTTATCAGAAACAGGGGGATATCCCACACAATAAACCACGGTTTGTTGAGGCAGTGGAGAAAGTGACCCCACTAGAACCCTGAAAACAATCAAGATAAATTGATCGAAATTTTTTTACAATCTTGTTCGAAGTCCAAAACTAGGGTTTTGTACATTCTACTGTATGTATATAAAGTTTGAGAGAGGAGGAAGAGAGGTTGTATACCTATCTCTATCTATACTATTTATAAGAATGAAACTCCGTTTGTTTGTTTGTCTGTCTGTCGTGTCTATGCACGGCCAAACGGCTGAGTGGGGGGAGTCTACGAGTGGGGGAATCTTCTTGGGATTTTCCGATAGGGTGTATAAGCGAATTTAAAATTTTCTAATCCCACCCGAACCATGGGCCGTAGGGCGGGAGGGGGGTCGAAGTAAGAATTAATGTGCGCTTTTTGGACTTCCCCGCTTCCCCTACCCCTCTAAACGGCCGTTGAAAATTCCGGAAAAGTACCGGTTCCGTAGGTTTTTGAACGAGGAAGACGATGGCGCGATCAGATCACGAAAAAAGTATCGGAAAATGCGTCAAAAAATGAAAAACTTGGTTTTTTTCGATTAAAATATACCCCATAAAGGTACGTTTTTCGGAACGGTTTTTTGCGGGCGAAATAAAGGTTTGATCCCGCCGAATCTGAATCCGAAATCGGATATCGAAAAAAGTGACGGGAAGTCGGTCAAAATGCGAGAATGTTTCCCATTTGCACTTCTACGCACATTTCAACAGAATAAAAACGTCTGCCAAGTTGGGTGGGCAGTATAACTTCCTCAAGCGAGCGAAGCGAGCAACATCCCCTAAACACGTTAAACCTACCCTTAGGGATCTACCGTTTGCGAGCGAAGCAAGCAACATCCCCTACATGTTTCAATTGTAATACATCGCATGTAGGAGCCACACCTTGCGAGCGAAGCAAGCAACTTAATGGGGGGGGGGGGGTGGTGTCAGCGTTTTTCCTACACAGATACAACCGTACCGAGCGAGCGAAGCGAGCAGCATCCCCTACGGAAGTAAAACCTACCCTTAGGGATCTACCGTGTGCGAGCGAAGCGAGCAACATCCCCAACATGCCACACTTTGCGAGCGAAGCGAGCAACATTTCCTACATGCCACACTTTGCGAGCGAAGTGAGCAATCTAATGGGGGGTCCGGGGGGCTTGCCCCCCGGCTGGACGTGGAGGCGAGCCGGAGCGGCTAGTACTGTATAATATGCTCTTCCTTGTTTTCAAAACTCCACATCTATAAATATTGTCCTTGTGCTGGTACCCTGACGAAGCTCAGCTTATGATCAGTAACGGCTAGGAAGCGTAGATGGCTGTGTAGCCATTGGAACTTGTCCGTCTCGAGTATGTTTATTAGAAACCGAGTTTATTATAACCCTTGTCACTTATAGATGAACTAGTAAAGCAATTATTATAAATTACAGTAAATAATAATAACACTACGTTTATTAATATTATAGATCACTGGTCCGTGCTGAAGGGATATCAAATACAGAAATAACCTTTGTATACTAATTTACATTGTGTTTTAAAGTTCAGAGACCTACACGAACTCCTAGAGTGAAACTCGAAAAAATACAGCTCATTTGCTCATTTCAGACGGCTTCTGTAAGAATTGAAATTTCTTCCATTCTAAAGAACTTTACTTTTCTTTTAAATGAATGATTTCTTTGTTTGGTCCCCTTTTGTCGCCATTTTTTTCACTAACAAGAGATCTGATGCCCTAACAACTATTTGTTTGTAACGATCAAAACTTGATTTCCTCTTCATTTGTTTTTAGCTGTTGGAGAAAGAAGTAACTCTCCGTATCAGGGAGCAGGACCAAGACCTCATCAATAGCATCGTTCCCCAAATCCAGGACAAGTACAAGGAAATCTCTGGGCTTGACTGTAAGCTGAAAATCGACACGGAATCCTTCCTTTCTCCTGAGTCCAGTGGAGGCATTGAACTTCTCACTTTGAAAGGCCGCATTAAAGTTTCAAACACTCTCGAGAGTCGTCTTGATTTGATTGCTCAGCAATTGGTCCCCCAGATCCGAACTGCTCTCTTCGGCAGAAACGAAAACCGTAAATTTGATGATTAAATTGTTATTTTCAACCTTCCCTCGTAAAAAATTATGTCATTACTTAAACTTATTAAGCACTTCGGATTTTTTCGCCCAACCCCTTTGCTTTCAGTTTTGTACCTACCTACCGAATTTTGAAAAACATCCACCCCATGTGTGACCTATCTCCATTTCATATTTTAAAATTCGCGACCCCTATTAGAAGTATTTTCCCTTTTATTTAGGTACCCTCTTATATAGCTGAATGTTATTAGTTAAAATCTCGCCCTCCTAAAATTTCCATTCTCCCGTCTCGCATTTTTGTTTATCTACGTTGTTTGATCTGATATTTTTATATTGTTACATTCCAAATCTAAAGCATGTGTTCTCCTTAACCTTAAATGCTCCTAACTTCGCAGCAATTTTGTTTGGTAGGTACTAATTCAACTAACATTTGTCCAGTATTACTGTGGTGCCCACCAAGGACCAGGTAGAATGTATGAATAAATTCATACTTACTACATGGAACTGTTAGTTTTGTTTTGGTTTTTTCAAATTCTACGAGTTCATCAAATTGATGGTGTTGGATGATTAAAGTTAATAGTTTTAAAAGTTACTTATTGAATGAAAGTGTATATAAGTGTATAGTGAATAAACAGGTGTAGATGATACTGTTTGGTTATTCTTTAAATACCTCCCTATACAATTTTCCTGAGTTGAGCTGAGCTGCTATTGGATTCTTTTTAGTTGAATACTTGAAATTGATGTAAATAATCAGTATGTTTCAGTCAGTTTTGTAAATTAGTGTCTGTATTCAGGTTGGCTGATGAATAAGTAAAAGTGAATACATAATATGAACGTAATCTAAGGCCATAATTCAAATAACATCACAATTTAACGTCATGTTGTGAATGATGTATCCAGACTTCACAACTTTACCCTTTGAGTATAATGCAGAGCCTTAGGTGGTCCTATTGAAAATGCTTATAAATATTTAAAATAAAATACACATATTCTGGTGTAAACCGAACGCGATAAAACTTAATTTATTCATTTTCTATCTTGACACCTTATAAACAACTTATGCTTAATTAACAATTACTAGGCTGGTATGAATATTAACAATAACTGTAGTGGTCAGGTTACACACTCCCCCACTCAAGTTCCTACATTGCTCCTGCAATAGTACCGAAGAACATTTTTGATGGCAGCACAAGACCTATTGCCTTCTTCATTATCCTACGTGATAGTTTTTGGGAATCCATCCATCTTCACTACTTTGGTAACTGTGTAAGGACCCTTGATGATTGGAGTTTTACCTTTAAATCCCGTCTGCACCAACATCTTGTCACCTCTTCAATTTTAGGTGCTCGGTTGCTATGTGTTTTGTCAAAATACTTTTTCATTCTGAGGCGATATGCTTTTAGTTAGTCTTTTGCTAAGGGATTCTCAGTCAACATATCACTTGTGATTCCAAACCCGAGGGATGAGATCTGTTGAGGTGTTGTGTAGCTGCTTCAAGAGTATTCTTCCATCTGCCAGTATGTATTGGATGCGAAGCCAAAAACTGTTTGATATATCGTATTTCCCTCTCTGCTAAGACGTTTTCAGCTGGGTGATACGGAGACGTCGATGTTAGCACAATACCATGATCTAAGGAAAATTTCCGAATCTCTGCCGAAACAAATTGTGGACCATTATCAATAACTATCCTTTTGACATTTTTCAAAGAAGGGAAAGTTCGAAGATAGTTCAACACAGCTGCTGAGCTCTCTTTCATAGCTTTTGCATGAGTATAACGTGTGAATTCGTCTACCACCACTAAAAAACGATTTTATCTGTATCTGAGTGTCTGATTTCTTCGCAAGTTACGCGAAATCTAGATGAATAGTATGACATGGTTATCTCGCCCAAAAATAATATACAGTAGAACCTGGACAATTCGAACTTCTTTAATTCGAATATTTCTCTTGGTCCCTAGCATTTTGTATTCAATCAATGGTAAAAAATCTCACCCTAAGTCCTGCTTTGTCTTTTCTGCGGAGTAGGCTACCAGGTAATAGGGTGGTAAGAGAGGGGATGTGAAAACTTCAGTCTAGCTGCGCGAACTTTTGCCGGACGGTTTGGAGAAACGCGCCTCCTTATAGTGAACGACCTATACCAGTGCAGAGTGTAGCTGACGCTATGAATCACGTACAAGAACTTAGACGTTTTTTTGAAAGCCGAATTATTGTAAGTGATTCATACTTCAACTCTTTGAAAGCGTTGGAATCTTTTATAATGGCCGAGAGACTTAATTCAAGGAAACAGGCCAAAATATCATCCTTTTTTGAAAAACAATAGATTGTTTTTTATGGTTGCAGTTAAATACAGTACCATTCCAGGGGTCTTTATACATATTAATTTATTGTTCAATATTCTGTTGGTCAATACAGTATTCAGTGTTACTGTATGTACTTTAATTCGTACTGTAGTTTGTTTAAATATAATTTATTTAAAACTTCTTTAATTCGAATTTTTGGTTAATTCGAAGTTTTTGACCGGTCCCTTGAGGTTCGAACCATCCAAGTTTCACTGTATCTGGTTTGGTTTTGAATCTAAGTTTTGTTAGTTGCATTGATGGCAACTACGAATGTAGTTCAGGATGGATGTTTTCATTCTGGCCCAATAAAATCGTCTTTTCACTTTCAGATGTTTTCAAGAATCCATCGTGCCCTCCTGATTCTTGGTCATCATGATAGGCTCTTAAAATTTGAGGTATCATCCCTGCATCAACCACTATTCTCTTGTCAGGCATTCTCTTGGTTACAGAAATTAGTTGAATCTCAGTTTCCAAACAAAGTCTAGAAATGGCATCAGCGTCCTTACCTCGTCGATGACTTATTTTCAAGCTGTAGCCCATGTGAAAGAGTTGCCATCTACCAAGTCTTCCTTTTGGTTCCTTCATATTCATCAGGTAGAAGAGGGCCTGGTGATCCGAATGTACCACCAACTTTACTTTCAAGATACGACTGAAAATACTTGACAGCTAATACCTTTTTGTCTGTTACTGAATAATTCACTTCTGGCTTGGTTAAAGTATGTGAATAATACCCTACGACTTTCAATTGTTGATTTTTTCGACGTGTAACATCTAGTTGATAGATTATGGCACCACATCCAAAGTGGGAAGCATCTGTGCACAACTCGAATGGCATACTCCAATCAGGAAGTATTAGTATCGGGTTGGATGTGGTTTTGCTGACCAGAGTTCGGAAAGCGCGACTTCAAACCAAACAAATGGAGTATCCTTATTTTTCAGGTTATCTATTTCAGCATAATAAACCCGAAACAAAAGTGGATTTCGGGTGAAGATTTGGTAGGGGTTCCAAGATGGAGCTGCCCTTCCTTTGGGAACGTAGTAGTTAACTGGGACACAAGGCTTTGCTGGGATATTTCTCTATGATATTATTGTTCTCCAATGTCTCATTTATGTATAAATATAATGTTTAAAAAAAAAGAGGCCTGTGATTTCATAAATGAACTGTTGAACAAAAATTGAAGGTGCCAAAAGGCCTGAAACAAAGGGGCAGTGTCATAATTCAAAGAGGAATTCAGCCAGCATGACGGGGACACTTCCATCCTCCGTTCCAATACAGGAGATGTTCTACGTACTTTGACTAGTCAAGAGCTTATCTCACCATCCTCGTCTCACAGTTGTTACTTTATGCTATCTATATAGATATGTGTGTGTATCTATTTCCTTCCTAATTTTCAATACTCAAGTGAGTAGGTGTCTTATTACCTTCCCTAACTAAGCAATTTTCAAAGCATAATATTGTAACAGCCCATAAATATTTGATACCCTGAAAAAGATCAAACTCAGGTCTTCACCTTCTTTGGAAGAGAAGTTTTTTTACCAAAGGTACTTTAGCCAACTGTGCTACTAAACCAATATAATCAAACATCTTTGACTGCGGTAGTTTTCCTTGAACTTAACATTTCTCTGAAGTCAAATATCAACTGTCTCGACTGAATTGGAGATGGACAAACGACGAAACAAAACTGCTGGCTCAGAAGATGCTTGCTGGAAGAAGTCGCAGTTGAGCGAAGTTACTGTTATGGTGTGTTTTGTCTAAAGTAAGTGAGAAAGTGAAAAATACTCCATCAGAGAATGTGATGTTTGCAGTCTGGCTCAAGAGGGTTTATGTATCAAAGTCTGGGTCCTACTGTCTTGCACCAAATGTAACAGCCCAAAAATATTTGATATCTCGACAGAGTCTGAACTCAGGTGTTGTCTTTACCTTCTTTTAGATAGAAGTTTTTAGCCAACTGCACTTCCTAACGAAGCTGATTTAATTTAACCTCTTCGACTGCGGGAGTTTTCCTTGAACATTGAATAATCACTATTACTCACATATTACAACATGAACAACGGTACAGAACAGTTACAACTGTGGAATGGTTATAAAAAATCAACATCTAATCAACATTTCATAAAATCATTTATTCACAATATATATTATATCAAGTGAATATCATGGAACTTTTTCTAGAACTACGAACCGAATACTATCTACCAGTGCACAAAAATAAATATGAATGTCCACGACATCAAACGATAATAATTTAATAATATCTATACTTGCTGAACACTGTCTTGATAGTATTAGCAATAATGTAAGTAATACGTTTTTATTGTCTCGGAATCTCAAACTCCCGAAATGGGATAGCCTCGCACACGGAAAAATGAGTGGAAGTTGGAAAATGTGTACCTACAATTAAATTCTTGTTTATTTTCTCACAATGATTAACCAATAATAGTTTAGATTAGCTGGGGAGCTTTCAGTTTCCTTGATCCTGTTTCGCCACCTCATTCTACTTCTTCCCTACTTATATAATGAAATGGAACCTAATTTCGTATTTAATGTTAAGATAGATGACTAATTTCGACAAATTTCTATGTTTATAACAAGCGACATTCTTATTAATGACTAGAAACACAAAGGCAAATAGTTGAAGAAAGATGGCCAAGATTGGGACAAGTAAAGTCTGCAACTTCAGAATTTAATTTTTCATCCAATAACAACACAGTATACAGTTGAAAATCCATTTTGAAAATTATTCTATAATTACGAGAAAATAATAGCCTAACATTTTCAAAATATCTCTTGTTACTTATCATTTATAAGTAGTGTCATTTTCACGTCATCTTGATTTATAATAAATTATATCAGTTTGGTAAAAATCTCGAGCTTTTTACAAGCGAAATAGTTATTGAATGGTCAAAGTTAAAATCTCCAGGGTGTGTAGAGATTGATTGTTTTATATCGATCATATCCAAATTTCCCAAATATCTACATGCGTGAAATAATCACATTAATAATCCACAATTGAACTGAAATCTTTTTTAATTTTTGAAAAGTAGTCACTATTTTCGACTTCCAGCACATTTTTCCACCTCCAATAAGTAGACATTTAAGGAACATTTACAATTATAACGAATTGATCTCAACCCTATAATACTACACACTTAAGAATACATTAATTCAACATTTATGAGATTCAACACCATGTTAATTTCGACACTTAAGGTTAATCAATAATCGACATTAATATTGCTGTAGTTTAATTATGATAATGCAAATTATCCACCCCCAACTGATCCTTTGAAAGTGGTAAATCGAAGGTCCGTGGATGAATTCGCTCAGTGTGTTATTTACCAAAAATCTTCATGGAATATAATTACATAAAATGAAGTTGCTAAATGCAATTAAACTAGTAAATCAACCAAAACACATCACTAAAAGTTACTGGATAACGCGTAACTCAATTAGGCCTTCCGAAATTTTCAAGAAACTATTAAAAGCAATAGTTTGGCATATATATTACGTTTCTAATATCTAACCAACCCATAAACTACGAACTTCAAGACTTGTACCCTGGATTGGTCACGGAAAGATTATGTGTGTGTAGCATTTAAATAGCTAAGTACGTTTATGTACCAACAACTATTACCTGTCTAGTTTCTGCTAAACAAACAATCCATTCTATAAATACACGTCTTCAACAAAAATATAACACTATTTCGCTGATATTAAACACACTAAATAACAATATTTTAGTACCTATAGTATACAGATATGAAACTTTCAATTGGCAGCAGTATGGGCTTGTTAACAATTAGTTGAAGATTCTACGTTAAGATTATAATCAAAAATCACTTTATGAAAATGAACTTGTTTAAAATCTGCGATATTATAACCGGGATTGTAATTTATCAAAATGCAAATAATTATATAATTACAATTAATTTAAATATATAACAATTATTACATTAATTTTGTTTTCATCAGCTGGTTGATGATTATAAAGCACGACACCGATGTAGACATTAAAAAAAATTCGCTTCATAACGAATAATTAAATTCATGATAGTGGTGTTACCACGGACAGCATCACTTCCCTAGCACGTCCCTTTATAAAACAGGAAGATACATACATGAAGGTGAGATAATCTCATTTTGTTAATTAGGGAAGAGAAAATTCCCCTTGTCACTCAGACCGTGGTCTGCTGCAACTAGAGTATCTCGTTTAAATGCATTTCAAAAATAGGTATACATATATTGTTGTCAACATACATAAAATACTACTCTCAATTTAAAATGCCAATGCCAAGGGGTCCATTGAAGTGGAAGGCAGTTTTGATTATTCATCTTTCAACTAACTATAAGTATCTCTTTCAATAATTAGAACTCCAAGCGAACCAATTAATTAAAACATTTTACACAATTTGTCGAAGTTCTTTCATTTTACCCATTACACATATAAACATGTTTTCTTTCATCTTAGATAGACAATTAAATGAACAATGTTCAGTATTAATAATTGTCAATGCATCATTGCTGTGAATGCTTTTGTGAATTGGAATGTTTACTTGGGTTTTAGGAAACTAATCTTTATTTTTTTTCTTTGTAACTCAATATTGTGTCATTCTTGTTGTACGAAGACTTAAGAATTTATACAATATATTAATTATCAGAACATTTATTAAATAAATGAAAGCCAGATCAGAGAACAGTTGAACCGTACACATCACTAGCCGAGAAGAAGGTGCCGAAAGAAAATCGGTAAAGTGGCTCTTTTTAAAATCAATGGAGAGCACCATAGGTGAAAATAGCAGCATGACAAAATGTTAGGACCTAGTTTTAAGACGTTTGATTGAAGAATACTTGCTCAATGTTATTTTCAACTACTATCGATAGTTTGAGCACCACGACTTGAATGGGAATTTCTTCAGGGATAAGTTAGCTAAGAGTTAATTATAAAATTACACTACGTTTTCCTATGATTTGTTTAGTTTTCCTTTTTTATCATTATTAGGAATTACATAGGGGAAAGCTCTTGGCTATTCTCTAATTTTCATTCGAATGGCCACCTAGAGGCACCTCAAGAATTTCAGATCCTATAGTGCTCAGTATTTTCAACCAAGTGTCTATAACGTGGGGGTTCACTCCTAACCGCGCCTTATAACATGCCTTACTCCTAAAATATAACAAGATTATACGTAATAAATCAACGAACATTCCGAAAACAACTTAAATTTACCAACACAAAAAAGCACTGAAAAGTAGGGAGGTATTTACTTATACAACCAAACTGCATCTAACTCAATCAAGACAACTTTTTGATACATCAACCCTTATCAACACCTCAACGTAATTAATTAATCGTCAACAAAATAAAAATACATGGCTACATTTCCAAGGGAAACTACTGTACAGCAACAACTTTTACAATATCAAAAAGAGTTGACGCCACCATTTATTTGTGTGGGTTGTTCTTACTAGAACACAAAGAATACTGAGGTTGACTTTGTCCGTTCCTGAAAATGATTTTTAATTATTGGAATGATGGCGTTAACTAATGGTTCAAGCACCGTTAAGATAAGCGTTACTACACGTTGAATGACCTTTTCGAGCCTACGGTACCTGAGAAAGCAACATTTTTAAAATCATAGCAGTGTTAATGATAAAACGGTCTATCAGTACTCTAAATTCTAAGTACATCATTCAGTAACTTACCTTTCAATATTACCTATATCAATGGCGAAAAAAAGATCCAACTACTACAGTAATTCAAGAAATAGTAACGCTTAGAACATGGAGAGCAGTTTTTCAGCGACCCCCAGATAGTAAATAGTTTGAGCGATACCAAACAGCGGAGCAATGACGATCATACGGCATGCGCCTCCTTTGAAAAATGCAGTTGGCCCTTCATTCTTGAGAGTTTTACTGAAACAACACCAGCATTGTGTAATTTATAGCTATGAAGGGGTATAATATAGATCAAAGACGGAATCATTTATCCGATTTGTTTATTAATTCAAATTGCATTGAATCAGTAGGTACAGTAGCTGGTGGTCCGAGTCTGTTCTGTTTAACGATGTTCAAACGCGAGGTGCTCGCTCACCCGTCTTAGCCCGAGAGAGCACTCTGTTGATCGAAGGTTGCTGACCCAATTCAACGGTAGCTCAAAAGGTAGCGGTAGTTAGCAAGTGGAGAAGTCGGTATCTCCCCTTCCATGCCCACGTCTTACCGATACCGCCCAGCCCAACTACCCCATCTAATCAGCTGTCCTAGAATTTTTTTTTTTTTCTAAACCCTCATCAAAAAAGCGGGTGGACAGCCCCCCAACTCCTCGACCCTCAATGCGCAAGTGCATTACTTTCAAATAAAATGATCGGTTTTCGTGACTGTTGTTTACAAAGAAAGGTTTCTACATGATAATAGGAATGCTAAAAAGAAAGTCATAATTCTTCTTATACATAGGATCATAGTTGAAGAGGCCCTAAGAGGGTGGCTAGCGGGGGTGATCACCAGAGGGTAGAGAAGAGCACACGTTCACCTGGCTGTCTGCCCGGCGGTAGTTGAGGTAGGTGGAAGTTGTCACCCTGTTGTCATGGTGATGCAAACAGAATGCGAATGGCTGGGGGGGAAGGGAGGGGGGCAGACCACTTCGTCCAGGCAGTTCCAGATGGATCCAACAGGGGCGCGATTTTCAGGGGCCCGTCAGATTTGGTGATGTGAGCCCTTCACCCAAGCTCGTCAGATTTGGTGTTGTGAGCCCTTCCCCTTAACCCAAGCCCGTCAGATTTATGATAGTGCTAGCTTCTCAGGGCAAATGGAGGCAGTCAGTATTCTTTTCAAGTTGTTATTCAAGAGAGCAGGTCCAATGTGGGAAGAATAAGTACATCCCCAGGCTATAATTCCATATTGTAGTACCGATTGTAACATGCTGTAGTACACTAATTTTATTTTGTCTTTTGGTAGTACATGTCTTATAGTGGAAGATATATATACACATTTTTAGAGATTATCATACACTTATAATCAATGTGTAGTTTACAGGTTAATTCTTCATCCAAGATGAGACCAAGGTATTTGTGGTGCGTTACTCGATCAATTATTCGCAGTGACAAATATCAAGGCACAATAATGCAGTTTTAGATTCAAGTTTTTATCTTCTAATTCAGTTTTATTCCCACCAGATAAGATTAATTTTGACTTTTTCGTGGTTAGTGTGGTTCCATTGAACCACTCACAAATGGACTGTAAAGATCGGTTTGCTCTATGAAAAACCATCTTCCCACGTGGTTCCTACAATTATTACCCCAACGCTATCCACAAATAGATAAAGTTTTGTGTTCGGTAAGTTTATGTTAGACACATCATCAATGTATAATAAGAGCAACAGAGGCCCTAAAGTACCTACTTCCTTGAATTACTCAAAATTCATTAGTACACCCATTACCAATAAAGTCGCTTATTGCCACGAACTGTTTACAGTTAGATAAATAAATCTTAAACCATTGCAAACTGGGACCCACTATTCCCATCACTTTATATGCATTCCTCTATACTCCTCAGAAATCCCAGTTTATAACTGCTCCTTGTATTCATCTGCTTGCATGTGAGCAATATCGGTCTGTAAAGATAGATAGATGTTCCTCGTTGTGTACATACTAGAGCAGTTATACTAGATGCAGTATAAGACTTGTTCAACTCATAAGAGGTAAACAATGCAACGTTTACACTTCCACATTTCAAACTCAAAGATTTGGTATGCGAGGTTGTAAGTGCTTCCTAGAAATGCAATTTCAATAACACAACATAAATTGAACATTAAATGATTCTGATAAGACAAACTTACATGAAAGTATCAGTGATTCCACTAAATTTGGGTTTTTCGTCAGTCTTAGTGATAGCTTGCAATCTAGTTTTTACAACGTCAAATGGGTTGACACAGAGAGCAGCGATAGAACCAGAAGCGCATCCAGAAAGGAAAGACCAATAGAATACTGCTTCATCTAAAAGAAAAAGAAATAAAAATGAATGATCAGAGAATACGTTAATGTATGCATGTACCTTATTGACTAACAGGTGTTGCAGGAGTAATCTCTGTTCTATTACATCATGCCACCCTTGGTAACAGGATGTGGTTTCAAACCACATATTTCTCCTACGAATCCAAATTGGCTGATCAAAGAAGGTGCATCGAGGAAGAAGCCAATGACTGCTACGATCACCCCTTCCCATTACCGACATTGCCTGAAACACCGTAGATTAAACAGAGTAATGACCTTTGAAGACGTCAGTTCGAGTTCTACATCACCTACTAGGAAATTGTGAACCTTAATATTTGCAATGCCATTTGGGAAAGCTTGGTTTTTTTCCTATTTTAGATTGACATTAATGGTTGATTATAAAAGGAAACCCCGATTTTTTAACCCTCTGAAATATGTATACGTCCTCCCAATCAATTTTTCACTTAGATCAAAGCTTTTAGATTAGAGCTTAAAAAACGAGTGTTCTCATGCCCACATGTAATGTTTGTGGCCACCTCGATTTTCATAAGATAGTGGCTGCTGTGCATGCATAAACCTAATACGTTGTCTAATAGAAAGCTAAAATTATTCAGACAAATTGGATGGAATTTTCAGAAATTGTTCTATGTAACTTGTAGAATGTTCCCTACAAGTCGTTGGCGTGTACCCAACCCATACATAACATAAAATTCGACAATAGAGCTAAAGTCAGTACCTACTTTTTCCAATCCTTATGACATCATCAGGAATTGAGCGAGTTAGACCCCGTTACGTGTTACGAAGAACGATATCTATTACCACAAACAATAAGGAGTTACAATGTTAAATTGATTTCAAAGTTTAGGTAGGTCTATTTATTTTTATATTTTTTTCATTTATTAGGTAACTACTGGTTATTGTTTGTTACTGATGATGACCTAACTGTCAAAATCGATTCATCATTTTAACTCTTAATTTTACATGGAAATAGATACCATTCTTCATTGAAAGGGGTGTCCTCAACTTCGTTGCGAATGATTTAATCGAAATTTCATTTCCTTTGCGCCACCCTATAGAAATCTACTAGCAATTTTCATCGTATTTCGTCACCAAATAATTCTGTAAGTCTCAGTTATAAGAAGTGACAAAGCATACTGACCACATAACTTTTTTTTTGTCTTACTACCAAATTATTTAGGATTTCAATATTTATTAATTAGTACATGTTTTACTGTTCCCTTCCATTAGTTATCAGTGTAAAATCAGTGGCACATACAATACTACAGGATAATCTAGTAATCCAAAATAACCATCAGCTAATCAAAAGCACTACTTCTACGGTTACCTACAAGACATCACAAGTTGGAACAGAGCCCAATTGATGATGATGAGTATTTCAACAAATCCTACAAGGAAAATAATTCAACTACCAGTAAGTAATAACATTTAACAATCTAGACATTTATGTGATGTAATACGAGTGATAACCTTCACATACCAACTGAATTAGTCACAAGGGATGATAAGTGAGTTTTGTTCCCAAAACAACATAGGAACGGTGTGGTATACAGTACACGTAGTTTGTTATTGTGTTTACAGTTAGGGTTATAAGTTTAGTCTTACCTGGAGCTCAGCAACCATTAGTTCTACTGGAATATTTCTACCCAACCCCTACACGGATGCCAGTAACAACACCTGGCGAAAGTAGCAATCAGTCAATCACGACCATAAAAAGACTTCAGAAGTATCTAACATAAATTAGGTACTCATTAACACAAATATTTTTGACTGCATGTAAGAATCTTTGAGTAATCTTATTGTCGAACGTATGTGGATTGATACTTAATCAATGATGTGAAAAACATTTGGTGGAAGGCTGAACAGTATTTCCAAACCCTTGTTCATTGATATCTATGTATCAATCCTCTTAACAATCAATAAATACCCCCCTACTATCACATGTATGATTCACTTGATGAAAAAGGTTTGTACTTAATTTTGGCACAAAACCCTTTTATTTCAAATTTATTTATACGATTCTAATTATCAGCTCCCAGGCCTTCAGCATCCAACAGTGAAATATTTCAGAATAAGAAAGCAGGGTCAAGGTGGGTTTCGAAACCAGGGGTATGCCACATCTTCAAATCACCAGCACAACACCAAAGGAATAAAACGAACGACTAATATCAGTACTGTCTAGATCAATGTCAATTCACGAATCAAAGGCTTAGGGTTGAAAAAAAATTGCTCACTGACACTAACGTATATCTTTGAAAGGAGGTTATCCACTAATTGAATCGTACTTCGCTGAGGTGCTTGAAAACAGAAATGAAGCAGTTTATGCCTCGTGAAACTGCCTGTAGGGCCACTTCCGATCAGTGAGGAGTCTATCGAGGAAGCAGTTCGGAAAATCTCAAATGACACACACGTCCCCTGGATCAGATGGAATTCTCGTGCAGAGTTAGAAAAACACAAGCAGGTCGTGCCATTCATCAGAATGCAGTAGTTATGCAAAAGTGGTGCTATGTTTCAAAGAAGTTCTGCAGTGGCCGCACTACCCTCATATATAAGGGAAAGGGTAACTAGAAAAACCCTAAGAACTGGAGGTCCATTAGTTTATTGAGTGTGCTTTGGAGGATTGTAGAGCTCCTCAAACAGAAGTTGCGAAACCTGGTCAAGTTTATTTGTTAGCAGCGAGGTTTTTCCTGGCACTCATAGGAATGCATCTCTAGTTGAAGGGTGTCTAAAGATAGCAAAAAGTGGCTGAATGAATTGTTAAATAGTCATATTGGATTTAGCAAAAGCATATGATTCTGTAGGTTATGATCACTTGCATAGAACAAGGGTCTCACTAACGATTCCTGAGAATCTGCAAACCCTGTTCAAATCATTGGCTGGAGGTAATTGTTTTCTGGTGGAAGTTGATAAAATGAGGTCCAGACCATATCAGATGAACCACCATGGGATCACCATTGTCCCCTACTTGGATCATTATGTCCAAGACTTTGTTTTAAAAGAAGTTTCAGACCCTGATGGAGGAGCAGCAGGTCTATAAAGCATAGCTGCTAACAAAAACGTTCTATTCACTAATCGTCCCAAAAGTGCTGCTGCGATCGTTGACCTGTTGCAGAGCCTGTTAAGTGTGGTTGGGATGGTTGTCAACTTAACAAAGTTCGTGGTCATTAATATGAAAAATGTAAGTCTGGTGGACAACAACTTAGTACTAACAGATGGGACAATCATTCCATTGCATGGGCGGAACAGTAAGTTGGATATTTGGGGGTCACGTTCAATGATCAAATCGTATTTGATAAAAGGAATTTTGCTGAGGGCCTGGAAAAGGATCAACTACCCCATGGGAGATCAGAAGATGAACATATTAAACAAATTTTTCACCCTAAGTGGTCTACCACATGCAAAATCTCCAGCTGAGTTACTCAACCCCACCTTCTTGAATCATATTGACATTCTGGTTTGGCATGCAGTGAGGGAAATATGGTCTTTGCTTGCTAATACTCCTGTCTCAGTGCACTACTCGCCTCGTACATACATGGTTAGGGTTGATGGGAGTGACCCATATCAATAGTTCAGTGGTTGTCTCAAATTACTTTACTTCGCCTAGCAGCAGTTACTAACACCGAAGAAGAAGATGTGTGTCACACAAAGTTGGGTGATCCAATGGACAATAAGATGGAGCTGCAAGGGATATTTTAACAGAATGAGTAAATTCGAAAGGCACTGTTGTTCACTGGCACAAGGTATGTCCATAGACAGCCATAAAGTGGACGAACACATTAAAAGTCTCAATGTACTCAATGTGAGCTTAGTCATCATTGCAGGTTCCCAACATGAGGGGAACACACCATGGAAATACCAAGGACACACGACCCCACATCCAAGGCTTTTGTCCTAAAACCAAGTTATTGAAGTAATGCCCATCACAAAGTAAGGATTGCAATGGCCGATTTAACCAGAGCTACGAGTAAATCATTTGAAGTGATTTAAGAGGTGCATAGTATAGCCCAGGAAGGTAACGACACTTAATCGAAGAGCAGACATTATTGTCCTTGACCAAACTGAAAATTGTGGATGGGTTCTCGATCCTAACATTAGGTGCGAGGATTCAAGACATGATCACACGCTGAGAAGAATACCAAATATGAGCCCTGCATTCCCTATTTTTTCAACCAGTATGGTATTCAAAACTGAAACGTAGAAAGATTGTGGTTTGGATCAAGAGGGACAGCTCCAAAAATATTGCTGGATCTGTTTGAAGTGGCATAATATCCCAAAATCGTCTCTGATTTCAATGCGCCATCAAGTACTGAGAGACAAGATTGGGTTCATCCAATATTTTCTTAATGGAAGAAAGAAGTGGAGCCCTATAAAAGGAAAAACCCCTACCTAACCCCTGGTGTTACCAACCCAAAAGGACATTTTTTTAAAATATTGATATTACCACCAAGGGTGGGTCGGTAGGCTGTCGTCAGGCATCCCCAAAGGAGAGCAGCTCTATTTATTTTTTTAAATAAAGTTATTATTTGATATACCAATATACTGCATACTAACAAAATAAATAAGGCAAACCATTCAGCAGACTATCTACAGGTATACTATAAACAAAATCAAATAAAGAGCCGATCCTAAATAATATACAAGAATTTGGGTAACGCAGATGAATGAATTAAGAACTAAATCTTACCTGAATCCTTCTTTCGGGGACCAAGGCTATTCAGTCTAGCGAACATTGGAAAGTAAACCACTGAAAAGGAGACGTCTCTAAGCATTGTAGCTCCAATGCCTTTGTACAGCCCGAAAATGCCTTTTGCTTTCACAAGATCAAGAGCAAGTGATGTTGCAGATACTTTGGGAATTACTTTTCCTTCTGTAAAATAAATGCAAATAACTTCTTTGAAAATGTTATCATGAACAAAATGTAACCCCCACCACTCAATTGGTTAATTAATGCACCCTTCTCTCCTTAAAACGTTCAGTCCTAATAGCCTAATTCTACACAATGAATTTTAACTGGTTCTAACGCTGAAAAATGTATACTTCTGTTCTTTCTATTAATATTAATTTATTTATTCATCCATCCATTTTTAGGCATTTAATAAAGGCATCAACCTCTTGTCTGCAAAAGTAATTGAAATCAAACCTTGCTTTGCAAGAGCTGCAACGCGTCCTGCGTCTTGCATCTGGATTTTGAGAAGTTCCATGGGCGTAGTGATGATGATCTGGCAAAATCCTGCCAGTCCTCCAGCGGCCATTTCTCTTGCAAGAGGCAGTTGTCTAAACATATAAAAACCAGTCCTTTCAATTCTCGAAGGAATCGTGCTTGGTGGTAACTAAACGTAGATTCCCCACCGTGTTACCATGCCCTACCACCTATATCAGTACCTGAAGTACCTACTTATAGTGAAAGGTGGATTTGTCACCTGAGTAAAGGACGAAGCTAGCATAGCAAATTCAGCATGTACATGAAACAACTAGAGGTCCTGAAGTGAAGCCTTCTTGAAACACCAGTCTCATATTAACCAGGGGGAATGGAAAAATACACTGCCTGACAGCTTCTATCTGAATAAGTATTTGCATTCATTAGACCGAGTAGGAACTATGTGTGCACTCACTAGCGTCCCAGTAGGGATCACGTTTTTCCTTACCTGAAGCAGGAGCAGTTCACTACCTTGAAAAGCTAGAATAATTTAACTCCTCGCTGGAACTAGTCATTTTTCTTCCTGGAAGATGGTAACATTACGTTCATCGGTGATATTTACATTACCTACCAAAGTAGGCTGTATCAACAGAATACTGGTTATAGTAATCACTGCAAACACGTTTCCTTTCGAGTGAGTAGTCATTTGACTCCCCCATAGTGTAGAGTTATGGTCAATTAGACACTCCAAATAAATAAATGCTATGGTTGTGCACAAGTTTTTGGAGGTTTGGCATTGGGGTTCAGACATGGAATAAATCACATAAGCTTCATCAAAATCGTTAGGGATCCAATTTAAAAAAGAAGCTTTTTTACATTAAGAGTTGCTGTGCAGCTCTGAACAAAACCCAATCCTGGAATAGGAACTTCTTCAAGTCACTCTTTGAGGTCGGAATCCTCTTTTTTAGATAAAAGAATACCAACTACAGACAGATATATCAATTTTTCCGACACCTATACCCATTTTTTTCCAAATAGAGTTCAGACCCTCATTTTTGGGAAGTTCTAGGAAATGGTTTCAAAATTTATGGCTTCCCTTAATGGTGTTGGGAAATTGAAAGCAATGTCACCCAGCATGTGTTTAGCCCTCAGATCAAATCGTATTTCCCACTCAACTTTACGCTCCAAGGGGTTACACCTCTGGTAAATTAGTCCCACAGTCCTCTGCTGATGTTGCTCATCTCCACAAATGAACAATGAAATTCCCTACTTTAACATCCCACATGCAAAAGGAACAATTGTTGAATTACCACTATTATAATTTTCCGCGATAGATATCGCCATTGGATCCTCAATCAACGGGATCTGTGAATGAAGAAATCAGACAATTATCAGCTTTCCGTCTCCAGAAGGCACTATCTAGCATTAGCCTCCGGAGACTGCCCCAAAAGGGGCCCAAAGCCTTATCACTTATCACTTTTTTCTACGCCTTTCAATATAACACCGCTCTCTCTGTCTCTGTCAATCCTTTTCTTCGAATATAAAGTTGAAATGAAAAGGTTTTTTGAGTTTTTGTTCAAATTCGTTTAGTGTATACTACTCACACTAATTGATTCTCCAACATGATGCTATTAACGATTTATGAAATCTACCAATACGGGGTAGATACTTTCTGACTACAGACACACGTAATGTAGTCAAAACGAGTGGGGCTGAATACAAATGGTAGTAGTTAGCAGTCAATACCAAAGAACAGATAAAACCAACCCTCCCTTCATCAGGACCATAGAACAATACAAAGAGTGGGAATGGAGCGTAACTATCATAACATTTACAGAATAAATCGGAAGTTTGGACATTTTTGAAACCATCCAGCTTACCCAGAGTGGCCTTTCCCAAGATGATGTCTGAAAAAGTCGTTGGCAGCGAGTTTGATCGCTTTTTCAGGGGTGATCAACAAGATATTGACGCCAGAACCTAGGAAAAGAAATTATATGTAAATAATAACCTGTTGGCTGACCATTACAGTTTGAAAATATTTGTTTAATACCTACTCCTTAAAATAGAAAATTAATTACTTCCATAGCCAGACTAAAAAGTACCAGTACCTACCTCTGTACATCCCAAAATAGCCTTCGGCTTTGTATGTTTTTCTGAAGCAATCGAGCCTGCAAAGATTAAAAAATTAAACCACTTTAGGTAAAAATAAAAGTTACCCCCTGCAGTCGGTTGAAAGCTCAAATGTAAAACTGGTCAGTTTTAAATTTCCCATACAGATAAATTCGTTAAATACTTTAGCAATCAAAATGGGTAAGTATTGATTTAAGACTGAAAACATCACCTTTTTTCTTCAATAAATAGAGAGAGACACAAAAAATACCGAATTTACATCTTTATTTCATTGATTGAAACTGAGTGGTAGGTAGCATGTAACAACTCTGATCACAATACCACTTATTAAAACACAAAAACATAAGTAAGGTAGAAACAAAAAAGATACAAAAAGGAAGAAACGGAAGTGATGGAAAAGGAAGTGAAAAACGTTCTCTACTTCCACGAAAAATAGAGTTACAATGTTAAATCGATTTCGACGGTTATTCCATCATCAGTAACAAACAATAACTGTAGACACATTAGAAAGGACACAGCTTACATGGGGACAGGTGAAAGGAGATTGAATCCCATTGGTCGAGAGAAAGGAAAAGAGCAGGAGGTACAACCAATTAAGTGCATACAAAGTGAAGGGGGATTATAGCTAATCAGATGAAGTGAAAGGGAGGAAAATAACTAAATATGGTTTCAACAGTGTGAAGGGATAATTCCAAGCTTTATAGAAATGGGCCTATCAGTGGTGAAATATACTGTGGTATATCCTCATTTAAACATTTACCGGATCTGTCACTTTTGATAATTTCGAATTTTTCAAGTACATTCAACATACCTCCCTTTGGGCAAAAATGAAGAAATTCTACAAACTGTAGAATCTGTCAAATCAAAATTGTAACAATGATTGGATTCCTTAAGATGTTTCGCAAATGTAGACTTACCCTTATTTTCCCTGAAATCCTCCTGATGCTCGTCTATTCTTTCCCTAAACTTCCTATCATAACGTTGATACCATATGGGATAAGGATCTTAGGAAAAAGTTTCCAATCTGGCTCGGGAAGATGTAACTTTAGAAGAAAAACAATGGATAAGTTTACCTTATTCTCGGAAAATTTCTGATAAAATTGGCAAAATTCTATCATCGAGAGGTTACAAAGTAGGTTTTAAAACTAAAAATAGTCTTGAAGCATTACTAGGATCCGTTAAGGACAAAACCAATGTTCAGGATGAAAGTGGGGTTTATAAATTAAAATGTTCTTGTGGCTACGAATATTGCGGTCAGACTAGTAGGAAGCACTTAATTGGTTGTACCTCCTACCCTTTTCCTTTCTCTCGACCAATGGTATTCAATCTCCCTTCACCTGTCACTACATAAGCTGTGGCCTTTCTAATGTGTCTTCAGTTATTGTTTGTTAATGAGGATGGCCTAACCGTCGAAATCGATTGAACATTGTAACTCTTTATTTTTCGTGGAAATAGACAACGTTTTTCACTAAGTTCAGTTTTGAAATGGGTTTCCACAACTTCGTCGCGAGTGATTTAGTTTTAGTTTAGTTTGTAAAATATACAACGAATGAACTTACATGGAACTGTACATTTTCTCCCCTTTGGGACCGACTGGCTGGTTTTGCAGTCTGGTTTTGACGAGATCCAGTGGAAAAACCACAGATACGCCGATGATTCCAGCGATTCCTCCATTTATAATTTTGGGCAGTAATCTGAATAGAATAGAACATAAACCTCTTCATTATTTAAAGCCTGTATTTTGTAGGGTGATTCACATATCAGCTGAGTGTGGTTGAACTTACGCGAATTGTTTTTTGGCAGGTGTTTCTTGAAGTGCGGCCCTGACAAAAAGCATAAATCATTCCTGTTAGGCATCTTCTACTCGCACTTTCAATCTAAGTTAAATGTGGCGTGGAGGAAAATGAGACGAGAAACAAGATTGTTTATTTTTAATCCAACTGAGTTAAGCGTGAAGGTTCATTCATACATCGGAAGATAAACTAGATAGGTATTCTTACAAGGTTTCCATGGGGAATTGATAAATTGTGATATAATTAATAAAAACTAAGCTAACCATTTTTTTGCTAACGTTTGAAATTATTGAGAATATTACAGCAGTGTTTGTTGAAATAAGGTGATCCTCATTTGAGTTCTCAGTAGACAGAACCTCTTCTTTCACTTATTCCAACAAGGGCTTCTCCCCACCTCCAGTTTTAAAAGTTCAGTTGTATTATTTCTCTGCTGTGTTTGAGTATAATAATGTTGCGCATGATTCTTTACGAGACATTCGCGAACAATCAAGTTGAGACACGAGACTCTTGACCCAGCGCTCCAGTCGCCATGAGATTTTACACAGATCAGTTTTCTGCTAAGATTAGTAGTCTGGATGCTCGCTACGCTCGCATCTCAAAAATACATAACATCAAGTAGTCAATCCATTAGTAAGAATTTAGATTAGTTGGTCAGGGTCTAGAGTCTCGTTGTTTCTTTCAGGTAATGCATGATGTTGCACACTATCCTGAAGCAATAACTTTTGTAGTGGTTTATTAAAAAACCGCGAAATTAAGCTTAGGTATGTATAGGTAGTGGGTATGTATCTCTTATCAACTCGATAGAAGGGCTGATGTCAACTGCAATGTGAAAACTTTTACGTTACGGATGAGGAATGGAACATAACGCCACTAAAGAAGCATTTTAAGAAATTTGGCATTATCTTACGTTCTGTAATCCCATAGCTTGATTCCACCGACGTTTGTTGAAATTAACATTTGTTAAAGTAGCCTATTATTTCATAACTACCTACCACTTGATGAAAGGATATTAGAGTCCCTACCTATAGAATAAAAACCGAAATTTCGGAACCTGTGAAAGCTGCTTACGAAATTTGATTGGAAACTTGGGGAGTAACGAATGGGAGAAATACTGACCAACCTCCCAAGCCTGTGATTGAGCCGAATAATTTAGGCGTTCTTAAAGAAAAGGACCGCCAAGTGATGATTTTGCCTAAAGAGAATGTCGGAAATACTTGTGAGACTGCTAACAAGTTCCTCACTCACGAGTCCCACAACCCTCTTTCGATACCACAATGAAATAGAAACAGAAGATAAGGAGGGGTGTGTTTCCATAGAATACACAGACTTTTTCCGGTTGGCTAAAAAGGAGAGAAAGGGTATTCAATAATTCTTCCTCCGTTGGCTAATTCAGCCTGGGGCAATCCACAACAAAACCATTCTTTTATTCTGAATCGTTAATAAGAGCAATCAAGAGGACCAAGTTTCCTGGAGATCTGATTTCCAGAAATCTGAATTTGAAGTTTTTTGAATTTTAGGAGTTGAAAATCTCTCAAATGCTCACATCCAAGGCACCTTACTTGGTAAATTTCTAAATACTACAAAAGATACATACTATTTTTATCTGCCACGGCCTAACAATATATTTACGGTATCTCGATAGAATTTGAACTCAAGCCTTTTCCAACGCCAGGGAGAATACTACTGAAAAATACTACTCCTTTATACACTGCGCTGCCGAGGCCAATGTAACCAAACCTTTGCGAGAGTTTTTCCCGAACATAACATATCCGAATATATTTTCATCGAGCTTGTTAAACCAACATTTGTCTGGAGAAAGCACCACGTCACTGCCTTATAACATAATGAAGTGGCTCATTTGTTGAATTGATGGTGGCTTATGTGTCAGATGAATTCACAAGGCCATGCCCGAAACCTGAACCATCACACTTCTTGAAAGCTGCATCAAAATAGGATGGAAATCATGGAAAATAATACGCTTTTTGTAAACGCACGAGAATTAACTAACCAATGCGCGCAATCCTCAAGAATTCCGTGAGAATTGGATGAAAAGTGAAGCAGTTATGCCTATTACAACAATTTTATGTTTGTGCATGAGCAGAGGTTACTACTGACCCACTGGCAATGAAAATTATAGGAGACTACCAAGGGCCAACCCGAAAATACCGGAAATTTTATCGAGACCGGACTGGGAGTAAGTAGAAGGAAATTGTAGGTTGTTGAGTAAGTATGTAGGTTTTGTATTAAAGGGCACAGACACTGAACCGAAACTGAACAGGTTAAAACATAAATGCAAGTAAATTTTTGGAGGGCATCCTGTTTTTACCTCCCTTAGTGATGAAAATGACAAGTAAGCAACAATTTATTACAAAATTCACTTTTACGAGTTGATTGCCTTGGACGTTTGGTATTGTGCACGCTGTTTTCCCTGAGTAAAACGATAGGAAAACACAGGAATTCCCACACAAAAAATGCAAAAAAAAAAGAATTGCTTTAGCAAAAAAAAAGAAAGAACAAGAAAAGAAAATTGCACAAGAATTGCTTTTTTCTTTGCTTGAATTGCTTTTTAGGCTGAGCTGCCCCAAAAGTTATTTGCAATCATATACAGTGTTCATTTCTGTCAATCTGTGAATGTATAGTATCCAACGTGGTCTGCTCTCAGTGTCCTTTCAACAATTTTCAAGTCAATTGCAAGTCTCCAGAAACCACCAGAAGAATTTTTGACTAGCAAACTTGAAAGCAACTTAAAAGTCACTTACGAATTGCTTAAGTAGGTTGATGTCACACATATTCAGTAGGTTTACTTGCACTGGAGACTCATCAAAAAGCCAATAGCAATCTAATTTCAATTCCCTTAGGCATTCACAGAGGGCATTAGGTTCGGTCTCTCTACCCATGATGGTCAGTTTGCTGAGTTTTTACAGCAATTTTCAAGTCACGTGCATACCACCAGAAGCAACCAGAAGGTTATGATAGCGACTTTCCAGACAACACACACACTAGAGGATTGCTAGGGTGACGCCAGGCATACGCACCGGGTGATTGACAAATTACAAAAGAACTTTAACTCGTTCAACGCGCCGCCCGAGACTGCCTAGGAAAAATGCGTTTTTTACCAGCCGCCCTCCGAGACACTCTCGGGGGGCCCCTCTCCTAATATTCTCCTCCCTTGGCTACTCCCCTTCACTACATTGTCGATAGCGGTTGTGGGAAGTGTCTTAGGGAAGTACCTACCTCACTACTCAATTTTGCCCATAAATTAAAAAAAAAAATTTTTTTTTTAATCGTCAATAACACAACTAAGAGATTTTGGAGGAATTTTTTTTTAATGTGTAGGCGAGGGAATGGTGAGGGAAAATGTTCATGCGCGTTGAACGGGTTAAGGAGCCTTGCAAGTTGTGATAGTCCCCATCTCATCCGAGAGAGTGCGTTTACCCTGCGATGTTTCGCAGGGACAACTGAGGAAGGATAACCCTGTTAGCTGCACACACAGAGTAAAGCTGAATTCACATGGAGCGGAATGAGTGCGGAAAAACGGAACGCAATCTGATTGGCTGTGGAACAACAGTTGAAGAGGGTGTCTGCCATGCTGTCGGAAGGGGCGGACAGCGGACGGTGGTAGACATTTTCATACCGTTTCCGCGCCCCCCAGTGCCGCCGCACCGAGCCAACGGCTGCAATACGCAATTTTCTACAAAAAGTTGGGTAAAAAAACTCAGTTCTCAGAATCGATTATAATTTATTATAGTTTTTTTTAACCATAAGATCTTTTCATCAAGTCAAGCAATTTTTTTCGGTGTTGAGATTTGAGCAAAAACAACTGAAGTTGTTCCTTCTGAAACTATCAAGTAAAATAATGAGAGAGTTTGCGTTAGAAATGAATCCCACCGCAACTGAAGCCACATATTTGAAGCAAAACCAACTCGTCCCAATCATGTAAATTATGTGGCAAGACGAGTTGTTCTTACTCAAACCAAGTGACGCATTTAGCAGGCTTGAGTTGTACATATTACTCACTTCAGCTGTTTTAAATATCATTCCAAAACTTGAGATTTTTGGGGTAAAAATGTTGGATTTGTCAAAATTTCGATAGCAGTTCCAACTATTTTCCCTTGGGAATTTTCAACTTTTGACTTCACCACTGAAAAGAGCGTATCAAAATTAATGGGAGTACTTCAAAATCCCGTTTTCAAAAATTTTGGACTTGATTTTTTTCAACACGCTTTTCAATGTTTTTTCAACCCACGGCACGTGTATTATGTTGTCCATACTAATCTATCTATTTTCCAATTTACCACTAAAACTTTTTTTACAGATGAAGATGCATTAACTCCATATTCCTAGACGTAGGTTGACCTTGAAGCTATTCTCACTCACTCGTCCGTCTCTGCCTACTTCTTAATGTAAGTAAGATGCAAGACGGAAGACGTAGTGAAGTGACCGTTTCCGTCGAGCTCCGTACAAGCGCAGTGGAAAGGAATGTTGATAACCGCAAGTAGAGGTTTCACTAGCTTTGTTCGGAGTGCCGGTTGGAAACGGTTACCAACCGTTGGCGACCAGGTTTGTGATTGGTTTAGTGCGCATGCGTGACCAACACCTAATTTCAAACCGTTTGTAACCAAATCCGCACTGCAAACGGGTTTGATTAAAGTTAACCGTCGCATAGCCTCCAACAGCTGTAACCTGCTTGGTGGGCTCGCCTCATCCTTTGAATAGGTAAACATTTCATGTATGAATAAAGAACCTGAACCGAAAAGAGATGGCCTGCAAGACAACAGACAGGTTGAAAAATGAAAAATATTCATTGGGAACAAACCTTCCAACAGGAATAAGAAATCCATGCTCAATCTTTTCTTGCCTCCAGCTGATGATTTTGTGGGAGAATGTAGTGTTTATCTCGCGGGAAGAATTTAAATCGAAGTCGACCGTCGTTCTTAATTTTTAATGTTAACAGCTTTACAAATAACTCTTCAGTTGAGATTAAGTAATAACATTTTACTGTTTGATTTTGTATTTTGTTGCTATTCAGACGAAGATTCCCATTCTACGTCGTTGTCACCAATAAGATTTTCCATATCACACAACTTGTAGGAAACTTTCAATAAATAACCGTAGAATTAAAACGAGGGTAAATGCAAAGGTAGAACTTAGTGAACAGTGCACGTCATGCAGATGTCCGACAGCTTTCTCATCTCGTTCGGCTGGCTTATCATCTCTCAGCTCGCTGAGCTCCAACTACAGTGGAATGATTTGATTAGCTACTTCGAGTAGCGGTGTGGTGGGGGACAAACCGTCAGATCGGTCAGCAGAAATTTCTCTAACCGATCCACAACGCGTTTAAAACTGGTTTGGTGGTCACTGCGAACGGACCACTATGGATGCTATACAGTCATAGATTTCCTCAAATGGACACTGCGAACGCCCCAAACGCGTTTCCAACCATTTCTTACCGGTTAGATGGTCACTGCGAACAAACCTACTGTTGGGACTACAGTTGAGGATGGTGGCTGCGATGTTGCCGGAATGGGCGGTCTGTGGACTGAGGTAGAAATGTACTGTTGCCGCGTTCCTTCGAGTGGAGCGCCAGCTCATTGGACAGGAATGTTGATAACCGCCAGTAGAGGTTTCAGATCAGAGAGGCTTTCAGTAGGAAGGTTATGATCCCGTTCACGACGGAGACCGCTTCATGTGAAGACTCTTCCCGACTCCGCCGCCCCTCCACAGGTTTTTCTGTCCTGTCCTTCCGCACTCGTTCCACTCCATGTGAACCCAGCAAAACACTGGCTTCGCATAATGCACTGTGACGGGTAAACGGACCTGGCACACTGCTTTTCTCGTTATTAAGGACGAATTGTTACAATGAAACCCAGCCTCTTCATCTAAAATTTGTTTTAAAGCTGCCATAAAAGGGAAGACGGAAAATACCTGAGCTGATAGACAAATGTCTTAAAAGTGACTTTGAAGAGGTTTGGAAGTCTCCAGAAAAGGGCAGTTCGTATTTCCTCTGGCAACCTGGCGATGACTAGCAGGTAGTTTGATGGTAAAATTTTAGCCGTTGATTAAGCTATTCATTTGTTTTGATAGTTATTACAGATTTTTTGTCTTACATCATATATGCAAATGGATACTTTATAATTATCTATTGCATAGTTACCTTGCAATTTCAACCTTTTATGTTCTTTTGAGATTGATTCATCATTGACGAACGAGATTAAACGTGACGAAAGATTATTTATTTAGGCCAAAATGAGGGGATATTTTCAAGCAACTTCCTAGTACAAAATTAGAAAGGTTATCACTCCAAGTGAAGTAGATACCACATAAATCAAGTAGGTAGGTAGAACCTACTTATACAACCCAGATCCCCACCCAGGGTGAAGGGGCTTTCAACTTGCATTAATTAATTTATTTTGTTGTTGTCATTGATTAGGCAGATGTTTGTAAAAGTTTACATAGGTACAATGATGCGGGGAGATCAAATCGATCGGAATAGGGTAGGTATGCTGGGTGCTTTTACCTACTTAATGGCTACCTACCCTAGAGGGATTTCAGTGGCTGTACGACAAAAAACATGATCACATTAACACCTGTGGCCTTTAAGCTGGTGACATAGAATATCAAACTAATAACAAAGGAGGAATATCAGTAGAAATACCTAAGACAGGTGAAATGTAACTATCTTGTCATACACCATCCCAAGGCACTAATCGGTAGACAAACCAGATTAAATCCACAAAGAGCCTCCACTGAATAAATACGTAAGAAAAATGAAGATAAAATTAAACAAATAGATACATACAGCTAAATAAATAATCCCACAGGCAGATGTAAAAATTAAGGATACCACTCGGTAACAGAAGGCGGACAAATCGATAACTTACATTTTTCAAGTAGACAAACGGAAGTTAATGTACGGTGAGTCTCGTGTGTGGTCAGATAGCTTGCTCTCTAAAAATAGTGGGGCACAGCCGGAAAGACGAAGATTTTAGTAAAGGAATCACAATCTGCCATGGGACATGAGACAAATCCCCAAAACTTTCGAGTTGGTGGACGTCTAATCTTTCTCTTTTTTTTTCTCAAGTTGATAACGGCGATGAAGAGGAAGGGGGTCCCGCCCTGGTCAGCTGGTCTATGGACGTCGGCGCCGGCGCGATGTAATTTTTGCGTAAAAAGTTACAAGTTCAAGGATCTCTCGGCTCCCCCTTCGGACTATAAATGAAAATACCGGACGACGATTGAGATCGTAGACGGAATTTCATCAACGTCCTTCACACCCCTCACGTTTGTCGCGAATCGCGAGGAATAGAACTTAAATCGATTGTGATCAACTTCCATCTTCGATTATTTGGTATCGATCATGGATGTTCACCGATTAGATAATAGATTTTTGCTATCTACCGACACAGTACCGGAATACAATCTGTACACACCTATTCAAATCAAATCAAAAATTGTTTATTATTAATATTCTAGAACGGCGGTTGTACAGCATTAATTTAAGAAAAATTGACCAGAAAAATCAGTAGGTACCTATCCCATGCAGATCTTGCTGTTGGAGAAGTCGCAATAACAAGGAATGTCCCCAAATTTCTCGATTTAGGTAATTAGATCCCCTAATTTATGTAAATACCCCCAAAAGTTAAAAACTGTAACATAAAAATATATAACTCTCCAAAATTCGCTCATACGATCATGCTGCAGACTGGAACTGTTTCTAAACCTACCTCAATAATATTCTTCTAAACAAACCAATGATATTACTTTACTTTTATAAGTCAATAACTTTACTTAGAAAAAATGGTAGGTATGTAAACTAAAAGTAAAGGTATTTATCGATTTGCTAAATTCTCACAAAAATGTTCTATGTGGTTGCCACCTGAAGCACGAACGTTGTCGAGGCAGTATTTTCAAATTCACCCCAAACACGCACCAACATGTCGGTTATTACAGTCGCCCTTGCCATAGCGATACGAGTCTTGCATTAGTCCTCTAACTTCGTTTTGCAACATCTTGACAACGATGACGGTTTTACTTACCTACTTGAAAGTTGGTGTTTAGTGATGAAGCGGCTTTTCATCTCTTGGGAAAAGTTAACCACCAAAATGTACGGATTTGTGGCTCAGAGAATCCTCGGGTCATTAAAAAACACGAGCACGACCCCCCGAAGGTTACCCATGTCTTTTGTGCTATCTCAAAAGCGAAGGTGTAGGTACGGTCCTTTGTTTGCTCAAATTGAAGAATATTCTGATAAATTTCTCTTCCAGCAAAACAGAACACCTCCAAGTTCGCAGGTTTCTGAATGACAACTATCCACAACGCTGGATAGGTCGTGCGGGTAACCAGCATAACCAGTAGTGGGTCAAGGGGGGGGGGGGGGGAAGTGCGTACCATTTCTACATAAATTCGACTTTGGCATCTCATTATTCTTCGCCTAATAGGAATTGGCTTCTTATACAAACTCATCAATAACCTTGTCGACACTCCTGATTTATTATCTTCCATAAACTTTCATGCACCCTCCAAAATAACCCGCAAGAATCAATAATTCCAACAATAATTCCTCCTCTTCGCCCTCCTCTGCCAATAAAAGGGCCACAACAATAAACCAGGACATGATTGAAATCAAAACTGGAGCCTAGGTATGCGGCCGCCGCCGCAGCCGCGCCTCTCTGAGAAAACTTTCTTTCACAGCGCGGCGCGGCCTGCGGCTGAGTATCTACATGACAAAATCGCGCGCCGCAGCCGCGTCAGGGAAATTCCACCTTAAGACCATTTACTCTAGAGTTCCACAAAACAAATTATGGGAAATTTTCCCCTATCAACAGACTCATGTCTCAATGTCTCATGCAAACAATTATCCTTCGATAGATTTTTTTGGTCCCAATCTTTCCACCTTCAAATCACAACTACATAACTTCATCATATAACCTTTGACCATTTTATTTTTTCTTGTACCAACCTAACAAGTACCAATATCCATCCGTATTATTCAAAGAGCTTATAATAGGCTATTATAAGGCCCAATTCACACAGAACGGGCGCGTGGCAAAGAAGTGGCGCAGACCTTTGTCACTTCCGCGTCTTTCCATGTAAACAAATGGCTCAATGTAAACAGAAGGAACGTGGCGCAGGCAGCCGCCCTTTCGCCCGTGCCACGTCCGTTCGCCGTCTCTCGTGGCGTTCGAGAAGGGTCGCGCCACTTCCGTGCCACTCGTCACTTCAATAAAAATGTGGGGTGATGTTGAATTCAACATTGAATTTTGAGAAGAAGTTGGGAAGAATCCGTGTTTATTTGATTACAATCGTGCGGATTATTGCAACAAGAACGCCCAAGACCAGGCCTGGCAGAAAATTGCGCCTGAAAAACCGTTCTGGGTACATATTCAGCTCACGCATAACATCTAATGTTCCCCCGGTTTTCTCCTTCTTCAGCCACAATGAATGAACCCAATATCTCCTCTTTTTTTGGTTCAGATCAGCCAATACACCAAATCTAGCACATCTTGATCATCTTCGTCACTTCTTGATGAAAAATCCATGTTGTAGGTACTTCACGAAACGTTCTGATAACTGACGTCCTTTCTCGCCACTGTCTCGCCCCTTCTGTGTTCATTGTGTGGTGAATTCACCACCCTTAACCGGCCCATTTCAGGGCCACCAAAAAGAAGTTCACACCCGACTCCTAGTCAAATGTATGTAAATCCACTACACATTGCATGGGTCACGTCACCGCCACGTCCGTGCCTGGTCAGTGCCACGTCTTCGCCAGGCGCCCGTTCTGTGTGAATTGGGCCTAAGCTATAGGTACCTACCTACCTATTATAAGCTCTTTGGTATTATTCATGAACTTCATATTGTTTATTATTCTCTTTTAATATCCCTCCGTAATACTCTTGTATTTGATATTGTTTATTATTCTCCTTTGAATAAATTACATTTTATCCTTTAGACTATCACTCGTATGTTAGCATATAGGTACTATATTATATAATCTTATTCACTAATTTATAAACATTTTCAGAAACTGTTATACACTTACGTTTATAAACTGGATGTATTTCCGTAATAAAGATTTATTATTATAATTCGCCTATAATTTCTTTTTTGTTCAATTCTTTGAACGATTCTGAAACATAATTTTTTTAAAACCTTCATTGAAATGTTTTCTACTCCGTAATTCGGTAAAATAAAACATTATGTTCAAAAACGCACTTGCCCCCCAAAGTGGGGCAAGTGCGTTCTACATGGGGGGCAAGTGCGTTTCCATCTTTTAAGCAAGGAAAATGGATTTCAAAATCGTGGAATTCAATTAAAAATTTATTTATTTCCTAAAATTACCAACATAATAATATCATTTTAAAAATATATGGAGGTTCGGTTAAAAATTACATCTAAAATCACGCCATGCAAGTAAAAAACATCTGTTACAAACACTATTGGAAAACCATGAAAATCCTTCAAATTTCGGATAAATATCGGATTGAGATCAATCTTTTATAATTAAAATTAATTATTTTCAATCAATCAATTAAAAAAAAAAAAAAAATAGATTGTCAACTAGGAAGTCCTTCTGTACCACATTCTGCTAGGTAGCCATTAAATTGATTCAGTTCCTCTGAACTGTCCTTGTCACTCTCCTCACTTTGAAGTGATGCGTCTTGTTCAGCATCAGGCAAAGAAATTGATGCTTCTAGTTGCTGAGCTCATCTTCCTGTGTTCTTAGAAAAGGTCCTGGTGAAGGAGGGAGAAACAATGAACCTGCAGGAGTATCTCGTGAACTTTCTGCAGTGGGTGGAGTCTCCTTCTCGATCTGACCAGATATTTTTGGTTTCATTACTTTAATTTTCTTGTTTTGTGGGAGTTCAAGAGACAGTGGCTTCAAAACTCAGGGTTTCTTATCTTATTGTCCATCAGATTGCTTACGAGCTGGAGGAGGGGGAAGTTTTAATTTAGAGCCAGCAACTTTACCTGCTTTGCGGTTTTCTTATTCTCTTTCATCCAACTCAACACTTCCTCGTGAGTCAGAACTTCGGCCCCTTTCCCCGCCATCTTCTTTGGGACTTTGACACTGGTGCTCTATTCTTTGGTTTTCTTCATCAATTGCAAGACACATTCCTCAAAAGAGCTCCCCGAAGATGACGAGAAGGGTTCTCCACCCACTGCAAAAAGTTCACGAGATACTCCAGCAGGTTCACTGTTTCTCCCTCCTTCACCTGGACCTTTTCTAAGAACACAGGAAGATGAGCTCAGCAAACTAGAAGCAACAATTTCTTTGCCTGATGCTGAACAAGACTCATCACTTCATGGAGTAAATCTTCAATATTAACTACAGGCAGGTCGAGAAGATAAGATCCTATTGGTTTTTGAATATCAGGATTGCCAAGCAGTGGATCATTTTTGGAAACAGATGCTTCTGCAGTTACTTTTGTGCCTTTCCACCTTTTTAGTGCTTCTGGATCATACTTATCATCCGAAACAACTTTTCTATCAAAGGGATAAATCCCACCCTTTCTAAAACCTGATTTCATGACATCTACTGAAAGATTATTCCATATCTCACCCACCAACTTCGAGAAATCTTTCTTTGGCATAGCTCTTGCAGCATTTTTCCTGTGCCACTTAACAAGAGCAGCATCCCAATTTGCCTTCAAGGATTTGAAGACAGAGAGATCCAGTGGTTGAAGTAAGTGGCTAGAATGGGGGGGCAACTTCAAAATTACCACTTGTTCCTCAACTGCTTTGGAAATCAATTCAATAGATAAATGTGTGGTGTGTCCATCATATATCAACAGAACCGGTCGCTCTGGTCCGATATTTACCTACCAAAAAACAGTTTAGGAACCATTTGAGAAAAATCTCAGATTCCATCCATCCGTTCGATGAGGATGCATATACCTAATGTCCCAGGATAATCTTGGTCACTCATCCACTGATCCCACAAGTTTAATCCTTTGAAAATAGTCAGGGGAGTTAATTCAACTCCTGTAGCATTCCCGCTAAAACAGACCGTTACCTATGCTATTTTTTCCAGGGCCACTCATTGTTCTTGTTGCTGGTTTTCCTATAGGCCCCACAACTTTACTCTTATTGGGATCTGTACAAAAGCACGTTTCATCGACGTTGTATATATACGCTGTGGTTTTTCTTCCAATTTAATTTCACTCAGCGTTCGTTGGAGTAGATGAAAGTAATCATTTATAATGAAAGGGTCCATCGCCTTTCTCCGGGACAATTCTACAGCCTCAGGTTTTTTCAGAGACAACTTATGCCTTTTGGCGAAATTCGTGAACCACTTTGCTCCAGGCATATTATCATTAAAGGGGGAATTTCCCTGACGCGGCCGGCGGCTGCGGCCCGCGACCAGACGCTCTCCACTCCTTCAGTGTATTTAGATGAAACCGATTTCCCCGACGCGGCCGGCCTCGGCGGCTACATGGGCTTGAAAACCGCTACATGGCAGCCGCCGCGGCTGCGACCCGACTGGTCGAGGGAGCAGTCTAGCCGCGCGCCTACGCGACTAGGGTATGCAGACCCGCAACAATTCTCACTAAAAACTAAACTGAGTTTTAATTTTGGTTTTAGTAACCCAGTCTCGCTTAACCTACATCACCTCCAACCGCAAAGTCCAAATCCCCACTTTTGGATAGTATTGATTGCTTATTTGAACACGCAGTTGTTACCTGATTTAAACAATTAATCCATTTACTATCAAATTTCCAAAAGGAAAATCAGTTATTACATTTTTTGTTGTTCCTATTTAGAATGTTATCTTAGCATTCGGATAAAAGCTAGAAATAAAGATGACTTTTTCAGAAATAGAACTTTCATTGAACAAAAATAGCTGGTATATTTTACTCACGCGACAACGATGGTACCTATATACCCCACCGATGATGGCAATTACCCTCCTCTATCTTCTTGCAAGGATGCAAAGTTCGCAGAGAGAATCTTCAAGTGGGCCTCCCTTAGATAAACTGAAATCGGTAGAAATCTGCTGGACTATGATTGCAACTCGGTAGTTACTACGTATAATGTTTGTGACTTTTTAAATATGATTTTGAGGTATATTTCTTAAAATCGTAGCTGGCAGAGTTGAAACGAATGAGGTCAGCTTAAGAGGCAGTTTCCAGGCCTTTAAGGTGAATCTTTTTGGTAAACCACAAATCTTTTGGGTTCACGACACTTTTTCTAAACTTAAGTACCCTTCCCAACCCTTTCCAACATTTTTATTTTGCAGTCATCCAAAGGGGAGTTATCGCCGTTTTAATGTCATAAGGTACAAAACATGATAAAAATCTTAAAAATTAAATTAATAAAAAACAAAGCGTTTGAAAAATCTCCGAGGATATTTTGATCAGAATTTAGCTCTCGAATCGGTTCCAGGGCTGTGGCCGTCACCAAATGTGCACCTACACTTATTATTATGTGCCCACTTATGAAAAAGTGAAAAAAAATCCAGGAATCGTATCAAAATGCCTCAAAACTCATTTCCATTTTTAAAAAATAAAAATTTTTTGAGCCATTGAAACAAAAATTCGCTAAATGAGAAACGCTTCATACCTTTAAATACCTGACTAATTTTGAAAATGAAACGTTTTCACCCTCTTTACATTTCTGTATTTTAAAGGAAAATCATCTTCCAAGATAAAAATTGGTAGGAGGTACCTTACCTATAAATTTACGTCTCAACTTAGTACAAGACAATAATAATTATTATTAGTTTAGTAGCAAAATTCATTTAAAAAAAATAAAATAAACATATGGCATGAACTGCATAACAACAGTTTGACTCCCAAACTTTGTATGAAATTACCTCAGTTAAATTTCAACTAACATCCACCAATTCAGAACTTCAAAACAGAAAATGGGAAAGGATAAAGCGGGCACGCCAAAACCTAATGAACCTGAATCACCACCCGATCCAAGCGGCGAATTTGATTTTTACTATAAATTTGCGAAGTCACTCGTTTTGAGAATAGTTGATAAAAAAGATTGTGCACTGGGTGCACAATGGTTGAAATTACTGGCAGCCAACAGCGACACAAAAGCTGCTGTTATCGGAGTTAAACTCTTGATTTTATGCCTAAATCGTGGATTCTTAACTTCACCCTTTGATCAACCCGCTCCTTCTGACCTGTGCATGTTTGAACGCGATGATTTAAGCGAAATGGAAATTGCGTATATGTTTCTGTCAGTGAACAAAACCGAAGAGAAAGTTAATGTACCGAACCCACCAATCACTACCTCACTGTCTTCAGACTTCTGCCAGTATGTCGCAGTTCAGGAAATACCTAGGTAAGCATTTTTACCATTTAAATGGTAGGTATTGTAACGCATTGTACTACATTAGGTAGGTACTACAAGTAATTTATTATCGTACTTGAACATCACCATTTACTCATGAGCGTAGGTGTATCGTGTATCACATATATCTCTTTGTGGTTTGGCAGGACGGAGCCACTGAAAGTTTGAGAGAAAGATTTAATGACGAAAAACCTTCGTGGTGAAATTAAGTTGTGCAAAATTCAAAATAGTTTCCTCAACCGTTTTCAGTTTCATCAATGCATTCCATTCTCGTCATTATAGGAACCTACACTCACAGGGGTCCTGTATGATGTTCAAAAGAATAACTTTGAAAAAAAGTAAATTCGGGGATTTTGTTTAAATTGTTACTAATTTATTCTTCATGATGTTTTTATTTATATTTTATGGTATACGGGAAAAGAGAAATGTCGTTTTTTGTATTTTCAGCACACCTATTGATACTAAGGTCCTATATGTGCTGAAAACGTATTCCGGCAACACAGGATAGTGAGGCTTCTAGAATATTTTAAATTAACAAGATTTTTCCAAACTAAAAATTCATTAATTTGTATTGTGATCACCTACTGGATTTACTTAATTAACTTAACAGAGCGTTAATAATCTACAATATAAATAAAAAGATGAGCACAATAAAAAAAAGAATGCATCCAAAGAAAAATTGCGTTTTTTAGAAAATTGAAATGTTTTGACAATTCTCGACTTCCCAAGTAACTTCAAAGATCACAATAATTCGGGAAGGTTCAGGAAACATTCAAAATGTCTGTGTTTTCGGACAGGAAATTACCGTTAGCCCCCATGCACATATTCATTGCATTTTATTAGGAATGTTGATGGATGTTCAAAATTGACTTGTGTACACGATTTCAACTTGGAAAATTTTATTGAAAATGAATCATTCTTTCAAATTTACAGGTTCGGAATGCACTGTTACTTTGCCACTTCCACGGAGGGCATTGACAAGTGGAATTTACCTCCTGGGAAAGTTGTTATGGAGGCAGATATTGCCAATCCTCTGGCGTGGGAAAAATGTATGGCGAAGATCAGCGCGTGCATGCCGCCAAAACCAGAATTGTAAAACTACACGTCTCTTAATTAAATAAATGCAATGTCCAAGTAACGCTTCTATAAAGTACGCAGTTGTTAAGTCCAACCATGGCCTGACAGCCAAATCGGCCATATCGGTACTCCACTAGGCCAGAAAATTTTCGCCTGTAACTACCAAATACGTAGGTACAAATATTGAATATAAATCCATAAAAAACAGACAAATGTATGCAAGTGGGTCGGTAATTAGGTACCTATAGGAGTGAGTGGGGACAGTTTGGACAGTTTTTCCAAATTCCTGTACTAAACCCCCTTTCAGTAAAAACAATTTTGTTGATGTTGAATCTGCATGTTTTTTCCAATGGTCTCAAAAATACGACCACGTTGCGCAATTGACCTAAACTTCGTTATTTTAAAAGGGAACCCCATTTTTTATTGTAGATTTGAATTCTACGCGAAATTGCATGAAGAAATGACCCATCACTCGACTTTTTAAGTGCACACAAACGGGCGCAATTCCGCTCTAAAACTGCAATAAATGTGAAATACTCAATTGCCACATGTAATACATGATTTTAGAAAAAAATTTCGTGCTGAACCTCGTAATGTTCATTTATTGATATTTGCAACACCAACTTGGAAAAAATTGACCAGACACATATCCACAAAGCACAAAGCGTACTAAAATCAAGGTTTTTCTGTGTTTTCCCAAGTTGTATCAATAAATGAACATCATTACGAGGTTCAGCAGGAAAAAATACTCCTAAATCATGTATTAGGTGTGGCGATTGAGTATCTCTAAAACTCAGTATTTCACATTTATTGCACTTTTAGAGCGGAATTGCGTCCATTTGCGCGCACTTGAAGAATCGAGTGATGGATCACTTCTTCATAAAATTTCACGTAGGATTAAAATTTGCAATAAAAAAGGGGGGTTCCCCATTTAAAATAACGTAGTTGATGTCAATTGAGCACGTTTGCATGCAATGCTCATCGTGGTCATATTTGAGATCCTAGGAAAAAGCATGATTTAAAAAAATATATTTTTTTTTTTTTTACCCCAGAAATTACGGTTTTAGAGGGGGTCTTTGTCTGGTGGGACACCCTGTATATGTAGTTGATAAAACATCCCATACTTATATCCCAACCAGATTGGCCAGAATGGGCCTTCGGCAAGAGCCTCGAAGATGCTCTAAGCCCATCAGTTTACTACAACCTGGAAAAACGTGAAAAACCCCCAATTTAACACTGAATTTTGTCGGTTCACTGCCTTGTAATTATGTATATGTGTATGTATATATGTTTCAAGCTTCCAATAGGTACCTACATCTATACTGGGTTTTGTTGAGTTTTGCCACAGTAGGAAGGAAAGAGAAAGTAACTAAATCGACTGTTGATTTACTGTTAAATCATAATTCTAATTGAATCCGGCGAAAAATATTAAAAAATCAGACACAGTAGTAGGTAAGTAGACAACCAAAACGGTTGGATCATCCGGGTGAAAAAAGTGAGGCAATCAAAAATTTGCCAGTACCATCTAGCTCACGCTCAGTGAGCCAAATAGGCAATATATATAGGTATTCCAGTTTTCGAGAAATAAATCAGACTGTCTTTTTTCAAACGTTTCGAGTAGCTATTTTGAAAAAAATTCAGCAAAACCCTGGGATTTCTCCCCCCCCCCCCCCCCCCCCCCCCCCCCCCCCTCCCCCCTCTCATACTCAAATCCTGTAGGGACAGGAACTTAATCATGATTGGTAAGTTCTTATATCTGTATATAGATAATTGGTGAAAATGAACCTGTTCAGGACTTTCCGACCTCTTGGAACAAAATAAACAATATTCACACCAAAATAAAATAATTCCAGTTTCAGGGATGGTTGAAAAACAGATTTTAATTCATAATAAAGGTGGAAACTACGAACTGGGATTTCCCTTAGTTTAACCCAAATTAACGATATATAATTTAATAGAGAGTCTCGCCAATCATATCATCATCATATCATATTAGGTAGTTCAGCTATGGATACGTAGCTCTGTTAACACTAAAAATTCATTCGAAATAGCAATTCTCACAGCTTTTTAAACATAAATCCAGGCAATTTAAATTGGAAAGCAGTGTGGTGTCAACATATATTTATAAATATTTAATGAAAATTTAGTTATTTAAACTCTTATCGGTTCGTAAGCTGTAGTGCATCCGTACTAGACAAGAAATGAGTATACACATGTAGCCAGATAGCCACGTTCTAGTTGGATATCGGGTTAGTGTAAGGTACCCGAGGTAAGTAGCTGTGTGAAGAGTTTTCATGAGTGCACCTACCTACTCGACCCATTGTGAGACTCTTGAGAGTAAGTGGTAGATAAGAGATAAATATGATTCCACTGGCCGCTCTCCAAATATTTGCTCGAAGAGGTTTACAACCCTGTAGTAAAACTAAAATAAGAATATCTTTCATTTTTTAGAAACAAGTGAATCAAACAACGGCAGCTAAGCAAACATTTATCAAAAATAATGCAAAAATCGTTTCGATAAAAAGGGAACTGTTATAAAATACCTATACCCCGGATTTGACGAACTGTATAGGTAGTTGTCTAGAAGTTAACGCCCCTACCTAATAAATTCCTTTCAATTTCTCTCAGGAGTTACGTCGATGGGGGCAATACCCCTTAAAGTCTCTTGAATCCAAGATCTACTATTTATTACTTATTTCTTTTCTCATCTAGTCGGAACGCTACTGTAACTTCTGCAACTTGGAACCACATATTTTTCAAGTTTAAAAACGCTGCAAATTATTATGCGCTAGTATTTCTGTATTATATAGCTCGACTATGCAGGAAACTTGGCTATAATTATCAAACCAACTATTATACATTATCCAAATATAACTGCGTCTGCGTAGAACGCCTTTATTAAAATAAACACACTTCTCCAGACCTTCTGTACTCAACAAGATCTGGCATCCAAGTACAATAGTAGGTAGGACCTGTTGGATTATTTGTCATTTCCAGGGCAGGTACAATCCTGCTCCTTATTCTTCCCCCTCTCAGTAGGTTACCATCACCAGTTCTCAGTTCGAATCCTATCGCAGTATAGTGTTGACCCCTCTCTAAATAAATTAGTTTCTTTCCTTAGTTATTCGCTTTTCTTTCACGACGACCTATCCAACAGTACCTGTATATCAACATCCGAGTGACACTGACAGGCACCTAACAACCGAAAATTAATTAGATAAAATAAATGACCTACCTACTCTTCAACTAGTCCATCTAGAAGTGACAAAAGTAATTATAAACTCGATTTCGAAGAGTGAGAATTCCATTGGAATTATATCAGCTGATACGGTCGTAGTTTATAAGGCGATTTTTACTATTCACCAGATTTGATTCGTTGATGTTCTCAACTCTTTTTGATTCATTTGCTCTCTCAAAGTTATAGCCCTTAGGGGGAGCGAATGGATGAACGTACGGCGATCTGGGTGGTTACATTCGATTTTGGGGATGATATCTATGAATGAACAAAAAAATCTTGTGCCAAAAAAATCAAGCTTCCCAAAAGAAAATATGACTTCGTCAAGAACATTAAATTGAAAAAAAAATAAAAAAATAAAAAAAAGCTGAAAACGGCAAAAAATTGAAGATTTATTTACTCGTATTTTAGCAGAATTTTAGTCAAATGAAGTTCATCAACGATGAACTAGAACTACAATATTAAAAAAATGTATGCACAAAAATTATGCTGAAAAATGTACTTAAATTTCATTAATAATTTCTGACAAATCGATAACCCCCCCCAAAAAAAAAACTTTTTTGAATAGGTATTATTTAGAAAGAGTTTTTTGCCATAAAATTGGTAGTTTTTAATTTATTTACACTCAAGTGCTCAAATTTCAAAACAATATAACGTTATGATATATACTTTACGAAAATTCGCTCATATGATCATGCTGCTTAACTAGAGCTTTTTTTGTTTCACGCACCTTGAAACGTAAATACTATCAAGTTTTGGGAAGAGGTTACAACTTTGTTTTCTTGGACAATTACAAAGTTTCATTATTGAAAATAATAAACCAAAATCAAACCACGAATTTGTTGGTTGTACATAATACATTACGATTTTCAACAATTTTATTAAAACTGCCAAGGCTAAGTTTTTGTGTGGATAAATTGCAGCAATAAAAACAATACGGTAAATAGATAACACTGGATCTGCCTCCAATAATTGCCATATAGATAAGGCCTTCAGGGTCTAGGCGCGACTTTTTCCCGCACTCACCGCAAAAATATTCCCATACGAAAGACTGTATAGAAATGAAATTGTTGTCACGAAAAATTGTATAGAAAAAGTTAGGTCGATGGTAGAAAAGGATAGAAATAACGAAGAATCTAGGTAAGTAACGAATTGTCTTTCAGTTAGTGGAGTACATCAAACAACCTGCTATATAAATAAACCCTATATAAAAAACCTCTTGAGACTCTTCTTGACTTAGAACAAGGTAGGTACTTGTTGGTAACGAATTCACATTTAGTTCGTGAAGGAGGTAACAACTATTATTCTGAACTAAATCACTCGCGACGAAGTTGTGGAAACCCATTTCAAAACGGAAGTTAGTGAAAAACGTTGTCTATTCCACGAAAATTTTTCCGTGGAAATAGACGTTTTTCACCAACTTCCGGTTTGAACTATTAATCGTCATACCTGTGAGCTCCAAATGACTTACTCTGCATATCGATGGTAATGTCATCAGGTGCTCGAGTAGTCATCATGAGTATGAGCTCTTGGAACATTTCTGCATTTCCGATCACTATCACACACTCGAGGACACAGCCGGAAAAAAAAAAAAGTTTTGGTAGATACAAAAAACACGGTCGCTGAACTATCAGAGACATAAGGTGAGATGATAACGTGATAAAAATAACAGGTTCCTTTGCCAAATTTCAACAAAAACTACCGAGATTTCCAATCTTTGCAAATCCAAGACGTACCTTGCAAACAAGATCCCCTCCCTTCTTCCCATGCCGCTGTTCAGCCTGTTTTAGATCCGCAAGCTTCATGTGCTTCCCACCGAGAGCATGGGGCAGCACCTCTAGCGGCATCCAACCCCCCGATTTTTTGAAAAATCATAACTAGTGATGGCAATATTTCATGAAAAATCGATTTTTGGAAACATCGATGTATCGAGCTCATTAAATCGATGGGATACAAAAATCGAGCCCAAAATATCGATTTTTAAAAACATCGATGTTTTAACATCATGTAGATGTAGATGTAGAGAAAAACTCTCAGGGCGGGGGTTTTGAGCCCCCAGCACGGAAGCCTGTTGGCTTATTGTACTTTCCTGAGAGTTTTTTGTTTAATCAAAGAGACTCAGCCCCCTGATGAGGGGTGGTAGGCTCTTGATTAATTGTTCGCTCGGAATGGAGCTCATCGGGGTTTGGGCCCCAAAGAGCTCAATTCTGCGATGGGTGAGTGCAGGGCACTCGAAGATTATGTGGGATGCCGTTTCGTCAGTCTCCTCACATAATCTGCAGAGGGTTGAGTTTTGTGTGACCCCTATGCGATGTAGGTGAAATCGTAGGGGTGCAAAACCGGTTATGAGGCTAACCAGTGTTTTTAGTTCCCTACGGTTTTTCCTAAGTAGCCCCTCAGTAATTTTGGTGTTGAGTTCAGCCACCATGAGTTTACTGTGGGTGTGTCCTTCAATATTGACCCATCTTTTAGCGGTTTGTTGGTTGACCCACGTGTTGATGGTTTTTCTGAAGGTGGTTTTTGGTAAACCGACTGCTGGCTCAGGCCCTACGAATGGGGTTTGGGAGCCCCTTCTCGCGAGCTCGTCAGCCTTTTCGTTGCCAATAATGCCTCTATGCCCCGGCACCCACTCCAGGCGAACCCGGTTGTGTTTGGCTAGGTTGTTGAGGGTTTGCATGCAGCACCATACCACTCGGGACGAGATGGTTGGAGCCGTTAGTGCTTTTATCGACGCTTGACTGTCAGAGAGGATGCGGACGTGGGCATTTTTATGCCCCCTCCTAAGACTCTCCGCAGCTGCTGCCTCGATTGCCACAATTTCTGCCTGGAATACAGAGGTGTGTTGCCCGAGTGGAAACGAAGTGTTCCACCTGGGTTTGGCCCCATGTATTCCTGCGCCAGTTCCTGCTTCCATTTTTGACCCATCTGTGAACCAGATGATGTCATTGGAGCAGCATTTGTTCTCCCATAGCCCCTCTCTTGTAATGATTGATGTGTAGAGATGGGGCTGGGAGAGAGTTTTGGGCATGATATTATAATAGATAGTCTATTAAAAAGCTGGATATTTTAATAGACAATTTCTTTCAAAACAAAATATAGAGCTTGTATATCTGAATTTCCGGTTCGAGATTGTCGGTAAAGCTACAGAAGTAAAAGCTTTATTCCGGCGAGTTAAAAAATCGATGGTTTGGGATGAAAACATCGATGTTAGATAAATATCGTACAGCAAAAATCGATGTCTAAACATCGATGTTTGAAACTAAAAAATTTTTTCGAAAACATCGATTTTCTTTTGCCATCACTAATCAGAACTGTACCAGAACTTTTCTTTCATTTGGTTACAAAATTAAAATAAAATTGAATAAAACAACAAAACCAACAGTTAATTAAATTGTTCTATTCATCACCACATCTAGCAATTACTGCCCGCCTCTCTGCTGAAGGCCTTCCAACTACAATGGAACTGCAAATGGTTTTTCAAATATCATCTTTTCTTGCAAGGAACTACTGCATAAAGTAATGAAGAGATTTAATTCGGTAGGTACATTCTTCCTGTGAGCTCAGGTAATTAAAATTAATGCATAAGGTAAATGTTAACAAAAGAAATGCTATATTTAAAATAAGAATTACAAAACATGGATCCAATACGTATTAAAAGGAAATTGTTAAGCTAGACAGCAATAAAGTAAGGTAGAACAATCATTATAAACTAAATACATTATATAATAATAAAAATATAACAACTTTTTGTTAGTTCCTTAATAGGTTTATCCTTTGAATTCTTTAACGTTTCAACTTAGGAACTTTATGGTGAAATAAATGTAGCTGTGCAGACCACAAAATCTCATCTGCTCCACCTGCTAGGTTGAAAGTGGTATTATTCATGCTTACATTTCCCAAAGTAGTTGAACCAATTTGTTCGGCATATGATAGGATAAAGGGCCGCGTTGTCCCATTGAAAAATTTGCTTTCTACGATGTAGTTAGAGCCCTTAGAGGATATGAGTTCCATTAACCATTCATCCGGAGGCCTGAGAAAAAAAGAGGTTTGCAATTTATATAGCTAGCAGTACAGTGTATATACAACTTGAGAACTACTATTACAGGGACATCAACAGAGTGATTGATTGGTTACGAATTTTGAATTCAAACATTGGCAGTAACTTTGCCATAACCTTACCCCCCCTTTCCACCATGTGCCAATAAATACCTTCTTCTTCACTTACAACACGGATTTGCAGAGCTCATATTAATTCGGGCTAATAATATAGAAACACTCAGAAGATATACCATGTAACAGTTACCTCCTGAGAGGTCCATCAAGCTCCCGTCAGAGCACCAGAGATAGCGCTGTCGGCGTCCCGTTGAGGAATCAATGGGAACCACGCGCTGTTCTCGATAATTTTTGGCAGCTGGTTTGGTGTTGGATGGAATTCCAGGTGACTGGGATACTAACCTTCCCCGAACATGGCTCATTAAAAGCTATTAGTAGGGGTGGTATCTCTCTGACGGGATGCCTGTAACTCTCCTCTACCTGATTTATGAGGATTTAGGCCCTCATTGCACCTCTGGGGGGGGGGGGGACACCTAAATTCCTTATATGGTAGCAGAGCGTGGTTTGGATTATGCACGGCTGACGCCTAGTAGTCCAATCCACTATATTTTGGGGCGTTAATGTTTCAGAAGAAACATGGCCCGGGGTTTCAGAAGGAATTCCCATTATCACCCTTTGGTATATAAATAATTTCATTGGTCTTTGACTTATAATTTTTCTCTTTTATTCCCCATTTATATTTTATATTATTTCAATTTCATGCCACCTGAGTATTGCTATATGTCAATTACCAGGTTAGTGCACATTTTAAGTCCCCATAGTTGGGCAATTTAATCTTACTGTGCCTAGTCAGCCAGTGTCTGTGCCTAATAAGCCAGTCGTCATTCTTTGATTTTCATTCATTCAATTTCTATATATATTTTAATTTCCTAAGGTATAAGTCTCCATAGTTGAGCATCCGTTTTGTCCCGATTGTTCAATGAAGATACTTCTTATGAAGCTTCATTGACAATCCAGTTTTAATTTCTATTTCCCCATCCAAAACGCCAATGCAGCTATTTATGAACGAATGAGCATTAGTTCTCAGCTATTAACTATTCCACCCAGTTAACATCCTTGATCTTCAATCAAGGATGTCTTTAAGGGGAGGAGTGTAACAGAGTTACCTCCTGAGAGGCCCATCAAGCTCCCGTCAGAGCACCAGAGATAGCGCTGTCGGCGTCCCGTTGAGGAATCAATGGGAACCACGCGCTGTTCTCGATAATTTTTGGCAGCTGGTTTGGCGTTGGATGGAATTCCAGGTGACTGGAATATCAACCTTCCCCGAATATGGCTCATTAAAAGCTATTAGTAGGGGTGGTATCTCTCTGACGGGATGCCTGTTACTCTCCTCTACCTGATTTATGAGGATTTAGGCCCCCATTGCACCTCTGGGGGGGGGGGGGGCACCTAAATTCCTTATAAAACAAGACTTGTTTAACTTTTGAGCATCTCAGTTGAAGGAATACCATATGAAGAATGGGATGAATGGGCATCTTCTAAGATTATGCACTATATCACCGAGTGACGGAAGTAACTCAATTAAAGCATTGGAAATTTTGTTTGCTTTTTATGAAACTAGAACTAATTTTGGCAAACACGCACATCCACACACAAAATTGATTGTTGTGAACTAAACGCTAATAATGGAGTGAATTACTCAAGTTATATAACCATAAAACTACAAACCATTATTGTTAGCTATGGTGGCTCTCACTACGGGGTTTCCATAACTAGCAGTCCTCCTGTACTACAATCAGTGGATATTGGATTTGGAACAAATTAAAATATAGATGGATGGTATGATCACTTAAGGCCAAACCGCCAACAGCGCCTATAGAACTGATTAGTTTGTGACTTTTGAGAAATTAGAATTAGAAAATTAGAAGAGATCTAGGATTATTATAGGAAACGGTCAACCGAAAAGAGTGGAGCGACAGTGGGAAAGAGTATATACATTTATATATATCAGATCTGCTTACTACCTCAGAGCTCACTCTGATCGAACAATCAACTGCTCCAATGACCTGCCTTCTTCTTCCAACCTCACCCACAAGTTTGCATAAACTCGTACATCGCTGACATTGATCTGATACATTCCTTTCCTAAGTTCATTATTTCAATAATCTTCTTTTACTACTTCTATATCCCAAAGTGGTCTGGCTATTTGATTAGTTCTGCACCCTTACGGCTCAGCAATTTATAGGCTAAATGAATCCGGCAATTATGCTACGGGCAAAATGTCCAGCAGTTAGTGACGTTTTAATATCTGGCTACATTGGTAGGAGGCTGCGGTAAAAAGATAATCCGGCCACATAGGGTACACGTTCATTTAGGGATTTATTAGTTCAGATGACCAACTCACACTCAACGTCGTTCCTGGAATCATTATTAACATTTATCGCACGCAGCCACAACAATAAAATTGGTGATTTTACTGACAAATATGTTTAAAAAAAAAAAAAAAGGATTTATCTCATTTACAAATAACCCATTTCGAAAAAATGATTTTCCAAGTCCCTTTAACAACTACTAGTTTTCTGGATTGAGGATGTCCATAAAAGGTGAGTCAGGGGCCGCATCATCCATTTTTCTAATCACTTTTCACGGCACGCTGGGATTAGAGAAGGCCAGTTCTAACACAAATCTATAGTTATTATCATTATTATTACTCATTTTTTCATTTTTAGTTTTAACAATATAATACTTACAATGTAATGTGTGTGACCCAATATAATTACTGGATAAACATGCAAATTAAACACAGAAAGTGTAAAGATCTAGGTAGTATTGTATTGGAAAATTGAAATAAATAAAAATACCCCTTGACGTTTTTCTCTGCATGCTGAGGAAGCAGGTTAACAGTTATCTGCTGAACAGGATTGTTGATGTACCAATTCATGTCTTTGGTTTCATAATCCGTTCGAGACAACTGAACGTGGAAATCATTAGCTAGGGAGTGGAGGTCTTCATTTCGAACGTTCAAAGTCTCTTGTGTGTTGCAGACGAGTTCGAGCAAACAAAATGAATGAGCTAGCCATTTAAGGGAAGTATCTACCGTTTTACGCCAAGCAGGCATAGGGAGTCTGGCGAATCTAAAAATATTTATACATATATTTACATAAATACGTAATTAAATGTTAATTAGGTACACCATCTATGTTGAAAAACACATTTTTTGATTTGGGTATAATGTTCCCAAGTGTATGACGTTAATTGAAACAGTGAGAATAAAAACAGGGGTGGTTCTGTATATGAGCCCCCATTTTCCAATATTTATAACACAATGTCCTCATCATAAAAAATATCGAAAAATCCCATTGCAAATCCCTCTTGTTTTAACCAAAAATGGTGCTTAGTGTGGATCAACAGGTGTATAAACTGTCTGAATAAAAAGTGGGGGCTTATACTAGACTTTCTCACCTGTCGGTTTCTTTAGTATAAGCCCTTACTCCTTATTCTGGTAGTTTAAGCACGTTTAGATAGGAATTTATTTATTTATTACGTTTTGTGTTAAAACCAGAGACCTCCAATAATGCCGGTGGTCAAAAATAGTAGGTAGTGGTGCGAACTCTGCGAGAACTGATGAGACAGATCTACACTTTGATCGGAAGTTAGGGGTAGAGATGTGATAAAAATAGTAATAATTGGTTATTTTTTTAGACTAAAAAGTTATTCCAATACGATCTCATCTCAACCTTTCAACTTTCGATGGAAATGTACATTCGTGTCATCAGATACATGTTACCTACCTATTTCCATTCTTCAATGCACTAACTGTAGTTTGAAATGGTAACAAAACACGTAGACATCCGTATTTTCAGCTACGGGGGATGGACGAATGAAGGTGAAATCAAATAATGAGTTAGTTCGTGCTCTACTCGAGCCGGAGTAATAAATGCCTGTGTAATAAATATGTACTTGATAAGTATATCTATTTACTCAGTCACACCTTATTATGATTAGTAAGAACCGAAGGCTTAAGCTTATACTAAAGAAACTGACAGGTGAAAAACTTTAGTAAAAGCCACCACTTTTATTTTGTCAGTTTTTGCACCATTCGACTGGAATTTTTCAATGTTTTTTATGATGAAGAATATGGGGTTACGTTTAGAGAGCAGACAATGGAGGCAGGCTGGATTCGAATCACGAACCTGGCGGTATATCCTACTAATCTGAATGTTTGCTAAGGGATTGATTACTTGATGATATGTAATTATGAGATGCGAGCAGCCAGACCTCTAAGCTATACACATCAACTAATCTATATTGGACCGAAACAACTACCATACCACCAGGTTCGCTGTGGTCGTGATTTGACAAATCTGGCCTGCCCCCATTGTCTTGTAGTTAAGAGGCCACTAAATGGTATAACATATGTTATCATAGATACCAGGGTTGCTTTGCAATCTTGACATTTTATTCTATTCGGTTGATTTGATTGATGTTAGTTTTGCTCAATATGAAAATATAAGTTCTATTCATCTAAACATGATGGAAGCAATAAAAGAGAAATTTTGTTGTGTGAAAGTGAGCTTACTACGAAGTTTGGCAAATTTTAGAGGACGGCAATAGACCGATTATCCTACCTGGAACCACAGCTCCTTTCAAACCATGGCCCAGATTAATTTGATTTAAACTAGGAATTGGTTTAAAAGAATTGTCCGTTTCCGTATGGTGTTTGGGCTCAAAGCGAACACACCCAAAACAGTATTCATAAATCCAATTTGGACAATTTGAAAAGAAACAAAATCTAGTTTGAAACTAACAGTTTTTGAAACTAACTTATAGGCTTTGAGCACAAAAACAGCAACTACGCTAACAGTTATATTCGTAGGCTGCTATAAACTGAGTCAGGGTGAAAATGTATTTCATTGTGGAATAACACGTACTGAACCACGTATTTAAACCATTCTTGATCATCAAAAAGTAGGTCTGGGGGTCAGCATGGGAGGGGCAGTTGTGAGATATGGGATAGCAGTATCATATCACAATTACCACCATTTGGCTACCAAGACCGATCTATCAAACCTCTGCTAGAGTTTGACCACCAATCAACTACTGTTTCCTGCACTATATTATCGACAGTTCACTAGGTCATTTACCTCCACTTCAAACAAATATGTTGTATTAAATGGATTTTACATTAGCGTGGAAGCAAAAGATAACGATGAAGTTGAGGGTTAGCGAGGGTTGGTCAAAAATAACAAAAGATATCATCAAGTAGATCAAACGAAATTCATAGATCTAGTCTCCAACAAACTTTGAAGTTATCTGATCACTTACTTGGGTAATGTTGTTAAGTTGAACGTCAATTGACTCTTTGACAAAATCATTGTTAACTCTTTGTGCAATTTCAGAACACCGAATTCGATGAGGTGTTTCAATGGAGAGATAAGATCGGTCACTTGGCTGAGGGATGTGGCAGATATAATCTGAAATCGCATATAAGAAAATACAAATCAACTGGCAAATTCAACCTCATTTATTAAATAGTTTCACCTGACAAAAATAAACGAAAATTGGGGAGGGCTTTCTAAAAAGGTGGGCTAGATGGGTTTCTGACAGCCACAAGAGAGTGAGTAAAAAGTTTCAGTCATGCAGTACGATCGTATGAGCGAATTTTCATTTTAAAAAAATTGAATCATATCGTGATACCTCGTTATGAAATTTTAGCATTTGAGTGCAAAGACATTGTTAACTAGTAACTGTACGGAGGAAAAACTCTTTCTAAATTATATTCTGCAATTCAAAATAGACTTTGGATTTTTGTAGGTTTTATCAACATTAAGGCTGTTCAAACCCTTACTCAAAAGGTTTTCAAAGCATAAAATGTTGAGTGTTTGGCCAATTTTCACATTCCAAAGCTTGATTAGCTCGATTCCGCGAGTAGTTGTGCATTTCCCAAAGAAAAATTTAAATTTCATTGAAATTGTATCAAATTTGTCAAAATTTACTCTACTTCCATGCCTCAATCTGGCATTTTTGGACGGATTTTGATGATTTAAATCATGTTTGCTTCTATTTTCCTCCCTCTTTGCATTCTGAAAAAAAACTTAATTTATGAGTCGGGGAAATCGGTAAAATTTGGACTGAAAATCGCGCCCCTGTCACATTTATCTGGAACTGCCTGGACGAAGCGGGGAAAGCATCTGCTCCACCCTGCTACCCGAGGCCAGTCTGCCCCATTTTTCTCCCTTCCTCACCTCGCTTGTAATTTGGATTTCTGTTCATTCCTCATTACCGAAGGTAGGGAAGCTTTGTGTTCGTGATTGAAGTCTAAATAATGTTTGTCCTCCAAAATCAAAATTTCCATTTGCTTTTCAGAGTTTGTTGCTCAAGCAGCACGGGCTTGCCTATAGCCGACAATAAGTTGACATTAATACTACGATCAAGTTGTTATATGCTTATATTTTTTATACATGAAGTTAATCAATTTCTTTTATTATTTCCTCTATGTCAATAAACATTTATCTATCTACTATCACATGGAGATTGTCATGGCTGAACTAGAGGATAGACGAAGGAGAGCCTCAAATATCTTGATACATGGTATTCCTGAGGTCTTCAGTTCCCCCATCATTAAATCAGGGCGATACTGCTGCCTCCCGGTATCTTTCTGGGCTGTTGGTTGATGTGGGGATGATCTTGCAAGAGTCAGGGAATGCTTGAGCAAAGTGAAGCCTGAATTCGCCGATTCGGTTATAAGAGTATCACGAATCGCCAAGCCGGATGCAGCCAAGAGCCGCCCCTTAAAGGTTATCTTCGATTCCGCCACTACTGCCTCCAAAGTGCTAATGACCAACCGAGCAGCTAGACCTCCAATTTTTTCAGCGTTGAAAGACACAACTCCAGCCCAACAGGCTCACCTGAGCTGTCTTCGCGAGACTTTAAAGAGTCGAATTGAGGCGGGGGAAACGAATTTGACCATTCGCTACGAGTATGGGTTCCTAAAATTGTACCTGCCTCATCTCGAATGACCAGTTCTCTTCAAGCAAAAAAACGGGCGACCCTCTTACCCCTCTCTGGGTTCTACCAAAACACCAGTGGACTCAACACCAAGCTGACGTCAGAGTCATCATGCCCCTTATCTCACTTACGATTTTTAAAAATGATTACAGAACTTTGGCTCACAAATTATAATCTCATGAACCTGGCTTGATTGTTTTTTCATTGTCAGTTCCCAAATCCGTTAACTGTTAGCAGTTTAGATTTTAACTAATGTTTTTTACATCCTTCTACCTTTTTCGCATGTTTTTTTTTTCAACCTTTATTGTGATATTAATTATTGTTATGTGTTCCTTAGGTACTTCTTTTGCTTCAGTTTGTTAACTATTGTGCTAATATTTATATGCTTTGTACTTATTGCATATTGATTATTGACTGAATTTACTATAATACCTGTAATTGGTACTATTGTGCCGTATTGTAAAATAAATAAATCACCTCTTCAAAGCTTGCAATGGGCCGATTCCACAATCAATTTGAAACAGTAAGTTGATTTCGAGATTATTTTTTCTTGACACACTAACTTGTCCAACGGCTTGAAGGGCTAGGGAAAGTAATGTAATCGCCTTTATTTATTTTTTTAATCTTGCACCATAAGGAACTCCTTAGTAGCTGACATGAAAAACTGCGTAATAAATGGGGAACTTTTACCCCCCCCCTCCCCCGCATCATGCGAATGAATTTCAAGAGCGGCTTTACTGGTCAGATTCCCATCATATAGCACCATTTTGGAAAGCTCTCGCTCGGAAAATTTCGCCATTATGTCCGAGTCCAAACTTACCTGGTATAGATGAGTTCCCAGGTGTTTACTCCTAATTTCCTCTTGTAACAATTCCAAACATCTTTTCAATTCTTGAGGATTAGAGCATTCTGTGTATTGAAGACATATTATAACATCAACATTTATCTACTAAGAATATGCTTCACATATTTAAATGCAAATAGTTACAAAGATTTGAAATTATGAAAATGCTCAGCAAAATAAAGCACGGGCATATTAAAAATAGAAAATCATTGACGAAAAGTTAAAAAGTATTTAACCATACATTTTAGAGGCATTATGAGAGTTGATTTTACCAAATGCAATAGGATATAATATTGCTCGCTGTTACAGAGCAATTTTTCAACGTCACTGCTTACCTAAGAAAAGAAACCAAAGTTTTCCCAAAACATCTAAATCAATGTAGGTTGGAGATGACACTTCAGAAATGTAATTTATCAACAAAAACTTGGTTTCCGACGCATTTTTAGTCTGGCGAATTGGTTCTTGAAGAATATCAAAGAGTCTACACGTAGGGGTCATCTCGTTATGCGGAAGCTGTGACTGGAAATAAAAAACTCAAATGATTACACAAAAGTTTATTATTTCTGTAATGGACCTTCCACACACATCACCAGTCTTTTGTATTAGAACGGAAGTTAGTCTAGTTTATATCAATAATCAGCTCAAATAATTAAATTCTTGTCCGTTCTACATCATTACTACAGTCGTGAAAAGCTGCATTTCGTAATGTCGTCCAATCATTAACATACGAAAATCGAATATATTTTTATCAGCAATCTCACACAGGGTATTCACAATATTTTTAATTGCAATATAATAATGCGTGACTTAAAAAATTACAGCATACAGTTCTATAAATGAAACAAATAATAAGTACATTAATTTACAAACAAAAGAACTTACTTTAATGCGATCACTGACGGGTAATTTGTGAAGAGTGCTCAATCCATCACTCTCATCAAACCGCTTCAAGAAGTTGTTTATCAATAGTAACTGTTCCCAAATGAACCCTAAAGGTCCTTCACTGCTTCCAGTTTTACATTCAGTAAACTGTAAACAAGAAAATCTACTTTTACAACACTAACACACGATAAGGGTTTCAAGAGACACCAACAAGTGCCAACTGAATTATCGTTAGAGGAATACACCACCATCCATCATGATCGAAATCTACCTAATACATCAAGAGATGATCGCTTGCCCATGAGACTGCTAAAGCCTCTTTTTGTCAATTTCCATATAAACGTCTTCGGCAGAGGAAAATATTGGGGATACAGTCATTATCAAACATTTGATTGCTGATTCTAGAGTGAATGTAAATGTGTAGTATAGATAGCTATAAACAATTAGGCGTTTCTAAGTGTTACGATGAAACCAAACAAATTACTTAAAGTTCAGTTCATGATTTGAGTTCGACAGAGAATACGTGCTTTATTCTAATATTTCACTGGCGACGGAATGCCGAAGAATAGAACTCGCAGAAGTCAGTGTAGTGGATTTATATATGTTGTTGACCTGATGTGGTGGAATTCACCACAGTCAGAATGAAGATGCGGAGGTTGATGAGGTGGATGACTTGGCAAGGAAAATGGAAAGGTTTTCGTGTGAACCTTACCAAGAATCGGGATCTTGGGATGAATACGAAGCACAGTTCCTGCTAAGATGCCGTGTGAAAGGACTGGGAGGAGAGGAGGCACAAGAGGCACGGCGTGATCTCTTACTTGCTCATGTTGGACCGACAGCTTTGAAAAAGGTTAAAACGTTCTTGTCACCACAATCAATTTACGTGACCCAGTGGGATGAAATGAATAAGGCTTTCAGGTCCTTATACAAAACCAAGAAGACTATTTTCACAGCCAGATTGCAGTTCGAACAATTTGCGAGGCTGGAAAATGAGTCATTGGCAGGATTTGTGATAAGACTGAAAGAGTTGGCAGCTTTATGTGATTACGAGAGTTATATGGAAGAAAGAGTTAGGGATAGATTTGCTGGCGGTTGCAAGTTTCCTAGTTTTGAAATGGAAATTCGCCAACGTTGGCCGAACGGGAGGAATGAAAATAGGTCCAAAGTGACCCTAGAACAATTTATTATTAGAGTTGGCCGAATCAATGGAGAGGGCAAGAGAGGAACTAGGAAGTAAAAGTGGTGAAGATAGATTCATCGGGAAATTATCTAGGCAACCTGACAGAAGAGAATTGGGGAAAATGGAGAAGCAACGTTCGATACGACCAACAAGAGAGCTTTGTTTGAAGTGTGGACTTGGCCATGATGTGAACGGAAGATGCCCTGCAGAACAAGCAAAATGTTTCAGGTGTGGAGGTTTAGCTCATTTTGCAAGGCAATGCAGGTCCACAACTGTGAGGAATTATGAGGAGAAAGGGGAGGGAGAAGCTCAAGAACGTGAGGAGGTTAACATTCAAACGATGTCACTATCTGAAATTAGGAAGATACTACGTGCGACTATCGATGTCTAGGGCCGCAATGATTGGAGTATCCTTGTGGAAGAGGATAGGGTCACCCAAGTTGAAAAAATGCACTTCTAGATTTGTTGCTTACGGAAATAACATATTGGATGTAAAAGGGGAATGTACTGTCGTGGTAAGGGTGGCAAACCAGGTTAAGAAGCCTTAGTGTGGCTGTCGTGAACAAGGATGAGGTACCTTTATTTGGACTACCTTGGATTGTGGCTTTCAACTTGGGTCTACCAAGCGAGGTGAAAATAAATAAGGCGGATTATGAGTCCATAAAGGATATCGTGGGGTTGGGGACAGCAGATAAAGAAATCCAGCGGGTGTTGGCAAAGTTTCGGGAAGTCTTCACTGATGAGCTGGGAACCATCCGAGGATTGCAAACTAGAATTCACATGAGGGAAGGAGCCAAACCAAAAAGTTATCCAGTACGAAGGGTTCCATTCCCAATGAAGAAAAGAATCGAAGAGGAGTTAAAACGACTAGTTCAAGCGGGGATACTGGAAGAGGTAGATCCAGCTGTGACACCCATTGAGTGGGCAACACCCACCGTGAACGTTGAAAAACCGAATGGAGACATCAGGATATGCGGAGATTTTAGAGTCACGTTGAACCCTAATTTGATCCTAGAAAGTATGCTGTTACCAACATTTGAAGAACTGACTAGTAAGTTGGCTAAGGGGAAACACTACTCCGTGATTGACTTGAGAGATGCCTACCTGCAACTCAAAGTTTTAGAAGATCACAGAAAATACTTAGTGATAGCGACTCATCAGGGATATTTTCAATACAGACGGTTACCTTATGGGGCTTCAGCAAGTCCTGGGATTTTCCAGAGGTTCATGGAAAAGTTGCTGAAAGGGGTACCTAACGTTGGCGTGCTGTTGGATGACATAATCATTACTGGGAAGAGCCAAGAAGATCACATTCGGAATTTGAGGGAGGTTTTGGGAAGATTGAAAAATGCAGGGTTGCGTGCTAAGGAGGAAAAATGCAAGTTTTTTCAGACGTCCGTCAAGTATCTCGGCCACATGATTGATGAACAAGGAATCCATCCCACTCACGATAAGGTAGAGGCTATTCAAAATGCGCCATTTCCGACGAATGTCCAACAGCTACGTTCATTTTTAGGTGCGATCAATTATTATGAAAGATTCGTGCCTAGACTTCATGAAATGTGTGCAGGGTTGCATAGGCTGACGGGGTCAAGAGAGAAATGGCAATGGTCTGCGGTAGAGGAACATACATTTCAACAAGTGAAGTCAGTTCTCTCGTGTTCTGACACTGTGGTACCATATGATGAAGGATTTCCATTGATATTGGTGTGTGATGCATCCGAACGGGGGTTGGGAAGTGTACTTAAGCATAGGTTTCATAATGGGGAGGAAAAACCGATTGCGTTCAGATTCTTATCAGGGACCTTATCAGAGTCTGAGAAGAGGTACGCGAACATAGACAGGGAAGCCTTGGCCATTTTATTTGCTGTGCGGAAGTTTCGCCAGTACATATATGGAAGGGAATTCACATTGGTCACCGCTCATAAGCCATTACAAAGGATTTTTGGGACAGATCGGAATCTTCCAAAAGTGACCAATAAATAATCGACTTTTAAGATGGGCGATTGAACTTAATCAGTACCATTATGTAATTGATTGAACGAGAACAAAGAAGAAATAGACATGAAATTCTTGAACTTATCAAAGATGGAAACGCTGATGTCAGTTGAAAGGTTGAAGAATGAAAGTAACAAGGATAAAGAAATCAAAGTGGCACGAGAATATGTACTAATTGGCTGGCCAGAACAGCCATCACAAGATCTGAGGCTCTACAAGCAAAGAAAGGATGAACTTGAAGTTCAAGACGGACTGCTGTTAATGCTAGGGCGCATTGTTGTACCGTCAAGTATGAGAGGACAGGTACTAAAAATTTTACATTGTGGGCACCCAGGGATTGCAGCTATGAGGTCTATTGCTAGGTACTATGTTTGGTGGCCTAACATAGACAAAGATATCGAATCTTTCATAAATAAGTGCCAACACTGCCAAGAAATTCGGGACAATGTGGAGGAGGTACCGAGGCATTGATGCATACTCCAAAAGGGCATAAGTGGAACGTCTCAAGTCCACAACGTCAGGGGCCCTCATACAAAGGCCAAGGACGTGGTTCAGTAGGTATGGGATCCCTGCGGAAGTAGTGACTGACAATGGCCCACAGTTTGTGTCAGCAGAGATGGAGGATTTTTTCAAGCGGCACGCGATCCGGCACATCAAAACTACCCCTTACCATCCTAGGAGCAATGGGTTGGTTGAACGCTTAATAAGAACTTTGAAGAGAAGATACCAGGCAACCAAGCAAGAGATAAGGGAGCCATTGTTAGCACTTCAGAACGTGTTGTTCAGTTATCGTAACTGTCCACAGAAGACAACAGGAAAAGCGCCTGATTTTTCGGTCGGCGATTTAGTACGATTTTTGACAATTTGAAACCCAATGTGCGAAAACAAATGGAAAGAAATGTGTGGAAGCAACAGGTATACCATGATGGTAAGAAGAAGGCTCGTTTTTTTCGAGAAGGTGAGGAAGTGTGGGTAAAAAATGAAAATAGCCAAGGTTGGAGAGCAGGAAGAATAGAGAAGCAGAATGGACCCTACTCCTACGAAGTTAGAACGGGAGGATTGTTGAAGCGAAAGCATGCTGATCAGTTAAGAAGTAGGGAGGGCGCAGTAGACGACATGGGGGAAACAAGAAGAGACAACGAAGAAGGGCAGGAGTAGTGTAGTATAGATAGTTATAAACAATTAGGCGTTTCTAAGTGTTACTATGAAACCAAACAAATTACTTAATAAAGTTCAGTTCATGATTTGAGTTTGACAGAGAATACGTGTTTTATTTTAATATTTCAAAATGAACCAGCGGACCATCTTATTTTAGGCTTCCAATCAACCAGTGAATACGTGGGGATAGTAATTAGTCTGGAATCTACCAGAAAATTAAATGCGTGATAAAGGCAGAAGGTTTGATGATTTGGAATTATGGGATTGAACGCCCTGATGCCGAAAACCATTGAGTCAGACAGCTAACAGGATGTTTCAAGTTGTGATAGAATTTAGAAATTTGAAAAAAAAAAATTCAAAAAACTCGTGATAAGAGGCAAGAATGAAAGTAGTAGTAAACTGACAAATTTTAAAAAATTTCAAAAATTACGTCATAAGAGGCAGGGACAGACATCTCTTCTGAAGCTGACTTTTTGACACAATTTTAAATTTAGCTTGCCAGATTCACCAAAATCTTCCAGAAAATTGTCAGATTCGGTTGAATTATGCTTCAGAAGAGGTGTCTGAGTGAAATGAGGCTATTTCTGTCCCTGCATCTTATGACGTGATTTTTAACATTTTTTAAAATTTGTCAGAGTCACAGAAAGCATCCAGAAAACTGTCAGATTCCGCCAAATTTTTCATCCAGAATGTGGTCTGAGTCAATTCCAACTACTTTCATGCCTGCTTCTTATCACGAATTTTTTGACATTTTTTTTCTTCAAATTTCTAAATTCTATCACAACTTAAATATCCTGTTAGCCGTCTGACTCCATGGTTTCCAACATTAGGGCGTTTAATTCCCATAATTCCAAATCATCAAACCTTCTGCCTCTCATCACGCAGTCAATTTCCTGGTAGATCTCAGACTAAATAGTTGTCTTCATTCTTTCAATCTTTCTCACTCTCTAACCGAACACATATATAACCTGTATGAAATGGGAGAGGCGTTATTGATGAACTTTAACCCACCCACTAGCGCACAAAAGCCTCCAAGATGGCTCGAGAAAGTGTGCTCAAGCTTACTAGTGGCAAGCCCCTACTGCCTTCTTCGTTCACCTTTAGCCGCTCTAAAATGTTGTATGTCTACAAGGCAAATTCTGATGAAATTTGTGCAAAATACAGGAACGATTACTACTAACACTATTTCACTGATAAGGAAGAAGGGAATCGATAGTTACCCCTCCTGTTTCTAGAAACTTCCACCCCTTAGTCCATATTTTGGGCCAAGGGATGGGTATCGAAGATATCATCATGGAAGAGCCCTAAAATTCAAATATGTGCCATTATGAAACCAGTATGAAACATTATGAAATTAAACTCACCATTGAAATGCTCAGTGATTTGGAAGATATAGGAGGGTGGAAAACCAGTTGTGTCCAAGATAATGCCAAATAAGAACTGAAATATCCTGGGGTATTCTTCGATATCTTCCGTCTACTATTGATTTTACGATTCGGCTGCAACAACGTACAATAAGATATGAGTTATGCAGTTCTTTCAACTAGGGAATAATAAGTAAGTCGAGTGATTTTTTTCTTCCTTTTCTTCAAAATCAACTTTTTAATCCCTCAGATCCATTTTTGCATCAAACTTCATCCTTCCATTTTTGTCTTAATCCATTTAGAAATGTATGTTTTTATTCTTCATCTACTTGAAGTAGATTTAGTGAGAGGTTGTAATGGTAAGATATGGTACGGACAATCCTATAGCCCAACCGCTGTAGTTGAGGGTTTGAGAACAAAAAATAGTAAAATTCAGTACAGAATAAAAAATAACAAAAGCTGTATTAGAGATACACCGATTCCTAAGCAATTGACAAATTAATTAATTACAGATACTTACAGGAGTTTTGTCCTTACAGTGCTTTACATGGCAAGAAATAAATGCCTTAGGGTCTGGTTCTACTTCTTTGGAACCAGTGTCAATAGCCCAACCCTCAACAATATAGCCATCACGTTTCATTGAACACATGAGCCTTACTGCTCCACCGTCTTCAGATTCACTACCATCGCAAACAACCCAAAGTGGTAAACTATTATCAGGCATCAACAAGTTGTACAGATTGCAAGCGCCTCTGAAATGGAATTACAACAACAATAAGTGATTAGGAAATAACAAGTGTAAGACTCGAGTTTTGTCTAGAATTGTAACAGCTCCGATTTGGAGTCAGTTAGGAGACTTCAACCACAGAACTACCAGCTACTCCTCACTCACAGTTGGCCAACAACGTGTGCAGACAACAAAATGAAACTGCCTTTTCTTACCTGACGGACACCATGTCCAGGCCAAAAGGCATCACAGTAACTTTCTCATGATTAGTACAGTAATTGAATGAACCAGTATCGTTCATGATTGAAACGTCATTAAAAGGGTGTTCCAAAGGATTACCAGTGACATCAAGTGACTCAGTGACACCTGGAAGAAAAAAAAAAACTAAAACATTTTGACTCTAAATCAAAGACATTGAAAACGTTTATCAATAATGATACATCTTTAATGAAATAACATGTTTTCACAATGGATCAAATTCAGTATAAAGCATGAAACGAGGAGGGATCCATTCATAAACTATCACAATTTAACCATTTTGACTTTTGGCTTTGAGCAGACCTATGACAGTATCTCCCGACCAGGGGTGGCTACTGATGTGAGCATAGGCGCATGTGCACCCCCAGCCAATAAACAGAATAATGATAATGTTTCAAAATTCCTTCATCCTCATTTGAAGATTAAGTTGGCTAGTGACAGAATACGCGATTATAGGTGCTGTACTAGTTGAATCTACGCGTGAGCAGAGGGAAGGTCAAGAGTGGTAAAGGGGAGAAGCTCAACCAATCTGACCAATCAGAAGTGGGCTGGTGCAACTGCTCCTCCTCAGACTAACCTGAATATCTCCGGGCTGAGGGTTTTCAGTTTGAATTGAGGCGGGGATGTGAGATTGACCAATCAGAGAGTGCAAAAAGTCACAGGAGCAGCCTTAGTTCTCTGCTCCGCCGCAAGGAGGCTGCAATGTATTCTTTATTATTGAATCGAAGTTGGATATACAAAGCTGATTAGAGATTTGTGCCTTTCTGTTTTTGTTAGGTACTTAGGTAGTGGTTTGTTTGCAGCCCAGTCGCAGTAGTTCTTGTCACAGCCACAGCTCAATTTTTCTTTCCTGTTCACGAGATTTTGAAGTGTTATGAATGAGTATAGGTAAGATGAATAATTCAGTGGATGAAATGCAGATGAATAATTTTGTCAAGTCAAGTGGAAGAAAGGTTGGAAATGTTATAATTTCTATTTGGCTGAAAAAACCACCTCTTCCGTCCCCTTTGTGATAGCTGCTGTTGATCTCTGTGCACCCCATGAGTTTCAGGGCAGGAGTCACCTCTGCTTCCGACCTAGCTATTCTCAATGGCTAATGTGCAATATCAAATAAGTTAATACGACTTATGACAAAGATTATTAATGGTATAAAATTATACGTAAAGGTACAACAGACACTACCATAGAACGAAATCAAACAAGAACGTTCTGAAACTTTACACGATTTGGTTAGGATAAATATCGAGGTTAAACCATCTTTGCCTAGGCTTATTTGTCGAGTAGTTCTGTAAGGCTTCACTGCTGTTAATCTAACTCGACTCTAGTATCTCACCACCTCCTTAAAAAGGTAATAAGAGTTACAAGATGAGGTTAGGTTGGGGGACACTAATATTTTGGTGTCTCCTCGTCTAATATCACTCTAATTCATTCACTTAGATTACAGATGAATTCTGTACTAATTTCGCGGCCATAAAAGTTGGCTCCCTGGCAGTAATGCATGAAACTAAGAACTTCTGGTTATTCTAACAGCTATGTTTGTTAGAGATTTTGCCAGTTGAACAACCGGTAAATTTGTCTAAGGTGTATATTTCTCGAAAGTCATACACCACCACCTCAACCCCAGTATCCCCTACTCTAAACAAGTATAAATCAACAAAGTTTCACTAACCTTCACCATCGTCATACAACGAGGGATTTTCAAAAGCCTCTCCACCAGGGTTCTGAAAAATGAAAGTAAAAAAAAGAGAAAAGAGTTTATCTTCAGGTTCTCTGAACTTACTTAGGAATAAAATGTGAAAGCACAGGTAAGGGTAACAGAAAAATAATATTTATTTATTCTGACCAGCACACATATAAACAAGAGTTACTTAGAAACATACGTGTATGTAGCTACAATAACTCCGCCAGCAGGCCACTAGCACATCCTCCCTTCTTGGGGCTTCACTAGCACTAAAACCAGATTTGACCTGTTACACCAAGCTGGGACGCATTTTCCAACTCGATCAAGTAAGACAGTGGTAGCTGTGGCTTCTCCTAAACTCCAGCTCACCTTCCGAGGTCAGTCACCCAAACTGATAATCCTGGAGGTAGCTCAGGAAGTTCTTTTGTTGCTCTCATGTCCATGTCTTGGCACAAGCACACTCTAAAATCATTGGAATCCCTCAACATCAGAGGCTCTGCTGGGGAATGGCCATTTTCAAGTATCTACTTTGAAAATGACTGTACTGTGTCTACATAAATCCTTGCTTTCAACAGAGGTACGAACTCACTTCCTGAGTAGATTCTCTCAACTAGGTACATATTCAAACCTATCTGTATCGCTGTGTAAAACTGTCTCTTTGCTACCCGAAAGATCAAGTTCTGTAAAATCCCTAGAAACCTCCCTCACATAATTTTTTGAACGTGACCTTCAACATACACTAGCGAAATGGTTTTTTCTATTGGATCCAGTTTTCCATACTGCATCCTTTGTTGGACAGTTGTCTAGACCGTGAAAGTTCGAAATACCACACGTGTAGTATTTGAACTTACGAAAACTAATTTCCTTTTCTAGTTTTAGCAAGTGAGTGTAGATCCTCCTCTTGACGTTCCCTAACCAAATTTTGCTGACATTGAACTCCCTCTGAAAGTTTGACAGCGCTTTCTAGGGTTAACCCAACATCCTTTGAAGCCTCAACTCTTCTTTAATAATATTAAATTTATTCTGACCAGCACACATACCAACAAATGTTGCTTTGAAGCTATTATAATTGCGCTAGCAGGCCACTAGCACATTCTCAAAATATAAAAATTTAGAAATTAGACTTACACTTCAATCCTCAAAGTGCATCATAAACGCACCAGAAAATGTTGGTTGGAATTCAAAAATCAAAATCAATAAAGAAAATTACACCACTTACTCGTTTGTGAACCAGAATTATATCCGAATTATAACTCTGAAAAAAGCAGGTAATATACGATGGAGGCTTGCATACATTTACAACAACATCTGCTCCACAAACCGTAGAAATTTTCTCAAATAGATGATCCAATTCGACTTGAGAGTTAGAAAGGTGTGTATGTACCATCTTGAAGTATTTGAAAGCTGAAACCCTGTAAAAGAAGTATTAGTTATAAAATGGGAATCTGAAAATGAATGTACAAAACATTTTTCAAAGTTTTTTTGGCAAAACGATGTTTAACGAGTCATCTAGCACACACTGCGATCTGAATGTATAGGTAGGTAATTGTAGTGTGTAACAATAAAAAGTACTCAGCCATGCAGCATGGCTAATATTATAGCGAATTTTCAAAGAAAAGTTGAAAAAATCGATTGTTCTCACTTATTTATGAATCTTAGAGATCTGGAAGGGGTCGCAATCGACTGAGCGCTGCAAAATACTTTAAAAGTGACACCCCTCATGTCCTATTGTCAAAACCTGATTTTTTAGCAATTTTTGGGCCACTAAATTGTAAATTTGAAACTGAAATTCAGGAGCGATCGGGCTGGCCAACGAACTCTACTTGTCTTTTGCCAAGACGGATTTTTCTACATTGGAACGAAAATTTCACGCCGTATTTTAAGGGGGTTATTGTCTGAAATACATAAGTATAAATATGTTGAAATCGAGGATTGCGTTCTTTGATACATGAAACGGATATGCAGCCCCCCCCCCCCCCCATATTTAAAATTTTCAAGTCAGATAGCTCATTTTTTCTTTTAAAATTTGCTAACACTAGGGTCGTCGCCATTTTCGTTATAATGGTCACACACCGGGTAAAATCGTTCCTAGCACGGTGATCAAAATTGGAATCCCCTGCATAACCAAATGGCTCCAGAAGGTAGGTAAATCAGGTTATGGTTTTTACGAATTTATGAATTTATCACAAATTTAAGTCCTAGGGTCATTGATAACAAAATTCAACTCCCCATTATCCTTTTTGTTGAACCATCTGTCCCATCTCACTTTGTTTTGCAAGGACCATGGGATCATTCTGATCGCACATTACCTCCAGCAATCAATTAAAATTATTTTTTTAAAGAGAGAAATGCTCAGCTGAGGAAAATAAAAAGCTCAAAATATGTATGATATCGTAGTTATTGTGTACCTATAACCTATTGAGCATGTTGATAACAGCTTCGGTTCCTGTTTACGATTTTGCTGTCAACTACCGGTACAGCAGCTGGAGCAGCTATGAAAAATACATGATCAAAGCCCCGAAAATCAAGGGTTGCTTGACTCTAATTCTACTACATATTTCAATTTCTTGAAATTTGTACTGAAAATTTCTCTAGGAAGAACGAAGAACCCAAGCTGGTGGGAACACGATGCGGCAAGAGTTAATGACCTGGAGCCGCTTACAACGAGATTCGTTCTGCGGCAAATAATGCATTTATTAATTTACCTCGATTGTGAGTGCAGCTTCTTCGTTCTAGTGGACTGGTTGGTAGTTGATAGTACCTACTATAGTGATATCCTCCATTAATTACAGAACTAGGTATACCTACTCAGATAACTTACGTTTCACAAACCGTCAATTCTTCCGAGTAAAAAGAGTGGTTTACTTTTGTTGCACTATCTCAACATAATTATTCACAACACGCAAACAAAGCACAGAAAAATCAACAAAACCCTAATCAAAATTCGGCCCTCCACAGCAAAGAGCTCTTTGCTCCACAGTTGTCAAGGCGGGAATTGGAAATGTTATGTTGTTGTTGCTCTTTATCTGTCTGTCTTCTACTTTGCCGTACTGTTGCCTTCCCACACAAATGCTGGGTACTTCTGGGAAACCAATCAGTATTATTTAATTTAATATTTGTTTAGTTCTTTAGTGTGGTGAAAACCACCCCCTCTTTTCAACAGCCCTTTTCAGGGCTACCAAAAAGAGGTAGACACAACACAAAAATATTTATAAGACGTCGAGTTACAACTCCGTCAAACAAAATATTTCACCAGAGAGAAAATACGAATTTCTCTCTCAAAAGTGAAATATTAACTAAAAACATACAAGGCGACCTCCCTAGACACTTAATGGGCGAGAGAGATGCGACAAGTATCTCGAACCAAGTCGCCTTGAACGAGAAAACTCAAACAGAAAATCAAACGTCCTCTAAAACTAGCAAGGACAATTCAAACAAGCCTACTCGCCAATCAGAAACACTGATTACACGAGAGACAATAGGCGAACCAACCAAGAGGCGGCAAGCAACCACCTCTGGTCCAGCAGCCACCCCGGGGACCCCGTCTGAACAACTGACGCAGAGAAAGCACCCGAGGTCCCCGGCTAAACTCAAGGTCGTCGGCTCCGCGACGGACGCTCGTAAGCCACCCCCGGGGACCCCGTCGCAGCGACGGACGTGGGGAAACCACCCCGGAGGACCAGCTCAGCTATCATACTCGCAGATAGCCTTCTCGCCTAACGTATTCCCGAAGGAAACGTTAGATCAAGCCTCGCCTATACAAAAGATCGAGGATACCTTTCAGACCCGCTCTGAAGTCAATCATTATGATTCGACCAAGCTTTCCGAATACCCACGATATTCGACACAAGCCTACCCGGCAGATCCGAGTGTCAAATACACTCCAAATGTACAAAAAACAAAGGATACTTTTCAGTACCTCAACCAAGCTCAACATATTCCTCCTACAGATATAAATCTTAGGCCGGAATATTACAAAACGGCTCAGTACCAAACTGATCGAACCCAGCACCCACTATGCGAGCCCAGTGCTCCACGCGGCTGCGACACGAACTATCTCTCAGTTCATCCCGCCAAGCAAGCTGACCTTGACGGATTCGCTCACATTCCTTACAGGAATAACACGGGGACTAACCCGCATAATCAGAATATAAATGTCCCACTTGGTCTACCTACACCAAGTAAAACATATTTAAATCCACTACAAATGGTGACCCCGCCTTTGAACAGGCTTAACACGGAGCATTTCGTTCCCTCTTATGAAGCTAGTGGATTTCAGGGAACCACTGCGGGCGTGCGACCCCCGCCGGGCCTCTACGCCCCACATCTCACGCAACAACCCTCTACACCAAGTACCACGAAATGTACTCTAAAGCTGTTGGGTACTTTTCAGAGGCTCTGATCACTCAAAAGTGGATCGAGACTCTACCCATCGAAGCACAAGGTATGGTCGCAGCTCAGCCTACCACGACCGCCCGGCTCGACCTAGCTGATACGCTACACGCGTACAAAACAGAGAATACCTCTCTAAACATACGAGGAGTAGAATCTACTCCGAAACCCATGAAAACTGGTTTCAAAAAGGCCCTCTCACAACAAGCTGAGTTCAAACCCCAACCAGTAGAGAGTAGGCCTCACAAACCGACGGCCTATGTCTGTCGAAACCACGCACGTTTCGGTAACGAAACTCGCAAATGTGCAGACCCAGAACACTGCACTTGGAAGGCAAACACTGCTTCCAAAACTAGCAAAAAGGCAGCGACTATAAGCCAGCCTAAAACCTGGGTTTCAAACGAAAATACTCAGAGATCGGTACAAGAAAGTACCGTTCCAACCTCCGACGTAGAGAGTTCGGAAAACGAATAACTGCCAGTGTATCTGAGCCTATACACCGGCAGTCTACTGAGTATAAAAGGCTTTTTTTCAAGTGCAAACTAAATGGCACTGAATTTCTCATCGACACGGGAGCAGAAGTGAACATTCTGCCCCACAATGTCACAAAAAAATTGGGCTTAAAAATTCGTAAGTCCAACGTTAAGCTCACAGCAGCTAACGGAGCCCCTATAGACACACTAGGGCGAGCTGACACGACAATTAACATCGGCCTCGGAGACATGACCACCGATTTTATGATCACGAAAGTTGATCTAGCGATCCTAGGTATACCATTCCTCGAGTCTTGGGATATCGGAATACGGGTCAAACACAAGTACATTTATAAAGATAAAATAAAGAGCTATGCCGATCAAAAAATAGCTGCAGTCATGAACAAAAAATTCACTGACGAACAAATAGCAGCTACTATCCCTCATCGTGACAATAACCCTCAACCAGAGGACGTGCAAATCACGGAGGACGAAAACATTCGCTCTATCATTGACAAATACAATGATAAAATGAGCAAACTTCAAGGAAAGTGGAAAAACAACGGGGTTTACCACCGTATAACCACGGAAGGAACACCAGTACACTTCCGAGCAAGACCCATGGCGGGCGAAAAACGGGCTCAAGTCAAAAGTACTTTTGACAAAATGCTTTCAGAAGGCATAATTGCACCATCAGATTCCGAATGGGCATCCCCGTTACACTGTGTGCCAAAAAAAGACGGGTCATGGAGAATCACCGGCGACTACCGTTTCCTGAACGCGAAAACGAAGAAAGACGCCTACCCTCCTCCTCACATTCGCTCTTTCCAAGCGAATTTACATGATACACGAATCTATTCGACAATAGATTTAAAATCGGCATATTATCATATTCCGATGCACCCAGATGACGCTCATAAAACTGCAATTATTACACCTTTCGGTCTTTATGAGTTTAAGAAAATGAGCATGGGTTTGGCCGGAGCGGCTCAAACATGGCAAAGATACATGGACAGCATCATGCGAAAATTTGATTTCGCATTTGTATACCTAGATGACATCCTGGTGGCTTCCAAAAATTATAAAGAACACATGAACCACCTCAAACAAATTTTTGACAAGCTAGGGGAACACGGACTTCGAGTAGGTTTTGATAAATGCATTTTTTCAAAACCTACCGTCGATTTCCTAGGTTTCACTATCTCGAAAGAAGGGATAATTCCTAAACGAGATAAAATAGAAGCCATAGAACAATTTCCTAGGCCAATAGACGTACGAAGTCTACGCAGATTCCTAGGTATGTGTGGTTTCTACCGAGCATGCTCAAGTAAATTCGCTCACACGGCACAACCTCTGTATGACTCCATTCAGTCAAACAAAAAAAATGACAAAACACCTATCGAATGGACATCAGAGAGAGAAAAAGCTTTCGACAGCTTAAAACAAGCAATGATTAAAGCTACATTACATAATATCGCTCATCCACACCCTACAGCAGAGTGGAGATTAGTCTGCGACGCATCCGACACACACATCGGAGCGGCACTAGAGCAGGAAATTACAGACAAACACGGCTCGAAATCTTACCAACCATTGGGATTTTTCAGTAAAGAAATTCCGGAACAATGGAAGTGTAGTGGATTTATATAGGTTTGGACAAGAGGGGGTGGATTTCACCACAGGAAGAATAAAGCATCATTCGACAAAGAGATGTTCGCCGTTTACCAAGCTTGCATTCATTGGCACAATGACTTGGACGGCCGATCTTTTCATATTTGTTCAGATCACAAGCCTCTGCTAGGCACGATGCTTAAGAAAAATGCACATTTTTCTAAAATGAGATTAAGATGGCTAACATACATCTCTCAAATGACGAGTGACATTCGTCATATACCCGGAGAGAACAACGTCGTCGCCGACGCACTCTCCAGACCCTTCGATCCAGTTGAAATTCAAACAAAATCGATTTCAACCCAAACTGACGAGGGTCCACCCATAGCCGAAATTTCGCAAATTACGGCTGCAATAGAGTGCAATCTTCTACTGCACATTTCAAATGCACAAATTCGTTCTCCCCCTAACGCAGAGGACAAATTGAAACTCACACAAGTTGAATTCCCTCAAGGAGAAATTTGGTGTAACCTAGACCTAGGACACCCAAGACCTTATATTCCAAACGAAATAAGGCAAGAAATAATCAGCCAAATTCACAATTTGGGACACCCAGGTATACACTCTACAGTGTATAAAGTTAAACAAAGATATTTTTGGCACGGACTCCGTGCAGATGTCTCCAACTGGGTCCGAGCGTGCGAAACTTGCCAACGAGCAAAAATCACTCGCTCCGTGAAGCTCCCTTACTCCGAATTTGAAACGGCTAACAAATTTTCACATGTACACGTTGATATTACCGGACCCTTACCTTTAGCTAAAGGAGGGAAACGTTACATTTTAATGATGGTTGATAGAGCAACGGGTTGGCTAGAGGCAGTCCCTCTTAACAACATCGAAACAACCACGATCACAAACGCCTTTATCAATATTTGGGTAGCTTCAAAGGGCGTACCTAAATACATCACAAGTGATCAAGGCACACAATTCGAATCAGATCTATTCAATTCCATTATGGAACGTCTCGGAGTAAAACATACTCACACGTTACCATACAAACCATCAACAAACGGAATGGTAGAACGCAGAAATAGATCTTTGAAAGAGGCTCTCAAAGCACAAAACGAAAATTGGCTCGACGCACTTCCAAAAGTTCTACTCGCCATGCGTACGGCAGTAGACCCAGCAACGGAAACTACACCGTTCCAAAAAGTTTACGGAATTGACGTACCACTCCCAGGAGACATTTTCGTAACTTCTACAAACCTTTCGGAGCCTCTCTTTTTCCGGCCTACGCATATTAAACATAACAATACGAAATATGCCGTAAACATGCCCAAAAATTTGGATACATGTACACATGTCTATATCAGAGTGCCCACACAGCTCACCTCTCTGCAATGTCCTTACACGGGACCATTCAAAGTGGTTAAAAGAGATAAGTTTTCGGTTACAGTGCAAATTGGCGAACATACGAAAAAAGTTCCCAAACAGCAAATAAAACCAGCTTACACTCTAAACTCGGACGAAGCTGTGTCACGAAACCAAAATCAGGCAGAAAGTAAGGAGAAAACTCCCCGAAAATCCGCCAGAGGGCGCGTCCCCTCTACCAAATTCGACGAGAAGTGGGTGACTGCACTCGAAACAAGCCACGCCCACTTTTCTCGGGTAGGAACAGTGGGAGATATAAATATGAAACACCCCACGCCAGGAGCTCATACCAACTTTGACCATGGCAGCTCCCACTACCCAAGAGCAGATGATCACGGAGGAAGTCGAAAATCTCCTACTCGCCGAGGAAATTCCGGCAGCCATCAGCCCGCTACCGCCGTCGCCGGAGAAGAAGACACCGGCGGACGCCAGCGCGCCGAGAGAGGTGGTGTGGAGAACACCAGCAGCGTTCAAGACGCCGGCTACACCCGCTCCGCAGCTGCCCAGGGCTCCGCCCGCTCAACAGCCCCTCCCGGCTCCACGAAAGGTGATCAGCTCGGGCGACGTGCCCGTGCCTCGGTGGGACGAAATGAGCGCGGCGGGGTGGACGGAGCCGGAACGAGCACCTCCGCAACAGCCCAGCCGCGGCCGCGGGCCAAGCCCTCGCGGGTTTGGCTCCCGTCGGCAAAGCTCGGGCCGGCCACGGCCGCCCCGCGGCGCTCGTCGAAACCGGCGAGGCCGGGGCGCACCCCAGGTGCGGGACGCGAGGCCTGCACCTCCGCCTCCGCCCCAACTGGTGAGGGTTTCTTACGGAGAATTCCGTGTGGACCTCCCAGTTCTCCCCAGCCGGCGTCGTCGTTAATAACACGACGTCTTGGGGGGGCACCTGTGGTGAAAACCACCCCCTCTTTTCAACAGCCCTTTTCAGGGCTACCAAAAAGAGGTAGACACAACACAAAAATATTTATAAGACGTCGAGTTACAACTCCGTCAAACAAAATATTTCACCAGAGAGAAAATACGAATTTCTCTCTCAAAAGTGAAATATTAACTAAAAACATACAAGGCGACCTCCCTAGACACTTACTGGGCGAGAGAGATGCGACAAGTATCTCGAACCAAGTCGCCTTGAACGAGAAAACTCAAACAGAAAATCAAACGTCCTCTAAAACTAGCAAGGACAATTCAAACAAGCCTACTCGCCAATCAGAAACACTGATTACACGAGAGACAATAGGCGAACCAACCAAGAGGCGCCAAGCAACCACCTCTGGTCCAGCAGCCACCCCGGGGACCCCGTCTGAACAACTGACGCAGAGAAAGCACCCGAGGTCCCCGGCTAAACTCAAGGTCGTCGGCTCCGCGACGGACGCTCGTAAGCCACCCCCGGGGACCCCGTCGCAGCGACGGACGTGGGGAAACCACCCCGGAGGACCAGCTCAGCTATCATACTCGCAGATAGCCTTCTCGCCTAACGTATTCACGAAGGAAACGTTAGATCAAGCCTCGCCTATAGACCCGCTCTGAAGTCAATCATTATGATTCGACCAAGCTTTCCGAATACCCACGATATTCGACACAAGCCTACCCGGCAGATCCGAGTGTCAAATACACTCCAAATGTACAAAAAACAAAGGATACTTTTCAGTACCTCAACCAAGCTCAACATATTCCTCCTACAGATATAAATCTTAGGTCGGAATATTACAAAACGGCTCAGTACCAAACTGATCGAACCCAGCACCCACTATGCGAGCCCAGTGCTCCACGCGGCTGCGACACGAACTATCTCTCAGTTCATCCCGCCAAGCAAGCTGACCTTGACGGATTCGCTCACATTCCTTACAGGAATAACACGGGGACTAACCCGCATAATCAGAATATAAATGTCCCACTTGGTCTACCTACACCAAGTAAAACATATTTAAATCCACTACATTTAGTATGTTTCTTTTTGTGCTCTTGTGAACAGATCGTTTATTAGACTGTAATAAATTATAGGAAGAGTTGCAGATAGCTTTATTCTGGGCGCCATACAACTCAATCCAGACCCACATTGACTCGGTCCCTCTAGAAAGTCATCAAGCCGGTCCCGCATATGGACCCAGCCCCACTTGCAAAATAATCACATCAGTCCCATAAGGTTATTTCAAAATAATATTGTTAATAAGTAATACTTGGTGCAATAAAGAATATTGAAAAAAAAAGAAAAAAAAAAAAGTCCCATAAGGTTTTGAAGACAAAAGCTTGGGAATTGAACAACTGTAGGTACATATTAAAAATTGGGCCAATGCTTTCAGGGGTCTTCCTGATAGAAGTAACAGGTTGAGGATGAGCAACTTAACTGTCTTTGGTACTTTGTTCCAGCATCCGGCGGAAACACCATCAGGTCAAGCAGAAGTGGAGTTTTCGACACTGGCCGCCGTGCTCGGACAATTTTCATACAAAAAAAAAAAAAAAGGTTAAGTGGGCCTGGAGGCTACCATTCAATATCTATATCGTTTGTAGTCTTCCGCCACTTCCAAAAGATTCTTTCATCTTGCCTCCAAGCGGCTGGTAGCAAAGGTGACATCCAGAGAGCATTTCAGCCAGCGGAGGGCTGATTCTCAGAAAAAGTGCGCTTTCCATCAAACTGGCGCATTACAAAATATTGACGTGTGATGGAACGAACTTCTTTTTGCTGACAGTTAGTATCCCCTCCCATCTTCTTTAAGTACATATGATATGCCCTCAAAAATGTACGTTTAACGTTCAAATGAAAAATGTCAGTAACGTGGGTGTAACCAGGTCAATTTTTTTGTATTCAACCATCTGTTAAGTCCAAGTACAGTTGAGATCGAGAGACGAAGCGCCTAACTCCAATATCTGGGCATATCCATCAATGATTTCCACGGCTTTTGAATTTCTTAATGCTTTTTAGATTCACCTGTGAGTTCTCTAAACTTTGTAATCGAAAAAATTGTCAGTAGAATGGGCGAATGGGGATATGCTCACCGATTTCCCAAAGAGAAGAATTCGGGACTTTTTGGGGGTTCATGTTGTGGTGGCAAATCTGACTGACAAAATTCCTGCCCCCTTCCGAGCTTCAGTGATGACAGTCGTCCGCCAACAGGCCAGCAGTGTATTCCCAGATGGCCGTATTTTTATTCAGGTCAGTAAAATGCCTCAATGATATACTTTTAAAAAACATAGACTGCACTTTTTTTCTTTTTTGCTGACATTACACTATTTGAGATTGGAACATGCGAGCTCAACTTTTCCTGTCTGCCATCACAGTCAAAGAATTGAGAGAGTTTGAGAGTCCATTTGTCAATAGCATGGATGAATCATGGTCAGTAGCATGGAAACTTCATTAATCCATGCTATGGACAATAATTCTTAATACAATAATTCTTCATAATTATTATTCATAATTCTTAATGCAATGAACAAGGCAGTGAATTTGACCTTTAAACTATTTCACCAATGCTCCACCATCGCTTTACAGAAAATCTGAATGATTCAAATCGTTTTTTAAAAATATTTTTGAGACTGGTCTATATTTTGGGGAAATATTTTTATATTTCCTTTAATTATTTATAGAGGCTCCATTATCTCCATCAGCTCCAATATCTGATCCATATTGCTTCTCTATTTCTTTTTGCAGACTGATCATGGCGGCTCTAAGGAGGTTCACAACTGCTGAGTTGAGAGAACGAAAAAGACTTGCTGAGCGGCCGAGAAGAGAGCGAAGACAGCAACACAATGAATTGAAGACATAGGACACGCTGAAGCGTCACCTGGCATACGAAATGAGGAAAAAACCTCAGGAAAAAGGGCTCAGAGGAAAAAGTGGAAGGAAGAGAAAAGAAGAAGCAGAGCAAAAGATAAACATCTCTGCCACCATTCCAATTCATTGTCGGATCATCCAGATCAACTGCCAAACCCTGCTGTAAGTCATAGCAGAAAAGCAGCAGGTCGGAAGCAAGTGGCCCACTACCATTCTAAAGTTGCAAGAGACTAGCAAAAAGAAAAATCGCTAATCAAAAACTCAAGACGCTCCTTGACAATAATACAAGAGTTGATATTTCCGGCTCAAACGAAAGTACAATCAGCATTCGACCAGCACAAACACCAAGGTGAAAGCTGCCCTTTCTGACAATTCACCTGCTGGAAGAGAATCGCTGAAGAGAAAGCTTTTTGTTGGGGAGGTTTTGCAGCGACAATGCTCATCAAGCATCTCTAAAATTAATCTAAAGGACAGGAAAACTTTTATTAGGCTGGTTGGCTGTGAAACAATTCAAAAAATGAAATGCCTCAAGATAGCTGAAGAAGTATTATCACTCAGGTCACTCAAGTCCCGAAAGAGTGGTGGGATTGTTAGAGCTGGAAAATTCTTGCAAGACATGCGGGTCCAGGTGCGCCAATTTTTGGAAAATTATGAGAATAGCCGCTGCTGAACGGGAAACAGAGATTTTGTGCTGTACAAAAAGCGTTGCTTGCAAAAAAGATACGAAAAACGTTTGGAAAAAGTATGTGAAGGAGAACTCTTACCTAAGTTACACCACCTTTTGCCGCTTCCGTCCTATAAATATTGTGAGTGCGTCTTTCACTTCAAGGGACACATGCTTATGCCAAAATCATGAAAACTACCGGTACCTACTGCACGGCCTTCGCGCTCACAATGTAATCAAACATTCCTCAGTGAGCAACCTCCTCAAAAGCCTGTGCTGCGAGGAATCAAACGATCTGTGCCTGATGAGAAAGTGCAGGTATGCACAAAGCCATCGAAATAAATCTGTTTGATGATGCTGTGAGCTTTCTTAAAATATTTTCAATAAAACGTTGTTAAATGTTAGTCGTTGTGATCTTATTTTCCTCAGATTTTATAATTTTTGTCAGTGTTGTGGAGCTATTGTCCGTAGTGTGGGTCTATCAAAATTCAATTTCGTTTTTTTGGTTGAAAAAAGAGATCTTGATCTCTGGAAACTGATTCAAACTATAAGGCCCACCATATAATCCAATTAAAAAAGAAAAAACCTGATTCTGAGCACCTAAGTTTTTTGAGATTGTGGAAGCTGAAAAGTGCACTTCTTCTGAGAATCACTCGGATGGCACAGCAGAGAACCTATCAGTTCTCTAAACTGTCATCTCGCTGGCAATTTTTTTCTTGCAATGTGAGGTAATACGTGTCATTGCCTCAGTCAGGCCCTCAATTTCAGCTTGGTTGCTAAAAGAGATCTGATTCAATTAACTACTCCATCAGTGGTCACACACAGCACCAAAATGCACAACCACGACTCCTTGTACCTTTTCCTTTTGACCTATCTATATGAATAAAATACTCGAGTACTTCGTACTTAATTTTGGGCTCCTTGATTTATGCTCAGTAGTTGTGATGAAATGTTTGTTTTTTATTGTTTTCCTCGTTGCTGATAAAGAAATCATTCCTTCCAAAGTTTTTTCAGTCGGAATCTATTCATATTAAGGAGTCCTTCTGAAGGAACATAAACATACATTAAGGGTAATAAAAGACAGAAATTACTTCCATATTGTTATTAGACTTTCTTAATTGGCCACCACAGGACCAAAGCCTGGCTGGATAATCGGATATGCAGTTGTGAGCAAAATTAACTAAGTACATGGAGTACCGTAAACGGTGGTGAAGAGGGATCCGGTGGTGAAGATGGTACAAAGACGGATTTTCCAAATAAATTGACATTTGGCGGGAAAAGGGGGGTTCCCAAGCAAAAATGGCCGACAGGTTTGTGTCAAGGGCACTAGGGAGCAGCATCTGAGTGGTGGAGCACCTTCTTCTCATGTACTCTTTGACGCTGATAACACTATTAGTGATAACGTGATAATCAAGGTGAACTGTGTTTTCTGCCAAACTGCTCCTGGGGCTGCGACAATTGAACAGCGATCACCAATTAAGTGTATTTCCTTGGTTACACATCTATTTGGGATTGGAAATCCATCGAGAAATCCAAATTATCTCTTTCAGAAAAATTCCCGAAGCCAAAATTGTAAAAAATTAAGTTTTAGGTGGTGAAGATGGTACAGTCGTTTTCTTTGCTTACCTACGAGTAGGTATGTTGAAAAGACTGATTCGTACCATTTGAAGATACGTAGATACCGTTTTGTTGTTCCTGGGGAAGTTACCCAAAAATCCTTTAACTTGATCGAATTGTTTGCTCAATAAAGCCCCTTTCTGTTTTAAACACATTTTTTGCTAAATAGAGGCCTTTTAATTTTTTTTCTTGCGTTTGATTCAACCTTAGGCCTTTTTAGTCCCATTTTTCCATCATCCCTCCACTTGTAGAAAGAAAGTAGATGTTGAAAACGATGGTGAAGTTGGTACAGAAGCCTCTGCAACCTGGTTGGAGGTGTAAAACGACGGTGTACCATCTTCACCACCAAAGTGTGGGAGAAGATAGTACAACTTTAACCCCCCACCCTCGAGCTTGCAATTGATGAATTTCAACAACTCAAACGTGGTTCGAAAGGTTGATAGTTTAAGTTACTTCAGTATGAAGTTCACAAAAAAATTATGAAAATTGTGGCTGGAAGAGGTGGAAAACTATCAAAACTGTACCCACTTCACCACCATTTACGGTATACAGTTCATAAACAAGTATTTATTTGTTTGTATTGTAGAATACTATCACATTTACTGAAAAAGTATGGCAAAAATAAAACAGACTGCAAACAGGGAAATATTTGTTTTCTTTGCTTAGTGTTCCCTGATTGTTTGCCCTTGCATGTGACATGTGTCCCACCTACTGTCCGGCCGACTTCCCATAATGTGGGGCAAACGTCATTCGTAGAAAATTAAAAAAACGGTGAATAATTTTAGTTCAAGTTAAGTTAGTTAAATTGTTAAATAACTCATGTCAGTCAGACGTGGCCATACACAACTCAAGAAGTACAAACCGGTAAGGTCCTAGTTTATGTGCTGCGCTCTATCTCTTGTTTGAATTCCCCTTGTTTCATGGATCTATGCTATGGAAGAAGAGATTCCTTTCCAAGATCGATTTTTCACATTCGGAAGACTTCCAAATAGACGTAAACGCTTCTTCCATGTTCTCTCTCAAATTTTGAAATCTCAAGGGAATCTTGTTTTGAATTCTTTGATTTACCTCAGACACTCTTCGAAGTTTATTCCAAATTCAATATTTAATATTTTGTAGGAATGAAAAACAAATCTTGAGGTCGTTTTTGGCGGCAAATGTCCCTAGTTCCCGCGTTGTTTCCCGCCTATTAGGTGACCTTGGGTTCATTTCAGCTTTGTCTCATCACAGGCCTTCATTTCACGTTCATTCTCCTCTTGGTCTCGTCTTCGGATATCGTTGGGCTTCACCTTATTTTCCCGTTCATTTTCTATTTTCCCTCAGTATTCTTTTCCTAGGTTTTAGTTTTTGACCATCCTCCTGTGTGTTATTTACTCACTGTTGAACACGAAACACTCAAGATGTTCGAAGCAAGACTCGTTCAAAGCTCCATCCTCAAGAAAGTGCTGGACGCAATAAAAGATTTGCTGAATGAAGCCACCTTCGACTGCTCGGATTCCGGGATGCAGCTCCAAGCGATGGATAATTCTCACGTTAGCTTGGTGTCGCTGAATTTGAGGAGTGATGGATTTGATAAGTACCGGTGCGACCGAAGCCTATCTATGGGCATCAACCTTGGAAGGTAAGTTCTACCTTTTCGGTTTATGCATTATATAATATATCAAATCAATAATTTGTTCAATATGCGGTAAAGTTAGTGTAACGAGAATATTCTGTAAGTACCTACTACCCTACAGTTCATGTTCAGTTCACATACACGTGCGCATATTTAGGGAGATTCCCGTTCGTGCCATCCAGGTGCAAGAACCAAACTATCTTGTTCTGCTACCTTAAAGGGTGGGTTTGTTTGTCCAGGAGCTTGATTGGAAAGGTTGCACCGTAACGTTTCACTCAATTCGTACGGCGATCCCTTGAACCGTGTACGGCCAGGACTGTTTGGTGTTGGCAGTACAGGAAAGATTGGTATAATTTGCCTTATTCAAAGCTCATAATTCTCACATAGGTTCCTGTTGTTTCTCTGTACATTCAGGGAGATGCTGTCTAAATTCAAGAACGGAACAATCATTTTATTGCGAGCCTAAGGAGTTGCTTGGTTCTATAACTACGGGATTTCGTGGCTTGCACCGCGGCGTTACACTCAAACGTTTGTGTGAACCCATAATCTGAACATGAACTGCCCAAGTTCCGCTCTTGGCTAAGGAACACATTGAGTTGCGTGACGCAGGCGGGGCAGCTCAGCTAGAAAACTGGTAAATTTGTAAACATATATTGGGACACAGTTTCGTGGTGCAGGTCTACGACGACAATCCAGTGTGTGCCTGACGGCCGGGACGGAAGAATGTCTGCTGAATTTGCTTAGCTCTTATTCAGATATCGAGTTACAAACTTTATTACCTAATCAGAAGTTGAGGAAGAGTGAAGATAGGAAGGATACGAATTATAAAGTAATCACGTACTTGAAAAATAAATGAAGATGATAACGACACCAAATGACTTGCGCGACATGGAAACTGTAGAGTTCCCACAGGAAAACCGGAAGGTTTGCTACTGTCATTGTAACTACCATGTATATATAAATTCATCCTTGTATTAGTATGTGGTGGGCATGTACAGTATATCGCACTGTCACGTGACCTAAGTCAAATTCTAAGTTTATCTAGTTCTCAATGTACATAAGGTTGTTATAGGTTAGATAGGTATTGATCATGCTGAAAACTGATATCATAGTAGTAAGCGGTATTTTAAATTCTATTTCTAAAAGTTAAGTTCTTTTGATGCCAGTTTTCATATAAATAAGGGTCATATGAAAATGTATTACCAAAGGCGATGACGGTTATAAAAAATTACTTCTGCAAGGGGCCAGTCCTCAGTAGGTACTCTAATTAATTGTAATGATGGGCTTCTGAATCCCAAATTCTAATCTTGCTCTGGATTTTTGTGCCTTCAAATGTTACGCTATAACTAAGTACCCATTTTCAACATCGTTCCAGTTGTATTGTATTACATGTGTTTGTAACACCATTTACAGCATGTTCAAGATCATGAAATGTGCTGCCAATGATGATATATTGACCATCAAAGCCCAAGACAATGCCGACACCGTCATGTTCATGTTCGAATCACCCAACCAGGAAAAAGTATCTGATTACGAGATGAAACTTATGGACATCGATCAAGAGCACCTAGGGATTCCCGTAAGTTATTTGAGCTTGTGACTTAACATTGTATTATTAATAGAGATCCGTTATAATGATTTTTCAATTCATTTTTTTTTTTTTTTTAATGACTCAGGTAGTGTTAGTAAAGAATGTATGGTGATTCATTGTGGTCTAAGATCAGCCGATATTGGCTATCACTATCCTAAGGCCTCAGCCAAATCATCGTCTTTTACGTGAGACACTTCAACATTGAGTAGTAGCCAAATTCTTCACACCGATCAATTTTTACTCTAGTTTCCAGTGAACATGACTGAAAATTCATGCTCAATTTAGTATTTTTTCTATATTATATTCGAATATTATTCGTTGCTTTGAAAGGCTGTTGAATTTCATTGACAATTGTTCAATTGGTGAAAAATTGTATTTATTTATTTTTTCAGGAAACTGATTATTCGTGCATAATCAAGATGCCTTCTCATGAGTTCTCTAGGATCTGCAAGGACTTGAGCCAGTTTGGCGAGTCGATGGTTATATCCTGTACTGAAGAGGGAGTCAAGTTCTCCGCTGCAGGCGATGTTGGATCAGGTATTTAATAAACAATGTTATTGTTTGTTTACAAAATTCTATGGACCTCCTTGATACAAAACAGTGATTGTTCCTCTTTTGCTCTCTAAAATCTTGCTAGTCAGTGAGGAGATATAATCGGAGATAATATTCTTGTTATTAATAGGCATCATATTTCCGTCTAAAAAACAGGTCTTAGCGAATTTTCATAACCTCAGAATCTTCCAGATGTTGAAACAGTGTGTTTCTCGTTTACAGCCAACATCAAACTAGCACAGACATCCAATGTTGACAAGGAGGAGGAAGCCGTTATCATCGAAATGCAAGAACCCGTTACGCTCACCTTTGCCTGCCGGTATTTGAACTCTTTTACCAAGGCCTCACCTTTGTCGTCCCAAGTCATCCTATCTATGTCGGCCGATGTACCCCTTGTCGTCGAGTACAAAATTGGGGAAATAGGACAAATTAGATATTACCTTGCTCCCAAAATTGAAGATGAAGATTCTTAAGCCTCATCTTTCAAGTCGCACTGAATTCATTTCATACTTTTTATTAATCATATTGTTCGCTGTAAATAATTTTGAGTAAGTTAATACTTCATTATACGTTTCTGTGTATTTTGTCTTCTTTCTTTTCCTTATGCTCGAGAATTCTAAAGCATATAAGTGAATCAATGAATAGGTATAAGTGCAGTCATAAAACAACGTGCTGAGTATAAGCGTTAACAGGAGAAAATGGAGGAGTGTGGTAGGAAGACGTGGAAGATTTTGAAGACGGATACACTAGAAGAAAGAAACATGTATTTTTAATTGAGAAACTCGTATTTTTTCAACTTTCGTAGGGTAAAAACAATTTTTGTGGGTTTGGAATCTTTGCAACATATTAAATATCTCTCCTTCCAATTGAATTGAATAGATGTGTCCGATTTCAAACACTATACCGTTGGGAAGGTAGACGAATAATTGAGCTTTTTACAGCTGAATTCCAACTTGCAAATAGGTTTACGATAGGATGCCTCCAGGTAGTTTACAGTTACAGCAGATTCTTGGTGAGCGGTTAAGTTGTAATGGGGCTCCGAACTAACAAGGTCCGCCGCTAGGAGCGTTAGGGGGCGGAGGACCTAAGGATCATGGTGGTTGACATGACTTTCCCCTCGTTGATACCCCTGCTTCACCCCTTTTCGCTCTACAATTCATTCCCCGCACCATCCATCTTAATACAGGTTAAAAATTAGAACTATTTATAAATAATTATTATAATAATAAAGAAACAGACAAACAAACGTAAATACGACAAACAACAAACTAAGTTCCAGTCATGCAGCATGAGCGAATTACCGTACTTTATTGTTACCTTAATTTAAAAATTAAGGACTTGAGTGCGAAAAGACATTAACTACAAGTGTTATGGAAAAAACTCGTTTTGAATCATTTTTTGCGATTCCAAAGAGAGTTTGGATTTTTGTGTGCAGTTAATCGATTTTTTGTGTGCACATTTTAACGAATATTAAGTACATTTTTATGCTTAATTTTGTAAATCAGTGTTTCAAGTGTAACTATTGTTTTATAGTTGACATACTTTATTTGAGCAGTATTCTGCTAAAAAATATATATATATTTAACGATTTTTTTGCTAGTTTGTGATTTTTTCAACACATTTTTTGAAATTAGACCAATTTAATGAGCTCAAAAATGCTGGCCAATGAACTCATCCTTTCGTTTGGAAAGCTTGATTTTTTGGCGCAAGAACGTAATTTTTATCTCAATCCTAAGTAGAGTTATCTTCTGGAAGAACGTATGTATACACATATCAAAACGGATTTCGATGAAGAAAATTTTGATTTTAAAAATTTTGGAGCCATTGTAATAGCATCATTTTCTACGAAAATAAGCTAAATCAACAAATGTCTCGTCACGACTGCCCTTGTAGACCACAAAAGAATAGCGAATCGGTTGGGTCATTTTTTGCGTGCTGCGCTCTATCTCTAGCCTCTCATGTTCGGAGCTAGGTACAACTGCTGGGGTTAAAAATTGTACACCTCAGGATTTTTAAGCTTCATTTAGTCTTAATGAAACCATCAGTAGGTAGGTGGGGTTGGACATACTTCTTATAATTTTAGCTCCTAGTTGATTAAACATGCATGGGTTGAATTGTATGATGAGCTTATGTGTGAAGTGAATGCTTAACTAGAGCAAAAAGTGTCGAGGACTTTTTTAGGAATGTATTAAATTATCAACCTCGAAAAACTCGATTTTTCGGTAAATTATTTCAGATCAGTCTCGGGAAGATGATAATTTCCGATTCGAGTGAATTAAGTTCCTAGTGATGGGTAATAGTCAAATAGATTCCTTCCTTTCCTTTTCTCACAATGAACTTCAAGACATTCATTACCCCAATTTGGCCCAGGTCACTGAATGAACGGGTCCTTACTAACCAGCCAATGAGAATGACCAAGTAAACGAATCAAAGCAGAAGGACTGAGGATAGATTCTAAGTATGGGCGTTAACTTTTTACTAATGAATCATTTGACTGACTCCGTTCAGCTCCATTGGATCTAGCACAGTGCCAGTACATCTGTAGGAATAATTAATATGAACCTTGAGCATAGGTAGGTAGAAAAAGTACAGCTCCAATTATTCGAGGATAGGTGATCCTATATATTTTTTGATATGCTAGATAAATTTGGGCTCATTGCATTCAATTTCACGGTAACCTAACAAATAATTTAACATCTAAGAGCATATTTATGTTGTGGATTTAAGATGACGAGGATATTGCTCACAAACAATAAAAGGATACACCTAAATCATGAGTATTGTTATGTTCAAGGAAAACTGGTCAGAGATTCGATTACATTGGTCTTAGTAGCGCAGCCTTTGAAGAGCTTCTCTGTCAAAGAAGGGAAAGGCACGAGTTAGAACTCAATTGGGATATTGAATATTTTTGGGCTGTTACAATAGGTACCCACCTATTTATGAACAAAATTGAGCCAATTCAACCATATCGTAACTAAATATGATTTTAAATTATAGATCTTTCCAAGTCTTAATAAATAACTAAGAGTTGAAACTCATTTCGGAGCTTCAATATTCATGATAAATGAAAGTTAGTTGTTCATTTTGACCTCATGATGTATGGGTCACAGGACCTATTAAGTTACCGTAACTTATTGGCTATCCTGAATTGTTGAAATTTACCTAAGTTGTCTGGCCCGATATACACAGCACAGTACTTATATCTACAGTTTAGAGTATGACCATCAGTAGGAAAATAAAAACACAGTTCAACATTTGCTTTGAGTTTAATGAATAAAATAAATTAATTTATCAGCATGATAAAACCACAAACCTTATGTGCAGTAACATTTTAGGAACAAGACGTAATCTCGATGATAATAATAAGTAGTTGGGAGATTAGGAGCTACATCTACAATGAAAACAAGACTGGGAAATAAATAAATACATGGTAAGTTATTCGCAATATCTATCTTACCTGAACACTTATAAACTAGTTTAAGTACTTTTTTGAACATTAGAAGCTTATTTACTGAAACCTAACCGACAATTTATATGACTGGTAGGCAGATGAACATTTCCCGATAAATCTCTTGAGTTTGTGCCGATTCGCCACCAGCGAGTATTTACTGATTTTGACTGATATGCCTTGTACCGTGAAAAGTAGAGGGTAGAATTTATTAAGAGAGTGAGAGGAAGGAAAGATCCATCCAGCTTAGTACCTAACTTAAGCCCTTGGTGACATCAACATTAGAGAAGATATGAAGTCTTGCTTTTCAATGGGTCCTTTAGCAACCCCCAAGCTGCGTCAGTGCCATTTGAACTTACTAATATCGCCCAAAGTTTTGCGGCTGCCAACAAAAGTGAATTACAACAATATGAGTCGTTAAGTAGGAAGGACTCACTCACTCACTCACTGCTCGGGGTTTCCATTGGAAAAGAGTTTCAGGCACCATGAACGGCTTATACTCTCCCTCAAAAAGAGGCCCCTTTAATTTAAAAGGGGATTCCGCAGGTTACCCCGAGTTGGAGTCGTCGCAAGCAAACCTTTTGCTTAGATCAGCAAACTTTTTGATTCTTTTCCACTCAATGTCTCTGAGGGAAGCCCGTTCAATGATATGATGCCCAAATGCCTCCGTTCTGGATCTCCAGTACCGGTCGCATCTACAAAGAAAGTGCTCTGCGGAATCTTCCTCGAGTCCGCAGGGGCACATAGGAGAGATATTGTTATCTATAATATTTAGCATCCTGCGGAAATCATAATGTCCGGTGAGGATCCCAATCATGGTTCTAATAGAATTTCTACTTTTGCTTAGAAGCCAGCGTGCTCGTTTGGGATTGAAAGAAGTAACGAGCATTCTGGTTTGTCTATATCTAGCAGTTTCCTTGCTCCAGAGAATGTCGAGGTCTTGTGTGACCCAGTAGGAAGGAAATTCAGGCGCTTCACCTTATCTTATCTCAATTTTACGAAGTTCAGGTACACAGTTCCTTCCACTTGACCTCCATCTACCCTATTCTTTTCTAGATGGTCTCATTCCGACTCTGTACAATAATTTAGTACCAAAACCATATCAATCTAGAAAGGCACGTAGATCATGCAGGTACCTAAATAATTAGGTAACGTATAAACCACCACATACAATAAAGAAATCGGGTCGAACAAGTTTCCATAACCTACTCCGGAAAATTGGTAACAAATCTATGTAGAAACAAACGATTGAGATCTCTATGATGATACTATCCATACAGTGAAGTGGGGTTTGTGGAGTAACTCATCTCTTCTTGTCCCACTGCTTCCAATAGTCTTCTGTTTGCATTTCAGAAAGTCTTGACACAGTGCGATCAAATGCAAATATCTCCTCTTCCCCAGTGAAAATATTTGAGCTAGCATTTTCCTGTAAGTAGAATTGCACTGCATATGTACATCTTCGAATCAATTCAAGTGAATACTTATGTTTTATTTCAATGAAATAAATTATAGGTACTTAACTTACACCTATAGTGGTTTCAATTAGAAGCAAATTATTTATTTCTCGGTAATGTTAATTTATCGTTTGTATGAATGCATAGAGGTTTGTTTACCAGCTGAGGCCGTAAAGACAGCTAAGGCCTCTTCTTGAAGGAATGATCGCCCACATAGATGGGTCATGTCTGTAGAAATGACCTGATAATCTAACCTATTTTGTTCAGTAATTCTCTCGATCATAGTATTTTCTCTCGAGTGTTCAGTCTTCGCATGTATGTAGTTATTTTTCATTCTTTCAACATCTTTATTCTGTGATTAAAATTCAAAATTTATGAACTGTTGTACTCAGAGAAAAAATATTTCTATTAATCGCTTATGTACCTACCTCTCACCACTAAGACTATCAAGTTTGAAATCATCGAAGTAGTGAGTAAACCGTTGGAAAAGTACTAAACAAAAATAACTTGCCACAGATTAATCGTCTACAAAATATTAATTTATTTTCTAACAACCGCAGCAGTTTTTGAGCTCTTTTTAATATGAGAACTAAATAAAGTGGGCTGTACAATAATTTTAAAAATCGTTCTTGGAATTTCACCCAATTATTCAAAACAAATAGATGAGTGGATAAGTTGAAGGAGATTGGACGACTGGACCATGAACAAATAATGCTAGATTAATTTTTTATTTGAGCTTGCGCAGATCTGACTATCAACGTAAAATTTAAGCTTGTTAAAAGGATTTATGGACACAGAGACATGAAACTAAACCATGAGAGATATGAATCTATCACATAAAATGCGTGAGATAATTTTGCCTTGGGTCAAAACATTTTTTTTCATCTCTCAAAAAAGGGAAAAATGCGTCCGCTATTTATAGATAGATTTTGGAGCAATATAAATTTGAGATATATACCTATAATTCTAGAAAAAAATAAATCGTAATAAACACCTCTAATCTCCTTGCTCCAACTGATAGAATAGGTAACTTACCGATCCAGCAGTAATGTTCAAGTCATCCATAAGAACTCTGTGATCATCCTCACTTTCATGACTTCCGGCTTGGAAAAGTTCCTTCGTGGAAGTTTCAGCCGATATAACAACTCTAACCTGAAAATTCACGAATCAGCCATTTTGGTGGAATGTAAATTTGATTGGTATCAAGATAATGTTGGAACATGATATATAAGGACTATGATATCTATCGTTATTGGGATTCAGAAAACAAACTACTCGTACTTACTCGATTATCATACAATGTATCGATGAGAGTGATGAATCTCCTAGTTTCAGACCGCAGTTTCAAACTCAGAACTGGAACATCTCTTATCATAATAGTGTGGAAGGCTTGTGAGAGTGACAGGTAATCGCTTGCACCTAGAGGCTGAAATTTATTATATACCCATTACACGATTGTAAATCTTACGTAGAGTTGTTCTGAAAAGAGAATGCTTAATTACCACCGCATCTGTCAAAGACAGACTGGAGCTGGGAATGCCCCTTCACTACCCCCACACACCGCCTACTTCTCCACCTTCACTCATCTTCCGAAGCCTGCTCACCTGACTAATCGGCCAAAATCAGCTGTTTTTCCCATAATATGGGAAGGAATATTATTCCACTGCTGTTTTTCAACTAAATTCACAAAATCGGTAGGTGAGCAAGAGGGGGGTAGTGAATGAGGTATTCACACCTCCATCCTGTCTTCAACAGATGCGATGGTAACTAGACATCCTCTTTTTGGAACAACTCTACTTGTGATGTAGGCACCTACGTCAATTATCACCAACTAATGCCAGACTTCAGAATACAGGTAAACAGTATTTTAACGAATTTATTTTCTTGTTACTAACTTAATTTATACAACAATGGTTAAAGGGAAATCCAGTTGTTTTGATCAGTATTCGTAGGTGATGGCTTGATCGCCAAAACAATCTATTACAATTACCCTTAGTACACTATCAATAAATTTGTATTAATTTATGTAGAATCAGAGTAGGTAGATGGGTACCTACTCTTTTTATATTTGTAAATTGGCTGAACATCCATGATGGATGAAGGTTTGGTATAGTCCATTTCATCCACCTGTAGGTTTTCACTACTTCCCTCCATCAGTCATTCTAAACTGGCCATAATAAAGCAGAGTTCACATCTATTCGGAATTCTGTCATTCCATGAAAGCTTCAGGGTTGGAAGTAGTAGAGAGAAATGCGGGATTCCAGCAGGGTGTTCACAATGGGGGCAGGGCCGGATTGGAATCAAGATCACAGCAAATCTGCCGGTATGGAGGTAGGTGAGCGTTTGGTATCGAACCGAATCACCCAGCATCGATGTAACCGTTATTGAATCAAACTGCCGATTTTGCTCTGATCCCCCTTGGATAATCTATGTTGGACTTTATCCGCTAATGATGTGTATAGTTTAATAATATGGATGCTCGCATCTAAAAATACATAACACCAAGTAGTCAATCCTTTAGTACAAATTCAGATTAGTTGGACATATAGATTAGTATCGTAATTTGGAACCAATAACAGTTAAAACTGTTGGTTGCATGTAATTAATGCGAAGAATTGGTCAAATGATGAGAAAAACGAAGTTGATCTGTCCCAACTAATCTGCATTTTTACTAAGGGATTGCCTACTTGATGTTATGTAATTTGAGATGTGAGCATCCAGACCACCAAACTATACACATTATTAACGGGAAAGGTCCAATATAGATTATTCAAGCAGGACCTCAATGCTGGGGGATTCGATTCAATACCGAATGCTCACCTACCTCCAGACCGCCAGGTTTGCTGCAATCACGATTAGAATCCGGCCTGCCCCATTAGGGAGTCTGGAGGAACTACGAATAGAAATGGAGCACTGTGCATGCGCGCAAAATGCTAACGATTAGCGGTCCATTCGTTGTACAAATAGAAAAATCCAATTTAGAGCTCAAGGGAAGCACAAGTGCTACAGACGTTTAATTTCTACGAGATTCAAATTCAATTTTAGATCGTGAAAATGCGACCAGTATTCGAGCACAGTGCAGTACAACAACAACAGCTTCTGTCCTGCGCATATCATAATTGTGGCAATCCGGTAAAATATCTCATTTTTCGGATGTGAACAGTCTTTCCCAAGAGCGCTTCTCTGGCAAGATTCACACCATCTCTCCAACTGGCGCTAGGCAATCAGCAGATCAATCCACTTTGATGATCTGCGATTATCAAATGGAAAATTGTGAGTTCGAAGAGCAGGATAAAGGATGGGTAATTATTGAGTAAATGTAACGGTTTTTACCCTGGCACAGAGTTCTTCAAAGGTTGTGTCTATGACTTGACCACAAGTTTTCTTGAAAGTCACGTTTCGTCCTCTTATGGTTAACGTTCTAGGTCGAATAATGTCATTCTCCATGGAGCACAGCATTTTGAAGATTTTGTCCATTTCTCGATCGGCATCTATATCTGATTTTCTGGGGAAATATAGAAATTGATAACTTAAAGGTACTTGGCAAACAACACAGCATATTATGCAAGAATTCAGGGCATCAAAAATGAAACCTCTTAGCTAGATTGTAAATAATATTTCGGTTTACCTATATCTATATACCAAAATTTCCATGAGTTCTTAGTTAATTTAAATTTTAAAATTGTAAAGCCATTACTATAGCTTCATTTTCTTTAATAAATTTGCTAAAAAGAGAAAAGAATGAATAGTTTAGGGAAATCCCATAGGTAGGTACAATGTAAATTATGACCCTATGTACCTGCATTACACTTACACAAAATAAATTCGGTCTTTCCCTTCAGACGACCTGGTTCTGTAGTCGATTCCTGAGTCTAATGATACAACATCGCAATGATCTTTGAGTACTTTTATGAAGGGTACGAAATTCGACCGTTGGAGCCCATTCTTATAGAGTTCGTCTGGGTGTCGATTGCTTGTAGCTATGACCACGACACCACAGGAAAAAAGCTCAGTAAACAGTCGTTTGAGAATCATTGCATCAGCTATGTCTGTTACCTGAAACGAACATACAATTTCTTACATATCCTAATTTGCTGCAATTTGGTGCTGTACTTCTGAGTGTATAACTTTGTGACATATTAGAATGTTATGAGAATTAATCGATTTTGTGCTGCTTATTAATTGTATAATCAAGAGCTGATTACATACCAACAAAATGGTTTACTAGCAATATTGTCAACTCAGATAAACTTATAATATTAAAATGCATAAAACCGACCTGAAATTCGTCGAAACATATCAACCATGACTGATTGCTAATGTCTTCAGCTATTGGTCGGATCACGTCGAAAGGCTGGGGTTTGGAGGTTTGGTTTCGAGAGATCGTTTTCTTTAGTTCGTGAATTCTCGTGTGCACATCCAGCATAAAAGAGTGGAAATGGACTCGTCTTTTTCTGGGCATCTAGAAACCACCAATCAGGAAATATGAGACCCAAATCAGCATTAAATTTTTTTCTGGAAGGAATTTCTTCATCATGTTATAATTACATAATTATCTGAATAATCATTAACACGTCGTAGAATTCAGTAGACTGGCCAGCCTCTGACAAAGTCATTTTATCTTAACTACTAGTAAACAAATGTTAGGGAAAATATTAGGAAAATATGACATCTTCATCAGAAAATCATCTGCCAACAGTTCATCATGGCAATGGAGTTGAAGAACTGATATAGGTAGGTAGTACATATATGTCTATCTACCGTTGAACTTTTTACTAAAATGAATATATTCATTTTAGTAAAAAGTTCAACGGTAGATTGTGAAGGGATTTCTGATGGATCTCCAACTACACTCATTTTTATGTGACATTCAATACTTATATAGTTATACATCTACGGTTTTTATAATTCGATGGGGTAAATATTAGCCATTCAAACAACCATACAAGAAATCAATGTAATAAAGCCGTTGATGGTTTTCCAATCATCCACACAATCATAACCAGGTAAAGCAAAATATTCTGATTTATTCAAACCCTCCCCCAAAGCACACATTAAGTACATACCTTGCAACAAGCGTAAAAGAGATCCATCAACATGGTCTTTCCTCCACCAACAGCGCCGTACAAATAAATTCCTTTGGGCGAGTCACTTACATTCCGTCTACCAAAAATCTTTGAAAATACTGTAGTTTTCGCAGGCTCATAATTCTGCAAATTGCTATGGACTTTCTCCAACTCTTCCACTACCCTCTTTTGGTGTTTGTCTTCAGTCAATTCTCCTGATTTGATTTGTGCATTGAGCAATTCCGTGGGATTCAGGTCTTCATCATTGATGAAATGAGTAGTGGCTTCGTGCAAATTCTGAGATAGTAAACGAGCTGAAGGGGGCTTCAAATATCCTAAAACACTGACTGCAGAGCTATCCAGAATCCTCAGATGAGTTTTTTTGAAATTACTCAGCACTATAGCAAACCTAATCATGTCTACACTTCTCACTAGGAATTTAATACTGATTGAAAAACTAAAAATAATTATAGTCTAGTAGGCTCTTACACTATCACAGCACCGCAGCCTTCAGGTCACAAAAAAACGGTAAATTTGTCTCACCATGTGGAAGACGGATGTCAAAGAGTAGATACGCAGAATTTTGAAATGCTATTCTTGTGAAAGAGGGTCATTCCGCCTCACCTCGATTCCCATAGGCGAATTTTGGTCTGTGAGGTCAGATTTGAATCCGAATGGCAAATCGCGAAGGGTAACAAGAGTTTGGAAGGTTACGAAGCAAGGTTGACAGTCAGCTGTCACCTTGGCGCAATTTCTTCCTATTTCCGTGGATGGAAGTGGTGGTGGTGGTACAGAAGTGGTACTTCTGTTTTCCTTGTCTTCTTTTCATGTCGGACATAAGTTTTGTTCGCTGAGGCGATTGGCAGCGACTTGCAAACCACTTCAAACTCATTGGAGACTGGTGAAATGCGCGACTTTAGCCAACTTTCAAATGATTTCAAACTGGTTGGGGATTGATGTCCATCCATTTTATACTTGAATGTTTGGGAAAAATACTGAGAGGCATGAAACAGTGGCTAAAATTTGAATGATTTCATTGGCTGCTGCGAGTTTGGAATGGAGGGGGCACTCAGTCAGAAAGTGGTCAGCTAGAAAAAGCTCTGACCGATTTGGAGATCCGCATCGGGTTGGAAACCGGTTTGGAAACCTCTGCGAACAGGCAGTTACCGAGGGTGGGGGGAGCTCTGATGATCAGAGAACACATCGAACACCTCAAGTGGGTCTCAAACTGGTTTGGTGGCCTCAGCGAACAAATATATAATGTTCTTTTTGGTCCTTTTCCGTTATACCCCCCCCCCCCCCCCCCACCAGTCAATTTGTCTTCAACACGCCCGCCCGATGTTTCTAGGCATTCCTTCTTACTTAGATTACATATTTACGTAGAATTGGTGACGATTTATTTCACCACGAGCTGTGGGAAGAACTATATTATTAAAAAAAAAAAAAAAAAATAATAATAAGGAAAAAAAGAATGATTGTGTTTTCAGAATTGCCAATGTCGGTGAGGATTTGTTAAAACTAATTGGCGTGGTTGTGGTTTGATTGCCTCCACATGAATTCGCACAAATAGAATGCACATGAATTCGCACAAATAGATCAGAATGCTGTGTATAGGTTGGTGGTCTGGATTCTCGCAAGCTCACATCTCAAGAATACATAACATAATCTAAGTCAGAAGTAATGCCTAGAAACATCGGGCGGAAGTGTTGAAGACAAATTGATTTGGGGGGGGGGGGGGGGGGTTCTATAATTGTGGATTTTCGAGTATAGATAATATTATTTATACTCAAAGGATTGGATAGAGATGTAATCTATTAATGTGGTGAAATCCACCCCCTCTTGTCAACAGCCCTTTTCAGGGCTACCAAAAAGAGGTAGATACAACATAAAAATATTTACAAGACGTCGAATTATAACTCCGTCAAACAAAATATTTCACCAGAGAGAAAATACTAAATTCTCTCCCAAAAGTGAAATATTAAAGAATAACACACAAGGCGACCTCCCCAAACATTTACTGGGCGAGAGAGATGCGACAAACATCTCGAAACAAGTCGCCTTGAATGAGAAACCTCAAACAGGAAAACTCAAGGTCGTTCAGCCACCCCCGGGGACCCCGTCACAGCGACGGACGCAGGGAAACCACCTCGGAAGACCAACTCAGCTATCATATGCACAGATACTGAGAAAACGCTATGCGAACCAATGAGATTGCACAGTCGAATTTATGAAATTAAGCGGACCAACCAGGAGGCGGCAGGAGGCGGCCACCTCCCTATAAATACCCCGCTGGGAGCCCTCCGAATTTCATTCCACTCTCCGCTCTCGACGACGACACACTCTGAAGTACAAAGAATTCTACACGCTCTACGCTGACGAACCTTCTGCCTTACGAAGTCATCTCAAGAACGGTTTCCTACTGCTTTCTACAAGCCAGAACTTCTCTCCACACAGATTTCGCATTGGCATCTACGAGTCCAGTGATTATTCATCCTGCTCATTGCCCAACGTAGTTCATCTGTCAGGACGCCACCCGGTGCAGCTATCGATATTCTCTTTAGCTCGCACGCCCGAGGGACGTTCCGAGCCGTGTCGCCCGGGTTTCGTAGCCTTAAGCTCGTAACCGACCGCTGTGGGCACGCCGGTAAATTACTCAGCTCCTCCGCTCCAATTTACCGTCTAAGGAAGCCTTTTTCAAGGCTACGAGGTAGGACCCTGACATCCGAGCATTGGAAAGACGCTCTGTCAAGCGAGTCCACCTCCAAAACCCTCTATTTTTCACACATAGAGGCATCGAAACGAGCAAAAACTCGATCATTTCGATGGAACGTCGGCCTTCCTACTTCCCCTTGCAAGGGGAGGTGGACGACGGCGAAGCCGGGCCGAGTAGCCCACGTAGTGCGCCCTACCGGCCACACGGCGAGTCCGCTGAACCCAGCGACAGCGCAAGGCGCGACCCTCACGTCCGGATCGCCTTCTCGCCCGACGTATTCGTTCGAGAAACGTTCGAACAAGCCTCGCCTATACAAAAGATCGAGGAAACCTTTCAGACTCGCTCTGAAGCCGATCATTACGATTCGACCAAGCTGTCCGAATACCCACGATATTCGACGCAGGCTTACCCGGCCGATCCGAGTGTCAAATACACTCCAAATGTACAAAAACCGAAGGATACTTTTCAGTACCTCAACCAAGCTCAACATATTCCCCTTTCAGATATAAATCTAAGGCCGGAATATTACAAAACGGCTCAGTACCAAACTGATCGAACCCAGCACTTTCTACGCGAGCCCAGCGCTCCACGCGACTGCGACACGAACTATCTCCACTTTCAGTCCGCCAAACCAGTCGACCTTGGCGGATCCGCCCGCATTCCTCGCGGGAATGACCCGGAGACCAACCCGCATAACCGGGATATAAATGTCCGACTTGGCCTACCTACGCCAAGTAAAACATATCTAAATCCACTACAAATGGTGACCCCGCCTTTGAACAGGCTCAACACGGAGCATTTCGTTCCCTCTTATGAAGCTAGTGGATTTCAGGGAACCACTGCGGGCGTGCGACCCCCGCCGGGCCTCTACGCCCCACATCTCACGCAACATCCCTCTACACAAGGTGGTTTTCAAGCACTTTTAGAGGAGATGGGAGATTATCAAAAACCAATCTTCCAAAAGAAGAATATTGATCGTGCACTCGCCGAGTTCGATCAATACTGCGTGCGAAAACACCTGAGAACGCAAAACGAATGCTTCTCAGCTATATACAAGTGGGTACCAGAAGAAATGAGGGAAGCTATCGACTCAGCTTACCTCACGGCACCCCACGCACCCTACGAAGAGGCCAAACAGCGCCTCCAGCGAGAATATGGGTTGTCCTTACAGGACAGGCTCCTCGCACTCGAGGACCCCGCGTCTCTCGCCAAAAAACCCAGCACCAAGTACCACGAAATGTACTCGAAAGCTGTTGGGTACTTTTCAGAAGCTCTCATCACTCAAAAGTGGATCGAGACTCTACCCATCGAAGCACGAGGTATGGTCGCAGCTCAGCCTACCACGACCTCCCGGCTCGACCTAGCTGATACGCTACACGCGTACAGAACAGAGAATACCTCTCTGAACATACGAGGAGTAGAATCTACTCCGAAACCCATAAATACTGGTTTCAAAAAGGCCCTCTCGAAACAAGCTGAGTTCAAACCCCAACCAGTGGAGAGTAAGCCTCACAAACCGATGGCCTATGTCTGTCGAAACCACGCACGTTTCGGTAACGAAACTCGCAAATGTGCAGACCCAGAACACTGCACTTGGAAGACAAACACTGCTTCCAAAACTAGAAAAAAGGCTGCGTCTATAAGCCGGCCTAAAACCCGGGTTTCTACCGAAAATACTCAGCAGTCGGTACAAGAAAGTACCATTCCAACCTCCGACACAGAAAGTTCGGAAAACGAATAACTGCCAGCGTATCTGAGCCTATACGCCGGCAGTCTACTGAGTATAAAAGGCTTTTTTTCAAGTGCAAACTAAATGGCACTGAATTTCTCATTGACACGGGAGCAGAAGTGAACATTCTGCCCCACAATGTCACAAAAAAATTGGGCTTGAAAATTCTGAAGTCCAACGTTAAGCTCACAGCAGCTAACGGAGCCCCTATAGACACACTAGGGCGAGCTGACACAACAATTAACATCGGCCTCGGGAACATGACCACCGAGTTTATGATCACGAAAGTTGATCTAGCGATCCTAGGTATTCCATTCCTCGAGTCTTGGGATATCGGAATACGGGTCAAACACAAGTACATTTATAAAGATAAAATCAAGTGCTATGCCGATCAAAAAATAGCTGCAGTCATGAACAAAAAGTTCACTGACGAACAAATAGCAGCTACTATCCCTCATCGTGACAATACCCCTCAACCAGAGGTCGTGCAAATCACGGAGGACGAAAACATTCGCTCTATCATTGACAAATACAATGATAAAATGAGCAAAATTCAAGGTAAATGGAAAAACAACGGGGTTTACCACCGTATAACCACGGAAGGAACACCAGTACACTTCCGAGCAAGACCCATGGCGGGCGAGAAACGGGCTCAAGTCAAAAGTACTTTTGACAAAATGCTTTCAGAAGGCATAATTGCACCATCGGATTCCGAATGGGCATCCCCGTTACACTGCGTGCCAAAAAAAGACGGGTCATGGAGAATCACCGGCGACTACCGTTTCCTCAACGCGAAAACGAAGAAAGACGCCTACCCTCCTCCTCACATTCGCTCTTTCCAAGCGAATTTACATGATACGCAAATCTATTCAACAATAGATTTAGAATCAGCGTATTATCATATTCCGATGCACCCAGATGACGCTCATAAAACTGCGATTATTACACCTTTCGGTCTTTATGAGTTTAAGAAAATGAGCATGGGTTTGGCCGGAGCGGCTCAAACATGGCAAAGATACATGGACACCATCATGCGAAAATTTGATTTCGCATTTGTATACCTAGATGACATCCTGGTGGCTTCTAAGAATTATAACGAACACATGAACCACCTCAGACAAATTTTTGACAAACTAGGGGAACACGGACTTCGAGTAGGTTTTGATAAATGCATTTTTTCAAAACCTACCGTCGATTTCCTAGGTTTCACTATCTCGAAGGAAGGGATAATTCCTAAACGAGATAAAATAGACGCCATAGAACAATTTCCTAGGCCAGTAGACGTACGAAGTCTACGCAGATTCCTAGGTATGTGTGGTTTCTACCGAGCATGCTCAAGCAAATTCGCTCACACGGCACAACCTCTGTATGACTCCATTCAGTCAAACAAAAAAAATGACAGAACACCTATCGAATGGACATCAGAGAGAGGAAAAGCTTTCAACAGCTTAAAGCAAGCAATGATCAAAGCAACATTGCATAACATTGCTCACCCACACCCTACGGCGGAGTGGAGATTAGTCTGTGACGCATCCGACACACACATCGGAGCGGCACTAGAACAAGAAATTACAGACAAACATGGCTCGAAATCGTACCAACCATTGGGATTTTTCAGTAAAGAAATTCCAGAACAATGGAAGAACAAAGCATCGTTCGACAAGGAAATGTTCGCCGTTTACCAAGCGTGCATTCACTGGCACAACGACTTGGACGGCAGATCTTTCCATATTTGTTCGGATCACAAGCCTCTGCTAGGCACGATGCTTAAGAAAAATGCACATTTTTCTAAAATGAGATTAAGATGGCTAACATACATCTCTCAAATGACGAGTGATATTCGTCATATACCCGGAGAGAACAACGTCGTCGCCGACGCACTCTCCAGACCCTTCGATCCGGTTGAAATTCAAACGAAATCGATTTCAACCCAGACGGACGAGGGTCCACCCATAGCCGAAATTTCGAAAATTACGGCTGCAATAGAATGCAATCTTCTACTGCACATTTCAAATTCACAAATTCGTTCTCCCCCTACCGCGGAGGACAAATTGAAACTCACACGAGTTGAATTCTCTCAAGGAGAAATTTGGTGTAACCTAGACCTAGGACACCCTAGACCTTATATTCCAAACGAAATAAGGGAAGAAATAATAAGCCAAATTCACAATTTGGGACACCCAGGTATACACTCTACAGTGTATAAAGTTAAACAACGATATTTTTGGCACGGACTCCGTGCAGATGTCTCAAACTGGGTCCGAGCGTGCGAAACTTGCCAACGAGCAAAAATCACGCGCTCCGTGAAGCTCCCTTACTCAGAATTTGAAACGGCAAACAAATTTTCACACGTACACGTTGATATTACCGGACCCTTACCTTTAGCTAAAGGAGGGAAACGTTACATTTTGATGATGGTTGATAGAGCAACGGGTTGGCTAGAGGCAGTCCCTCTTAACAACATCGAAACAACCACAATCACTAATGCCTTTATCAATATTTGGGTAGCTTCAAAGGGCGTACCTAAATACATCACAAGTGATCAGGGCACTCAATTTGAATCAGATCTGTTCAATTCCATTATGGAACGTCTCGGAGTAAAACATACTCACACGTTACCATACAAACCATCAACAAACGGAATGGTAGAACGCAGAAATAGATCTTTGAAAGAGGCTCTCAAAGCTCAAAACGAAAATTGGCTCGACGCACTTCCCAAAGTTCTACTCGCCATGCGTACGGCAGTAGACCCGGCAACCGAAACTACGCCTTTCCAAAAAGTTTACGGAATTGACGTACCACTCCCAGGAGACATTTTCGTAACTTCTACGAACCTTTCGGAACCTCTTTTCTTCCGGCCTACGCATATTAAACATAATAATACGAAATATGCCGTAAACATGCCCAAAAATTTGGATACATGTACTCATGTCTATATCAGAGTGCCCACACAGCTCACCTCTCTGCAATGTCCTTACACGGGACCATTCAAAGTGGTGAAAAGAGATAAGTTTTCGGTTACAGTGCAAATTGGCGAACATACTAAAAAAGTTCCCAAACAGCAAATCAAACCAGCTTATACTCTACACTCGGAAGCAGCTGTATCTCAAGGACAATCTGTGTCACAAAATCAGACAGAAAGTGAGGAGAAAACTCCCCGAAAATCTGCCAGAAGGCACGTCCCCTCTACCAAATTCGACGAGAGGTGGGTAACGGCGCTCGAATCACCCCAACCGGCGTCGTCGTTATTAACACGACGTCTTGGGAGGGCCCCTGTGGTGAAATCCACCCCCTCTTGTCAACAGCCCTTTTCAGGGCTACCAAAAAGAGGTAGATACAACACAAAAATATTTACAAGACGTCGAATTATAACTCCGTCAAACAAAATATTTCACCAGAGAGAAAATACTAAATTCTCTCCCAAAAGTGAAATATTAAAGAATAACACACAAGGCGACCTCCCCATACATTTACTGGGCGAGAGAGATGCGACAAACATCTCGAAACAAGTCGCCTTGAATGAGAAACCTCAAACAGGAAAACTCAAGGTCGTTCAGCCACCCCCGGGGACCCCGTCACAGCGACGGACGCAGGGAAACCACCTCGGAAGACCAACTCAGCTATCATATGCACAGATACTGAGAAAACACTATGCGAACCAATGAGATTGCACAGTCGAATTTATGAAATTAAGCGGACCAACCAGGAGGCGGCAGGAGGCGGCCACCTCCCTATAAATACCCCGCTGGGAGCCCTCCGAATTTCATTCCACTCTCCGCTCTCGACGACGACACACTCTGAAGTACGAAGAATTCTACACGCTCTACGCTGACGAACCTTCTGCCTTACGAAGTCATCTCAAGAACGGTTTCCTACTGCTTTCTACAAGCCAGAACTTCTCTCCACACAGATTTCGCATTGGCATCTACGAGTCCAGTGATTATTCATCCTGCTCATTGCCCAACGTAGTTCATCTGTCAGGACGCCACCCGGTGCAGCTATCGATATTCTCTTTAGCTCGCACGCCCGAGGGACGTTCCGAGCCGTGTCGCCCGGGTTTCGTAGCCTTAAGCTCGTAACCGACCGCTGTGGGCACGCCGGTAAATTACTCAGCTCCTCCGCTCCAATTTACCGTCTAAGGAAGCCTTTTTCAAGGCTACGAGGTAGGACCCTGACATCCGAGCATTGGAAAGACGCTCTGTCAAGCGAGTCCACCTCCAAAACCCTCTATTTTTCACACATAGAGGCATCGAAACGAGCAAAAACTCGATCATTTCGATGGAACGTCGGCCTTCCTACTTCCCCTTGCAAGGGGAGGTGGACGACGGCGAAGCCGGGCCGAGTAGCCCACGTAGTGCGCCCTACCGGCCACACGGCGAGTCCGCTGAACCCAGCGACAGCGCAAGGCGCGACCCTCACGTCCGGATCGCCTTCTCGCCCGACGTATTCGTTCGAGAAACGTTCGAACAAGCCTCGCCTATACAAAAGATCGAGGAAACCTTTCAGACTCGCTCTGAAGCCGATCATTACGATTCGACCAAGCTGTCCGAATACCCACGATATTCGACGCAGGCTTACCCGGCCGATCCGAGTGTCAAATACACTCCAAATGTACAAAAACCGAAGGATACTTTTCAGTACCTCAACCAAGCTCAACATATTCCCCTTTCAGATATAAATCTAAGGCCGGAATATTACAAAACGGCTCAGTACCAAACTGATCGAACCCAGCACTTGCTACGCGAGCCCAGCGCTCCACGCGACTGCGACACGAACTATCTCCACTTTCAGTCCGCCAAACCAGTCGACCTTGGCGGATCCGCCCGCATTCCTCGCGGGAATGACCCGGAGACCAACCCGCATAACCGGGATATAAATGTCCGACTTGGCCTACCTACGCCAAGTAAAACATATCTAAATCCACTACAATTAAGTTTGTCAACATTTTACATATGGTCCAATTTCTCTGATCAGCTGCTGTGAAGTTGAGTGGTCGGCATGGATCTGGGCAACCCTAGCAACGGGATACGAAGAAGTGCATAGGAATGAGGAGACCTGGAGAGTTGATGCAGTGTGGGGTTTCAGGACGGACACGTTGGAGATGTGGAGAAAAGATTACAGGTCAGTGAACGGAGCTGGGGAGTGGACCAGAGCCATTATAGAAAACCCAAAAATGGAACCATGGTTCAGAAATATGAAGAGCTCAAAATATGAGGGACACAGGTGAATCGAATACTGTTCGGGAAGGAGATCCTGAACAGGTTCAAGTACATCACCAACCAGGCACCTTCACCATATCTTGGCAGAAGGATGCCGTCTGATGAGGGTATTGATGATGTCAGACACTTAATACTGAACTGGGGGATGACATTGGCCCTGGTGGAACGTGACCTGGGAGGATGATGGATCACCTGGGGAAGGCGATGAAATACCAGGAGTTGATGATAAGGAAAGTATGGAAAATGAGGGAGGCTGGAATACATTGGTGATGAAGAGGAACAGAGGGGATTGGTTGAAGGAATACATGGCTAGAAGAGAAAATAAGGACATGGAAAAGGAGGACAATTATTAGTGTCAACAAGGGACAATCAAGCCCGCTGACAGGGAATAGATTCAACCAACCAATCGCCTGTACACATACGCACACAGAGTAGGACGTCTCCGGAAAACGCGATCTACCGCAGTGAGTGCCAACCGAGCGGTACTAACAAAATACCTATTCCTGCTCAGAATATCTGCTTTTGAGCTGTTGTCTGAAGAATCTGTTAGTAGCGCTGGCAATCCGTTCTTTTTGGTAGAACGATTTGATTCAGTTACTTGTTTCCTTTTTTGAATACAAAGACATTTGTATATGAGGAAGAGGAACAGTAGGTTCCCACTAGATATTTTTGGATGGATTGATATATGTAGGGGTAGTTCTTTAGGTTGTTAAGGTCTTCAGTGTCAGCAGTCATAAGGTAAAGCACCGAACTTCTTAACTGATGGCCTTGAGTTCAATTCCCCAAAGTCAGGTTATTTTTTTTCGAAATTTGAAACATATTTGAAACGATACGGATTAGATTTTGATGAATGACTTTTATTTGAATTTAAAAGGTGGTTCTCCAAATGTGACCTCAAACAACTGGATTTATACCTGGTGGGGAACCCACAATAAAAACACTGAAATTATCCATAAGGGATAAGGGGCAAAACAGGGTAAATCAAACGCTGGAATCACAGAATACAGGCTGGAATGGGAGATTTCCAATGACCACCCTGACACCGGATAAGAGCTGTTACATTGAGCAAGAGCAGGAGAATCAACAACCGGTATTCGGAGCAGGAACAGGTATTCGGTTAGAACCGCTCGGTTGGTATCCCCGCGGTAGATCGCGTTTTCCGGAGACGCTTCTGCTCATAGTTTACGAGTTTACGTTAAAATACGCCTATCTAAGTATCTACTCATGTAGGGTGTTGTTATCACTGTCAGTCAACCATTATTATAAATTAAACGTTATTATAATATTAATTGAATTCGTTAAATGAACTAGCTGTCACGTGTTGATGTAACCGATTGTGATCCAGAGGTGATTCAAGTTAGCTTAGTTATTCGGTAGATTTTCATCTTACAAATTGACATGTTTCTTCTATCATCATGCGTCCTTATCAGCGTATTGAATTCTTGTTTACCAGTTTTGATGGAAAAAGTAAGCAACCATGCATATCAAATAGTTACCTTTTAGTTATGAATACCTATTTGTTAACAATATCCAACGTAGAAGTACCTATATGTACTTATGTATTGTATTATTTTTAAGTACCTCTATAGAATCGATTAATCACAGTAGGTATATAGCAAATTTACATATTTATGACACCAATGTTTTAAATAATAATAGTATTCATAATTAATCTAAATCTTTAGGAAATCGTGTATACCCCGAATGGCTGTAAAGTTTATGCTAAAGCCAGATAAAAAAGTGGTTACCTAAGTTTTGAAATCCGGGCTTTAATTTCAAATTTTAAAAGTATTTTGGTTAGTTATTACTTTTGATAACTAACCTTGACCAAGGAGGAAAATTCTTTGTTTTTATTGCTCACTTTCTGTGGTTTCTTGTCAAACCTCCTACTTAGTACCAACCAGTGGTAAGGAACTAAATAAAATTTGGGAGTGAGATGTATTGGAAAGCTCTCAGGGAGGGGATTTTGGGCACCAAGCACGGAAGCCTGTTGGCTTATTGTACTTTCCTGAGAGGTTTACGTTTAATCATCGAGACTCAACCCTTAAGTGAGGGATGCGAGGCCGTTGATTAATTATTCCCTTTGGGGTTTATCCCCCAAAGAGTTCAAATCTGCGATAGGTGGGCGTAGGGTGGGACTCTTAAAGATTATGTGGGACGTTTTTCGACAATCGAAAAGGCTTCGTGGCGGATTGGATAAAATAACCATCCTTGGTTCGAACCCTAGATGGCAGTTTTTTTGGAGGTTAATGCACATGTAAATATGTACATTTACACCTGTTCATACCAGGGTAGGTGAGGCCTGTAGGTTTGAGGATGGCCAATATATTTTTGGAAGTATCAAACTTAAGGATAATATGATTAGGGACGTCAAGAGATTGGCATGGGTGGGGGTGGTGCGCTTCCCCAACGATCTTTTTCTAATGTCTAAAACAATCCGAAAATACATGCCTCGACTTGCTATCTAAGCTTTCGTCCATATCTCGATATCTCTGATCACCAGCCTATTCTTTACTTTTTTGTAATGAGTAGTCAAGCCAAGTTTCTTGCATTTGTTTAGCCATTTGGAAAAGATGGTTGGGGACGTCTAGAGATGGTTATGAACAGGTGGGGGCGCGCTGGACTTCCTCAATAATCTATATTCAATGGCTAAGAAAATCCAAAAAGGCTCGGCTCGACTACTCACTATGAAAAAGTCATGAGAATTAGCTGTGAATAGTAATAAAGGTGACCAGCGTTCCCAACGGAGATTGAAGGAACTTGGTTACTTTGTATTTGAACACCCAGTGTTGGTGTTGGCATTTTTTAGAAATCATTTTTGGCAAATAAATTTATAAAGTTCTGTTAAGTGTTCAAACTGTGCCATTCTCACCAAGCAATGGAATAAGACAGAAGATAGTAGAATGGGGACAGGCGGGAAGGAGTTTGACACGTCTACTTGCACTCTCCGTGGTGAGCAGTGTGAAACTGCTGCATGTGGCAGAACCTTGTTCTCCTGACTCCCACCAGATGACACTGAACCAACACACTTGCTGGCAGGCCCCTGTTCTCGCCTATTTTGTTATTTTTACAAAAGCGATTTTCATTGCTGCTACAACCGTGCACTTTGAATCTTCTGCAATGATGTTGTGTTCTTATTGTTTACCTACCTATTTGATTATGAAATGGAGCGAACCACCACCTGTTAGTTGTAGACTTAAAGTAATGTGGCAAAGTCTGTGGGGGGTATGGTACAAGGCTTATTATTAGGAATAATGAACCAAATTAATTATGTACGAATTGAAGGCAAGTTAACTAATCACTTACGGTTCAAAAATGACTACCACAAAGACATCCAGTGTAGAAGAAGGAAAGTAGCCCATCCCAATCTTCAAAAATATCAGTTGGGGGAAAAAAATGCATTTTTGAATAATGCTCACAAATAGGCTATTTTCAAATGTTTGTAAACTTCGGTATGTTGAACAGCCACGGATATATCACCACGATTTTGATAATTTATAGGAAACATTCAGTTTGGGGCAATGGAGAAGATTGGTGGAGGGTGGGAAAGTGGTGGACGGTTACAAAGTAGTTCGAAAGTTCACTATCCCTCTCCGCTGCGGTAATGTCAAGCTCATGCTCTTTCCTGCCTCAAAATGACTGAGCTGCTGCGCCCTGGCCATTATGCTGTAGATATATTTGGAACTGTGATTTAAAAGGCTGTGCGCAGCAGTCGACCGATGTCCAGCTGTAAGACCTTCTGTTGGAATATTTATGTTGCTAATGTTCTGCTTACAGTTAATTATCCTGTTGCTCGTGAGAGGCTATTAGAGTGCACTCTACTGGACATCAGTTGCACTGGAATAATGATGTTTAGGGGTTAGCTTTCGATAAGTTTCTCTTGTTTTTTATTTTTTAGGACAAAATTTGTTTATATCAAAGAATTTGATAAAGCATATTCATGAACTATCCTACTGCAATGTAGCTGATCGCCTCTTCAATTTAATGATTTAAGCTGAGGTAGTTTTTTTTATCTGCATACCCATGATCTGTGTAAATGGGCTATTCATTACAGCCAAAATGAACCTTTTTTTTTTTTTTTTTTTTTTTTTCTATATTATTTTTTTTTTTTTTAATAATAACAAATTTATTTAATGTAACATTATTATGGGAAATTTTCTGAAGATGGGGATTTCGGAAGAGTTTGTATGAGGCTGTTAGCTGTTTTAGCATGTTGGTTTAGAAGTTCTTCCGACCTTCCCTCTAAACGCAGAACTTCTTGTTGGGCTACTCCGTCAGTAGTAGAGTAGCTGCCCCATCCTCCAAGCCCAGGCTTCTTATTGCCCTCCTTGTTCCCCTGAGCCGAAGGTTCACTGCTCGGATGATGGAGAACTGGGTTTTCACCCTCACCCAAGAACAAATTTGTGAATATGGGCGAGACCACTTGTCTGCAAGGACTCCCGCCATCCTCTTCAAAAACCTATCATATTCCTGGTGGAGAGCTCCGTCACACGAACATATCAAAGGCGTGAAGGATCCTCTAAGGTCTTCAGCTGCTCGATTGTACTTTGCATGCTTGGTGTGAGCTGCGTTTTGCGAGATAGTTGGCCATTCTTGGGATGAGTAAGAGACGGCGTCAGCATTTATGATGCGAGTATCAAAAAACGCCGGTCTCTCGCTGTCCCACACGCCATGAATTTTTATATCCGCAACTATACCTGGCATCCCTTCGTCATTGACGCGTAGAACTGGCTCAGTCGTGACGCCGCCCCACGCAAGGTTAGCCATGAGGGCACATTCATCCCTGACATTGTCGTGACCTCGTTTTACTAAACCTCCCTTTTTACAATTGAGGGCGTGATTAATGTCCATTGACTCTCCACATCCGTCGCAGGAGACTGGCAAGCCATAAGGCTCAAATCCGTACCGCACTGACAGAGCATCATGAAACTGTGATTTGGACAAATCAAAGTTATCTGCGGCCAGTGGTATAACCGTGAGCCATTGGGAAGCATCTCTGGATCTTCGGATGGCACGCTGGTGTTTTGGAGGTAGCTCATTGATAACTTTTTCCCCTCTGACCGCATCTGTTGCCTTTCGCAAAGATCTATCTTCATTGAGGACTGCCCTGACTAGTTCACAGTGCCTGTGCGTGTCTAGCTCTGAACCTCCTTTTATACATTCAACTAAAAGGCTTGTGGCTCTTCTGAAGATGGGAAAGTCATTTATTGCGGACCTCACTGGGTTGTTTACTGCAAGGCCCCCCACTTTGGCGGGTAGCTCTATCAGGTTGTGAAAATGCTCTCCCAAGTCTCTACCCAACACTGCTCCAATGAACTTTTGTCGTATTGTATCCTTCAGAGGAATGTATTCGTTTTCACAGCTTAGAATCACTCTTTGGGTGAATGCCCATTCCCTTTGAAGAGATTTAGTGAATGCAGTATAGGCTGCCTGTGGACTCCTTTTTGCTGCTTCTGCCAGTCTTGTTACGTTTTCACTCCATCTACTAACTTTCTCTCTTACAAACTCTTGGCGAGAAAGTGCTGGCCCTACATAGCCACCCAGGAATTTGTGGGAATGAACGATCGTCAGGTTTAGCCCACCAAATAGATTTCTTGCTTGTTCTTCCATACCAGGCTTTATAACTAGGAAACTCTTGTTTGGCTCTGGAATGTAACCCCATTTAGGTCCTTCAGCTTCTAATTCAGCGAGCCAACGTCGTATGTCTGGAAGTTTGCCAATGCATGCCGAGTCGTCTGCATACCAGTTTTGCCTCACGTTACTGTTGCGTGCACGGAGCTTGCGGATTAGTGGCAGAGTTCCCACGGCATACATAAACATTCCCATTGGATCGCCTTGGGTGGTGCCTTCACGACTGAGTAGGACTGAATCACTCTGCCGAAAAAGGGTCTGGGGGTAGCCACGATATGTGTTAAAAAGGAACCTTGAGCATCGAGGCCATAAAATCCTTGAGTTCCAGAGTGTGAGAGGCCTACTTATTGAGTTGAACGCATTGGATGCGTCAATGAGAAGCAGACCCACCTGTTCTCCTTCATCAAACATCTCAGAAACAGCATGTATTGCCCCTTCAATACCAGAGCTAGTGCCTGCTCCTAGCTGGTCCGCTCCGCATTCTTCCTGAAGGTCCTCACTAGTCAAAAAGGCCATTGTTTTTGCACAGACACGTTGAAGTACCTCGCCGATACCGATAGGACGAACTCCTGGTTGTTTGTCAAGGGCTACTCCTCTTCTTGCTAGTAGTGCCTTGACCTTGCCCCATCCAACGATCTCATTCGCCAGTTTCCTGGTAAGTGATGCAACTGCTTCCCGAAGACGCCCACTGTGAGCCCCGTAACGTAATAGCATGCCCCTCCATTGCTCAGCATCCATGCCACTAGGTCCAGCACTCCCTCTCAGCCGATGTGCTGGTATCGCAATGTGGGCCTCAGTAATGTCGACATCCAACAGAGGCGGCAGCTGATCCACTTCTAGGAAGGTGTCTGGTTGGGGAATCATCTGGTCTGGATGTTTACTTTTTAGCGCTTCGAGGACCGTTCTGCCATCACTTAGCACTTTTTCGGGTTGCAGTACTCCACCTTCTGACCGATCAGTGATGAATCTCGTTGCTTGACGTATTCGTCCACTTAAAACAAGCCGGGTGAATATTCTTACCTTCTGGTCAGGATCTAGGTTTTGCATTTGGTATTCAAATGCAAAATGAACCTTGTATTCTATTAATCTAGCTTCTGTATTCCACCCCAATTTCCCTTTATCACTACACACTTTTGACCTAATGTAGTCAATTTCTTATCATAATTCTTGTTCTACAGATCATCAAACGCTTGGTTGGAGTCAGCCCCAAATCCCCACCTTCTGAAATCGAAAATCTTAGAAGGCAAATGGAAGAGGTCAACATGAAGGAGGATTTTGCCAAGTACGCCCGATTACAGAGACAACTCAACAAAATTAAAGATGAATATAAAGCTCAAGGTAAATTCAATGAATACACGTACTTATTAATTTCATCATTGTTAAAAGGGATGCTAATTTTAGTGTACTTGGTTAAAACTAAAATTAAAAAATAAAAAAACCTAGGTCTCGACTGGAGCACATTTATTTTATTCTTCATAAATCCCCCCCATAGCCGTACCTCCCGACATGGGTTGCGGAAAATTAGGTGCAGTCCTGAATGCGGATTCATCCTCTCTGTACCAGAAGGCAGCCCCGGAGGGTGGAAGGTCGGTATTGTTTGTTTCGAGGAACAATTCACTGTGAAGGTGCAACAATTCAAAAGCTTGCATTACAACTGCATTACTCTCGTCATGTGTTGTGTGAGCATGCCTTACTGCAACTGTAACATGTCTACGTTACATAAACTTACAAGTGAAATTAATAATGGGAAACCCAAATCTCTTGAGCGCTTGAGAACGCTCACTCATTTCAGAACTTGGAAGCGAGTGGTGTATCTGGGAGATAAAACATGTTTCTTTTAAAAATGAATACTATCAGTATTTGAAGATAGTCAAATTGCAAAAATAAAATCCAAAAACTTTACACATCTGAGAGCTAAATCCTCAATTTTGTTCCTCAAATTGACAGTTTAGTCATGGTTATGGTCAAAAGCAAACGTACGTTGGACCATAAATTATACATACAATGGAAAAAAACTTCAAGGTGAAATGATTTCTTGAGGGGTGCTCTATATCTGTGAGATAACCTAGAATGTCACCTATCTGACGAGATTTTATTAAATCGGCCTCATAGCTCATCTGGTTTGAGCGTTGTTACTAAACAGTAATTTCTCCTTTGTAATGAAGGACACTAGTTCGATTTACTCGTCGATGGTATCAAATATTCTTGGGCTGTAATAGTTGGTGCACAGCATTAAAAATAATACGAAACAATTAATCCATCTCAAGCCAAGACCAAGACTGTTAACATCACATTCCCTGATGTAGCATCTTTCACTTGATTACTGACTTGAGACAAAACATACACCATGACAATGATCTTGCTCGACTGTTAGGCGGGGCTTACACCTGACGGGAACGGGAAAACACCGTCCAGACGGACGGGGAAACACCGTCGCAGTGTTCCGCTTACACTTGCGCGGGCCCGTCTCTCCCACTCTGCATACCTCCATTTTTCAAACAACAAAATTCAAACAAATAACCGAAAAACGCCCGTCCCCGTCGGCGGCAGGTGTAGGACTAGAGATTCATTTCTACCTGTTGGCCACTCCCGGCGGGCCCGCCCCGTCGGACGGGCACCGAGCTCCCGCAACATGCGGCGGGCGAAATTTTCCCCGTCGCGGGGATCGCCCCGCTCTCGCTCAGATGTAAGTCGATACACTTATTTCTTCGTGTTCTCCCAAAATGCGGACTCGCCGAAAGGCGCGGGCCGGGCCCGTTCCCGTCAGGTATAAGGCGGGGCTTAGACTTCTTTCAGCGAGTATCTGCTGAGACTGCAGGCTGCATTTTCACTTCGCCATATATGACTTACCCTAAACCAGATTATACGGCTTTTATTGGACCCCAGGGACATGTTACAATCAAGGAAAACTCTCACAGTCGAGGAGGTTTGATTAAATCAGCCTCATAGCTCAACCCACTGTAACTAGAGAAATTTTTCCTTAGTAAGTAAGGAGGAACTCTGTCGAGGTATAAAATATTTTTGACACTAGCATAGTATCAGTTTTTGAAGATGGTCAAATTGTAAAAATAAAAATATAATAAACTAAAACCAGTAGCGTTGAAACGTGCGGTATCTGAGAGCTAAATCCTTAATTTTGTTACTCAAATGGACATTTTAGTCATTTTTATGGTAAAAAACAAACTAAGTGGGACCATAAATTGTACGCAAAATGCCAAAAAAAAAAAAAAAAAAAAACCTTCAAAGTGGAATAATGTTTTGAAGGTTGAGCTGTATCTGTGTGATGAAAACCTGGAATAGGAGGTCTATACCTATCTGACCACAGTTGTAAGAATACCTTATTGTAACGATGCGTCGTTCCCAAGATTCAGTTTTGAAGGAGTCCAACGAGCAAAAAGATTGAGGCAGACTCACTGTGGTGCGGTATGCAAAATGGTTGGTGACTTCGAACCTCTCCATTTCATTGGTGAAGCAATGTGACTAGGATGCTTTAGGATCGCGAACATGAAGGACTTTATAATGTTGACATAACCGTGAAGCATGGACGGTTTTATGCATTTTCAGGCCTTTTTCCTTGTATTATAATTACTTATGAAAAAAACCTCATGAACCAAACCTCTCAGTTGCATTTGGTTTTGCTATCAAGGGGTTGTTTCTATGTAGGTATCTAATTTAAGTTATTATTTTATTTTGTTAATCGGCATTCAACCGCGAGCCTTCCCTCCTAGACCAGACTTCTGTGATAAATTATTTGATATCTGATTAATTTATTTATCTGCTTTTTCTGCAGCTCGAGACAGGGCTAATGCGAAATGGAAATATGGAATGATGTCCAGATATGGAACACAAGTAGTTATGGTGAGTGAAATCAATGTATTCCTACGTAATATTTATATGTGTAGTTATATGTATATGTTCTTAGTTTGAAGCTAGATTAAACTTGGTACTCCGCTCCACACCGAGAGGGAGGGATCCTTAAGTTTGAAGTTGAAGTGCTTTAGTAAAAAAGGACCGGAATCCCAGATTTAAGATTTTCCGCCATCTATTGAGTCTCAGAATGTTGGATTTATGAAAAATTTGAATTTCTGATTTTTGATTATCTGCCTACGAACGCAAGAAAGGCGTCTCAATTCTTTTACTACTCGGTCATCTTACAAGATAAATGTGCTTAACGAAAATTAAAGTTGGGGAAATGAAAATTCTGCTTCTTGTCTGCATCCACATTAAGCGTGCCTCCATATCTTGTAAAGATTTTCAAGATGTCTCATAGAGCTCCATTTAAAATTTCAGCAGAATTAGGGAAGAAATTAGATTCGGGGGTATCCCTTGGCTGAAGTCTTCGTACCTTCTAACAGATTTCTTGATGTCCCAAAGAGGTTCCATTTCCAATTACAGCCCTGTAGGACATTTCTAGGACAGAAATTAACCTCAGGAAGCCCTTAGTTGATCAGTGTGGCTCCGTACTTTGTAATTGTTTTCGGTCTTCCTAAGGGGTTGCGTTTTCAAATTTCAATTAGTAAAGAAATTAGACTCGGGAAAGTTTCTGGTATGGTTGGGATGCACAACATAGGTGGATGACGTGTTGTCATTCCCCCCTCCCTCACTCCTACCTAGCATCCCAATCACTTCCTCTCATGCGGAGGGGGGGAGGGGGGTGTTACGTGCCCCTAGTCACGGAGACCACTATTGGTCTATTATGACAACGTACTTTCTTTACGTGCGCAGTTCAAAATTATAGTTTACAAATCACATCACGTGATTAACCCAGTACACATCCCACAAATATGTCAATGCATATAAAGAGTAAGAATGAGGTCATTAGCAAGGAGTATATTAGCTACCTGGGGAGGTAGAAAAGACAAACAGGGTAAGAATCGAGCTCCTGACTCACGAGTGATTATGTGTCCCTAGGATGGTTTTGTAACAATTTCTTAACGTTTTCCGGTAGTTTGCTCAGAACAAAAGCATGTTCCATGCTTAAAAAAGAAAAAAAGCTCAAGATCTATAGGACTTACCTACTTACTGTTTGCCCCGTTTTGAAATCCCAAACACTGTTTTAGGGTTGTTGAGGGTGAGAAATAAGTTAGCTTCTTGTATTTGTTTATTTTGCTTATCGCTTTCGCCTTAATGGCCTCGTCAGAGCTTATTTTATATATGAGGGTCGCTTAGTTGGTACGATTTCTATAGGGCAGTTTGAAAGTATATTGTAATTTTGTAGTCTCTATGTAAGTATTTTTTTTCAATGATTAGGGGGACCCATCCTCTTGTTGCTGCTTTATACTGGTTGCTGCTGTACTTTGTATTCGTTGCTACTGGAAATTGTTCCTACTAAGCGACCCCCATATATAAAATAAGCTCTGACGAGACCATTAAGACGAAAGCGCTAAGCAAATAAATATGAGAAGCTAATCTATTTCTCACCTTTAACAACCCTCGGATGTATTCCTTAAACACTGTTTCTGTGTGTCATTTTGTCTTTCTTATGTTATTAAATAATACAGAAAATCTAGAATAAGTACACTACCTACTTATCTTGTCATTTCAGACTATTACCTGCATGGTAATGTTTTGGAATTACCGCTCAACACCTGTGGTTATTCTGAAGGAAGATTGGCTCCAGCCAGTTTCCAGTATTCTCTCCTGGCCCACTTACATCCCAGGTGCACTCAGTTTCCCGGTGTGGTTTTTAATGTGCAGTACTGTGGTGAAACTTACATTAGCGCCGCACACATTGAGTCTTCAGTAAATTTATTTTTAAACTGTTGATATTTTCTAATAAATTTAAATTTATTTGGTTACCAGTACCTACTTTTTGTTTATTTTTTCCCAATAAATTGTTCAAGTTTAAGGATTCTTCTAACTCCTCAATTTGGTGGCATCTTTGATCATATGTAGTTACGTGTTCATTTGCTGTTGCCATATAGGTGTTTTTGTAGTATGCATTGATTTCCAGGCTTGGTTTTTATTAATAAAAACGCTGCAAATTATTACACAAGGGTTTACTATTTCTGTATTGCATAGCTCTCCTATGCTTATAATTATTTAACGAATCATTAGGTAGGTATCTAAATATTATACCTTCATAGTTGTAGACGCTTCTGAAGAGAAATTAATCAAATTAAATAAAAAACTCTACACTATCCTTGTAAGCATTCAACACGAGTTGATGCCCAGTGGCACTTTGTTGCTCGTATGCATTGAGCCTAACAATATCTAGCGATCTTAAATGAAACTTAGCGGTTCAATCGCAAATCCATAGGGTTGCTGCTCCTTTATCCCTTGTAGAGAGCGAACCGATTAACTTACGGCTTTCCGGGTGATTTCATTCGATTCTTGGGATTTAAATCACAACCAAAAAAATACTACAGTTGACTTGAAAGTTTTCGAGATCTCTAATTTCTAATATTTCAGCCCTCAAGTTTCACCCTTTAGGGTTGAGCAAAACTGATGCCGATGTTACATCCTCGGCCAAAGTAGATTTTAAAGCCAAATTTCATAAAGTTCGGTTCAGTAGTTTTGGAGAAAAGCTTCGGATGGCGGACGAACGGATTTTTTGTTAAATTCGATTTTTGGATTCTTGAAATATTGACCAACAAATTTTTAGGGGAGTTAACTACTTTTTTTGTTGGTAGATTAAGTACAAAGGTTCATTATTGAACATAAATTAAAAAAAGTATGCATTTCGCCCACAAACGTAAAAGAAGGAAAACTAGGTCTGATACCTCCTTGGCTTCTAAAAATATCATGGAGAGGCATAGAATCCCTTCAAAATGTCGTTAAACGATCTAACTTGCTGAATTAGGCTGCAGGCTGAGTTCATGTCTTGGTCTGTTTTTTTAACACGGAATCATGTTTTAGCGATGGATCCCCCGCCGAAAAGTGAGACTATAAAGTGAGATGAAAGTAGCGCCAATAATTGTGATGATTTCCGCTTACAACCGAGTCGTTGCTAGGGATATGCTACTTCGTCGTTTTTCATCCCACAAAATTCGTTGACCATTCGTTCGAAAGCTCTCGATTTATCCAACCATACTATATTAACTACTGCGAAGTGCGTGTCCATCAAGTTGAGTTATGAGCATGGTTATATGAATAATTGTTTACACACAGGTGATCATTCTCAATTATTGATATTGTGAACATGATTGCAACCGCTTGTTAATTTCTGATGATTTCATTGAGCTGGTGTTTCGATTATGTGATTCATAGCAGGTGATCCAAATATTGCGAGAACGGTTTGATTTGTGAAGCGGTGGTTAAATAATTTTAATAGGTAATTTCTATACTTTACACTATAGGAAGCTGTAATTTCGTATGCAGCCTCTTTAGCCTCTTTCTATAATAAAGTGAATGTTTACTCGCGAGTTTCTATTAGGATGTCATCATCTCACAAGAGCTCAATCGTCGTGATCATTTCTATAATAAAGTGAATGTTTACTCGCGAGTTTCTATTAGGAGATCATCATCTCACAAGAGCTCAATCGTCGTGATCATTTCTATAATAAAGTGAGAGCGAGGAGCTAAAACATGGTTCCATGTTTTTTACATTTTAGCAGTCAGGCTCAAAGTAATAACATCCGGGAGGGGGGAGGGGGGTCCAGGGGGGCGAATTTTTTGCTGACTACAAGTATAATAATTGGTGCGAATCTTGACAAAACTTTGCCAACAAGCCTTCCATTTATAGTGCTATCGTACGCTGTATTTTCAGCTTGTTTAATTTGTCTGCAGACATGGAAACTTACTGACAACTTCAGAAATATGATTCCAACCCTACCATAACTTGGGTCTGTACCCAACCAAAAGCCATCCCCTCTAGTCGCGGTGGCCCAATCGCTTTTTCTAGGGCCAAAGCCCTAAATTAACCCTTTTAATTACTATGTTCTCACCAGTTCTGATTGCGTTCATGTTGGTGATCTTTTTAGCGCATTTTCGAAGAAAATGAAGCTATTGCAAAGGCTTGGAAAATTTTAAAATAAAATTTTTTGGAAAATTTCTCCATTGAAATCCGTTTTGAGGCATTCTGGAACTATTCCTGAAGTTTGCTCTTTTTCATATATATGTCATTCCAGATGATAACCCTCCTTACGATTGAGATGAAAATCTCGTTATTGAGCCAAAGAAGTCAAGATTTCCAAACGAAAGGAAGTTTGTTGGCCAGTACTTTTTAAGCTCATTAAATTGGCCAAATTTCAAAACATGTGCTAAAAAATCACTAAAAACGGCCGAAAATTGTTAAACTTGGAATTTTTCGCAGAGTTTTAGTCAAAACAAAATTACAACAACAATTATTATCAAACCAGATTTGATTTTCTCTCATTAATAACTCTGAATTCAATTTTTTAATCTCAAAAAAGAAAACGGTAAGTATTTATTTTAAAAAATTTTGAATTTTATATTTTAAATTTTGTCTTCCTGAAGAAGCTCCAGGGGAGAAACGTTGGAGAATAATAAAACATATTGGTAAGTAATGCATGCATTACAGACGTCCCTAACCCCCCCCCCCCACCCCATTAACCCTCTCCACCGTCAGTAAATTTGAAACTTCCAAGGATCGAACAAATAATAAAAACTGTTACGGAAATCAGATAAGTATAGTGAAATATCACGATTTATTGCTATTACCCCCTCCATCAGCCCCTTCCATAATGAAATTCAGAACCCCTGACATATTTTCTGAAACTAGATCTAATTCATAATTGAACAATAAAAGAATGACGAAAATAGTTGGAACATCATAATTTATCATTACCCCCTCCATCCCCCCCCCCTCCTCTCATCATGAAGTTCGGAACTCTTGACATATTTTCCAAAATCAGACCTAATTCATTTAAAAAAAGACGAAAATAGTTGAAACATCATGGTTTATCAGTATTACCCCCTCAAATTCACCATTTACTCTACAAACTTGAATATTACTAATAAAAAATTTTAACAATTCTTTTTTCACCATTTAGGTATGTTTCCTCTCTTCTGATTCACAAAACATAAAAATGTTCTTGTTCTTTTCACCTACTTATATTTTACCTACCTCTATTCGAAAAGTTGGTTCTGCTTACGCAAACTACGTAAGTGGTTTTTTAAACTTATGCTATACGTCCATGTTACAAGTGAGTAAGTTATACTGTCCACCCAACTTGGAGGTCTTTTTTAAAAAATAACCCCATGGCATTAGGATATCCTTTTCGTTGACAACATTGGAACGTACCTACCTACCATCGAGCAAGGAAGAGTACGAAAAATCGAACTTGAATATTGCTAATCCAAAATTTTATCAATCCTTTTTTCACCATTTAGGTATGTTTCCTCTCTTCTGATTCACAAAAAATAAAAATGTTCTTGTACTTTTCACCTACTTATATTTCACCAATCTCTATTCGAAAAGTTGGTTCTGCTTACGCAAACTGCGTAAGTGGTTTTTTTAACTTATGCTATACGTCCATGTTACAAGTAAGTTATACTGCCCACCTAACTTGGCGGTATTTTTTTTTCAAAATAACCCCACGGCATTTGGATATCCTTTTCGTTGACACCATTGAAACGTACCTACCTACCATCGAGCGAGGAAGAGTACGAAAAACCGAACTTGAATATTACTAATCCAAAATTTTATCAATTCTTTTTTCACCATTTAGGAGTATTTCCTCTCTTCTGATTCATAAAATATAAAAATGTTCTTGTACTTTTCACCTGCTTATATTTTACCTAGGTATGTCTATTCGAAAAGTTGGTTCTGTTTACGCAAACTGCGTAAGTGGTTTTTTTTACCTTATGGTATACGTCCAAGTTGCAAGTGAGTAAGCTATACTGCCCACCCAACTTGGCGGTATTTTTTTCAAAATAACCCCATGGCATTTGGATATTGGAATTTGGAATACCATCGAGCGAGGAAGAGTACGAAAAATCGAGCTGGAGCCTTCGATGACTTGCCCAGTGCACCCAGCCGAAGAGGCGCCCCCTCTCAGCCACAGCGGGCCAACCCTCTCCTGAGCGCCTCCCGCCGTCCCGTCCCTTTCCTGACACCGTCCCGCCTTCCAGTCGGACTCAAATCTTGTCAGGGGGAGCGTCCTACGTCTCCGATAGCATTTCACATACGCGCTGTTTACATACACCGACCGCGTCAAAACAAACCGGAACATCAGATATTCACTTCTCGACTTTTTGTCTACTATTTGACATCACCTTTCAAATATTTATTCATCGACGTTTAACTCTTGAAACAGACAAATTTCGATTTGACAAGTACTTGCCGGGACCTATGTGGTCAAGTGTGTTTCGGATTGAACAAACATTTCAACTGTGAGAGTGGTACGTGTGTGTGACATCCGGTGCCGTCGACATGTGAACTTACCTCCTACAAGGTGCACTATGCCAGTGTGTTGCCTGACGCTGCTTTTCGTGCATCTCGTCCTCATCATCCCTCTAAACGGTGAGTCCATCGATTCAAATTTCCACTGTATTTCTTCAAGACATTTATTTCGTCTCCTACAGATATTTGCCCACACAGGGCCATGGCACACTCAATAATATTGTTTACATTATACCGCAATTGCTATATTAACTTCATACAATAAAAAAAATTATTTGTTTAATTAACGAATCACAGCAAATTAGGTACTTGTTTAATTAAGAAGTATTTACACAGGATTATCATCATTAATACGATTATGTACTTGTATAATCATAAAAGCATTACTGTAACTACTATAAATAAGTGTAAAATTGTATTACAAAGCATAAATTGCGGTAAAATGCTCAAAGTTTTGTACCTACCTATTATAATTTATTCCAGATTCATATTTCTTTATATTTTAACACAGAATGTGTTTTAGCCTTGGTATCTCCAACCGAAACGTTTATGTGTAACGAAAATGTGTTGCAACAATTTCTGATGATTTCCGCTTACAGCCGAGTCGTTGCTAGGGAAACGGTACTTCGTCATTTTTCATCCCACAAAATTCGTTGACCATTCGTTCGAAAGCTCACGATTTATCCAACCATATTACGTTAACTACTGCGAAGTGCGTGGCCATCAAAGTGAGTTATGAGCATGGTTATTTGAATAATTTATTGTTTACACACAGTTGATCATTCTCAATATTTGATATTGTGAACACGATTGCAACCGTTTGTTAATTTCCGATCATTTCATTGAGCTGGTGGTGAGTCGTTGCGCTGGTGATAAATAATTAAAACAACTTCACATAGTAGTGATATGTACACCGCAAAATCTGAGTCATTCTTATATGTGGGTTTCATGGGTTTATGTGAAACGCGTAAGCTAAAACACATTCTGTGTTTCAATAATTTCATTCGAAGTACCTATGTAAATAAAGGTAACCACGGGGTCCATGGGGCTTGCCCCCTGGTGAGGCTCGGAGCGCCGAGTTTTATTATTAATATTTAGAATCTACGTGTATTATGTTCGTTAATACAGGTGACTAAGTTGTTATGAATGTCAGTAAATGTTTGACTAGATAGGTAGACATTTATAATATATCTTATAAAATAGTATTGATAGAACACCACAAGGTACGAACAAGACGAAACCAATTTGTATGTAAATTACGATCGAAACATAATGAAATCTCGATTCCACTTTTCAAAAACAATAGCACCACACCACTTCAACCAAACAAATAAATTTATGTAAATGAACGTATTTATTAATTTCGGATTACTTTGTAACCGAAAATTTGATGCTTTGTGAACTACAAAAACCCTTTTGTGTTTATAATTCCATTGACAGATTAAAACTTCCGCCAAGTTGGGTGTGGCACATTGCTTCCTCGTGCCTATCCCTTACTTGAATGTATACGAATGTCATTGAAATGTTTGATAAGTAAAAACATAAAGATTCCAAAGTGTGTTCGTATTGTTGGGGGAGATGAAGCGTAATAAATCGTCAAAATCGGTCAGTCAATTAGTCAATGAGAAAATTATGCTTGGTCGAGGTTACGAAAGCTCATGCGCAAATACCCGGGTCGGGATCGACTAAGTTCATTGATGATAATTTACAGCCAAAATCGTACTAGCTCTGAAAATTTAATTGTAATTGGCTGAAAACTGTAGAATCCATTCTTGTTATAAGGATTTTACCTGTGCTGCAGCTAATAATGATACAAAAATGTTGAAATTGATGTGGGGTGATTAAACCCAACTACCCTCCGAATTTGAGAGAGATCGGACGACTGTGCGGTGAGAAAATGATACTTGATTGTATTATTTGTGTATGCACGGAGTGAAGTATTGGTTTGTGAACGCAACTGACGGAGGACCACCCCTGTACATTCTCTGGAAATTTCATCAAAATTGGATGCAACTGTAGACATTTCTTAAAAGGATTTCACTTTCGCCCATCTACTACTAAATGCAGCAGACTGAAGATACAATCGAGTTGAAATTGATAATGGATGATTAAATTGTCTTCTTCCACTACCTATACCCTCCGAATTGGAGCGAGATCGGACGACAAGTCCGTAAGAAAATAATCTCGATAGAATTCATGTACATGGGCATGTGCAGAGTGAAATATTGATTTGTGAACAACAAAACTGTTGGAGACCATCTAGGTACAGCTTAACCAGCACATTCCGTGAAATTTTCATCAAAATCGAACGAAAACTAGAAATTAAGCTTGTTGAAAGAATTGGGTTTTTAGGACATTCTTTCGTAGTTTACCTTCTGTTTTTCCTCTCATGAAGAATATGAAAGTAGTTGATAGGTTTTTCTTTTAGCATTTTCAAACAAAAAAATGAGCTAACTTGATGGCTTCAAAATTTTAAGTAGGGGGAGGGCGGATCCCCTACAAATCCATCAAAAGAGTAGATTTTAACGTAGTGTATGTATATATATATATATATATATATATATATATATATATATAGGGTGTATTTCCAGACGATAACTCTCTTAAAATACGGCGTGAAAATTTTGTTCCAACGCAGAAAATTCGTCTTGGCAAAAGACAGGTCGAGTTTGTTGGCCACATCTCTCCTGAGTTTCAGGTTCAAATTTACAATTCAGTGCCCCAAAAAATGCTACGAAATTGGGTTTTCAACAATAGGGCATGTGAGGAGTCACACTCTCATGTATTTTTCTGCGCTGAGTCGTTTGTGACGACTTCTAGATCTCCAAGATTCATAAATAAGTGAGAAAAATAGATTTTAGGTAAAAAATGCCCATAACGGGCTAAAATTTTGAAGTTTTCGAGTTGAGCTGCTTGTTCTGAAATTTCCTTTGCTATGTCATCACACGGTTATCCCAGCACGATCGTTAAGGATATGGTTGACCTCTATGATTGAAAAAAGAACTTTGTTTGATATTAGGCCTGGGTTTTCATGCGAATTTTCATAGTTATTTAGATGGCTTGAAAATTGCAAAATGCAAGAGAAGACCTCCGTTTCAGGGCCTCAATACACTTCAACGTTGATTTTAACTTGAAGGGGAAAATACAAACAGAGAATGACCTAAAATCTTCTTTGCGATCTCGTCACACGGCTGTCCCCTCAGTTTTATTTAGAACATGGTTGGCCCCAATGATCAGAATTCAAGTGCCTAATTTAATTTTATCACCAACTGTTTGAAAATTTGCTCTATTAGCTATGCTACATGACTGAGAACTTTTTTAAAATGTCGATAGTTACTTACATATATAATTACATGCTAAACGAAATGGTTGTTCTAACATCCGAATGTCCACTAGCATTTACTAGTTTTGCACTTCTCAAGTAATACCAGTCTTTTAGCGCATTTTCGTAGATAATGAAGCCATTGCAATTGCTACCAAAAGTTTAACACGAAAATTTTCCAAAAATTTCTTCATTGAAATCCGTTTTGAGACATTCTGAGACGAATCCTAGAGTTTAATGCTTATATATATATATATATATGCGTGTGTGTGTTTCATTCTATAGACGATAACAACTGTCCTTAGGGTTGAGTTTAAAAAATCCGTTTAATCGCCAAAAAATCTAGTATTTCAAAAGAAAGGATGAGTTTGTCGAGCAGCTCTTTTTGAGCAAAATAAATCGGTTACATTTCAAAAATTATACTGAAAAAAAAAAGAAAAAAAAAAAACTAAAAGTGGCTACAAGAGTTTGAAATGGTTACTCATATTTTTTTAGCAGAATATTATCCAGAATTTTTTATCAACTATGACCTTTAATAACATTAAAAAATTTATGCGCAAAATTGTCTGAATAATCTTAAATTTTACTAATATGAGTCAAAACAAAAAATGCAAAAAATGCTTATAATCAAAAACTTTTGTTTGAATAAAATATTATTATTTAGAAAAAATTTGTTTTACTGCAAAATTAAAAACAATGTGTCTTTGCGCTCAAAGTGCTCAAAACAAATTGGTAAATACATCATGAAAATTTACTAACATGCTCATAAGGACATGTTGCATGGCTGGAATTTTAATGTTGTTCCTAGGGATCGGAACGCATTCCACAATAATTGCTGATAGATATTGTGACAGTTTGTACCTTATACATCTGGTCCTACTGATATATTTTCGCGTAAAGTCCATGAGTTGGTACCAAATGGTGGCACTTTTGATGCTGATTTCTCTACTTTTGGTTCATTATTCAGTAGTGAACCTTTGTAATCGACGAAGTAAAAGTTTTTTTAATCCCCCTTTCCCCCTCAAAATTTGCAAGATGCGTAGAATCCAAACATCGAAGCAAATCCGTTCGTCCGCCGTCCAAAGCTTTTCTCAGAAAGTATTGGATTAAACTTTAAGAAATTAGGCTCAAAAATTGAGACATGCCAGTAACATGGGCATCACGTTTGATCAACCTTAATGGGTAGAACCCAAGGGCTGAAATATTAAAAAATCGAGATCTCGAAAACTTTAAATGTAACAGTACTTTTTTTAGTTTCATTTACAGAAATCCGCCCAAAGAATCGAATGAAACCACCCCGGTCGCTGTACGTTCATCCGTTTGCTTTCCTAAGGGCTAAAACATTGACAAGAAAAAAATACATCAACACAGGAGAGAGTTGCAACCAGTAAAACATATTAAAAATCGCCCTGAAAACTCCTACACCGTATATAATTTCCTGAAAACTCCTACACAGCTGATATAATTTCAAGGGAATTCTGACTTCCCGAAATCGAGTTTATTAAAACTTCTGTATCCTATAGATGGACTTGTGAAGTATAGGTATTCTATTTAATTTAATTAATGTCTCCTCGGTAGGTGTATAACAACGCTCTGCTACCATGTGACGATAGCTTGGATTGTCACAGGTATCTACGGCTATGCAATCATGTACATTTATTTAGATAATATTGTGTGAATAATAGATTTCGTTTAATGATGTATGGACAAGGTAGTGTTCTGCGTTTAAGATTCTTCGCATCTTGAAACGAAGACCATCGACAATTCAATTAGAAATTATGGTTGAGCTCTGATTAGCTGTGAGACCCCTAAAGCTAATTCCTTTTATAATCCACTGACGGTGCTGAAATTTAAGATGGAGCTCCTTTGGGACACCTCGAAAACAGAGGCACGGAGACGCTCTTATCAGTTGGAGGTGCCTGAGAGGCTAATTTCTTTCCCGATCGACTTGCAATGATGAAATGAAATGGAGCGTTTCTGGATTTTTGTAGAATACATTACAGGTTATGGAGGCGCGGTGTTCAGCTAAGGGACCTCACAGGCTAAATTCTGTCTTGGTCGACCTTCGGTGCTGAAATTTGGAATAGAGCGCCTTTGGAACGGCTTGAAAACAAATGGTATTAACATATGGATGACAACGTTTCAGCTGAGGGTCCTCTGAGAATGGCCGCCACATGGGGGGGGGGGGGGGGGGGGGCAAGTGGGTACTGTTGCCCCGGGCCCGGGCCCAGGGGGGGCCCGGTCCGGTCCTGTATTTAGTAAATAAAGTATTTTAGGATTTTTAGGCCTACATAAAACAGAGTGTAACACTTGACGGGCCCTGATTAGATTATATTTGATTTACTACACCAGACTGTTTCTCTTACAGTTGCGATGATTGCGATGGCCCAAAATATTACTCTTTACCCTTTACCGTCTTTACCAGTAGGCACTCGGCTGAAGACTTCGGAGAGAGCATCCATGGGCCAAGAAAGGTTGAATTCCCTTGCCATTCTCAGCATTAAGCACAAGTTTGCATCCAAACTTGACTTTTCTAAGGTTATTAAAGAATTTTCACTTAAAAAGGCACGAAAGTTTTAAGTGTTTTGTCTTGTATTTTTCAAATGCAAATACATTTTTCCTCACTTTACTTTATTAGTTTTAAAATGTTTCATTTTATAAAACATGAAATTATAGCCTATTACAGTTTTCTATATTTAAAAAGTTTTCTACAATTATAATTACAATTACAGAATGCTATTATAACTCAACAAAACAAAGTTCTCATTTTACTAATTCATATTTTTGATAGTTTTTCACTAAATAATTCTTGTATCTTTTGTTATAAATCTAAATCTTTACTGCATAGCTTCATTACAAGTAGATAAACTGTAATAAAACAATTATATTTTTGTAGATTTTTTTTTTTTCCAAAATTAATAAATGTATTCTTTCAAACATAATTACCAAACCATTGTTTCAATTAATTCCTTCAGCCATCTTGTATACAGAGACTTTCCTTTTTAATCTATCCATAACATTAAAATAAAGTTAATTGTATGTGTTGATTAATGATTATATGAAATTTAGTCAATCATAATTTCTGCCACAATCGTCCAATTGAGGAATGAGTAAATTTGAACTTCTCTGAATACGCCCTCTATTCACAAACAATTGTATTTAAAGTAGTTTAAATAAAAATCCAACGACTGATTGGATATAGAATTTTGGTTTTAACATAATTTATGGCATTTTTATGGTTTTGTAATTGGTTGGTAATTACTAGAGTATGAATACTTGAATTTTCAATTCTTAAGTTACACTTTGCTTTAGATTAAATTAATGTTGAATAAAACGTAGTGAAGTAGTAAGAGTTCAGCCCCTCAAGTGTTCTTATTCAAACACTGAACCTTGGTAGGAAGTATAAATGATTTTTCGTTTGGTTAGAGAAGGTTTAATAGTTTTTTAAAAAAACAATTATCATAGCCATCTCTAGTAAAACAACTTGCGAAAAAAAAAAAAAAAAAAAAAAAAAGGGGGGGGGGGGGGGGGGGGCCCGTGGCCAGAATCTGGTTCCGGGCCCGACTTGGAGATGTGGCGGCCCTGCCTCTGAGAATGATTTTTTTCTAATCAACCTACTGAAATGCATCATTTGTATAATTAATGTGCAAAGAACAAACATAGTTTCATAACAATATATAGTGTATGCCACCCTTCTACTTGATGGGTGGTCTTAGCCATAGATTGTTTTAAACTTTACTAAAAAGCGAAAAATTATGGGAACGTGGTGCCGTACCTAATCCAGTGAACCCATTTGTGCGAGGCGCGAAGCCCTGACTTTCGGTATAAGTACACGTGTTTTAATAATTGCAGTTCAGTGATCTTCGTAGAAGGGCTATCCAATACAGAAATAATAAACCTTTGTGTAATAATTGGCAGAATTTTCTTAGTTATGCGAACTATTGGAAAAGTGGCACTCTAGTTCAAGTGCTGTGACCGTTGCGTGTATATGAAACAAGCGAGGTTTGGAGTCCTGGAGATTTTTGGTTGCTCTGCATGTACTTACCTGACTCCCTGAAACGGTTGAGACCAACGAAATGTATTTGTTAAATGCATATGTTTCGGCATTGTAAAGTATATTCATTGAACGAGAGTCAATGTAACAGTAATTCCTATTTGCAGGATTTCTGAACTTTGCATGTGTTATTGGGTTTTCCCTTCAACACTGATGGTGACCCCCGATAGCTGCTCAGTAAATGATATTTGGTATAGTATTATTCACTTTTCAAATTATTGGTTCTTTCTAGTTCCCACTTTTGTTGAAGCCCAAATTGCATACAAGTCGTTTATTGTGGACGCTATGGTGTTCTCTGGCATGTATTGTTTCGGGTCTCAGTCAAGTATTCACTTGTCAACAATAGCCCGGGTATATTACCTGTTCAGGTTTTCGATCAGATGAGTAGGTATCCATCTAAATTCCTCTGCTGAACCTGTTTGGCCATTTTAAAGTCAAGCTATAGCTATTACTCAGGGTTGGAGGACTCCAGATATATCCTTGCATGCTTAAAGGTTCGATACGCTTTCTATAGATCAATGTATTTCACCGAGCTTGTTGTTCACCATCTTGATACTGCAGTGACAACGATTTCAGGTACAGTGGTTCATTCCTGAAACAATCCAACACTACACGGCTGGACGAAGATCCGCCTTTAATTTTCACTTTCATCCAACGAGAAGAGGACATCGAAAACAAAAGAACTGTCGACATTCCTTCATATTAGAAGGATGGGTGAGCTTTCCAGTGACCGCTTTTCTAGCTTTCTCTGGTTGTAGACATTGCGTTTACGCACCGCTAGCTGCAACCTACATGCCACGCAACGATTCTGACTTGGGGTCCCCGTCCGTATGAGATCCGAGCTTTGCCAATACCCGCATCTGACTCAATTCGCACTTCCTCCGCAGAGGCCGCGAAAAAAAACTGATTTTAGAAAACATAATAATACGTAGCTAGTGGCTACACACAACATAACCCAGTTTATATGTGGGGCTGTTGATGTCGTGTAGGTCAATAATCAATATTGTATCCGCAACAGACATGCTTTTAATGCACCATTACCTCAGAATCTGTTTATATTCAAAATATAGAAACCACCAGATTTTCAAATACCTCATAATTGTGTATCAAGTTCAACAGAACTGTAAGATGTAAACACTCGAAAAATATTCTCTTGATTTTATGTTTACGTAAGCACGCATATGCAATTACGTGAGGATAAGATACAACCACTATCAAAGATCTTCTCATCTCTATGTATATTCATCATGACGCAACTACATAACTATCCCACTCAAACGGACTCGGACAGCATGTGTAACGTTTATATTCCACTGAATGCATTAGATCGCAGTTAAAAATAAAATACATTAGGTTTCAGGTTTTGCCTACGTCAAGGTTTGATGTATTTACCTACCTGCTTGATTTTTTACAGTATAAAAAGTGCATAGGTTTGAATGATATTTTGACCAATTTTATCACAAAATTATGGACGTTTTAAACTTTGTGTTAACATAAGGAGGGCGACGCAATAAGGAGCCTACAGCGAAACTATCAGATAAAGTCAAGAGATCATTCTCCCTTAGTAGGTTAGCAGATGAGGCCCGGAGTGGCAGGTGAAAGAACATCCTACCTGTAATGCTTGTTTATTTAATAGGAATTTACGATACCTATTTATTTACTTTGTGTTGCATTAGAATTTGGTCAGATCTATTTACAGTTATTGAGTATTCTCGCGGATGCTTGTCTGTTATAGATTCGAGTATGGGTTTTGTGAGCATATATTTATGAGGGCTGGATTCTGCGGAATTGATTGCTATAAAATGATTTAAAAAAAAAAAAAAAACTATAAAGGGTGTTAACGATTCTACAACTAATTTTCAACAAAAAGTGCGTCATATACTTTTTTTTTAGAGGTGTTATTTTCGAGTTATTCACGATTTAAGATTTTTTTCTTCGTGTTTTCAACCTAACATCACAAAATTGGCTACAACTCCCTTCCATTTTGAGTAAATACAAATTTGTCGATACCGTTGGAAAGAGCGTTAAATTTCCTTTCGGACAGGTTACCCAAAGTGTGAAAATGTGTGGATTTAGTAGTCACAAATTCACACCAAAGTGAAAAAATTGTCGAAACTTGAAAATCTTGTAATTTTCAAACCGCAGGATGGCATACAATAATCCGCTGAATTCCCGCGCACGTTACGGAAAAAACTTGGCCCAAATCTCACCTTTCCAACGGTATAATAAATTTATATTTTACATTGCAAATTAAAGGAGAAAAGTATGTTTGTATGTTGAAAAACATAATTTTTTCTATGAAATCGAGGTTTTTCGTGAAAAATGACCCTCTAAAAAAATTTGTACGTATTTTTCCCCGCTGAATCTAATGACAACACTTGCAGATCTCCCCAACTCCGATATAACAGAGTTTTCAGCTTTAACTCACAAATTTGTCAGTTAATTTTTTACGCTCAATTCGATGTGTTTTTGAGGGTAAAACTAGTTAGCTATATTGATTATACCGTTGAAAAGGTGAGATTTGGGCCAAGTTTTTTCAGGGGTTAGGTAATTCAGGGGATTATTGTATGTCGTCCTGCGATTTAGAAAATACAAGATTTTCAAATTTCGACAAATTTTTTTCACTTTGGTGTGAATTTGTGAATACTAAATCCGCATATTTTCACACGCTGGGTAGCCTATCCGAAAGGAAATTCAATACTTTTTTCCAACTGTATCCTCAAATTCGTATTTACTCAATATGGAAGGGAGTTATAGCCAATTTTGTGATGTTGGATTGAAACACGAAAAAACTCTTAAATCTTAACTAGAAAATAACGCCTCTAAAAAAACGTCTATGATGCACTTTTTGTTGAAAATTAGATTCTCCCCATGGAGGTTAATAACCAAAAGTGTTAACATCCTGTATATATATGTATTAGCCATGCCGGCTAATGCTATACAAACTCAGTTATCTAGTTCAAAAATAAAACTGAATGAAATGGGTGGCAAAATACGGATAACTTGGAATCTACATTAGCTTGATCGCTGATGCGGCTGATCCTGGACAGACCAAAGAACTCTGACGAGTTAAACAGTTATGGACAAGGAAAGTGCTGACATAAAACAACCGTTGTCTGGGGCTCATTTCATAAGGGGAAATCGCGCCTTTCTAGTATTTCAGGGTTGGATATTATTGCAAAGTCGTAGTCATGCAGCATGGTCGTATGAGGGAATTTTCGTTAATGATCTTATTACATCCAAGTTAACTTGTTTTGGAAATTGAGCACTTTGTGTGCAATGAAATTGTTAATATAAATTTCATGATAAAAAACTTATTCTAAACATTAAGGTTCATCTATTCGAAAATGATTTGGGATTTTTCGCTTTATACAGCTTTTAAATATTTTTTAGCACACTTTAATGCAGTTAAAGTAAATGTTTCAGTTCAGTTTCGTCATACATTTTTAAATATTCTAGTTTATAGTTGATAAACTTTATTTGTGTAATATTAAACTAAAAGGTATGAATTCAACGATTTTATCCATTTTCTGTGTTTAGTAATTTCATAGAAGATTTTTTGAAAAATGATGACTTTATAGTGCTCGCAAGTGCTGTCCAGCGGGCTCTTCTTTTGGAAAGTTTGATTTTTTTTTTAAGCGTAAGATCGGATTTTTTCCTCTGTTCTAAGGAGAGTTATCGACTGGCATTCTGAAACGATTTTTGTTGTTTAACTCACTATTGGAAGACCGTTAAAATCCAGGAATCGTTTCAGAATGCCTCAAAACTGATTTATATGAAGAAAAATTTGAAAAAAATGTATATTATTTTATATTTTCTTCGAAAATCCACTATAAGCCCATCGAGGCAGAATGTGAATTTAAATTTAGATCAGGGATGTAGAAGAAGTTAATGATTTCAGATCCGTCCTACATAATACAGTTGGTAGTTTAATGATGGTTCTGTCACAATATCTTACACTCTGAGAGAAAGGGTTCGTTCACTACCACCCTTGTTAGATCAGGGGAACAAACAGCAGGTAAAAACTTGTCCAAGAGATAATCAGTCTAACCAGATTTAACTGTTCTGAGCAACCATCCTGACATCATCTAAATTCAAGTATCAGAAAATAGTTTCGCCATAAAATATAGTAATAAATAAATAATAAAATGAACGGTTACGAGCCGTTACGCACCACCCAGGTGAGAGGAGGTAAATAGTGTTTCACAACACAGTTGTACACTTCCCCCTCGGTTTTTTAATTCCTTGTTGTGGGAAACACCATTTTCGAACTCGTGGGAAGGGCAGAAGAAATGATGGTACAGCCTTCAGCGTAGCTCCCGTTGAGTGTTTACCTTACTTATTACACCACCGCGATCGACCGCGATCTCAAACGAAGCACCGAGCATCCAACTTGCCGGTTGAACGAGAAATGGGAATCGTTTGGTAACACCTAAAAACCGCCGGTCGTGATTGGGACGACCCGATAAATTTTTCAAACAAAACTTCGACAATCGGATTGAGCAACTCGGTCGGGGGAACCGCAGGAGTCGACCCATAATAGTAACAAAGGCGGGAGCCAGTGAACCCCGACGACCGCCTCAAAAACCAACATGTCTAGTCCTCCCGTCTGTATCTGGATAGCAACGTACCGATAGGCATCAGATCAGCAACAAAATCCTTACCCAAAAGTGGCCCATTCAACTCTCCTAAGAGGTACCGTTGCATTGGAGCTTATCAAAGTTGCAGCAAAACTATTGTTCTCACACTTTTGAGTGGCCAAAAAAGTTTGTTACAAAATTAAAATTTCCACTTGCTTATTCAGTTGAAGACTTTTCCGACTACTTCTGTTGCCCTGCCGATCGCCCAAATAGAAATGCAGGTTGGTGAGGTGATGCGCAAGTTCAAATAGAATCTTGAGGTCCCTCACCGCAAATTTGCGTAACTCAGTTCACTTGTCGCAGTTTTCGGTTGGTAACCAACGTGATTAGTCGCATTTCCAAGTCGAATTAAGAATTTTCCAAACCGAATTGAAAATTTTCCAAACCAAATTGAGAATTTTCCAAACCAATTTGAGATTTTTCAAACCAATTTGAGATTTTTCCAAACCAATTTGACAATTTTCCAAAACAATTTGAGAATTTTCCTAACTAAGAATGTTCTAAAAAAGAAAGGAGAAGGGGAGCATCCAAACCAAAGTGACAATTTTTCAAAGCAAATCAAAACTTTTAAATAGAAATAAAATTGCACAATACATCGTTAAAAGAAAGAAATTCGCATTTTTTCATTAAAAAAAAAAAAAAAAAAAAAAAAAAAAAAAAAAAAAAAAAAATCACATGTTTCATATTTTTGAGAAAAATTAGGTATTATGAAAATTCAATGTAGAGGGTTCCCAGCTGCTGCGTTCGTTAATTGCACGAACATGTCCATCATCCAATTTGTGCAATCAGCTGATAAAATGGTGGGGATGCTTCGAGCTATCACTTCACTAAAAACGAGATCCTGTGGTGACTCACTAATAACGTTTCCCACATAAAGCTTGATTTTTGAGAAAGCATTCTTCTTTTTTCTTCTAGATTCTCAAATTGTTTTGGAAAATTCTCAAATCGGTTTGGAAAATACTCAATTTGGTTTGGAAAATTCTCAATTCGACTTGGAAATGCTATATATTGTGGTTTGCACCACATCCAGAGACGTGTCAATCTCGTCCTTTATTAGGGCTGTTCACGACTCAAACAAAAGTAGTTGAATAATTTTGAATCAATAAATTCGTTTTTCTTGTAGCATTCTCCGTCGGAGCTCCTTTTCTTCATATACTCACCTACTTGACTTTTTGTAGTGAAGTCAACAACAAAATGTTGGTGTTGTAGGCGTCATCAGAATCTTTTTCTGATTCCATTAATTTCAACATTAGCACTTTTGTCACTTGACCATTCATTATGAAATCTCTTGAAGTGACGACGCGTGGTTCTCATGATTGACTCACCAACTGAACCTGCGTTTGAATTTGCGCTATGCCAATCTGTCTATCTTTGTGCCACCGGATGCTTCACAGCTTCCGTAATTTTCGATCCAAGAATCGAATTGTGCACTTTACATTTATAAGTTTGTAGCTCAAAACTACAAATGCTTTAGACTAAATTCGATAGAAAGAAAATGAATTTTCGTCATAGGAGGAATGGGGGTTAGGCTGTTTCTCTGTGACGTCATTTAGCTTTCTTTACACGGAAGTTTTTGGCTACTTCAAATCATACAATACCCTTTACATTACACCTTTTTGAAAGTATTTCGTTGAGACCTTTTAGCCGATGGAATAAAACAAAACGAGTGAAATTTCCTATAGTGATGAAATCTTCAGGAATTATTCTGGTCAAAGTTTAGATGGTTCTGAATAGTTTTCATCATGGTCGAATCTATAATAGCTTACTGGTCATCCGTAAACCTGAAATTGAAACTTGAACAATATTATTGTGATCTGATTTTTTATGAAAATTTCAAGGATAATATGGGTTGCGTTCAGGATGGTTCCCGTCTATGAATTTCATCTGATCAACAAACAAATAATTATGCCTCGGCACATGAGCAAATAATAAACTCGTAAAAATCTAACGTATTGTTAATTTCTTGCTACCGAATGGTTTGAGTTCTCTCAAAGAAAGAAAGTTTAAGCTTGAGCGGCAATAAATCCCCTGTAAAGGACCTAAAGGCAAATTTGACCTTGCCCATGGCATTGCACTACTTCTTTGGTTTAAGAATCAAGAAGATACGGATAGTTAGTTTAGAGCTTCCAACAATCGTAAATGTTTTGGCTTGGACGCACTAAAACAAACTTTAAGATCCAATTAACAAATCGAGAACTATGTATTAACAAAATTGTAATAATTTAATCGGCTAGGTACCATGGTTATTAACTAGCAACATTTGATCATTTCAATCTCGACACAGTACTTAATTTGGAGGGTGTGCTTTAGTATAAGACCCTATTTTCCTATACTTATAACTCCATTATTCTTCATCATAAAAAAATACTGCATTCTTCATCATAAAAAAATACTGCAGAATTTTATTGTAAAGGTCATTTTCTCTAGTTTTAACGAAAAATGGAGGCCGAAGAAAAATTAGAATGGAATGGTACATAAACTGACAAAATAAATAGTGGGGGCTTTTACTACAGTTTCTCTCTTGTCAGTTTTTTTTAAGTCCCCACTTCTTGCTTTGGTAGGCAATGCACTTTTAGGTAGGAATTTAGTTATTTTGGTTTATTATTTCCAATAATAAGCCTATGTGATCGTATAGCAAAACATTTTTATAACCCCCCCTCAAACTTTGTCACTTTACGTTTCAAGGTGCGTAGAATCCAAATTTGAAATGTCCGTCCGCCGTCCGGGCCATAAAAGGCCTTAGAATTGACTTAAAAAATCTGTTCTTTCGCACATAGTTCTAGTTGGTCCTAACTTCTCGCCAGCTCGATCGCTCCACACCCATGGGTGCTATGAGCCAAAAATAGGTGAAAAAGTGTCTTTTTTTTTGTATATTTCAAGTTGTATAGAAATTGGAGATTTATGAGTGAAAAGAAAATGTTAGCTATTAATTTTATGGAAAAAAGTATTCTAAATGATACGGATTTTAGGCTATTTTTTGCAATTTTATAGAGTTTTTAAAACAAAATTTAATGAAGTTCAAGTTTTTAGCATAATTTCGTACATAAATTGTTGATTGTTCTATTTCATAGTTGATAAACTTTATTTGACCAATCTTATGCTAAAAAATATAAATTTAACAATTCTTAGCCATTTTCAGTGATTTTGTCAGCACAGTTTTTGAAATTTGACCAATTAAATGATATCAATATACAGTATAGGTAACACTTTTATGTGTTGGAAAGATGACTTGGTAATAAATTGTTATGTTTATCAACTATATTAAAAAGCGTAAAATTGTGAGATTCCGCTGCTGTAGTGGATTGAACCCATTTGTGAGGTCCGAAGCTCCGAGTTCCGATACTAAATATACATACTATAAGCGGCGTTTAATAATTATGGACCAGAGATCTACGTAGAAGGGCTGTTTATACATAAATAATAAACCTTTGTGTAATAATTTGCAGCGTTTTTTATGTTTTGTGTTAAAACTAGATACCCCCAACAATGCCAATTGATAAGAAACAATAGTGGTACGAACACTGCGAGATAACACTGATGAGTCAGATCTACTCTTTGATCGAAAGTTGTGGGTTTGGGATGCGATAAAATTAGTTATTCGAATACTATCACATTTCAACGTCTTAACTTTCGAGCATAGTGTACATCTGTGTCATCAGTCATACATGATATCTACCTATTTCTATTCTTTAACGCACTCACCGTCGAAATGGTAACCGCACCTGTACAAACAAAACACTTAAAAACATCCGTATTACCAGGTAACTTTGGGAAAGGTGAATGAAGGTGAAATGAGTTTGTTCGTGTTCTACTCGAATCCGTGGCTTGTTAAAACCGTGATTTTCAATTCATAAAAAGTTCCAGTCATGCAGCATGATCGTATGAACGAATTTTCCTAAATTATCGTACTATATTATGTTACATTGTTTTGGAAATTAAGAACTTTGAGGGGAAAGAAATTGTAAACTACCATTTTTATGCCAAAAAATTCTTTCTAAATAATATTCTGCGATTCAAAAAGAGATTTTGGATTTTTATTTATTTTTTTAAAGTTAGTATCGAGTATTTAGCACATTTTATTGAAATTTAATTACAATTTTTAGTATAGGTTTGAGCTTTAATTTTTAAATTACCAACTTCATAGTTAATAAACTTTATTTGAGTGACATTCTGCTAAAAAAAATAAAAACACCGATGTTTAGCCTTTTTTTGTCATTTTTTCTGATTTTTTTAAGTACATTTTTTGAAATTTGACCAATTTAATGTGCTCAAAAAGTGTTGTCCAACGAACTCATCCTTTCTTTTGAAATGCTTGATTTTTTGGCGAAAGAACGAAGTTTTTATTTCAATGAATGACACATACATATATACATATAATAACTAATGTTCTTGACCACTCAGTATTCAATTTTCGTATTTAGGTTTTTATATACATATATATATATATAGGTATATATATATATATATATATATATATATATATATATATATATATATATATATATATATATATATAGCTTTGTGAATCCTACTCGTTTGCGACATTTACAGATGAATCCTACTCGTTTGCTACATATTATGTCGCAAATGAGACGTCGCAAACAAGTCTATTTTTAGTATATGAAACCTACCTGTTTGCTACATATTCTACGAATCCTACTCGTTTGCTACATTTTCGCTTGCACTGTGGTGTATATCAATGTACAGGGCTTGTTCGCTACCGAAGCTCGTTTGCGACCCAGGAGTGCCACCACTGCTTCTGTCTCTGCATTACTAAATATCTGTAGGTATATGACTCCTATAGTCACATCTTGAAAAGCGACGCTCCTACCTTCCAACATCATTAGGTCTTGTGATGGGGGGGGGGGGGGGGGGATTACATCGGTTTAACAATCGCGATGGATTGATTTTTCATGGTCCCGAAGACGTGGGAGGTCAGGGAGGGGGGGTAAATATGAAGATTATTATATTTCAGCTATTTAAAATCGGAAAAAAAGTTGTCTACTAGTAAAATTCGAGATGAATTCATTTTTCAAGGTCCCGAGGACCTGGGAGGTCAGGGAGGGGGTAAATATGAAGATAATTATATTTCAGCTTTTTAAAATCGGGAAAAAAGGTTTCCACTAGTAAAAATCAAGATAAATTGATTGTTCATGGTCCCGAGGACGTGGGTGGTCAGGGAGGGGGTAAATATGAAGATTATTTTATTTCAGCTTTTCAAAATCGGCAAAAAGTTTTCCACTAGTAAAAATCAAGATGAATTCATTTTTCATGGTCCCGAGGTCAGGGAGGGGGTAAATATGAAGGTTATTATATTTCAGCTTTTTAAAATTGGGAAAAACGTTTTCCACCAGTAAAAATTGCGATGAATTCATCATTCATGGTCCCAAGGACCTGGGAGGTCAGGGAGGGGGTAATTATTAAGATTATATTTCAGCTTTTTGGAATCGGAAAAAAAGTTTTCCACTAGTAAAAATCAAGATGAATTCATTATCCATGGTCCCAAGGACCTGGGAGGTCAGGGAGGGGGTAAATATAAAGATTATATTTCAGCTTTTTAAAATCGGAAAAAAAGTTTTCCAGTAGTAAAAATCAAGATGAATTCAATTGTCATGGTCCCGAGGACCTGGGAGGTCAGGGAGGGGGTAAATTTAAATATTATTATATTTCAGCTTTGTAAAATCGGGAAAAAAAACTTTTCCACTAATATAAGTTGCGTAAAATTCATTTTTCATGGCCCTGAGGACCAGGATTCGGATATTTACAGTTCCTATTTTTACATCATTCATGGTCCCGAGGACCTGGGAGGTCAAGGAGAGGGTAAATATGAAGATAATTGTATTTCAGCTTTTTAAAATCGGGAAAAACGTTTTCCACTAGTAAAAATCGCGATGAATTCATCATTAATGTTCCCGAGGACCTGGGAGGTCAGGGAGGGGGTAAATATGAAGATTATTATATTTCAGCTTTTTAAAATCGGGAAAAAAGGCTTCCACTAGTAAAAATCAAGATGAATTGATTTTTCATGGTCCCGAGGACCTGGGAGGTCAGGGAGGGGGGTATATATGAAGATCATTATATTTCAGCTTTTTAAATTCGGGAAAAAAGTTTTCCACTAGTAAAAATCAAGATGAACTCATTTTTCGTGGTCCCGACGACCCGGAAGGTCAGGGAGGGGTAAATATGAAGATTATTATATTTCAGCTTTTTAAAATCGGGAAAAACGTTTTCCACTAGGAAAAATCGCGATGAATTCATCATTCATGGTCCCAAGGACTTGGGAGGTCAGGGAGGGGGTAGTTATGAAGATTATATTTCAGCTTTTCAAAATCGGAAAAAAAGTTTTCCGCTAGTAAAAATCAAGATGAATTGATTTTTCATGGTCCCGAGGACCTGGGAGGTCAGGGAGGGGGGTATATATGAAGATCATTATATTTCAGCTTTTTAAATTCGGGAAAAGTTTTCCACTAGTAAAAATCAAGATGAACTCATTTTTCGTGGTCCCGACGACCCGGAAGGTCAGGGAGGGGTAAATATGAAGATTATTATATTTCAGCTTTTTAAAATCGGGAAAAACGTTTTCCACTAGGAAAAATTGCGATGAATTCATCATTCATGGTCCCAAGGACTTGGGAGGTCAGGGAGGGGGTAGTTATGAAGATTATATTTCAGCTTTTCAAAATCGGAAAAAAAGTTTTCCGCTAGTAAAAATCAAGATGAATTCATTTTTCATGGTCCCAAGGACCTGGGAGGTCAGGGAGGGGGTAAATATGAGGATTATTATATTTCAGCTTTTTAAAATCGGAAAAAAATTTTCCACTAGTAAAAATCACGATGGATTTATTATTCATGGTCCCAAGGACCTGGGAGGTCAGGGAGGGGGTAAATATGAAGATTATATTTCAGCTTTTAAAAATCTGAAAAAAAGTTTTCCAGTAGTAACAATCTAAATGAATTCATTTTCCATAGTCCCGAGGACCTGGGAGGTCAGGGAGGGAGTAAATTTAAATATTAATATATTTCAGCTTTGTAAAATCGGGAAAAAAAAAACTTTTCCACTAATATAAGTTGCGTAAAGTTCATTTTTCATGGCCCTGAGGACCTGTGCTGTTAGAGAGGAGGTAAATATGAGGATTATATCATTTAAGTTTTGTAAAACCAAGAAAAAAATGTTGCCTACAAGAACTTTCAAAACGCTTGCCTCGCTCTCTGGCCTTGCCTTCATCCCCGTGGTAGGTAGAGATAAGAGGAAGTTGCAAAAACTGTCGACAGAATGCGCTGGCGGCGTCACTGGCATCCCATCTCCAGACACTCCTCACAAAATGCAATGGAGGGATCACATCACAGTTGGAGTGTGAAAAATCGATGTTAGAATCGATTTTTTCGGAAAAACGGTTAAAAACTGTTTAAAACGGTTGGCTGTGCGAACGCGAGTTGGGAAAAACTTACTTGAGCCGACGGAGCGTGCTGATTGTCGCCGTCGCTGCTAGCTTGGTTTAGTTTACCGCGCAGCGAAAACAAATGAGGCTCCGGGGAAAAAGGATCAGATTCCGTGCGCTTACAGGGAAGAAAGATCAGAGTCCGATTTAAAGACCCCTTTCCCCTATCTCCCACCCCTTTGCATGAGTTCTACGTTTCTCTCTTTCATTTTGTTTCGCAGTCCACTTTCGCGTTGGTTAATTTGTTGTCAAACCTTGCATTTTACTATAAAACTTTAGACATGCCCCGTGTTGAGTGTGGTTTTTGTGATAGTTCATCCTCAGGCGAACCCAAGGTTCATCAAGCACAAAAGCTCTAGATTTTATTTTTGATGAAAAGGATAGAAAGAGACGCCTTCAAATTCGGGTCGTGGTTGCAGGATGACTATCCGAAGACGTGAGATCCTTCACATTTTCCCGGGCGCCCGTAGGAGAGGGGGAAAAATGATTAAATCTCCAAAAATTGAAATTGCTGAAAATTGGCCTACAAATGGATTGCTAAGTGAATTTCCAAGTTATTTCTACATTTTTATCCGTTTCATAGATATTCAAACGCACCAACGAATTTTTGAGGAATTTTTTTTTTTTTTTTTTTTCAATTTTTTTCGAAAATTTTACAAGTGCCCACCGGCCGAACCGTTTACTAGGGGAAATTAAAAGTGGCCATATATCCGAAACCAAGTGCGGTGCCACCTTGAATTTTGGACGGATTGTGTGCAGATGCAGTACGAAGAGATTCACGGGTCCAAAAACACCCGGGCGCCCGTAGGGGCGCGGTGGTGGGGGGACCAATTTTTCTATTGCTAGATTTTATTTTTGATGAAAAGGGTAGAAAGAGGCGCGGTGCCACCTTCAAATTCGGGTCGTGGTTGCAGGATGACTATCCGAAGACGTGAGATCCTTCACATTTTCCCGGGCGCCCGTAGGAGAGGGGGAAAAATGATTAAATCTCCAAAAATTGAAATTGTTGAAAATTGGCATACAAATGAATATTGCTAACTGAATTTCCTCAAAAATTCGTTGGAGCGTTCGAATATCTATGAAACGGATAAAAATGCAGAAATAACTTGGAAATTCACTTAGGCATTTCATTTGTAGGCCAATTTTCAACAATTTAAATTTTTGGAGATTTAATCATTTTTCCCCCTCTCCTACGGGCGCCCGGGAAAATGTGGAGGATCTCACGTCTTCGGATAGTCATCCTGCAACCACGACCCGAATTTGAAGGTGGCACCGCGCCTCTTTCTATCATTTTCATCAAAAATAAAATCTAGCAATAGAAAAATTGGTCCCCCCACCACCGCGCCCCTACGGGCGCCCGGGTGTTTTTAGACCCGTGAATCTCTTTGTACTGCATCTGTACACAATCCGTCCAAAATTCAAGGTGGCACCGCACTTGGTTTCGGAAATATGGTCATTTGTAATTTCTCCTAGTAAACGGATCGGCCGGTGGGGACTTGTAAAATTTTCGAAAAAAATTAAAAAAAAAAAAAAAAAAAATTTCCTCAAAAATTCGTTGGAGCGTTCGAATATCTATGAAACGGATAAAAATGCAGAATTAACTTGGAAATTCACTTAGGAACTCATTTGTAGGCCAATTTTCAACAATTTCAATTTTTGGAGATTTCATCATTTTTTTAACTTTGTGAACCTTTCCGTACTACTATCATAACACTTAACTTTGACGAAAATAGAAAAAAAAATTTTATTGCTAAAGAGTATTGCTAACGTCTCTTGGCAATATTTTCCGTTGCTGGAATCTATTGCTAACTTCACTCCGGTAGCAAATGAATGAATAAGTTTAATAGTATACGTTGATAGGAACACAAATATTCAAAATTACAAAATGTATAATGTAACAAATATTTATCTATATTAAACATTAAAAATGACTGCATTATTTCCAAATACAACACGGGTTTGTTACTGCTTTTCATGAATAATAGCTTATAACAAGGTTCCTACTTGATAATAGGAAAGCTCAAAACATATTGGTAAGTAAGCATTACAGGGACGTCCCTATGAATGGATATAATTGGATATAATTTTAGTGAGAATTAAAATGAGAGGAAAGAATATGAATGTCATGATTTTATCTGACCCCCCCCCCCCCCCCCCCCCCCCCAACAACAATAAAATTGCATGACTGGACTAAAATTTGAATCGAACAAATAATTGAAACTGTGGGCGCGGAAGTAATCGATATTACTTCCTCCGTTCACCGCCTTCCATCATGAAGTGTGTAACTTCTGATATACCTATTTTCCTAAACTAGACCAAATTCTTAATTTAAAAACAAAAAAATCACGAAACTCAGAGGAGAATAATTAAAACATTACGGCTTTTTACTATTACCCCTTCCATTCACCCTCTTCCATGGTGAAGTTTGAAACTCCTGACACATATATCCGAGTATATATTTGTACGGAAACGTGTATATATGCATACACCGAGTGTTTCTGAAGTTATGGTCTATCCTCCCGCATTTCCTTATTTGATTGGGTAAAAAAAATAGGCCCAACGCCATTCTTTATATTTTTTGTGCGGAATTCAGGAAAAATACTTTCGAACCGACCACTAGCGCGTAATTGCACGCTATTAACACTAACTTAATTTTTACAAATGTCCCCCTTTTTTATTGCAGATTCAAATTCTACGTGAAATATCATGAAGAAATGACCCATCACTCGGTTTTTTTAAGTGCGCGTTTGTGGGCGCAATTCCGCTCCAAAAGTGTGCAATTCCACTCTAAAAGTGAAAAATTGTGAGACACTGAGTTTTTAAAGATGGGTATTCAATTTCCACATGTAATACATGATTTTGATTTTGGGGTATTTTTTTTTTTTTTTTTTTTTTTGCTGAACCTCGTCATAATTTTTATTTATTGATATTTTCTACACCAGCTTGGGAAAACGCCGAAAGATTGACCATAATTGCACTTATCTTACTCATTTCCACATAGCACAAAGCGTACCCACTAAAATGAAGTTGTTTTGGTGTTTTTACAAGTTGGTATTGCAAATATCAATAAATGAACATCATTACTAGGTTCAGCACGACAAAATACCCCAAAATCATGTATTACATGTTGCTATTGAATATCTTCAAGAACTCAGTATTTCACATTTATTGCACTTTTAGAGCGGAATTTCGCCCGCTTACGAGCACTTAGAAAATCGAGTGGTGGGTCATTTCTTCATAAAATTTTACATTTTTGAGATCCTTACAAAAAACATTAAGATTGAAAAAAAAAAAAAAAAAAATTACTGTTTATCGACCCATTATTAACGAATTGAATATCTTCATGTGGCAATTGAATATCTTCAAAACTCGGTATTTCACAATTTGTGCATTATTAGAGCGGAATTGTACGCGCACCTAAAAATCGAGTGGACCGCAACAAAACTTGTCTCACATACAAACACAAATTTTTTTTTACCTAATGTGTTTTTGATATCACCAACCGGTTAAAAACCGACACAAAATTATGTAACGAAACTTTCTAACAAATTTATTTCTGTTCTAGAACCAAAAATTTCAACCATGTATCATGTTTTCTCCTTGATCATCATCAGAAATTAACAAGCGGTTGCAATCATGTTCACAATATCAATTATTGAGAATGATCACCTGTGTGTAAACAATTATTTATATAACCATGCTCATAACTCAGTTTGTTGGACACGCACTTCGCAGTAGTTAACATAATATTGTTGGATAAATCGAGAGCTTTCGAACGAATGGTCAACGAATTTTGTGGGATGAAAAACGACGAAGTACCATTTCCCTAGCAACGACTCGGTTGTAGGCGGAAATCACTGTAACACTATATGTTTCGTGCGCGGAAAAAAATTGACTCGCAAAAATTGCTAGGACCCCAGGGCTAAAACATGATACATGTTAAAAACGACATGCGATAACGGTAAACTTTGTAGCAAACCTTCGCTTATATTTTATTAACAACAGTTGCTATGCGTTGGATTACTTGACTCCAAGTTATTTCTTACAAATGTTATTATTATTATGAGTACGTTAGTTTATGGATAAGAGTGTCAATGATTTACCCGGTGAAAACACAATTTTTTCCCCCTCCAAGGCTGAGGGGGCCACACAATTTTACCCCTATGGTTTTTCATTTCCACGTATTCGGTCTTAGAATGGTCTGAAATGGATTTGTATGTGGTTATATTTATTGAATTATTTATTTTCGCTTCCTCACTACCTAAGGCTTTGTGTTCGTGATTGAAGTCGAAAAAATTGTTGACCTCCAAAATCAAAATTTACACTCGCTTTTTGCGTTTCAGAGCTTGCTGATCAATTTTGGTTCCGTGTCTGTCTGTAGTAAATCCTCGTCACGCCCAAAACTATACCAAGTTTCAGTCCGATCCCGATGAAATTTTCAGGGATTGTGCGGGTTAGCTCCGAGGCGACCCCGATAATTTTCAATGCCGTCGAATCAATAATAGCCTGTGCGCATGCGCAAACGTGAATTTCTCTTTACGTCGGTTTCTTATCATCTGTTGGTTCGATCAAGTTTAAACTCGGTATGTAATTGGGTAGATATATATGTTCTAGATAAGTGCCGTATAAATTATATTGCAATAGGTAGAGTAATAACCATTGCGCATGCGCACAACTAATATAGATTGACACAGGCATAACTCCGTTTCTAATGGAACGATTTTGATAAAATTTTCAGTGATTGTGCGGGATAGCTTCTAGACGGTTCCCTATAAGTTTCATTGCCGTCATACGAATACTAGTCTGTGCGCATGCGCAAACGTTAATTTACTATAACGGCGATTTCGTATCATCTATTGGTTCGATTTCTTTCAAGCTCGGGGAGTAGATGGCTATACGTTCCAGAAAAATTTCCTATGAATTATATCGTTGTTTGTGGAGTAATAACTATAGCGCACAGACAAAACTCCGAAACTGATGAACCAATGATTTTAATGAAATTTTCAAGGATTGTGCGGTTTAGCCCCTAGACTTTCACCTATAAATTTCACCGCCATGGGATTAATAGTAATCTGTGCGCATGCGCTAATAAAAATTTCTTATAACGCTGACCTATAAGAACTCTCGAGGCGTACCTACTTTTTTCTTCAACTAATTCTATACGTCCTTGTTACAATATGTGAGGAAGCTAAACTGCTCACCCAACTTGGCAGACTTTTTTTTAGTAGATTAAGTGGAGTGTTTTTTCTCGAGCTTGGGTTGTCCAACACCGCCTGAATCAATTCCAATAGGCCGTCCCTCTATTGATGAAGCTTCGCTTAAGAGGAGCGTCTTAAAAAGTCATCATTCTTTTTATGAACTCATCGTAATTGGCTGATGAATCCATAGCATCTAGTATAAGTAGTGAATCAGAGTTAATTCCTTAGCTCATAATAGATTGTTTTCTTAATCGCATCACATTTTTATCAGCATGTTATTGATTGCAATTTCAAAACAAAACGCAAATAAGTTTTGTTAAAAGGGAGGTCGTTAGGTCGTTTTAGGGAGGGACGATGGACGTTAATAAACAGGTAGTTAATTTTAAATAAAATTAACGTATTATTAAATTTTTGATTTAAAATATAATATGAATATTAATTACATATATAAATAAAATAATTATATTTAAATTAAATATATTTATTTCCAGAAAATAACTCTCCTTAGGTTTGAGATAAAAATCCGTCTTTTTTCTCCGAGAAAAAAATCAAGCATTCTGAAAGAAAGGACGATTTTATTGGGCAGCATTTAAATAAGCACAATAATGATGTACAATGCTGATGAGCACAATGAATGGGACAAATAACAAAAAATGTGCTGAATAAATCAAGTTTTTTCCCCCTACTTTTACCTAAAAGTGGTTAAAATTGGTACAGAATAATTTTTTATATTTTTTGGCTAATATCACTCACAAGAACATCATCACCAATGAACTACAACATTAACAAATTTATTCATAAAATTATGCCTAAAATGCACTTTTAAAATGTCATTATATAAAATCAATAGGTATAAACTGCACAAAAAAAGGTGTTGTAATCCAAAATTTGTTTAAAAAGCTGATTATTATTGAGAACAAGTTTTTTCTCATAACATTTATAATACCATTTAAAAGCGCTAAAGTGCTCACATTTCAAAACAATTCAATGTAAATATGACACGAGAAATCAATTAAGAAAATTTTCTCATGATCATGCTGCTTTACAGGTTTAAATATTTTCTTAATTTTTCCTATTTCTATTTTTGTCCTATGTAGGTTACGCGATTTTTATTGTCCTTTGGAATGAATAGGTAATTTGTCCAAGTTTTTACCTTCATTTTTTATGTTCTCTAATTTTCTGATTCTCATTGTGGATGTATTTTTAATTCCAATACAGAAATAGGTAGGGTTTTCCCACGCTTCGACAAGCCAGGTTCAGGGATTGTGTAGTTATGATGTGTCCAGAAAAAAAGAAAAAAAGAAATTTATGGATTGTTTGAGGAGCTGGTATGGCATTGATTCATTGCCTACACAGATTTACTAACAAACGTTCGAGGAAATACGAAAATCGAGCGAGAAATAAGTAAAAGCAAGCAAATTTTCGGCATTGGAGGATCAAAGCTCCAGAGCCGTGGTTAGGTCTGTCGGCGGGGGAGGAGTGACAGTGAGTGCCATCCGAATATTCTGACGGCCGCTCTAATGTTCTACCAACTTCACTACCTACGAGATGCAGTGGGCGGAGTGGCGCCGAGGGGGAGCTTGTCTTTGGGGGGTGAGGGGTGGTGGCGAAGTGACCTTGAGGGTGACGGCGGCTCCCCCCCCCCCACACTACCTGAGAAAGTGTTAGAAAACCATGAAATCTTGACTATTTTCATACAATTTAAATTCAGTTTAAAATTTTCTTTCTTCGAGGAATACCTAACTACAAACGAAATTGAACTAATCAAGCTTTGGAGTGTGAAAATTGATCAACTACTTAAAATGTTATGATAATAAAACCTCCTGAAGGAGGGTTTGAACAGCCTTAAACAAGTAGCTGCCTCAAGTCGATCTACGAAAAGGACGGATTGCCAGCGCTACTAGCGGATTCTTTTGACAACAGCTCAAGAGCAGCTATTCGGAGCAGGAATAGGTATTCGGTTAGAGCTGCTCGGTTGGCACCCACGTAGGTATCACGTAGGTACTTCCTAGGTAAGTAGTAGGTACAAGTACCTACTACTTACTTTTTGTGAAATTTTTTTAATGTCACTGATGAGCCGACCTGTTACTGTGTGTGTGTGTGAAATCCTGGAGGGGGCCCCAAATCAAGCTCACGCATGTCATAGTAACGACACTGACACAGGTTTTTGAAGTGTAAACTTCTATAGGCGCACCGTCGAAAAATTTAGCGGGGTGTAAATACGATTTTACCGTCACGTTTTTTTTTCCGTCATGCTGTTTTTTCTTTTGATTTTCACGTACAACCAAGCCGTTGTTGGGGAAGTGAAACTTCTTTATTTGTCACTGGACAAAAAACGTTCTCCACTCGTTGGAAAGCTCTCGATTTATCACGCATTTCTTTCGTACTTGTTCTTCTATTCAAGTCGCAGTTTTATATTTATTTATGTTATAAATGGATATAGTAAACAATGCCGCTTGTTTTGTTGTCACTTGATTGAGAAGTTAATCTTGCTTAAATAGTAATTGTAGACGCGCACCATAACAGAAAATTACCTACACAAAATTGAGTCAAGAACATTTATCTCTTATTTCAGTTACCATGAGCCAATAATTTCTTTTCTAGAGTCGTCAGATGACTGTAATAATGATAACACTATTGTTGATGGTTAATGAATAAAGAATAAAATAATACCTACCTAATGTAAACAGAAAATATTGAAACAATGTTGTGACTAGTTTATGTGTAAGAAAAGTTTAATTAAGTTTGAACAAAAATTTTGTATACCTACTTTGAAATTGGTCTTTACAAGATTTTTTTTCGGCAACCAAAATCATTTCCATAATATACTTTATATTTATAATATTTAGCAGAAAATCGTCATAGAAGTTTTCACTTCTCCCGTGTGGTCTTTAGCACACCTGGTTTTCTCTATCAACTGTAATGTTTGTAATAATAATAACGTTGATAACGAAGATGTTAGTAGGGAATTTGAACAAGGTAGGTACCTACTGCATACCTAACTAGCTACATTCCTTCGTATCTATGTTGGGTAGACCTTTAATTACCTACTAAGGAAGGTACCTTACCTTACATGCTGGGTAGATAGGTAAGGGTTGCCATCCGTTCTGGTTTCCCAGGACATGTTATGGTTTGGAGGGTGTTGGGCTTGGTCATGTCCTGCCTTGTGACCCATCCTGGGAAAGTTTCCACGTTTCAAAAACGTCCTAAACAACCTGGTTTTCTCAAATTCTTGCATTATCGAGAAAATGTGATTATTATTTTAATATCTACCTCTACTACAGCTACCTACCTACCTACCATTGTTTTCAATAATTACAAAAAAAAGTCTGCCAAAAACTTCCTCGCATTTTCAACATGACTGTATAGGTAGGTACCTACTATAGGTACCATTCAAATGCACTAATATCTTTACTATAATTAATATTCTTCTGTGTATTATCTATAATTATTATTCTCAAATTCTTGCCTTATCAATAAAATGTCATTATTATTTAAATATCTTCCTCTACTACAGCTACCTACCATCGTTGTCAATAATTACAACAAAAAAGTCTGCCAAAAGCTTCTTCGCATTATATAATATTATATAATAATATTCATATTTACCCCCTCCGTGACCTCCCTGGACATGAAAAATGAAACCATCGCGATTTTTACTAGTGAAAAACGTTTTTTCCGATTTCAAAAAGCCGAAATATTATAACCTCATAGCTCATATATACCCCCTCCATGACCACCCAGGTCCTCGGGACCATGAAAAATGAATTCATCTCGAATTTTACTAGTGGAAAACTTTTTTCCGAATTTAAAAAGCAGAAATAAAATAATCTTCATATTTACCCCCTCCCTGACCTCCCAGGTCCTCGGGGACCATGAAAAATGAAGTCATCGCGATTTTTACTAGTGGAAAACGTTTTTTCCGATTTCAAAAAGCCGAAATATTATAACCTCATATTTACCCCCTCCATGACCTCCCTGGTCCTCGGGACCATGAAAATTCAATCCATCGCGATTTTTACTAGTGGAAAACTTTTTTCCGATTTTAAAAAGCTGAAATATAATAATCCTCATATTTACCCCCTCCCTGACCTCCCAGGTCCTCAGGACATGAAAAATGTAACCATCCCGATTTTTACTAGGTAGTGAAAAACGTTTCTTCCGATTTCAAAAAGCCGAAATATTATAACCTCATATATACCCCCTCCCTGACCTCCCTGGTCCTCCGGTCCATGAAAAATTAATGCATCGCGATTTTTACTATTGGAAAACTTTTTTCCGATTTTAAAAAGCTGAAATATAACAACCATCATATATACCCCCTCCCTGACCTCCCTGGTCCTCCGGTCCATGAAAAATTAATGCATCGCGATTTTTACTATTGGAAAACTTTTTTCCGATTTTAAAAAGCTGAAATATAACAATATTCATATTTACCCACTCCCTGACCTCCCAGGTCCTCAAGACCAAGAAAAATGAAGTCATCGCGATTTAAAAAGCTGAAATATAATAATATTCATATTTACCCCCTCCCTGACCGCCATGGTCCTCCGGACCATGAAAAATTAATCCATCCCAATTTTTAATATTGGAAAACTTTTTTTCCGATTTTAAAAAGCTGAAATATAATAATCTTCAAATTTACCCCCTCCCTGACCTCCCAGGTCCTTGGAACCATGAAAAATGTATTCATCTCGAATTTTTCTAGTGGAAAACTTTTATCCGATTTTAAAAAGCAGAAATAAAATAATCTTCATATTCACCCCCTCCCTGACCACCCATGTCCTCGGGACCATGAAAATGAAATCATCGCGATTTTTGCTAGTGGAAAACGTTTTTTCCGATTTTAAAAAGCTGAAATACAATAATCCTCATATTTACCCCTTCCATGACCTCCCTGGTCCTCGGGACCATAAAAATTCAATCCATCGCGATTTTTACTATTGGAAAACTTTTTTCCGATTTTAAAAAGCTGAAATATAATAATATTCATATTTACCCCCTCCATGACCTCCCTGGTCCTCGGGACCATAAAAATTCAATCCATCGCGATTTTTACTATTGGAAAACTTTTTTTCCGATTTTAAAAAGCTGAAATATAATAATCTTCATATTTACCCCCTCCCTGACCTCCCAGGTCCTTGGGTCCATGAAAAATGAATTCATCGCGATTTTTACTAGTGGAAAACGTTTTTTCCGATTTCAAAAAGCTGAAATATAATAATATTCATATTTACCCCCTCCCTGACCTCCCTGGTCCTCCGGTCCATGAAAAATTAATGCATCGCGATTTTTACTATTGGAAAACTTTTTTTCCGATTTTAAAAAGCTGAAATATAACAACCATCATATATACCCCCTCCCTGACCTCCCAGGTCCTCGGGACCAAGAAAAATGAAGTCATCGTGATTTAAAAAGCTGAAATATAATAATATTCATATTTACCCCCTCCCAGACCGCCATGGTCCTCCGGACCATGAAAAATTAATCCATCGCGATTTTTAATATTGGAAAACTTTTTTTCCGATTTTAAAAAGCTGAAATATAATAATCTTCAAATTTACCCCCTCCCTGACCTCCCAGGTCCTTGGAACCATGAAAAATGTATTCATCTCGAATTTTTCTAGTGGAAAACTTTTATCCGATTTTAAAAAGCAGAAATAAAATAATCTTCATATTCACCCCCTCCCTGACCACCCATGTCCTCGGGACCATGAAAATGAAATCATCGCGATTTTTGCTAGTGGAAAACGTTTTTTCCGATTTTAAAAAGCTGAAATACAATAATCCTCATATTTACCCCTTCCATGACCTCCCTGGTCCTCGGGACTATGAAAAATTAATCCATCGCAATTTTTACTATTGGAAAACTATTTTTCCGATTTTAAAAAGCTGAAATATAATAATATTCATATTTACCCCCTCCATGACCTCCTTGGTCCTCGGGACCATAAAAATTCAATCCATCGCGATTTTCACTATTGGAAAACTTTTTTTCCGATTTTAAAAAGCTGAAATATAATAATCTTCATATTTACCCCCTCCCTGACCTCCCAGGTCCTTGGGACCATGAAAAATGAAGTCATCGCGATTTTTATTAGTGGGAAACGTTTTTTCTGATTTTAGAAAGCTGAAATATAATAATATTCATATTTACCCCCTCCATGACCTCCCTGGTCCTCGGGACCATGAAAATTCAATCCATCGCGATTTTTGCTAGTGGAAAACGTTTTTTCCGATTTTAAAAAGCTGAAATACAATAATCCTCATATTTACCCCTTCCATGACCTCCCTGGTCCTCGGGACCATAAAAATTCAATCCATCGCGATTTTCACTATTGGAAAACTTTTTTTCCGATTTTAAAAAGCTGAAATATAATAATCTTCATATTTACCCCCTCCCTGACCTCCCAGGTCCTTGGGACCATGAAAAATGAAGTCATCGCGATTTTTACTAGTGGGAAACGTTTTTTCTGATTTTAGAAAGCTGAAATATAATAATATTCATATTTACCCCCTCCATGACCTCCCTGGTCCTCGGGACCATGAAAATTCAATCCATCGCGATTTTTACTATTGGAAAACTTTTTTTCCGATTTTAAAAAGCTGAAATATAATAATCTTCTTATTTACCCCTTCCCTCACCTCCCACGTCTTCGGGACCATGAAAAATGAATTTATCGCGATTTTTACTAGCCGAAACGATTTTTTTCTCAATTTTACAAAGCTGAAATAAAAGCAGGAGGAAACGTCCACGCTAAACTCGTAAACGAGTTCCACTATCCGCTTTACAAGCAGATACCTACCATGTTACATGGATATGTCTTTGATTGGGGATTTCATAACGGTTGTCCTCGAGAGTTGTAAACAAATCCTTTAACTTTAAACAAATCCCTGGGTCGCATCCCGACTAATTCCAACAAAACAACGGTTTACTTCTTATAGAAATGTTGAGCGTTTACTCACAGAAATGTTTACTTACAACTGTTGAGAGAAGCCACTACAATGAGTTGTTGTTAACAATCGACTGTTGTCAAGAGGATGAAAATTTGTTCTATGGAGTGAAGTAAATGATGCTATTGCTTTAGGTACGTTAAGAATATTGTAACCGGCTTATTAAAATTGTTTATAGTCCAATCAACTTAGTTTAGGAATGTAGCCAGGTACGTAAGGAGGGGGAAATTGGTAGCTTGAGATGTGAACATTTATCACATAAATCAAGCGCTTTCCAACGAGTGGCGAACGATTTCTGTGCGATGAAAACTGCGGAAGTTCCTTTCCCCTAGCAACGCTGGGTTGTACGTGAAAAACACTGAAATTGTGACACAAATTTTGCGTCACGGAAATTTTTGGTTGACCCCCCAGAGCAAAGACATATCCATGTCAATAGTTCTAATATATCCCCTCCCTACCAGCCCGGGTCCTCGGGACCATGATAAATTGACAAATGAGATATAGATTCTCAACTTCCCACTTGGGCTTCACTCATACATTCTACATCTCTCTGGCAAAGAAAAAGCGCAAGAACTGGCATGCGCCAATGTGGCGCTCATTTTTCCATTGTAGTTGATAAAAGTAATTTAGATCCTACACTGCCCACTCGTCTGTCAGACAATACGTAGACGAACCATCCGTCGTCTGGAGAAGGAAGTTAGTTGGATTCTGCTGAGAGCTACTGGGAAAACAGAAATATAAAAAAGGGTTGGCATCCCTGATTTCGTGTAGCGAATGAGTAGGATTCGTCTAGTTCTACAGAAAAACCGTATATCTGAAATCCCTTCGTTAAGTAAACGAATCCTACTCGTTTGCTACATCAAGGCTTCATGGCTTGGAGGTAGCAAATGAGTAGGATCTAGCTCAATGTAGCAAACGAGCTTTATACACGTGTATATATATATATATATATATATATATATATATATATATATATATATATATATATATATATATATATATATACATATAAAAAAGCGTTAAAATCCAGGAATCATTTCAGAATGCCTCAAAACAGATTTCGACGAAGAAAATTTTTGAAAATTTTTATTTTAAAATTTTTGGAGCCATTGCAATAGCTTTATTTTCTAAGAAAATTCGCTAAAAGTATCACCAAATCATAATTAATGACGGAAGTACCTTACTCGTAAGATTAGTATGACGTGAGGGCTTAGACTAAAGCAACTGACAAGTGAGAAAATTTAGTATAAGCCCCAACTTTTTATTTTGTCAATTTATATACTATTCGATTGAACTTTTTCATCCTCCACTATTTTTAGTTAAAACTAGAGAAAGTGACCTTTACAATGGGATTGTTCAATATTTTTTATGATGAAGAATAATGGAGTTATAAATATTGGAAAATGGGGCCTTCTACTAAAGAACACCCAATTTGGATAGGTATACTTATTTTTATTCAAATTAAAGGAATATTTATGCTTTTGCCGCTGCATGTATTTTTGAAGAGTATTCCAACCTCCTAGATCAGTAAATAGAAATCTCTGTGTTGTAGTTGGGTTTATACTTACTCAATATGACAGAACAGCGAAAAAATGAAAATAGAAGATGAATTGCCGTTTTGGTGGTTTTATTGTGGAAGTTTTCCTAGAATGATATAGAGAAATACTCTTTAGGTGGATAGAATGATATTCGATTCTCCTCGAATCCCAAACCAGGATGAACCAGGTCAACCCCCCCCCCCCCCCTCCAATCCAAAATAATTAAGATTTATTGGTGTAGAAATTCACATTTACCCATAAGAACACATTTCTATTGAATCGACGGCTATGGAATTGATTCGAGTTTACCGCTCTTACAGTAAGATGAAATTAGACTGTAATTTATTATACTTAGTACTCCTGCCGCTAGCAATAATTGGTAACATACTGATACATTTGCTTTGATACGTAAGACTGTTGCGTAAATGGTTGGTTTGTTGGAGCAAAACTTGAGATGGCTTTAGATAATTTTGGAAAATAAGGGGAACCTAGTTCTTGAGGGTTGAAAGACATAGGTAATGGGTATTCTCATGAGTAGGAATGATGCAGATTTCAATCCAAATTTTGACTAGCGGTCCTTTATTGAATAGGAGGAAAGAATAAATATTCATGACATCATAAATTATTATCAACCTTCTTACCTTGTCGTAACATTAACATATTGAACCTTTTTGGAAAGCGAGTGATTTTTGATTTCGGTTTCAAATTACAGCACAACTGCAAATTCTACTAAAGTAAAGTACTCGCCAGAGTTGTACTTCGACTCTAGTAATCTGTGATTAGAGCAACCAGAGGTCCTGATTTACCAATCGTACTGTATTCAACATTTAACCCAGAGTGTGATTTCGAGTGCTGCTTAATAGAAGGTTAATTTTCCAATATCCGGTGGAAGAGATTTTTTCCAGTCCTTCCGTGCTGTGTCACCTGCTTCCATTCTATTGGTTGGCCAGTAGGTAGTTTAGGTACATGCGGTAGTAATGCCCGCCGGCCGGTTTGAATTGGATGGAGGTCGAGTTTGATCCGTGACGAGCTCTTTTCCGTTGTTTCCGTCGCTTCCCTCTGTAGAGGTAACCTCCGTTACGGTCGATCAACTTCCGCTTTGGCTTCTTCATCAACCTACACTGAATTAATTGGATGGGTCGTCACACGTTAATCTCGAAAACCAAAATGAGAGTTCCATTTGTTATTAATTTGATCTTCTTATCCCTAATCGTCAGTTCATGTGTGATGAAATACGAATAGGTATAGGTTGCTCTCCACGGATTCAAATATTGCTCAGAGTCAACAAAGAATTCGTAAGTACATTAATTTTTTTATTGACAAGAAATCTTAATATGAGCCCTACTGACGGAAAATTGTCAAGAGTGTAGTAACTATAAGATAAATATTTATACACAAACCCAGGAATTATTTTTGTAAGGTCCACTATGTCTTGCCTTCACATACACACATCTTATATAGGACATACTTAGATTATTTAAAGAAACCCTTCGAAAAACAATGGAAAAGTCAGCGGGAGCAAATGTAATGTTGGGATTTAAAACCCCAGCGGGAGAGGAGGACAAGTGGTTTCCCTTTCTCGGGTCAGGGATAGTAACAGTCGAAGTAAAAGACCTCAGAACTCGCGTTCGGAGTTGCGCAAGCGCCAAGAGGAAGAATGTGGGAAGAGTAGTAAGTTGTGTTTTGAAGAAATCGAAGGCAATTCCACTCTCATTATTATTCAAATGACCAAACAATCTGATCAGTCCCATGTGATGCTCTGTGTACAGGAAATAAAACGTAAAAAATGTAACAATCTATTGTTCTTTAGCTTCTCTAATTTTCTAGGCTAGGTAACCGTATGGTTACGACACTAGCAATATACGGAACTCGTTGTTTGTAGTTCCCAATGTTCAAGCCTCTGGAATACGATACCATCATGATTACTCTCATGATCAAGATATATCATTAACTTATACCCATAATTATACGTTATATTGGTGGAAATGTTACTTCCTGATCGAACATTTCGGAGTGGCCAATCTACAGAGCCTTAGGTATGTTTTGAATTAGAGTAGGTTAAGAAATACGCAAAAAGCTTGGTAGAAGTAGGTATTCAAGTCTGAATTAGAGGCACAATGCTAAATCACATTTTTGGGCATACAAGCAACAACAAAATGTAAGTACTAAGCAATTTAAATAAAAATGATAGTAATATAAAAACAGCAATATAATGTAAACATAAACATTTCTGCCCAATACCAACATTTCTGCCCAATATTTTGCTTCCTCACTACCGAAGGTAGGGAAGCTTTGTGTTCGTGCGGAAAGTCGATAAAATTGTTGCCTTCCAAAATCAAAATTTCCGATGGCTTTTTGCGTTTCATTTAACATCCAACAGTTCTGTTAGTACTGAAACGTTCTTAAAACTAACCTTTTCGTGGTTCCACATAAAGTGCCGCGTTTGATAGTAATTTCCAACATAAAAAAACGTCTGCCAAGATGGCTGGGCAGTATAACTTCCTCACATAGAAAAAGCAGGTCTCAAAGACGGGGAAAAGGATAGCCCTTCTACGAAGATAAAATAATGGCCTACCTCTAGAAAAATGGACGGGGAAAACAAATGCGTACAAACATTTAACATCCTGTTAGTATCTACTGAAATGTTATTAAAACTAAACTTTTCGTAGTTCCACATAAGGTGCCGCGTTTGATAATCATTTCCAACAGAAAAAAACGTCTGCCAAGTTGGGTGGGCAGTATAACTTGCTCACATAGAAAACGCAGCAAATTATTACACAGCAATCTATTATTTTCGTTTTGCCCCTTCTATAAGATTTGGTTTATAGAAGATAGTCTAAGATGGTCTATAGAAAGGGATTGTAAGCAATTTTCAAATATTCCACCACCACCCGAACCAAGGACTGTAGGTCTCGATGGTACTATATCCAGTCGCATCTATGCATCCCACACCTAGCGAGCGAGGAAACCTTCCCCTAGCGAGCAAAGTGAGCAACATCCCACACACACGTCGGATTTCAACGGAATTTTTCCTTCGAACTCAGGATGGACTATTTATATCCCATCTATACATCCCACAAAGAGCGAGCAAAGCGAGCAACATCCCCTACACATTTCAAATCATCTTTAGTGATCCACCGTTTCCAATCATTCTTCATGTCCCACTCAACAGTGAAGACTATCGGATCTATACAGCTACACCGAGCGAGCGAAGCGAGCGAAAAACTAGGCTAGTAAGTAATATGAAAAAGTTTAATTCTGGGACTGCTTTTGGAATGAAGTGTGTTCCAAGTTCGTGTCAAATTCGCTTCATCCAATCTTCACTTTTGCTCGTAAATACCTGTTCTTCGTATTTGAATTTAAAGTTTTGTTCTGCTCACAACAAAACGTCAAACTTTTGGAGTCCGTAAATATTCCTTTAGCAGATCCTTCAATAAATCAACCATCTAGGAGGGCCAGTCCCGGGCTATAGACTTTGTAGGGGTTGAAGATCTCTGGGTTAGGTCTTTATTAGTAACAAACCACAATTTTATCAATTAATTGTCGACTAATTATCAATATGGACAATATTATTTATTGCCTTGGGTTGTCTTATGGAAAGATTTTCTGTAGGAATTGCCAAGCAGTGACGACCCGCATCTAGGTAAACGTTCTCATGTAGGTATAGTCGAAGCTCACTAAAAGCATTGAATGTTGTATCTATCTTCATTGCACAAAGGTACTTAACATTTCAATGCTACAAGACTTTACCGAGGGGAGCGGAGATGCCATTTGAGTCTCCCAAGATGCGCAGGGGCTTGTTGCAATCCCTGTGTGCCGTACGAGCACGTTCGAAGGTAACATGACGCAACCTTCCCACACTCAATCCTACGCCAGGAACCATCCTCTGTATATATTCCTGCCTTTTATTTTCTGTTACCCTTCAGTGATTTACTTATTGGAACAAGTGGATGGTCGATGTTTTTTGAATGGATTCTCGCAACTCACCGTCAGTCAAAATGTTTTCATAGGCGTACCTACATACGCCCGTGGGCGGGAAGACGGATGAAGGGTGTGCGAGATACAAGGACAACGTTTGAGAACTTTCATCGAGTCTCAAATATGTCATGCTCAGTGCCTGGTGTATTTTTGCGATTTTGATAGTTCTAATTGAAGAATAATATTAAAGTAAGTATACGTGCGATTTCAGTCTAAATGATATTATTTTCGATATTGAAAATATACCTTGAAGAAGTCGAGTGCTATTTAGATCCAAAGCAATTTAATTGTAACGGTAACTGGGAACAACGAAGGAAATTCGATACTTATTATGAGAGTATGTTCTTAATGAAACTTTTTGTTCGATGCATAGTATTTTAGTAACGATGATGTTCTTACGATTCCAGCATTAGTATTATAAACGCCATTTTCGAATGAAGTGGATAGTCCTCTTACAATAATATTGAACTTGCGAAATCAAAACAAAACAAAATAGGTAGTGGATTTTATTATTGACTTCACCTACAGTGAGGGAATCAGAAAGAACGTGGAAAAATGATGCCCATGATACACTATGAACTTTTAGTTCATTATTTTCAAGAATGAACCTTTGTAACGCATCATAAAAAGAAAATAATTATAACCCTCCCTTAAAATTAGTTGGTTTACGTTTCAAGATATATATATGTACATTCGAAAAATCGATAAAAAAAAAAAAAAAAAAAAAAAACCTCCTTCCGTAGCTTTTCTCCGGAGCTGCAGGACCAAAGTTTCTGATATTCGGCTCAAAAATCATAGTTGGTACATCAGCCGGGGATAGGTCTGTAATCTTGGCTAACTTTTGACCCATCCCAAGGGATGCCATTTGAAGGATGAACTATTAAAAAATGAGATATCGAAAACTTTTGGAATAAAAAGGGTATTTTTTCAATTGATTTTTAATAGATACCTAATACGAAAATATTTTCGGGCCCGATAATTTTTTAAAAATCTACTATCCCATGCTCTCGAAGTTCTAATCTTTATTTCTACCTACCGATAAATTTATTTTTCAGAAGAGTTGTGATATTATCTTTGCTACTAGAACCTACAGTACCTACATTTTTTCTAAGTGAAACATACTAGTTTTTATTGTTTTTAAATTCCATGCATTCCAAAGTAATTATCCCAAACCGAGTATACTGGCAGTTAGATTTAACTTAATTAGGAGCTCAAATACTCATTTTGTGACTTCATGTGATTAAATTCTCACGTTTTATTTCATTATCACGTTTATTACGTTTTATGAGTAGAATTCTACTGTTAACTAATCCCCTCACCCGTTGCCTAATTCCCTCACTAGAATGATTTAAAACATGATCATATATCTCCTGGATAACAAATTTTTATGAACTAGGTTTTCTGGTGCATGATCAGTAGCATAAGTAGAAAGGATTAACGGGAAAAATAATTATCTTAAACTAAAAATGTTAAATGGAAACAAGAACTCTAATTTCGTTTTGTACGAATTAGTCGGGATGCGGCCCAAGGAAAAAATAAATGAAATTACTTCATTTATTATTTTATTAGATGACGTTTCGTCCTCTAACTGAGGACATCTTCAGATTTCTACACGGACAAAAACAGGCATTATATGTTACATAGGAAACACAAAACAAAAAATAAAAAATAAATAAAAATTAATTTAAACAAAAAACTTACTGGTGTGACCAAGAAAAAATGTATAAACATCCGAATAACGGATTTGTCAGAAACATATAGAGGTCCTCCCTCCACAATGTTTGGTTTGTTTTCCTTAGGTGGACCTCTATATGTTTCTGACAAATCCGTTATTCGGATGTTTATACATTTTTTCTTGGTCACACCAGTAAGTTTTTTGTTTAAATTAATTTTTATTTATTTTTTATTTTTTGTTTTGTGTTTCCTATGTAACATATAATGCCTGTTTTTGTCCGTGTAGAAATCTGAAGATGTCCTCAGTTAGAGGACGAAACGTCATCTAATAAAATAATAAATGAAGTAATTTCATTTATTTTTTCCTTGGGCCGCATCCCGACTAATTCGTACAAAACAATAAGTACTTACGGCCGACCAAACTACCAATATCAACTCTAATTTCGTAAGAAATGGGAGAATGACCCACATATTTGAGTTTGAATCGAGAGGTGATCTAGTCTTATCGATACCCACGTAATATGGTAAATACTTTTACATTCTTTTTCTATACTGTACTGCCACGAATAGTGAAAAAAAAGGAAATTGTTGACACTCGTGACATGAGTTCAAAAGAGAGAGGCTGAAATGATGCAATATGTGTACCTAACTAGTGAGAAAAGTAGCCTTAGAAATGTGTTTCAATTCTCGGGATCTCATTCAAAACTGTTAGAAGGTACGTACATTGGCCATTGTGGGTATGTACTGAATGAAAATTCTCATTGCGCTCACTTTAAACGTCTGAGCTTGTTTTCATTGAGATGATGTGTGAACAGCTGGCAACGACACTACGTCAAACGAATCGAAGGCAATGCTTTGCATACGTCTCTTATCTACTGTTGAAAGCTTTTCAATGGAACTGAGGAGACTATAGGATAAAACCTTAGTACAGAAAAAATGCTTATCGAAACGAAAAAAGAAAAAACTACCAGATCTGGGTAGCGCATAGTTTCCTTGTATCCACAACATCGGCGTACCTGTTGATCACTGAAATAGTTACGAATTTTATAAATCAAAAGGGTTAATAGGCATTAATATGCAGGGAAATGCCTTCAAATCGGAAGTGTGTCACAGACTAGTGAAACACCTTTGATTGGGATATTCTGAAAAAATCAAAATGCGAGCTGAATTTCTCAATAATGGAGATGAATGACGGATGAGATGTCCTCGAGAGAGGAAGCAAGAACCCTCTGCCGTAATTGGTACTTGTGGTTGTGAATGCTTTGTGTTCTTCATTGGATAGTTTTGACCTCTTGCGAGAATACAAAATTCATTAACATTTGATATTTTGTGGATTTTCGGGGTAAACAAATTGTATTTTCTCCCCAGGTGAACGCAGGGTAACATGTGTCAGGGTGCACTTCACTCTCAGTTTACATCAAATGTTTATTAGAAAAAAAAGAAAAAACTTGACAGAACATGGAACATGTTCCTTGGGAGATCAGGAGAGAATTGAGGTCACTAAACTGATTAGGAAAGAGCACATAATTTCAATCGCCTCTTATTGTCCCAGACCATCGTACTATCAAATTTAAACTTCCAAGTTTCTTCCCAGTCTAATAGTGATTGCAATCATGTTTACAAAATTAACTGAGAAGGATCACATGCATCATGCATGTAAACAATTATTCAAACAACCACGCTTCAGATTGTTGGCCATGCACTGCGCAGTGGTTAACATAATACGGTTAGGTAAATCGAGGGCTTTCCAACGACTGGCGAACGATTTTTGCACGATGATAAATGCCTAAGATACCGTTCCGTAGCAACGATTTAGTTGTAAGCGATAATCATCAGAAAATAGGAGCGTAACGCACTAAATAACACTTAGAGATAATTTTGTCTCATTTTTGGACGGGTTATGATGGTAAAAACATGATCCATGTTAAAATCCTTGTGCTTGAAGGCTAAAACTTCATGAGCGTAGAATACGTTTTTTATCTCCGTTTCAAATTTTAACTTCATAGGTTGAATAGCAAAGAAATTAGCTCTGGAGATCACAAGGCAACGGTAACACCAGCCTTCTTGTGCGTGTTATTGTTACGTGTCATTGTTTTGTGTGGCTGTTACGTGTCTGACAAAAAGTTAGAGTAGTATGAAGGCATTAGGTAGGCATTAAGAAGATAGGTCGATTCTAATTGTCGATTCTTTTCGAAATGTAGAGGATTCCTCGAATTCTCATATATATTATGATGATTAGCTGAAAATTAAGTTTTTAAACGAGATGAACCTCTAATTTTGTATCAGTAGAATAAGAATTCAGAGAGTTTAGTCTAACTAATACTCGTGCCACCTGGTATTATGATATTCATTGTTGAATGAATGAGGATAAGTAAATCACAGACTCCTAACCCATGGTTCAAATAAGCCATCCGTGAGTTTGGGATGTCAGATTCTTCATCAGTTCAAATCGTATTCTTTTGAAAAGAATTTTAAAAAGCATCAATTCTTTCAATATCGATTTTTTCAAGAATTGATAGTTTTGAAGATCTAGAACAAAATTTAACCAACTAAATTCCCGACACAAATTTGTCACAATCTTCAATTGTTAAATGTCAAACTTGAAATGGGTAACTGTGTTATTCTTGAGATAGGTAGTAAGTTTTCATATTTGGTATAGGTACCTAGGTTTCAACAAATTACGTACTACCAACTAGTAAATTATGCTATATTTCATGAACTTTCTATCACCTTGAGCTCTTCTTAACGACTTCATCTAGCAATAGCATTCGTTCATAAATGGGATAATGTAATGAAAGACATCATGAATTACTTACTCCTTATGGAACTAAAGTATATTTTAAATACGTTGACCATTACCACAACCATAAAACAAACGTAATTTTACTGTTATTTCAACTTCTAGGAAACATATTTATTTCTTCAACTTCTCTAATTTGTTTGTGGAAGTAGTTTTTTATTATGATTTGTTCAACCAGCTGCTGAATAGAATCGGCCTTCGGTTCTCGAAATTTTGAATATATTCTTCAATACTTAGAAAAAAAGAAAGGAAAACAAATAATAAAAAAAAAAAAAAAAAAATTAAAAAGTATTGATACTATTTAAAAATAATCGATTCTTTAAAAAATCAATACTTTTTCATCATCCCTTCCTTGAGTTCACATTTCATCTAACTTAACATGTGAATAGGTAAGTTATTGAAGGAGGAACACTATTTCTTACAGAACATCAAGTGAATGAAACCCGTAAGATGTACCCATCTTCCATCAGCATGAATTCCAATCAGGCTTTTTGTTTTCATCTACTCGCAGAAGGTATTGACGTGTGAACGAATAGTTTTTCGGATGAAAAAGCTTTTATCGCCCATCATAAAGTCTAGAAGGTGTTGAATCTGGCGAGTAGACGAGTGGAGCGCACAAACGGTAATAAACCGAGGTGATGCTGTCGTTTGATGTTGGAAGGCAACTTCTTCTTTAGCGCTTTCCTCATTCAGTCCACATTGAAGTTTCCAAACACTTCTTGAGCTCTCCGGAGTGAAGCCGCTCGAGGATTTCCTCACCTCATCCTTTTGTTTCTCGTTAACCCTCACGGGGCCCCTGCAGTCAATGGGGCCTCGGACTGCGCGGCGCCTACCGATCTATTCAAAACTTCGTACGAAAGACAAGAGTTTGAATCTTCCCCTCTCATTCTCCATTATTCCAAATTCATTGTGATGGTCCAATACAAAGCTTCCTCGTTAAGAAATCTATTGACCGCCCAATAACTGATAATTTACTCCAGGTTATTGATCTTATTAATTAATTTCGAGTGAATCAATTTGTATAAGCGCGTTCTCGCGCTGGTGAATACCTCGTGGGAAACGTTTTTCCTGAAATGTCAGCCTTGTGTCCAAAAATTCTTTACGGCCCAAATTAATTGTTAACTTTTTCTGAACATCACCTACCTATTGTGCTATTAAAATTGGGTTTAAGATTTTTAGCCACTTTTTACCCTATTTTTGTAGATAGGCACATGTTATTGGAATTTGAGCACATTTTTTCTGCACTACGATAATTTCCAACGTTTTAACGTATGGTAGCGTTTATTTCCCAAGCAGTTGCATTCTACCATATAATATAAAATTGACGATTTTAAACTATTTCCCACAGTTTTTAGTGATTTGACATTTTTTTTAAATTATGGATATGTCTGTTGGCTAGAAAGTATAGAAAAATGCAAATTTTTTTTCTTTTTCTATTGATTTTCACGTACAACCAATGCATTACTAGCGAAGTGTGACTCCCTTAGTTTTCATAGCAAGAAAATCGTTCTCCACTTTTTGCTCTCATTTTATCACATCTCATGATCCCTAAGCCACTGTAGTGTCAAGGAAAGTTGACTTATTACGCAAAGTTATAAACAAATATTGATAAGTAACCATAATGAAGTAGGTAATGAGTAGTAGGTAATTGTAAGCAGTACGTACTAGACGATGCATAGACCTCTGATCAGCTGATGGACTCCTAAAGCTGATGATTTCTATCGTATTTAATCTCTAAGCTGAAATTATGAGACCATTGGAATGATTGGCTCTTTCCTAATCAGCTGAGTGAGCTAAAATCTTTCCTGTTCATCCTAGGAAGTTGAGATTTCAAGTTCAGACTTCCTGGTACATTAGAAGACGATTGAAATGATTGGTTCATTCCTAATCAGCGGAGTAAGCTAACTTCTCTCCTGTTCATCCTAGAATAAAAAATAAATAAATGAAATAAAAAAAAAAATAAAAAAGTCCAGTCATGCAGCATGACCCCATGAGCGAATTTTTGAAGATGTTTCATGCAAATATTACCGATTTTTACAACTAGCGAACGGCATTATTTCGATTTTTGACTGATTTTTCAACTTTGAAATTTTTGAAAACTTGATACACATTCTTATAGAAAATTTTACGCTGATTCCGAATACCATGTTAGTATGCTGAAAAAATTATTTCGTACAACAAATCGCAAAAAACAGGCTATTTTGAAATTTTTGACTACATTTTTGAAAATTTCAACCCGAAGATGTAATCCGATCATGCTGGCCAACGAACTTGAACTTTCGTTTTGTGTCCTTAACATTTTAAAATTTGTTTGAAGTTTCTAGCACAATTCTAAGGACAGTTATCGTCTGGAATGACACATACATATATACATACATAAAAAAATGCGTTAAACTTCAGAATATGATTCAGAATAGCCTGAAACGGATTTCTGCATAAAATGTTTTCAAAAATTCACATTCTACAAATTTTGAGGCGAGAGCAATAGCTTAATTTTCTTCAAAAATTCGCTAAAATGAAGATAAAAATAAACAAATAATCCGATATAATAATAATAATAAATCCGATCATGCTGGCCAACGAACTTGAACTTTCGTTTTGTGTCCTTAACATTTTAAAATTTGTTTGAAGTTTCTAGCACAATTCTACGGACAGTTATCGTCTGGAATGACACATACATATATACATACATAAAAAAATGCGTTAAACTTCAGAATATGATTCAGAATAGCCTGAAACGGATTTCTGCATAAAATGTTTTCAAAAATTCACATTCTACAAATTTTGAGGCGAGAGCAATAGCTAAATTTTCTTCAAAAATTCGCTAAAATGAAGATAAAAATAAACAAAAGTAATCGATTAGTATCTGTTGCGCAGCTAATAAAGTTCTTGTAACAAGCGTAATTTCTACAATTTACTTTCGATTTTGATTAAATTTCCTGGGGTTAGGCTGAAAATGGTCTTTAATAAATTTCAGTTCAATTTCGTTCAGTAAAAACGTAATAATTTTTACTGGGCATAAGCAAACAAAATCCATCAAGCATAATTTTCTCATTTCCTATTCTTCAAATCTCGCTCAAATTCGGAGGATGATTGGAAAATTACGATTTGATCTCCCGTATGAGTTAAGTACATTCCGATCGTATCAAAAGTAGATGCTAGATTTTCAGGGATTGACTATAAACAGCTTAGGCTATAGATGGTCAGTAATGAAATCCATCGCTCCCGACTCTCTGGTAGCTTTTGTGAATGCTCAAACTCAAACGTAAAATCTATCAAGCATCATTCTCTCAATCATAATAGATTGATTTTGCTCAAAATCCAAAAGAACTCAGTGTTTAATTTAAGCTTTTTTTAGGTCTCGAAAAGTGCTGTGGCAAACCCATAATTTCTTTTACGATACCTAATTTTTTGGCGAAAGAATGGATTTTTTAAAATGTTGATTCCAAACTCAGACACCTTCTGGAATGCCGTATATAATACTAGCCGCTCCGGCTCGCTACGCTCGCCTCCACGTCCAGCCGGGGGGCAAGCCCCCCGGACCCCCATTCAATTGCTCGCTTCGCTCGCAAAGTGTGGCATGTAGGGAATATTGCTCGCTTCGCTCGCAAAGTGTGGCATGTAGGGAATGTTGCTCGCTTCGCTCGCAAACGATAGATCCCTAAGGGTAGGTTTAACTTCTGTAAGGGATGCTGCTCGCTTCGCTCGCTTGAGGAAGTTATACTGCCCACCCAACTTGGCAGACGTTTTTTTCTGTTGGAAATTCTTACAAACAAATTAAATCTTATGAAACTACGTGGAACCACAAAAAGTTTATTCGGGGATGTTGCTCGCTTCGCTCGCAAGGTATTGCTGTATATTTGTAGGAAAAAATCCGAATTTATTCTGTTGACATGGCTCTCGCTTCGCTCGCAAGGTATACCTGTATACCCTTCAAGACGTAAGTGCGTGTACCTACTCGCAACCCGTTTTCGTCAGGTGCAAGCCCCGCCTCATCGAACCCCTGACTTCGTAGAGCCTTCTCGCGAACACGGCAAAATTAATTTCTGATGTTAAACGCTTCTTCTCGCTTCCGCTCGCGATTTGACCGACTTAACGTCACTTTTTTCGATATCCGATTTCGGATTCAGATTCGGCGGACCCAAAGCTGTATTTCGCCCGCGAAAACCGTTCCGAAAAACGTACCTTTATGGGGTATATTTTAATCGGAAAAAACCAAGTTTTTCGGCGGACTTTTCGAGAAAACGGGTCCGTACTCTCGCATTTTTTTAACGCATTTCCCGATACTTTTTTCGCGATCCGATCGCGCCGTCGCACAGTGGTCTGAAAACCCCTAAAAACGGCAAAAACCCCTATTAAGTGGATTAATTGACGAAAACATCGTATACCCCTGTTTTTTGGGGTGCTCAATTTAAATTTGATGTCCATTCTTGTTCAAAACGTTTTCTTTTTATACAGGGTGTTTCTTAAAGGATGGTTATAAATGTATTTTTATCTCCATTACTTGAAGGGTAAATAGCATGTTCTTGCAGATTCCAGAAGGGCTTGCAATGAGGATAGGTATATTACATATTTTCAACCAAATTTGATTAAAAAAATTCAATTATTTATTTTTTCGCCCAAACATTAAAATGAAAAACTCAGCAATACTCTTTTGTTATCTATATAAATAAAAATTAATGGTCAACTTCTAAAATAGGAACATAACATAACGAGGAACAATAAAATAGGAACATAACATAATGCATAGGAAGAAAATTCACAGAAAAAGATTGACAATATCTTCGTAAAACTGTTTTTTTTATTTTAGTTTTTGGATCCGCCCGAAAGTTATACAAATAAGGATCGGATGAAACTAGGAGAAAATTGAAAACATCTTCATTCGTGAGGATCCTGGAGGACTTGCGAGAGTGTTCTTGCCGGTATTCCCGATAATCTTTGTTGCGGGCCTCTTGAGCCTCTTCCGTCAACATTCCAACTGGTAAAATGGAGGCAGCAATTATGGCACTTCCATGCAACAAAACTTTGTGGACTGAATTTGGCATGTAGTACCAGTTGTACAATTGAACGTACAAAATAGCAGTTTCCTTGCAGTAATGTCCGAACTTGGTGGGATCCACAGCAGCCCCACAATTGATTGTGTCAAGGATAATTTTTGAATTTTCGAAATCATTTTTGCATTAGACCTGCCTACATTTAAATGATCTTTAGTCAGTGAAAGGATTGAACAGATGCGTATTGGACCGAAGAGAACGCGAAAAATAAACAAAACTAGTACGTTATTTGAGATAACGAGCAAAGCCGCAAGTTCCCGCAACGGATTTTTGCATTTCTTGTTTCTACAGGTCCTACTGAGTGATCCTAGACCAACCGCACTTTGGCGCACCTTGGCGCACGGTGTTTCCTTGTCTTTTTAAATGTCAAAAGATGGTATTTTTCGATAATTTATTCAAAAACACAAGCTAAAACCTACTGGAAAAATTAGTAACCATCATTTTTCACTTCTTATGACGTATACAGACTTGAAATAAATAGAAGTAATTTTTGATTTTAAAATAAAGCGCTCCATTTTTCTGCGTTTCATTTGACATAAATTCTTGGAAAATGGGTGTTTTCCCGTCCTTTTGAGCTTGTGTAAAGCTGTTCAATAGTTTTTTTTACATATAGGCCCATGGATTAAGCTAGTTTACTCCTTCAAACATCAATTGTAAATTCAAATTGTACCAACAATCAAGTTGAAAAAGGAGGGTTTTTGCCACCCACAGACCACTGTGCGTCGTCTTCCTCGTAGGAAAACCTACGAAACCCGTATTTTTCCGGAATTTTCAACGGCCGTTTAGAGGGGTAGGGGAAGCGGGGAAGTCCAAAAAGCGCACATTAATTCTTACTTCGACCCCCCTCCCGCCCTACGGCCCATGGTTCGGGTGGGATTAAACAATTTTAAATTCGCTCGCTCCCACTTTTGGAAAATCTCAAGAAGATCCCCCCACTCGTACACTCCCCCCACTCAGCCGTTTGGCCGTGCATAGACACGACAGACAGACAAACAGACAAACAGACGGAGTTTCATTCTTATTAATAACTAGCCGCTCCGGCTCGCTACGCTCGCCTCCACGTCCAGCCGGGGGGCAAGCCCCCCGGACCCCCCATTCAATTGCTCGCTTCGCTCGCAAAGTGTGACATGTAGGGAATGTTGCTCGCTTCGCTCGCAAAGTGTGGCATGTAAGAAATATTGCTCGCTTCGCTCGCAAGGTGTGGCTGCGCAGATGCGATGTATTACAATTGAAACATGTAGGGGATGTTGCTCGCTCCGCTCGCAAACGATAGATCCCTAAGGGTAGGTTTAACTTCTGTAAGGGATGCTGCTCGCTTCGCTCGCTTGAGGAAGTTATACTGCCCAACCAACTTGGCAGAAGTTTTTTTCTATTGGAAATTCTTACAAACAAATTAAATCTTATAAAACTACGTGGAACCACAAAAAGTTTATTCGGGGATGTTGCTCGCTTCGCTCGCAAAGTGTGGCTGTATACATGCAATGTATTACAATTGAAACGTGTAGGGGATGTTGCTCGCAAACGGTAGATCTCTAAGGGTAGTTTTAACTTCTGTAGGGGATGTTGCTCACTCCGCTCGCTTGAGGAAGTTATACTGCCCACCCAACTTGGCAGACGTTTTTTTCTGTTGGAAATTCTTACAAACAAATTAAATCTTATAAAACTACGTGGAACCACGAAAATTTTATTAGGGGATGTTGCTCGCTTCGCTCGCAAGGTATACCTGTATATCCTTGAGGAAGTTATACTGCCCACCCAACTTGGCAGACTTTTTTTTCAGTTGGGAATTCTTACAAACAAATTAAATCTTATAAAACTACGTGGAACCACAAAAAAGTTTATTTGGGGATGTTGCTCGCTTCGCTCGCAAACTCTGGCATGTAGGAAATGTTGCTCGCTTCACTCGCAAGGTATGGCATGTAGGGAATGATGCTCGCTTCGCTCACAAACGGTATATCCCTAAGGGTAGGTTTAACTTCTGTAGGGGATGCTGCTCGCTTTGCTCGATTGAGGAAGTTATACTGCCCACCCAACTTGGCAGACGTTTTTTTCTGTTGGAAATTCTTACAAACAAATTAAATCTTATAAAACTACGTGGAACCACGAAAAGTTTATTAGGGAATGTTGCTCGCTTCGCTCGCAAGATATTGCTGCATATGTGTAGGGGAAAACCCGTATTTATTCCGTTGAAATGAGTCATCCAGTCCCTTCAAGACCTTAGTGCGTCGTAAGCCTGGCTCGAACCATTGTGCAACGGCGGCCCGGGTCGATTAATTTCTCATTTTAAACGTTTCGCCCCCTTCCCCTCGCATTTTGACCGAGTTCTCGTCACTTTTTTCTATATCCGATTTCGGATTCAGATTCGGCGGACCCAAAGCTGTATTTCGCCCGCGAAAACCGTTCCGAAAAACGTACCTTTATGGGGTATATTTTAATCGGAAAAAACCAAGTTTTTCGGCGGACTTTTCGAGAAAACGGGTCCGTACTCTCGCATTTTTTTGACGCATTTCCCGATACTTTTTTCGCGATCCGATCGCGCCGTCGTCTTCCTCGTAGGAAAACCTACGAAACCCGTATTTTTCCGGAATTGTCAACGGCCGTTTAGAGGGGTAGGGGAAGCGGGGAAGTCCAAAAAGCGCACATTAATTCTTACTTCGACCCCCCTCCCGCCCTACGGCCCATGGTTCGGGTGGGATTAGAAAATTTTAAATTCGCTTATACACCCTATCGGAAAATCCCAAAAAGATCCCCCCACTCGTAGATCCGGCCCACTCAGCCGTTTGGCCGTGCATAGACACGACAGAGCGACAGATAGACAGACAGACAGACGGAGTTTCATTCTTATTAATAACTAGCCGCTCCGGCTCGCTACGCTCGCCTCCACGTCCAGCCGGGGGGCAAGCCCCCCGGACCCCCCATTAAGTTGCTCGCTTCGCTCGCAAAGTGTGGCATGTAGGGAATATTGCTCGCTTCGCTCGCAAAGTCTGGCATGTAGGGAATGTTGCTCGCTTCGCTCGCAAAGTCTGGCATGTAGAAAATGTTGCTCGCTTCGCTCGCAACGTATGGCATGTAGGGGATGTTGCTCGCTTCGCTCGCAAACGGTAGATCTCTAAGGGTAGGTTTAACTTCTGTAGGGTATGCTGCTCGCTTCGCTCGCTTGAGGAAGTTATACTGCCCACCCAACTTGGCAAACGTTTTTTTCTGTTGGAAATTCTTACAAACAAATTAATTCTTATAAAAAGGTTTATTAGGGGATGAAACCTTACGAAAGGTTTATTAGGGGATGTTGCTCGCTTCGCTCGCAAGGTATTGCTGTATATGTGTAGGAAAAAACCCGTATTTATTCTGTTGAAATGAGTCATCGAGTCCCTTCTGGTAAGCAACATTGTGAAACGGTGGCGGTCTCGATTTGTAGGAGGAAGTTATATTGGAGGAAGTTATACTGCCCACCCAACTTGGCAGACGTTTTTTTCTGTTGGAAATTCTTACAAACAAATTAAATCTTATAAAACTACGTGGAACCACAAAAAAGTTTATTTGGGGATGTTGCTCGCTTCGCTCGCAAGGCATTGCTGTATATGTGTAGGACAAAGTCCGTATTTATTATTTGAAATGGCTCTCGCTTCGCTCGCAAGGTAGGTACCTATGTAGGCATACCTGCTCGCCTCGCAACGTTGTGACATCGAACCCTTCACGTCAATTCTTGAGCCTTCTCTCGTCCACGGCAGAATCATTTTAATCGCTTTGCTCGCTTCTGCTCGCAATTTGACCGAGTTCTCGTCACTTTTTTCGATATCCGATTTCGGATTCAGATTCGGCGGACCCAAAGCTGTATTTCGCCCGCGAAAACCGTTCCGAAAAACGTACCTTTATGGGGTATATTTTAATCGGAAAAAACCAAGTTTTTCGGCGGACTTTTCGAGAAAACGGGTCCGTACTCTCGCATTTTTTTAACGCATTTCCCGATACTTTTTTCGCGATCCGATCGCGCCGTCGTCTTCCTCGTAGGAAAACCTACGAAACCCGTATTTTTCCGGAATTGTCAACGGCCGTTTAGAGGGGTAGGGGAAGCGGGGAAGTCCAAAAAGCGCACATTAATTCTTACTTCGACCCCCCTCCCGCCCTACGGCCCATGGTTCGGGTGGGATTAGAAAATTTTAAATTCGCTTATACACCCTATCGGAAAATCCCAAAAAGATCCCCCCACTCGTAGATCCGGCCCACTCAGCCGTTTGGCCGTGCATAGACACGACAGACAGAGCGACAGACGGAGTTTCATTCTTATTAATAGTATAGATAGAGATAGAGATAGATAGAGATGTATGTACCTATAGGTACTCATGAAAAAGGTTAAAATTTAGGTATTGTAAGTCACCCAAAACGGACTTCGAAGATGGAAATGTTCAAAAATCGTTTTTTCCAACACTTTGACGCCATTGCAATAAATGTTCTACGAAAATTTAAGAAGAACTAAATGATGAAGTTTTTAGCTGTAGCTGGGCGACATATAGCACATAGTCGCCTATATGTAGGTATTTCTCAATGGTGATAGTAGAGGAACATAGGTATGTGCATTGGAAGTCGAAACGAGGAAAAATGTTAAAAGTCTAAATTTATTCTTTGTTCTGGCACTTATTAATTTCTGTTTGTATTTGAATTTCGCATAAATATTGATTTTTCATGTTTTTGTTGCAGGTAAGTTGTCAAGGGGATGAGGTTGAATTCCAAACTTTACATTTCATGTAACCGACCGTCTTTTGGTGAGTTTACAAACGTTTTACGTTTGGGATTATTCTTCTTCGCTGGGGCTACAGTTATATTACTGTAGATAACTAGAATCAGATACGCATCTCATGATATGGCAAGCTGGTTATTTAAAGGTGCACTCATCCAGACTCGTAGGGGATAGATTTCTTTAGCTTATACTTTCAAAATTTCAAGTTGCAGATTTTAAGGGAAACTTTTCGCATCACTGATACACAGATGTCACGTGTCATCAGAGTCAAAGAACATGCAGTCTCACTTGATTTCGACGGTAGGAAGATATTGAATTTATGGGAAGAGTGCGTATAAACAAATAGCTATCCTATATTTGAATTCTAGTGTTTATAAACTTGTTCTCGCACTTAAGAGGAATATTGAGTTCATGTGACTGGAAGAAATGACTTTTGTTTTATTAGTTTTAAGTACCTGCCTATATTATTGTTGTTCTTTTAATGGAGACGATGTGGGGCGCACCACGCTTGTAGGTATCCGATTTTCAACATCGAACTTTTTTCATTTGACTAACAACCAGAGGATGGTTTTGAATATTGAAGGACATGCCTACTATAAACACATGGTTGATAAACCCAAAACCAAACACTCGTAGAGTTTGACCTAAAGAATGAACCGTAAATAACTAACAACAATTAACAGCTTAGCAGGCTTTGCACTCCTATGGCTTCAAGATAAACCCTGGGCAGGCTATGTGGGGAGACAGGTGAAACAGCATCCCACAATCATGGCCCTTATGTTCCGAAATTCGGACATTTAGTGCACAAATTCCAAGGAGGTCTTTCCCAAGTTAATGTGGGTGATATTGATTAAACAAAACTCTTAAGAAAACATAAATAGTGAGCCAAAAAACCGTCCCGCTCGAGGCTCAGAATAATTTCTCTGAATGTTTTAATGTACATTACATTACACAGTAGACACAGTAGACACAGTAGCAGGTTAATTGCACAATGTGAAAACTAGAGAGTAGTTGGCTGTATAAACAGCATTGAGAGAGAGAATAGTTTTGAAGAACAGCCTTCCAGTTGGAAATTAAAATCGTCGTCAGTCAATGACAAACCAGCAGTCCGGAATTATCTCCATCCAAGACTGTATCTCAGCGCCAATCATTTAATTAATTAAAACTCCGAATCGAGTTTATTTTTCTCACATTACTCATTCGTTCTCACGCAAATGTTTTCACACAAAGCCATCTCCCGTTTTCACGATATTAACGGATTCAGCCAATCAGAACGAAGAGGTTTCTCCTACAGGGGTTTATAAAAGCGTACAAAAAATACTCCCATCCTTGTCGCGAGGAGGACTTCCTCTAAATGGGGATTTGAGGTTGTAGTCAAGGAGAAGGTTTAACTTACATTGTTTCCAGACTCCCACGGGGGCACGGGAAGCCCAAGGTTGAGGCAGAGCTTCTACCCGCCGACGACCTGTTTGGTACCTTCCTAGGAATACTAGATATGTGTTCAACCAACTCATGGCGAGTAGGTACTGCCCAAGAAATACGTTATTTGAGTTTAGATATTCTTTGTAAATGCTATTGAGTCTTATAATGTTGATGAATACTGTACAGGTTGGTCACGAGTTTGTGGACCATCTTCCTACTTTCGTTATTAGATACTTAGAAAAAACTGCAAACGTTAAGCCTTAAAGAACATTACAAAACTCACAAAACCCTTCAAGTACCGTACAATTGCGCAATAATGCGCGTCCACACCAACTTCATTTTTTTCAAATGGGTCTCCTATTTTTATTGCAGAGGAATTTTAAGCAAACTTTCATGAAAAAGTGATCCCTCAACCGATTTTTTTGTAACGCGCAACCCAGAATTCGTGCAAAAATAGACGTAGTTGAACCCTAAGTTGGGCATATGACATTTCATGATTTTTCAATGCTGATTCTCGTTGCGCTATCCGTTTCTCGATTTGACTGGTTTTACCTATATTATTCTCGAAAAACTGTTTTAATCAACTGGTACAGAATGTTCACTAGTTTTTCGTCAATAATATCAGTAAAAACTGATTCCTCCACAGTTCCACCACAAAGCAGAACCAAAGCTCTGCGCAATTCCATATCGTCCATGTCGATTCAATGAGCATTTGATTGTCTCCACAGAAAACGCAGCCAATAAATTTAAAGGCCATACTTATGATAAATCCCTGATAAAATGATAAATACCTGGACTATCAATTGCCTTGCATCCCAAGTTTCTCCGTGACCAGTTCACGAGTTCCAAAGTCATTGGCTATTTCAAGTGACTAGTGCTTCAATCTTTCAATCGAATAGTTTTCCGAAACCAGGTAACTAACCTGTTGTTTCGAGATTGATGTTGAGATTTTTCTAGTTGAGTTGTGATTGTGAGTTCTGACTGTGACTCCTTGGCTAATAAAAACCCTAGTGAATTTTGGATGCTGGAGGAAGAGGAAAGAGCTGAATTTACCCCGGTAAGCGCCAACGATATTGTTCGCGCGGTAATATTAGTCGGGCCAAGACCGCCGTACCTTACCGCTTAACATAGACTCTTTTTAGTTGGCCTTGTAATTTACATAAAACAATTTAGACGTAATAACATTAAGTTATCACTGATGAATCATGATCAAATAATTTTATTCCAGTTTGATAGGCTTTGTCCGATTTCATCCGAGACAAAATGAAACAGTGCCCATTTAAGTGCTAACTCAACCAATACATATTTAGAAAGTACAGAGTAGAAAACTCTAGATAACACGACTTTTCGATGAGAAAATGGAAAATGGAATCGTTCCATAAAAATAGCTTTTTTCTTCCGAAGCATGATTCAAAATTTTATGGGTCTTTTATTCTTTAAAAAACCTTCAAATAATGCCGATCCGCAACATTCATAGCTGTACATAAAAATACAGACACCACGAAATGTCTTTCTCAACTCTTGTTAGTTTCGAATGCATTGTTGCCAAAACCAAAAAATATCCGGAGTAGGTATATTTTGAGTTTTATTGATGGCCGTGAATAGTAAACCCTACCCATCTATAATACATGTTTTGATAGGATTGGATATAAGTGATCGTCTATTAGCGAGTTTTTTTAGAAACTTCAATGCTTCAAGTGCAAGTAACAAATAGCAAAACAATTTAGCGATGCGAAACCGTTACGAAAGATTTATAATGCTTTCAATAATTCACATTCATTTTTTATACATTTTTTTATTAACATTTTACATACCTTTCTTACAACCTTGACTTCTACCTAGATTATTTTATTTACTTTACAAGAGGGTATGCAGTCTTAGGTATCCCTGAATATTCAAACCTTATACGTGATGTTTGCTCTGTGACTATGAATGATCTAGACAGCAACAAAAACAGTTAGTTACCTCATGATAGTTACATAATTTTGGAAGTGTTAACATTACTCTCCAAATAACCTTGACAACCTTGTTTATTGTTTCAATGATGATTTATTTCATACTCAATCTATCCGAAGCTGAATGAAATGTAATCCCTTTTGGGGCTGCTGATTGCAGAGTCAATGTCTCTAGCCTCTCTGGTCAGTTTAATGAGCTTTGAGATTATTGCTTCCGAGTCTACCTAAAGGAAGCGGAAGCACTGTTTTCACTTTCGGGAGATGAACAAATTTTGTCCCCAAAATCAAAATTTCCACTCGTATTTTACGTTTTAGACCATTCTGAACAACTTTCGCCCCCCCTCCTCGCTATCTATCTATCTATCTATGTGCGCACGCGTGTGTTGTGTCTAGTGTTTCTGTCTGTCTTCTGTCCTTAAATCCTTGTAACAAGCTTAATTTCCACCGGTTTCATCCTACATTGACAAAAATTTCATGGAATGTGCGAGTTAGGCCTAGTTTCATAGTTCTAAGACTATGCGAAACGCATTCCATCAAGAACCACTTTCTCGCGCCCCAGTCGTACGATCTCGCACAAAGTCGAAAGTTGGAAGATGACAATTCGTGCATTCCATAGCAATTTCAACATGATCGTATCATCAGTAGGTAGCTTTTGTGCATACACAAATCAGAAAACTTTGTGACAAGCTTAATTTCCAGTTTTTATCCGAATATATTGAGAAGATTTTCAGGGAATGTGCGAGTTAGGCTGTAGATGGTTTCCTATTTTGTGTAGATTGTTCCCAAATCAATGTGCTCTGCACATTCACGCACGTAAATTCTAACAAGCATAATTTTGTTTCGCCCTAGTCGTCCGATCTCGCTCAAACTTGAAGGATAGCTGGGAGAAGACGATTTTACCAAACCATATAAATTTCTACCTAAATTTTATCAATAGTAGCTGCTGCGCTAGGGCGAATGTGTAATCCTTCTGACGAGCTTAATTTCCACAGTTTTCAACAGATTTTGATGAAATTTTCAGGAAATGTGTGGGTCGGGCTGTCGATGGTCCCCAACAATGTCATCGTTTTCAAATCATTCTTCCATTCTGTACATGCGCAAATGTAGATGATTTTATGCATAGTTTTCCCGTTTTCTATTTATCCCTTTCGACGTTTTACGTTACTTACTTGTTGTTTTTTTTTCTATTCACCTAGGATGCTGAAATTCAGAATTTACCTTCTTTGGGACCGAGCGCATGATGTGGGTCATCATGTTAGCTAATTTGGATAATTACAAATCAACTAGCCTTGTGCATAATTTCAAAACTACTGAAAGAAGGTCTAGTGTCATCAGGATCCTGAGTACTCAAAGGCATGCTTGGTTGATTAGATGGAAGAGTATGGTTAGATGTGGTTTAACGTACGGAGCTACCTTGTTAAGATGTGTGAGCTTTTAGGTAAAAATAAGTTGTTGTTTTTTTTTTTTTTTTTTTACAGTGAACAAATTTTAGCTTTTACATAAGTGTCAGAAAAACGATACCAAATATTCGTAGCAGTAAAAATTTGCTTTAATAAGGAAAATATAAAATAAAAATATATTATAAGATGAATCAATGAATTATTAAAATACGCCAAACAAAATGTGTAACCGGTATTTCAGGTAGGTAACCCTAAATAATTTTAACTCATCTGGTAGTACTTAACAGGCTAATTTCAATGAAAGAGCCTGAATGGGAATGAACCTGAATCGCTAAGAAAAAATATAGTTAGTTATGATCGTTTTGATCAAAAGTATCCGCGTAATAGAAAGCAACAGATCATTCGAATCGTTTCGGGATAACACAGAAGGCAATTTTTGAACAGCATGTAATATTGGTGGGTCATAACACTCGCTATTCGTTAAAGCACAATAGTATATGGTCTCACCGCTTCCGTCTTCATATCAGGAACCATCCCAATAGAAACTTCGTAACACATTTTTCAATCTTCATTACATAATTTATGAGGGGAAAGGTTAAAAGTAGCCGTGGGCAGTAGATGTGAATCACATACAGCAGAAAGTTAATTGAATCATTTTAGTTTCTTGATAGAAGTACATTACATAACGAAGAGTAATTTAATTCCTGTATAGTCCGAATAGGTTTTATGACGGCCTCCCTATGAATTGCATTACAGTTGATCCAATGATAGTGAATGCGAAGCCTACAGGAACTGATATCTCAGAATCAAGTCGTTTGATGTTGCTGAGAGGTTTGATTTCTCGATGGACCATAATGGATTGCATTGTGATTGATCCAACGTCAGTTTCTGCTCACCTAGAACACTTTCAGTTGACCCTTCCAGCTGTTGAGAAAGAAAATAATCATTGAATGAAAGTGTTGTAAAAAAATAATTAGTTTATATAATACCCTTTCCTATTTAGAGAAGTTCACGCTCAGATAAATAACCTGCAAGAAACTTATTTAATGACACAGATATTTCTGAATATTGTTAAAGGCTCAGTTTGCAAAAGATTCTATTCGGTCTGCAAGAGGTTTCGTTCATTTTGTAAATGCTGAATGTTCATAGTCATCACTTTCGAGGCTTTAAAATTACAGAGAATGGTTTATCAGCTGAATGTACAAGTCTGAATAGCTTGCTATTACTAACCTTGAAGTAAATACACTGAATATTTTTCTGTTGTTACCTGTACTCTGTAGTAGGGGTTTCCAACCTTTTTTTTTTATTAATGGGAGCTAAGAATGGCAGATGGGGCCTATGTTAAGAAGGGAAGAGGTACAGTGAGTAAAACTAGTTAATGTCAAAGTGCAGACCTTAATGAGAACTCTGGAAATGCTTTCGGAACAAAATGTTACAAGTTCGGGTCAAATTCGCTTGATCCAATCCGCAGCGTCGATGTTTATCGTTCAAGTTTGTTATGTATTATATATTTCGTTTCGTTCTTGGAAAGGTTAGTTCACATACGAAGGAAGTGCTAAAAATAGAAAACATTTTACTTTTCAAATGAATAAAGAAGGACTCTCTGCGGGTCACAGCTTCCGTCAGCCTTCAACTGTTCTTAAAAAAAAAAAAAAAAATAATAATGAAAAAGAAGATCTCAATCATGCAGCATGACTGATGAGGAAATTTTCAAAGGAATGTTGTGAATAATATTAAATTAGATACTTAAATTCTGATCATTGAGGCCAACCATGTCCTGAACAAAACTGAGGTTACAGCCGTGTGACGAGAGCAAAGAAAATTTTAGAACACGTAGCCGAACTAGAAAATGTGGTAAATTATGGGCATTTTTCACCTAAAAATCGGGTTTTCTGACCTATTTATGACTCTTAGAGTTCTGGGAGTAATCGCAATTGTCTCAGCGCTAAAATATACTTCCACTTTGAAACCCTATTTTCAACATTTAGCCAATGATGAGCATTTTTCACCTACAAATCGATCATTCTCACTTATTATTAATCTTAGAGTCATAGGAGTGGTTGCAATCGATCAGCGCTGAAAAATACTTTGACTGTGACACCCCACATGCCCTATTGCCAAAAAACCTATTTTTTATCATTTTTCGGAACACTAAATTGTAAATTTGAGGCTGAAATTCTGGAGCAATAGGGCTGGCCAACGAACTTGACCTGTCTTTTGCCAAGGGGGCAAACGAATTTTTTACGCCATTTTAAAAGGGAGTTATCGTCTGGTAATACACCCTATAAATATGCATGTATGCATGCGACCGTTAAAATCTAGGATTGAGTTCTTTGATGTATGAAACGGATTCGTAGGGGGTCTCCGCCCCTTTCCCCCTACTTTAAAATTTTTGAAGCCATCTAAATAATTCATTTTTTCTTCGAAAATTTGCTTAAAAAAAAAAAAAAAAAGGATGGCGGGTTGAATTTTACGGGATTCGGCCCACGGGTCGTAGGTCTGCTCTAGGTCTTCAAAAGTTTGCCATAAAGTAGCATAGTACCTATGCAATAGATCATCTCTTCCGCAAGGTGCGAAAGCGCTCACGAGTAGATAAGTTATTCTTCCCACTTCTAATGGACTCACGCTTGTTTAGCAACCAACTATGAACGTTTTCTTCTTGAAATATCAATCACTTGTTCATTTTTAATTAGTTGGTAGCTCAGAGATGAATAGCGTCCCTGCGGTTTCCTTTATCCTCGGCTGCGCTCGTTAACTAGACCGCCAAGCTGGAAGGACGATGCAAATCGAGTCCCATTATAAGAAGTATAATTGAGACTGAGCGGTTTCATGTTATATCATTCCGGTTTACTATATGGGTTGCACTGAATTGGATCCGAACATCCGTGAGTGAATCACTTCCTGCAGGAATACTTTGAATGAAGGTGAAATATACCTATTGGTAACTACGTCATTTACAATTGCGGAAATATATTAAGGATAGTTACCAGAAAATTATTCAAATGATACGCTTATATTTATGATAATTTTTTTTTGTATTTCATATGATTACTAACTCTTTTTTTATGATCACGAATATTCATAGAAAATGCAATGGATCAAAGCGTTTCAAAAATTTGATTTTCGAAAATCTTTTTCAAGGATTACATATATGCCTGGACTTGGAATGGATATATGTAAAAAACCTGTACTTTCGTAAAAAATCAAGCATCAAAAAGGAAAAGTGCCAATCATGCAGACGTTGAATTGTTTGAAAATGTCAGCACTTCGTCTGCACAGAAAGTGTTATTATCAGCTTAGTGGCAAAATAGAAAAAACGTTTCCTTAATACTATGCAATCAGTCAATTGAATTAAAAAAATCATTTACCGTGCCAATATTGTAGTGGAAATTTGCTCGAAGATTACAATGTAATAAACCGGATGCTTATCGTTCGGAGATTTGAGCTATTCGAATCTCGTGTTAAAATCCAACAACACATTTCGTTATCAGAGGGATTTCTCATATCGTCCCCTAATAGCTTGATTATCGAATAGATAATACCGAAATAGATTATTAATAGATCGTTGTACCTGAGCGTTAACGAGCTAATTATTTTTGGAGAGCGAATGAAATATTAATGAGGCTTTTATTCTGCTGAATAATGAGAGGTCTGAACAAGGCCTCGACGTAAGCATGGGCGCCCTACTTTCAGTATGTATTTTGCTACTTGATAGGCTGGGTAATGAGTATTGGTTAACATCTATTTTACTATATACGTACATATTTTAACAAACTGCCCACAGTATGATGAACGGACCAATAAAACCCTAGCATGTACGATTATACATTAAATGTACACACCTCAAAAGAATTAAGGGATCAATTTTTTTTGTAGACGTCAAAGATCCCAGATTAATAGGACGAAGTTCAAAATAAATTTAATGATTAGGTACCTAATGGAGATGGGATGCACCCTATTCTTTTTGTTTTTTCTCGAACACTGAGAATGACCAGCAATATCAAGCTCCAACTTGAGTCAAAATAGAATGAAATCTGAGCCTTCATCTCAAGAGAAGTCCCCCCTAATTTTTTCCCCACAATTTTTGAGATATTTAAGTGAAACTTGGAGAGCGTTTATGGGGTGCCTGGTACTAAGTTTTAAGCAGATAAAAATCAGAAAAAAGTCCAAAAATGTTTTGGACTACCCAATGGAAAGGGGGATAATAATTGGATACTTAGAAAACAATTTTTACATTTTTTGCCAAGTGACGCCTCATTTCAAAGATTTTCTAGTGCTGAACACTTATTCCGTTCTCCGATTAGAGCTGATAACCACGAATACGCGCGATTCATTCCGTTTTGGCTCAGGTTGGAGCTTGATATCGTTGGTCTTTCTCCGTATTTGAGAAAAAACAAAAATAATTGGGTGCATCCCATCTCCATTAGGTACCTAATCATGAGATATAATATGAACTTTCTCCGAATGATCTGGGGTCTTTGGCATCTACAAGGAAAAGTGATCCCTTCACTCTCTTTTGATATATATATATATATATATATATATATATATATATATATATATATATATATATATATATATACATTAATTGGAGAATTAACGTTGACGTTTTGCTTCTTAATGATGTTATACTATATATTGTCTATTCTCGGCTGAACTATTATTTCATTTATTGCTAGAATAGGAACTCAACTAGCCTCCATAATATTATGTAGATAATTGAGCAGCTAAACACGGTCATTTCTAAAGTAATGATTTTAATATTTAGCCGCTCAATATTTAATCTTTATGGTTTCAAATAAAAAACTGCGCAATAACCCAATTCATGAAGGTTCATTAATTTTGTTTGCTTCTTTTGAGTTGTTGGTCGGTCATACTCAACATTTGGAAGAAATTTATGATTTTTAAATTATAATTTAGAAACATTTGATTTATTTTTTGTTAAGTAACACTTTGAACATCTCATTTAATAATGCCTACTATATCACAATACTGAAACCTATAGCTTTGTGCCTAGAGACTATGATACTCTGATTGCCGAATGATAGCCTATAAACCTATGCCAAGCTTCCTTGTGTCGTTAACATGATTATATCCTGTAATCTATTAATTATTTTATTTCTTCTTCCTGAAATAACGGATCTCGTTTATATGAATTATAAATCAGCATAACGGGAGGAAAAAGTAAATATATGATCTGTTAGTGGTTATGTTGAGATTAGAAATAGGTCGTTTTGAGGATTAAACACTGGTAATTTAATCGGATTTCGATGAAAATGATAAAAGTTGAGCTTGTTAAAAAAATCTCGGTTCTTTTGCGTAGGGAATTGCCACGTTTTTGAGGAAATCAGGGATGTAGTTGATCTTCCGGTTTGTAAAATCAACGTGCACCGACTTGGCCTCATTCAGTTTGATCCTGGGGAATATTATAATTGCGGCAAGGATTTCACGTTTGGGCAAGCGCAGAAATCTATCTACCATAGATTCAATACGAACTAAATCACTCGCGACGAATTTGAGGAAACCCATTCAAAAACGGAAGTTAGTAAAAAAACGTTGTCTATTTCCACGGAAATTATTTTCAACTAACTACAACTGACGACAACGTTTTTCACTAACTCCCGTTTTTTTAACCATAGATCCGATAGCTACGAAATTATATGACACGTTTAATAACCCCCATAACCCATGAAATCCCATCGAAATTGGACCGAAAGTTACTATAGGTTTCATACTTACCGACTATCAGACACGTGATAGTTTTGGTTTTGGACTTTTTTTTTCGTCACTTCCCAAAATTGATCACAATGGTTTCCATTTAGTGGACTCAGCAGCAACATCTTTTATTTTCTCAGTACTTTATTACAATCTGTTGGTAGCGAGATAATGGGAATAAGATAAGGCTTGTAGACTCATAAATTCTTTTGGCTTGTTCGTAGTAAGGGTCCTAATATATTCGCACTCAGCGAGTGGTCGTAGGAGAAGGTCAAGGCGAGTGGAGACGGTTACAACTTATTCCATTCCTGGCCTAGCCTGTACTAGCATTACAGGAAAATACGTGAAATAATTATTTTCTTTCACCGCCAGGTCTCTCCGAGGTAGATGATTTGTGTAGATCGTGCGGTTCTCAGGGTATTTAATTGGAGCGATAATCACGACAATTAATCCGTGAATATGAAGAGTTAAACCTACTACCTACACTGGACGTAAATTTGATAAAAATAAACGTCTGCTTCAATTAAAGTTACTGTTGATTAACGACTGTCTCGTGGTTCGAAAATGTCAACAGTACAAGAGGTCTAAAACGTTTCATTTTCCTTCAAAATCAGATTTCACTCTCTTCATTTCATTTTTAAGCCCCCTAAAATTCTGTTTCATATGTTAGTCTAAAATCTGTTGCATGGTCTGCTATGTGTGTTATGTTCGGTTTATCTGTCTGGTTATCTTTTATCATTACTTTTTGTGTTTACCGAACATGAAATGACGCATTATAACCAAACCCAAAAACAATTTCCCCTTTACTTTTTCAAATAATGTGGATGAAATCCATAGGGAAATTTAAGCATTTAATCTATTTAATTTATTGGCGGTTCGCGCAAACTTAAAATGCCTCAATTTCTAATCTACCTCATCGTTATCAGATAGTTTTCATAGAAAGAAAGAAAGAAGATCTCCGGGATCTTGGGTGCACCATCATCAGGCCCACCCTGGACAAGACAACAGCCAACTGGTGTTTTCTCTGTTGCTTGAGTTATGATTTGCACCTGGCTTCATGTAAGAAAGGGCAATTAGTGAAGATGAAGTTGAAGATGCGTGTCAAGGTAGCTGACAAGCCGAGAAAGGATGCGATAGTTGGCGGTGTGGTGCCTTCCTCCCGCCCCGCTGGATGGCTTCACGTTCGCCTTTGGGTAACCGCGGGCCTCGACCTTCCTTCCACGAAATCACTGTCATGATTTTTGAGAACAATTTTCTAGATTTTTTTTTTCTGCTGTAGGATCCTCCTTTCATTAGGCACCGAAAGATTGTTGGTCGCTGGTCGAAAGTTGTAGTCCACTATTTTTTATTCTCAAGATGATGACAGGGGTTTGGAGACTCCGTACATTGAATGTACCTTGAATGTACCTTTGTGGGAGAAACATGATAGGCCTTCAAGGTACTTACCTTCAGGATTATTTTAGAAAGGATTTATTCTCTTCAAAAAATTAACTTCATTATCATGTAAAATATAAACACATTAAAAACTAAACATTTATCAAAAGTTCCTTTTACAAGCTTTTATGTTGCTTTTACATGTAACGCAAACAACACAACAACTACATACATTAGCTTCAACCTGTTTCACTAGCTTCTTCTTGAATGTACGTATGTGGTTTCACGAGATTAAGTAGGTACGTCAGAATTTGTATTAGAATTACAATTTTATTATAAACTTTGAGGAAGAACCAATAAAAACTGAAAATATTTACATAAAGGTACGTGTCTAAGTACTTCTAATTTGTTGTGGAACAGTAATTCATTTTAGACCACAGCTTTCTTCCTTTTGGACGTCACCATTCCGATCAACTAATAGGTATTTAATTTTCCATATTTTAAGGAATCTTTCATTCAAAGAATATACGTAATATGGTGCACAAGAGATTAAAGGTTGAATCAAAATTTTCATTTAGTAAAAAACCAATAAGCGACTTCTACAGTAAGTACACTAATCACTAGCCATTTCGTGTGTGCCTGAAGGTAAGGAAACTCAATTCCGTACTGAAGCTATAAGGCACAATGATATTAGATTTTTGATCATTGGATATTTTCGATTTCAACACTTTTCTTTGTCATAGTCGACCAATATAAATTGTTGTATTCGTTATGATTTCTTTGATCTACCATGGTTCGTTGTATTTTATTTAAAAACAAGTCCAACAATCAAGATTTTGACTCCAGTTTCAATTAATTAAAACATCAAGTCTATTCCGATACGCCTAGGAATATTTTGGTGATTTAATTGCATTTGTAACGATTCTTAAACTGTTTTATGATGGATGTAGCCGATGATTTTAGCTCTTGTACTGTAAAAAGAGGCTTTCAACCATGTTAAGACAATGTCCTTCGATTCTCTTTCGAAAGGGCTTCTTCTCAAGCTCACTAGATTCCTTTCTGCAAGAACTAGGTCGGCTACGATCGCCACAGTACAAGTCTCCTACCTCCTCCGTCAGACTGGAAGATAACCTCTTTCCCCTCCGCTGCAGTCCGTTAATAAAAACAGGTCCCTTTGCCCTTGAACGGTTCAAGTCGCAATTGAAAGCAACGAGATGGACCGTGTATACCTTCTCCGTGGGATACTTTTTAATAGAATTCCTTCTCTAACGGATTCTCATTGAAAAGTGAAGTCCGTGTTTCTGTTCGTTGAATAGAAGGAAAAACCAGGTCAACGTGGAAATCGTGTCGCGATTGTCCTTGCCTTGCTGTACCTACCATAAGCGTTATAGGTTACCTAGTTAACACTGATATCTCGCTCAAAATATTTGTAAACCCAAACGAGCTTTTAATGTGGCGCTTATTTCATGTCTAGGAGGGAAACTCATATATTTCTACCGGAACAGCTCATAATCAAGGAATGCAATGACAATTTCGTTGTAAGTCGATAGTTTTGTTTGTCTGTTTTATTATCAGGATAACATTAATAAGCTCATCTTGAGTTCATCCGCGCAATCTCTGAATGATTCTTCAAAATCGGATGACTGACCACAGACAGATGTTAGGATGTTGTGGAATGCTACAAGTATTTAGTGGAAACCTTGATTTTGAATATCTTTACTACATCTTGAGCAACAAAAATTCTCCAAAAGAGTGAGGATGTGAGCTCCACAGTTGAAGTGACAGAAATCAACTATACCTCATTCCCCCAAACGCTGTCCACCTATGCCGTAAATTAATTTTCTTTCAGGGGTTTTCAAGAGTGCAGAAGCCGATTCTTAGATCAAAACTAAGAAATTCCTCAACAGAAAAAAATTGCCATTAGATACCGGTAAAACATTCAGATTAAGAACACAAATAATAAATTTCTTTACTAATCTCTATCTCTATCTTTACTATTTATAAGAATGAAACTCCGTCTTTTTGTCTGTTTGTTTGTCTGTCGTGTCTATGCACGGCCAAACGGCTGAGTGGGGGGAGTCTACGAGTGGGGGGATCTTCTTGGGATTTTCCGAAAGGGGGAACGAGCGAATTTAAAATTTTCTAATCCCACCCGAACCATGGGCCGTAGGGCGGGAGGGGGGTCGAAGTAAGAAATAATGTGCGCTTTTTGGACTTCCCCGCTTCCTCTACCCCTCTAAACGGCCGTCGAAAATTCCGGAAAAATACCGGTTTCGTAGGTTTTCCTACGAGGAAGACGACGGCGCGATCGGATTGCGAAAAAAAGTATCGGGAAATGCGTAAAAAAAATGCGAGAGTACGGACCCGTTTTCTCGAAAAGTCCGACGAAAAACTACGTTTTTTCCCATTAAAATATACCCCGTAAAGGTACGTTTTTCGGAACGGTTTTCGCGGGCGAAATACAGCTTTGATCCCGCCGAATCTGAATCCGAAATCGGATATCGAAAAAAGTGACGTGAAGTCGGTCGAAATGCGAGCGGAAGCGAGGGAAGCGTTTAATATGACATTTTTAATCCAGCCGGGCCGCCGTTTCACAATGTTGCGAGAGGCCTACCTACGCACTTAAGTCTTGAAGGGACTCGATGACTCATTTCAACGGAATAAATACCTTGCGAGCGAAGCGAGCAACATTCCCTAATAAACTTTTCGTGGTTCCACGTAGTTTTATAAGATTTAATTTGTTTGTAAGAATTTCCAACAGAAAAAAAACGTCTGCCAAGTTGGGTGGGCAGTATAACTTCCTCAAGCGAGCGATGCGAGCAACATCCCCTACATGTTTCAATTGTAATACATCGCATGTATAAAGCCACACATTGCGAGCGAAGCGAGCAACATTCCCTACATACCACACTTTGCGAGCGAAGCGAGCAATATTCCCTACACGTCACACTTTGCGAGCGAAGCGAGCAATTGAATGGGGGGTCCGGGGGGCTTGCCCCCCGGCTGGACGTGGAGGCGAGCGTAGCGAGCCGGAGCGGCTAGTTATTTATAAGAATGAAACTCCGTCTGTTTGTCTGTTTGTTTGTCGTGTCTATGCACGGCCAAACGGCTGAGTGGGCCGGATCTACGAGTGGGGGGATCTTTTTGGGATTTTCCGATAGGGTGTATAAGCGAATTTAAAATTTTCTAATCCCACCCGAACCATGGGCCGTAGGGCGGGAGGGGGGTCGAAGTAATAATTAATGTGCGCTTTTTGGACTTCCCCGCTTCCCCTACCCCTCTAAACGGCCGTCGAAAATTCCGGAAAAATACCGGTTTCGTAGGTTTTGAAACGAAAAAGACGACGGCGCGATCGGATCGCGAAAAAAGTATCGGGAAATGCGTCAAAAAAATGCGAAAGTACGGACCGTGTTTTCTCGAAAAGTCCGACAAAAACTACGTTTTTTCCGATTAAAATATACCCCATAAAGGTAGGTTTTTCGGAACGGTTTTCGCGGGCGAAATACAGCTTTGGGTCCGCCGAATCTGAATCCGAAATCGGATATCGAAAAAAGTGACGAGAACTCGGTCGAATTGCCAGCGGAAGCGAGGGGAACCGTTTAATATGACATTTTTAATCGACCCGGGCCGCCCTTTTCACAACGTTGCTTACCAGAAGGGACCCTCACAGGGGGGTTCCCATTTGCACTTCTACGCAATACCTTGCGAGGCGAGCAGGTATACATAGGTACCTACCTTGCGAGCGAAGCGAGAGCCATTTCAACAGAATAAATACGGACTTTGTCCTACACATATACAGGTATACCTTGCGAGCGAAGCGAGCAACATCCCCTAATAAACTTTTCGTGGTTCCACATAGTTTTATAAGATTTAATTTGTTTGTAAGAATTTCCAACAGAAAAAAACGTCTGCCAAGTTGGGTGGGCAGTATAACTTCCTCAAGGATATACAGGTATACCTTGCGAGCGAAGCGAGCAACATCCCCTAATAAAATTTTCGTGGTTCCACGTAGTTTTATAAGATTTAATTTGTTTGTAAGAATTTCCTACAGAAAAAAACGTCTGCCAAGTTGGGTGGGCAGTATAACTTCCTCAAGCGAGCGGAGCGAGCAACATCCCTTACAGAAGTTAAAACTACCCTTAGAGATCTACCGTTTGCGAGCGAAGCGAGCAACATCCCCTACACGTTGCAATTGTAATACATCGCATGTATACAGCCACACTTTGCGAGCGAAGCGAGCAACATTCCCTACATGCCACACTTTGCGAGCGAAGCGAGCAACATTCCCTACATGCCACACTTTGCGAGCGAAGCGAGCAATATTCCCTACATGCCACACTTTGCGAGCGAAGCGAGCAATTTAATGGGGGGTCCGGGGGGCTTGCTCCCCGGCTGGACGTGGAGGCGAGCGTAGCGAGCCGGAGCGGCTAGTAATATAGGTATTTACGTATTGAATATAGCATCTCAAGTATGAGATATAAGTAAGTATATAAGTGTAGAGGTTTTAAATTGAATAACAAGACAGTTCTGAATACAATCTGGGAGCCGATGAAGGTCAAGGAGACTCAAAGATTTTGATGTATATGTTGCCTACTATTGTATTCACCTGAACGGTTTTGGGTGTTGTTCCGTATGTGTCCTCACTTTCCAACCAATGTAAATCTATCATTAACCTAACAAAAAAGGAATTTGACGACTGTTTCGGAAACATCAAAATCTCTCCTTTCCAATGGATTCATGGTAAATCAACTTTCTTCTTCGCATACGTGAGAAATAGGGGACTGAAAAAAAGTGGGGACACATACGAAACTATTTGCCCAGTCAAAAAGTTCCTGTATGTCCCCACGCTATTTGTAAGTCAGTAAGTTGAGCAATGAACCTTAAAACACTTTTGTTGTTGATCTCTAGCTAAACAAAGGTGATGTTTATGTTGTGAAGGATGATACAGACTCTTGAATAATCATGCATCTTATAACTACCAACAGACTAGGGACCCCCGACAGAGAGTCGGGTTCATCTGAACTGGGCACCTAAACTGCAACTAAGCCACCTGAACTGGGCACTTTCCAAATCTGACCCAGAATTTTTACTAAGGGAATTACTACTTAATGTTATGTATTTTTGAGATTCGAGCTCACGAGCAGCCAGGCCACCAAACTATACACATCATTCTGACCCATATGTCCAACTAATCCGCATTTTTTCTAAGGGATATACTACTTGATGTTACGTATTTCTGAGATGCGAGCATCCAGGCCACCAAACCATACACATCATTCTGACCTATATGTCCAACAATCTGTATTTTTACTGAAGGATTGATCACTTGATGTTATGTATCTTCGAGATGCGAGCTTGCGAGCATCCCCAGACCACCAAACTATGCACATCATTCTGACCTATAAGCTCAATTAATCTGAATTTTCACTATGGGATTGACTGCTTGATGTAATGTATTTTTGAGATGCGAGCTTGCGAGCATCCAGACCACTAAACTATATACATCCTTCTAATGTATTTACACGCTAGATGGATTTGAATATAGCGTGGGGACACATATGGAACTTTTTGACTAGGCAAATAGTTCCGTATGTGTCCCCACTTTTTTCAATTCCATATTTCTCATGTACGCAAAGGAGAAAGTTAATCTATCATGAAAACATGGGAAAGACGAGATTATGAGGTTTCCGAAACAGTCGTCAAATTAATTTTTTGATACGATAATGACAGATTTACATTGGTTTGAAAGTGTGGACCCATACGGAATTACATCCACAATTTTCAGTAGTATCTAACTATTTACTACCGTAGTAAATAATTAGGTGTATTTAAAGCTCTTGACTGGTTTTGCAAGAAAAGACGAAAACAAAACCCTGTTTGTTTGTTTGTCTGTTTGTAGGCCAATCACGAATAGCCAGAGGGGCTGTTTTGAAAACTCGCGAACTATGCTAATGACGACTGCTTCAGTGCTCCTGCATAATTGATTATTCTGTACAAAACCAGAGATGCTATCATGTTTCTTTGAACTTGAAAATGGAGTGGATACTTCAACTAGTTTTGTATCAGGAGCGATCTCTCCAAGAATATTTCTTGTTTCGTCATGAAACGTCGAGGCAGTTGCGATGATCTGCAAGATGCTCCGGTGAAGCAACCTTACTGTGAGGACAGCTGCAGCTAAGCGTGAATTCTCAAGCAGATAAACATCAGAAAGCCAAGATGACCAACCCCCTGGTGAAGTTATGATTTATTGGATTTCAAGTTTATCTTCCACTGTTTCGAATCGTTAATATCTCAAGTTTATATTCCGTTGTTGGGTGCTAATTAGTCTAAAAAGCTGAGCATGGAATTCCATGAGTAGAGGCATTTAGAAAATATCACTAGACAAATGCAACAAGATTTTCTTCAGTAGTATATTTATTATACGCAAGGGCACTGTTGCATCATGACCAGACATTTATGTACCTATCTGTAAAAATGCATATAAGTACTTAATATTGTAATAATATCTACGAATCGAATAATAAACTTCAAATTCTTCTGATGATCACACATCCTGGACTCAATCAAACTATAAACCGCAGTTAGATACTCTAATTGAATTGGAAGGAAAATGATTACGATGAATTATTTTCATGAAACCAAGCACAGCTCACAGTAATGGGTTCAAATTGACCTACAGTACAAGCAACCGTAAAATATCAAAGCTGTTAATGCTTCCCATCAGCTGTTTCCAATATGGCTAGGTATCATAAACGTCTTTATGTGCATTAGGAAAATATGACCACACATATATTAGTGACTTACTTTTCATGTACAACTTAATATTCCGAAATTCGAAATGGAGTGTCTCCGAAACTGTTGGGTTACGATGTCTGCATTGAAGTTACGATTCTGAAATTTGATACGGTTATGCTTTGGGTCTGCGGAGTAACAGTGATTAGGTAATTATGAATCAGTTTGTACACTTGAAGCGTAAAAATGTTTTGCGTTCTTGCCTATTGTTCGTTGCATCGAAAGGAAGGGGATGAAGTGATATTGACATTCATTAAAATTTGATGATGCGGTAAAATTTAGTGTACTTAATCTTTGGCATTCCAAATTTCACCATTTCACTCCACGTCTACCCAGTCTTAGGACCAGGTTCATTTTTATATCGAGGCAAACTAGGAAAATCCGGACTACGGCGAAAAAAGGTTCTCCGTCATTGTATTATATTCTGCCGTATTCTTTCAGTAAATCAAGTAAATAGGAGATGAAGGGGTATTGTTGGTCACTCAACTTTATGATACTGTAACATTCGATGGAATCATATTTTAGATCTTGAATTTCACCATTTCATTTCATGCCTATCCTATTTTTAGACCTAGATTAATTTTTCACTATAGTAAAACAATTGTGAAAGAAAAATGCAGCAAACGATCGGGAAGACATTTTCGGAACCAAAATTGATCATCAAGCTGTGAAAGGCAAAAAGCAAATGGTAATTTTGATTTTGGAACTAAAATTCTACCGATACTTGCTTTCCTACGTTCAAGAACGTGTTTGACTGGCATCGCCCCTTTGTTTGGACCGGCATTACATTTTCGTTTGTGTGTATAGCTTCCTAACAAATTCAGAAACCCAAGTCAGGAAATGAAGCCATGTATTTGCAGCAGCCCAGTAAAATTGGTTTGAATTTTGATGGAAGTTGGTTTGAAAACACTCAAAATAATTTACTTAACTTGCATCATAATAAGAGGCGCCTTATAGCTGACCTTTAGCTATTGTTTCTCTGGCTCCCATATAGTGAATGAAGGAATGAGATTATACACCTTCTGATAGAAATTAGTTCAGGACTTGCCTAGAGGTAACTCTACTCATCAGCGCAATCATAAATAATTTCTACCGTTCAGAATCAAAGTGACTGTCATTAGGCTGTGATCGGCGATACCCCTTTTTCCCCTAAAGCATACCGGCAGAGTACGGTAGGTTTGCTGTTTGGTCTACAGACTTGACCGGAGGAGTATAAAAGCGCTAGTCCGTTGGGGAACGATCACGAGAGTGTTGCAAATGCGCGAAAAAAGCGCGAATTTATGGTAGGGAGTCAGTTGCATCAGCGCGAATATTTGGAGTTGAGAGATGAACCGGCCGAGAGATGGGACGTGCGGGAGGGGGAAGTGGGTTGAGATGTTTACAAGCCATAGCTAGTGATTCTTTCAGTGTGAACTTTTCTCCAAAAGTGTTTATTCTTGACTTTGAAAAGGCAGTTCACTCGTCAGTAAAGTCCGAAAAGTTGGAATCTGCAATCAAGCGGTGCTTCACTAAATTTAAGACTCAAAAATTTACAATTCTATTGAAATTAACATTACTTATGACTTGACCTTTTGTAAAATAAACATTTATAAGATTCTCATATTTTTGCGCTTTCGCACCTTTTTCTTTGCGCTTTTGTACACCCATGCTTCCCGGAAATTAGCGCTTTCGTACACCGCCCTTCAGCGGATTATAGCTTATGCCATCTAGCCGACGTCAGAGCGGAATGTCAGCTGCCAGGGGCAGAACACCTGAAGTGGGAGAGAGTGTTTACCTCCGCCCAAGAAAACGAGGCGGCTATGGTAATTGGCTCAAGCTGACCGCTATCCGATTAGTCCCTCAGTGCAGAATAAATAAGGTCGTTGGACGAAAACGAAATCACCTCCTATCTACTCCGGTCAAGGCTAATCCTACTCCGCCAGAGGTGTTCTCTTTACGCGAAACGAATACCAGCGAACTGAATTATACCTAATGAATGACATCACCACATCAGTATCTCTTGCTTCCTTTTCTTTAAAACATCAAATTTATGTCAAAGTGTAGGTACCTATTCAAGTAACTACGTACCATGAATGTTACAAATTACAGTAATGTTTATTCATTCACAAATTTTGATTCTAAAATATGGCGTTTTTTCAGTAAACAAAATTTAAGAAAATAAATCTTATGATTCTTGTTAGTTAGTGTAATACTCTAAAAAGAACGGCAAATGGTTGTGAGACCAACCTCGCTTTTTTTCAAAAGTCATCAGATTTTAATTATATGTGTATGAACTGCGAGCTGAGTCTCAAATAGTTCCGTTTGCGTTTAGAAGCATCGGGTTCAACTTTGAAAACATTTTCACAAACATTATTATTTTTATTGTTGTTCAAGCCAATGCGCATGCGCAAATGTGTAATATTTGTAACAAAACATAATTTGCAATACGTATATTCTATTGTGTATCCTATATTAACTGAATCATTGTTGTTACTGTCATATGAGCATCGTAGGATACCAAATCAAAACTTTCACTCGCATTTCACTTTTTATACCATTTTGGACAATTGTGTCTGTCAGTCTGTGTGTGTGGGTGTTTCCGGCAACTCTTGTAACAAGCCTCATTTCTACAATTTCCATATCATATGAAATTTTCAGAGAATGTGTGGGATAGGTGGTCCCAGTCATCAGTTTCATCACTCACAAATCAATACTTCACTCTGCGCATGTGAAAACGTCAAATCTATCAAGCATCATTCCTTCACGGTTTAGTAGACAAGCATCTAGCATAATTTCATCGCGGCTCATCTCGCACAAATTCGAAGGTTAATCGAAGAAAAAAAAAACCGATTTAATGATCCCATATGTTATCATGATCGGAACGTTAGTAACTGCTGCTGAAATCCTTCTAAAAAGTAGTCAATTTACAGTTTTGATTCGATTTTGATGACATTTTCTGTGAAAGTTCGCTCAAAAATTATTAGTTTTCACTGCTAAACCGTACAATTGTAATTTTTGCAGGGCCTATGCGAATTATCTCGCTTAAATTCGGAGGGAATAATAACGGGTTTATTACCCCATTTGAGTCACGTTATAATTGTCAGTTTTAGCTGTGCATGACTTCATTGAATAACGCAAGCATGACTATGACTTCTTCCGTTTTCATCCGATTTCAGTCCTTTTCAAGAACTTAACGGTTAAGGATTATGATGGTTCCTAGTGCAATCCATCGCTTTCGACTTACAGGTGGCTTTGGAGCAAACGAAACATATATTGTTAGTTAATTTTTTGCATAGCAACGATTAATCAACAAGGCTTACAATTTATGCGCCATCTTAGTGCGCCCAAGCATACAAACCCGCTTTCAAGAATATTATAACATTGCAATGAACTGTACGTTCATGTTACGGATTCGAAGAAGTTATGTGCCACACCCAACTTGGCAGAAGTTTTCTAAAGTTTAAAGATAATGGATTTGTTTGGCATTACAATCAAACCACCTGTTGTTCACCTTTTGATTTACGTAATACATTTTCTCGTAAAGGTTGGTTGTGGTACATCGCACTTGACGTCGGCTATAGGCGCGTCTCTCCAATTATACATCCCTTGTTTGCCCAGACGATTGCAAGCTAAACTAGCTTTTGCATAACCCCGACCCTAAGCAAACAGGTCGCATACCATCTAGTGACGTCACATTATTCGTTCGTGCCAAACAAAACCCATAGTTATGTCGAACTCAATGAAGCCGAACATAGTGTGAGGTTAGTTACGCTCTTCCCCGGTACATCACCAGTACCACACTTTTCATTATGCAATTCGAAAAAACATTGCTTCACTCCTGTTTTGTGTAGTTAGATGAAGGATCACCGTACTCAAAACCAGCTTTTATTGTTCCCCGTTCAACAGTCTGTCGGTAGGTACGCCTTGTTTGCGATTCACTTGACATATCCCGCCGGCTGAAGAAAAGGCGTGGAGGGGATGGGATCTTCGTTTACCATTAGAATACTGATTAGACTCGAGTTGGGGGTGCCCTATTGCATACAGTGGTTGCGATACTTCAGGAGAGTTCCCCTTGAAAAGCACCTTTCTAAGCCTCTTTACATCTAAACAACTCAACTCTGGGCCTAAAAGGTTTTTGAAATGCCCTCATGCATAATATAGATAGGGGGGAAAAGCCACGGGCAATACTATATCTTCGTATCTTTCGTACTGTATTCTACCAGATTGGGTACGAAGCATTGGTAAATAGACATTTGCACCCTTCTTCCTTATTTACGTTGTGCACTTGCAAAACGTATATTAGGAACTGCGTATATAACCAGAGTAAATATTTCAGATAAAACAGCTCTGCAAAAAAGGTAGTATTTGGTTCTGGGTTCATTTCCAATGGGATGAAATAAAATTCTGGAATTCGTTATTTTTCGTGTATATTTTGCACTCAAGTAAAAGAAATATCTAATCCCTCTAAACCGATAACTTTCTATTGATCTTGCATAATGGCAATAGAACCGGATCTATCGGATGAATCTCACCGGATTTGACCTGAATAGACCTACTTGTTAAATACTGAACTTGAACCTACTGACTCTTTAATTTTGTCAAAATTACCGAAATCGTTTTGAATATGAAAAAGGTTGTATTGGGAGAAAAAACAGTGGTATTCGACGAGAAAAAGGCTGAACTTGATGCGGAAAAGGTTGAATTAGATCGAAAAATGCTATGTCAAACCACTAAGAAGATTTTACGTGAGAAAGTCAGTTTGGAAACCTACTTGATGCAAAATCATTGAAAGGTAGGTAGTACGTAAATGGTAGGCATAAACTTCGGGCTCACAAGATAGGAGTCGAGGCGACTAGTTCAGCGCTGGTGTTACGTCAGGGCTCTTGCAGAAGACCTTCCTCGAACGGGCTTTCCAGAATCTTTCCTTACAAGCTCTTCAGGTTCTTGGCTCCGCTCGCTCAAACGATTTTACACTTTAGATGACTTCAACAGCAGGTTTTTTTTCGTTGTCCGAACGGTGATTTAGAACTTTCCGCTACTTCAGTCGAAGATTTAATTTGCTCCATTACATAAATACTGGGAGAACAACGAGAATGTACCTGGCTATCCTCTTTAAAATCACGGCAAAAAATATATTGCAGAATCAGCTCCGTTGTGCAGCGATATTTTTTTGTTATGGCATAATCTTTATTGCAACCGTCTCTGTGTTTCTCATCCACCATTGTCATTAACTACATCACCTATCTTCAACTATTAGCTGAAGTTCGAAATGATCCCAAACCATCAAAGTTGGTTGTTGGTAAATATTGTTTCCCAATGTGCTTCCTAATTTTCGTTGAAAATAAGCTAACGCAATAAGTCGTCTAATGTCGCTACTTGATGTTTTTTCAACCAGCAATTTCTTTTGGCAGCCAGAATCAAACCCTGCACTTCAACAGCATGTACTCTACTTACACAAACAAAACTGTGTAAATATGTATCTATGTGTCATTCCAAGCGATATTTCACCTTGGAATTAGGATCATAAATTGTTTCTTCAATGTAATATTAAAAATAAATAGGTACTCTAAAGGAAGAGCACTGTTATTGGTGAAAAAATTTGTTGCATTTTCAAGAAATTACTTAAACGGTGGAACATTGCTAAAGATCGCATAATTATTTATTATACATATATAGCAGTATGTTAATTAGAAACAAATCCATCTTATATAGGTAAAACATAGAACCCTTTTTTTGTGAGGTCAGTTAAAATCGTTATAGCATACGGTATAAAAAGGTTCATTGTATACCATACATTAGAACTTGAGAGATTAATCATCTATAAATTAGATCGTAAAAAATGAGTCTGTCTAGAATTCAATTTCGACAGTGGTGAAACTTATATTGAACCCATAAAATTGGAAAAATAGTTCCGGCGTTCCGTTTCAAGAATTCGTTGCTCTATCTCTCCCTGAGAAAATTCGACAAATAAATTTAAACGAAAAATTGGAAACGAAAAGATTTAATACTTTCACAAACTTTTCCTCAGATACAAGACCCTACTAAATTGTCGAAAGTATTTACGGAATTGATCCCCTCATTCCCAGGCAACAAAATTTAACTTTAGTTCAGATGACCTGAATATATGTAGTGTCGTCTCTAATGTCATAATCAGTGAACATAAGAGCTTAGCCAAAAGTTGCAGAAATAAGTGATTTTCTGTTTCGAGTGACATTTCTGTTAATACGGCAGACAGAGCTTTGGACTAAAATTTATTCATATTTTTTAAATTTCTTTTAACATTAATTCAAGTTTGATTGAGCCATTTCAACTTGTGATTTTTATTTTCTTATAATTAATTACTTACTTGTACCTTTTTTAAAATTAGTACTGCCCATTTTGTTTTCGGACCTTTTCTTTCTCATTATTTTGTAATTGGGATTTTATTTCCCGTTTTCTTCAATAAATAAATAAATTTTGAAATTTTAGCTTGATTAGAGTTTTTTAAAAAGCAAATATTGATGAAATTTCAGTACATTTTTCTGCATAATTCTATACGTAAATTATGTAATGTTCTCGGTCGTGTTTGGCTAACTTTTTATCGCTAAAATTCTGCGACGTATATATATATATATATATGTATATATATATATATATATATATATATATATATATATATATATATATATATATATATATATATATATAATATAATATATATATATATATATATATATATATATATATGTATATATAATATATTCTAGCTCATAAGATCAGTCTGTTGACCTGAGACCATTTTGGTATATAATTATTTATAGTAAAGTTTTGTAATCGACCAAAATAAATTTTAGTTCTAACCTCCTGATTCCAAACCACCGAAGTTAAATCAAGGCATCGTTGCAAAGCCCAAGGTACCTACGTCAATTAAGATTTAGGTACCAGAAGACAAGTCCGTTCCGCTTTCGCTTTCCAAGTGCGATCTGTGACTGACATATATGCATCCGGCCGCTGTAAGTATTCCTGACTTATCAGAATGCTTGAAAACGCCTAACTACTGACTATAAATGGTGAGTCGGTGGTTTTCCAACCGGTCAGGTGGATTTCTAAAGCTCTGGTTGCGTCGACTGTTTTAAATTGGTGGAGATCGACAATGCCACTTAATGCAGTGCCCCTAATGCACGAGGAAATTTAATGCTACGCTTTTGCCGAAGTACATAGTTAAGAAAAAAAGAACTGTTTATTATATGAATGAATGAAGTTTGCACTGATGGAAAATGTTACTGATTAATAATACCGTAGGTACGTATACAGTTGATAGTTGTATATACCGAAGCTTTGGTTCTTCACTACCGAAGGTAGGGTAGTTATGTGCTCGTTATTGAAGTCGAAAAAGTTGTTCTCCAAAATCAAAATTTCCATTTGCTTTTTGCGTTTCAGAGCTTGCTGATCAATTTTGGTTCCGTGTCTGTCTCTCTGTCGGTCTGTGGTAAATCCTTGTCACGTCTAAAACCGTACCAAGTTTCAGTTAGAACCCGATGAAATTTTCAGGGATTGTGCGAGTTAGCTCCTAGAAGGTCCTCTATAATTTTCACTACCGTCGAATCAATAGTAGACTGTGCGCAATCGTGAATTTCTCATAACGTCGATTTCTCATCATCTGTTGGTCCGATTTCGTTCAAACTCGGTTGGTAATTGGGTATATGTTGTAGAAGAATGCCCTATAAATTATATCGCGATTGGCAGAGTAATAACCACTGCGTATGCGCAAAACTAATATCGATTGGCACATGCAAAACTCCAAATCTACTTAATGGAACGATTTTGATGAAATTTTTAGGGATTGTGCGGGATAGCCTCTAGATCATGCACTTTTAACTTTCATTGCGGTCACGTAAATAAATAGTAGTCTGTACGCAGGCGTACACGTTAATTTATGATAACGTCGATTTCTTATCATCTATTGGTCCGATTTCGTTCAAACTCGGGGATTAGATGGCTATATGTTTCAGGAAAATTCCCTATGAATTATATCGCTATTGGTGGTAATAACTATAGCGCATGCGTGAAATTAAAATTAATCGACACAGACAAAACTCCGAGACTAATGGACCCATTTTAATGAAATTTTCAAGGATTGTGCGGTTTAGCTTCTAGACGTTTCCCTATAAATTCCATTGCCGTTGGATTAATAGTAGTCTTTGCGCATGCGTAAACATTACTTTCTTATAACGTTGACTCGTACTTTGTTCTTCAATTAATTCTATACGTGCATGTTACAAATGTGAGGAAGCTATACTGCCCACCCAACTTGGCAGACGTTTGTCAACATTGAAATAGCTTGATTTCATCCAAAAATCCCATTTATACAACAATTCAATAGTAGTTGTACGTTACAACAATTCAATAGTAGCTTGGATTTAGAGCGAAGCAATCTACTGCGGATCAAAGCAATGATTACAGATGTAATCTACTACGCACTGAAGAATAAAATTAATCATGTGCTCTGAATCACACTCTCGTTCCATATGTTACCTTAGCAGAATATAAATCTGGTAATGAATTTTCATGCAAAGAAACACAAATGCAAAGAAGTGTAAATTTAACACGAAAACAATAAATAAACGTCAGCCAAGTTGTGTGAGCAGTATAGCTTCCTCACATATTGTAACATAGACGTGTAGAATTAGTTGAAGAAAAAAGTACAAATTGAAATGATTGATAGATCGGCGTTATAAGAAATTAATGTTTGCGCATGCGCACAGACTACTATTAATTCCACGGCATTTAAATTTATAGGGGAACGTATAGGAGCTACCCCGCACAATCCTTGAAAATTTCATAGAAATCGATGAATTATTCTCGAAGTTTCGTCTGTCTCGATCATTTTAGTTTTGCGCATGCGCTACAGTTATTACTCCACCAATTGCGATATAATTCACAGGGATTTTTCTGGAACATATACCCATCTACTCTCCGAGTTTGAACGAAATCGGACCAATAGATGATAAGAAATCGACGTTATAAAACGCTGCAAATTATTACATAATGGTTTATTATTTCTGAATCAGATAGCAACCAGCATGCTATAGTAACCAGCATGCTCTCGGGCTTTCGCCAGTCTCCTTTCTAGTATTCACCTCTGTTCTTCCTCTCACTCCACCCCCCGCTCACCCCCCTCACCACCCACCGTGACCCCCTGCCAAGACTACCACAGACAGACAGGTGCCAGGTGTGCGTAAGTCTAACACTCAAAGTCTCGAAAAAGACACTTTTTCGCCCGTTTTTGGCCCATAGCATCTATGCGAGTAAAGCGATCGGGATGGTTAAACGTTAGGACCAACTAGACCCCAAATGGAGTCTATGTGCGAAAGAACGGGTTTTTTAAGTCAATTCTTAGGCCTTTTATGGCCCGGACGGCGGACGGCGAACGGCGGACGGACATTTCAAATTTGGATTCTACGCACCTTGAAACGTAAAGTGACAAAGTTTGAGGGGGGGTTATAAAATTTTTTAAAAAATGATTGAATACAATTCAATCGAAACCGAAACGACTAAATTTCGCTACAATCTGTGACACAGTCATCAGAGATAAGGGTCAAACCAACAACTGACCGTCGCATAATTTTGCATTTTGAAAACTGAGCAGTTTAAATTTGATAAATTTTTTCACTTTGATGAATTTTTTTACTGGAATTTTTTCTAAAATATTCAGTAGACCTTCCTAGATGAAAATTTGGGTTTCTATACCAGTTACCATCTTCCCTTTTCAAAACTGACCAATATTTCAATTTCAGTTGAATAAAATGCAACCGAAACCAAAACGACTAAACTTCGCTACAATCTGTCACAGTCATTAGAGAATAGGAGTAGGAACCTAAATAACTGACCATCGCATAATGTTGCATTTTGAGAACTGACCAGTTTAAATTTAATGAAGTTTTGAACTGAATTATCTGGGAAACGATGACTGGAATTTGTTCTAGGATGTTCATTAGGCTTTTACAGTTGATAGTTTGGGCTACTAGACCACTTACCAAATTGCGTTATCAAAATTGACCGACATTTTAAATTCAGTTGCATACAATTGAACCGTATCCAAATTCATTTCTCTGGTGGGGTAACGCATACGGTAGCGTCTTGGAACCTATAGGTAATTGTATTGCAAAAAACAATTTTGAAAGTTCTTATAAAAAAAATCCCGGAGGTTCCCCAGTGCTGAGCTGTTTAACGAGACAAAAGTATTTACAACGAAGCAGCTCTACATAAAACACGCATTAATTTATTATCAGAAACATCCTGATACATTATACTCAACCTCGCTTAGATCATGTGAACAGAGCGCCCGTACAATAAGACTCACGACCCAAGCAGTGATGATACCGATACCATCAAGTCGCCTACAATCCACTTCTCGCCATTTATACCACAACTTGGCATACATCTTACGGACAGTTCCGGCCTCTCTGGCCCACCCCCATTCCATCACCAGATCTGAATACAAAAAATCTATTTTTTCTTACCTCATTGCTGCTACTCCCACGGAATGTGATGCCATGACGTCCAGCATTTATACTTATTGACATCATTATTTCTTTTAGTTATATATAGTAGGTATATGTAGCTTTTTAGTATGTATGGTAATCGGTAACGAAGAGAGAAAATGTAAAATACAAGTTATAATTAAACAAATGTAATTCGCATTTCCACCCCCCCCCCCCCCCTTGACACAGATCATTGATCTATGAGGGGGGTAGTTTCCATGACACGTCATGTGCCTAATTTAAAAATGTAAATACTTTGGAAATAATAAATTATTCATTCATTAATTCAGTTCAGTTCAACCGTATAATATGTCATTCAATTTGAACATTGACAGTCGTGTCAGGCAGAATGTTGGAGAATACAGTGAGAACAGGTCTCATATATACATTTATACGGTGTAGACGAGCCGTTACCGCCCGTTACAGCAACGGATCATTTTTTCCCGTGTAGAAATACCGTCAGACCGTCACCTATGACATTTTTTTTCGGTTTCTGCAACATCCCAAGGCGTGATGGCGATTCGCGACGGGGGTGCATCAACCCCGGGCAGCTCCGGCGGCGTCGAAAGGGAACTCCGGCCTGGACGTTCCTTCATGGGCGTTCCGGATCATTTCGCCTAACGCGATCCCATCACGACGAGAGAATGAGTTCTTTTGTCATGTCGTCGCCTCGCCCGCGGAGAAATTTCGTCGGCTGTTTGTCCTGGGAGGATTTCCTTATTTCCCCAAGCGAGTCGAAATCTAAAGGCGGCTAACGCGGTCTTTTATAGTAAAAGCACATATCACACATATGCGAAATGCGGAATGCGGGGCAAACTAAGAAAGTCCACCAAGAGCGGATCGCGCATTAACTTCGCTGAACTTCCCGTTTACTCGAAATTTATTTTATCTATTTGTTTAAAGTAGGTAGACACCTATTATTATCAGCCTAACAAGAAGAGGTATGCATAGCTCGCAGACATTTAGTCCATCGGCAACCCTGAACTAAAATAGTTTTCCGGTAAAAAAAAAAAAAAAAAAAAAAAAAATATATATATATATATATCATTAAATGAATTCATTTTGTCTCATGCCATTTCTGACGACGTGACACATGGATCGCATCAGACCCCCAGGATGGTGAAAATCTCAAAATGCTCACTCATAAATGTGTAGAGGATGCTGGAATCTTTCTTAAAAATAAAGATGCGGTATTTTCTAGCTCCTATAATGATTAGGTACTATTGGCTTGTGATAGCGCAGGATGGATTTAACGATTATTTGAATTACCATAATGTCCCTTTTCAATTTAAAAAGTTATTTGCACAAATAAGATTGGCAAGTAAACACCGTTTTACAATTAAAATTAGGAATTATAATTACAAAACTTCTCCAAATACTGTATGTACAGCCTGTGACACGGGTCTTCTTGTTATTATTATTTTTTTATTATTTATTTTTATTATATTTTATTTTTATTATTATTTGAGTGTCCCCCTATTGTTCTATTATTATAAATTTGTTCTATTGTTATTATTTGAGTGATCCCTTGCTTCCCGGCGGCTAAGATCGCATCTTTATACCACTTGGCCACGAAGGACGCCTATGAGCAGTAATTTAGGGTTTGAATGAAATATGATTGATACGAGTATTTACATAGTTTTATACAGGTTCAAACTCACCCTTGTAAATGAGTTAACTACTTCTGGGTAATGTGATTATTAGCAAGTATTCTTCGATGATTGTTTGTAATTATTTATTTTATATGTGCTTAGGCCAGGAAAATTCGACGTTCATCTTCTCGAAACATCAATTCAAAGTGACACTGTGACTCGGACTGTGCTACCAAACAGCTACTAAAATCAGCTGGGCTTCACGTAAAGGTCCCCACACACAGGATAGGAACAGGACGGAAAATGTATGCATCTATTTTACCTTAGCGACGGCAGCCAACCCCTCTTCCCTTCCGCTCACCAGCATCCAGGTGATGGCCAAAGCCAGACAACGGACGGGAAATGTCGCGATCGATTTCGGAGCGAAAAATCCCGCGTCCTGGCACCGTACGTTTCCGTTCTTACCTACCCCAGTCCTGCCTAATCTGTGGTTGGCTGCAGCTGTAAGACAAATTAGATGTATAAATTTTCTGTCCTGTTCCTGCCTTGTGTGCGGGGACCTTAAAGTGGAGCTATATACAATCGTAGAGGTATACCAACGCGTTCTGGTAGTAACCATGTTTACTAGTTCGTTCATGAACCCAGAGTAAAATCAAGATGAATGTAACTAGGCTTATTGTTGTACTTCGAGATTTTTACATGAGTACGTCTTAGCTTTGGGGGGTCATTCCAAACTTTCGTTCCACTGTAAAAATGTTACACTTTCAACCAATACATAATTCACGTACAACCAATCGTTGCTAAGGAGAATATAACTTCCTGTTTTCCCATCCAACGAAAATGGTTGACCACTGGTTGCAAATCTGTGAATTCATTAAACAGGACTCCATATTACAATAGGCCAACTCTCCCCTCGTCCCCACCTTAACCCTTTCGAGAAGTCCTGGGTACACGCTTCGTAACGTAGGTGTACAAAACTAGGTTCTTGTGAGTCTCCAATCCACTATTCTTCTGTGTTTGCTCCCAAGTTCAATTCTTTCATGTATGGTTTACTATAAGGTAATTTAGTAATCAGGGGAGCAATAAGACTTTCTTTCAGTTTTGGTAAAGCTATTTTTCGGCTTTGTGTATTATCTACCTGTGTTTATATGAATATTTCCTCGTTTCAGCTATTTATAAATAAATGATAGTGAATAATCTAACAAAAGTAAACCTTATATGTTCCTAAATTGGAAGAGATTTCCAGAGGATCTTGAGGAGTGGTTTGGGCTTGTGAGGGGAAACGGATTATCGGGGGAACCGCCCTGTGGAAACGAAATGACCGATCGCCGTTCGATTCCGGAACTGGGTCCACTGATCCGAAAAGAGGTGGAGAGGTGGAGCGATCCAGTCCGAGTGAGCCCACTCAAGCCGAATGCACCTCAAGAAAGAACCTCACAAGAGCGCCGCGGGCGCCGGCGCCGCCTTCCCATCTGGAAACACCAAATCACCGGCGCCGCTACGTAACGTCACATTTCACCCCTTTCCGCTCCTTCGATCCCAAATCGCCAACAAAAGTAGGAGAAATCGGTTTTTACAATTACCTACCCTTCGTTTTTGGTCGAACTGCGGTCGCCTCTAAGTAAACTCGTTCACAGGTGCTTTTCTATGGTTGGATAGAGCTGGGAAAACCACAATGAGCAACCATTATAGAGCAAACAGCCAATTCTGGTTTGGTGAGTTATTAGGTCCGGCAATGTCACAAGAAAATACGAAATTACTCGTTGCAGGGAACGCATTGCGGTCCAAATTGCAGAAAGCCTAGCTTAAAAAAAGAAAAAAAAAAAAAAAAAAATGAAATTTATGGTAAATTTAATATTAATGTTATCCTTCCTTCGATTGTTATAAGTCTAGCTCCCGACCGTACATCATATAAAGCACCACTTAGCCCATCGTACTAATACTTCTTCGGTTAAAGATAATCGGAGCTTTTATGCAAACCGTTGATTTAAAACTCCGGTGGTTCATAAACGATGTTTTAATTTGTAATTTCAAATATGCCGCTAGAGGTAAAGATCTTTTTCGTTGCTCACAGAAACAATCCAACATCAGGATTTTATTATTTATTGTTTATGTTAACATCTGTTTTTATAATAAAAGATTTTATTGTAAGAATTTATAACAGAAGAACTTCTAGTTGGCACCTACGTCACGAAGTTGTGAAAACTCATTTTAAGGATAAAACGGAAGTTGAGGAAGAACGTTGTTAATTTCACACAAATGTAGAGTTACACAGCTAGATTGATTTCGACGGTTAGGTCATCATCAGTAACAAACAATAACTACGCGTGCTGTCTTTCAACCTTTCAACATGAGTGTTTCTCTATACAACTTCAGATGATCCAGTAATGTATGATATATGCCAAAATATTCACATAAAAATAAATTAACCTTTCAAAAAAAAAAAAAAAAAAAAAAAAAAAAAAAAAAAAAAAAAAGGCGCGTGACTTTAGATTGTCAGCCCACGTTTAGTGTAATGCCACACTTGTCTTTGGTGGTGAAGCCATTCATTTTCACCCAAGTTGTACCAATTACTTTGAATGAAGTTTGAAAAATCGATTGCGGATGCAATTGTGGTTAAAAGTTCGTATAAGTGGAGGTCGTATTACAGAAATGTTGAGTTAAAAAGTTGTATACCGAGAAAATGCTTTGTAATCAATATGCCTTCAAGTAAATTGTTGCCCTATTCCTCTAATTAAATATGTAATATTGATTTCTACCTGACCGTCTTAATGCCATAAACTTTTGAAAAATAAACAGCTACCGATTTACTAAAGTTCGATTTGTATATGTTCACAGGTGAGTGTAATACAGCGTTATAAGAGCTTCCTTATTCTACGAAATCATCGTAAGTTTTTCAAGTCATGTCTAAGATCTTTGAGCTATATGGATTATCCATTCATTTACAGTATATAGCGGTGTTTCTGAGAATTTCATTTTAATACAAGTATAAAATGACACAAAACTGATGATTTACGCTGGGAAAGCGTCTGGCCAGAAGAAGTATTTAATCTCTGAGCCAATTGAGCATTGACAGACTTCCATCTTACTAATATTAAGGGTGAGGAGGGCTGGGGGAGACTCTACAAAAATTAAGCTTTGGCCCGATTCTAAATTTTTGTAATTCCTTTATTTTTGGTGGTAACACATAGTGTTTGAGGTCGAATCGCTTGTGTTCTTATGCTCTGCGCTTCTTTACTACTTCATACATGAAAAAATTTCCACAGGATGCACAGTATAGGAATTATTGGAAAATAATTTGAAAATGTACTCTTTTAGCCAATTTTGTGAGGCCACCATTAGCAGAGGGGGTGTCTAGACAAGTCCATCCATACATAATGACTTTGTAAGCTAAATGGAAACATAGTTGTGAATGCAGTTCCCTCATGTTTATGTACAGATAAGTGTCTTCGAAGAAAGACTATCCAATTCTGAAATACCTTTGTCATAATAATTATGGCTGAAGATATTATTTCATAAAGATATAATACCTAATCATTATTAGTATTTTACTGTTAATGTTTTATTATGTGGATGACCTCGCCAAATAGAGTAGTCAGTTGCTGTAGCAACACATTCGCACGATTGCGTTGTCGTAGTCCAGTGAAATGGCTAGTCCTGGTCTTTTGAAGTCAATTTGAGAATTAACCGTTTGATGAAAGGCATGTGTAGGATGCAATCATCTCAGATGCCCTCTCGAATTATTTCATATCGCTGTTACCTCCACCGCGATAATCGAGTTTCTGAGCTGAAATGAGTTAGTTACGTCACAGGTGGGCTCCAGGATGATTGCGAGCGGGTCAAAACGATCTGAAGAGATGGTCAAGCACTAGGAAATTGCCAGGATGCCTTTCATTGCTGTAAAATACATAGTTGATAACCCCTGTAATCTCTACATTTGGTACATACCAACATGCGGAGGATTGACCCGGGGTTTCCCTTCTAGGATTTCTAATGCACGTATGTATTTAGTGGGGAACTTGCGTAGAGGATAGATTTTCTCATTCAGAAGACTGTATACTGTCCGGGAGTTGCGTAAATTTATCGACGTAATCACTACCTACTAATTTGTGAATGATTGACGTCGTTAGATAATTTCTAACTTTTTCTGTATACATAAGTCTTATAAGGAATACGGAGAAAGGAAGGTTGGTCTTGGATGGTAAGATGAGAGAAGGTTATTTGATTTGAGTTGCCGTATTATGATGTCCATGTTAGTTACCCATGTATTTTGTTTAAATAAATTGATTATGAATAATATCAGCTGCAAGTTCTTGTGATAAGATCATGAGGCCAATGTGGTCTACACGGTCTACATTGCGCTCATCCATGTACCTACTGCGTACGAGCTTTTTCTGAACCAGTAGAACAATCTGTTCCATTTTTATTTGTTTTTATCTAATCATCTTGCTTAGAGCTTTTAAAGATGCAACATGATGGATCTCTGTTGTTTGGGTAACGAAAATAGTTTGCATAAAACAAGTAGGTACTAAATATCGCATGAAAAACATACTTGATACTACTGTTATTGATTCAGAGTTATTAATCTCATATTCGCTATCAATCGGTAATTAAAATGATATAATTACGTTTATTTCTTCACCATTATCAAAGAGAAAACTTTATTTTTGAGCAGGAATTAAAAAAATAGTTTGACCTCCGCAATTAAAATTTTTACTACGTGCTTTTTGCGTTTTATAGTTTTTGAACAATTTGATTTTGATTGTCTGTCGGTCTGCGTTTTTGTGATAATACTTTGTCCCGTACCAAGGTTTCTAAATTCAGATAAATTTTGGTTTCATTGTCAGGGCTTATGCGGGTTAGCCTCTATAGGTTTCTCATTTATCGCCCAAGAATTTTATTGTGATCGGATCAGGATTGGCTACAGTGCATTGGGAGAGATGACTGGGGGGTTCCGGCCCCCTTGCCCTGTCGGTGACACTAGCACTACATATTTTGATGTCTTTCATCTTAACCTCCTCGGCTTTCTTCATCCAATTTCTTGACCAACACTACACAGTGGTAAACAGACATATTTTGTAGGCTTGAAAATATCATCATCACTAATCGTATCTGTTACTCTAGTTACCGTATTTGATTTCATATAGATAGGCAGTTAGCCAGGTAGATATAGGTAGCCCATTGGTTATTTACATTAAGACTCAATGTTGACAGGAAGAAAGCAACAAAAAACAATGTTTATAGTATGGTAGGATACCATTACCTACTGTAATTACAAAAAAGATATCTGGGAAATTACAAATAGTTATCACGGAAAACACTTTTAGTTTCATTAACATGTGAGGTTATCAAATTAGGGAAAGGACCGCCAGATAAACGAGTACTAGTACGTTTGTCCTCTTTGCTTAGCAACTTTAGTTTTCTTGAACAGATTAAATTTTAGAAAAAATGTAAAATATGCCTTTCTGTCCTTAGTTTTGAACTTATCTATTTTTTTACTTCTTATATTTATATAGGCGTTGCTTAGCGTTCAGGTACACACATAGGTTCACTTCACACATAGGTAGGTAAGCATTAAATTATATTCGTAAGTATTCAATATTCCACTTACAAGGAGACATATTCAATATTCCACTCACCCTATAATCAGTCAACAATCCAAAATAAGTTTTTCCTAAACTGAGGGAACAACGAATTGTAGAGGTACCAATACAAGCAACAATTTTCATACACGAAGGTTCTCATTGCTTCACCAATAAAAACTGGGGAAGCAAAGAAAACCTTGAACACCTTCCTAAAGTAATACCTTGCATTAAATACCTATGTAACTAACTACTAAATAATTACCTACCTACATAAAATAATAGTTTTCAATCTTTTAGAGTAAATTTTAGCCTACACTTGATACGTGTATTTTACAGTTCAAAAAACATGCTGGGTGGCATGGGATATACCTGATTTAAGGGATGTGTAAAGGAGCTACCGACGGGTCTGTATAATTTCAATTGCGAAGAACAAATGTTTCAAAAGAACATCGAAAAAGTTGATTTTCGAAGGAGTAATATCCAACGAATGAACCAGAAGATTGGCCTATATTTTCATACCATTCCTTGACCATTCATAGCCCAAATGTAAATTAGATTTCCAAGTGATGTTATTACCAGCCTGGGAGGTAACACATTGGTACTTAATATTCCCCGAACATTCAGAATCTGCTGAATATCTTGGCCTTGTCTCCATTGATATCTGCTGCTGCTGAAAGATCCTTTTTTGCCCTCAGAAAGATCAAAACCTAACATTGATCTACGATGGACAAAGATAGAGAGAATGATTTACTATGTTCCACATAAATGAACTATTAGTAGGTTGATTCGAAAGATGTATCTACTCCACCAGTAGGTATGCCTGTAAACACTAACAATCTCCAATTCCTGATATGAATTTGATTCTTCTAAAAATACTTCTATAAATGATTGTGTGAACTTCTATGAATGTATTGGAACGAAATGGTGTTTGTGTGATATCATGGAACAATACCAGTTTATTCTTACTTTGTTGTACCTTAATAGAAAATAGTAATTGTGTAAAACGAATTCGGTGCCTATTCGAATTTACCATAAAACGGCTATTGGCAAATAGATGGGCCTCCCCCGAAATGAACTTCTGGATCCGCCACTGACTGCATCAACTTGCGATTTGCTTAGTGTTCCATAGTAAGTTTTAAATACACTCAACAAGGAGGATCATAAGTATAGGTATGAAACAATAAAAAGGAAAAAGCCCAGAGTGGCTGCAACCATTTTATAACAAGCTGGGCGGGGCGTGCGCGTGGTTAACTGAAAATCCTATTTCCGACTTTCGTTCCCCAGTAAATTACTTCAAACTGCGGAACATAATCAAAAGATCAGCGGGATCGAAAATCGACTGTGGGGCCTGACCGGGACCTGAACCTCCCGGCAGGCTAGAAAAACGGGCCTCAGTGCGCTGTGACATAACCAAACTCATCCCGTCCTGTTAGCAGATTAACTTTCACCTTCGGCGATGTCGTCACCGCGGAGTCCAAACAAGGAGTCTGATGAGACCTACTTAGCACAGATGATGGGTTGCGCCTCTTCTCTCCCAACACTCGAGCCATGCATTAGTGACATCAACATAGAGCTCCCCAAGGTAAACACCACACCTTTCTAGGTAAAATATTACTGCTCTTCAGTACCGAACGGCTAATTCTGCAGTATTTAGGTTTTCTTGAATCCTAAGATGGCCCTAATACGCCGGATTTTAGAGATCCTGATAAAAGTGTGGGCTCAAAATATCGTCAAATCAAATTTAGAGAACTTGGGCCAGTTTGGTTTACTATTTCTGGTAAATTGCATCGTATTACCAACACAGTAACCGCCCTTTCTATTCAACCCAGAATTAAAGTTCTCAGAAATAATCATAGAGTAACCCTAGATTGGTAATTTTTACACAGTGACAAGAATAAGCACAGGTTTTCCCTTTATCATACCGCACACACTGGAACTGGTCCTTTGTTTATTGATTTATAAACATATTGACGGGATCAATATTCCCTTTTCATTATAAATAATAATGAGAATGTTACCTTACTTAAGAATGATCTTTTACCTAAGCTTCCAGGAGTTAGTTAAGATCTATATGCAAAAATGCCAAGTCACTCAGCTAAAAATAAGACGAGACGTTCGCGAACAATCAAGTTGAGACATGAGACTTTAGACCCTGACTTGCTCATTAGTTCGACTACCCACTGCGTGGCATTCCCAGCGCACCAGTCGCCATGAGATTTTACACAGATCAGTTTTCTGCATAGGTTAGTGGTCTGGATGCTCGCTACGCTCGCATCTCAAAAATACATAACATCAAGTAGTCAATCCCTTAGTAAGAATTTAGATTAGTTGGTCAGGATCTAGAGTCTCGTCTCTCAAATCGATTGTTCACGAACGTCTCATAAAATAAGTAATTAAAAACTTTGATGCGTAATGTTTACTCATCTCTACTATCTGTAGTAAATAGTTTGTGTATTTTCCATTCATAGCTACCATCAAATACATAATACAAAATATGTGTAATATTCGCTCATGCATCCAGTATAGTTTTTTGGAGTAATTCTTACTCATCCCAATCTAGGTGAGGATAGTAATCCTTAAATCTTGCTTTCATTGAGTTGATTTTTTAAATTTTCGATGCAAAAATTGTATTTTTTCAAAGTTTCTAGTTAAAAACTACTTTTTATGATGAAGTATTGATGGAAATGAGTGAACCCTGTACACGAGATATAACAGTTGACTATATGTATTTTAAAATATTTCGTCAAAACTGTTATATTCAGAATTTATGTGCAAAAAACATATGGAGAACATAAAAAACAGAGTTTTTTTTTGTATGGAAAGGCGAAGTGTGTACTCGTAAAATGCAATGTTTAGTTCAACAGTTTAATGGGATGCTATGATTTATTTATTATCATTTAATAATGATTAACAAGACGTTTCCATTTGTTTTCGTCACGTCACGGGCGTCACGTCACGTTGTGATTTTCTGTTGATTTTCACGTACAATTAATGCGTTACTAGGGAAGTGTAACAACCTTAGTTTTCATAGCAGGAAAATCGTTAGCCACTTTTTGGAATGGTCTCATTTTATCACAGCATCTCATAATCCCTAAGCCTCTGTATTGTCAAGGAATGCTGATTTATTACGCTCAGTTATAAACTAATATTGCTAAGTAACCATAATGAACTAATAATGTGTAAAATTAATCATTATTAAATGATCTCACTGTAGAACCGTAGGTCTACCGTCCGTTTTTTTTATTTGTACGGGTAAAACTCAATTATAGACTTTTAACAGAATAATGATAGGAACAAATTTTCAGTTACCCACTCACTGAGTTAGTGGTCATCCCGATAAATTCAACAACGCCTTCGTTTGCTGGTATGGATTGTGTCGTTAGTTCGTAGAAATGCATAAATTATAGTACCTGCAATACGTTCGTGAAAGTATCGTGGTCCGGTGTGCTGCAAGATTACCTCTACCAACTTCTAAGTGAAATCGAAGATGTGATACCTCCTGTTTCCGCAACATTTCCAATCGCTTTCGATGATTGCATGTCCATAGCTTCGTACCACATTGGTTGTGTGCCCATTACGATTTACGAGATGAGTTTTGGGATAATAAGCACATATCCGTTGGATTGGAGGTCTGCATGGAATCAACAGGTATAATTTCTAACTCATACCAAAATGAACAATTCCAGATGCTAGATAGATAGTTGAAAGCTGTAAAAGGTAGGAAGCGCATTTGAAGTTGTTTTGCGAGGTAGTGAACGAGTTGGTCAAGTCAATCTTCACCCCGTCAGTTCTGGAAGTAAAATTACCTCCACGATGTCGTTTCTCTAGTAAATTACAGACAGTTGTATTTTTTCCCTTCACTATTTCAATATCAAACCTATAGGCCATTCATACCTGTGGGACTTTTACCAAAACATACAACTTTATTGTTCTGTCAAAAATAATATGAATACTAACAACTTATTAAATAACCTTAAAATTCCTGTACTAAGTTTGAAATGTAAGTTTATGCAAATTGAGGGATGAATTGTTTTAAATAGTTGTTTTGGGTATCATGCTACCATCTTCAAAATTTTAGAAGATGCGGGGTTATACCGATGTACCTTGATGTTTTTCATTTTGTGAGTATAGTTCATATTTTATTATGGTTATAAGTATAGAGGGGGGAGGGAAGCTTGTGACATATTCATTTTCTCATGTTAGATTATAATAGGCAGGCTCCATCCAGTAAAATCATGATATTTTGCCATTCCCACCCAAACCGTAAACAGACCAGACATATGCATGCATTACTTACCAATATGTTTGTTCAGATATGATGAAGACACAAGATTGGTAACTATGTATTATAGAATTGTAGTTGCTCTAAATATGGCATTTTGATCTATTCACAAGTGCAGTAAATATTTACGTCACCATTTGCAGCTTTATTGCAGTTTTGTTTGGTGTTTAAAAATTAATAAGTGACAATGAGTACCACCCACGACCTACTCCTACGTGATTCTATGAGGAAACCATACATTGCGTCTTATCAGCCAACTCCTTCGACTCAATCATTCTCGATAAGTTTCCCATACTCTTGCGAGGATAAGCTTTTATCCTTTCCCGGTCTCCCCTAGAATATATAATTAATGCCAGAGTTCACCGCATAGTGGGGATATTGAGTAAGGTCGCGAGGTGACAAGGGAAAGGCGCTGACTCGACTTTTAAAAACTAGATACCCAGCAGGTTTTTTCCTCCCTATCTTCTGAATGGAGCAGGAAGAAGCAAAAACAGTTGGGGTCCGTTCCATCTCTACCAGGATCTCTGAAGGATCACGAAGCCCGCCTTCTCTATATTTATGTATACCACTTGCAATGGGTCTATCCGCCAAGTCCGGCAGCACCCCCAGGCGATTCCGCGCTTACGTAAAAATAGACTTAAGAAAGTCCTGTCTTGAGCTCTAAGCATCTTCTTTCAGAACTCTTCGAGTGAACCTAATGGTTTTTTGGCCTTTACGTAACAGTGAGGAGTTAGCGACGCGTTGGACACTAATGGATTTTTTTCTTGAGAGAATTGCTAACTCAGAGGTCTCTCCTATTCCGAAATATGCTGAACTATCAAGTTCGATGGGGCACGATTCAGAAAACGTTTACAGGGGTTTCCGCAATTTCCCATGCCAAGAGTTGTCATGACTTTGTAAAAGCTCGACGTAAAAGTCATCTCATCAAAAATGATTCAACTGTTCGACGAAGACACCCTCGTGAAAGCTTTTGGTATAGTTCGTCTGATACTCAACAGCTCTACATTCAGTGAAATCCATGATTCAAGATCCCATTGGGTTCTGAAAGTTGAAAGGAAGTTTTTGAATTTTTTTAGGTCCGATTTTGTTGTACAAAATAACAAATTCAATTTTACCTTGACCAGGTAATTCAAACATTGTTCAAGAATCTTGAGGGTAGGTTAATAATTTGTGAAAACAGCTAGACTGAGTTTTCATTTAATTTTTGAAACTTCTTCAAGGCTATGACAGAGAGACAAAAAATTTGAGCAGGAGGAAAGAATTTAGATAGGTACCCTGTTGTGCGAAAATAATATATGTTAGTGAAATACTCGTATGTAGTGACCTTATATTGAAGAAGATGAATTATTTCAACTACATCTGAATCTTCTCGTTTGTCCATGCTATTCCTATAATAGTCCTGAGGATGTTTCAGAAATTAAACGAAACGTAATGTGGAACTTCCCTCTTGTGGAATTTTATACTCTTGACCTCAGATTCGGATTCAGAGCACTTGAAACCCCCCTCAGTAGCAATTATCAGCTCAAAAGACCGTTTAGTTTGGCAATAAACGGGTAGGAAGTTCATGAGTGACGTAGTAGCGCAAGGGTATTGAAGGTTCCTCCCAGGCAGGTGTGGGCCATGAACAATAGCGAATGAATTTCAAGAGCAGTTTTACTGGTCAGATACCCATCATATGGCACCTTTCTGGGAAGCTCTCGCTCAGATTTTTCAATTGAGTACATAAAAAAAAAACCATGACGATCCTGGATTGGATCCTTAAATAACCTTAAACATTATACAAAATAGCATTCCGATTATTAACTTTCTACGCCCCATACTCGGCTTTCATGAATGGAATGAATAGGATGTAAGAAGACTCTCTCACTATATTGTTAATTCAGAATAGCTAATTAGTTCTTTCTTATAATTGTTGCAACATGAGAAATCCAGCCATTGGTGTAAACTGAACCTGCTATGGTTGGTTTCGTCCAAGTCTAGTTTGTGTCGAATACCATACCATACGGGATAAAGAATGTTACCAAATTTTGGGGCGAAAACAGCAATTAGAAATGATCGCATTCCAAAAAAAAGTTGCAATCATGTTGACAATATCAATTATTGAGAATGATCATCTGTGTGTAAACAATTGATTCAAATAACCATGCTCATAACTCAGGTTGATGGCCACGCACTTCGCAGTAGTTAACATAATATGGTTGGATAAATCAGGAGCTTTCCAACGAATGGTGAACGATTTCTGTGCGATTAAAATTGCGGAAAAAACGGCTTGGTTGTAAAAATCATTATAAAAGGCGCATTGTAGGAAGCCAACGATTTTTGGTGATTTGTGATCGATTTTTAAAAGTATCCGAGTCAAAAGTAACCAAAACTATCAATATTAAAATATAAACCAAGTGATTAGTTACCATAGGCTTGATCGCCATGTGGACTAAATTAATAAATTTCACTACCATTATTCATTGACGAGTTCTGGCCGGAAAAATGAAGCACAATCAAGGCAATGGTGTTATTTAGAAACTTTGAAATTAGATTTAGATGTTTCAAATGAGAACAACAGGTCTCGGATATAAAACAGCAAAAAGCCTTTAACACTATTGATCTGCCAAATAAAATTTTCAAAAATAGTAAATGTGGGAACATACAATCCTTATATGTGTACCTTTATGCCTATATTTATATTTTTGATTGTTGAGCGATATGGTTATAGTTATGGTTACCTAGAGAATTCTTCAGGTATTCGTAATAGCCAATTTTCTTCTTCATTCAGCTCCGTGAAATATGGTAGAATTAGCTGTCATCGCTCGGCATTCGATAGGATATAGTAGGGCATTCCTTCGCCATTCCTCGTTCAATGGTTCGGCAACGGGTTTTGAAAATATTGTCAACCGTGTCGGTCTCGCTGTAACGTTTTTCAATTTTTCCAGTGGCCTCAAAAGAATAAGAAAGAACGTTTCAAGATCACTCCCATCGATCCGGATATCAGTAAATGAAATTTGTTGAAGTTACTTCATCTCGATGATGATGTGGAAATGTTAGAGGTCTCAGCTAGCCCAGATATGTTTAAACACACTCTTGAGTGTTAAGTCTTCAAGAAATATTCTATACTTTCCAAACAGAGTTACTAATGAAATAATTTATATAGTTTTTCTAGTTTTTCCTCTTTAGAGTAGATGTGCGTACCCTTAAAATCATCATGGTATACCTTATACCATCAGAAGTGTAATCAAGTTTTTAAAATTAGTGCTAGTATATAGCAATATATTATTGTTAGCAATGAACTGAAATAAGTTCGTGGAATAGTTATTCCTGACTTTGTGGTGTTTTGCCTTAGTCGTGGAGCGTCAAGTTTGGGATCACTTCTTGAATTTTCTGTTGAGTTTTGAAATGTTTTTAAACAACAATTCGTTGTAATCCAGAGAAATTAATTTTCTCGTGTAAATTTTCTTAAGCTTCAATTTCTCATAAAAAGGTTTTAGTGTGTTGTCTCTAGCAAGATTTTACTCTATACACTGATAAACTACCTACAAAACTCATAAAATTATTTATGATACGAAAATGGCTCCAAACATTTTGAAATCATTTGTTTTTTATAAACATAATAAACAAGAGAATTTTATAAACAATAATGATTGATCAAACATTCAATATATTTTCTTGTCACTAACAACAACGTATTGCAAATTTATTGTCGTCTGTGAAGACACGGTTGGAAGAGTTATCATTGAAAGCTTATGGGCTAATGCAATGGTCTGCCTTGACCACTTCCATCTGCAGGATAAGGGATACACTCTAAGGTGTTATAAACTACGATACTGCCAGTAAGAGATCCGACCAACGTTATGAAACTGCTATCAAGGAGGGAACATCTTGACGGCATGAATAATGTAAATCCTCCACATGGGAGCTGCCGTTCCTTCGCTGTGGTTTGTCTTATCACAAAAGGCTGCGAATCTCTTCTTGGTGACTCGTCAAGCTCGTCCTCGGCTGATGCTTCGTCACGGTTCGAACATGTTCATTGGTTCTCATTCCTAATTCTCAGGCAAGCCATGCGGAACCATATTGGTACTAAGGTGGTTCTGGACTTGCAGACCTTGCTGTCGTGTAACGTCATGGTTAAGCCAAACATTGAGCAATGTGCGTATGTTAACTGAATATTTTGTAGGAAATGATTTGGGTGAAGTTCCGTCCGATGTGTCCCCACCTTCAAACCAATGTAAATCTGTCATTATCCTGTCAAAAGATGAATTTTACGACTGCTTCGGTAACCTCTGAATCTCGTATTTCCCATGTTTTCATGATAGATTAACTTTCTCCTTTGCGTTCATGAGAAATATGGAATTGAAAAAAGTGGAGTCACATACAGAACTATTTGCCTAATCAAAAAGTTCCGTATGTGTCCCCACGCAATATTCAAATCCATCTATCGTGTAAATGCATTAGAAGGATGTATAGCTTGGTCGTCTGGATGCTCGCAAGCTCGTATCTCAAAACTACATTACATCAAGTAGTCAATCCTTTAGTAAAACTTCAGATTAGTTGGTTACTTTCAAAAAAAGTTTTGGTTTTGGATGCTCGCAAGCTCGCATCTCAAAACTACATTGCATCAAGTAGTCAATCCCTTAGTGAAATTTCAGATTAGTTGGACAGGTAGGTCAGAATGATATGTATTGTTTGGTATTCTGGATGCTCGCAAGCTCGCATTTCAAAAATACATAACATCAAGCAGTCAATCCTTTGGTAAAAATTCTGGAGCAGACCCTTGCCTACCTAAGATTTGGAAAGTGTCCAGTTCAATACTAGTGACAAGTTAGTAAGTGACCGTTTAAAAGGTTTAAAATTAAATGGTTTTTAAGGTTAACAAATGTTGCTGTCTTAATCGGTGGTTTGAACTGCTTTGGTGTGTGAAACAAAAATGTGCCTAGTTGAGTAGAAAATAGCGACATAAAAACTTTGATTAGATTTATCTTAAGATTCGATTAATAGTTTAGAGACCGCGACCTACGCTGTTAAAGAATACAAGAAAAAGAACGATTCATCGATTTTCCGAAGCGATAGAGGGTAAAACTAGCATTTCTCTTGACCGCGATAGCTCGTCATCTATTCAGAGGATCTTGATGAAAATTGGGTCAGCGTCTCGGGTCAGCGCCCGGACCTTCCTATCAAGATCTGCTCAGCACCATCGGAGGGTGCATTTGTTCTTATCTTTCCTAGCTTTATAGAGACATCCATTTTAGTACGGTCGATTCCCTTTATACCGATGTTTACACTTGTTTTCAGTAGGGGAGGAGATTCAAACGGTAGACGACAGTAGATAGGTACATACTATGGAGCACAGTTAAAACAATGTAAATCAGTTGAAACACAGTTTATAATAACGCAACCTAAATTTGTCTGAACGCCTTACATCAATGCTCATGTTCTTGCAAAAATACTTTCAAAGCCGTAAAAAATTAAATCATTTTATGTGTAGGTATATGTAGTTTTTTTACCGCCATATAGTTACCTTACTTACAATTAATCTGAAAATAATCTTTATACTCGTATATAGCAGTAACACATACCTTGATCGATGTATTGAATCGGCAATCTTGTGGGACTATTATCGGGTCTATCGTAGGATCCTTTTCTCTCAAAGTTTATGCCGAAGTTGAAGGAATTATACTCAAGAATCAAATATCGGCCGAGGATCTTCCTTCTTTTTAAAATTGATAGGTACATTTTTTAATTTTAATAGACGGACAAAGCCCAGCTACTATTGTGTTGCATATATCACAGTGTAATGCTCATTATAATAAACAATCTCTTAGTGATAGCTTCGGTACCTATCTAACTGAAATCTCGGCATCACAAACCAAAATGGCACATTCTCAAGCTCAACAAAATCGTCATTTCAAAAACGTTTGTAATGAGATGATAGTTTTTCGTTTTTGTTATATTTCATTTCAACAAATCGCATGAGACCCACCTGGTCACTGAACGACTAATCGTTTGAGCTCCACGAAGGGTTGGGCAAGGGTAGTAAAAAAAAAAAAACGATCGCCAACACGACTGCGAATCCATTTCCTTTGCGTAGGAGTAGCCAGAGCTTCAGACAATCCGAGTTGATCATTCATGGGTTTCACGTTGATTTAATCTGTGCTGGTGTCCGCGATTACATTAAGTAAAAGCGAAACATGATTGTAATGGTATTATCACAGGTTCACAATGAACAACCTACTGAAAACGTATTGTTCGTTATCAAGTTGTTACATCACTGATGTAGGCGGGAAGTGATGATGATCTACACTGAAAAATAATGGAACTACTGTCATAATTTTGGAGTGTTTTGTTATGGTAACAAGTAATACCATGTATAGTGGTCCAGTGTTGCCAACTCATGGTTATCCATTACCGTACCAATCTCTTCCAAATTACCGTACATTCTCTGACATTAATCCTAATGGCCCATTTACACTGAGCACGCACCGTTTACAAACGTTTGCAAACAGGTCCACGCCGCGCTGCGCCACACAGAATGTTTGCAAATGCCAAAAAAGAGGGTGCGTTTACACTGCCTGCGCTCGGCCAACCAAACAGTTGTTCTCGCGCGTTTTCCTTGGACCCACAAGTTCCCAGTTGGGTCTCGTTCCCAGAATTCTCAAGCCAGCATGTTTCAACAGGACGCGGAACGAACACGAGCATTCGCGGACAAACTGAAGTCGACGTGGTGACCCGCGCTCGAACGAACGCTGCTCACACACATTGCTCAACGCGGGTGAGTGTCTACATAGTATGCGAACCATGTTTGCGAACGATGCGCGCTCAGCCACCGAGGTACCGTCACCGAACGCATATTTCAACAAAATTTCGATGTTCATTATATGAATTTAGCCAAAAATAACGAAACTGACTGACAGAATAAAATGACTTGTATACGAAAAACTAATAAAGTAATAAGAAAAATTCATTTCTCAGGCTTAGGGGTTCCTGGTGTTCCGGCCTTTGATTGTGAATCGGTGAAGTAAGTATTGATGTCCTCATCATTTATCGCATATCGTATGTTGAAATGAAGTTCAAATGGCTCCAGAAATGGGATGCACTCACTTTATTTCTCGGTTAAAAAAAAATAAAATCGGCTTTGCTAAAATTTGTTTTGTGCTATGCATTGAGTGAGTTAGGGCAAATACGTTCAAAACCAATTTTGGCCGTAGTGGCATTTATTTTTTACTCTAAATACCGTAGGTACCTAGGACAGACGGGTTGCAATTCTACTTCTTCAAAACCCGTTGTAACCTTTAGACGAACTCGTGCTAAAATGATAAAAAGATTATGGTGATTTGTAATCATGCATTTTTCTAGCTTTTCCATGTTACCGTATTTTCGCAAACTTTAATGAGATTACTTCCATACACCATACGAGCATCTACAACGTACATTTACGGTAATCGCCGTACTATTGGTAACCCTGACAACACAAATACCTTACCAAAAGGTTTTTATGCCATTTTACTAGTGATCACCCTCTCGATGTTAGACTAACCTATAGTAATCAGCAAACTATCAACTCTTAATTACTGGATTCAAGTGGTTATTTGTTGTTGAGTTTTGAAGCAGATAGTAGATATTGGGGGGTGGTAAAAGAAAGATAACAGTTAGAAAAAATTAAACAATAAATGAATAAAAAATTATAAAAATAAATACCTATATTTGTATCTCAAATCGGACGTTTTCTTTTTCATTTTCGTGTTGATTCATTCGAATTGACAATCATTCGATCACTGGCTAACGGAGAAATCATAAAAATTTTGCTGCAATTTCAACGATTGGAACGCTTTTAATGGCTGTATTACAAATTATCAGAAATTAGGATGTTTTGAGTACATTAGAAATCATTAATCAAATTAAAATAATTAGTGATAGCTCATTCAGAATAACCTCATTATTCATGCTCATTGATCCTAATTGCTGATCAATGCTTCCTGATCTGTTGATGATCTGCCTGGTTACCGTCAGCTATTGGTAATGAGGTTGTAAATCACTTGCTGAGATCGTAATCACAAATCAAAATGTTCAAGTACCTACAATCAAACAGTAATCAAAACCTCAGTAAAATTTAGGCAATTAAATGGTCTGTATTTATAATTACTAACCAATCATTACAGATTCTTTCAACTCAGATTTGAGATTCGTCACAGTTCACAATATAGTAATAATGGAGACACTCTAGTAAAATAGTATCTATTTCCGCCATCGGTCACGAATCAACTTATAACAACACGATCGATGTTGAAATGTCGTCACGACAAATCACTTGGTTGTCAACATGAGTCACGATCACCTCAATGCATCTAGAAGAAGTTTTGCTCATCCGTCGCCAGATGTTTTTCGCGTTGCGTTGGAATTTCCTTTTATGAAGACGGAAAGACTTGGCGGCTGTTGCCTCAACTTGAAGATAAGAACCCCTGGTACCTAATCATGAGTTGTAAAACACCATTGGTTTATGACTAGTTGTTGGTTCAAAGATGGAAGCCACCTTTAGTAGTGTTCACCTGTTCAAGCATCAAAGACCAGGAAGTCTGCGAGATGTTTACTTATGAGTAGAAGTTCCTTATGGAGAATTTAGCGCTCAGCCGATATTTTTATAGTTCCATGATAAACTAATCTATTAATCTATTTCGTCCTCTGTTGCGTCGTGCTTTTGATGCCAATCTATAAAATAAGGCGTGAGTTTCTTATGAAATGAGACGGATAAAGGTACGTTTTATTATTTTTTAACGAAAAATGTACCTATTTTTTTACGTTGAATGTTTTATTGCTAAATATTTCCGCGAAAACTTGTAAAAAAAAAAAAAAAAAGGTTTGAACCAATATTTCTAATTGTGTTTTGCGTTCTAGAGCTTTCCTAGCAGTTTAAGTTCCTCCTAAGTCAATTATGTGAAATCCTCAGTTCGATTTTGATGGCATTTTCAGATCTTTTCCAGGCAAAGGCTTTGATTTTTCTCGTAAAATTCACAGCATTTCGAGCAATCGTAACTTCCTTGCTATCTGTGTAGATATCCACGCATAGAGCATCCTCATCTATAACAGATCCTCAGTAATCTTCAGAAGTCAGCTGAAAGTTGGATGCAGCGCGTACCCCACTTTTATCCTGAAAATTGATTTAATCTTTAACAGACTTTAGTAAATCTTTGTCTATTTTTATATTTACTATTTTGTAGAGTGTACTAGATGCCATAGAGTATATATAATTGCAGTTTATATTTGTATCGCTGTATTGACACAATTGATTAAAAACATTAGGTATATCATGCTGACCTTCATCTAGGTCTTGGACGAGCAAGCGAAGCGAGCGGGGACTGCTAGTAACGTATCAAGTACGGATGACATCTTATTCAAGTTTCTGGAACATTTTTGTTAACGCTTTAGATGGTCCTGTAAGAATCGTGTAGCACCGGGATAAATCGTCGCTACTGCGCATTTACGAAAACTAAGTCTATACGCTTAGCCTCTTTGTTTTTCAGCCGATTACAATGATATTTCTCGAGCCATCATGTGTTTCCGATCCGTCATCCGAAGATCCGTCATGTGTTTTTCGCGACCGGATCTTGAGGTGAGATGTCTTTCAATCGATATTCGGCTAAAATGATCATTAACTAAGTAGGTCGCTTGCCGTCACCCGGCTAACGTGAGCCAACCTCGTCGATTTCGATTCTGAAGACATCTCGCTGGCGAGAGTGCGTCACACTAACTCGATGACGAAGCGTTACTATACATCTTGTACCACTGGGAGCCTCTTTTTTGTTTTTTTAAATTTACGTTTTTTAGAATTTTTATTCAGTTTAAGAAAAACTTATCTCTTTGAAAATATTGTAATTCACTGCATTGAACTTCCACTAAGCGCTTAGCACTATTATCGATCAGATTTCTTGCATGGAATTAAGAATGATCACGCCATCATAAAATACAAATAATACATAAATAACAGAAATGTCAGTCTGTTAATATTCAATTTGATAGGTAATAGGTATGTGGTACGTCGAATTTAATGGTGGGAGGGTGGATCAAACTCAAAACAGCTATCTACTCTTCCCACTAAACTGTATAGTTCTCCAAGCTACTACTATAGTGAGTTAGCGTCGTCATTAGAGAGTTTTTGTTCTCGCCCGATTTTTCCACGTTAACGCGTAGAGCAGCGTCTAGAGCAAGCAACTGCAGATGCTAGGTCTTCGCGTATTTCTACACGTATTTTTACCAAACAACCTGTAATTGCTGCCGTTGTTCGAAAAGTGAAAGAAGCAAATTTTCTCAAACCAAACAGAAGCTCCTTCGATGAGAACTGTGATGTGTCTTGAGAGCGGCTTTCAATCTGTTCGAGATGAACTGCTCCGAAGTTTTGTCGTAGTTCGTAGGCAAAGCGCTCACAGTTCCTTATGGCTGATTGTGATTGGTCACGGAAAATACGACTCAAGAAGGGAGCACTTCTTCACGGACCAGTCTGGATCCGCTGTTGAGAACTGCGGGGAACTATTCTCGTCTTACTAGTTGGATGCAGGTGGAAGGGTGAGTAGGAACGAAAACTGCAGTTCATGAGACCATTCTAAATAGAAAGTGAACGAGGCCGTTCCTTCAAGTGAACTGAACTTCCCATCACTAACCCAATTAACACGCTTATAATTAGAGACTGGAATTGTGCATATTTGCATATGTATTTTTTATGTGGTATTATCTACCACATTAAGGGTGGGAGGGATTTTGGCGTTCTACTGCGTTCATGAATTAATTCAGCCAATAACTTCAAATTCAAATTTGCATATAATTCTGTATGTCAGAGGTAAACGATCATAAGTGCTCCCCTCCCCTTGATAACTGATGAGAATTATGAAAATAATGTTCATAACATAGGAGAATCAGGGTATGAACTAAAAATGGTGGCATGGTGGCTCTTAACCGTTATTTTGATATTTGATACTATAGTATAGCTTTTCCTTGACAAGATAACATGAATTTCGGAAACTTCGTTAGTCTCTGCTGAAAAGTAGGGGTTTAGCATGTATGATGCTTTACCTATAAGGTACAGAATTGCATATATTTACGTTCAAGGGGAGCATTTGCATGTATGGCGAAAACGTACATATTCCAATAATATTTTCCCAAATCAACAATGATCAAACATGAAAAGAAAAAAATTTGTTGTTTCTTAACACTAAGTTTCCCTGATTTTGGGAAACTAATCCCGTGGAATTTGAGTAAGACAGGTATCTGAAAGGGGAGGGTATTACTGTTAGGGTATTACTATTAGGCATCATTATTGGGCTAGCAGTAGTCCAGCGCAAACCGGATTACTCGCTGGTGCGTTGCCCATCGCTCCGATTCGTATTGGAATGTCTTACCTATTGATAATTTGAGAATATTGTCGGTTCACTCCCTGATACCTAGTGTTTATGCTATTCTTATCCCATAAATCTATCGGGAGTGACTCTGCCTCCTCCATTGAAGACCTAGATGAATTTTACTTGCTCTGTGTAAATCAGATGCAGTCTTCGAGAGAAACCCTGGATGAATGACCGTCACGGGCATCTCAACAATTTTGAAAGGAGAACTCACATCCTAATGATCGATCGAATACAATCCAAGTGAAATAACCTGCATGAAGTATTTACCTGTCGTTAGGTGGGAAGTTCAGTGCTATTTTCAACACTGATAAACGCATTACCCGACAGCAGACGTAATTTAACGAAAGAACTTCTCTAAATACACATAATTATTCAATTCGACAATGTCTAAATTAAAACAAATCATGGTGATACGAATATAGTATTTTCGATTGCTTCCCTCAACCTATTCGTTTTCTTTCCGTCTATTTTCTTTTTTTTTTTTAAAAGACTTTCAGTAGTGTTCTGCATACATTTGCGGGATTTGGGCCTTTTTGCATTTATTATCATTAATTTCTCGGCGCATATATGGGGCGCTTTACTCGCATACGATTACAGTCTCTATACTTATAATAATATACCTAGTACATGGTGAGAAAATATATTGAGGTATAGCATCGAACGTTTTTGTAAGAAGGTGAATGATTAACTCTTATCGATACTTAGTTGATTTAGAATTACATGCATCCAAATTTTCCGAACGTAAAAAGGGTGGAATGCGGTTCACAGCGGACATGCTTCAAACAATGAATCTCTTATGAGACTAACTCTACACAGACCACGCCCGAATATGGCAAGAGTTCACAACGAGCGCGTATCCTGATTGTGAATATTCATAAAACGTATTGGCAAACGTTGGTAATATTATGAAACACAGTGGAAATATTACCGCAATGGGGATGGGGTCGATTTATATAATACCTATTCTAAAATTTTAGTTGTCGAACGGGAAAGTTGATTGAAGTTCGAGTATAAATATTCTGACCCATATCGAATTGGCGTTCCTTGCCTTCCTCCTTCTTTATGATTGTACGTTACCATTTATACGGTATTACCAGCTATCTGCCGAAACCGAGATCCTAAAACAGCGAGCCGAGGTAACGCTTTTGAAAAATGAGAAAATCCGGATTTTACTGCCAATTGGCCGCGATGTAGGGCGCAACAGGCCCCGAGGAAGTGACGAAGCTAAAACAGGTTCAAGTGGTTTCTTCACCTTCTCACACAAACAGTTATGAGATGCAAGAAGGATATTTTTCTATCATTATGTCCCGCCAGTCTGTGGTAGCTGCAGGTATCATGAAGCCCCGGATGCCCAACCCAAAAGTTTTGTGCAACGGCTTGCCGCATGATTTTTGAGTGACGTGCGAGGAAGAATTTTTTGGTTCGGTGAAAGGAAAAATAATTGGAAGTTAGGTGCATTTTGAGGGTATCGCCGAATTTAGTTACAAATGTCACGGTGGTAAAGGCCGGAAAAAACGGATTTTAAGTTGGTAAGTTTAGTGTGCAAACGTTATAGATAGATAAACGTCGTATTGTTGAACAAACTGTTGCAGTTACCCATTTGAAATACATCTGCCGAGTTTGATGTGGCCTACATAGTTGTCGTATCCATAATATGATGGTAGGTACCTATAAATCATTGAATTGTACTAGGGAAGATCAAGCAAATATTAGTTTATACTGGGGAAAGAAGGTTTAATAGCAATAGAAGAACAATAAATCCCCCTCAGTGGGTTGACGTTTTATCCGGACCAGACAAGGTCCAATCCCTGTTGTTGTACCTAAGAGCCGCTGAGCTCTACTACGAACTGTGATATCTGATCTGTGATATATTTATATACATCTAGTCATAGTTTTATTTCACTTTGCTGATTGTCTATCAGCAATAGACAATCTATGAGCAATATATTTTTTTGTTTGCTGTGCCTATTTTACATCTAGTCTTAGCTATATTATTTTATTTTTGGGTTTTTTTATTCACTTCGGGGGCCAATCCACGCAATCCCTGAAAATTTAAAACAAAATAAAATGTTCAGTATCGAAAATAATAAATCAAAAGGTAATTCTTGCGCTCATGAGCAAAATTTTTCCTTGGGTGTCCTGGGAGTGGAGAAACCAACGGATAACAATAATGATATATTATTATGAACTGTGCGTGTATATAATAATACAAATAAGACGATGGTATTGTGTTGAATTGTTCAGTACCTATAACCTGCTTACAGAAAGTTGAGTTTATTCTGTGAAAATCCATCGCAGATTCCGTTCGACGACCTCAGCTGAAGGAGAGATTGAAGCTCAATCAGACCCAAAATCGTGATATCCGAATTTCAAAGATTGATAAAATCGGCAAGACCAAGCGCGATAAACCAGGAGCTTAGATAGTATGTGTTTGGTTAATTGGGGATTTACTGTAGGACCACACCCCAAGCTCATATTCGGCACGGTATATGTATCTAACGCACGAATCTAATCCACGCTACAGAGCACAGAGTGAAGAATAATCAAGTTAGACCCAGTTAAAAAATTCTGATTACAAAACTGTTACACTCGAAAGATAATGAATTATTCAGAGCGGTCAGCGAAAGTGCGATTATATCTCGGGGGGTCTGGAGAGGGGTGTGTCCATCGTCTCTTTGCCATCTTTTTCCTCGATAAAAAAGTCTATACCGACCCGACACAAACGGGTTACACGAGTTCGTTATTACAAAGTTTACAAATCGGAAAAAATAAACTCTCCGGGCATCTCTTCTACTTCCTGGGTCGAAAGAAAGAGAACTCGTTTTCTGACCAGCTGGCTTCCTAAACATTGAAGAAACTGGATGGGCAGCTTTCTGAGAGGATAGTGAAAGTTTCACGATTTGTGCTACAGCCGCGCCACCCGCGCTCTGCCGCGACGTCCCACGCGTCGGGGCGTAACTAGATCTAGTGGGCGGGTGTTTCAGCTTCCGCGTGAATATTGTTTGTTTTGGTTGGGGTCACAAAAGCTTAAAAGCTTTGGATGACGCACCTTTATATCCTTGTCCTGCTATTATATAGAATCAGAGTTCAAGGCTGAATCATTCAGAGCCGTTTAACACCATAACAACTGTAGTTGGATGTTAGCTTTTCCTTCTCAAGATTCTCTGCTTGGAGTTGAATGCTGCGATAGAAAACCAGTAATCGATTTATATATAAAAATGAATCCCTTACTTCCCTTCGTTGCTGCCCCATAAGCCGAGAACGACTGGGCCGAAATGGGTTTTCGGCAAATGATGAAGTCCTTCGGAATGGGATGAAGACCTTCCGGCTGAAAAAGCCAGTTTCTCCCTCTACAACTTCACTATCGTGTTGAAACGGAAGGTTCCGATCTTTTTCTAATACCTGATTGAAATCAAACGAAACCACCCAGTAACGTAGTGACTGCCACGCAAACGAGTGAAGCAACTTTTGAAGATTAATTAATTGAAATTAAAAACCACATGTTATAAGTAGGTAAATTGGCATATACTGCAAATTTGTAGCTATAGCGTAAACAAAACAACACGTTTATTAATGAGCAGACAAACCACAGGTAACTGGATAAACTGTGGGTAAGAGCATAAATCGTAACGGGACAAACCACGGCCAACAGGACAAACCTCTGTGGTAACAAGACAAATCATGGTAACGGGATATACCATGAGTAATGGGGTAATTCACTGGTTACCACTAGAAACGGTGCATCACTCGGAGCTCTGTAGCTAATTTTATTCCTATTCAACTCAAGATGCTGAAATTTTGAACAGGTTCCCGTTTTTCTTCCATAGTGAAACGTTCCTCTCTTGTGTCGTTCTCTTAAATAAAGGTACGATTTTCGAAAAGAGGAAATTAAGAACAAAGATTTAGAGTAATATGTACTTAAATGAAATACCTACAATTTGTAGCGCAATTGGTTAGGTTTTGAAAATTATTCCTATATGCTACCCAAATATCGAAGAAAACAACAAGTCGATGGATATAAATTATAGTCAGTGATATAGGTAGAGAAAGATTTGTCAATAGCGAGGACCAACTCGGGAAAAATCGAACAAAAATTTAAGACCATTTGAATGGAATTTCCAAGACCTCCTTAGGGGGAATTACAATAACAATAATTGACTCGTATTTCTCTATTCTAAAGCCTAATTTTAATGAATAAATATATAAATAAAAATTTTATAATTTTGATTTTTCTGTAGTTGGTATGTTTGGTGTTCCAGTTGGTGTGTGGATGTTATTATTGACAAATTTCAATTCGCAAACATTGAAATTTGATCGATTAGGGGTGGGTTGATTCTAAAAAGTGAGGGAACAAGTTTCTGTCTGACCGCTGATCGCCACCGCTGCCCGTTATCATCCAAATTACATGATTGAAAATATCTAACGCACTTTCCACTTGTGCTTAGACAAGATCTGAGCTTTTCAAACTTGAAAATAAAATACTCTTTCTTGTCTAGAAAACCCTCTAGCTCAATTGTAAAGAAATTCAAAAGTAATGCAAAGAATGCGTAAATGATTACATCATTGAGATTAGAAACATTAAACGTATCGAATGACAAAGAAAGCGACATCGGGAGCGTCCGATTTATATCTCCAAGCAAAAACGATTATGACATCTCAGCGAAAAATAATCGATGGCGTTCACAAAACTATTGACAGCATGTCATTCACCAGCCGTACAATAGAAAAGTCTGCCGATTTTGGTGGGCATTATAGGGGATTATCTAGGGGATAATCTGAACAATTTCAACAAAGTAGGTTATTAGTCTCCGAGTTTTGTCAGAGTTGATAATTTTTAGTTTTGGGCATACGCAATAGTTAATACTCAACCGATCGCCCACCGAGTTTGAACGAAATCGGACAGATGGATCAAATAAAATCGACATTTTAAGTAGTCCACGTTCGTCTAGGGGCTTATCTAGGGTTCATCTAGAACCCAAGTCGCAAACTCCCTGAGAATTTCATCAAAATCAGTCAAAAACTACAGTTTTTGCTGTAGTTTTTTGTATAAAACTATAGTTTTGAGGGTGACGAGGAATTGGTACAGACAGATATGGTACCGAAATTGATCAGCAAGCTCTGAAATGCAAAAAGCGAGATTGTAATTTTAACTTCAAAATTTCAATTTGGAGCAACAACTTTTTCAACTTCTTGCACAAACAAAAAGCTTTCCTATCTTCGGTCAATTGCTTATCGTGATTTGAAACGATTTAGAAGATATTACATCATTGTTGTGTTCATGGGTAGTGGTGGTAGGTGGTGTTTTATTAGGTATTTGATATTGGCATTATGTATAAAGAAGTACTTTATGGTTTATGGTTTGGTATGATATCTCGGTTCATGAGGCATTTAGACAATTATATTTTTGTGTATAGCAGCTGGAGACAAGCTTCCAGCTTAAGCAGTATACAATAAAATTGTAATTGAAATGAATTCATTAATAAAGAGATAGCTTTGTTTTTGAAGCGAGGCAAGTTGTGGAACTCATTCTACGCAAAACCCACTGCTCACGAAAGTCTTCTAAACTCGAGCAAGTTTGGCAATATGCCAACAATAGCAATCATACGGATTACTTCAATTCGTTCCAAGTGATGAACAGATATATTCCGAGAATTCATCCTTATAATTTATTCCGAGTTCATAACTCATTTAAGGTGATGGAAAATAGAGACCTATTTTTGTTTTACTTTAGAAAGATAAAACTCCTGTGACTGCGCTCAATTGGCACCTTTTTTTGGGCATAATTATTTTCGCGGCTTAAAATTTTTCTCTATCTGGAAAAGCTTTGTGCCCGTACTTGAAATCGAAAAATGTTCGTCCTCCAAAATAAAAATGTACACTTGCTTCTCAGATCTTGTTGATCAATCATGGTTCTGTGTCTGTCTATGTGATTTATGTCTAAGATGCGTCTGAGCAGAATTCTTATCACGCCCAAAAATATACCAACTCTAAGACCGATTTTGATGACATTTCCCGGATTCCACGGATACGCACTAAACGGTCTCATTTAAATTTCTTTGAAGTTGGGCGATAGTAGCGAGTGGCCACGTGCAAGCGTTAATTTCCTATAACGTCGAATTCTTATAATCTATCGTTCCGATTTCATTTACACTCGAGAGGTAGTTGGGTATATGTTTCTCGAAGGAGCCTTATGAATTTTACTAAGATTAGTTGAGTAATGACTATTGTGCAAAACTAAATTGGTTGTCAAAAGCAAAACTCTAAAACTAATTTATCGATTTTGATGAAATTTTCGGGCATTCAGATAAAAACATCGATTTCTCACTAGTACGTATCCAATTTCCTCCTAAATTTGAATGAAAATGAACCGAAGATACAAAGTGAGAAGTCGATATTTTATAATTCAAATTTTGAAGGAAATAGAATACCTGTCTCGGTAAGATATCCTACGAATTTCGTTGTGGTTGGTAGAAGTAGCGCATGCGAAATCCGGCTATTGATTGTTACAGGCGAAAATGTGAGGATATTGACCGATTTTGACAAATGGTCAGAGATTTCGCCAGTTAGCTCTTAGTTTCTTCCCTATATACCATGCATAGTGAATGCAGTTGGTTTGGTGGCAGGGGTACGCATGCGCAAACTATATGTGTTTGTGTGTGCCATTCCAGACGATAACTCTCGTTAGGATTGAGATAAAATTCCGTTCTTGCGCCAAAAAATCAAGCTTTCAAAACGAAAGGATGAGTTAAATATTAAATTAATTGGTCAAATTTCAAAAAACGTACTAAAAAATTCACTAAAAATGGCTAAAAATGGTTGATTTTGTATTTATTATGCTGAAAAATGTACTTAAATTTCATTAAAATGTGCTAAAAAATCGAAAAAACTGCAAAAAGATGCAAATTTGCTCATAAAATCTTGCTGCATGACTGGAAATTTTTTATATTAGCTTGAATTATTATTAGAATATATTATTTGCATGTATTATAGATACATATATTATAATTATACTTTACATTCAATAATTTTGACTAGTAATTCGTTCTTCAACTTAATCTAAACATCAATGTTACAAAATATGAACAACATATACTGCCCACCCGGCAGACGGTTAATCTATACACTATGTACTACTACTATATACTACAGATGTGATATTGTTTTATTCCCCCAGGATTTTTGGCTAAGGGCCCAACAAATGTATCAGATGCAATCAGATGGAAGAGAAAAAAAACCCCCCCATAAATAGGAATTATTGATTGCATTTACAATTACAAATGTATCAACGAAAAATGAACTTGTGTTTATACAACTGACTGCTGTGAACAGGGCCACCATTCTTTATTCTTGAAACATCGTGAGGTTGGCCTAAACGCTAGGCAACAAGAGGGAATTTTTTGTTTTGCTCTTCCTCAGAAGAATCATAAATGACAGAGCTTTGAAGTAGAAGAAAAAGACTTGCGCAACACCCTCCCATTGTCCGAGTTGGGACGTAGGATATGCTCATTAAATCGGTGGTGGAGGACCCTATGCGGAAAATTGCTTCCTTCCAGTCAGGACAATGGGCGCCTCTGTGATCAACAAAAATCTGACTGGGCTAAGCACAGTGGATGACACGCGAGCGAAGTTGAAAATGATAATTGAGCTGACGAAGGTCACATTGAAATACCTTCACAGGAGTAATAGCATCATTTATTTCTCATACATAGTTGATAATAATCACCTATAGTTAAGTAATACTTGTATTAAAAACGAGACGTTCGTGACCCAATGTGAACACCTTCCTCTTCGCTTTCTCTTCCACTCAGTAAGTGGTCTTCTCCATGTAGAGTGGAGCAAAATTTCAGGAATAATTGATCTGACACGAATACCGAAATATGAATATACATTACATGTTAGTTCCTAGTAAACTATAGGAAAAATTTACATCTAGATCAACTGGGAACTATCAGAATCAATATTACATAACGGAGGAAGAAAAAAGCTGAGTGGAGCACTAGATTTTGAAAGTTGAATGTTAGTAAATCAAGCTGTTAATTTGGCAAACAAATTTGGTTTTTAGCAGTGTTGTTCTATTTCTCTTATTTCCTGTTTGAAATATAAGCTATTCGCCATTCCATCATTTTATTGTTACTCGGTTTTCTCACGGTACTTGAACCAAAATGTTGCGCTACGCTCAAATACATTCATCTTCGTAAGATTTAGTTGTCTAGGCATCACTTGTAGACCTCAAGAAGGGTGTTTGGAAAACTAGAAGCGGCAAACTGCAACGTTAACTGCATTGCTGGAGTGAGAAATATGTACGATTGTAGCAAGACCGCAGCAAATGGATCAAAATAGCGCTTAATCCCAAGGTTGACGATCTAGTTGTTATTCCTCCGTCCCCTTGTCGTGCTTGCCACTGGCTCGAATCCTCGAACTCCCCCCTGGTGTGGATGATGTCGCGATCGTGGTCACGCTGAAGACTGCACATGGAATTTTATCCGCCTGCTCAGGTTCATTCTGTGGTTTAATTTTCATCAACTCATCTTCAGCAACCCTGCTAACTCCACAATTCCTATGGCTCTGGATTGATGATTCTGTATTATTCTTCTGATTTGGTCATCTTCCTACCAAAGAATGTTGAAGCGTTCAAGTGAAGTGTCAAATCACATTATTATTCTGAATCCACGTTTATATCAAAAATATAATTGCAAATTCACTAGTATCATGCTATATTCCACCCAACCATTCTATAAATTTGAATTTAGTTGAGAATGTGTGATACAATAGTTGTTTTTAAATACCGTTTGGCTCTAGTGCAGTAGTGAGGGAGTTTAGCTTATAAGACGTCTGTTGGTCTGAGGCAGTCAAAGAGGGTCATAATTGGAAATATAATCCGGTGTCTTGCGGTCGTCGTCGTTCATTGCAGTACAAACTCATTTGTCTTATCGGCTTTTATGAAGGGGGTTGTAGAGAGAATAACACTGAATCACGAACAGCGATTTTCTTAAATATATGACTATTTTGATAAAGTGTATCTTGTAGAGCCTCCGAAAACCAAGATGTGTGCGAAATGTCAGCTTAATCAGCTGCTTCCAAAATCCAGTTTAAGAGTGAACTCTTCAAGTTAAATCAGATCTCATACTATTCGTGAATGTATCTATGCTTTACTTTGTTTTCATAGTTTTTCGTGGCAATGTGGGACAAAGGTGTCTAAATTGGCTATAATATCTAATAGGCGTAATATCTTTATATATAATTCCGAACGGTCTTTGAAATTGTGAAGAACTTCGCGGTCCGATTTCAGTGTTGGATGGCTCATTCGAATCAGCACGGCCCCAATTTTGTTGCAAAAGTGTCGCCGTTCCTCTCTATACCCGCCTTGATCGTGTTCTAGGCGGTCCTTATCAACGAGAGTTGTTTATTAGGCTGTGGCGGTAACAACAGTTGCCATCAATTCACGGTAAGTAAGAAACGTAGGAGAGTTATTTCTGAACGAAAAATTGAAACTGAAGAACTTAGCGGACTTTATATATAATTCCGAACGGTCTTTATACATAATTCCGAATCAGCACGGCCCCAGGTGTCGGTAAGTAAGAAACGTAGTGATGGGGTCTTTTCTGATCAGCTGAGTGAGCTAAATTCTTTCCTGTTCACTGTAGGAAGTTGAAATTTGATAGGTAACCTCTCTGGGGCATTAAAAGACGAGTGAAGAGATGGGGACTTTTCTGATCAGCTGAGTGAGCTAAATTCTTTCCTGTTCACTGTAGGAAGTTGAAATTTGATAACTTTCTGGAACATTAAGAGACGAGTGAAGTGATGGGGTCTTTTCTGATCAGCTGAGTGAGCTAAATTCTTTCCTGTTCACTGTAGGAAGTTGAAATTTGATAACTCTCTGGAACATTAAGAGACGAGTGAAGTGATGGGGTCTTTTCTGATCTGCTGAGTGAGCTAAATTCTTTCCTGTTCACTGTAGGAAGTTGAAATTTGATAGGTAGACTCTCTGGGACATTAAGAGACGAGTGAAGTGATGGGGTCTTTTCTGATCAGTTGAGTGAGCTAAATTCTTTCCTGTTCACTGTAGGAAGTTGAAATTTGATAACTCTCTGGAACATTAAGAGTCGAGTGAAAAGATGGGGTCTTTTCTGATCAGCTGAGTGAGCTAAATTCTTTCCTGTTCACTGTAGGTATTTGAAATTTGATAGGGAGACTCTCTGTTTATTAGTCTGTGGCAGTAACAACAGTTGCCACGGTAAGTAAGAAACGCAGTGTAGTTACTAACATCTAGGAGAGTTATTTCTGAACGATCTTTGAAATTTTGAAGAACTTCGCGGACCGATTTCGGTGTTAGACGGCCTCAAGTGTCGCCGTTCGACTCTGTGCTTATCTTGATCGCGTTCTAGATTAGGGCTTTCCAAGCCCTAACAGGCCTCTAGTCTAATATGATTGCGGTGGGTAACTTCGTCATCTGGTTTTTGACATTTTATGTCTTTGCTATGGCACATAAACTATAAAAACGTCACGGAAAATTGCTCACGAAAATATTTTGATGATTTCCGCTTACAACCGAGTCGTTGCTAGGGAAATGGTACTTCGTCGTTTTTCATCCCACAAAATTCGTTGACCATTGAACGGTTTGATTTGTGAAGCGGTGGCTAAATAATTTTAATAGGTAATTTCTATACTTTACACTCTAGGAAGCTGTAATTTCGTATGTAGCCTCTTTAGGACATTTACTTGACGATGCCCAGGGTCCGGATCAGATGAGTGGCTCTTGAAGCTAATTTCTATGTTTTACACGCTAGGAATCTGTAATTTCGTATGTAGTCTCTTTAGCACATTTACGTGACGATGCCCAGGGTCCGGATCAGCTGAGTGGCTCTTAGAGCTTGCATACGAGTCTGCAACGCATACTTGTCTTCAACTAAAGACATAAAATATCCCAATGTGTTGCAGACTCGTATGCAAGCGTTTATGATTTGAATAAGTGATTTTAGTTTTCATGAGATATCGGTTTGCGATTGTCCGGTGTTTGTAAATGAAAGAATGCTGCTGAAATTTATAGGAGAGCAATTTAGATTAAGAATTCCAAGTATAGAAGGAGAATTAGACTAAAAAAACACGTTTTAGAGGAATGGATAATCCGAAACGCTATGAAATTCAGCGGAGTACCTCTGGTGCCCTACACACAAGAAATTGTACGTAAAACCGGTCTCACTCAGATCCAAATATGGGTAGGAAGCTATGAAATGACAAAATCATCAATGGAAGTTTTCATTTTCGAAAAAACACGGTTAATTCTTGTTTCGCACATGCGCACAATGTCGGTATTTTACTCCTCATTGCCTTGCTATTTAACGGTGATAATTCGTATCGTGGAACAATACATAACAATAAGTCAACACTTCTCGCCTACTCTCTTTCCATGTTCTACTTGAACAGCCTTCACGTTTTATCTGTTGGAGATCAACAGAGTGGAAATTTCCTTAGTATTGCGAATGCGACTTGGTAGGTACTTAGGTAAATATTTTCACTTTGCCGTACGTCGCCGTCGGCAGCCGTGATTGCTAATCTGTTTCCACCGCAACTGCATTAGCACCTTGGTACCACCCTCATTTCTGTGGTTCGGCGACTTTCATTACCTACCAAGTTTCTCCTAGTCACAGACCTTCCAAGAGAAACTTTTGTAGTAATGAAGTTTTGCCGTATTTGGTGTTATGGAAAAGATCTAGTAACTTGCCAAATATTTACTGGCATTGTGTGTATTCTAGTACTGCAATGCTGAATTACGATGATGCAATAAGTTCGATGCTCACAATGTTTCTTCTATGCAGAAGTCTCTGGGCAAAATTCGATGAAAGAATAGTAATTACTTATTCATTTCATTTTTTCAACCGAGAAGGGCGGCTTGAAACCATTTGAAAGCTCAACCTGTAAAGTTCTTTCTTGATCAATTTATTACATTCATATAAAAAACTTTCCGAAATAGCAACATTACAAAGCATTGCGGAAGTATTCAATCTTGAAGAAGCATAATGCTATTCAGATAGAGCTCATCGCTGCAAAGCACATACGTATGTAAATCCATAAAAATTGTTCAACCATCCAAAGGAGGGATCAAACGTCCAATTGAATCTCTTGCTATAGATTCATCTCCCCTTACCGTATTAGATGAACTGGTACTGGAATATAACCTATATTTATGTACTAGGTGACCCTGCTAATGATCCCCACCCTTTAACTTTCTTAAAAATCGATTTAGAGTCTAATTTCTAATACTAACCCTCCTTACTTTTTGGTGTGTTAGTCAATAGTGACATTTTTAGCATGTGCGCAATGGACACCAACTTTGTTTTTTCAAATGGGAACCTCCATTTTTATTGTAGATTCATTATTCACACGAAATTTCATCAAGCAATTACGTAATTAAAGTGCGCAAATGTTAAAATATCGAGTTCTTGAAGTTATTCAATTGGCCTATATGATAAACGATTTTGGGGTATTTTCCCCCGCTGGATCAGGTATTCATGCTCATTTATTGATATTTCAACACCAACTTGGAAAAAAAATCAAAAAATACAATTTTAGTTTGCTTTGAACTTTGTAAAAAATAAGTGGAAAAAAGTGCAGATCTAGTTTTTTAGCGCTTTTACAAGTTGATATTGTAAATAAAAGCAGGGGTTATAAACAACAAATGAGATACACAGACAAAAAATCATAAGCATATAATTATTTTGATTGACTCCGCTCTAAAAAGGACTCATGGTCCGAACTAAATTCACTCCATTGAACGACGTCCCCACATTCTAGTTTCATAATATTCCGGAAATTGAACTTATTTCTGTTCTAGAACCAATTAGTAAAGTAAGCGGAAATCATCAGAAATGCTTGCATACGAGTCTGCAACACATTGGGACATTTTCATGTGTGTTTTCTTATTATTTCCTTATCATTAGGGAAAAAACTGGATTCTAGAGCCACTCAGCTGATCTGTAATCGGTCAGTTGTGTTCAGAAGTCCCTCAAGGGGCTACATACCAAATCTCAGATTCGTGGGATCATTAGGGAAAAAACTATATTCTAGAGCCACTCAGCTGATCTGTAATCGGTCAGTTGTGTTCAGAAGTCCCTCAAGGGGCTACATACCAAATCTCAGATTCGTGGGATCATTAGGGAAAAAACTGGATTCTAGAGCCACTCAGCTGATCTGGGATCGGTCAGTTGCGTTCAGAAGTCCCTCAAGGGGCTACGTACCAAATCTTTGAATCGTGGGATCATTAGGGAAAAAACTGGATTCAAGAGCCACTCAGCTGATGTGGGATCGGTCAGTTGTGTTCAGAAGTCCCTCAAGGGGCTACATACCAAATCTCAGAATCGTGGGATCATTAGGGAAAAAACTGGTTTCTAGAGCCACTCAGCTGATCTGGGATCGGTCAGTTGTGTTCAGAAGTCCCTCAAGGGCCCACATACCAAATCTCAGAATCGTGGGATCATTAGGGAAAAAACTGGTTTCTAGAGCCACTCAGCTGATCTGGGATAAGTCAGTTGCGTTCAGAAGTCCCTCAAGGGGCTACATACCGAATCTCAGAATCGTGGGATCATTAGGGAAAAAACTGGATTCTAGAGCCACTCAGCGGTCAGTTGTGTTCATGTGTCCCTCAAGGGCCCACATAATAAATCTCAGAATCGTGGGATCATTAGGGAAAAAACTGGTTTCTAGAGCCACTCAGCTGATCTGGGATCGGTCAGTTGTGTTCAGAAGTCCCTCAAGGGCCCACATACCAAAGCTCAGAATCGTGGGATCATTAGGGAAAAAACTGGATTCTAGGGCCACTCAGCTGATCTTGGATCGGTCAGTTGTGTTCAGAAGTCCCTCAAGGGGCTACATACCAAATCTCAGAATCGTGGGATCATTAGGGAAAAAACTGGTTTCTAGAGCCACTCAGCTGATCTTGGATCGGTCAGTTGTGTTCAGAAGTCCCTCAAGGGCCCACATACCAAATCTCAGAATCGTGGGATCATTAGGGAAAAAAATGGATTCTAGAGCCACTCAGCTGATCTTGGATCGGTCAGTTGTGTTCAGAAGTCCCTCAAGGGGCTACATACCAAATCTCAGATTCGTGGGATCATTAGGGAAAAAACTGGATTCTAGAGCCACTCAGCTGATCTGTAATCGGTCAGTTGTGTTCAGAAGTCCCTCAAGGGGCTACATACCAAATCTCAGATTCGTGGGATCATTAGGGAAAAAACTGGATTCTAGAGCCACTCAGCTGATCTGGGATCGGTCAGTTGCGTTCAGAAGTCCCTCAAGGGGCTACGTACCAAATCTCAGAATCGTGGGATCATTAGGGAAAAAACTGGATTCAAGAGCCACTCAGCTGATGTGGGATCGGTCAGTTGCGTTCAGAAGTCCCTCAAGGGGCTACATACCAAATCTCAGAATCGTGGGATCATTAGGGAAAAAACTGGTTTCTAGAGCCACTCAGCTGATCTGGGATCGGTCAGTTGTGTTCAGAAGTCCCTCAAGGGCCCACATACCAAATCTCAGAATCGTGGGATCATTAGGGAAAAAACTGGATTCTAGAGCCACTCAGCTGATCTTGGATCGGTCAGTTGTGTTCAGAAGTCCCTCAAGGGGCTACATACCAAATCTCAGAATCGTGGGATCATTAGGGAAAAAACTGGTTTCTAGAGCCACTCAGCTGATCTGGGATAAGTCAGTTGCGTTCAGAAGTCCCTCAAGGGGCTACATACCGAATCTCAGAATCGTGGGATCATTAGGGAAAAAACTGGATTCTAGAGCCACTCAGCGGTCAGTTGTGTTCAGAAGTCCCTCAAGGGCCCACATAAGAAATCTCAGAATCGTGGGATCATTAGGGAAAAAACTGGTTTCTAGAGCCACTCAGCTGATCTGGGATCGGTCAGTTGTGTTCAGAAGTCCCTCAAGGGCCCACATACCGAATCTCAGAATCGTGGGATCATTAGGGAAAAAACTGGATTCTAGAGCCACTCAGCTGATCTTGGATCGGTCAGTTGTGTTCAGAAGTCCCTCAAGGGGCTACATACCAAATCTCAGAATCGTGGGATCATTAGGGAAAAAACTGGTTTCTAGAGCCACTCAGCTGATCTTGGATCGGTCAGTTGTGTTCAGAAGTCCCTCAAGGGGCTACATACCAAATCTCAGAATCGTGCGATCATTAGGGAAAAAACTGGATTCTAGAGCCACTCAGCTGATCTTGGATCGGTCAGTTGTGTTCAGAAGTCCCTCAAGGGCCCACATACCAAATCTCAGAATCGTGGGATCATTAGGGAAAAAACTGGATTCTAGAGCCACTCAGCTGATCTTGGATCGGTCAGTTGTGTTCAGAAGTCCCTCAAGGGGCTACATACCAAATCTCAGAATCGTGGGATCATTAGGGAAAAAACTGGTTTCTAGAGCCACTCAGCTGATCTGGGATAAGTCAGTTGCGTTCAGAAGTCCCTCAAGGGGCTACATACCGAATCTCAGAATCGTGGGATCATTAGGGAAAAAAATGGATTCTAGAGCCACTCAGCGGTCAGTTGTGTTCAGAAGTCCCTCAAGGGCCCACATAAGAAATCTCAGAATCGTGGGATCATTAGGGAAAAAACTGGTTTCTAGAGCCACTCAGCTGATCTGGGATCGGTCAGTTGTGTTCAGAAGTCCCTCAAGGGCCCACATACCGAATCTCAGAATCGTGGGATCATTAGGGAAAAAACTGGATTCTAGAGCCACTCAGCTGATTTGGGATCGGTCAGTTGTGTTCAGAAGTCCCTCAAGGGGCTACATACCAAATCTCAGAATCGTGGGATCATTAGGGAAAAAACTGGTTTCTAGAGCCACTCAGCTGATCTTGGATCGGTCAGTTGTGTTCAGAAGTCCCTCAAGGGGCTACATACCAAATCTCAGAATCGTGGGATCATTAGGGAAAAAACTGGTTTCTAGAGCCACTCAGCTGATCTTGGATCGGTCAGTTGTGTTCAGAAGTCCCTCAAGGGCCCACATACCAAATCTCAGAATCGTGGGATCATTAGGGAAAAAACTGGATTCTAGAGCCACTCAGCTGATCTTGGATCGGTCAGTGGTGTTCAGAAGTCCCTCAAGGGGCTACATACCAAATCTCAGAATCGTGGGATCATTAGGGAAAAAACTGGTTTCTAGAGCCACTCAGCTGATTTGGGATCGGTCAGTTGTGTTCAGAAGTCCCTCAAGGGCCCACATACCAAATCTCAGAATCGTGGGATCATTAGGGAAAAAAATGGATTCTAGAGCCACTCAGCTGATCTTGGATCGGTCAGTTGTGGTCAGAAGTCCCTCAAGGGGCTACATACCAAATCTCAGAATCGTGGGATCATTAGGGAAAAAACTGGTTTCTAGAGCCACTCAGCTGACTTGGGATCGGTCAGTTGTGTTCAGAAGTCCCTCAAGGGCCCACATACCAAATCTCAGAATCGTGGGATCAGTAGGTAAAAACGTCATTTCTGATGGTCATAATCATCGTTGTGGCCACTTGGGACAATTTTCGTGAGCAATTATTTTCCGTGACGTTTTTTTAGTTTATGTGCCAAAGCAAAGACATGAAAATGTCAAAAACTGGATTCTAGAGCCACTCAGCAGTCAGTTGTGTTCAGAAGTCCCTCAAGGGCCCACATAAGAAATCTCAGAATCGTGGGATCATTAGGGAAAAAACTGGATTCTAGAGCCACTCAGCTGATCTGTAATCGGTCAGTTGTGTTCAGAAGTCCCTCAAGGGGCTACATACCAAATCTCAGATTCGTGGGATCATTAGGGAAAAAACTGGATTCTAGAGCCACTCAGCTGATCTGGGATCGGTCAGTTGCGTTCAGAAGTCCCTCAAGGGGCTACGTACCAAATCTCAGAATCGTGGGATCATTAGGGAAAAAACTGGATTCAAGAGCCACTCAGCTGATGTGGGATCGGTCAGTTGTGTTCAGAAGTCCCTCAAGGGGCTACATACCAAATCTCAGAATCGTGGGATCATTAGGGAAAAAACTGGTTTCTAGAGCCACTCAGCTGATCTGGGATAAGTCAGTTGCGTTCAGAAGTCCCTCAAGGGGCTACATACCGAATCTCAGAATCGTGGGATCATTAGGGAAAAAACTGGATTCTAGAGCCACTCAGCTGATCTTGGATCGGTCAGTTGTGTTCAGAAGTCCCTCAAGGGGCTACATACCAAATCTCAGAATCGTGGGATCATTAGGGAAAAAACTGGTTTCTAGAGCCACTCAGTTGATCTGGGATAAGTCAGTTGCGTTCAGAAGTCCCTCAAGGGGCTACATACCGAATCTCAGAATCGTGGGATCATTAGGGAAAAAACTGGATTCTAGAGCCACTCAGCGGTCAGTTGTGTTCAGAAGTCCCTCAAGGGCCCACATAAGAAATCTCAGAATCGTGGGATCATTAGGGAAAAAACTGGTTTCTAGAGCCACTCAGCTGATCTGGGATCGGTCAGTTGTGTTCAGAAGTCCCTCAAGGGCCCACATACCGAATCTCAGAATCGTGGGATCATTAGGGAAAAAACTGGATTCTAGAGCCACTCAGCTGATCTTGGATCGGTCAGTTGTGTTCAGAAGTCCCTCAAGGGGCTACATACCAAATCTCAGAATCGTGGGATCATTAGGGAAAAAACTGGTTTCTAGAGCCACTCAGCTGATCTTGGATCGGTCAGTTGTGTTCAGAAGTCCCTCAAGGGGCTACATACCAAATCTCAGAATCGTGGGATCATTAGGGAAAAAACTGGTTTCTAGAGCCACTCAGCTGATCTTGGATCGGTCAGTTGTGTTCAGAAGTCCCTCAAGGGCCCACATACCAAATCTCAGAATCGTGGGATCATTAGGGAAAAAAATGGATTCTAGAGCCACTCAGCTGATCTTGGATCGGTCAGTTGTGTTCAGAAGTCCCTCAAGGGGCTACATACCAAATCTCAGAATCGTGGGATCATTAGGGAAAAAACTGGTTTCTAGAGCCACTCAGCTGACTTGGGATCGGTCAGTTGTGTTCAGAAGTCCCTCAAGGGCCCACATACCAAATCTCAGAATCGTGGGATCAGTAGGTAAAAACGTCATTTCTGATGGTCATAATCATCGTTGTGGCCACTTGGGACAATTTTCGTGAGCAATTTTCGTGAGCAATTTTCGTGAGCAATTATTTTCCGTGACGTTTTTTTAGTTTATGTGCCAAAGCAAAGACATGAAAATGTCAATAATAAATGAACTTCACTACGTGATTCAGCGTGAAAAGTAACCCAAAATCATGTCTCACATAAGGCATCTGAGTATCTACCAAAATTACACCCTTCAAAATTTTCGCACTTTTAGCGCACTCCACGAGTGATGGATCATTTTTTCATTAAATTTTTAGAATATTCAATTAATAATGGGGGTTCCGGTTTGAAAAGACAAAGGTAGTGCACAAGCAAAGAAACGTGCGCAAAAATGTCACAATTTTAAGGAATCAATAAATCGGTTTGGGGGATTGGGTGTGGGGGATTATTAGCAGGGAAACTATCTATATATGTATGTATTATGAAATTTAATCTACGACGTTGAAACTTGAATGTTTAAATTAAGGCCGCTGCGTAACAATGAACAGGTGCGAAATATAAGTGGCATGCAAAAGCTTGTTCATGTCTCATAGTTTTAGTCGTGAATCAAGGAAACATGATCAACAATGGGGCATCGTGTCACACTGTAGAAACTGAAATGAAATGAAAAAATGGAAACTCCTTCGTTCCATACCCTTATTACGAAAAATGGAATAAAGCTGTGTGGGGAAGTTAGGAATGAATAAAAATAGAGTGGCGTTTTTTCATAGCACTCTGAAAGGTTTTTACTAATCATCTCATTCCTTATTGAATGTATTGTGGGAATCACAGAATATTCGAATCGTAGGTATATGTTTCTGTTTTTCGTTAGTTCATTCACCCACTAAAGTTAGCATGGAAGTAAGAAACACGACCGTGATTTTTGGATCAACACAAAAACGTCATTTTAAGAAAATGGCTGTATAGTGGGGACTTTCCTGGTTGCTGCTGGCTATTACGGGAAATCCCCTGCAAAAAATCACTTATACCCAAATCTCCATTTATTCCGGGATGATCAAGGCTATTTCCCTCCTTGAATAACTGGTAATTTAATCAATCGGGCATCTTTTGAGAGCGATACACACCAATTTCCGAACAGATTAACTTCAGTAGGTCTCTCTGTCGATAGTTATGATAGTTAAGTAGGTACCATCTTTATTCACGTTCAGCAGATTTTATACATGTTCTTTAAAAGTGTACAGAAACTGATCAAAATTTTGATCGGTTTGTGTGGTAGTTTTGTATTTATTGATCGCGAGTCTCTGATGTACTGTGAAGGGGAAGATTGACTGTGAATCAATGTTTACGTGGATCTGTCAGATTTTCTAATCGACATTGCTTCTGTCATGGTAGTGTATGTATGTTACTCTGTATACTACATCCTATGGTAATACGTTTCTCAGCGCAATACGCAAAACAACGCACTGGAGTTCAGGTACCATACGATTTGTTAGGTGATCTTAGTAGGCAGTATAACACTGACCGTTAGTTGCCTTATTCAGATAATATTTTCATTAACATTTTTGCATTGTGTTCGTATAAATTTTGTCTTGAAAAATTAAAATTTCCATAAGCTTTTTGCGTTTTAGAGCTTGCCTAAAGTTTTAGTCCAATCTTGATGCAATTTTCAGGAATAGTGCGGGTTAGCCCCCAGTCGGTCCCCTTTGACTTTCATCACCGTTGGCGGTTGATGATTTAGCAAGCGAATTTCTTACAACGTCGATTTCTTATAATCTATTGGTCCGATTTCTTTCAGACTCGGGGTGAATTTAAGAATATACCACACATATACATATACTTCCAGGAATATACCATATGAATCGTATCGTGATTGGTTGAGCAATAACACTGTGCATTCGCAAAACAAAAAACTGTTTGACTCAGTCAAAACTCCAAAACTACTGGACCGATTTTTTTTTTACAATTTTAGAGATTGTGTTGGTTAGCTCCTAAACGATGTCCTATGAATTTCATTGCCGTTGGATTGAGTAGTCTGTGCACATATGCAAACGTGAATTTCTTGTAACGCCGATTTATCATTAGGTACAAATCAGTCCGATTTCGTTCAAGCTCGGGAAGTTGTTGAGTATATTACCAGGATGATGCCCTCAATATTTTATCGCGATTGGTTGAGTAAAACTATTGCGCATGCGCAAAACAACTACTAGTTGACAATGCGAGACTGGTACCCGATTTTCATGAATGATTCAGGTTAATTTAAAGATGATTTCCTTCCGATTGATAGTACACTATGAGCATGCGCAAACATTAATATTGTTGCTGTATTTTTTATATTTTTTTTAGCATGTATATGTTACTGTAAAAGCCCGAAGTGCGGTAAATGTTAGGGTTTACCAGAAAATCCTAGCATTTTCCAATATTGTTGGTGAAAGCCCGAAATTATATGAAAAACGGGCATTTACCGCTTGACAGTTGGTCAATCTCGAGATTGACTGACCAATTTGGTAAATGCCCACAAAACCTTGTGTGACTGAGGCATTTCGGACTTTTACCAATCTCTCTTGGCAAATGTGCAGATTTCCCACGACTCGTTGGTAAATTTAGTACCTACAGAGGTCTGCATGCAGAGGGTTGTATGCAGAGGATGAAGAAATAAGCCTTCGTATCGCGGTTCGGAAAGAATCATTGGTCGGCGACCAGGGTTTCTAGAAATTCAATTGTTTTAAAATGTGTTCCACAAAAAAATGCCTCTGCAAGGCAGCAAATACGAAGTGCAACACGAAGTGCCATAATTCTCTACCTTGTTGCAACAAGTAATTTATTATAAGTTCCATGCTGTCATCTAGCTTTTACCAAGCCTCTTGGAAAATCCTAAGATTTACTGGAAAAAGTCCGATTTGAATGCCAACACTGGGCTTTTACCAACAATAATGGGAAATGCTAGGATTTTCTGGTAAATCCTAGCATTTACCGCACTTCGGGCTTTTACAGTAACATGTATACGAGCCTTACAGTTCTATTTTCATTCAATCATTTGTTTCGTACTTTCTTTGTTCGTCAACAAATGCTATTCTGCCCACCCAACTTGGAAGACGTTCTTATTTCAGCTCGTAAAAGTCCTGCAGATATATTACATAAAACATAAAAGCTCTCACTTAACCGTGGAGACTACAAGGAACATCCATTGTCAACTCGACGTGTGCGGGTGTCTCGCTGAGCCGGCAGTACCTACCAATAGAAAGTTGGCAAAGCAGACTGCGTTCATAGACAAAGAAAAAGCGAAAAGGCCTGACCTTTGAATGGAGGAAATGGTCAGCGACTTTCTAATCTCTGTAGGTGTCCTCTGTAAATGGGAAATAACAACCTGTGCTACTCCAAATGGAGCTGTCGGCCCCACGTCTTGAGAATTGCCCTGTCATGGCAAACCACCTGAAACCTTATATAGGCACCCCCATAGGCGAAAATATGGTTAGTTTCATAAGGTGCCAGCACAACACACTAAGAACACTAATTATCATGATATATCATAATGTATGAGTACTTTCGGTATACGGTGCTAAATGCACCTATTTACCTACATATTACGAATGGTAGTGGGAGAGGGGGGGGGGCTTGCCGGAACTAATATAATTCAAACTATAACTACGATAAAATATCTAAGGATGAAAAACGGAATTCAGTGAAAAACGTTGTCTATTTCCACGAAAAATAAAAGAGTTACACTGTTAACTAATATAATATAACTGTTATATATTAAGTGATAACAGTGTAACTCTTTTATTTTTCGTGGAAATAGACAACGTTTTTCACTAACTTCCGTTTTGAAATGGGTTTCCACAACTTCGTCGCGAGTGATTTAGTTCGTATCTAAGGATGGATGGTATGAGTACTTCATACAGCAAATGTACAAATGTTTAGATTACCACAATGTATCGTATTTTAGTCAGCACAGTTTTAGGATTTTCAGAGTCAGTCAGGATAATAAAACAGCTATGGTTCGATAAGACACATGTTGAAAACAAAAATATATACACGTATATTGTATCTCATACCTTGGAGAAATTGGGTAGATGGTTACAGAGTCATTTCTTAGTGTTAAAGCACACATGTAGGATGTACATTCATGATTGACTTGTGAACTAGGTGACAGTTTGAAACTATTTCGTTGATATTTTAAAACAGCATACTCTTTTAAAAATAACGTACAAATTGGTTATGGTCTAGTATCTTTATGTCCTTGGGATAAAATCTAAGATGGATATTATCGTATTTTATCTCAATGCTTTTCACTCAGATGCTGATTAGGTATGCTCAGGTACAATAATAACATCATACAAAGATAACACTGCAACTTGTAATTTCAAGTCTGCTTCTGTCACTGCGGAAGAAAGACTTAAAAAGTTTATCTAAGTTTATATAAAAGTTAAATCTAATCTTATTTAAATCTAATTGGCATATTTTTTAAAGTAAGGGTTACCTTCGAGGTCCTTAAAACATCTTCTGATTTGATCAGTTTTGCTACCGTTCCTACCCTTATGAACCCTGTAAATTTGAAATTATGAAATATCGCCATTTGCAACTTTTTTCTAAATTCGACTATATAGCTACATCAATTTTATCACAAGTATCTATTGATATTTCTGAGAAATATGATAATTTGAGAAAGGACCAAACTCCTAGGCTTATATTTGTATCATTCAAGTTTGCCGTGCCATTTTTGTCCGGTGTCGTTCTTACTTTCTTAAATACCTATTATGAAACTTCTCACGTTGTGAGTAGATTCCATAATCAATTGTTAGAACAATATTTTCCAAAAAGGAGTTAAAAAAAAAAAAAAAAAAAAAAAAAACAACCAATCAGCACTGTTTATTAATTTTCCGGTTGACAAGATTTGACAAGTAATACGAATTCTACTTTAAACTTGATTTATTTAGAAGGTACCAATCCGAATGAAAAACTCCATCTTCATGAATTAATAATTTGGTTTTATTGTGGAAGGTACCATTGATTTTTTTGTAATATCAATTAATCAACAATTAATCTTTTATAAAAAAATTGGAATTCGTCAAACCACAAATATAAAAGGTAGGTAATTAAATTATTTGGAAGCTCTAGAAGCTAAGTAAGTATAAAACTTGGACAAAAAAGAGTCAAGTTGTACGGCAGGTTGTTTCTTTCTGTTAGTGGAGAAATACAAGCTGAAAGTTGTGACTATCCAAAATTTTTGCTCATCTGGTCATAATTTTACTTCTGTAGACATAAAATAAATTATGAGTTATTGCAGAGTTATATAGCTTGCCTTTCGTGTTATTATAGTTCGGATGGAAGGTTAATTATTTCGCGAGGAGAGGTCAAATCTCTTCGTTAGGTCAAAAAATGCGAGAGCCTAAAATTACGAAGGTAAACCGCTTCCGTATCTTCTTGAGGATCCTGCGAGAAAGCGGTTCTCACGCTCATAGTTGATAAGTTATATGAGTTTCGGTCAGGCCTCAACTTCTGTGCCTTGGCGTAGTTTTGAGGGCCTTAACCCGGTGAACTTTTTGTGTTTCACTAACCGGAATCGAATTGGTAAATCGAGCTGATCGTTGTTTGGGATCAACAACAACATTGTAAAAGTAATTAAGCTCGCATTCTCACGATGAACCAAAGCGAACGGCGTGCAACGTACAGATCACGGGGAGTGACGCAAGACGCGTGTAGGCACCCCGGCATTATCCGTGACCGGGATTTCGTCAGTACGAATATAAAATCAAGGTTACGCCGTTACATCCGAGCACATTTTTATAAATGCAAGCCTTGTGTGCGCATTAGCTGAAGATATCCCCCCATCAACATATCTATCCAGCCACTTTGGATGCATCAATCAGCTAACAAGACATGATTGGACCATTTGCCGCTTACGATACTGATCCAGTTCCATTCGTTATGGCAAATTGCTTTGAATACCTCACTAATATCAACATAAAGCGTTCCTCGCTCACTACTTATGAATTACTGCAGAATAATCTAGGGTCTGCAAATTTAGCGAGAGTCTTGGCACAGATATCAGTGAGGCTTTATTAATACATTGTATTCATGTACACAGAAATTTTGAAGATCATTATTGAGTCATCACCAATTTAATGTACTCGCGTGTGTGTGTGTGAGCTAACCCGCGAATCGTTAAAAAAATACATCAGAATTGTTCCATTAGTTTCCGCGTTTAGCCTGTGTGAACCAAATATAGTTTTGCGCATGTTAAACAGATATTAGGCAACCAGTTGCGACAAAATTGGATTACCATCCTGTAACTTATCCCCAACTACCCCTTGAGGCTGAAAGAAATCAGGCATATAGATCATAAGAAATCAATAATTTAAGAAATTCACGTTTGCGCATGCACACAGACTACTATTGACGCAAAGGCAATGAAAGTTATTCATTGGGAACTGTCTAGAAGCGAACCCGCACAATTTTCATCAAAATCGGACTAACTCTTGATATATGTTTGGGCGTGACAAGGATTTACCCAGACAGACATCAGATAGACTGAAATAAAGGCAGACAGACAGACAGGCGGGCAGACACGTAACCAAAATTGATAAGCAAGCTCTTAAAGCAAAAAACAGTGGACATTTTGATTATTAAGACATACATTTTTTCGACTTCTCGCACGACCATCTTCGACATCTTCGGTAGTGAGGAAGCAAAAGTTTTCATGGAACAAATGTAGTTTATTATTCAAAATTCCCTAGGGTGTATCAAGCACCTTTAGTTCAACATTCCGCGTCCGTCTACTTGTCTTATTTTACTGTTCTAGGTACTCGTGATTCAACCTTTCGATTTAACTCGAGGTTGGAATTTTCACGTCTTGCTTAGGTGAATTAAAACTTTAAGCGATTAAACCCACGATCCGATTCCTTGGGAACACGGACTGGAACGCCCGATCACTCGGTCATCCTCAACCAGGAAAGTCAGGATCAGGGTGGACGGTGCGCCGGGTTGCATAACGACTCAACTCGTAGTTAAGTGGGTGGGGTCCCCATGTCAGTTACACGAAACAACTTTGAATACCGTTTCTGGAATGAAAGTGTCTTCGGATACCCTCGAAGATGGATGGTTTCCTTGTACGTTCACTGTACCTATAAATGCTGGGGTAATTTCTGTACCTGACGAGGAATAATTCGCAGTTTGCCCGGTGCGTGTTCCTACCGAGGTTACCAGGTTACTGTCTCAACATTTTTTATGGCACTGGAAGAACCAGGAACTTCAGTGCCAGAACCAGGGCTTCTCATTACTCAGCGTCGGTGATGTACACCGGCACGATTCAGAAGCCAACAAATACAGAAGGAGTAGCGGGGTAAATGGTTCAATTTCAGTTTGTTCAAGGAGAAATGGTACATGATTCAATTTCAGGTCGTTCACGGTTTTCAGCAATCGGCCTTATTCTGATAAACTGTATAAAATAGTAGACGTTACACCTTCTAGTAATTCCAGTACAGTTACGAGTATGTGACAATCTTTTTGAATAATATGAAATAGGAGGTCCTACGATTGCTGATAAATATCACGAAGGATTATTCATTGAATAATAATCCATACCGTGGAAGGTTCAAAATAATATCTATTTGATTGTTCGAATTTGACGTATAATTTCAGTAAATTGATGAAAGACCAACAAATTAAGAGCCAGCTGTATTATTAAATATATATAAACATGTGTATTTGTTCTATGCTATAATTTAATTGGTGGGGTAGTTTCAGTGCGATTCACTGTAGGTAGACTATCCATAATAAAATTATTGAAATTTCACAGTTTCTTATTTATGTTGTATTGTTATATTTGTTGGTTTAAAATGTTTACGTGGTGTTGTTCTTGTTCCAGGTGAGAGTCCATCAACAATGAACCTTACCTAATGCAAAACCACGATCGTGTAAGTTTTGAAATAATGGCTGAACTAATCAAAATCAACATGTTTGTCGGTGAGAGTTGTAACCATCGATATCAGTAGGTACTGTCAGATTCGCGAATGAGTTTACATGTATTGTAGAAACGAATATAACAGCTATTGAAGTGCATATTTTTTTTAAATTCGGTTGTAAGTAGAAGTCATCTTATTAGTCTAAAGCCAACGACACTCATATGATAAACAAAACAAAAATCAAATTAGCCATGCAGAGATGTGCTACATGAAAATTCATCTTAATCTCCTGATTGCTTCTATGTTTTTTATTACCGACGATTGATTATTTAGATTTGATCATGTTGTTGATGAAAAAAATTTCTTTTACTTTCACTTAATTGGCATGAGCCAATTTCTTCTGTATGCTTGGCAAAAATGGAATCTATCATAAAATCAACAGTTTACTGGGATTAACAATAATCCAGGCACTCTAAAGAGATGAAGGCACTGATTATATGTTATTCATTTCCTCATGGTTGAGTCAATAATAGCCAACGTGATCACGAAGATGCGAAATTTTCGCTTCACTCATTACTTTTGCGTTTATACTACAATTTTCAGGAAAATGTCATGGGTTCAGCGGCTTAGGCTCTTGATACTCAGGTGGAAAAATAGACAGGGACAAAAACTTTATTTTATTCTTTAATTCTGGAGCCATTTCAATCGCTTCATTTTCTTCGAAATGTATAATTAGTAATAATTATCGATCTATAGAGACACATCTCAGCTATCAATACATGTTATGAAACGATTTATTGATTCTACTTCCTTCCAAACCGAAGTTCCTACAAAACGGGAAAGTGTCTAAGTTCCCACCAGCGGAGCTAAATGCATCACCACTTGACAACACATTCGTACAATCAAGCATTCCTCAAAACACTCAGCTATTTTTATATTTTCAACTCATAATTATTTATCAGTAATTATGTATACTAGCTGAAGTATCGAGTTTTTGAAGATATCAAATTGCCATATGTGATGCATGATTTTGCGGAATTTTATCACGCTGAATCACGTAGTGATGTTAATTTAATGATATTCGTAGTACCTACTCAATAATAAACCTAATCAATAAATGAACACCACTGAATCATGTATCACATATTTATCTTCAAAACTAATATCTGCAAAACTTTTCACGAAATTTTGCGAAGGATCCAAATCTGCTATAAAAATGGAGGTTGAAATTTGAAAACGCCTGCCAAGTTGGGTGGGCAGCATATATTCCTCACAAATTGTAACATGGACATATAGAATTAGTTGAAGAACAAAGCACAAGTCGAAATGATTGATAAAACAAAGTTATGAGAAATCACGCATGCGCACAGACTGCTGTTAATTTGACGGTATTGAAAATTATAGGGGACTATCTAGGAGCTAACTCGCACAATCCCTGAAAATTTCATCGGAATCTGACTGAAACTTGGTATAGTTCGTTATAACTTGGTATATTCTTTACTATATTTCGTTAATCTCGTTATGAGGAAGAACTCAACAGGGATGCAATCAATTTCATTGCATATGACCTCTACATGTACTTAAATCTGTACTCAACAAAATTCTAGGATTGCATCCATGGTTTTTAATACATATCTGTTATGTATCACGTGTCTGAGCGGAACAGCGGAGGTTCCCTATCCGCTTGGAATGCATAGCAACAATACATTGAAATCAATGTTTTTTCTTACCAAACTCAACCTGAAGACCTGACGGCTTAGGGACTATATCATTGCTGCTACCTAATAGTCTAATTTAAATAATTATCTTTTCTACTTGTCTTCAAGTAATGCTAGTGCTCAATAATTCATAAATGAATATGCTCTAAACCATTTCTATCGGCACATTAAAATGAATGAAATTACGGATACGAGGAAGCTATGTTGTGCCACACCCATTTTTTGATGATTGCGTTAATGACCACTTGCACTACCAGTAGTTCCATAAAATTTTGACGTTGGAAAAAAAAAATTATTTTTTGTCATAATATTTGTATTGCAGCTAACTACATGTTCGGTGACATCAAGATCCAGTTGCGTAAAGAGTGTGGGTATTGAAAACCCTACTAATGATACATCGACCATCTTATAAAACTCGTTTCGGTGAGCCTGAGACCACGTTAGCTAACAGGCTGTGGCAGGAGTGTAATTATTTCCTTGAAAATAACTTCTAAAAGGGTTCCGAAGGAGTTACCTGACGTTTCATTAGAGAATGTCTTGCGCAAGCTCGCATAATGCTAACGCCTTACGTAGGTACATGATAGGCGCATCATCTTCCTAGGCCTAGTGATCGAACTTTTTACATGGCCACCCATCAATTATCACTTTCTTTTTTCCCCTCGTTATACTGTACACGTGTTAGCTACTATTCACAACGATTTTTGATTCATAGTATTGTTAATATATACCATTTCCAGATTAAATTCAACATTTTCTAGATTGAATCCCACATTCTCCAAATTGAATCCCACATTTTCCAAATGAGTTCAACATTTTCCAAATAGAATTCAACATTATATGCAATCTTGAAAAATCGAAAAAAGAACCTCAAAATGATTTTTTGTTTGGATAAATTAACCCTTTTTGGGATATTCTGTGTCATTTGCCACCATTTTAGATTTTTCAGGTCGTTCCTAAGATCAAAAAATGTAGATTTTCCCAACAAAATTCGACGTTCTCCAAATAGGATTCAACATTTTTCAAATTGAACCAACATTTTCCAAATTAAGCCCAACATTTCCAAATTGAATCCCACGTTTCCCAAACGAATTCAACATCTAAAAATTAAATTCAACAGTTTCCAGATTGAATTTCAAAATTTCCTGGAGAGTTTTCCTAATTGAATTTAAATTTTTTAAGAGAGATTTCCAAATCGATTTTCAGGATTACGCATTGTTCCAAAACGATACCATCCATAAATAGATGAGATAGGCAAGCAAGAGCTTACACTCAGACGGGTCACGTCTTTCTCGCACAAAAAGGAAACTAGAGTTGAAATTAAGGTCACTCACACAGGACTATAGTTCCCTCTCTTCTAGGAAATTGAGAAAATAGGTAAAATTTAACCCCCCCTCCCACCGGTACGTAATCCAGGTACCATTTGAGTAGTCCGTTTTTGACCAGTATCCTCACTTGATCCGATTGAGTTTGGATGAATGCCTCTGATTTGGTCAAATAAGGGGAAAATTGGTCAATTTTGCGCGTTCCTTCTTCTACCAGGCGCAACTGCTTTCCTACCTCCACATTGAAAATGAACATTATCACAATGTTTTTGTATGATTCAATATTCATTTAGTGTTTTGACGATGTTCAAATTCTGTTTAAGAAGAATAAACTGTTGCAAGGTACCTACTTTCGAAAAAAGAATAACATTTTCAAAATTTAGTAATAAAATTTGAAATAAAAATCATCTGCCGATGTCTGTACGTTTAAGTATTCTTTTATTTCTAATATTAAGAAAAGTTTACGAAGAATTCTGACTTGTAAATTGTTGATATTAATTTTGGAAATTGTTGAATTTTATTTGGAAAATGTTGAATTTGTTTGGAAAACGTTGGTTTCAATTTGGAAAATGTTGGTCTACTTTGGAAAATGTTGAGTCCTATTTGGAAAAAGTTGAATTTCGGTTAGCAAATCTACATTTTTCAGACGTTATTTGATCTTAGGAACGGTCTGTAAAATCGGAAATGGTGGCAAAAGATCAATAATATCCGAAAAAAGGATAATTTATCAAAAAATTCATTATGAGGTTCTTTTTTCGATTTTTTAAAATTGCATATAATGTTGAATTCTATTTGGGAATGTTGAATTCCATTTGGATTCAATCTGAAAAATGATGAATTTATTCTGGAAATACTGTCATAATATCATCTTAATAATCTGACTAACCGCAGCTTGGCGAATTTTGATGCATCAACAAAAATGACCCCTCACTTTTCTTATAATCACTATTTGAAAAATTAAGTTAGTGGGTATTGCGAATGTTCACAAACAAATTTATGTTTGAGATCTACGTTACTATTGGAAATGTTTTTAAAAAAGCACACTAAAAGAGGTATGAGAGTGGGGGTAATCAGTGAAATACCCTGTATACTCGTATTACACTACTGGTATATGGTCCGGATCCGCCGAGCTCGCTGTTCGAGTATACACCCTGGTCAGCGTTTCGTTACAAGATGTGAAGCTCGTTATTTCGTTTTTTGAACGGATGATTTCTACTGATATGACTGGTATTTTTTACGTCATGCAATGCTTGCTGATCATACAATTCCTAGTTGTTCCCAATAAATCTGGCGCACAACAACTAGAGTGAAGGTCTATACCGTTGTGTAATAATTTGCAGAGTTATTAGAGGCAACTTAGCAATTCTTCCTCGAAACAAAGAAGTCACTGTAGGGATTGTAAGTCAAGGTGTGACTCCGAGGCCTCGCTCATCTGATTACTCCTGATTGAGCAAGACTAGGCGGAGGTCCTCTGATTGAAACCCCTACCGAACTCTTCGTGCTTTTCACAACAGAAGGCTCTCATTTCCTCAATTCGTTTCTGTCTCCGTTTCGAAGGAACAAGAGAATCCAGACATAGTTCGATAGCCGATGATCCCATCAGCCTCACGAAAGTTTCAGAACTCCTAAAGGAACTTCCGTGAAATGAATCAGAAAGTACCCGCCTTTTCGAATCGTGACCGAGTGTATTTCGTTGTACGTACAATGTTTTTTGGTTGATTTTCACGCTTCCTTGGGAGCGGAGAACGTGAAAAATTTCTACTACAGTACCTACTATACTTTCTGTCCCGTGGACTCGAAATAATAGGCCAGCTGCCCATTTCAATTAAGGGTGTATATTATTACAATCTGCAAACGCAATAATTGATTCAATTAAATGCTGGCTCCAGCATAATGCAGTCTATCTTCCCATATGTTTAAAGGATATTTTATTCAACGCATGATGGTAAAATAAATGAACAAGCAGTTTCAGAAGCTACTTCATCAACATGTGTTCGATTTGAATGTGCCAGTGGAATTTTCTCCAACAAAATCATATACATTTAGCTAATTTTTGTAGAAAATGAACTATTGCAGTGGCTCGGAAAATTTTAAAATCAAAATGTTTGAAATCCGTTTTGAGTCATTCTGAAAAGAATCCTAGAATTTAACACATTTAATTTATGTACAAAATTATGCTAAAAAATGTACTTAAAATTCATTAAAATTTGCGAAAAATCCATAAAAACTGCAAAAAAGCTAAAAATTTAAAACCTATATTTGAATAGGAGATTGTTATTTAGAATATATTTTTTTCCATAAAATTAATAGTTAACAATTTCCTTGCAGTCAAAAAGCTCAAACTTCAAAACAATTTAACATTATACAATACGGCAATTTACGAAAATTCGCTCATACGATCCTGACGCATGACAGGAACTTTTAAAAATTAAATCCTGGAGGTTTCGGAAACATATTTCTAGAGTAATATTAGACGCCAAAAAGGCATTGGTCATTATTTTTCGTTTTATGAAGAGTACTTAGTATAAAATTAAGAATAAAATTCGAAATTTTAGTTTTTTCTAAAAACGAATGAAGGAGTTATATGCATTTTCTGGAAAATAATAGAATCGCTTGGGAGAAGAAAGAAACATGTAGGTATGAATACATATTTCGAAAATTTTCTCCCCTTGAATATCTAGTTTAAGAGAAATAGCGTAAATAATTCTTTAGGTTTCGTGTAGGTTATCTGTGTGAAATTGGCCTTCTTCATAAACGGACAGTTAATGTTACAAATAGCAGATATAAATTTACACATTCATTTTTCATGATTCGTATGAATTGGAGGAACGAAATGTTTTTGAGGTGGCATTTTGATGGATGGCGGATTTACATTAATCGGATGCTGCAATTTCCTTAGGACAGAACTTAAAAAATAATATTAGTGAGCTATAATTAATATACATGTTCCGCAAAATTTGTAATTTTAGTCTTTAGATTTTCTTTGAAGTTGTAAAAAGTGAGATTCCATTTTTCACAAGAGCCTATGGATTACACCACACATCAGTATTACAAACACATTCCACTCAAAGTACTGTAGTAGGTGCTGTTTGTCAACTCGATTCAGAACGTTGATATGATGATCATATCAGTTAGTCATATGTAAATTATATTTAAAAAAAAAGGGTAACTTCGTAGGAAGGTAACTTGAAACGTCATAGTGTAATATTTTTCATTCCCGTATGTGTTGTAAATTGCTTTTTAGTAGAGCTTCAAGATTCACTCTTCCCTAATGTTAAAAATATCTGAGCTTTTTCAAAACCTTATCGATAAGCAAATCTGGCGTAGCGATGATATTCGACGGCTCTTCTGAAAATTGATGTTAATTTAATGTTAACTTCTTGGAGTATTTCAATATTAACATAGGTCATGCGAAGTATAGGGTACCGACCCTACTGTTCATTACAAATCAATTTTTTGTGAATACCAGTTTCGTTTTCATGACCATTATCTGTAAATATGAGTAAGAACAGATTATTAGAGTGCTGCAATGCACGAATATACCAGCTAATATGCAATTTAGGGGGGGGGGGGGGGATTCGAGAAAAATCCAATAATTCCCAAATTATCAGTGAAAAGTTTTCATTTGCACGATTTTTTAGGAATAAATTAAGTACGAATACGAACGAAGAATAAGTACAAATCCGATTGTATTTTCGTAAATGTCTGTGGATATTCTGGATTTCGGTTAATATCCGTGAAATTGCTACAAAATTTTCTACATTTGTACGGAAAAGATGTGAGTATTCGCAATTCGTATTCGCAGAGTGTAAATCTTCGTATCGAGCACTATATACGAATACCTAGAAATGTATACCTATATCTTTTATTCACACTGTATTTTCACAGTTTGTTTTCAAATTTCCATTTTATGTTTCCGCTTACGCTGAAGCTACCAAGAATCAAGCAATAGTGAAATTCAAAATAGACCATCCAGTGGCCAGGTCGCACAAAAGTCCATTGTAATCCGATGATAAATTTTTACTACAAGAAATTTGTACGTCTCATTGTAATTTGATGGGTATTTGTCCACATTCGTATATGTGGAGATTGTTATAAGTATTTTACATGTTAACCGGTAGCAGTTTAATGATTTTTTGAACCATCTAGGCGTGTACTCGCACGATTCTAGAGAATGTAATCGAAATTGGGCCGCAATAGCATACATAGTTTTGCCCTTTACAAGGATTCAGGATGAATTTAAAATACGTGCGGAAGTTTTCATCTCTTATTTGTGGAAGAAATTTGTGTTTACTCTTGTTGCCTTTGTTCTACTCGGAAAAGATATTAATAATTTGCCACAGCATTTATCGACCTACACATCATTAAGCATACCTCATAATCTCATCTCATTTGAGAAATCACCCTCATTAGTGGAGCTATTCGACTGACCATAATAATCAGACAAAAACCAATTAGTCTGGAGTCACTAACGCAATTAACGTATTAATCGGAAAAGTGTTAGACATATTAGTGGATTTGTTTCTAAAACATGCTTGAGAACCTTGTTTAATCTTGTTCTTGGAAGAACCAACGGTATATCACCGATTAAGAAAAAAGGACAATAGAACATTTTGGTGATCAATACGGTTTTTTCTTTTAGTAAAAATGATGTCAGGAGTGTTTGAGAGCTAATATAAAACGACAAAACTTGAAAAAAAAGCCCATAATATTATAGACTTTGAAATTTTCAAAATTGTAGGAAGAGAATTTAACTGGCGAAAAATCGTGTACATGTTTGTGTGTGTACTTATATTTTCGTCACTCCTACTCATAACATGAATAGGTACTTATAATACGATAATGTTCGAAAATTCGCTTATACGATCAGTGACGGAATGGTAGTTCTACTATGATGTCATTCGGCGGCGGCGTATCTTTACACTTCGGCGCTTGCAATCAACCGATACCCTTCATATTGCTCCATTTTGGAAAAGCTTCCATACACGATCATTCTGCTGATGGAATAAAATAGGTGAAATTGACAGTTGTGATAAATAGGTATCAAACGAGTCATGAGATTTCCTGAATTAACTTCTGTCCTTCATAATGTAATTTCCAGGTAATAAATATGGTTTTCCCAACCGGATTATAAAAAAGCTGTTCGTTGTCAGATGCTTCTGTTCAGGTGTTATGCGAAGGGACTCGGCGTTGAGTTCCCAAAGTTTTCCGCCTTGAAATCTTAGCACGAACCTCCTTTAATAAAATCACGACTTCTAATACAAGGAAACATTTTGTTCCTCAAACCGCGTTCTTCGAATTACAACCGGTCGATCGAGGTCCATCTTCTGCTGATCTCATAATCGTGAGTTCTAGGAGCCAATAATCGCCGATTTTCCTTGATCCCTCTCTTCCTCTTGCCTGCCATCGGTGAATACCCAATTGAATTTTCCTTGGGAGTTGTTACTCACCACCCATAAAATGAATAAGTCTCACAAACAAACCGTGACAGGAAACTACCAACGGCGTTTTTATGAAAATAACCTAGGTAAATAATTATTTTATAATTGATTAGATTCATTCATAAATTGATGAACGAAGTGAGTAACTATTTTGACTAGGCTAGCATTTGATGTCAGCCTGTGTGCGTGCTTATGTATTCCGCGCTACAGGCCGCAAATTTGGAGCTATCAACTGGAAATTCGGTAGGTAGATTCTTTAGTCACTCGGAGTCAGCTGTTTAGTTTTTGGTGACGACAGGAACCAGTCGTCGGCGATGGCGATCGTTGTCAAATCAACCGAAAATCGAATTTCGTATCGTTTTCAATAGTTTTCACCGAGAATCAACTGACACCACCATACAAGCTTTAAAAGTGGAAGAAAATACGACCACGTTATCGTCACTGACGTCATTCATTTTCAAATCATTAAAAATCGAGTGGGGTATCGTTTTCAAAAGTTTTCGTAAGAATCGATTGAAACCCTTTTAGAAGACAAAAAATGTGACGTACGCTATACATTGATGACATCATCAAAGACGTAGGACAGTACATCTGTCCGAACCGTTATAAATTCGTGGTCGTTTTAGTTATTTGTAGGATGTTAAATTGAACCGAATGACGTTCACAGCTAGGTTCATCATTCTTGCCTTAAAACCACCGTTTGTAGGAAAAATTTGTACATGACCCACCCACTAGTTATTATTGACACAAACCTTGAATCTTGCCCATCGGCCCCATGTTTTCAATAACGTTTTGTTTTGAATGACTCGATGATTAAGAATATTACTGGTAATATTGAGAGATCTAAAGGAGCTTTCTAAGAAGGATATATGTGTTGTATCAGTGGCTGGAAGTGTGCGAAAACCGATTGGGAAAGTTCTAGGCCGCAGGCAACCGAAGGATTAATCGATCTTCGATAGTCCGCTGTCACTCTCCGCTCTGCATACTCTACAAGCCAAGCGTATGTATTTATGAGGCAAAGAGCAATTTTTCAAGTATTATATTTATTTAAAAAAAACAAATAGAATGTAAACGGACTTTAATAGATCCATAAATGTAAAGGAATTTTAAAGTTTCCAAACTATTGCGTCAAAACCAATTTGAAAATAGGTCACTCATGCGTGTGTTTCTGTCTTTGTTGTGTTAGTCGCCCGAGTGTTGTTTAGTTATCATTTGTTTTTCCTCTCTCAAAGACACTTAAATTTGCATTTTACTACGACGTTCTGCCAGGAACCATCGACTAAGAGTAGTATTCTGCATTTAACATTTCCAACAACCTACATACTGGAATACACTAACTTGGTTTTTTAATGAATGTGGCTTGGTAAAATTAAAGGGGATTGCGATTAATAAATTAATCATTGAATAGCGTTCCTGATATTATTTTGTATTACGTCTCCGCTATTTTTAGAATACGTGTTTCTTTGTTATATTAATACGTTTTAGATGAGCTTATGCCACTAGAATTAAGGAACTTGTAACTTGAAGTAAGGAAGTACCTATTTTAGAATGGCTGATTTTTATTTTCCAATACTAAGGATAGATTCTAAGGATAGATATCGCCTGGGATAGTCACACTCAAACACATATGTGCTCACACAAGAATAAAACCATTAGGTAATTGAAGGGAACTGGTTCGCCATTGATTTTTCGGTATTGAAAACTCAGTATTATTGAAGTATTAAAAACTCACTTCGATATCTATACTTTACTACCAATATTAGTGTTAACGATATTTTGCAACTTTGTGTACCCTATTTCTACTCACAATATTGTACAATTTTTTGACGAAGAAACACAGTTGGAATTGTGCCTACAGTCTTATAGCAATGGATGTTTTGATGGCGTAATTCCGGTACTTATGTTGGCGGTCTGGTCGCCGTGATGTTGCGGCTTCAAAGATGATGACTATGAGGAGACGTAGCTCTCTCGCTTGCCCTTTGCCAGACGAAAAGTTGGATTCATTCACGTTATCGATCAACCATCGCATGTTGTCTTTGGGCATTACAACGCGGAAATGAACTGGAGTCTTCCAAGATAACATCTGACATCTTCAGGGGGCGCTTTCACATTTGGCACGCAATGGCAGATGGATGTGGGATGCTGTAAATGTGAAAAGAGTCCCAGTCGTGCACCATAACCTCACGAGCGAACTGAAATATTCTTTTTGGCTTTATCAAAATATTTTTTCCTGCAATTTGATCACTGTTTTACACAATAATGAATTTACTTTTTCTGAATGATATTCCGCAACCAAAATGATGATTGGGATTTTGGGTGACTGCCTTTTAACTCCATTCTTAGTCCATTTGTTGTTCACGAAATAAAGTTTAATTTCAAACTTCTGAAGCCAGTCCAATAGCTTCATTTGGCTTATTATTTTCAATTAACCCCCCCCCCCCAACCTCCTCGAGGTTTACAAAATTTGGCTCAAAAATCGTACATCGGCCGGGTATGTGTCTGTAATCTAGGCATCACTTGTGATCAACTCTATGGAGTCAAAATGTTTCAAAATCGAGATCTCGATGACTTTCTGAATAAGAGGGTAGTTATTTCATTAGACTTAAATAGAACTCAATTCAATGAATCGAACGATACCATTCGAAGTGTTTCCAACCAACCGGTCGCACTTAAAAAGGAATATAATAGGACGGGATATAATTCTTCAACACGGCTATGAATCGCAAAGCGACTTTGGCGTACTCAAGAAGATATATAAGAATGAATATATATATATATATATATATATATATATATATATTTACCAATGATTTGCACATAAAGAGTAACAAAGGCAGAAATGATAAACCGCGCTTTTCTATTCAACACATTTGCTTTAGTGGTTCAAACTGATGGTCATACTGTACTTCGGGTTGTCACATTAAATTTTTTAAAATTAATCGTATCTAAATACAATTTTTAATTCTCAAAGTTTTTTAGATGATGATTTTTGAAAGTTTTGACTCTCAAATGCTACACATTGGTGATAATTGAAACCTGCATTCCGGGCTGATACGTGATTTTTGAGTCAAATTTCAACTCAAAAACGCAGAGAAAATGCATCCCCACCCCCAAGTGCCACCTCGCCGATGGCTGTAATACCCCCTTTCTACTCAAAGTTGGGTAAAATCTGGTCGTCCCCCTTCCGGTGATTTTCTCCTTAACTGTGTACTCTATCTATAGACATCCTGGTGTTAAATGACAACCCAATCATTGTGTCATGATTCGTGTATGTTCCTACCCGTCCAGCAAGCGGGTGGATTGCGTAATTCAATTTCTCATGACTTTAGACGCCCAGATGGCATTCTCTAGTGCCATCATCTTATCGATCATCGCGAGTGATTTTGGGCAACGTAGTCGGTAGAGGTGACTTGGAAAGATCACCTCGCTCTCTGAACGCTTTCACATTTGTCATGAAACAAGATTCAGTGTGTCGTGTCGAACTACACTAGGACGATAGTGTAGGTAATTAAAGCAAGAAGTTAGCTAGAGCGGATTTCGATTCTATTTTCTATAGGAAAAAAAAAGAATAGAAAATGTGTGTACTTGAAAAGTGACGATAATTCGAAGGTCGAAAATTTGACTGTATTAAAAAAAGCTGTGACTTGTTGAATATCATTTATCATTATACAGGGTGGCTCACGGCAACAAGACATTAAAAAAATCGTAAAAATTCAAATATTCATTAAAAAAAAAAATTGATTGACGTCTAATATTACTCTAGAAATAATAATACGATAATTTTGGCACATTTGATGATAATTTTGCATTTATGTAATTGAAATCCCCAAAATATTCTGTTGCGAGTTATAGTTAGGAACTAGAAAGGTACAATAGGGTATAAATTATCCTATTTCACTTAGCTTGAGTTTCACTATAATTTTTAAAGTAAAAAGTATTACCGTAAACCGGGGTTTCTTTGATCTTTTGGGGTAACTTTAGTAAATCACGGTTTTAAAATTCAAATCGCTCTGGCGGGCTCAATTCTGATTCTTCCAACCTCCAGCTCGTCTGCTTGTGATGAGAGTTATCCATACAGTGCAATTAATTAGTCCATGGTAGTTTCGGTGGCAACACTGGAAGGTTTCGCGCTTTTTTCTTAGCAACAGCTGATAATGTCTATCTAGAAAACTTCGTCCAAACCTCTTCTGGCGTGAAGCCCCTGCTGTTTCTGAAGATATAAGTGGGTTATATTTTTGTTCAACATCAATTTAGCTATCATTTCTTTTTTGTTTCATGTCTCTAGTTCATTTCTGTGATTATCTATGAATTATAATGTAAAAAAAGCGCACTTGACGGGGTAAATTTGATCATAATGTTTTTGTGTTTTCAAAACAACAGGTCCTTCCCAACATGCCGCGAAAGTATATAAGGATGTTGTGGTGGCGTAACTATAGAAATTACTCGCCCAGTACTCTTTTCAAGGCTGTAGAAGAATGTTTGAATTTTTTAATGGGTAATTAAGTTCTGAAGGGGGAAAAAAAATTGAACTGACTTCCGACCAAAAACAAATTATTTTTTTTGGTCGAAAATCTGTTTTTTAAAAGTCGGGACGCCTAGTCAACGGGGTTTCTTTGATAAAAATCCCCAAGGAGACGTTTTTCAGCCGAAAATCACTTGTGATCAAAGTAACCCCGAATGACGGGGTAAGTTTGATTAAAAAAAAATTGTCCCCCCACACCCCCCCATTATCAACAGCGAACCCTTCCAGGTGGCAATTGATAGCTGAGATGTGTAGCTATCGTTTGGTCAAAGAATTGTTCGAATATTCTCAAAAATGGGGAAGTTACAGTCCCAAACATGCTAAACCTGTACCAAAGTAACCCCGGTTTACGGTATGTAAATTGTTCAATAAATTATTATCTAAATTGCATCGCAAATCTGAAGAAAATCAGCGTTTGACGAGGTTAGCAAAATGAATGGGTTAAAAATTCAAACTAAACATTTAATTGCCTAAAAAGTGTTTCTAATTTCGAGACTTGACAAGCCGATACTCATAGTGATTTTTAACTATCAACTTTAAATCACTACTTTTCAACACCAATTTTCAGATAAGAAGAGACATATTAGTTGAAAATTATTATTTGAAACTAAATGATGGACCTTATTATTTCTTAAAACCTTCCGAGAAGACACCTCACTCCAAGCTAAGATGATCTGAAGGGAAAGGAATTGAATAGTGGTATAGGTTAAACAGTAGGTATAATAGTGGTATATACATGTCTATGAGAAACAGCCAATCAATTTCCTCCCAGCCTATACCAGTACAGCTGAACGGTTCACAACGAATATATTGGAATTGAATAGTTAATATCTGAGGTCTAAAGTCCTAAGGATTCCACATTGTTCGGGGTGAGGGCTAACCAGAGGGATGAGCCCGTGTAAATATTAAGATTACTCACCATCCTGAATACTGAAGAGGTTTTTTGTTGGAAACTTTTATTTTGACTTTTTTCCACCTGCCGGATTGTACGTTCCGAATAGTTTACTCTGGAGTTACAATGTGATTGCCATTGCATATTCTCCACAAGTGCATCTGAATGTGGGCTGATACATCTGGCCGATTACCTCACATGGTTTTGGGCAGCACGGAGCGTCGGCTCAATGCAGCATCACGCTCGCATCTGCCGGAAAACTTTCACATGCATCATGCAACCAGGGTGTCGTGCTCCAAGCTGCGGTGATAAGATGGATATGCTTGTCGTAATAAACACCGCCGTCAACTTACCTAGGGCTCAAACGTTCAGCTGACTTTCCAATCACATATACGGTATCACAGCCCTCTCCTGGATCTATAGAAGAATGCCAATGTAACTCAGTAGGAGAAAGGAGAGAAACCTGATCGCGTATGACACCCGCCCGCCGGAATTTTCTCTTTCTCGGTCGTTGAGCGGACAAACCGTTCGTTGTCTATCAACTCGCTGCTCTATGAGCAGCAAAAACAGACACGTTTTTCCTGTCAGTTCAATTTTTTCACCCTTGAGAGTTTTTCTACAAAGAAGCGGAACCCACCAAGAGAATCACGTTCTCCGAGTATCAAAACGTCCTATACATTATGAATCCATCGAAGGCACTGACAGAAATTCACATTGGATCATGTATCCATTTTTCTCTTTTTGATGCTGGAACATTAGCGGTGATCATTCGAAAATGGGGTGTTTACTTCAACACTATTGAATTAAACCATTTTATAGGTACTTGAGCGAGGTACGGAGATACGTGAGTGTAGTGTTGTGTGCAAAATGACATAAGCACTCTTTACTTGAGTGCTTCCAGCTCAGTTATTCCAAAAGAAATGCGATGATTACATGTGTAACTTACACGCGTGTCGGTTTTCCTTATGCCACTATCACCTGTGAAACTAGGAATCGATCGAAATTGCCTCGTTATGTTGTTCTACTAAATTGAGTATAGCGGCTTTCTTCTGAGTCTAGACTAAACGTGACTTTGTAAAAGCGCTTGAAAACGTCTTGCCTGCGAGCGTTGGATTACCGTATGGTTTATAAAGAGGTACGCCAAGAAGTTAATGTATTTCATGCCTTCTTAAACTTATAGGAATACTTGGTTTTCGTGCATACATATCTACTCTATTTAGGTTCTTGAACAGGTTACAATTTAATCTCTCCTAAATGAACTATTATACAAAAATTTAAAGTTCTTTAGCAGTTACCAAATATATGTAATTCCTAGTATAAGATGATTATGAAATTACGATATTGGCAGCTACTCAGTCTAGTCTTAAGGTTGACCTTAAGTCCTATATTCCTAATCAATACTAGTGCTCATGGGCTCTTCTAAAGTAATAAAGTCAGACAGGATGGCATTATGGCTCAATCATATTTTAGGCTGAGTATCATAGCTTGTTTTATATTTTGAACATTTTAGCAAAAGTGCCAACTATATTTTTCTAGGTAACCTTTTATGGTTATTTTAAAGAAAAACTGTTTCTCTAAGATTTCTTACCTCTCAGAATCATGATCTGTGATAGTAAATCGTTTAGTTCTTAACGACGTTGCTAATTACGAAATGATGACGGGGAAAATAAAGCTAATAGGGGTTTTGACCTTTCCATTCATTAGTATTGTTGGACAAATATTTGGTTCTGGGTTTGCTAATCGTGCAATTTATAAAGAAACGAACCAAAGGTAATTGGGGTTTGAATAATTTTGAACAAGATTTTTATAATCTTTGATTCATATTTTATAGTTTGTACATTCAAAATCAAACAGCAAATTTTCATAAATTATCGTACTATTATTATGTTACATTGTTTTGAAATTGAGCACCGTTACTAAAATGACCATATCCCCCCTAACGTAAGCTTGAAAATAGATATATCGTCGGAAAGAGCGTTAATTTTCCCATCTCCCTAAGGTATTTAAATTATTTTTACTGTAAGTCACGTGGGCGGACAAATGGAATAAACACGAGAATTTCTCACTTTTAAAAATTTACTCTTTTTCAGAGTGCGTTAAGTGTTGAAACAAAATTGTAAAAACCGTACGCGTTGCGGGAAAAACTTTCCCGAAATCTCAAATTTCTAACGGTATAATCAAATTTTTATATTAGGTACTTTGCTAATTGGGGGAGAAAAGTATGTATGTTGAAGAACATGGTTTTTAAAAATGAAATAAAAGGTTTTCGTGAAAAATGACCTCCTAAGAAAATTCGATTTATTTTCTTTATCTAACAAGACAACCCTCTATTCCCTTAAAACACATGCAATTAAGCATAACGAATAAACTAAAAACTAGTTAATTAAAGATTATAACTCGCTTATAACAGAGTTGGGGAGATCTGCATGTGTTACCATTCGATTCTGCGTGAAAATGTACGTAGAAACCGGCCCCATATTTGTATTTTCTTAGGAGGTCATTTTTTACAAAAACCCTAGATTTCATAGGAAAAAAAAAACCATGTTTTTCAACATCCATACAAACTTTTCTCCCCAAATCAGCGAATAAAAATAAAAATTGATTGCTGATAAAAATTTTCTTTCCATCGGGTTTAATTACACCGACAGAAAGCTGATTTCGGAAAAGTTTTAAGGTTTTAAGTTTGCGGGAAAAAAATTGCGAAGAGATACTTTTTATTGGAAATTAGTCGTAGAATTGATCCCTAGGAGGTTAACAATCTTATGTGTGGACACAGTAAAGTACCTACGTGGCCTTTGGAAGGAGAACGAGAGGAAGCGGTCAGGCCTGTCGTAGAGGAATAAGTCACCTGAACCGACTTGTGAATTTATTTGGCAAATTTATACTTATCTGGATATTTACGATTAGGTTGGTGCACAACAATGAACTTTAAACGGATTACTATACTCAAGAGTGAGACCAATCCAGAGCGTTTCAGACACTTGGCATTCGTCTTGCCGTCAACTGCACACTTACATTGGCAGTAATCACAGTCATCGCAGTTTCATGGTTCGGTGAACGAAGTCGTTTGATCAGCTATAACCGCAACCGTTAGGGATGTCACACGCTACTCTTTTAACTGAAGCGTTTTTTGAGAGTGAAATAGAGTCGGTGGGTCGTATGTGTATATTAAATAGCATTTGTCTGACAAGAAATGCCTGGCAGTTTTGAACATGCTACCTCCTCGCTAAATTTGTTTCACAATTCAAGAAATGTAGATAAGGAGAAAAAAGAATAATAAAGAAAAAAAAAAATATTAATAATAGAAGATAAACTAAAATAACTAAATAAATAATAATTACAAAAAATTAAAACTGTACGTCGCTTGTATCCCAAACTGAAGTTTACTAAATACAAATAAGAAATCATTTACCCGGTGAGTTTTCTGAAGTTGCGGCATCGCTTTCAAATCAACCCCTGAGGGGTGAAAAAATTACACATCCCTCAACCATTCAAGTAAACCCAAAACCATTAACAACAAAATTGCCAATTTATTATCATTATATCAAAAAATTTTCCTTTCCTTTGTATTTTCCGACTCCATTTATTTAGTGTCAAATGAGTTTTTTATTTGTTTCCACACATCATATACGCATGCTGAAAAAGTTCCACTTTATCCATGGATTTTATTGATAATGTGATTATTGCACCTTTTTTATCGTTCAAAATTAAATGTACTCATTCTATTTTATTTGTTTTGCAGGTGAGTAGTACCCTTCCTTCATCATGAAGTTCAGATTTGTGAATCCACGGTAAGCTAATACAAAATAGACAGTTGAGATACAAAACTTTGATTCTCGTTTTGGGAAATATGAATGTTGCGAGGTTTTTGTAAATACGCCCAAATAATGAAAGGTTCAATACATTATTGTATCATGTACATCAACACTTGCATTTTGATGCATCCGGGATATACGTGACATTTGTTAAGGGCATCTACATAGAGGTAGAAGGAAGCACATATAGAAGATCCATAGAGGGAGACCTTCTTTATGGGCATCTCTTAGTTTTGATTTCAGTGATTTGAGTTCCAGTTTGGTAGCCGAGCCGAGCCCACGTGTTTTTTGCGAGCTCCGTAAAATGTATTATTTTTGCAAGGCTATATGTATTGTGAATTTCGTTGAAGCGTTTATTTTGTATGGCTACGTCTTTGATTAATTCTCTGCAAGAACAGAATGTTGAACATGAATACACATGAACATGCATGGTTTTGTAAGAACATGAATTATATCGAGTGGATTACTAAAAAAAAAAGTTTTTTTGCGAGTTTGAAGTGTGATAAGTTGTTTCACCAAAAGGAAAATATTACCTACTCAACTTTTGACCGTATTCCTTAATCGGCAGTGTTCGAAGAGCCGACCGGTGTCGCATCGAATAACTGCAACAACGTGAATATCGACCCCTAAGGTACAACAGGTAATTCAATTCAAGCCTTGACGTAATCACAAAACTGTGACTGCATTTTGAAGATACATACAGCTGTTTTGTTAACACCCATGAAATTATCTTGGTCTTAGTAAAACTCAATAAGAATAGAATTGACAGTATAGAGGAAAATCAAGCAATATTTGAAAAACGTTTTAAATAGAATAACCGGCAAAAACAGAACACACGGACAACAGAAACGATATTATTTTTCTTAACGTTCTAGAAGGAAAGAAAACATGAATATTTTCAAGAGCAAGGCCATAGATATTTTTTAGAGCGATATTAAACTGTGTTCTTGAGAATTATGAAGTTACAGGTGCAAGACGTTTAGGCATCATCCATCTTTCAAGAAGTTGATCTGTTCACAACTATTTTGGGAATAATTTCTTTAATACGCCAGAATATTTTTAAGTACAAATGATCTCAATTTAATACATCGAAGTTCTACAGCAGACAAATGCGGGAATTAAGGAAACATCTCTTGCCCAGGACGTTCTTAACAAGAAAAGATGGCCAACCAACCACACCAACTTCACCAACCAACAGTGATGTCCTGATTGAAAGTGATTTATAGGTTGATGGAAAAAACACTTCTCATTCATTATGTACGACGTATTTGGAGGATTCTACGTCTACTGTGTCAGAAGTGGAAAGTAATCTGAAGACTCCTCCTCCGTCCCATCCCAAAATTTTTAGAAAACAAGGAAAGAGTAAGATGAGGAATAAAATCTACAAGAGATAGAAGGAACATCAACACAGCTTTGGAAATCTGGGCTACCATTTGGGATTATTACTGACATTTACTCTGGAGTGTATAGGTACTATTTACTGTGATCTATGTTTGCTATGCATCGTGCAATTTATAATAAATAAATTATGTAGACCTATTAATAAGTAAATGATTTAACACATGCATATAAATCAAACATTGTTTTTTGCAGTGCACTATTTTCATATTTTTAACATGTATAAGGATGTTCTTGTAATACCTCCGGGCTTATAAAATAAAATTGAATTGAACTGACTTGAGCAATTTATATAAAGTGTGCGTTTTAGGGTATGGCAACTTCTATGTGCTGGAATTCATAATTTTTGATCTTAGAATCGGATTTCTTTGAAAAACCCCAACTGAGACCAAAGAAAATGAATTGACGCCATTGGAGGACGGTTATAAGGTTCGTCTCCAGACGGACGCGGGGGATGGGTCGTTCCCCTATGGCTTTCTATATAATATACCTACCTCTGATTTGACCACTTCCTATCATTCGGTACCTACTCTCCATATTGCACCTTTTCGAAAAGCTCTCTTCAAGATCTTTTATATGATAGATCTTTTCAGAGATCTTTTATATGATAGATCTTTTCAGAGATCTTTTATATGATAGATCTTTTCAGAGATCTTTTATATGATAGATCTTTTATATGATTGAACGCTCTTTGATCTTCTTCTCACAGTATCTAGGACACGGCTCTCATTGCTGCACTCTAGTACATTGGATTCGGGCTTCAACTATCACCTTCTTTAACCTATGTTGTACTCGTATGTTGTCCAAAATATTTGTAGAATGTTAGTTCAGTTCGGACTTTTCAGAGTTCCACTTCAAAAGGTTACAAACCTCAGTTTCTTAAGCGCGCTTGGCATTTCTCCTGATTAAATTCAGGCTTAGTCAATTACTGTGACGTTTCTCGGAGCTAGAAAACTTATCATGAACGGAGATCGGATGCTCGTTCGGGGAAAGCTGAGTGAGGTTGAAGGATTCCCTGACATTTCGACCTTCCTCGTACTTTCATTTCATCATATTTATGTAATCGGGACCCGTTAAGGTCCTTCGCTCGAGGCGTGAGCTGGTGAAAACACCGACGCCCTGATCGCCCGGCGTTCCATCACATACGCTTCGCCACCCCAGTATGTTCCTTGCCTCATAAGAATAATTTTAGATTCAGGCTTTGTTGTTGTTGAATTGACCGAATTTCGAATCCTTGGCTCAACTTCACTTTAGGGTATAGATGACCTCACGAATATTTACGACTAGCTGGGTCACCCGTGCGTTGCACAGGTTGACTTGAATATACACCCCCCTCACCAATCCCATTTTGGGACACCCCTATGGATCTGATTCAAAAAAGTCCATAAAAGACAATACTACAGAGAGAGAGGGTAATAGTACTTACTTAAAGTACTTACTTATAAATTACCTATTAGGACCTAACTACTGAGATCCCCCATATTTCAGATTAAAAATATTCTTGATAAGTAACCCAAAAGAACGTTCTGACTGATCCAATTTCATTCGTCCGAATATCAGATCACCAGTTCGTTCGGTAATGACCAAATTATTCAATTTAACCACTCCCTCCCCCCCTCCCTTTTTTCCTTATCACAAACACCTCCCTATGGTTGAGGATAGAAAAAATTGTAATAGCCTGTGGTTGGTCAAGATTGAACATTATGAAATAGCCTGTGACCCAAGTTAAAATAATTCTGATATATTCGCCCGCTCGGATCCCCAGTTGGTTCAGTAACGTTCAAAACGCTCTAACTCCCCTACCCCCTCCCCCTCCATTGTGGGTCAGATTGCAAAAATGTCAAAAAAGTAGTCTTTGACTTGAGTTACAGTAATCAAAACATATTTGGCAATCAAATCCTCAACTCTGAGGATTTACTTCTTGTTAACCCGTTCCCTTCTCTGTTCCTTACTTTCCTCTCAGGCTCTGATCGTGTTTATTTGGTAAAACTGTAAGATATAAAGGACGTGCATAATAACAATGTTATTTTGAATGGATATATTGGTGTTCAATGGGGATTTCATATGTATATAGGTTTGAGTTTTCTATCCGGTTAATAAGTGGGTTATATGCTCTTAAAAAGTCGAATGACAGTCAAGAACTACACCTAGATATCTGGAGGAAGAGCAGAGTGAGCTTTTTTGTATTTTGCACAGGAATTGTAAGAGTATTTGCAATGCAGAGATTATGTTCAGAAGATTAGATGAAACAATGCTTAGACCAGATGGGCAGTTCAACAACTGCAATCTAATACCATATTTTTGTCTTTCGGGCATGGAAGGGTTTCCTCCAAAAAAGCTTTCCCCCAAACTCAAAAATCATGTGGGTGGTTGATAGGAACAAAATTGAATGTTCTTAGGTAACTCACAATTAATAACAGATGTCTCAAAATATGGGACGTATTGTTATTGGAAAAATTGTTGTAGGGAATTGTATGCTCTTCATTGTGATAAGTAGCCATGGGAAAGTCAAAGATAGTTAAAATGGTTGAAGACACTCTTCAGCCAAGTATTATGTGAATCAGCCTAACTGTGGGTAGTGTAATTAGTACGATAGAGTTATAATCTAGAAACAGAATACAGTTAAACGGTTAAGATTCGCCTTGATGAGCAAGTACATCGAAGAGTTGATATTCGAATAGAAGACTAGTGATACTAATTCAATAATTGTATCACAACCTGGCAATACTAGTTTTCCAGCTTCATTACCATGTTTTTAGCGATTTTCGTAAAAAATGAAGCTATTGCAATGGCTCCAAAGCATTTAAAATTAATATGTGTGTGTGTGTGTGTGTGTGTGTGTGTGTGTGTGTGTGTCATTCCAGACGATAACTCTCCTTAGGATTGAGACAAAAATTCCGTTCTCTTGCCAAAAAATCAAGTTTTCCGAACCAAAAGCATGAGTTTGTTGGCCAACACTTTTTGATCACAATAAATTATCCAAATTTAAACAAATGTACTAAAAAACCCACTAAAATTACTTAAAACGGCTTAAAATCGTTAAATTTATATTTTTAAGCTAAACTGTAGTCAATAAAAGTAAATAAACAAAGAATCTTAACACTATTAAATTAATGCAAAAAAATATGTAGGAAAATGTACTTGAATTTATTAATATTTGCTGAAAAATCGCTTAAAAATCTGAAAAATTGCTAAAAATCAAATCTGTTTTGAATCGTAGAATATTATTTAGTACGAGTTTATTTCCCATATAGTCGCTGGTCACTTTTTTTAAGCCCTGGATGTGCTCAAATTTCAAAACAATGTAACATAATATAATACTGTAATCTACTACTATATAATGACTGGAACTTTTGTGTTTCGGGCTCGGAGGGGTATAAGTTCCCTCACAACTTCATCATGTGAGTGGGTGGTTGGACGGAAGGCTCGAATGTGCCTGCGTCGGGATGCGAGCGAAGACCCGCTTGACATGCAAGGAAGTCGTTTCTCTTTTCCTTCGCGCGTTCCTTGACTCACCGCTGTAGCACGTAGTTTACCGGTCTTGTCCTCCACTGCAGTTCCTGAAGACAGAAAAAAATAAATAAGAGAAAATGTCAAATGGTTGGGTCTCATCACCAACGGTAGTTCTTCGTTTGGAAGGCGAAGGACTTTATCGACATCCGAGAGTTTTGCTCCATTAATGCCTACAGCGAAACCTGGCTATAAGGAACTTGGATGTAAGGAAAAACTCTATGTAAGAAAAGAATTTTCGTGGACCCTTCTCCTTGGAAGCCAAAATCCTGCATGTAAGGAAGTTTTTTTACCTCCATGTAAGGAATTCGATTTGACCACTCGTTATCTCTGTGAAGGAAGATGATTGAGGAGAACCTGGATATAAGGAAGAGGGATCTCCTCATAAGAAAGACAAGCCAGCTCTGACCTCTGTGTAAGCAAGTTTTCACACAATTACGTCCATCTGAATGTTTTATTTTCTTGAATTTTTTTTCACAATATATTTTGACGCTGTGTACATTTGCGTACTCTGAATTACAATTACATCCTTTCAGAATGGCATTTTCTTTCAAACTTCCGAGAATCTCTACCAAAGGAATTTCACTAGTAGATACCTGCTTATAAGGAAAACTTGGTTGTAAGGAAAACCTCTATATAAGGAAAAAACTTCTTTCCCCTTGCGATTCCTTATAGCCAGGGTTCACTTTTGTTTATGACGCATCTGAGTTGAATTTAGTTTTGCCTTAATTTTCTTATTATTGTTATATCATCTAATTGGGTTATAGCAATAGTAAACAATGATAGTTTCGATTTAGCTTCCTTACTCGAAATGGAGTATTCCCTTGAGTTAGATCCCACTAGAGCCTCACGTATTTCAATAGTTTCAACTCATTGATACGAACCTATATGAAGGCGGCACTATACCTGCGTTTTAAATAACATATATATGAATCACGATAGAAAAGTTTTTAAAACGATGGGTATGTATAATAAACAAGAGAAAATGTAAACCTTTAGGAGAAACATGCCATCTATTCTTAAAATATTTTATGATTTTTTCGCTGGGAAACTCGCAAGACACTCTCATTTATCATTCGAATACCTACAAATGGTTCCCACTAAAATCTTATCTGTTTTAGGGGAATTCTTAAATATGATGAGAAATGTCTGCCGATACTGGTTTTTTAATATTCTCAATGAATCCAAAATAAATAAGTTGGGTGTGGCACATAGCTTTCTCGTATCCGTAACATGAATGTATAGATCAGTGAAATGTTATAAATTAGCTTACGATTCCATATCTGGTTCTTATGGTTGAGGAAAATGGTAAATTAAGGAGGAGTATGTTTTCAGACGACCTGTGCGTGAGAAAATGATGCTTAATGGAATTTACGTTTGCGCATGAGCTGGGTGAAATATTTATTTGAAAATAATGAAACTAACTGGGGACCATATACACTTTAATCCATAGATTCCCTGAGAACTTCATCAGTATCGGACGAATACTGTGGAAATTAAGCATGTTATCGTACAAGGATTTCACATTTGCACATGCTGAGGACCTACTATTGATTCGGTCGGGTTGATATGGAACGTTCAAATCGTTCTCTCCCAACTATCCTCTAAATAGAGCGAGATCGGTCGACCAGGGCGTGAGAAAATTATGCTTGATGGAATTAACTTTTGCGCGTGCGCAGTGTGAAGTATTTATTTGGGATCAATGAAACTGATAGGGGATAATCTGCACTCTAATCCGCAAATTTCATGAATATTTCATCAAAATCGGATTAAAACTGTGGAAATTAAGCTTGTTACAAGGATTAGCGGACACACAGACAGACATGGGACGAAAGTTTTTCAAAATGGCCTAAAACGTAAAATGCGAGTCGAAATTTTGATTTTGGAGACAAACATTTTTCATCTCTCGAAAGTGAAAACAATGCTTCCGCTACCTATGGGTAGACTCGATAGCAATATTTTTATTCTAATTTTAACGCAGATCCATATGATATCTTGAAAATAACCGAATGAAGAACTGCTTCTTTTATTCATATGGTGATTTTTGAGATTTATGTAATGCAATCAAACTCTCCAAATATTCAGTTCACAGTTATTTTGCATAACCCTATGTAGAAGTAGCTCGAGTGTATTGCAACCATACGAAGTTTGCATACTGAACATGTGGAAGGCATTTTGAACGATTACTGATGAAATAGGTTGGTATAATCGCTTTTAAATACATATTTGCGGCCTGTATAAAACGTCACATCTTTCATAGTTGCCGGTATTATTGAGGTATACTGCTTCAAATGGTGTAGATCAAAAAAAAGTAACGCCAGCGGGTATGCTAACTGGGTGCCTGCTCTGATTGAGGAACAATTAGCATTTAACCGTCCAGATTCTACAGGTCTTGAAAAGGTCAACGGTCTTTCACCAGTAAATGAATACTCATAGGTGCGGAATTGAAATTCCTCCCCTACCCCCAATATTTCGGAGGTGCATATTCGGAGATTACCGATGCATGCAGAATAGTGAAACTTTCACCGTCCGTCAAAGCAGTTCTTTTTAGAAAAAACAAACCTACGAAAAAAAGGGAATAGCGTTCAGTTCTGCATGCCAATCATATCCAACTGGGTTAATGAGAGGTGTGCTAGAATGTCCGCACTGCTCACTAGGTTTAAGGTTCAAAAAACTAGACAGAAAAACAATCGTTTCTTAAAGTAATTTCTTCTGTTTTGTGTATTGCTCAATTACACGCTGTAAATGTTTAGAGCTTACAGCCATCTGGAGTTTTCAGTTTTTTTATCATTCACCAATGATTGACACGACGTTTCGCTCAAATTTCTGAGCTACACGACATGACATCTCAACTTCTCTTCTGTTCATCCCAAAGAGTTGAAAATAGGTACAAACCTCACGGATGAAGTGATCATGGCAAAGTCACATCAGCTGAATGGATACATCAGTCATTAGTAAAAATTCTTGTTCCCTCCGTTTTATTTATTTTTCATTTATCTATTTTAATAACTTTCGATCCACTATCAGCATGATGAAGTATATGTATCTATATGGTAGTCTGATCATCCACTCTACAAACTATGACGAATGAGATTTCTTTCTTTCAATTGCAACGAAAACCTGAAAAAGGGTAGTGAGTAAAAAGCGTATAATACCTAATAAAAAACAAACAGAAAACGGAGACTGAAACTTTTCCTTTAAAAACTACGAATATCATCGATTACATTATATTTTAGTAATGCGCTCTATTAAAATCTATGGTAGAACATTGTGATGACCATAAAGAGGTAATTATGTAGCACACGCTATGCAGCATCGTTAACCACCATCACGTTAGTACAAAACGATTAAAATGCGAACAATTAGAGATGAAACGACGGCGAAAACCGACGTTTTTCGGCTTTAACCCTCCGTCCTCCATTTCTTCTTGAAGTGGAATCATATAATCTGGAAACGTAGTGTTTAACTAGACATATTGCAGAATCCAACAAAGTTACAACAGCTATTTTTGAGTTTTGAGCTCCCCTTGCTTCCAAATGCAAAATACAAAGTTCCAACAACGTAGAAAAAAAAAACACGTAATATAGGCTTTGTTCGCCTCTCACCGTCACCCAATTCAAAATCCCGTTGATTTAGTACATAGCTTTTTCCGTCGATCAAGTCTTGATGTAATGCGAAATATCCCGGAGTACCAAGGTAAAGACATGAAACCGTCAAAACAACCTCTCCATTCGGGTGGAAATTGAGGCCTGGACAGCCTAAACGAGATTTTTATGTGGTTTCGTCTCAAGTTTCAACGTATCATCTCATCCAGATTAAAAATAATCCGTCCTCTCAGAGACATCCTAAACAAAGTAGTAACGAAAAAACTTTATGAAAATGGAGTCAACTGTAAAATGAAGCTTTTGCAATGGTTCCAAAAATTTTGAAATCAACATTTTTGAAAAATGTCTTCATTGAAATCCGTTTTGAGACATTCTGAAACGAATCCTAGAGCTTAACGCTTATATATATTTATTTATTTATGCGCCATTCCAGACGATAACTCGCCTTAGGATTAAGATGAAAACTCCATTCTTGCGCCAAAAAATCAAGCTTCCCAAACGAAAGGATGGGTTGCCAGAACTTTTTGAACACATTAAATTTCAAAAAATGTACTCAAAGAATCATTAAAAATGGCTAAAAATCGTTAAATTTATATTTGTTGGTAGAATATTGCTCAAATGAAGTTTATTAATTATAAAATAGAACATTCAAAACTTTATGTACAAAATTTTGCTGAAAAATGTACTTAAAATTCATCAAAATTCGCTAAAAATTGATAAAAGCTGCAAAAAAAGCTAAACATTTGAAACCTCTATTTGAATAGGAGATTATTATTTAGAATACGTTTTTTGCCATACAATTAATAGTTAACGATTTCCTTGCACTCAAAAAGCTCAAATTCCCAAACAATTTAACATAATATAATACGATAATTTACGAAAATTCGCTCATAAGATCATGCTGCATGATTTGGAATTTTTACTATAAAGTGAATCATCTGTAAGTGCTTCAAATGGCACATTTCTGACACAGTTGGTTCTTTGCTAATCGGAAATCAAACCTACGTGTAATTTCCGAAATCGGAAAATTAATTTGAAGAATCGTTCGATGTTCTCCGTTGTGGGGGTCGGCATTTAACCATAAATGGTCCGCCATGGGTCAGGGAATCGTGCCTTCCTGGTTCCTCTTCTTTTTCCGCAGTCGCACTATGAGGGCGATTAGTCGGCCTTCTGGGGTCGTGGGAGAACCCACTGCGCTCGCAAGGATCTTTTTCGGACGAATAAGGTTACCTCCGTTTTGTCACGATATGCTTGTTAGTTACCCACCTATTGTCTCTCCTTTCAAGGAACGCGGGTGTTTCCTTCTTAACTGGGATATTTTTTCCATGAAAACGTGTGTCGTGGAACTAAACATTTTTTAAACACTTTTTGTGATAAAAATCGTGCAACTGTTTTAACTATGCAGGACTCATTCAAAATTTGCATACAGTCTGTGGAATTGCAGTATTTCCTAAAGATCGGCAATGGGCAACCAACGCGTTTCTTGTATCTAATTGTCGTAGATCCGATTTGTGTATTGAAAAAGATACCGAACGGTCTGAGATGTGTCTCTCCCATACACTTTTTCACACTCTCCGCTACCACCAGGGATCTGGTAGACCAAGCCTCATCGTGTTTATGCGGATCAAGAATCTTTGTCATTTGTTTTTGCCACCCCTTTCACATATGACATGGAATAATACTGGACAGGTTGTTCGCTGTGATTTGGGCAGCTCCAAGTGATTCTTTGAAGTGTACAATCTATATAAGCAGTTTGGTCTCCCATGTTCATGGAGGAGCCATTTGGCGTCAAGATCATTTTCCATTTTTGTATGTTATCTTTGTGGAAACATAAAAAGGCTTTCTGAATCCGAATATCACATAAGGACCGTTCGGCGTCGTTTTTCAAAGCACAAATCGGATCTATGACGGGAAGGTAGGAGAAATGTTGGTTGCCCTTGCCGATGTTTAGGACATACCTACTATGGACTTACAAAATTTCAAAATTCTAGGAAGATAATCTAATTTGCAAAAAAGAAAATTTTTAGATTTGGTTAAGATGAAAAATTCAGATTCAGTTGACTTCTGAAAAGACAATTGACTCAAAGACTTGAGCAATTTTTACTCTTATGTATTTGATTGAGGGGCTCTACATTTATAATTAACATCACCAGCGAACTAGGTAGAACATAAGGATAAACATTGTTATCTACATAAAAAAATGTAGAAAAAATCTATTTCAAATTTGATTTTTATGAATTAATAATTATAATAGTGGTTTTCATACAAAAAGAAAATCAATCGAGACTACAATTTTAAATATATGATGTTTTGAATTTAATTTTCATTTCCCTGAAGAAGTCCCAGTTCTTGGGGAGAAAAGTCGGAAAACAATGAAAAACAATTTTCGGGCAAAAAGGACTTTTTTTTTAAGTGCTGGAATAATAACTACCTTCACTGCCCAAACCCAAACGTGAAATCCTTGTAACAGGTTCTGATATCCGTGGTTTTCTTCTGATTTTGACGAAAATTGTATGAACTACGCAGGTTTGTATCCACTAGCCAATGAATTTCTTTGCTCACATATCATCAGTTGAGTTTGCAAATAATGAGTTAAAGTGAACTCTTCAAAACACTGCTCCGAGGTTGGTAGTTTCCAGTACTATATATTCAATTTTCTGAATTTTTTCTGCTTCTGCAAAATAATTTGTAAATATAACTCTGCATCCTCCTTATGAACTCCAATACAGAAAGATCGCAACGGATATTTTTAAAGTTGATGCCATCACGTTTCCATCGCTATCAGGTTTTTTGTGTTTGGTGAACGAGCTGTTAACTTAGCATTAACTCTCATTTGCTTTATATCAAAATAAAGCACTTCGAGCGCCTTAGTTCCTTCGTAAATCCAGCTCTATGTTCACCAGACCTGCAGACACTCAGACCTGTGTACTCTTCTAGTGAGTAAAAGGGGGAAATATCAGAGATGTGATGTGAGATATTACATTAGTTACGGTATTATATTTCTTCTATCTTCAAAATTTCATTTCAATATATTCAGTTCGAAGTCATGCCGGCTACATTATTACTTATTTTGTCAATTATATCTTTGGTGTTTGTTGTCTTATTTTAATAAAGATTTAGTTAAGAAGTATGTTGCGTATTCCCCAATCTTGAATTCATGAGTAATCAATTACAGATTGCATAGTAACTACATAAAGCATCACTACCAATAATTCTGAGTGTTGTATTGTAGACAAATGAAACACTTCAAAACCGTTGCTCTGTAATTTTCTCCTTATGGAACACGATATTCTTTTACCCAAAAAATTATTTTTCAATACAACTGACACTGTCGATTGAATCACACAACATTAGGTCTCCTTCACTTTTCAACTTTACAGCTATTGAACAAGGAAAGAGTGTATGCTAACGTTACGTTATTAGGAGCCGGTGAAAAAAATATCCTGTAGAAACTAGGGCGTTCAGATCGCCTGGGAAAGGAATGAGAGGAGAGTAAACAAGGGGCGTCCACAGGAACCTTTTGTGATTCAAAAATCCACACTTTCGCTTTAACAAGAGTTGGATTCTCAATGTAGAGGAGGGAAAAAATCGATCGATCAGATGTAAAGTGTTTTCGGATAGGAAGTCCCTTGATGTTCCTCATGTAACTTCTAAAGGGGAGGCCTATCAACTAACTGTGACTGGAGCGAATCGGTACTAGACTTTTCAGCGTTTACGGAACGTGGGATGCAGTTTTAAACTAACGAACCGCAAAAAATGGATTAAATCAATGGAACAATTATTCAATGGCTGTTGGCGAGCATGGGAATAAAACGGTTCACTTGGTTCAGCGTGCTGAGTTGGAAGAAAAACGTTTGTTTGGGGTTTCTCACAAGCGTTATCTATTTTTCATGCACTGTGTCGAACTCGCTTCCAGCAGATTACGTTGAGAATTTGTGCTTTCTTTTGGCTTACCTATTTCGCAACGAGGGAAGTGGGACAGGGGTTTCGGGTTGAACATTGTCCATAATAATACCTACCTACCCGAGAAATATCTGTCCTGATAAAAGTCAGACAAGAAGAAGTACTGCTAAAATACCTATAATCGGAGAAGAAGAATGATGGAAAGAGTGAACAATAAAGAGACAATTAAATTTTTTCTTGGATCGCCCTTGTTCAAAAATCCTGTAAATAAATAAAAAACGGTGTATATTTCTGTATCAGCATAGAGTTAAGCAGAGATGTAGGCATCGTGCATCTCGTTTTAGCGATCTCGGTCAGATACTATAGCTTTCTCAATCTTTGGCAAAGGAATATACTGAACTCTTCCTATTTTCACGCATAAAAACGTCTTCCAGATGCTATGAAATACGAAACAGTATGAAGAATTTTATCATACAGGAATGTTGTGTCCATCGAAACATTTTGGACAGGTGAAACATTCAGAAGAATCTGATATAGGTATCAGTTGGATTTGTTTTGGTCTGTCGGCTCATACAAAGTTTATATGTTGATCGGATTATATTCCATTACTTATAATTATAAAATATATTTATTTGTAAAAAAATTGCCAAGAAAAATATGCGGACATTGTTCTGTTGTTGGTTGTAATGGACCAATATAAATTCGTTCTACTGATTCTCCCTGAAGTCGTCCGAAATTGAACGGAGGCAGAAGTGGATTGTTACTATTAATCAACAAAAAGTAAGCTAAAGAAAAAAAAATAGTACTACATTTTCATTTAACATAATAATACAGGATAAGAATACTTGGAAAACTTTCCTTAAAGCTAGGAGGAAGATGGTTTGCATTGAGGAAAAAGGATTGCAGCTATAATCTCTGCAGTCTGAATTTTCTGCTTGTCCCGCTAATTTAGTGTCCAGAATTCCTGCGATATAACAAGGCCGGTTTCGCCATTACTTTTTAAAATTTGGCTTTGGTTTCCTACCTTACTTTTTTACCAAGAGTGCTGCGAATGGTGCCGCACGTACGCTGATACCTTCCAAACTTATTGGCGAAATTATTCTCGCACTCAAAACTCAGATCTCTTCCCAAATATGTAAAATATTCTACTTGTTTCAGTATTTCATTTTTCACCACAGTTTTAGACCTTACATAATGAACCATCGAAGGCCATGACATTAGTTTTTGCTGATATCTTCTGGACATATTGACATTTTATGTCTTTACTATGGCACATAAATGAAAAAGCGTCACGCGGGGAGCGTCACGCGGAGAGCGTTACGCGGAGATTCCCTAATGATCCCACGATTCTGAGATTTGGTATGTAGCCCCTTGAGGGACTTCTGAACACAACTGACCGATCCCAGATCAGCTGAGTGGCTCTAGAATTCAGTTTTTTCCCTAATGATCTCACGATTCTGAGATTTGGTATGTAGCCCCTTGAGGGACTTCTGAACACAACTGACCGATCCCAGATCAGCTGAGTGGCTCTAGAATCCAGTTTTTTCCCTAATGATCCCACGATTCTGAGATTCGGTATGTGGGCCCTTGAGGGACTTCTGAACACAACTGACCGATCCCAGATCAGCTGAGTGGCTCTAGAATCCAGTTTTTTCTTTAATGATCCCACGATTCTGAGATTTGGTATGTGGGCCCTTGAGGGACTTCTGAACACAACTGACCGATCCCAGATCAGCTGAGTGGATCTAGAATCCAGTTTTTTCCCTAATGATCCCACGATTCTGAGATTTGGTATGTGGGCCCTTGAGGGACTTCTGAACACAACTGACCGATCCCAGATCAGCTGAGTGGCTAGAATACAATACGGGGTTTTATAGGAAGGGGAAAGGGGGCTCAAAGACATAAAATGTCTCTCGTGGTTGCGTACTTGTACGAAAGCTGTATCCACCGTATGAGTTTCAAGAGGTTCTAATACCAAGTTCAGAGTACATACGTTTTTTTTACAAGCTTGGGACATTGGAAACTTGGCCCGCTGCAGCTCGTCTTCAGTATTTCCAATTATGATCTGATCATCAGCTAACAACAGTGTGCTGAGAGCTGAGCCTAGCGGTAGCAAGATATTGCCCCGCTAGCAAGATAGATGGTGTTTCCATTATCGGATGTGGGTAAATGTTGAGTAGAGCAGGTGATAAACAACACCCTTGTCAAAACACCTATGGATTTCTATCGTTCCGACAAGTTTCCTTCTGGTGTTGATAAGAATACCAAGGGTATGACATTTATAACGGGCTAATTTATAGGCTTAATTCATGATAATGTCATCAAAATTTTCTAAAAAATGTCGGCATCAACTTTGGCATTGAATTTTACGTTTGTACATGAGCACACTCCACGATGAAACTGCGAGAACGATGAAACGTCAGAGACCCTTCTACAACATATCCCATAGAATTCAAATGTCATAGTCGTTTAGGCTGAATAATACAATGAATGGATAACTCTGAATAAACCTTTATGTAATAATTTGCACCGTTCAGGTTTATGAAGTAGGTTAAGTAGGTTATTTCCAATTGAGGACTAAACAGTTGCTTACGTCGAATTCCCATACACCTTGTGTCTAACAGACTCACATGGGTGGTAGAGCTGTGTTGTAATTGGTATACCTGCCATCAGATAGATGAATGATTCATATCCGGCCCTACTGCCTTGAGAATTAAGGAAGCCCAGCGAAAAAATCTGATTCACACTAGACGTTACGTAAAGCAAAAGAAAAAAAAAAAAAAAAAAAAAAAATCGTCAGCACCGCGGAACGGCTGCGCATTATAAAGCCGGTGTTCGCATTATCGCGTTCATAGTCATCAAAAGGGTTAGCGCATTGGCACGTTCGACTTTTCTCAAAAGGATATTTTCCATTGGTGGCGGTTCCCAAGACTGCTCGGTGGTTCCAATGCATAACTGTCGTGATTATCGCTGTGATTCTTTTGAGGCTCTTATATCTGGCAAGAACGTGGTAGTCCAGTAAGGAAAGGGTTTTCTGAGGACCAAACCCCCAGAAGTTTTATGTTCAACCTTTCCTTATGATTTTCGGGGTGTTGAATCCGAATTTGAGGTTTACCCTCTGATCCGATTGTGGCGTATGTTCAAAAATTGCAAAAAATCTCTAAAATTTCCAACTTGAAAACTACGCAATTCTTGAAAATTACCATTGTGATAAGATTTAAAGTAAACATAATTTTCTACAAAATGCACTAGTTAACTTTGAAATTTGCACCACCGAAACTGGCGCTACAGCTTGTTGAAAAAGCGTCATTTTTGCTGCTTGGAGAAAAAGTTGAAAAGTAACTTTTAGAAGTTTGGTAGCGCCCACAAATAACTATAGCCAAAAAAAAGCCCAGTCATGCAGCATGACCCCATGAGCGAATTTTTGAAGAAATCTTCGACATTTCAGTCGCTATTGATCGTGTAGAGAAATTTTAGTTTATGATTTTGATAGACAAACATGGAATCAAATTATTAAAAATAATTAGGAGGTACTCATTATTTATTATTATTAAACTAATCTTGTAGATTTAAAGACGCATTGTTCTAGGATTGGTTATACAGGGATACTTCCATAAGAGTAGTTCAATCTGGATTTGGACAATGTTTCATGCAAATATTAACGATTTTTACAACTAGCGAACGGTATTATTTCGATTTTTGACTGATTTTTCAACTTTGAAATTTTTGAAAACTTGATACATATTCTTATAGGAAATTTTACGCTGATTCCGAATATACCACATGTTAGTATGCTGAAAGAATTATTTCGCACAACAAATCGCAAAAAACAGGCTATTTTTAAATTGTTGACTACATTTTTGAAAATTTCAACCCGAAGATGTAATCCGATCATGCTGGCCAACGAACTTGAACTTTCGTTTTGTGTCCTTAACATTTTAAAATTTGTTTGAAGTTTCTAGCACAATTCTGCGGACAGTTATCGTCTGGAATGACACATACATACATATATACATATATACATATATACATATATACATATATACATATATACATATATACATATATACATATATACATATATACATATATACATATATACATATATACATATATACATATATACATATATACATATATACATATATACATATATACATATATACATATATACATATATACATATATACATATATACATATATACATATATACATATATACATATATACATATATACATATATACATATATACATATATACATATATACATATATACATATATACATATATACATATATACATATATACATATATACATATATACATATATACATATATACATACATACATACATACATAAAAAAATGCGTTAAACTTCAGAATATGATTCAGAATAGCCTGAAACGGATTTCTGCATAAAATCTTTTCAAAAATTCACATTCTACAAATTTTGAGGCGAGGGAAATAGCTTAATTTTCTTCAAAAATTCGCTAACTCATTATTCCACTGGTTTCTTCCACAAATATTCAGTTGTAATGGATTACCGAACGCCCTTGAGGGACCATTACACAGTGTATGTACCATGTAACTAACTATTCAAGTCATGTCAGCGCTATAGGGGAAGTATGGCTGATGAAGTGGAATTTGATGTGAACAAACTTATTGGCTCTCTTTTGCAATAATATGAGCAAAGGGCACAGTCGGTGAAAGTGTGGGAAGAGTGTCCTGAGAAATAAAGACAGGGAAATGTAGATATACTACGAAACAATCACGCAGCATTCGAGGTGTTTAATTGAAGGGATATGAAAAAAGCAACAACGATACTTACTTATGTGACCCATCCAATAACTAGATTGGGTAGCCGTGGCAGGACTCTGCCTGGACCATCTGATATTAACTCAGAAGTTCAACACCAAGCTTCAAACTTTCACAAGCCGAGGTCCCACTACAAAGCTTTGGTTTCAATACTTCCAAATGGTGACATTGATAATGAGCTTAGAGCCTGAACCATCTGATGGCTACCCTACCTAGATATTGCACTGGTTCACATACGTAAGTATCGTTGTTACTTTTTCATATCCCTTCAGTTAGGCACCTCAAATGCTGCGTGGTTGTTTCTTACTACATCTACATATCCCTCTCTTTATTTCAAAGTTGACACTCTTCCCACACTTTCACCGACTGTGCCCTTTGTTCATATATTATTGCAAAAGAGAACCGATAAATTTTGTTCATATCAAAGTTTACTTCTTCAGCCATACTTCCCCTACGGCACTGACATGACTGGAATAGTTAGTTACATGGTGTACTCATGGTCCCTCACTGGCGTTCGGTATTTCATTACAACTGATTATTTGTGGAAGAAACCACAGGAATAATGAGTTTTAGGCTCAAAAGTTATTTGTGAGCACCACCGAACTTTTAAACGTTAATTTTCAACTTTTTCTCCAAACAGTAAAGAATGACGATTTTTCAACAAACTGTAGCGCCAATTTCAGTGATGCAAATTTCAAAGTTAACTAATGCATTTCGTAGAGAATTTTGTCTACTTTAAATCTTATAATAATGGAAATTTTAATAATAGGCTGGTATAAGAGTCTGAGGAGGATCTGGTCTATTTTATTAAAATTCACTAAAATGCTGGAAACAAAGCAATGCAAGATTTCAAAAAAGGCCTGCTCTATTTTGAAGGAATATGAGGAATTGCTGTTTGAGACAGACACAAACATCCTGGACCTATTTCAGTAAAGAGTGAATTTACTATTTGATGAGGATACCAGGCTCTGAAAAGGCAATAAGAGACACTGACGTGGATCTTGTCTGTATTTATTGTAGTTCAGTTAGGTACTGTACATTTATGATCGAGTTGGGAGACGGAAGGAAAATAAACATGGGCTTTGATTTTAACCCAGGGGTGAGCACTGACGAAGGACTTGTCCGAAGCGTGCAAAACTGCATGAATGAAGTCTCTGGTTCAGGGACGCTGTACATCTACTATACAACCTTTATCCTCCCCACATCCTTGACCCTCCGGTAGAGATTTACCTCTGAAAAGGCTCCTCCGAACTTAGCGAACTGGTGCTACTTGGAGCGATTCTATAATAAGCGCTATCCAAACTTCCAACCAATTCGCTCTGCTTCTGTTGTATTTGTTGCACGATTGATGTATCAACTGTTCACATTGTGTGGGCACCAATACATAACATATCATTGAAAATTATTAACCTAACAATGGACAAGTTCAGTTTATATTTAGCGCAAAAAATTGCACATTGCATGAGTTCAAGTAAAAAACTTTCTCAAATATTCAAATTTAAGATACTTTTTTGTCGTATGTTCATAATTGAGTGCATATCTGGCAACAAATGTTTGCATCTTTAGTAATGAAAACGGTGGCCAGGAATGGCGAAATTCTGACTGGAAAGCAACGCTCGTCGACATGTCATTGAAAGGACAAGAAACATTTCGTACATTTCTCAATGATATCGAACGGGATTCGATACACGGAGTTCGGGAGTCTGGAAAACGGGGAAAAGGTCCTTACAAGCGGCCGGTTGTCTGATAGAGACAAAGAAACGAAGGCAGCCGTGCGTTGTATTGGTGTCTGACCGAGTGAAACAAGTGATTAAATGCCTCAGAGAATTGCTCTCTTTTTGGAAGAGTTGTGTCGGAGCGGGGAGTTCATCGCACCGTAAACAGGAAATGGTTACAAAATAAATATTTTTTCAGCCTCGTGAAAAAACGCGATACACAAATTAGGGTGACTTATTTGATTTGAGGCGCCGCGGTTTGAGTCGTCCAGTTTGAGTAAGTAATTATTCAGGTCCTGAAGATGAATTTAGTTGCTAGGGGGTAAATGGAAAGCGTCAAAATACTGTAAAACGTACAAAGTTATATTTGTACATCTGGAAGGAACCATAAAAATCAAGAATTTTGATAAATCTACACGTTACTTACTTTTTACATTGCGCACCGCTATGCCCGTCACTTGGAGAAAAGGTAGTTTTCCATTAAGGTAGATGGATAGCTGATCGACTAAATGAAGATTATTCACATGACTGTGAATTGCTTAGCGAGTTGCTCGCATAAAATTGTCTAAACCTTGGATAAATTGTATAGAACCCTGTTGCAGTTTTCCCGTTTACAGTGTCCTTTCTGAGTGAAAGTTGTTATCCTACCTTACAACTCCAACAAATGATTTCACAAAGGTTTATTATTTCTGCATTAGATAGCTCTTCAACGCAGATTACTGGTCTATCGATAATTTATTAAACGGAGCCTAATGTACATCACCAGAAGAAAAAATTGGAGTAAATAAAAACACCTACCTATAATTCACATGTCCGTAAAGTAAACAGGTAACAAGTAATAAATTCGATTTCTTGAAAAGGAATTATGTATGAATTTTCCGACTGCCGACAGTTCTAAAACAAACTTGTTTCAAACTGTACCTATACACAGTGTAACTACTCTATAACATACACGTACCTATATGTTAAATACACGTGCAGTTAATTTTGTATTTTTTTAATTATTATTATTTTTTTTAACGAAAATTATTGCACATTGGATTAACCGGCCAAAATACCAACTGCCAGGTTCCGAGTCGGCCGGTTAAAAGAGAGTCTACATAGTGTACATTAAGGTTGTATCAGCTAGTCGATCGAGGTAGCAATACTATGTTCACCATGGTATCAATCACACTCATCTTGATGCTCCTTTTCTTGCTTAGGTCGTATCCCATGGGGAAAGCGAACGCATGCGCACCTACTGTGGTCCTCGAGTTTTCAATCGATTCATTGAAATTTAATCGGTACGTGTTGAACTTTCTTCCAAACTACTGGACCAAAGTTTATGATACTTGGGTCAAAAATCACACCTGAGACTGAATCCTCGTGTCACTTCCGATCAACCGTAAAATGTAATATTGAAGAGTAAAATCATTAAAAAATCAAAATTTCGACACTGTTAGAAATACGATTAGTGCTTTTCTGTTTGTCATTGATGGAAATCACTCCAATCGATCAAATGAGCCTACCCGCATAGCTGTTCCTGTACGTGAGTACGTTCATCCGTTTGCTCACAAAAGACTAAAACAATGGCCGGAAGGAGGAGAACAGATGTGACCATAGTAAACTTGCCTAATAAACTGTGAAGATCGTTTCAGCTGATGAAATTCCATTGGAAATCTCACTTCACGTAATCGAGTTTATTCTAACATTGCTCTGAGATATTACCTACAGCGGGGTTAGCATTTTTAATACTTTATTATTGCTGGGAATGTCAAAAGAAAAAATTATGGACATAATGATGGTATGTTGGGCTAATAAAATCAACGTTGTCACACTTTGAATCATATATACAAAAACAAAATGTCAAACATGAGAACTAAAGTCAGAATCTTCTTGGTATTTTAGTATTTGCAACCTAGTTGTTTTATTTTTTCTTCATATTTTTAAAGTAATTTCATCACTGGACCATTTATTCCAGCAGGATGTAGCCAAGAGTATTCCTTCATGCTCTTCCACTTATCTGCCAAAAGTGTCCGATTATGTGTCTCATGTTCCACAAGTCTGGCTATCGGTTTGGTTGTGTTGATTCTTAGTTTTAATTTAGCTTTCAGATGTATCTGATTGTGGAAATTATCGTCCACTACAGTCATCTTCTGTGTGCTCCATGTCTCAAGTTAGATCGCAATGACTTGGAGTGCATTAATTTTCTACATTTATGTATAACGGCGTAGGTATCGATTTCACAGAATTGTCACCTACTCACGATCGACAACCGTCCGCGTCCGTGACTCAAAATGTAGAGGCTGTGTGGTTGGAAGAGGTGGCTTGCCCGCAGATATGACAGCGGATGTCGCCACACCTGGGGCGACAACAATAGCAGCGTCCTCCACTCTGCGTTAGGCAAATCACGGAATGTTCAAAACTCACGTATGACATATTATCCGAAGGACAAAGCAAGGACCGCGGCCCTAGCCTGGATATACATATATCTCAGAACAATCGTCCCCTTTTCTCTGAGGGGTTGAATTTTGAGTTATTTTTGACCGTGAATGGAGAGAACGTCTGATTTAGCCATGCGCACCTAGAGGGTCATATCGTCGATAAAGTCACATACCCGTACAGATTTGCAAGATCATATGAGAATGGGAAACTAATGACAATCGATTTCAAGATTGAACAAAATCACTTGAACAAAATGACTTCGCGCTTCCCCAGAGGGTAAGCCTTTGGACCCCCGATTACCTCTATTTACATACTTCGAATGAAATGATTGAAACACAGAATGTGTTTTAGCTCACGCGTTTCACATAAACCCGTGAAACCCGCACATGAGAATGACTCAGATTTTTCGGTGTATCTTATCACTACTGTGTCAAGTTGTTGTATTTATTTATCACCAGCGCAACGACTCATCACCAGCTCAATGAAACCATCAGAAATTAACAATCATGTTCACAATATCAATTATTGAGAATGATCACCTGTGTGTGTAAACAATTATTCAAATAACCATGCCATACCTCGGCTTGTTGGCCACGCACTTCGCAGTAGTAATATAATATGGTTCGATAAATCAAGAGCTTTCGAACGAATGGTCAACGATTTTTGTGGGATGAAAAATGACAAAGTACCATTTCCCTAGCAACGACTCGGTTGTAAGCGGAAATCATTAGAAATTGTTGCAAAACATTTTCGTTACACATAAACGTTTCGTTTTTGGTTGGAAATGCCAAGGCTAAAACACTTTTTTTTTTCTTTTTTCAAAGAAAGATTACTTTATTTGTAAATCAATGTTGCACATCTCACTTGGTGTTAATGCTTTGAATGGACTAGGAACTACCTAATTAACATGAAGCTTGAAGGAGCAACAGGCCCAATGGGTGCCCTCCGATTAAAAATAGAAAAGTCATTTTCTCTTGTGATTAGATGTCTTTTTGTATGTTCAGCAAGGCACGTGTGTCGTTTTCTCTTCAGTCGTCGTGTCACTCGTGGCGCAAGAATATGTGTTATTGTAGCATGTACTGATGGATTTGTGTGAGATGGATCTGTGTTAAAAAAAAAGGTATAGGTTTATATTTATCAGTCAAACCGATCATGTTTCTGAAATCTCGGCATCGCTTTCAATCAGCCCCAAGGGGTAATATTCTGAAAGTTGAATATTCCAAATGTTAGAATCTTCAAAAACGTTCTTCATAAAAGTTTTTGTTTGTTTTTGGTTCTTCCAATGAATCGAGTGATGGGACTATCCGAGTCGACAGTGAACCCCGCTTCACTTGAAATCCTCCATTCTGATTGGAAGTTTTAACTTCTTTAGCCCAACAAGAAACATGATTGTGAATGAATATACTACCAGGAATAACTATATCAGCACCTCTTTCTTAATCCACTCAAATGTACGAGGTAGTTAGTTGGATTCGAATTTCTAGATAGTATTTAAGCAACGCCGGTACTTTTTTCATTATGTGCTAGCTTAAGTAGGCATATTCCTGGAACCCTGCCAATCCCAGCATGGCACACCTACGTAATCCGATTGATTCTGTGAGATACATGTTGGCTATAAGTGAAATATGATTGTTGATGACATATACCAATTGTTTCAATAATCTTACAGAAATCGCAGTTATTGGTTCATTACAAGCATATTGATATGGGAAAAAACACTGAACTTTACGGAAGGTTTATCTAAGTAGTCAATAATAAACCATTGTGTAGTAATTTGTAGCGTTTCCGTATCACAAAATTATTCGGTAGCGTCTTCTACCAGTTAGTTCAAGTTTAAAACGTGTTACTTGTCATTTAAAAAGAAGAAGAGAGAGAGAAAAAAACATTTCCGAAGATAATATCTGAATAACTTGAAAGTATTTTTTCGCATCTAAGCGGAAAAGGCCCATCAAGAATAATGGTGATTGATAATAGTGGTTTGGAATGTTTTTTTTTCTGTGTAGAATACACTGTAATCGGGAAAATTTGTCCGTAGAATTACGTGGACTCAAGGTTTGAACATTAGAAAAAATGTGGCCATATTTAATTTTTTTTTCAATTCTGAACTTTATCCTAACCATTCTTGCTTACCGATTTTTAAGCGAAATAGGTCGATAACGCCTAATTTGATCTCAATCACCTGTTATTGATAAACTGAATTCGCTCGGGGCGATTTATCAATGGAGTTCGTCGTCGGCGGTTATCTACGGACCACAGTTTCTGTCGGCCGCTCTGAATTGATTTTTTTCCCTTTCTGGAGCTAATGGGCTTCGAACTGATTTCGGATCTGACAAACGAGTTCAAAACGCGAGAAGAAAAGTTATCGCTCTATTTTGAGGTATCGGTTCTTTGTTCTGGGGGTGATAGGTCATTTACAAGGCGCCAATGCCTCAGGTGATTTAAGATATGAATTCAAGGACCTATTCTATTAGTGAACCGTCTGTATTAAGAATGTTTATTTTCTAAAACTACGACGTAAATATCTTATAGCAGTGCATCCCACACTATTTTGATGCCATACCACTTATTATGAAATGTTATTTTCAAGTAGGTAACAATAGTATAAAAAAATAAATTACTATTTATTTATGAGTAATCGGGCATAGCCGATAAAATAATAATTATCAAACAAAGTCCATTATCCAAAAAATGGATAGATTAAATAGATAAATAAAAAATAAATAAATTATTATATAGTACACAATACCATAAAAGTAATTCCAATTACTTGAATAATTAAAATTAAATGCTTAAAATCTGCAGCTATTTATAAATGCCTAATACAAATTCAAAGAATTGTGAAAAATATCCTCACTTGGCTGGGCTTGTTGCAAAATGTATACCAAGCGAGGAATTCTGATAAGGGGACTATGCTGAATGTAATTTGTAGGAAGCAAATCTATCGTTGAAAACACCATTTTTCCTGGTGGGGTAAATAGAACAAACACACAAACGAAACCTTACTAAGCAGAGTAGAACAGTCAAGGGAACCATTGATCTGCCTATGGAAAAATGCAAGATCCGCAACTCCTCGTCTGTGCTTAAAAGAGGCCGAACCATAGCAGTCGGAAAGGAAGGGGAAATCAACTTCCTCGACAGGTACCCCAAGCTTGAAAGCTAAGTAATGCTAAAATTTGGGTTGTACCCTTTCGATTTGGTCCTTGTACACTGTATAGTGAGGGGACCATACAACCGATTCATATTCTAATATGGGGCGAACAAGACACTTGTTCAGCGATACAATGGCCTGTGCATTGGTAAAGTTGCGCTTATTACGCTTCAAAAACCCCAGCACTCCCAGTGCCTTACCAGTTATCAAATCAATATGACTACCAAATGTTAGATTTTTGAAAAATAGAATACGCACACTATCTACCTTGGCCAATGGAAACCCACCAATAGAATAAGTAAATCCAAGTGTGTGTTTGAGAGCGAGTGGCATAAATAACTGAACATTTGGTGGAATTAACGATTGATTTTGACGAGATGCGGGGCGGCACGTGGTGCGCAAACCTAATACATCTACCAAATTGAAAAATGCGGTAGCGGGATAACAAGAGACTAGAGCACTGTTTATATTTAACTTGATTTAATGATGCCGGGCGGGGTTATGCAAATACAATGATTTATGTAAAAGAATAAAGTTGGGCTACACACGCGGTTGAGAAGATGACGAACAACTCTTGACTCCTACTTAATTTGTACTCGACTGGCGGCGCAGCACGCGGTGTCAGAGGGGAGGGGTACCCCCAGGGGTACCTCCAGCGTGCGGAGAAAAATAGATGTCGATGTGGCCACATGTAAAAAAGTGTTTTGCTTTGTTAAAAATTATATATGAATAAGAGTTTTCTATTTGAATGAAGTTTTCTTACACTAGCTGATTTATTTATTTATTTTGTTACTCTTTGTTTTACAATTCATTGTCCGCTCAAGTAGGTGGGCGGAATTTGAGTTAGCTATCGCAAACAAAGATTAAGAAAAATCTGTTGGCACCATACCGAGAGAATATCAAGATTTTGTTGAAGCACCTCGCAGTCCTCAACCGATTTGATTACCTGAAATAGCTTCAAATCATCAGCGAAAATAAGGTAGTTTACAGCAAAAAAAATATCCCCTTCACTATTTATTAGTAAAAGAAAGAGGACCCAAATGGGACCCTTGTGGACTGCCAGAAGTTGATTCAAATTTAGAGGAAATTATTAACTCCTCAATCTAACAATCATAACCCTGTTTTGAAAATAACTACTAATCTGCTTGAGAAAACTACAGGAAATCCCATTGTAGCTTTGAACTGCTAGCAGGTCACTATGACAGTCCTTGTCAAAGGCTTTCACAAAGTCACTCGAAACGACATCAGCCTGTCAGCCATCTTCTAATGCTCCCACGAGAAATTCCTGAAGTGACAGCAAATTATTAGAGGTAGATCGTCCTTTCAGAAAGCCATGTTGGTAAGGAGAGAAGTATGAAGGAAAAAGAGGGGTAATTTGAGCAACATCAAATTTAAGACCAGATTTGTAAATAGGAGTAACAAAGGAGTACTTCCAAGGAATAGGGAACACACCATAATGAATAACGTTACAAGGTCTTGAGCACAATTCTTATGTATCACTGGCGGCACACCAAATAACAAATATGCCGTTTGTGACAGTGTAGTGTTTGAGAATATTGTTAAAATAATAACCTGAAGCCTATCAACAGTTAAAATCAATATAAACAGTTGAACCTAATTTTACCAAAAGCATGTTAAAGCTGTTTCCTGTTTAGTTTTTAAAAAATAGCAAGTATTATTATAAGTCGGTGCTTTAATAATATTCTCTGTTTTTAAATCTAATTTTTGCAAGCTCATTTTAGCTAGCACTTGGGACAAGGCAGGCTAGGTGGGCGCTGTAGGTTTTGGTTTTTCATAATTGTTTGATCCTAGGAAGTCGTTATTGCGCTGACACCCACGTTGTCTCTGTTAACCAATTACACTCGCATACCACTGGCAACATTACCAGTGGTATTCATTCAGCAGTTAGGGAACCGCTGTGTTGTTGAAGACTGTGTTGTATTCTAGGAACTTGCGCATATGACTAAACTGTTCATTTGATTTCCATAAAACTTGGCTACTGTCGATAAATATATAATAAAGGAGTGTTTATAAACGATTTCATTGAATTCGCACACTAGTTCGCCTGAATTTCAATTTTCACTTCAAATGTGAAAAACCGTCCATTCTGTGAAATTACTACACGTCTAGATGTAATAATTAACATCTAAACTTAACGTCTAAAAGAAATGATTAATTAATTAATAGTAATGAGGTTTCTAAACCTTGCATTCAACCAAGACAATGTTTAATGTATTAGGCATCTTCCAATGTAGTTGCGTGAACAGTTTTTTGTGAATACGTTGTGGGATTGTTGAAATTATTCGGTTTCTTCTACAACAATTAACCCACGCTATAGCAGAAAACGTAGAATTGGCAGAGTCACATTGGTTGGGTTCCTAATGCAATAAAGAACGACTGGGCCGTGCAGTCCTTAAAATCATGCAAATAAGTCACACCGAGGTCGGTGGTCCCATGAAAATATTATGCATTTCTAATCACGTCTGCGTTATAACGCGGAAGTGTTGATAGAATAAGTAGATAGGTAGGCCGCACCAAGGTGGATCCAATACAACGAATTCGACACCTACAAAATCGATGAATGATCCTCCTGTTGCATTGATATTCCACAGTAGATTGTCAAGTTTCATGGATGAGGAACACAAATGCTAATCTTCCCGTATAAAATTCACCTGATTTGAATTCTAAACGCTGCAAACAGTTTTACAATGAGTAAATTATAATTTATTAAGTAATACAACATTTATGGCTTGCACATATATGTTCAGCTGAGTCTGCACTTTTGAGGCAAATTTCCCCATCGTTTCATCACGAAAAGTAATTTTGTGTGATGACAAAGTACTAAGGCCCGCTCGTCCTTCATATCAACTTAGTCACAATCGTATCATTATTACCTGCTGCACATGCGCAAACCTCAAATTCTTGTTACTAGCAAATTTTCCTCAGATTTCGATGAACTTTTCAGAAATATAAAGGTTTCTTGGCTGAAGATAGTCTCTAAAGACTTTCATCACTTCCGACTGACTGGTAGATTTTACTTTTCATCTAGTTTTAGTTCATTTTTTATACATCAAGAAGTAATCTACTACGCATAAATTTTACCCTTAATCTTAATTTACTATTTCTCCTTACCAACGGAACCTACTATGACATCTTTTAACAATGTTAAAAACTTTTAAATGATATATACATTTATATTTCGGATACGAGGAAGCTAAGTACCACACCCAACTCGGCAGACGATTTTATTTATACATGTATATATTGACCTTTTGCCGTCTATTTGACTTTAACAAAACCCCTATAGTCCGCGTGCCAGACCAGGTGTAATTTTACGGACCGGACGAAACTTATACCACATCATTCTGTGACCATTTAAAGCGAGAGATCCATGATGGCCATTTCTGAGCGGTCGCTTCTAAAAAATGGCGGCCAGCCACTATTCTGCCATTCTTGCAAATGGCTGGTCCGATTTCAATTTTTTAAATTTGTACGTAGTTTCATGGCCAACATTTTTAGTCGTCATGACAAAAACCGACAAATTAATATTTCTCTATAAAAAAGTAAAAAAAAGGAAAATTAACATTTTCAAGATTTTTGGGGCTAATGGATTATACAAATTTTTGTTTTAGTAGATAATACAAATTTCCTCTTTTTGGGGGTCTGGATCAAAGATCACTAGATTTAATTCCCAAATCTCTTTGCAGCTGAATGACTGCAATGTATTGATGAAAAACTATAGTTTTTGCGGTCTAACTTATAAAGTGTAGTTTAAACAATAAAACTGCGATCCTCATCCGGGCTCTACCTTCCTACTCTGACCTACCGACAAACACTCAGCACGTACTCCTGACTATTCGACTAAAGTATTATAAGGATCTGCAGAGCCCGGGCGAGCATCCATTCGTCATGCTCACTTTTGCCTAATTCTTCTCCCCAAACTAACAACTTACCTACACCCTACTTCTTGGAGCGTAAGGTAATATTGCTTCACCGAACTTATGCATTTTGGTATTACTTAACCGATCTTGAAGTATTTACCCGTCCCAGTCTATGGTGAATAGTTTGATCGATTAGTTAGATTAGTTAGATCGATCGGGTTTTTAAGAACTATCTCCTCAACTATGATTTGGGGGTTGACCACTAAGAGTTCAGAGGAGTTCGCCTCAACAACTACCTAAGATCGTTAAGATCGCTGAAAGTTCGGGTGTATCCACCCTAATAATTACCAAAAATCTATAAGATCACTAAGGGCCGTTTTATAAATTACCTTCATTAACTGCAGGATAGCTATACTAAGTTTAGCGCTATACCCTAGATGAAGAATGTGAGTCGTTTATCAATGCCAAATTACCTAGCGGATAAAATTATCTCTCAGATAATACTGCCTGTCATATATACCTATATGAAAAAGCGTTAAACTCTAGGATTCGTTTCAGAATGTCTCAAAACGGATTTCAATGAAGGAATTTTTCAAAAATTTTTATTTTAAAAATTTCCGAGCTATTGCAATAGCTTCATTTTCTACGAAAATTCGCTAAAAGTGGCGAAAGGGTTTCCTGCTATGAAAACTAAGGGTTACACTTCCCCAGCAACGCATTGGTTGTACGTGGAAAACAATATAAAACGCGTCGGGCAGCGCTAAATTTTCAAGCAAGAAAACCAGAGGAAAAACATAATACATGTTAACAAAAAAAAAAAAAAAAAAAAAAAAAAAAAAAATCAAAACGGGTTTGACGTTATTTTCAAAATAGTCTCCATCATATAATCAATTTCCTTAATTTATGGCACCAGGCTGATACTTCACGAGTGACTTCAAGATCACCTCACCTCTTCAATTTCCAGGTTAAGATATTCAGTATTTAGAAAGTCAGTGCAAACATTAAATTCATAACACTCGTTTTATCGATGTTGAAATCATGCGTATTTCAGTAAAATCTGCTTATGAACTTGATTGACAATTGATTTAATAATGCAATATGTTCGTACAACTGTAGACTTGTGGAAATAGCTACGCTGTAGACTGTAGACTTGTCTTTGTAGACATCATCGTATGTAGACCTCATGTCGTTGAACTGATATTACTGAAAGACCTACCTAGTCTTACCTCAACATCACCCTTTGTGAAATATAGGAATATCCAATCTTCATTCCAAACTCTATCAATGCTGAGTGAACGTTTTCAAAAAGTTGCTACATCTCTTGTCGGCGAATCTTTTGAATAGCCGCCGAAAGTGCAATAATCTGACTCGCAGGAGCACGGCGAGTGATGTGAAGACCCATCAATCGCCCAGTTGTCACGGAGCCTTACCGCCTTCGCCTATACAAAACGAACGCCCCAGTTCTTCATTGAATAAGATCACCTCAGTAGGTACAGGTATTTTTATACTTATCTATGTAACGGACGTTATTTACATATTTCGGTAGCATGACGGGGGCATAACTCTCGACGGCTTTTGACGCAGCAAATAGATGGTTAGGGGGAGTTACGTAGAAAAAAACTGCAAGATCACTGGACAGCCTGTGCTTTCCCCTATATAACTAGTCAAATTGTATAATCCTCTGACTGCTGACATCCTGGTTTCTCACGGTGGATTTGCATTGGTAGATATCAATGATCAGGAAATCATAACCCATATTGCTGGAAAGTTTACAAAAACACGTTCTGTATCTAAGAAAAGACCCAGTCATGCAGCATGATCGTATGAGCTACTTTTCTCCAATTATCGTAATTTATGTTGAATTGTTTTAAAATTTGAGTTCATTGAGTGCAAAGTAGTATCAACTATTAATTTTATGGTTTAAAAAAATTGTTTTGAATAATAGTCTGCTATTCACACAAGGATTGATTTCGAACGTTTTTTTGCAGTTTCAACGGTTTTTTTTGACCACATAAAAAAAATTCAAGTACATTTTTCAGCATAATTTTTTCCATAGTTTTCTGTAATGTTCTACTTCATAGTTGATAAACTTTTTTGAGCAATATTTTGCTGAAAATAAATAATTTTTAGGTATATATTATATTCCATTTTATATTATAATAAATGTAATATAAAAATAATTTTTAGCCGTTTTTACTGATTTTTAGCACATATTTAGGAATTTAATCTATTTCATGCTCTCAAAAACTGCCTTGATTTTGGCGAAAGAACTGATTTAAAAAAAATTCAATCCTAATGAGTGACATGTATATACCTATTAAAATGCGTCGAAATCTAGAAATCGTGCCTCAAATTGGATTTTCATGAAGAAAATCTTAGAAAATTGTTTTTAATATTTTTAAAACCATTGCAATATCTTAATTTTCCACGAAACATCACCAAAAACAAAAATTTAACCCTTCCCCAAAGATTTGTTAGTCAACGTTTCAAGAAAATAAAGATTGAATATATATATATATATATATATATATATATATATATATATATATATATATATATATATATATATAATAGCTTTTTTTTTTTTTTAATAGAAACTCCCATTTCGGCTCAAAAACTACTCATTGGGCGACGATGCGAGCGTAAAGACCATTACTTCTATCCACCGCAATTCGCCTAACTGTTGATATTTTTCAAATTACCGAAATTAAAATACTTTGAAAATGTAGTTTAATATAATAATTCCGTTCAATTGCAGTTTAATAGAATAATTCTGCGGCATAGAAATTTCGTAATGTCCCCACGCTATTTTTGAGCTTTACTCTATCTATATTTTCACCAGGATTCTGCGCAAAAGTGATATCAATTACAGTAATAATACCTTTGTTTTACTTTTCACTTCTTCAGCGTCCCAAAAAAGCCAGGGGATATATATAATAGGAATTTTTCGCTCCTCTACCAATACATACCTCCTGAGTCTGGTCTCTCATTTGATGTATCATCCATTACAAGAGAGGGGAAAAAACTGGAACACCCGTGAAATTGATTTTTTAAAAAAATTTAATTTATCTTTAAATTAAACAACGGATTAATCATATAGGAAAATCACCGAAGTGAGCCAGGACAACAAAGAAAAAGAGTTGAAAATTGATTTGTTCACGTTTGAAGATATTTAGTATTTGAAAATGATTAAACAGCAGCCTACACAAGTGTCTCTGCATGAGTGTGGACGGATAGTTTCTTCCTTTCCAATTCTCGGGACTGCTATTTCCAAGGCTAGGGGGAGCCAACCTCCTATCACCTCTGGGTGTAGCAGGCAAATTGTTTCTCACCTTGAAAGAGAAAACTATACCACTCCACCACATCCATTATTATAATAACATTGATTACGACTAATACCGATTTCTTTCCCACCCAACATAATGAGTGTAACATGCAGCATGATCGTATTAGCGAATTTTAGTAAATTAACGTACTATAGTATGTTATGTACATTGTTTTGAAAATAAAGGACTTTGAGAGAAAAGAAATTGTTAACAACCATAAAAACTCGTTCTAAATAATATTCTGCGATTCAAAAAGAAATTTTGGATTTTAAACTTTTTGCAGTTTTTATCGATTATTTAGCACGTTTTAATGAAATTTAGGTAAATACATTTTTCGGCATAATTTTGTACATAAATTTTTTAATGCTTTATTTTATAGTTAATAAAGTGTATATGAGCAATATTTTCCTGAAACTATAAATTTAATGATTTTTATCCGTTTTTTGCTATTTTTAGTGATTTTTTCAGCACTTTTTTGAAATTTGACCAATTCAATGTGCTCACAAATGCTGGCCAACAAACTCGTCCTTTCGTTTGGCAAGCTTGATTTTTCGGCCCAAGAACGGAATTTTCATCTCAATCCTAAGGATAGTTATAGTCTGGAAGGACACACACGCACACGCACACACACACACACACACGCATATATATGTATATATATGAGGCTGAAGGATTGAGATAAAACAAAATGGTTCAACATTCATCTCGATTACAAAGCTTTTCTATTTTTGATTGTGAGGAAAATTAAGTTTTAATGCATCCATAGCAATATAGGAATCACATAATTTCCAATTGCCCTTTCCTAGAGAGTAAAAAATGACTGAAGTAAATCTTCAATGAAAATGGTGTTTGTTTTAATAGACCCAAAATCTTGAAAAAATACGGCAATAAAGCTAAACATTCTGTACTTGATGTTTAATGACAGAATGCTCCAAACAAGATTCGTTATAATAGTGAAATGAGAGCGTAAAAATAGTTTTTACAGCGTTTAAAATAGACTTTACAGCTGTGCAACTATTGAAGAGGAGGTTCTCGAGCTTGTATGATTATTATTTACTCACGAGTTCAAGTTATTTAAGCATCGTTGTCAGAATAAATAGGTATCCTAAACGTATACGCTACAGGGGTTATATTAGCCAATTTTCTGGTTCATTTCCTACCTATACAATAACTCAGTAGGCATGTAATGTTAGAACTAAGGCTATAAATTTCAAGTTTCACAATTTCCATACAGAACGTGTTAGATACCTGCATTTCCTCTAATGGGTTTTTCGCAATGTTTCAGGTACGTGATGCTCGCACGATCCCTTTTAACTACGTAAGTGACTTAGCAAGGTTAGTTATGGTTGTTGCATGCTCGTTGTCAGGTTATATGCGAGGTTATGCCTCGGAGGGCAGGAAAAGGTCGATCGGAACCCCGACCTCAGCTCGATAGGTACACGTACGTGATCATTCTTCACTTAGTAGCTTCGAAGCTACAAAAGAGACTAGTACGTCGAGTTGTACCGGGTTAGGACAAGGCGATAGGGCAGGGACGAACGGAGATAACGGAGTACGTGACCAAACGTCGAATACCGCCAGATACCTTGGCCTGATGAGGTATCGGACGTCGATAAGCGAAACGTCCCTGGATCTTAAAGCGCTCAGGACCTGTTGTTTAGCACGAGCCTTGAATGCTGTGGTGCTAACTAACCAAAATAAGAGGAAAAGGCTTTCCCCTGAACTTCTGGAAGCCATAATACTCCCAATATGAGGACGTGGTGATTGTATGGTTGTTTGTCATCTAACAATTCTTAGTTTGTTAACCGATTAGCATGAATCATGTGTTTTACTCTCCTCACCGTTGCACAATTAAACGGAGAATCCTCTTCGTAAATAGATAGGTGCATATTGGAGACATTGTCTCTGAGGTGTAGGCAGAAAACCTTCACTGACAAGAAGACCTTACGATGAGGTCACCGCAGATTTTAGCCAAATTGTTTCTGTAGAATCGACTACCCAAAATATTGACCCTGTTGGCGATCTTTTGTCAGAATGGGCCTCTGGGCTTCCGGTATTTGCTAATATGTTCCCAATTTATGGCTAAATTCAGGTTAAACTGATTTTTATTCGGCAAAAAACGTGTTTTGAGAGAACCGGGAGACTTTTTTTCGTAATCTACCTGGAATATGTTACTATTGAAAAGAATCGAATTCGGCTGTCAACGGAAAGTTCCTATACCGGCTGTCTACCTATGGATGTACGAAAATCACGGGGTCAATTCTAGAGCTCATTTCTGATCGAAAGTTCCTCTTAGAGATTTTTTAACGCATTGTTTTCGAGTTATTCATTTTTAAAAATTTTTGAGTGTTATATATTATAATGCGCGCGTTTACGAGACGCCATAATGTATTATCAAACTAAAACGGCCATAAATCCCCTTAGAATTACTGTAAGCTCAGAAATAATAACACCGTTGGTAACACTTGCAGACCTTCCAGCTCCGTATTAACAGATTTTTACACCACACGAATTTTTTTTTTTTTTTTTTACTTTTTTGTTGTTCAATTTTATGTGTTCTTAAGGGTAAAACTAGTTACCTAGTTAAAGTGTATAACCTAGTTATAACCGAGTTTGGGAGATTTGCGAGTGTTACTATCCGATTCAGTGTGGCAAAATGCGTAGAAATCTGCCACTAACTCGTACTTTCCTAGAGGGTAATTTTTAGCCTCTTTTTACGTATTAAGTCGGCTCAAAACATATTTGTTTGGCATCATGTAGATAGGAAATTCAACGCTCTTTTCAATGGTGTTCTTATTTTTGAGTTTACGATGATTCTAAGGGGAGTTGCGGTCATTTAAATGTGGTAAGGTTCAAAACAAGAAAACAATCTTGAAAAGTGAATAGCTTTGAAAACAAAGCGTTTAACAAAAATCTCTTTGAGAAACTTCTGATCAGAAATGAGCACTAGATTCGACCCCTTGAGTTTTGCCAATTCTTAGTGAAGAAGCCCTATATAAAATTACTTTAATTATGAACTTAATCATCATATTTGTATTTCGGGAGGTAGAACCTAATGAAAAAATTTGATTGAAATCGACGATGGGCTCACCGTAAGTCTCTTTGTGACTCATTATAATTTAAAACTGTCGTCATAATTGAAATGCCCTTGGAATAATGACTGTCGAACTTGTATTCTGGAATTCAATGGTATTTTACCGGACAAACATTGTAACGACATTGTACGAGGTGAATCCTTGTCGAGGAACGCGGTCATTCCATCCGAGGTAGCGACGTGGCGCAACGCGAAGGAAGACCAGAGCCGTCATCCTAAATCACCCGCGTAACTCCGAATTGATGATCTATCGAACAATAGACGCTTCTGCTGATGGATATTTCGCCCTTGGTTTCAAAATAGCATTAAGGTCATTGTTTTAAGACAGGTGCCTCTTCGCCGTCTCTTCTGGGCTTCGGTCGGTCCACATTTTGATACAATGAGTTTTGACGGGAAAATAGATTATCATTCAGCGAATCACCTGATGAGCGTTACCCATGAGTGCTAAAAAGGTATTTTAACTATTTTTAATTGCAGAAGATTCAGTCCTAAGAAGTTTGGCATCAACTGCACACTCCTACGATGAGTTAGAATTTTTGTAAAAAATGAAGCTATTGCCATGACTCGGAAAATTTTAAAATCAAAATTTTTGAAAAACTTTCCTAATTGAAATTTGTTTTGAGCCATTCTGAAACGATCCCTGAAGTTTGCGCTTTTTCATGTATATATATATATATATATATATATATATATATATATATATATATATATATATATACATACAGGGTGATTCCCTCGCAGATGCAAAAAAAATTTGGGTGAAACTACATCAAAAATGGAGTAAAATGCCGCCAACTGCATATTTTTATCTCAATCCGTTCTCAAGATATGATTTTTTAAAGGTTTTTTCAGGAAAACCGTGTTTTTTTCCTTTTAAACTCAAATTTCTCCACTTTACTTCATTCAAATTTAACTTTTGACCACATTTTCGGAATCAACATTAAATTTACTATAAGAATTATGTACTGAAGTTCTTAAAAAGTACCATCCAAAGGCCCTCACATCTGCTCAAACATTGACGATTTTTTAAAAAGAATAGTTTGAAAATCTTTAAAACTTTACTTCTCTTCCAAAACGAATCCTGGAAACCGGCAAATCTCACGAAAACTGCTTCGTCTAATACTCTTTCCAACGGTATAATCAAGTTTTCTTTTATTTTGTTATTTAGTGGAGAAAAGTATGTTTTAATGTTAAAAAATGTGGGGTTTTCAATGAAATTGTTGGTTTTCTCGAAAGATGACCCTCCATGAACCTACGAGTATGGGGTCGGTTTCTATGTATTGTTTCACGCTGTATCGAATGGTAACATTTGTAGATCTCTCCAACTCCGTTATAACCGAGTTTTACACTTAAAATCGCAAATGTACAGTTTGTTTGTTACGATTAAATGTATGTGTGTTATGGGGTAAAACTAGTTAATTAAAGTGTAAAACTCGATTATATCGTAGTTGAGAGATCTGCAAGAGTTTCCATTCGATCCAGCGTGAAAAAATACATAGGAACCGACCCCATACTCGTTGGTTCATGGAGGGTCATCTTTCGAGAAAACCAACAATTTCATTGAAAAACCCACATTTTTTAACATTAAAACATTATTTTCTTCCCTAAATAACAAAATAAAAGTAAAATTGACAATACCGTTGGAAAGCATATTAGACGAAGCAGTTTTCAGGAGATTTGCCAGTTTCCAGGATTCTTTTTAGAAGAGTAGTAAAGTTTTAAAGATTTTCAGAAATACTATTTTTTCAAAATCGTCAATGTTTGAGCTGATGTGAGGGTCTTCGGATGGTACTTTTCAAGAATCCAAGTTCACTATTCTTATAGGAAATTTAATGCTGATACCGAAAATGTGGTTGAAAGTTAAAATTAAGTGAGAAAAAGTGGAGAAATCCGAGTTTAAAATGAAAAAACCACGGTATTCCTGAAAAAACCTTTAAAAAATCATATCTCGAGTACGGATTGAGATAAAAACATGCGGTTGGCGGCATTTTACTCCATTTTTGATGTAGTTTCACCCAATTTTTTTTTTGCATCTGCGAGGGAATCACCCTGTATATATATTTCTATATATATATATATATATATATATATATATAGATATATGCGTGGTGTGTATGTGTCATTCCAGACGATAACTCTCCTTAGGATTGAGATAAAAATTCTGTTTTTGCGCAAAACAGAAAAATCAAAATTTTTGAAAACTTTCTTCATTGAAATCTGTTTTGAGCCATTCTGAAACGATCCCTGAAGTTTGCGCTTTTTCATGCATGTATATACATATATATGCGTGATGTGTATGTGTCATTCCAGACGATGATAACTCTCCTTAGGATTGAGATAAAAATTCTGTTTTTGCGCCAAGAAATCAAGCTTTCCAAACGAGAGGCCGAGTTCCTTGGCCAACCATTTTTGAGCACATTAAATTGGTCAAATTTCGGAAAAATACTGCTGTATAGCGCACATTCGTCAAGGTCATTCAGAGTCTAAAATTGTATGATTGATTGTTCCACCATCTATTAAACTCCTTTCTTTCCCTCCTCTTTAAACTAGTATTATCAATTTCCTTCATGAACTCATACTGATACAATTTATTTGATCACTTCCCATAGTATTACAACCCAAAAGAGTTGTATTAATTCCTTAATATCTTTGACTATTTGTATTTTCCGTATCAATGTGTCAAAGTTATTATTAGGCCTCAAATGTTTTCGGATCTTACAAATACGAGAATCCTTCATATTATGCTCAAAATAATAGCTTCGTTAGGAAAAATAGGAAAATAAAATAACTCTTGGTGTGGTGGTACCAACTTAGAAAGCCTGGTATTTCCAAAAGGTCACCGGAGGTTCCAATTATAGGTAGTTGGAAGCCGAAAGGCAACAGCCGCGACCCTGGGATTGGCAGGTGGATTGACCAACACAAGCACCGTAAGGCTGGCCAAACCGAAGGGAGAGTGTGGGTGAGGTTTCCTGAGGTTATAGTTCACCATTCAGCGGACCTCTCTCGCGTGTAGACGGGAGTCAGTGGTTTTTTTTCGCGTCACACGAAATAAGCCGGGCGCCCATATTAGGTGGCGATAGAGGATAATTGCGGAGGCTCGTGAAACTAATTTGGGAATTGTTACTCCAGAGGAGAAAACGATATTTGATTTTGCGTTCGAAAGTTTCAAAAAGGATGCTGATTGGTTTAGGAAGGACGCTTGGTGGTTGAAAAGCAATTTTATCACACGTGAGTCCGTAGGAATTCAGATTTCACAACGAATGTACGCATTTACCTGTGTGCCGTTTGAATAGTCAACTAATTTTTTTTCATAGGTTAACAATTTTGGGGAACCTCGCGCTGATTTCTCAATCTTTTACATCTTTTGAAATAGACAGTCAGTATCCATTCTTATCATAACACGCACGCGATTCTTTCATCTCTCACGAACTTCATATATATATATATATTTTCGTTTACTCATATCCACTAACCAACGAGATTCATCAACTCATTTCGATCAACTATAAAGAGCAGAATCTAAGAGCTGAAATAAAAAATAGCTGAGATCTCGAAAACTTTCAAAATAACAGTATTTTTTTGTGGTGATATATATATGTAGTATGCCTAGTAATTCCATCCAATATTATTGCGTTGTTCAATGTATTCATTACCAACATCTCTATCTCTACTACTTATGAGAATGAAACTCTATCTGTTTGTTTGTTTGTCCATGCTATACACAGCCAAATGGCTGAGTGGGAGAGTCTACGAGTGGGGGGATCTTCACGAATTTCTCCGAAAGGGGGCATAAGCGATTTTTAAATTTTCTACTCCCACCCGAACCGTTGGCTGGAGGGCGGGAGGGGGTGGGAGCCTCTTTTAATGCGCCGTTTTCAACGTTTCATGGTCCCACATAGAAAACGCACCAAATTATAACACAGCACTTTATTATTTTTGTTTTCCCCTTTTTATAAGATTTATTTTTATTTATTGTTTTGCCATAGGTACCCTTGGGATTGTCAATGGGAAGGGACTGTAAGCAATTTTCAAATTTTCTACCCCCTTCCGAACCTTGGGCTGTAGGTCTCGATGGTATGGGGACTATATACCATTGCATCTATACATCCCACACCGAGCGAGCAGATAAATGACCTATCTTTATTAAACCTAATAAACTTTTCGTGGTCCCACACAGAAAACGCAGCAAATTATTACACAGCAATTTATTATTTTCGTGTTACCCCTTTTATAAGATTCATTTATTTTTATCATTATTATTTTTTTCCATTTCCTTGGGATTGTCTATAGAAAGGGATTGTAAGCAATTTTTATATTTTCCACCACCACCCGCACCATGGGCTGTAGGTCTCGATCATATGGGGACTATATCCAGTCGCATCTATACATCCCACACCGAGCGAGCGAGAAAACCCACCCCTAGCGAGCGAAGCGAGAAACATCCCCTACATTTTCAAATCACCCTTAGTGATCCACCGTTTCCAATCATTCTACTTGTCCCACTCAAAAGTAAAGAATATCGGATCTATATAGCTATACCGAGCGAGCGAAGCGAGCAAGAAAACTAGGCTAGTAAAATATAGTCATCAGGTCTTCACCAATATTTCAAAGGTATACGAATTTAGGGAAACTTTTGTGTAGTTCATGCATCTGTTCGCTATGCAGATATATGAAAATTATTATTTTCTGTAGCATCCCGTTGACACGATTGTTAGTATGCAAAAACATTCTCGAGTTCTCTTCGTGACTGGCACGTTCCGTGTTTAATTCTGTTTATGGAAAGCACGACGTTTTTCAAGAAAGTGTAACAGGATCAGCTGAGTGTAAAGATAAGATCATGAGCCCCGTGAAAGCAACTAACATTATATCCCTTCCAAGATCAGCCTCTCGTCATCATTACTTACCTCAGGACTGTTTATAGTTGAATAGTTACCTTCTATAATAATATTTGTATTTTAGGATTTTAGGATTTAGGGAATTTAGGATTTAATATGTAGGTTAGAAGTTTGTATCAAAATTTGCGTATATTTGCAGATGAGGAAATAGCTATCCCTCTATTATTGGCAGGTTTCCTGGTCTGACTGAACCACAAAAGATTTGCATATCAAGGAGTTCTAACATGTCGTCCGCTCAACCAATCCAGACAAAAAATGTCCTTCGCGGTTATGAAGATTGTATCAGGGACTCCTACACTTTACGACTAAGTAAAATAAAATTATTCTACTCGTCGCAGTCGTCTCTGACGACCCTATTAAGTTTGAGACTGTTATATACACCTAACTACAAAATATTAGGATATGTATGTTTCACATAAGTAGTCATGTACTGTTGTATGTAACCATAAGTTTCCAGTTTGAGTACAGATCCATATTTTAGGGAAGTTCCAGAAAATGATCTTCAGAACAATTATTGCCTAACTTCCTCTTAGTCCTTCAAGGATTTAGACAAAAGATAAACTGCCATTCAGGTGACATATTCGTAAAATGTTTCTACTGGTACAGGCCACGCTCATAATCCGAAATATAGAGCGCACTATCGCCGAAAGGCGGCGTAACGCGGTACTTCTCTACCTATCCGGACCACCACCCTTCCCCCAGCCAAGTCTCCATTGGTGAATGTGAACCGCATTTCCCCGCGCATTAAGGTGGAGGCGGGTGACTAAGGCACAGTTTTTGTATATTTTCTACAGTAGCTTTTGATAGAAAAGTCCTAACTTGACGTGTTTTTTGTCCTCCCTTGAACCTAAGAATGTGGCCATTCGGTCCCAATCTTAAAATTGACATTACCCCTCCCCACACTGCCTCATTGAGGCTCCAAATTGTACTACTCCCACCCTATCAAGTGGATGTGTACGGTACAGCTCGTGTTTTACTATCTAAACTCCTTGTTTTTGAATTAAGTTTTATTCTCATACTCGCAGCTTCACCTGTGTACACCCAATCTATTAGGTATTTCTACGTTAAATGTAATTGATGTACAAAGTATTTTAGATTTTCTTTTTCCGATCAATAGCAAGAATCCACTTCCGCCTTCGATCTATTTCATAGGACTTCAGTGCCCCAACCTACGTAATTAGGTTCGTTGGTTAATTAGATCGACCATTTCCGCAACGACTTCAAACCGCAAATATTTCTTAGCAAAATATTGTTCTCAAATAAAGGTTTTTTATAATTATAAGTAATGACATTCAATCCGTTCAGCCTAAAAACAATAGGAACCAATCATATTAAAATCCACCTGATACCTACACCAGGTTCAAATGTTTTACGTACCCAAAGCTTCTCGGCGAACTCAAATTTCCTTTGCATTGAATAGTACCCTGCAGTTTCATAGCATGAAGGAATATTATATAATAATTTCTGGAATACGTTAGTACAATGAAAGAACAGTGACAGAAGGAATCGTTCAGTAAGCCCCTTGCCACCAGCTTGTACCCAGGTACGTCCGTAGCTTACGTTAGTAGCCACCGCCAGCGCTAGAATCGATATGCACGAGGCACCTATAACATGTGGGACATGTGGGTCTCACATAACCATTTTTAAGGTATTAACGTGTCCAGCGATCTCTGAGTATACATAAACCAAGTTTTGTTGGTTGGATTGATCCTGCCTGGATCCTGCCTGGGCCAAATATTCGCCCAGCGTTTCTGCTTTCTCTTTCAATCTACAAGAAGAGTCAAACTCCCAAAGTCACAGGCTTCGCAAGCTGATTAGCTCATTTCCAACATCCAGTATGTAGAGAAAAGACTTATTTCTTCGTCCGGTTAGGGAATGAACCACTTTTTACTCCTCAAACCGACCCGTTTTGTTGATCAACATTTTATTCAGACCTGATCGTAAATTGTGAAGTTAGTATATGATTAGAGTGTAGTGTTGTAACACTTGATTTCTCTCAAGGGCACGAAAATTGGAACGTTTCCTGGTTTGAGCACCGGTTTTTCTGGTGGACTCATTAACATTAGCTGCAGGCTCGTCTGATGAGGATGGAAGAGGATCCTCGGATTATTACCTGACTAGGAAGCGATGCCGCGAGTTGATAAAACCCGGATAGTTCTGGATGCTTCTTCATGTCCAATGGTACCTTGAGCTTCGTAAATGACCGTAAGCAAAATAATTTCTGGCTGTAACGATGTGAGTGGGCCCGTTTGTATTTTAAAGTAAACTAAAATAATTACGGGGTTGTTTTTGGTGTATACATTATTTATTAATCATCCCTAAGTGATATAGGTATATCCTGCCCACGGTAGGAATGGCAAGGGCACTGTAGGTAACGTAATGTCAGCGCACGTGAATAACTTCGATAATTTCCATTAATTTCTATGAAACAATCGGGAATTATTTCGGGTTGTAGATGATACCATTAAACGACGTTGCACAGGGTTTAAATGGTAGCTACGTAACGCAATGCGTAATAATCTCTTTTTACGATTAGTTCCCATATTCGCTAGCAGATTTTTATAAAGTTGTTATAAAAAAGAGTGACTATGGTTCCTGATAACCAATACATCGCTTCGCTAAGTTTTCAGCAAATTAATCCACTGTTCATGTGCAAGCGTGAACTCTTTTCGATTTCTTAAATTCTCTACACTTCCATTCGATTCCACAAAACTATGGTAGTTAGTTGAGTACACACCTGTTGGTGGATCACTATGAACTCCCTACATTACATACCTACCTTGAAAAAATCTCTGATCTCACACTAATACTGCTCCTGTACAGCTTCATCAATACCCTCCAATGATCTAATCTGCTAAAAACTTGAGGAAACTAACGAGCCCATTAAAATCATCAATTAGAATATAAACTGAGTCGACCCGTATTCGAGTTTGGTTATGGTACTTCATACTAGCATCCATTCTGTACAAATCGATATCCTTTTCTAGTTGTTCTTAGTTGGCTTCGTACCTGCGTTCCTTATATTTATCACCTTGACTATTTGAACATCGCTGTTTTCCTCTTTGCAAAACGAGGAAGACGCTTACAGGCGCTCCCACCCACTTATTCAAATCCCCAGACTAGTTCCATTAAAATAGTCATTCGGGCATTCAAAACGAACAGCTCACTTCGACACGTTCATCAATCATCAACACCACGACAAATTAAATTGATTGATTCTGTTATTTATCATACCAGCAGCTACCGGCAACAAATCGCTAACTGTATACTATTTCATATTGTATGATAGCTTTTTCACAGTCTTCCTTGAGCAGAGTGCGGAGAGACTTCGGTAAAAGATAAGTTTGTTTCGTGATTATACAATTTTGAGTTATTTTCGAATTTGGCTACACGAATACCATAAATCAACTCGGTTGAGTCGAATCACCTCATTTGGTTCATCTTTTTATTTTCTTGGGGCCTGAATTTCCAAGTTGTGAGGTTCGTTGTATATACATTTTTTTCTCTCGAGGAAGTGAGTAACTACTTGAATGTTTTAACCTTCATCCTGGCGCCTATAATCTTTTTAAATCACAAGTGAGCGAATGTGAATCTACCGCCACCTCGTCTTTACGTACTCGTATTTTTTAGCCCATATCTTACCAAAACCCTGCGTAATCGGGTTATAAAAAGAATATACAAATATGGTAAAATGATAATAGAGATACATAATTCTGTCCCGTGTCACAGCAAAAAATTAATAGTAATATCGTATAGCAATATCGTAATTACTTCAAAACTATAGCTATCAAAAGGATTCAAAGTTGATAGAAAGTTGGTAACCTACTATTCGTCTCATTAGCTATATTCTTTATATTTGAAGAAAAATCACAATTTAAGCTATGCAATTCTTAGGCCGACCCCAAATAATTTTTTATGTAACGTCCCAAACTTTTTTTTGTAACGTCCGTGACGGGAAGCGCGAGTTTGTGGGCAAAGCGCCCCCGGCGAGGCGCGAAGCGCCGAGTATATATATATATATATATATATATATATATATATATATATATATATATATATATATATATATATATATATATATAAACTGCTATGCAATTCTTAGGCCGACCCCCAATAATTTTTTTTGTAACGTCCGTGACGAAATTAACGATGATTTTCACGTACAACCGAGTAGTTGAGTAGTTGCTATAGATTGTGTCACAATTTCAGTGTTTTTCACGTACAACCCAGCCGTTGTTAGGGGAATGAAACTTCCGCAGTTTTCATCGCACAAAAATCGTTCGCCACTCGTTGGAAAGCGCTTAATTTATGTGATAAATGTTCACATTTCAAGCTACCAATTTCCCTCTCCTTACGTACCTGGCTACATTCCAAAACTAAGTTGATTCAGGCTAAGAATTGCATAGCAAATTATCCTCGTTTTCTACGCAGTAGAAAAGAGAAAAGATCCGGCGAGGCGCGAAGCGCCGAGTATAGATTAGGGGGGTCCAGGGGGGCGAAGTATATATATATATATAGGGTGTACTTCCAGACGATAACTCCCTTAAAAAACAACCTTAAAAAATTCGTTCCAACGCAGAAAAATCCATCTTGGCAAAAGACAGTTCTAGTTCATTGGGGCTAAATTTCAGGCTCAAATTTACATTTAGTGGCCCAAAAAATGCTAAAAAATCGATTTTATGACAATTGGCATCATTTTTTTCAACTTCAATTTTTCACAATGTAATGTTTAGCACTGTGTCGATTGCTACCACTCCGAAATCTCTAAGATTCATAAATATGTGAGAAAAATCAAGTTTCACGTGATAAACGCTCATAATTGACCAAATTTTTGAGTTCGGTTGCGTATCCTAAAATTTTCTTTGCGATATCGTCACACGGGTGTCCCCTCAGTTTCATTCAGGACATGGTTTGCCTCAATGATCAGAATTTAAGTGCATAATTTACATTATCTACAACTTTTCTTTGAAAATTCGCTCTATTAGCCATCTTGCATGACTGAGTACTTTCTTCACTGAAATGGCTTTGTCCGCGACTTCATCACGAGTGACTTAGTTCGTTTTGCATCATAGCGTCTGCCCCAAAAAACCCAACAACAAAAGCTGCACAGGTACATTTATTGCCAACTTGTTTTGTATCTGGCCGGTAGATATTTTACATGATTTATCATCTGAAGTGAAAGGAAAGTACCTACTTACGTTGAAACACCTGCAATTTTCACATGAAAACACCTTCAGCCCGACGCATTTTAATGATCCTAAAGCTCATTTTACCGTCGCTTTTCTTTTGTAAGACAATCCTGACGCGTCTTTCTCTACAGCCCAGACGGCTTTTTAATGGCCGTTTCTAAAATGCACTTTTCGCCGGAGCGTCTACACGCAGAAATGACCCCACAGTTTTCACACTCTGATTATGTTTTCGCTCTTTCGGGCGGAGTTAACGCTGGCAGTCATAAACAATGCGCGCACGCTCTTTAGTATGTAGAGGCACCGTGCGTATGAACGCTAGACTGTGGTTTAGGACCCTATTGTCCAAGAAACTGGAACATGTTTTTTTCTTTTCTTCGTTTTTAAGCCTTTTTTACGTTCAATTGTATATGTAGTAAGCACCTACCGAGTCGTGAGGGTCGATAGCGTGAAACGCGATGGGACAGAGTAGGAAGCGCCAAGGACATGACTAACTCAAGAGAGGATATAATCTACACAGACTGTGGGGATCCTCTCTATAGATAGATAGTGATGATTCTTCTAAAGGTTTAGGAACGATTTGATTGCGAATAAATTTTGAAACTCGCATTAGAAGGAAGGGTTATTTTCAACGAACTCAATGAATTTCTATCGCAATTTGATTATTTTTAATGAAGTAATCGACAAAGAACTTCAAAAATCTCCACCTACCGTTCCATTATTCTCTCACCGTTACAATATAGGTATATCGTTTCAAAATATATTGGTTCTGGTCCCATGCTTCAGTTGTAGACGTTGATATAGACTCGGAAGCAAAAATAATAACAATAATAAAATAAAAAAATAATAATACCTAGAAGGAAAAAAAAAAAAAAAAAAAAAAAAAAAAAAAAAAAAAAAAAAAAAAAAACCATGAGCAGACAATGATCTTGAAATTTTCATAAACCACCAAAAACATTGTTTTAGACAACATTTGAATGAAGAGTAGTTTGGTGTATTAGGACATTCCATAGCAATGAATAGAAAGGTTTACTTATCTCGCTTTAGGTCCATCCGTTTCACAGGAAAATTTTACGTCAAGTCGATTGCCAGTTTAAACAGGCAATACGCAAGAAAGTAGTTCAGATCCTCTTCAAAACTGTGACGATCGAACCAGCTGATCTAATTTAAATGGATCTTCACTGTGGAAAAATCGAGTCAGCTAAAATCTTGGTTTAGTGGGTGAAAAATCAAGTGGAAGAATTAAATCCATATCCAAAAATCAATATCATGAAATCTTTCAAGAGGTTCATTTGGTGATTTTCGGTCGATTTTATTCCAAAAAATCGAATGAGAAAAGCGAAAACACAAAGTCTTTTCCTAAACTACTGTAATCGAATGAGATTATCAATATAATTGAAACTCCCTCGTCAAGAAATTAAAGTTTTATATTACTTCATTAATTTCCTTTACCTTATTAATAATCTTGGTACTATATATAGGGCTCGTTTAATAACGTGACAATGTTTTGATGTTTTTAATTTTTTGTGATTTCATAGTTATTGTACACAAGCTGGTTCACCCGTGCGTTGCACAGGTTGACTTGAATATACGTAAGCCCCCCCCCCCCCCCCCTCACCCATTACATTTTGGGACACACCAATGGATCTGATTTAAAAAAGTCCTTATTTAAAAGTACCTACTCAAAGTACTTACTTGTAAATTACCTATTCGGGCCAAACTACTGAGATCCAACCCCACTCCCTCTTCACAAACACCCCCCACATTTCAGATTGGAAGTATTCTTAATAGGTAACCCAAAAGAACTTTCAGACTAATCCAATTTCACTCTTCCGAACATCAGATCACCAGTTCGTTCGGTGATTACCAAATTATTCCATTTAACGACCCCTCCCTTTCTTCCTTACCACAAACACCTCCCTATGGTTGTGGCTAGAAAAGTTTTTAATAGCCTGTGATTGAGGTTAACGTAATCTAAACATATTCGCCCAATCAGATCCCCAGTTTGTTCAGTGATGTCAAAGATACCCTTCCCCAAACTCTCTCCCCCATATCCTATGGGTCGGAATTGAAAATTTCTTAGTAGGCTATAATTTTTCAGTGTTATCCAAACATGATACCCTCATTCCACCCCCACCCCTCCCTCAAAATACCCTTTATGGATCAGATTTAAAAATTTCAAGTAGTTTGTGATTCAAGTTAGAGTGTTCCAAACATATTAAGTCAATCAGGTCCTCAGTTTATTCAGTTATGTCCAATAGTCTTCATTTCAACTCCTCCCCCCACCTCACTCCTCTAAGAAAGCAGCTCCTTTGGGTCAGATTTGAAAAATTTCAAATAGCCTGCGATTTGAGTTAGTGTAATTCAAACATATCTCAGCAATCAGGTCCCCAGTTTATTCTGTGATGTTCAAGATACCCCCATTCCACCCCCTCCTCCCTAACACACTCCAAACATTCCATATGGGGCAGATTTGAAACGTTTCAAGTAGCCTGTGATTTGAGTTAGAATAATGCAAGCATATTCGCCCTATCAGATCCCCAGTTCGTTCAATGGTGTCCAAGATTTCACCCCCTTCCCTCTCCTAAAACACCCCCTCTGACCCAAATTTTAAAAACTTTAAATAGCCTATAATTCAAGTTGGACTGATACAGACATTTTCCCCCACTCATATTAGTTGTCCCTTGTAACCGTGAAAAGCGGACAAAGACGGACAGGCAGACAGACGGACAGAGAAAAATTGAGAAAACGGTACCAATCGTCTACAAATATCATGAAACGGAAATGGAACGCAAAATTTCATGATTCTGATCAATGTACAGACGATTTCGTTAATATAGATGGCGAAACTGCGACTAATAATAACCAGCATGCTCGCAAACACTGGAGACGAGCTGTTCATTGGTGAGCCTTGAGGTGGTTAATTTTGATTTCCCACAACGAATGTTATTATGTCAGATTATCACGTTATGCACAGTTGAGTTCATAAATCATAAAGATTATTTCAAGGTTTTGTTGTTTTAATAAATCTAGTTGTTTCATCCGCTGACTTTATCAAAATTTACATTGTGTGGGGTCCAAGTTGTCAACATTCAGCATCTGGATAAATTACTGGTAAACCTCAAGCTCACAGGTCTGTTGTAAGACTTAGTGAAAATGGGTTTGTTTTACTGCGTTATAGAGCTATGGACAGATTTCAATTACATGCAGAGTTCTCTCGATATTTTAAATGGTATCTATAAAGATTTAACAATCGAATAATTAGTCTCTGCATTTTCTTTTTCTCACCCATCATGATCGACGTGCAAATTGAAAATGTGCATTATTAGTAAGGTACTGACGCAGCTGCACTATTTAATTGCATTTAATTGTAGTGAAGACCACCAACTTAAAAAAATATTTGTGTTTGGGGCATCATTATTTGTTGGATATATTCGAACTGTCAGATTTTATTGTTTACTCAACGTGAATAAAGTAAGAAAAAAATTAGTTCTGGCCGAGGAAACATATTCATTTGACCGGATAATTCTTTGCAGCGTTTTAATTATGCAGCCAACCAGAACCAAGGGACCTTGACGGGAAGCAACGATTTCCCAGGTTTAAAACAGCGAGTTTACTCCTCGATTCTCCTCAGGCACTCTGGATTCCACGGTTTTGTTTGTTTGCCCAGGGTTGAAACGCCGAGTGGACAGCGGATTCCGCGGAAGTGATCTGTCAACCTTGATGCCGTTCGCTATGGGTGGAATCAAAAGAATCCTCACTTAGCGCCAGAACAAACCCGTTTGTTCGGAACAGCCAAGTCGGGGGACCCGCTGCGCATCTTCTGCTTGTCTCGGTCGCCTCTCATTTTTGCGTATCCGGGCGTTCTTTAAAAAAAAAGGGAAGTTGAGCTTCTTTATTCATGGCCTTGTCGATTTGAGACGATCCCAGGAAGGTTTCCTTGGCTCGTTTTGTTCCAGGTTCTTCTGGAGATGGAGTTAGAACGTCAAAGCGTGAGGCGTTTCTTCAGTGTCTCCCTTTAATATTCTTGATTCGCTGAATAACTCTACCGATATCATACAGTATGTCGCCATGATACCTTCTATGAATAAGATAAAATGAATGAGTCACGATGCTTCGTACAGTGATAGTAAACAAGAGTGTTTAGAAGGATCATTCTCATAGTAAATTGTGCACCTCAGTTTTTTTTACAACAAATACCACATTTATTGTTATTTTCTACCATACTTTTAAAAAACTACCTTTCAATAATAGATTTCGTAACTTTCTATGAGATTTTTGATTCAAGACAAACATTGTGGAGAATCAGTTTTTGTCGATTGGTCACCAAACAAAGCAAAACACACGGTAAACATTTTGAGGATATATATGTATAAAAAAAGAAGTTTTTTAATCATGTTAATGGTCAAAACTGGATTTATATTGAGTCCAAATGCACACTGTGGGGAACTTGATTGATCAAAGGTAAGTACGGGAAAATGCGTTTAGGATGCACTGATGGAAGGACACGAGACCCAATTCAACCGGAAAGCTTTAAATAAAAAGCAAAATGCAAGAACATGTTCTCAACGCCGCTGAAACTTCGGTTGAATCAGTAGCGAAATCTATGCCCGTTTTAATGATTACATTATTTCATAGTCATTGCATCAATAGATTTCATTATTTCATAAAGCGTAAAAGGTTCCTATTTCGAAGGGATCGTTCAAATTAATTTTTATTCCCAAGTTACATATTACAAAGATATTTATGAATATGAAAAACAAAATCTTCCGAAATTCGGGCTGTCGGCATTGAAGTTGCTGAGTGTGTAAATACTTGGTAACCCGTCAGTAGGTAAAGAGGGCAACTAACAAGCCAAGGACACTTTAATCAATTGATAGCGCGTCTCAATTTAGGTAACGCGGCAACTAATGCGTTTCGATTTGGGATTTGATTGCAAGCGTGCGGTTCGGAGGGGGCCCGTTGCCCCAATAGCTCGTCTAATGGTTCCCGAAGCTCATAGTGTGTAAATGACTGAATAATTGCTCAACTTCGTCAACACACCATTTAGCTGTACCGTAGTAACAGTTACTAATGGATTAGTTCGAATGCTGTAACTCACAGGGAGCGTGCGCGGTGGAACGAAAATCAGCGTTGCGCTCCCAAAATCCTACAGCTGACTTGTATACAGTTATGTTTTTAATAGCGTTTCACAAATTACATTGACGACGTATAAGTCCCTACCTACATACTTGATTATAATATCTTAGGTATTTATTAAACGGAATTATAAATCATTATATATACAACGCTTATCTACGTATTACTAGGATGTCGCAGCTATACTTACGTCGATAGGTCGATTGGGTCTTGTGTCGTATTGTGTGTGTAGATTAGTTGGGTGCATATGGCAGGTGTGTGCAGACCCTCCAAACATTGAGGCAAGTTGACTTTATAACTCCAAATTCACCGAGGCGCTGAAATAGCCCACAAAATAACTACGAATAACTACCGACTTGGTTCAATACGTAAATATCACTAATGCTGATTTTAAACCGCATTTTGTACTGCAGACTGATATCATAACAAATTCGCGGCAAATTCCCGCCCCCCCTTTTGAAAGCAATGTAGGAAATGAAGAGATCATGTTAGGAAATTATATAGTTTTTACGTATTAAGCAATTGAATAACCATGGAAATTATCATACAACAGCTTATTAATTCGTAGTGGAATATTTCTTCAAAGCAGAGCACTGAGTTGCTGTCAATGATTAGCTTGCATACTTGCATATATTAATGAAACGCTGGTGATGATTGAGTAATGGTGTTGCTTGGTGCATTTGATCTGCCGTACGCTTGCAGCTGTCAATTTTTACTTGATTACAATGAAATCTGTAAACCATAGACCATCAGGAAATTTCATTGAGATCAACTGGCTACGATGGATATATTATGCACATCGCATGGGTTTTTGTTAGCGCTTGTGCTGAAGTTACCTTTTTTTGGCAAGTATGAAATTTTTAAAGACCTAACTAGCTCAATTCCCAAACATTTCATCAAAAGTTGCATTGAAGGAAAACCCTACACTCACACAAGTTTGTAGGTATTAATTTAGATCTATTTCCTCCATTTATGTTATACTGAGGCAACAAGTGGATTAATTCTGAAAAACCTTTGTTCATATGATGAATATAATAAATAAACTTGAATAATTATAAAACCGAAAGTTTCACTGTTAATGTTATATAAGCCGGTTCCGTTGTCGGAATTTCAATGATATTTGCATGCTATCATGGTAGACTGGGAGCTTAGAATAACCCATGTTGCTCTCATTGGGAGAAAATATTCCGAATTTATTGAGTACAAATTGTTGAAATTGTCAACCCTTATGCTGAACTTCTTGCATTGAGAAAATAAAAAGAATACTGAAAAAGAACCTGTTTTGATAATTTTGTTTGAGGACCATTCTTGAAAACAATAATTTGAATTGAAACCAACAATCACCAAAAAGTGCTGAGACCTAAATGCTGGGATCATCCCGTAGGTTAGGGGAATAGTTCTCAATCAACCGTGTCCACTGTGTGTATTTGTTTACCTAGGATCCTTGGAATTCTTTGACTTTCTATTTTATTCGCGAAGGCAAATACCAAAGGTAATGAACGCGTCCTTGCAGTTCTGTTGGTCTCCGTTGTGCCAGGGGCTAGTCGTCGCATATATACTATGTGAGGTTACTGTTCTGATTATTAAAACTAGGTATATATATAGTTAGTTAGTTAGTTTTACCTAGTTAGACTAGTTATTTTTGAATTTGCCAAATAAATGAAATGAAATAAATATTATAAAGGATTACTTATATAATAATGCACTGTGAATAATCCATTATAAAAGCACTCCTTTCATACCAATAGTCATGATATGGTTACAGATTCACAAATTTTGTTTCTACTCAAAAATGGATGAGGCTTAAGTGTCAACTTTATTCTTCTGGAGACTTGTTCAGTGTTCTCTAATAGGCAACTCGGAGGGGGGGAAATGAGGGGTACATTGATGACCACTGTTTAGCCCCCAAAGTGGATAAAAAAAAAAACCCAAAAATAAAATGATACAAGTAAGACTAGATGTAAAATAGGCTAATAACTATACACATGCTACTATATACATGCTACTATATAAAATCAGCATATATAAATTAATCACAGATCAGATATCACAGTTCGTAGTAGAGCTCAGCGGCTCTCAGGTACAACAACAGGGATCGGACCTTGTCTGGTCTGGATAAAACGTCAACCCACTGAGGGGGCTGATGCTGGACTAGGAGGTCCACAAGGGCTGGGCAGTCCTCCAGAAAGTGGCGGATGGACAGATCACCCCCACACCTCCCTCACAAAACATCTCGAGCTTCTGCACTAAGCATGGGTCTGTGAGTAAGACGGGTATGGCCAGTGGCAACCCGGTTGACCACTATTCGATCCCTCCTTGGAAGTAGGGTTACGAAAGGGCCCACCGGGCTCAAGTCCTGAAGGACACCACGGAGACCAGTGACCTCACCCTACCATTGCTCATGCCAGATGGAATTGGCTTTATGATGCATGTAAGAGATTTGATTCTCAATGCGTATAAGCAACATATCAATGGCAACATACCAATGACTCTCCTTACAAGGATATCTGCACACTTATTGCCATGACTACCCACATGGACCGGTACCCACATAAAAGTTATGGTTGAGCCCAACGTCGTGTCTTGGTGTAGAGATACACGTAGGCTTTGTATTAGGGGATGATCAGAACATGAGTCCCTAATCGCCTCGATGGTACTCAGTGAATCGCTACAAATCACATAATTCCCAACTCCCAATAATTGGCAGTGTCGAACGGCCAGTGTCACTGCCCACAGCTCTGCTGCGAACACAGACGCAACTGGTCCCCTTGTTACTGTTTATATTTGTATACCCTACATAATAAATTGTTATAATATAGCTAAAAAAGAGATTTTGATCTTGTGTATTGTATCTGTTTGATCTTGTATCTGTATATTTGATACAGATGTGACTAGATTGTCACAAGCTAGTTTTAGCACATAGTTTACGCATCCAATACTCAAGATATTTGTTGATTGAATGTGATTTTTTTGCAGATCAGTTAATAGGTAATTGTCTTACATATTGTTACGTTTCAAGTTCCTCTTGCAATTAACGTACCTTATGAGTAAAAGGTATTTTTTACCTATAGTGAAAATGTAATTTATTCAGTATAAACCTATACTGTCTACAATAGGTGACGTCTGTCCGTATCAGGTTACCTACTACTACCTGTCCACTCATACATCCAAAATCGGTAATGGGCTCTCTGTGGCATTAACTTCAATTTCATGGGAAAATTCCCCCTTTCAAAAGAAAGTATTTCAGATGTCTGCTGCACGAGTCCTTTTTATAAGTGATGTTAGCAGAAAGGACCAAGACAATTTTTCTGCAACGCTCGTACGCGTTGAAAAACTCCGACAGAGGTTCGCATTATCAAAGTGGATTATATACCTACGTAATGTTGAAGCGAGGGACAAGTTCAAGCCCATGTCTCCCGGATGGTCACGCGCGCTCCAGTTTTTTCACGGGACCCATCCCCTCTCCACCAGCCCGTTTTATCGCTAATTCAGTCAGTCACGGCGATTCTTCAAGAATGGATTTTTCCCTCCTCTAGGTGTCCACATCAAAAACACCAGGCCGAAAAATTCATCGGTGGAACCAACCGTTGCACGAAGGCCTCGAGATGAGCGCGCTTTTTGCATACTGCTCGCATATAATACATCGTTGCGGTAAAAAGACTATGGTACCTAAGCTAAGTGTAGGTACCTCAGAAAATTGCTGGTACCTACGAAAAAAGATTAGCTATTGGAGGACTATTGTATTCAGTAATTGTATAATATAGGTGCATATGATTGTAAGTTCATTCTATCTCTATGTATTTACTTACTAACATACAATTGAGTTGGGTGTGGCGCATTGTTCTTGTATCCGTAATCACGAATGTATAGATCATTGAAATATTTAAAATAATCTTGAAATATTCCATTGTGAGTTCCTATTGTTGATAGAAATACCTACTAAGTCAAGATGTAGCGTGAAACGTCAAAATCGATCAATTAGGGAAAGAGGAAATGAAGCTTTATAGAATTGCGCACGCGCAGAGTACAGTATTGATTTTTGAACTATGAAACGGATATGGGACCATCTACCGCCTATCTTCTATATTCCCTGAAAATTGCTTCAAAATTGGATGAAAAATGTAAAAATTAGGCTTGTTAATGTGCCTTCTTCCAAATTTGAGCTGAGAAAATAACGCTTAGTGGAATTAACGTGTGCACATGCGCAGATTGGTTTTGGAACAGTGAAACTGATAGGGGACCATCTACATCCTAACTCACTAATTCCCGGAAAATTTCATCAAAATCAAATGAAAATAGTGAAAATTAAACTTGTTACAAAAATTTCACAATCCCGCATGCTCAGTAGCAACTAATGAGACTTGATATTGATATGGGGTGATTTAATCGTTTTTTCTCAATTATCCTCCATATTTCAGCGAGATGAGACCGACTAGGCCGCGAGGAAATCATGACTGATAAATTCACGCTTGCGCATGCGCAGACTGATGTATTCATTTGGCAATAATGAAATTGATAGGGGACCATTTACAGCCTGTCATATTCTCTGAAAATGTCGTCAAAATCGGATGGAAATTGCGGAAACTAAGCTTGTTACAAATATTTGCGGACACACGTACAGAAAAAATATGTAGTAAATGGACACGGAACGAAAGTTGATCTGACGATAATTCCCAGACGATAACTCTCCTTAGGATTGAGATCGCGAAAAAATCGAGCTTTCCAAACGAAAGGACGAGTTCGTTGGCCAGCATTTTTGAGCACATTAAATTGGTCAAATTAAAAAAAAAGTGCTGAAAAAATCACTAAAAATAGCAAAAAAGGGCTACAAATCGTTAAATTTATATTTTTTAGGAGAATATTGCTCAAATAAAGTTTATTAACTATAGAATAGAACATTAAAAAATGTATGTGCAAAATTATGCTGAAAAATTTACTTAAATTTCATAAAATGTGCTAAAAAATCAATAAAAACTCCAAAAAAGTTAAAAATCCATAATCTCTTTTTGAATCGCAGAACATTATTTAGAACGAGTATATTGCCATAAAATTGATAGTCATCAATTTCTTTTCCCTCAAAGTCCTCAATTTTCAAAACAATGTAACATAATATAGTGCGATAATTTTACAAAAATTCGCTCATACGATCATGCTGCGAGACTGGAACTTTTTTCGAGATTTCCTACCCATTTTAAAAGTAAACAATGGACGTTTTTCACAAAGGATAATGTTTTGTCTCTTGAAACTGACGGTTTTAAGTACAAGGTACTGTGAAAATTGCTGGTTGCTATACAGAAAATTGAATATCAGCCTGACAGGAAGCTTATTAAGAAAATAAATTTTTAAAATCGTCAAAAAGAAATACTGAATACTCATTCATTTTTTCAAGTATATAATTTGTTTGTTCCAATTATAGTTATTTATAATGCTGATCTTTTTTGAACCTGGAGTATTTTTATTTGCATTTTTCCCTATCGCATTTTTTATTGTGCTTACTTTGTTTCTTTCGAGCAATTTCCTTGAAGAGTTGCGGTTTTTCACATCAGAGGTTGTCATAATATTAGTTATGAAGACAATATCTTAGTACATACTAACCCCCCTGACAGGTTCTTGGGTGATAAAGGAAATAATAAAACTTCGTTTGAAGAAGTGCCATTATTCCATCCCGATGAAGATATGCTGCATATTGTCTCACTCTCTAAATACATCCGACGGTGGTGTATAGATGATACGAGTATGTAACATATTTTGAGAGGGTTTTTTTGTTTCTTCATTATGTCATAGTGATGGTGATCATACGAAAAGTAATATTTTTTTCAGTAAAATACATACATTTGCATGGAGAAAGAACAAGACTCGATAAATATTCCTTAGGATGTCCAGTTTTCAATTGCCACTTTAAATTTGTGCGATCTCATGGGCAAATCGAGTTTTGATTGTAAATGTGATTGATTTAAGGCATTTGATACATAATTAACTCTTAATGTGATACGTTCTTTGCATTTCTACGGGTTTAAAACTGCCAATCTGTCTAACTGTGTCTAACAGCGTAAAAACTGAAAAAGAAATAATAAACTAAGTTAAGTGTGGCATGTAGCTTCTAAGCGGGTTTCTATGGTTGGGTAATACAGTCAGCCAAAATGAAGCGTGAAACGTCAAAATCAGTACATTTGGCAATGAGAGTTTGCGCATGCGCAGAGTGAAGTATTTTTGAAAATCAATTCCCTGAAAGTTTTATCAAAATTTTATTAAACATGTAGAAGATTGGCTTGTTACGAGGATTTTACAATAATGCGCCTGCGCAGAAGCTACTAAAAACGCAATCGCGTTGAAATTGATATGAAATGGTTAATTCATAATTTTCCTACAATATACAATACAATATTCGAAATAAGCGTGAAATTTCTTTTGAGATAGGGGAAATAAAATGTTGTCCAGCCAGAATCAGATATCACTCCATTGTGGAAGTGATAACTGGCGAAGTTGGCAACATGTTCAGGTAAGCACAAAATATATACAAGCAGAGCTGGAATGCCAACTTACAATATCAGTCTTAATCCGGCGGATGAAGGTCAATCTCGTTAAATATCAATATAGTTCGATCCATAAGTTAATAATACACTTAAGTTCTGCTATATTTGATAGCGCGAATACCATAATTATTAAGTCAAACCTGAGGGATAATAGTGCCAAGTAATGCGATTTACAAACCCCAGGCGGTGAAGTAACCTCTCCCATCACAAGCGTTTCCCTTTCAATGATAAGAATCTCCACCGAGGGCGCTCACTATTACTCAGGCTATTAGCTCACCAGACTGCGTTTTCCGTTCAAATCCCGTTTCTTTCTGTTGTGGCTGCAGTTGAAAAAGAGAATAAAATTACCAAGTGGGAGTCTGACATACCTTCCACATGGAGTAATGGTTTGAGATAACCAGCAGTAATTGGTTGTCTATGCCGAAAATATGAACTTTATGGCTCTTCAGCTGAATTCAGTAACTGTTGTTTAAAATATAATGTTATCTAACGTATTAAGTATTCACATCTTAACTAGGTAATATTTAACAATTCAGCAATGTGTCCATTATTTAACTACTGGAATATTTATAGACAACTGCCAAGATCGCACTACCTTGAATACAGTGTTTTCTCTGTTGGCAACTACTGAGGTAAAGAAGATTACAACATTAATTTTCCTTCAGTTGAGTGTTTGAAAGCTTCTTATACCTTCAAAATAAAATGTTAACCTGCTATTTCCTATGATTTTCGTTTATAGCGGAGCCGTTCCAAGAGAAATGTAGCTCCGTCAGGTCTTATCCGATGGAAATTGTTCACCAGTCATAGGAAACATCTCAATTTATGCTAAAATCTTGCTGCCTACACCGCTCCGAAAATAAAAGCAGCTGAGCTACACGCAAAGTTATTGACGAACTATAAAGTATAAACAATCCTCGAGGTACGAGTATAATAAATTGATTTGGTAAGTAACCAGGCTGGCTTACTACTCGGGTATTTCATTAACCAAATGAAAAATGAAGGCGAATGTTTTTGATCCCTTCCAAGGGGTTTATTCATTTTGTGCTACACTTTATAGTGGAAAAAGTTTTTGTAAAACACGAAAAAATCACCGATAAAACCTTGAAAGTTGTTGTCAAATGGTCAGTCTGACTTGATAACGATAACCTACCGAAACATAAACATGCCACCAGAGAGTAGTTTTCCGCCAAACTGTACTTGGTATCTTTCATTTTGATGTCGGAATGGAGTTGGTGGCGGACAAAAAATACTGTATCTCCACTTTTATCAGTTGTTGTTCGCTAATTTTTGGTCTGAGGACAGCAACTCGGTAGCTAAATAATTGCAATTTAATCTAGGATTAAAAATTGATTGTGGTACAGTGAAAACACTTATCTAGATCCTGTGTTTTCTAAACTCGGGAGTTAACTCTCGTTGTTGGAAATGGCCCTAAAGGAATAATATTTTTTCTAAGTGGGTCGGTAGAATATTTGGATTTCGTTATTTGCAACAGCTCCAGCACAGTGACATCCATAGTCTTCTTCCTCAGCGCGCTTGGATATCATAGTGTAGGTCTAACCCACATGATAGCAATCACGTTACGGAGTCAAAAGTTAGGTAAGAGCATCATCTTCTCTTCCGCTATCATTATATTCTCCCACAGAAGAGATTTAGATTTGGGAACAAAACCTTCAGTTATACATACGAGTACAAAACAAACAACGGGGACATATGAGATAACAGAAAAAATATACTGTAAAAATTTGTATCCTACAACACAATGCAAAGACGATTTTCAACATCTAGGCTCGCTTTACAGTTCATCACTGTTGAATTCTTTTGCCTTCTAGCTTCCAACAAAGAAAATATTCTAGAAACACAAGTGAGATGATATCTATTGATTTTTTAAAGTACGTATACAGTTTTGGAGTTGAATCATTGAGGTTCAATGATTCAATTTGAATAGACTACGGATCGTAGCATAAGACTCCAACGAGCTCTTGGAATAAGTTCTGAATTGAATTTATATGGATAGTTATCTAATATCAATGACACTCTAACTTCATGGAATCATCTTATTTCATTGACTGGATCCATAGCTACCATACCTCCCAAATCACAAACTAAGGACAATAAATTAAAGCATAAGTTGTTAATAGCCATCACTGGCTATTAATTAGGTACAGAAAAGAAAGCACATTATTATTTAAATTTACTTCTGCATTTCTTTTATTGAATGGAAATTAGTAGGTTTTTTATGTCAAATGGATGGGTTTGCGTCAAATAAATTGTTTTTGTCAAATGGGTTGGACTGCTATTATAAAATAATTCCCAATCTAATATAATTTTGGGAATCTAAGTATAATATTCTTACGTTATCTTAAAAAATGTGGTCAAATATTGAATTCGGTTGAAGTAAAGAGGAGAAATTTGGACAATAAGGAAAAAAACACGGTTTTTCAGGAGAAATATATAAAAATCGAATTATGATAGTGGTTTGAGTTAGATAAGTACAGTTGGTGGCATTTTACCCCATTTTGGTTTACTATTTTCAATTATAAACTTTCGCAATCGACCATGAAAAAAATAAAAAGTATAAACCTCCTCGAAATGTGTTGGTTTACATTCCATGATACGTAGATTCCAAAAATCGAAAAAATAAACAAATTAATATTAAAAAAAGAAGCTTTTCTCCGAAACTACTGGACCCAATATTGTGAAATCAGACTCAAAAATTGGTCATGTGCCAGTAACTTCGGCATCACACTCGACCAACTCAAAAGGGTTGTAATATTAAGGTTTGAAATATTAAAAATTTAATATCCCGAAAACTTTCGAAACATTAGGGGATTTCTTGTTTGATTTATTGAGAAATGTGTTCAATAAATTGAATGAGACCACGTGGGTTACTGTACGTTCATCCATTCTTTTCCCATAAGGGGATATATTGAGTCCGGGTCTATATATACGTCAAAAGAAGCTAATCTTTCAAAGTTCTCGTGGCTTTGTAGAGCTTGGAACTGTCGCGCGTGCGGGCGAGTTTCGAATCCCCGCGGTTTCAACTAACACTTTTGGTGTAAATATGTATATATGTGGGTGGTTATTTATCGATTTTAGTTAATTCATTTATTTTCTTCTGGCAATGACTTTATTTTGCCCAGTTATATTTTGATAATACACAGTTGACTCAGTTTGCTTGGTAATTTACTATTGAACACTGATCATAGTAGGAAGGCTATCTAATAAAGAAATAATAAACCTATTTGTGATAATTTGCAAGGTTTTTAGTGTATTTCACTTTTTTTTTTTCTTTAACTAGGACTAGGGTAATTACCCAGTATCAATAACAGTTAGTTATCTGAAAAATGTGCAGCGTTTTTGAATGAATTGCAAAATGACTTCCAGAAATCACACATTCTTAATATAGTACCTACAGATTTCTACAGTACTACAGATATGAAAAAGTATAATAGTTTGAAGGAAATCAACTCTTGCTTCGCCATTAAAATGGGCGCAAATCCTTTTTACCACGATTGGTAAAATCCTAGCTCTACCATTAGCATCGTTTCCTTCTTTACCTGAAAAACTCTAATCAGGTTTCCAACTCTCAGAAGTCTGAATAGAAAAAACATTAACAAAGAACAATCCCACCGAGATGGCAAATGAGATTTCGAGGCTACATCCATTCGAAAAATGATTACTAACCTGCCGGGTATATCTTGCAATCATCTGTTTTTCCTTGTTTTTAGCTAGCTCCACTACTTACCTGCGTAGCTTCTGATACGATCATTCAATCGACTCGATGCTCTGGTTTTTCTCGCAGTTTAATAGCAAAACGAAAAAAACTTGTAGAAAGTGAAGGCTGGAACTCTTCCTGGTTATACTCTCCCGCGTAAAAGAAGTTCATCTGATTTCATGTCGTGATTAGAGTTGATATCAGTGCGCTAGATCTTAATGTTGCCTTCTCAGCTCCCACATATGAACATTAGATAAACAATTCGTTCACACGAAAATGTATCATTATACCTTGGAGTCATAGCGTTACGGAGGCTGGTGCTTGGGGTTAAGTTCAGTATCAACATAGTTCAACGCTGCAAAATACGGTACGGGTACCTTTTCGTTTGCTGTTTATGATGAACTCATTAAATTATAAATTATTCAAATTCCATGAAAATTAGCCTATTCCGATCAAAGATTAAAATACTGGAATTTGATTTCTTGACTGACAACCAACTTGAGATTACGAAAGTATTTATATTATAACATGATTATAAATTAGGTATATGAAAATCATTAAATCATTACTTGCAACCTCATAGGTGTTGGTACCCATCAAAAGAAAACGAGGTAATGAAATAAAAGGCCTATCTACACTTCACTAGTCGTCTATAGGTAACAAACGTTATATAATAAACTGAATTTCTTGTAAAGAAATTTCCAAATTACCTAGCTGATCGGCGTAGTTTATTAAGAGAGTTTTACTTGTTCACACGTTAATTTTTAAAAAATATTTTCGTATTATTAATAAAAAGAAAAAATTAAAAATAGGTGATACAAAGAACCTTTAGTCTTTTTCATTGAAGACTTCAGCAGCTATCAGCTCGACTAAATATGCCACAAATTTGTACCTATTCTTGCTAAAATCTACCTAATATTGATACATATTTGTTTTAATTAACACTGGTCTTGCATACTCTATAAGCCCTGATAAAGGAGTATATATATATATATATATATATATATATATATATATATACCTACACATATACATATATACAAATTTTGATCATTGGCCCGCTTAGTACTATCACAACTGGCCAGGAATATTGGATAGGAGGACTTTCAGACCACAAACGGTTGGTTTGATCGAAGGCAAAAGAGACAAAATTTAACCTACTGCCCACCAATGGAGGAAGCAAGAGAAGTTGACGTTCAGGTTGATTAGGTCGACTGAGCGAAGCCTCAGTCTCCAAAATTCATGAGAAAATTTTCTGGAAAGGTTCGTACAAAACGGAATTTTCTTAAACATCCATAAATGCTGCTGTATATCCTTCACGAGGGCTAATAACCCATAGGTATTCGACTATTAGACGGACATTCAATGCGTTGAGAGCTAGGTTGAGAGGTTTCATTTGCTGAACGTGGGAAAAGTTCAACCAAGTTGAACCGAGTTCAGATAAATGCAAATAAATATGGAGAATATGTACAAAATTAATAAATTGAGCAATAGCAAAGAACGAACAAAAATACATACAATTTGTACATATGCATCTTATGTACATACATCCATCTGGGTCCCACTTACTGTTATCTCCCGCGTATTGTTATCAAAATGAGTTGGCCCAAAGTATATATATATATATATATATATATATATATATATATATATATACCTACAGTAGTTAACTATTAAAATATTATTTTAATTTTATCATTTGTAGCGATTGTAATATAACACAAAAGAATAAAATGGGTTTGCGATTCTTAGAAATTAAATTGTCGTGTATGTCTGTACAGTACTTAGTCCAATACTTGCACGCATTCAAACGTATTTTGGCAGATAGCATTTTATGGTTTATATTTTGTAATTAATATAGGGATGGGGATACGATTTATCCGATCTATCATAGTTTAGTCTCTTTCGTTTCAACCCGATTATCGAAATGTCATTCTACCCACACGATACGTTCGACAGCGTTACGCTACCGAAAATGTTGCAACGCGAACGTTACTCATTCTTCCGTAACAGTTTTTTTCTCTGTTCGTGAAGACGAGTCTTCCCTGGGTTGATACACCCCGTCCCATCTTTCTTTTCTGTTTATATAACGCGATCTTAAGGAAAAACTGCTCCCGATGTGCCCCCAGGTGACATTTCGGCTTTGGGGAAGACGGGTCGGTAGCCTCAATCTGTTGCCCCGATGAGAAAAGCGTGAGATGAGACTGTTATGGTGGCTCCGTATGGGGGTCGAAAAAAGTCGGGTTTGTTATTTCCTTTATTTCTATCACACAAAGCAGTTATGCAACCCGGAGTGTCTTCCGTGATTCTCATTGTATTCATATCCCCATAGTTTGGGTTATACCTTATCGCTCGTAATGGCACTCGCTCTTTCAAACTGTATACTTGAATAAGTTTCGGACTTTTCGTAGGTGACTGTAAGTGCCAGTTCCACCAAAGAGAGTTAATTCCCGAGTCTAGTAACACAGGGTATAGACAACAATCACGAGTCAGTGTTTCCACTGTTCCACCATGAAGTTTTAATCCTAGATCCATACTGCATTACATGTGTGTTTATAGGCTTTGGAACCTTAGGGTGTGCTTAAACGTATGGATATAAGGATGTAGTCTTCAGAGCTAAATAAAGGTGTCAATCCAGACATCTGTCAACCCTGATTGAGATGTATAATCAAGGTTCTCTAGAGATTAGTTTTTGTTGTTCAGAACTACCAACCTTCACTGTTAGTGTCTTTTCTCAAAAATTATTGTCATTGTCGTTGCAAATTACGTTGAAAAACTCGGTTTTTACTCAGCTTGTTGTCCGCCATCAGATCCGTCACGGAATTTCCTTGAATCGCGTCGTGATCCCAAGCCTCATTACGTAGCTAAGCTGACGATTCTATCCTAGACACCCTCGCCACCAAGGGCATCTGTTTTATTGTGTTATTGATGAAACTTTTAAAACTATGGATGGTATTCGCATCGCATCCTCACAAGAACCCCTAGGGATTTCTCGTAAAGAGCAGGGAACTGCTCAAGGATCCTGAAGACATTGCCTTATGTGGTAATGTTAGGTATAAAAGCTCCGTTGGAACGACCAGTGGTAGCTGCTCGCTAATGAATAAAAACATCTCCATATAATAAAATTCTCAATCGTGGATTTATCATAAAAATAACATATTTCAGTATAATTTATAACCTTCCTGATTTTCACCTACAAAACGAGCTGTTGATGCTCCGACAAGTTTAGAAAATTTGCGCGGTAAAATGTATTTGCCATCGGTTTAACACCAGGACCTTGAAAATTAACAACCCCTCCAGAGACTATAGGTCGAGTTTTCGTTGTTTTTGTAAGTTGACTTCCTACAATACATAAATCCGATACAATACACAACATTCTATATTCTTCTTCTAATAATGGATTCTGTATTACTCTACACACTTCATTTTGAAATATCATGCGAATTTCTTTGAAATTCTATCTAATCAATATATTTTGTTATATATAGTGAAAATTTTAGTCCAGTTGTAATTTAAATGAATGAAAAAGGGTTATATTATCAAAATTTTGATTGAGTTGATTGACCGCATTAAAAATTATAGGGATTGTCTAGCAGTTAACCGGCACAATCTCTGAAAATTTCATCGGAATCGGACTGAAAATAGGTCTAGTTAGTTACATATGAGCGTGACAAGGATTTACCTAAGGAACACAGGCAGACATCAGACAGACAGAAAGGTACGGAACCGAAATTGATCAGCAAGCTCTGAAACGCAAAGAGCAAGTGCAAATTTTGATTATGGAGGACAAAAATTTTTTCGACTTCAATCACGAACAGAAAGCGAGGTAGTGGGATTGCAAAATAATAACGAGGGATCTGCTATGGTGGAACTGTGCCTTAGAATGCTCGCGGTGGGCGTGGGTGAAGATTGGGGTGTGCATTGCTATATATGCACATGGGGGACGATGTCTTGAGCTGGCAGTCAAGTTTCAGTTTTCGAGTTATTGAATTTTCATCTGGGAAATCGAGTACGGTGACCTTGACAAGGTGCAATCAGCTCCAGCACGACCGTGACGGAAATGGGTGGTATTAGTGAAGAGCGCGTGACGTGAACATTTCACGCGACCGCCCACCTGATCCTGGACAACGTGCGGGCTTTTAATTTGCAGTACCGAGAAAAATCTCTGGTTTCAGCAAGAAAAATTTTCTTGGAATATACTATTCCACTACCTGCAGTATGAAAAATTAACTTTTATGCTTTATTTGTAGTTCAATTTTTTTCATAAATCACTTGCAGTTCACAATATGGAAATATGTATAACACCGTCCTTACAGAAAAAGCTACAGTGATCATTTATTCCAATTTCCATTTCCAATCTACTTTGATATATTGGTCCGATTCGGTTTCGGCATCGAATAGCTATTACATCGGCTTCAAAATTTAAAACGCTTCAAATTATTGCACACAAAACTTTATTATTTCTGAATTACCTGATCAGATCACTCATCTGTAGATAATAATTGATAAAGAAAGCTTATGGTTTATCATCATCTAAGTAGAACTAAATGGACGTAAGTGCCTACTAAGAGAAAACTAATGAAATACAATAAAATACCTACCTACTCGGAGCATTGGTATTGGCCCATCTATGGGTAACAAAGCTATAATACATCATTATCAAAGATATACTGTGGTATGCGTTATCTAAATATAACTAATATAGCATAGATAATTCAAAAATTAAGATAAAAAGCATAGTCTTTTTTATACTGTCAATAGTTGAAAGCTATAATGAACTCGATTTCTCGCGACGAGGGTTCTGTCGTAATCGTATAAGTTAGTTCGCTCATACATAGAAGCTTAAAGGGGATTTATTCGTACTATTGTCATACGCGTTTTGAATCGCATTCCTGTTGACGTTCATTTTCCTGCTAAAAGTCTAACCCAGAGGAAGTGCAAACGGCTGAACGAAAAGCGATCCTGGTCGGCTCATTCGGTTGGTCATCCTTCCTACTTATCAGTATTAAACAAACAAGCACTTATTCAACCATTTTTGAATAACCTCTATTTCTTTCGAAAGTATTCGAGAACCTGATTTTCTCTATTCAGTGTTCATCAAAAGTAATGCCTACATTGTGATTTTTGATTCAAGTTTAATAAATTTTAGTTCCATTGTTTGAGGAAAATGGACGATATCTGGATGGATTTAAAAAATTCATTTTGACATCGATGCATCTTGAAACAGCGAACCAACGAATTTTAGGAGAGAGTAAGGCGTAAACGGTTTTCTTGATTTAAAAAAAAAAAAAAAAAACTCGTATTACCTAAATAAAGAAACAATATTTTCTAAATATTCATAATTGAAATCCGTTTTGCAGCATTCTGATACAATAACTATTTGTTTTATTTTATTCTTACTACTATTTTTATACAATTATAATTTTATACTATTATTATAATTTTTTTGATACAATTACTACTGTTCCTGGTTTTCTCGGTTCATATCATTTTGGACAATAATTTTATCTTTAGGATCGAAATAAATAACCCATTTTTTTCATGAAAAAATCAAGCGTTCCAAAATAATCGATGTTGAAAAATGTACTAAAAAATTATGAACAGTAGTTCCTGACCTTCGGTGATAATCCATCTTTATTGATCCAGGTTGTACAATATCGGAGACTTTTAGATTATCACTGAGACTTTTTTATTTACAATGCTTTTCAGAATAATTTATTCCATCTTCAGGTATGACTGTGAGTTATACCTGAAGCTTTGTAAATAAAAAAGTCACAGTGATAATCTTAAAGTTTCCTATATATTATACAACCTGGATCAATGTACTCAAAAAGGCAAAAATAAACTTAAAATTATTTAATATAATTTTATATAGCCAAACACTGCTTAGATAAGGTTCAACAATTATGATTCAAAATGTTGTAAGATGTGTGCACGAAATTGTACTAACCACATTTTCAAATTTCATCAAACTGTGCCAAAAAACTAAAGATTGCAAAAAATGCATCAACATTCCACAATTTATTTAACCTAAAATGAGCTTATTTGATTAAGGGATGAAGAATGTTAATGTCCGGAAAATAATGTCGCAATTATATCTAATAGTATGTTTTTTTTCTGTTTACAGGTAAATGATCACTTTCCGCCGATGTTATACAACTGAGCAATGGGCTGACTGCAAATTTACTATGAAAGGCACCTACTTTGTAAGCTGTAATGCATAGTACACTAATCTATAATAGGCTACTTCAACTGAAAATTCACCGTAGGTGATCGAAATTGTAAAATAATAATTATAATTACGACAGATATAAAATAAATTTAATTCTATTGTCAATTGCACATACTATAGGATACAATAGATGAAAAAGTTGTAACATAATAAATTGAGAGCTACGTACGCATTATAATGTTTAACACGTACTTATTTGATCCGGAAAGAAATAATTGTGAGTAAAAAACACAAACTAATAGAGTCTAACTAGAAACTAATAGAGCCCCGAACCAGAGTAATAATAGTATCAATCCAAAAATTATCAACCAACTCAAATTTGGCTACCGAGTACTAGGTTTGTTTCAATGATTTTCCTCCGGACCTATGTTTCGTTTTTCTTGTTATTATACTAAAAACACTGCAAGTTATTAAAAAAAGGTTTATTTATTACTATATTACACGTATATCCTTTCAGTGTAGATATAAATTATCTGCGTACTAACGAACGCTGATCCGAATTTTTTACAGATTTTGAAGGAATTACACATCAATTATGACCTCTGGGGATGATTCTCTTGAGATTGATATGATCATTCAGATACCTTTCGGAGGAATCCGCCATCACTAGCAAATCGAGTACAAGGGGCAAGCGCTTTCGATGTAAGGACATCATCATCAGGCCGTCGAAACAGTACAGTACTGAAGTCACTGTTTCGACGGCCTGATGATGATGATGATGTCCTTACATCGAAAGACCTCGTCCCCTGTACTCGACTTGCTACTGACGACGAAAGGTATGTCAATGATAATTAGACTATTGCTACTAGCGGAAATAACTCTTTACATTTAATACCTCTAAAGGCTGCGTTGCGTTAGGATGTACACTGCTCACTGTGCGCGCAGAAACGTCTGAAGCCATCCTGACCCTTTTCCCCCTATTTCATTCGAAGTTGGATCTTATTGTCAAATTCAAAAAAGAAGGTTTCTAGAAGACTTGCATCACTTCTAGCATGAGTGGACGTTGACCAGTCTACTTAGTAGAAGATAACATTTTCTTCCGACATCGCTCAAAAATTATTTCAACGAAGTGTCTTAACTGTTGGGAAAACATTTTGTGGCTATATTACACGAAAGAACTTTGTTCAAGATGAGACAATTTCAATTAACCAACGGAGAAACCGCTAGTTATCATTTCAAAAAAGTCCCACCGTGAATCTAGTTGTTAGACAAAGTTATCTCAGTTTGTAGAAAATGAAGCAAATCTATGAAGTCGAGTCTGTGAAAAAACGAGGTTTTCCTACTGCAAGTTTCCGTAAAAGTAATCTCAGTTTTCAAAGCAGCTATTAGGTATGTTCGCAACTCTCATGATAGCTATCTTGGGACCGGGAGACCGCAATCGCCATGAGAAATCACAGCAAGATTTTGGAAGAAATGTCGGTTACAAGTCGAAAACGAAGCTTCCAGAAATCTAATTGTCCCAGAAAAAGTTGAAAAATCAGTAAGTCCTAGATGCAATGGTACACGTACATTTCCCTTCTACGATTCTGAAACCATTAGACAATGGGTCCCAGGTTCATATAAACAAAGCCAAAAACACAATTATGAAAATTCTGAAACTTTTTTCCCAAAACTCCTACAAAACATACAGACGAACTGAACACCCATGGGATTGATTGCTCATCGTGGTAAAGCAGAGTTGTAGATATTTACCGATTTTCGCGTCCCCATCAACTTCCGCAACATATCTACTATTCTATTAAAAAAAATTGATGAGTGGTGAATTGCAAACTACCCAAGCCCGCGGGGAACGTAACCTTCCGTGAATTATCTAAGAAAATTGAGTTCAAAATTTTAGAATATGTTTCATTTAAATTAAATCACATAAGAAGAAATAAATAGGAAATAAGATAAAAATAATGTGTAAAAACGAAAGAATATAATTAAAACATAAAGGTTATAAGTGGAATAATTTCTCTTTGATATTCAGAGATTACGCAGAAAAATTGTACGTATGATGAATTTTGATTGTGAGGACGGATACGAAAACGAAAACTTTCGTGAAAAGGGTAGTTTCACGTTTGACTTTAAGTCTTTTGGATCGACCTGGATCGCTATTCATACTTAATTAGCTTTAATAAAAATAGATTGCAACATGATTCTGAATCGCATTAGGTCATTCGTGAATCGCCAACGATATTTTGATCGGATGCGAATGTGATGGGAACGAACAGAAATCAACGAAACTTGAAATTAAAATGACATTCTTTCGTTCTCTCATGAGTTCAGTTCTGATAGAAGGCAAATTAATGGTTGTAGTGCAGTTTGATTAGAGTAATTCGGTTCCTCAGCAGGAGTCTATTTTAATTGAGAACAAGAACAAACTCTTATACGTGGATTCTTATACCAATGGAATATTGTGAATCTCACAATACATTCTCACCATCATGTATTAATTGACGTCAGACATAAATATTTCTTACTAGCCGCTCCAGCTCGCTACGCTCGCCTCCACGTCCAGCCGGGGGGCAAGCCCCCCGGACCCCCCATTAAATTGCTCGCTTCGCTCGCAAAGTGTGGTATGTAGGGAATGTTGCTCGCTTCGCTCGCAATTGAAACATGTAGGGGATGTTGCTTGCTTTGCTCGCAAACGGTAGATCTCTAAGGGTAGGTTTAACTTCTGTAGGGGATGCTGCTCGCTTCGCTCGCTTGAGGAAGTTATACTGCCCACCCAACATGTAGGGAATGATGCTCCCTTTGCTCGCAAACGGTAGATCCCTAAGGGTAGGGTTAACTTCTGTAGGGGATGCTGCTCGCTTCGCTCGCTTGAGGAAGTTATACTGCCCACCCAACTTGGCAGACGTTTTTTTCTGTTGGAAATTCTTACAAACAAATTAAATCTTATAAAACTATGTGGAACCACGAAAAGTTTATTAGGGGATGTTGCTCGCAAGGTATACCTGTATATGTGTAGGACAAAGTCCGTACTTATTCTGTTGAAATGGCTCTCGCTTCGCTCGCAAGGTAGGTACCTATGTATACCTGCTCGCCTCGCAAGGTATTGCGTAGAAGTGCAAATGGGAACCCCCCTGTGAGGGTCTCTGGTAAGCAACGTTGTGAAACGGGCGGCCCGGGTCGATTAAAAATGTCATATTAAACGGTTCCCCTCGCTTCCGCTGGCAATTCGACCGAGTTCTCGTCACTTTTTTCGATATCCGATTTCGGATTCAGATTCGGCGGACCCAAAGCTGTATTTCGCCCGCGAAAACCGTTCCGAAAAACGTACCTTTATAGGGTATATTTTAATCGGAAAAAACGTAGTTTTTGTCGGACTTTTCGAGAAAACAGGGTCCGTACTTTCGCATTTTTTTGACGCATTTCCCGATACTTTTTTCGCGATCCGATCGCGCCGTCGTCTTTCTCGTTTCAAAACCTACGAAACCGGTATTTTTCCGGAATTTTCGACGGCCGTTTAGAGGGGTTGGGGAAGCGGGGAAGTCCAAAAAGCGCACATTAATTATTACTTCGACCCCCCTCCCGCCCTACGGCCCATGGTTCGGGTGGGATTAGAAAATTTTAAATTCGCTTATACACCCTATCGGAAAATCCCAAAAAGATCCCCCCACTCGTATACTCCCGCTACTCAGCTGTTTGGCCGTGCATAGACACCACAAACAGACAGACAGACGGAGTTTCATTCTTATTAATAACTAGCCGCTCCGGCTCGCTACGCTCGCCTCCACGTCCAGCCGGGGGGCAAGCCCCCCGGACCCCCCGTTAAGTTGCTCGCTTCGCTCGCAACGTGTGGCGTGTAGGGAATATTGCTCGCTTCGCTCGCAAAGTCTGGCATGTAGGATATGTTGCTCGCTTCGCTCGCAAAGTCTGGCATGTAGAAAATGTTGCTCGCTTCGCTCGCAAAGTATGGCATTTAGGGAATTTTACTCGCTTTGCTCGCAAACGGTAGATCCCTAAGGGTAGGTTTAACTTCTGTAGGGGATGCTGCTCGCTACGCTCGCTTGAGGAAGTTATACTGCCCACCCAACTTGGCAGACGTTTTTTTCTGTTGGGGAATTCTTACTTACAAATTAAATCTTATAAAACTACGTGGAACCACGAAAAGTTTATTAGGGGATGTTGCTCGCTTCGCTCGCAAGTCCGTATTTATTCTGTAGGGGATGCTGCTCGCTTCGCTCGCTTGAAGAAGTTATACTGCCCACCCAACTTGGCAGACGTTTTTTTCTGTTGGAAATTCTTACAAACAAATTAATTCTTATAAAACTACGTGGAACCACGAAAAGTTTATTAGGGAATGTTGTACTGCCCACCCAACTTGGCAGACGTTTTTTTCAGTTGGGAATTCTTACAAACAAATTAAATCTTAGAAACTACGTGGAACCACGAAAAGTTTATTCGGGGATGTTGCTCGCTTCGCTCGCAAGGTATACCTGTATATGTGTAGGACAAAGTCCGTATTTATTATTTGAAATGGCTCTAGCTTCGCTCGCAAGGTATTGCGTAGAAGTGCAAATGGGAACCCCCCTGTGAGGGTCCCTTCAGGTAAGCAACGTTGTGTAACGGCGGCCCGTGGTCGATTAATTTCTGATGTTAAACGCTTCCCTCGCAATTCCCCTCCCAATTTGACCTACTTTCCGTCACTTTTTTCGATATCCGACTTCGGATTCAGATTCGGCGGGATCAAAGCTGTATTTCGCCCGCGAAAACCGTTCCGAAAAACGTACCTTTATGGGGTATATTTTAATCGGAAAAAACCAAGTTTTTCGGCGGACTTTTCGAGAAAACGGGTCCGTACTCTCGCATTTTTTTAACGCATTTCCCGATACTTTTTTCGCAATCCGATCGCGCCGTCGTCTTCCTCGTAGGAAAACCTACGAAACCCGTATTTTTCCGGAATTGTCAACGGCCGTTTAGAGGGGTAGGGGAAGTGGGGAAGTCCAAAAAGCGCACATTAATTATTACTTCGACCCCCCTCCCGCCCTACGGCCCATGGTTCGGGTGGGATTAGAAAATTTTAAATTCGCTTATACACCCTATCGGAAAATCCCAAGAAGATCCCCCCACTCGTAGATCCGGCCCACTCAGCCGTTTGGCCGTGCATAGACACGACAAACAGACAGACAGACAGACGGAGTTTCATTCTTATTAATAGTATAGATAGAGATAGATAGAGATTAGTCCACCACTTTTAATTTGCTTCGTTAACGTAGTTTGGAAAAATACAGAGAACAGATTTTATTAATTCAGCTTTGGAATCTATTCATTTCATAACCTAATCGAAAGTTAAAAATTCCTGTAAATTAATCCATTATAATATGATTAATGATACCATTATGATTTGTTCATTGATTCAATGTTAAGAATAATCAACCAAAAACTTAGTGAACAACTACTAAAACTCGATTATGAGGACATCATGCAAGTTTTGGTCATTTTACTCAGATAGGGGTGGTTTGATGAGATGATGGGTTGTCTGAGTACATTCGCCTTTAAATTTGGCCTCTTCAGGGATTATTTCCATTATTAGTCGTAGATGTTATGTTGTTAATCTCTCAGTTTAAGCAAATAGTGGTTAAGGTCGCTCCACTGCTAGAGAATTAGCTATATTTGATGTTATCAATTTCTGAAGTAAATGTAAACTACTATCTATAGCTACCTAGGTAATTACTACCTATGCATGTTAATTACATAAGCCTATGGTACTTTATAAAAGTTATTATGAAACCTACACTGATTAGCATTTTGAGAAACTAAAAAAACGGAAAATGATTGGTTATTTTGAGCTGTTGATTATTCAATTAGGCTCCAACGTAAATTATAAATCAAAGAATTGAAATTAGAAGAACACGAGCACAAATTTTGACCTCAGGTTCGTCTAACTCTATTTAGCTGTCCATTAAAGTTGTGCGTCTTTAGTGGTTTCCAGATGATGTATAGCAATAATTATTATGTAGTCAGTAATTATTCAATCTTCTGGCTATAAGTGATAAGTTCACTATTATCGTACAATAACGAATAACGGTACCAACTGGTTGAAATCATAGGTGCACCAAATTGTATTCAAAGCGTCACATATTCGTAATTATAATTTAAACAAAAATTATTTAAATCGAAGAAAATATCATTTATTGGAACATATAGCAAATTTATCTAGGAAATGCATTTGTGCTGCGTACATGGAATCAATTTTTAAATGATTTGTTTAATATGCTCTCCAACTCTGGCCGGTTTTTTCTCCATCTCACCTGGCAACCCTGGTCAGGCGTGGTGTTGCACGTTCGCAGAGGAGCGTCATGCTAGGAGGGATGTACCCCCGAAATGAATGATCGTCCAAGGATGTCATACATTGAGATAATAGAGAGTTCTTATGCCGTACTCGATCATCTATTCGTTGCCCGAATCGGAGCCCGGAGTCGTCAGCAGGTTTCCGATTCGTTTCCTGACTCTGCTGAATTACCGTTGTTGAGGATTACCTCATTTCACATGAAAACGGTACAGCCGCTTGGCCAGTTTGTTGTTAGTACTTATTCAAGTTTTTGAGAGTGATTAGTAGTAGTGTTGTCCTGTAAAAGTTGATTTTTGAAGTGAATTTTGAGGTAGGTTATTACCAGATAAAAGTGAAAAACCCCGACGTACGCCAACTCCATTTTCCGTGCACTAATTAAGTACACAATTCAGGTAAAGCTCCTCATACGTCATAACTTCGTCCACGACGGACGGATCAAAAGGAAAATAAATGAAAATAAAAATAAAGTATGAAATGAAAACGGCTAAGTTCCACGAAATAGGAATGAAAATGAATTAAACTTCAGGAAAAAACACGACCAATTAATGGATAAAAGTGGTATAAAGAAATAGCAGAAAGTAAGCGGAAATCAATTCTCACTTCTCAATTCTCTTATTGGGTCGTAGCGTCAGTTGTCCTAGCGACAGTACGAATCATATTAATGAAGTGATTTTCGATTGTTTTCTACGGAAAGACATATGAGATGCTTTATCCTTAAAAATTGATTTGTTAGGATAGTTGCGTGAAACCTCGCACCAGGTTTGTGGGGAAATAGTACATAAATATATTTAAGAGGTGAAGACGGAAATCACCCAACGCGGACGATTATCGAGTGTCAAGGATTTTCAGGAAGTAACCGATGCGTGGCAAGGACATCCTTGGACGATCATTCATTTCGGGGGTACATCCCTCCTAGCATGACGCTCCTCTGCGAACTTGCAACACCACGCCTGACCCCTATGCCCACTTTATTCTTATTGTCAACAATCATTCTTCTTTTCCTTTGAGACTTCACACGTCTTTCGGGGATGTGTGATCAAAGGAACATAGTTTCCCGGTAATAGTCGGGATGGTTCCGACAAATCGCTTCATCCGCAGTTGTCATCGGCGAACCTTTCGTTTTGCTGAGCCGGCTTCATGGCTAAAGATGTCAAGTATTATCTTTAATGGTGTTATACCGTGATTATCGTCAACCGTCATTTCAGTTGCCCTTGACTAGAAGTTCTGTTCGCGTCACATATACGGGTTGGTGGTGGATGACCCATGTTCTTTGTGACCTCCATGTGGCTAATGCCACTTATTTGAGTATTCTCCCATTACAATCGTGCCAACTGGGGGTTGAAGGACATCAAACATGCCCCAAATAGGTTTCCAGCTGCTGTAGTAGTTTCCTCAAATCACGACTGGAATTAGGAGGTATTGCTTCATAAATGTCTTTTAGGAGCAGCAATCTGATAACGCCATCAAACCCAACAACTGTTTTAGGCATCGAATTTACTTATGCACAAGCACATACCCCAGGATGAAATTCCGACTTCAGTACAACTACAAGGGAACCTTCTTTTGACTTAGCCGAACATTGTCCAACATTTCATCAGACCTAGTACAAATAATATGTGCATTTGTCTCTAACGAAGAGTTTAATGTCAGTCAGCCCAATTATATTGGCATTTCGCTTTCCAGTCTACCTAAAGGTGGCGGAAGCATTGTTTGCACTTTCGTGAGAGAGAAAATTTTTAGTCTCCAAAATCAAAATTTCCACGCGCATTTTGCGTTTTAGACCATTCTGAACAACTTTGGTTCCGTGTCTGTCTTGTGTCCGCAAATCACGTATCAAGCTTACCTATTATCATTTAATGATGATTAACAGGACGTTTCCATTTGTTTTCGTCACGTCACGGTGGGGTTTTCTATTGATTTTCACGTACAACCAATGCGTTACTAGGGAAGTGTAACTCCCTTAGTTTTCATAGCAGGAAAATCATTAGCCACTTTTTGGAATGCTCTCATTTTATCACAGCATCTCATAATCGCTAAGCCTCTGTAGTGTCAAGGAAAGCTGATTTATTACGCTCAGTTATAAACTAATATTGCTAAAAAGTAACCATGATGAACTAATAATGTGTAAAATTAATCATTATTAAATGATCTGACAGTAGATCCGTAGGTCTACCGTCCGTTTTTTTCCACAGTTTTCATCCGATTTGGATGACATTTTCAGGGGATATGGGCAAGTGGGTAGACGGTCCCCTGTCAGTTTCATCGTTCTTGACTCAATACCTCACTCTGCGTATCAATTTCTACGAGTTAGCGAGGAAGCAACTATCTGAGTTCTAAACTGTTACTTGCCATCACCGTAATTTCCAATTACTTTTCCCATATATAAAAAAACTTCGTTTTCTGAAATCAAATCAGCAAGTTTATGCCTTATAACCCTCGAACTTTTCATCCAGTTTCAGTAATTTCGAATGGTTATGGTTGAGAAAAATACCATTTTGGTGTTACAAACTTCCTAATTTGTGACATTCTCACTAAAATATTATCTTATTCAAATCTCCCAGAGTTTTAATTTATTGCTTAGGATGTTATTATTTGTACTACTTTTTTCCTGAGCACAGGAAACTTTGTACTGAGAGAGTATATTAAGCACTTTAACAAAATTAATAGATGCAATTTCAAAAATTCAGTTTTGATAGGTTTTATAAATGTAGCGAAGTCTTTCAAGTTTTTTTGCCACCACCCCTAGAAAACATGCAGGACATCACACCACCTCAAAAATCAATCGACTATATTGTGACTGTGTTTGTACAACTGTCCAACTTATACAATATGGCAGAATCTGCTTAATGAATGTTCATTAACAATTTATAAAACTCAATATCACCTCGTCCTTGTTGTCTATACTAAATGCTTTCATACTAATGTGAAAAGTGACGATCTAAGACCTGAGTGGTTGCTTGGGATTGATTTCTATCAAACTATCCTCAATCCGCATCTACTTTTGCTCTGCTCCAACTATTCTGACACCGTAATTTATCTTTCGATAAGAATTGCATTTATTGAGCAAAATAGTCTGCACATGAAAATGCTGCCCTAACTTTGGTTTATTCAAAACTAGAAGAGGACTATAATTTTTTAAACGTTCATCATGTTTCGATTATGGCTTGTACATTGTGTGCACCTACATACACTTCTATAAAAGTAAATGACATTGTTTAAATACTAAAATGTAAAAATGAATAAATACGATTAGGACTAATAAAATCCAAAAAATATCAAATTTGTAAATATATTTCGGTTGTATTTTCTGTGTTTTTTCCAACAATTGTCATTTGACTGAAGAAATGAATACGACTGAGGCTATTCAGCAGATGTACGAAAGAGATTTTCCTACTTTTCCAACTCCCTAATATTAGAAGGAAAATCCACTGCCAACTTTTATTTTTTATTTATTTATATTAAAAGCTTTTAGGTTTTCAACTGCTTAGGTCAATAACATCAAAACTTGTGTTGGTATTCACATCGTTTACTCTTTATAGGGGAGTACAAATGACATACTACATTTGGGTTTTGGAAAATACTCGTAGAATGACAAAGGGGAGTAACATAAATTGGGCACTTATTTTTGGAATTTCACATCAACTTAGAAGGTAGAGTGATGGGAATAGTTGTTAAAGGACCCGCCTACATTTATTATGTGTTCTTGCTTGGTAATGTTAAACTTCGACTCCAAGAAACTTCTTGGATGGACCAACCCTCTAACTGCAGTTTCTTACCGCCCTTTGATGCTGTCAATTTCAAGGTATTTGTAGTTCTGTTCAAAGCTCTAATACTTGTTTTCAAAGCGATTCTCAGAGCCCATACGCCACTCCTCGGCTATTAGCCGCCTCTAAACTACACTTAAGGCCCCATTGTAACAATCCTTTACTCCCATTTTTATTTTCCCTTACCCGAAGGTCAACGGAGGTTTCTTACCTCACCTCTATTACCTTACTGAAAGAAGAAGAAAAAAAAATTGTCGCGTGACAATGGTCATTCCGGTCCCATCTTCCATTGTCAAGCAGAGAGGAGATCAACAACGTAACGTTGCATGTGCATTGTGCATCACTATTCCTACAGCGGAAAAAAAGTTACAGGTTTCCGCTCGTTCTCTTCCTTATTAGGTCTTTAACTTGAAGAACAACCCAACTACCACGACAATGTTTATATAACAGATTTCTCGTGGAAAACCCCTGAACGGAGCAGTTTATGTTCCTCACTGAAATCACCTTGCAATACGTTACAAGATTTGACTCGTATGAAATCAGATATCGGAGTTAAAAGGATTTAGCTCAAGAATAGGTTACTTGCCTTCGCGATTTCTCGTATTCGTCCTATAACCATTAAAATTAGTAAAAAAAAAAAAAAAAAAAAAAAAACTTGCTTCTAACAGGCCAAAAAGTGATGAGCCTGGGATACGTTTTTTACAATTGCTACGTCTCCAAAATCAAAATTTCCACTCGCATTTTACGTTTCAGACAATTCTGAACAACTTTGGTTCCGTGTCTGTGTGTGTGTGTGTGTCTGTCGTGTTTCCGAAAATCCTTGTAACAAGCTTATTTTCCACAGTTTTCATCCGATTTGGATGAAATTTTCAGGGAATGTGCGGTCTAGGAGGAAGACGGTCCCCTATCAGTTGCACCGTTCTTGAAGAATACCTCACTCTACGTATGCGCAAACGTAAATTCTACCAAGCATCACTTTCTAATGCCCTGGTCGTCCGATCTTGTTCAAATTTAGTCGATAGTTGGGGAATGACGGTTTGATCATCCCAAATCAATTTCAACAGGATTGTATCATTAATAGCTACTGCGCATGTGCTTATGCGAAATCCTTGTAACGACCTTAATTACCATTGTTTTCATCCGATTTAGATGATATTGTCAGAGAATGCGCGGGCTAGGTTGTAGATGGTCCCCTATCAGTTTCATTGTTGCCAAATAAATACTTCATTCTGCGCATGCGCAAACGTAAATTCCATCATGTTTCATCTTTTCACTTTCTATTTGTTTGAGTTCACTTAAATTTGGATGATAGTTGGAAGAAGATGATAGGTAAACGAGAAAGCTATGTGCCACACCCAACTTGCTAGGCGTTTTACGATTGCTACATAAAAACTTGCTATTCACTGGTTGAATGGTAAATAGAAACTTGTTTTGGAGGTCACTCAGCAGCTCTAGGGGGTACCAGAGCTTGTGATTCGTTCCTAGATGTCCCAAGGGGCCTATATTCAAAATGTTAGCTTCATATATGTTGAATAGTAAAGAAATTAGCTCCGGAGCTCACACAATTGATCTATGGAGACTTAGACTATATGATTCGTTTCTAGATATGCCAAGGAGCCCTCATTTCAAATTGCAGCTTCATAGGCTGAATAGCAACGAAATTAGCTCCAGATCTTACTCAGCTTATTTGGGGGGGGGGGGGGGGATCTAGGCTTTATGACTCGTTTCTAGACGTCTCAAGGGGTTTCCATTTCAAATTCTAGCTTCATAGAGTGTATTACACAGAAATCAGCTCTATTGGTTGAATAAAAAAGAAACCAGCTTCGGAGATCACAAAACTACGGCAACAAAAACCTTCTTTTATGTCGTTGTTACCTGTCATTGTTTCGTGACGTGATTAGATGACGATTTTTGGCAAGAAGGTCTTCGTTAAAAGGTATTATACGTTAAAACTTAAGCTTACATTAACATCAATGAATGCGCCCTAATTAAATATCGATTGAAGGACAGAAGCCGAATCAGGAGGGCTGTAAGGGTTTCTATTCTTTTTAATTTTTAAACCAGCGTACATAACAATTAATTGTTCAAGAAAAATATTGACGCTCACCCAATCGTCTAAAATTATATTTTAGTGCAATTGCAGTAAGACCCATTTGGTGTTATCTGCACGTTACGGGATAATTTATAGAATTTAATTAATCTTAATGGATAATTCGTCTAATAATAAAGTATTGACCACCAACAGCACCTATAGGTGCTAAACCTCCCTACACAAGCCAAAAATACGGAATGACTGAGCTGCGGATATCTCCCCTTCAGAGGCAATTGACTACATTCAGAGTGGAGCTCTCATTCGCTCTCCCAAAGGTATAGAATTGGAATAAATGGTATTCACAGAATGCCATATACAGATGGTTTAGAGAGTTTTCTACTCAGAAATCATCTAAGAATCGTCAGTGAAGTTATGAAGCCAGTATGAATCCTAAAACTTGTTGGTATTCGATTGGCCAGACTGGTATGTATTTTAAAGACTTAGAATGACATTTGGGCAACTTTACTTTACATTTATTTCAAATAAATTAATCTCTATTTTTGGTTAAATTAAATTTAACCACCAATAAATGATGGTAATCGTCGCAGATATTCTAAGTTGTAACAACAAATCCGAACAATACTAAAACTATTTTATGATAATACTTTGAAATTAATTTTAAAATGGTAATTTAATATACACCGCAAGTTGATCGATTTGTTTGATTATGGTTCTTCTTGAGATTAAAAAGTCCAGTTTAGAATCCATATCAACGAATAATATGTTAGGCGGGACAAAGTCCGCCGGGTCAGCTAGTTGATGATAATCGCTGACATAATATTAGATAATTTCAATATAGAAACATTACAAACTGTTTTGAATGACGGACTAAAATTGTGGGCAGTAAATTGCTTCCAAATTAAAATAAACTAAATTCATGATTGTATCTGATATGAATGGTTAACGAATTGCTTCATTGCATCTGCGCAACCCGAACCTCGTGGAAATCATCTCCTCGTTGCAATATGCCAAAGGGGCATCCCCATAACCGCGAGGCTCTGTGCTCGAACAATGAGTAAAGAAATAGGAGTTCGAGAGGTTATCTGGAAGCCGTCTTTGATTCAGGTTTTTTTTTTGGAGGTCGTCCATCATCCGCATCATCAGGTTACGTGGTCTTATTGGTGTAGATGATCTTGGGATGATCTTAAGATGATCTGGTAGTCGATATCAGATGCCTCTGTGGCGCCCAAAGGCGTTCCCTACCTAGAAAACCAGTACAGGCCGGGTGGAATCCGTGATCGCAGTAGGTGGGTCAAGGAAAACCGTAGGTTAGGTCTGAAGACAACGGTAAACTAATACACCGGGGCCTGAACCTATATGAAAGTTTCTTAATATTAACGAAGTCTCTCGACCTTGTATTGTGATGGGATGGAATAAGTGCTGATCAGATTCAGATTCATAATTGAGCATACTTAAAGTTGCAACACGCCGAACACAACCTTTGGGAAGGTTATGTATGATCACGTTTATACGTGGCTCGATCAAAAGCGGACACAAATTAACTAATCCATACAGATTAGATCATGGGTAAGTATATTTCACAAACCTCTAAACAAGTTTCATAAATTTTCATTGATACTTGGGGGAAGCATTATTTATTTATTTTTACACAAAATATATGAAAAATTGAGGTTTCAAATTTGAAGGGTTTTACATCGGCGTTCATTCCGGAATTGAATTGATATTCAAAACAAAAAATTCACATTTCTGGAGAAAAAAAAAAAATTGCTTTAAAACAAAATCTTTGCCCAAAATTATTCTTGGTTTATTTATTTAAGATATTTAATGAAAATGTAATTTCCGTAGAAAATGAAGCTATTTCAATGTCTCGGAAAATTTTAATTCAAAATTTTTGAAAAATTTCTTCATTGAAATCCATTGTGAAACGATTCCTGAAGGTTCCTATGTCATTCCAGACGATAACTCTCTTTAGGATTGAGATAAAATCCCATTCCTAAAAAATCAAGCTTTCTAAGTGAAAGGATAAGTTTGTTAGCCAGCGGTTTTTGAGCACATTAAATTGGACAAATTTCGAAAATCGTACTGAAAAACTCACTAAAAATGGCTGAAATTGGCCGAAAATCGTTAAATTAATATCGTTATATTTACTAGGCCTAAAAAGGTTTTTGCACAAAATTATGCTGAAAAACGCATACTTTAATTTCTTTAATATTTGCTGATAAATCTATATAAACTGGAAAAAAAAAATCAAAATCTTTTTTAAATCGTCAAATTTAGGTTTTTGTCATAAAATTGGTTTTTAACGATTCCTTCGAACAAAGTGGCTCAAATGTCAAAACAATATAAAATATTATACACCTACCTACTACAAAAGTAGGTAATTTAAGAAAATTCGCTCATACGATTTTTAGCTTTTTTTTGCAGTTTTTATCGATGTTTTAGCACATTTAATGAAATTTAAGTACATTTTCCATCATAATATTGTACGCAATGTTTTATTTTAGAATAATAAACAACATTTGAGCAATATTCTGCTAAAATAAGGAATATACCTATTTGTAGCCGTTTTTAGTGATTTTTTAAGGATTTTTAAAAAATGTAACCAATTTAATGAGCCAATTTAAAGTGTAGGCCAAAGAATTCATCCTTTCTTTTGAAAAGCTTGATTTTTTGGAGTAAGAACAGAATTTTTATCTCAATCCTAAGGAGAGTTAGCGTCTGGAATGACATTTATATGTTTATATATATTTATATGCATATATATATTTGTATGAAAAAGCGTTACACTCTAGGACTCGTTTCAGAATGCCATAAAACGGATTTTAATACTCTTAATTTCTGTTTAGAAAAAATACTGGAAGAATTTGATGATCCATCTCATGGTCCAGGGCTCATCTAAAAGTGATTGTATACCTACATTCATATCAATTCCAATAAGCAATATTTCATCCACGTTTTCCGCTCCCGCTCCCGTGGTTGAGGGAAAAATGACGATGTTCAAAACTATTTTTAGACCATTTCCAGCTATCAGATTTACATGACATTGGAATCGCAATCCAAAATGATGTCCAGATGGTCCAGATATTCGGTGAAATAGAGCATTTTTCAATTGAAAGTGATAGAGTGGTTCCCCTGCAATTTAAAAGTAGTTTGCAGAATGCTTGAAATTGTATTGTAATCTATCTGCTACCTGTAATGATATCGGGTCAAATTATAGTTATTCCATAAATAGATTACCAGCGATTACGTTGATTACCAGAGATATGTGGGAATATTTTAGCCCTTTACGAATCAGTTATATAGAACCAATTAATTTATTGTGGGATTAATGAATTCAGATTTAGGATCATTATTACAGATTTTCTCAAACAAAATAGAAAAAATCCCCTTCAGGCCTTCGAAGTTCATTAAGAACATTACCGTTTTCACTTCCTTTGTTGTAATTCTGATTCCAAATTAACCGAAACGGAATGCAAGATCGTTCGGTATAAAACGATATTTTCCATTCAAAACTTTGGTAACTTCTCAAACTTTCATCATTATTCTCGTACATTGTTATTACAATAACCCTCGAAAGTGTTCACACGGAAACTGTGGGATATCTAATCACAATTCAACACATCGGGGAGGAGAGTAAAGTACCTACCTATTGAGAGAAAACGTGCGAATCTGGGACTTGTGTAGGAAATCCCACGGGCTGTCGTTTCTAACTGCTCCAAATTGCCTAAATCAACTAACTGCAGGAAGAATGATTTTAGAGATTTCCTCATGGCGAAATCAACCTTGATGCCGTATCGTCCAAGTTGCACTGATATTACGACTCTTTGCGATAAGTAGTGACTGCACATTTCCTTGCATCCTGCATCCTTCCCATCTTTCTTGATCATAATCAATGACCTTCTGCAGGGGCACAAGATTGTGTTAGCGGCTAAGGTTGCAGTACTAAGTGTTGCAGCATTTACGTTATATTCCTACAAAATACTGCATAAAACACAATAAAATATTTATTTATTTTATTTACGGGAGAACCCAATACATTCAAATATTGTGTCACTTCAACGAGTGAGTGTTACAAAAAACAGTTAAAATGAAATTAAATTCAGTTAAACAATGATTTCTTAATGAATCGAAGGTGATGATAGGAGATCTTCAATGTCTTCAGAGAGGAGTGAAAAAAATCAAAATTGGGATTGGCTGTTATAAATATATGCGGGAGAGTCTACATAGGGGCTGGATCTTGAAGTAGTTAATAGGCGAAAACGGGACGTGAAATAGTAATGGAGATCGGGATGGAATTCATGGTATGTACTTGTAAAATATAATACGGAAAAACTATATATTGCTTCCGCACTACCGAAGGAAGCAACATATAGGATGTTTTTGAGAAGTCGAAAAATTCGGTATTCTCAGAAATTAAAATTTTCCTTGTTTTTGCTTATCAGAGCTTGCTGATAAATTTTGGTTCTGTCTGTGGTGTCTGTGAGTCTGTGGTAAATCCTGGTCACTCTCTAAGCAATAATACCAAGTTCCAGTCCAAGTTTGATAAAACTTTCAGGGATTGTGCGGGTTAGTTTCTTGACGGTCTTCATAATTTACATTGCCGCGGGATCAATCATAGTTTGTGCGCATGCGCAAACTGGAATTTCTTAAAATGTCGATTTTTTATTAATTATTGGTCCAGTATCGTTCAACCCCTTCTGGTTGTTCTGGTGATGTTCTCTCTTTTAATCATCGCTCAAATTTGAGACAACTCTCAGAATCTCAAGAAATTAGGATTCTACATGTTTAAGACCAGTCTAGATTGCTTCCGCGTGCCAAAAACCAATAGGGATGATCTTCATTCTGAAAAGTTTCGAAGGGGTTTTCCGTTTTCGGGCAATTTTTGACCACTGTGAGGCGTATTTGTTTACTAGCATAATCATAAGCAGCATAAGCGTTACTTTTTAAGAGGGAACTAGAACAAAACGAGTCAACATGTCAGGCACACAGTGTGTGTTATATTTATAGGCTCACCTAAATAAGTTTTTATTTTTTAGAAAATTGGTAGACATAAATCCAATGTTTTTGTGGCCTATGAATTAGGTGAGCATTAAATCGATTTCCTCGCTAAAATGACCAACGAAAATGGTGTTGATTTTCGGTGAAAGTGCCTTGCGAGTCTTATCGAAAGTTTGATTACCAACAGCTAGTACCTAGGTCAGATGACGCAGGAGAAACATTGGAAATCAATGAGGTGGCAAGTTTGGAACGCTCTCGTTTCTTAATTTTGTAGAGTCTCTGTAATTGATCTGAATGTGACAGTGAGATCATTAGAGTACCAATTAGGATATGATATATATATATATATATATATATATATATATATATATATATATATATATATATATATATATATATATATATATATATATATATCGATTGAAAATTAGGGAAGTGGACGAAAAACTTTATTTTCAGCCAAAACTCCTGTTTGGAAGTCGGATATTTAAACTATTCAAGGCTTTTAAGAAATCATTTTTGAGCGCGTTTGGTTAACTCGAAGTACATTACAGCTAACAATTAAGAAAAATGAATGCGAAAATCACAATTGGGAATCAACTGAAAATTGTTGGAAAATGTCGGTAGATCAATAAAATCGTTTTCGAGCTTACAATCGCGCAGTCGCTATCTTTTGGAACCGATTTGAAATGTCCAAATCTATTCAAGCGAATAAATTGATTTATAATTTTTGCACACTATGCGAATAATTGTTTCATGAATAAATTTTCATGTCTAAATCTGGTAACTCTTGAAAATAATGCATGAGTTCTTTCATCCTAGTAGTAAGACTGGTGAATATGCCAAATTTCTGGTAGAATATTGAGTCTTGAGCACTTTTTGACGATTTTGGACCGCAGTGCGTCAGTCGTCTGGAACAAATAATTTTGTCGCTATACGCTGGTTGTTTCCCCGATGTAAAGTCTACGTTGGTGGTTTGCATTTTTGAGCTGTCGTCCAGTCATCTTGACTTATTGGAAGTAGCGTGTGGGAAAACCTCACCTAAGTCATCATTATGACGTCCATAAGGACTCACAAATAAACCAATACGGTATTTCCATTGAACCGGGAAATTTCCTGGTTTGTGTTTAAATAAAAGGAGCGTTACTTACGTACGAAGCTAATATTTACGTTGAGGAGGAAGTTCTTTGAAGTTTCCGAGAATAGCTAAATGGAATTCGTAGTTGAAAAGAGTCATCTTATTGACTTTGGAGACCAGAAGGAAGGGCTCCGAGGTCGTTAGCAAGGTTTCACTCCTTTGTCTTGAGTTGGAATTGCGCGGCTGCTTAGAAGTAGAAGTCTGGTCTAATGTAGAGAGCTCCATTCGTGCTAATAAGCAATCGAAGGTTGTTCACTGTCGGAAAACACTCTATTTCCCAATGCCCCGATGGGGCATAAATTACAACCCATTGCGAAGACTCCTTCATTATTGAGTGCCGTTTTTTAAAGATATCGAATACGAACATGATGAAATTATTCATTTTAAGATTCAATGGTTAATTATTAATGTAAGGGCCTACAATACAGGCTTAAACTGTTCATGGATGGAAAAAAAAAAAAAAAAAAAAAAAAAAAAAAAAAAAAAAAAAAAAAAATTAACTACATCTAAACTACAAAACTACAAACAAACTACAAACAACAAACTGCAAACTACAAAAAATTACATCTAAACTAAATCAAAAATGGAGTGAAATGTTGCCAACCGCATATTTTTATCTAAATCGGTTTTCGAGATATGATTTTTTAGCGGTTGTTTGAGGATACCCGTGTTTTCTTCCTCTTAAACTTAAATTTATCCACTTTAATAATTTTAATTTTAACTTTTGATCACATTTTCGGAATCAGCGTTAGATTTTCTATAAGCGTGTTGCACGTTGATTCAGAATAATTTTCATCTACAGACCACAACAGCAAGCTCAGAAATAAAAAAATAAGATTTCTGAAAATATTTAAAACGTAACAACTGTTCCAAACAAATCCAGGAAACTGGCAAATCTCATGAAAACTGCTTCATTTAATACTGTTTCCAACGGTATAATAAATTTTGCTTTTACTCTACTATTTAGGAGAGAAAAGCTTGTTATAATGTTAAAAACAAACACGGAGCAGTCAGTTTAACGTAGATTTTTCCTTCTATATTTGAATGGAAAGCGGAGTAATTATGAAAATCTAGCTCTTTATACCTATTTGATGTTGAAGTAATTAGGTTTTCGTTTTAATATTACAATAATTTGATGGTATGAAGAATTATTATCCAGAAATAAACTGATTTATTATTATTATTTTTTGCTTGCTTCTCAATTAACTACATATAAAACCATAAATATGGGTCGGGCACAGAGTGCCCCGTGCTGTCTTTGTTGTTAACAGAGAAGGGATTGATCTTCGCAGGGTTAAGCTCCTATTTGTCGGATGAATTAAGTTCTACTGCTGAGTAGAAGAGCTTATTACTCTGCAGGAATGCGTGCCCACTACCTATATTGAAAACCCAAGGCTAACTGAAGGACTATTCATCTTTCAATAAGAAGAAGAGCTCAGCGACAAAAGGAAGGAAAAAAATCCAAAAGGCACTCCGTTAAGGAAGAAGCCAAAAAGAAAAAGCACTTGCCAAAGGGCAGGTACCCTTTCAAGTACCAAAGAACCCTGTTTGATTAAATCTACCCCGCGTATCGATTGTGTGAAGTCGATTGTACGGGCGGAGGCTTTAGTACTGATCAGTTGGACGCACTGGCGCGTCATTGTTCCGTCGCACAATGGCGCCTTATGCCGTCCGACGTAAAATAATTAATCATCTCCTGAATGACGGTGTTGGTATTTGGTTGCTTCATGTGCAACGGATGAAAAACCTGGGACGCTTTCATTTCGGTCAGTTGTCTTCGCGTTGTCATCTAACAAAAAACGCGATAGACAAGGCATTTCTTCGTTATTCATTCTTTACGGGTTTTTCTTATTCAAAAAATATTTCACCCTGTAATGACAATGCAATAAAGCAATGAAAAGCTTTTATGAAATTAGAGTTACTTAAATTGAAATAGGAAACCCAGAGTTTGTCTGGTGTGTGTGTGAGGGGGGGGGCTGACTACCCACCACATGACCTATTAACTACCGATTCCTATTCGGTATACCAAGTCGGGTTGAAATTTGATTTTTGGACCTTTACTCCGGCCGCCAGCACCTCCAGCGCTGCCTCCTGGGGCCTATTTCATGAAACAACAAGTGACAAGTTACAGGCCGATCTTATGTACAAGTTGTAAAAAATGAGTGTGCAAGCGTTTCATAAAAGTGGAAGTGTAGAATTGTAATGCACATTGAAAATTAACAAGTGTACAGGCGACTTTGGACATGTTACAAGTGTTTCTCCATCATTTTGTACGAGTCATTGTTTTACAGTTGTAAAAAATGCCCGGTTTTTAACCTACGTTTATTCACCTGTAAACTTGTTATATTCCAGCATTGTGAGTTGACAATTTTTCGGTGTTTAATATGTGGGAATCATCTTCTGCTGAAGAATACAGACAAGAAGCATTCAGCGTAGAAGACGCCAAAGATTTTTTCGGCCCCGAATAAACGCTCATTTTTTTGGGTATTTTTGAGTTTAACAAAAGATTTAGGATGTCGTCCGAGACCCTTGAAAGATTTAAATGCTTCATGACCCTGTGTAATTTTTCCTGATCGGGTGTTGAGGATCTCCCCATTATTGAAGAATAAAGTGAAGTGTGAAGATCATCTCAAAGTTACAGATGACATTCCTAACCCAGCAGCATTAAGACTTTATGTACTGATTAATCATTTCCACTGAATCAAGGAGAAAAATCCGATTATGCCAGCCATAAGAATAAGTTGAAATCAAATACAAAGTTTCTCCACTTTTAAGTTTATAATTTGTCTATCTTCCAATCATTACAACTTGTTATGTACGATAAACATCCTATCGTGTACTTAACGTCGTTTTAGCGAATTTTCTTAGAAAATTAAGCTATTGCAATGGCTCCAAAAATTTTAAAATAAAAATTTTCAAAAATTTTCTTCATCGAAATCTGTTTTGAGGCATTCTGAAATGATTCCTGGATTTTAACGCTTTTTTATATGTTATACATATATATACATATACATATATATGTAGGTATAAGTATATATATGTATGTGTCATTCCAGACGATAACTCTCGATAGAATTGAGATAAAAACTTGGTTCTTTCGCCAAAAAATCAAGCATTTCAAAAGAAAGGATGAGTTCGTTGGACAACAGTTTTTGAGCACATTAAATTGGTCAACTTTTAAAAAATGTACTTAAAAAATCACTAAAAAAGGCAAAAAACCGCTAAAAATTAACGAATCGAACATGAACTAGGACATTTAAAAATTTAAGCACAAAATTGTACTGAAAAATGTACTTAAATTTCATTAAAATAAGCTAAAAATTGATAGAAACACTTGAAAAAATTGTAAAAATCCACAAAATTGTTTGTTCATTGGAATATTACTGACAAAAAGTTAGTTTGCTATAAAATGTATAGTAAAATTTTTATTTGTCCCCAAAGTGCTCAAATTTCAACAGAATTTAACATAAATGTAATACGACCATTTATGAAAATTCGCTCATACGATCATGCTGCATGACTGGAACTTTTTATATTATGATTCGCTGACAAAACTTCAATTTCGGCATCCCGCTTGAAGTTGTTCATTTCGTTTGTCCCCAAACGCCATTTTTCTTTTCTGCTACACTTGTACTCTTCGTTTTGGTGAATAAAAAGGAGGCGCTTCCAATTTTGAACAGAAAAGTTCTAGTCATGCAGCATGATCGTATGAGCGAATTTTCGTAAATTATCATATTGTATAATGTTGAATTGTGTTGAAATTTGAGCTTTTTGAGTGCAACGAAATTGTTTACTACTAATTTCTTGGCCAAAAACGTATTTTAAATAACTATCAGCCATTAAAAAAAAGATTTTGGATTTTTCTTTTTCTTTTTGCAATTTTTATCGATTTTTGGCAAATTTTAATAAAATTTAAGTACATTTATATGCATAATTTTGTACATAAAATTTTGAATGCCCTATCTTATAGTTTATAAACTTTAGTTGAGCAATATTCTGCTAAAAATATCAACTTAACGGTTTTTAGCAGTTTCTAGCCATTTTTAGTGATTTTTTAGCACATATTTTTGAAATGCTGGCCAACAAACTCATCCTTTCATCTAGAAAGCTTGTCTTTTTGGTGCAAGAACGGAATTTTTATCTCAATCCTAAGGAGAGTTATTGTCTGGAATGACACAAACACGCACGCACACCACACACACACACACACACACACATATGTATGCATATGAAAAAGCGCACTCTTCACGAATCGTTTCAGAATGCCTTAAAACGGATTTGAATGATGGAATTTTCCAAAAGTTTTGATTTTAAAATTTTCCAAGCCATTGCAATAGCTTCACTTTCAACGAAAATTCGCTAAAAGGGATCCTCCCGTCGACGATGATTTGCCAACAAGGCCACCAATGCAAACTCTACCCTGGAGAAAAACATGCCGTGCGACGCGCTTTTCAGTTTGTAATATTTCAGTTTGGTGCCTACTTTTAATTTTGGCTATTTTTCCTCGTTTGTGATTGACTTTAATATTTTAATACACGGTGCTGGTTACGCCATGGTGCTGATCATTTTCGCACCTCAATCATTAGGCGTATCTGAGCCAGGTATCGGTGTATCAATTAATCTCGAGGCGTTGCTGGAGGTGCTGGCGGTCGGGTAGCAGGGAAGGTCCAGATTTTTTTGTCTCCTGGAGAACAAAGTTTTCTTCGTCTGTTGAACACAGAATGAATGACAGACATGTACTAACCTATCAAGTTTATGCCAAACTTCCTCATTGGGAAAGCAGAATTCTGTCAAAATGCACTTTATCTCCCTTTATTATCGTCCACGTTCACTTCTAAATATGCGGGAAAATGTCAAAAATCTACTCGGTGTTTTACGGTTTCAAGAAGATTTCAACCATTCAGATATTCGGCACGAAATCGTGAAAGTGCTGAGTGAACAAATCTATCAAATAAGACACGTCGAGATGCAGGTAATAGCAGTTTACTCTGAAGAATTTCTCAATTTATATACAACAGATGATGGTGAAGGGGTGACGTCACGTTGCAAGGGGCATCGGTATTCCCATATCCAGAGTTTGCTTCATCAGTGTGGCATCTATGAAATTTCACTTGTCCAACGGCGCGCCAGCTATATCTAATGAGAGGAACGTGACCCGTCCCGACTGAGGTGCCATATCCCGCGTTTCCCGGCCCCAAGGTTGAAAACTCCCTTGAAACAAACGAAAATGATTCGTTCCCTTCGGAATGTCGAAACGGAAACAGACGACCAAACTTTTGTATTGACAGGGTGTAAAATTGTCGATGAAATGGGACGCGAAATAGAGGCCTTGAAACGGCAACTATAAATAATGACATAGCAATGCGGATTTGCTGTAATCTCCAGGTCACTATAATTCACTCAGGTGTAGTTATATTTTTCTTCGTTTATGTAGGTTACAGAAGCATTGTGATCACTTTCGGGAGGCAGAAAAAGTTTCCACTCGAACTTAAACCATATTTCCAATCACTTTGCACTTATTGGCCGTGTCCGTCTGAGGTATGTGCTTCCGCTAACGTTACTAGCAAAACTGTTCTGGATTCAATTTTATGTGGGGGGACGTGTAGGGAATAAGTATGGGGGGATGTGGTTAAGGCTGATTTGGACTCTAAATTTTATACAGAGATTTCCAGGCAAGTGAGTTGGAATTGCCCGAAATGTAAGACTTTGGAGAGAAAAAACAGGAAAATTTACGGATGAAATGTAATGATATAAATTGAGAGTAAGTTTTAAGATGGCTGTCGACCAGACTGGGACGGGAGTTTTAGCGAGAGTCTCCACTCTAGGAATATTGGGTGTAAGACTAATTGCAGACCAAGGAACCAAACCACCACTCCTCTAGTAGTACTCAATCATGCAGCATTACTAATAGAGCGAATTTTCAATGCAGTCTGTAATATTATTGGTTTTGTTCAGTAAAATTATTTCTTGATATTTTTATGTACGCGTTCAAATGTATTGTTCATTGTTCGGTAAATCTTGCAGTTATATGAAGATGCTTGGTCTGCGTGGTGTCCCTCAGGACTTGTGCCCAGTGGGCCCTCTCAAAACCCAACTTCTAAGATGGAACCGAATAGTGGTCAACCGGGCTGCGACTGGCCATACTCGTCTTATTCACAGACACTAGCTTAGCGCAGAAACTCGAGGTGTTGTGTGTGGGAGGTGTGGGGGTGATCTGTCCATTCAACACTTCCTGGAGGACTGCTCAGCCCCTGTGTAGCTTCGAGTCCAGCATCGGCCCCCTCAGTGAATTGACGTTTTATCTGAACCAGACAAGGTCCAACCCCTGTTGTTGTACACGGGAGCCGCTGAGCTACTACGAACTGTGATATTTGATTTGTGATATATTTATGTACATCTAGCCTTAGTTTTAGTTCTCTTTGCTGATAAAGTTTAGTAACATGTATCTAGTTATAAGCCTATTCTTCATCTAGTCCTGGTTGCACTATTTTATTTTTGTGGGTTTTTCATCCGCTTTAGGGGTTAAACAGTGGACATCACTGTACCCCTCGTTTTTTCCCCTCCGGTTCGTCAGTGCATTTCATGGCTCCGCTTACAGTTGTGCCACTTGCAGTGTACCTTTAGACACCTTGCTCAATGCCACTATACCCTTCTAGTTGAGATGCGGCTTAAACCACTAAATAATATATATATATATATATATATATATATATATATATATATATATATGAAGATGCTACAGATGTAAAAGAATCCTATTCTTATAAGCTTACTTCCACAAAAGAGTTAATTCAATTAACTACTATTGGATATACCTATTCGTCATGCGCCTGACACGAATTTTGAAGTAGAGCTCAAATTAAATCTTTTAATCTTAATGATATTCTTAATGATATTGACACAAATGAAGAAAATTGAGCAGGTTAGTTATATATGTTTGCTACTCCCCTATTCTATTAAATAAATGGTATTTTTATAATCGATGAAAATAAATAAATTTGTGAAATAAGAGAAGCTAAGACTTAGATTTTTTTAAATTCATTTACTTATACCACATGTACGAATGTATGACCGTCTGCAGTTAGCGATATTCTTCCAAACTACTTGATTAAATTTCATGAAAGTTTACTGAAAGATCGTATGTCCTATGACGACTATGCTGATATCGTAGGGATCTCTCTCAATGAATCCCAAAAATTGAATTTAAGTAGGTACCTGACGTTCTCAAAATCTGTCAATAGTAGATTCCGTTGCGAAAAATGGGGATACTGGAAGATTCCTTGTATTTATTGTACGCTCATCTTCTCGCATCTTTCTAGAGTTACACCTTTGATGGAAAAACAAGGAGGTCAATAAAGACTACGATCGAAACAGCAGATATATATAATAAATTAGGATTATTATCAATATTATTTCAATTTTAATCCTTTTAAATCTTTCTCACTTTCAATTTATCGATAGAATTGGGATAGACCAAAATTCCTAATGATCATTAGTGAATACTAGTAAGTACCTACCTAAATGTGATCATGATAAAATGTTGTGTTCTTCCGTGAGTCGTATGAAAAGCCCAAGTTATCTTAGCAGTGTGTGATTGGGAGTTGGGTTTTGAAATCCTACAAATCAAAACATTCTGATGAATGGTTGGATGGTGCTGCATTAAAAGTCTGCTTTGCAGTCCGCCCTCGCATCGTGAAGTTCATTGCAGACTCGGCAAATTATACACAAGGATTTGTGGTAAGAAGGTACCACACCTTTCACTATTCTTTTCTCTCATGTTCTTGTTAACTATGAGAAAGTTTCGGCGTCCTTAAATGAGACCAACGAACAACCCCCGCACACCATTCGCTCTCCGGGTTCGATTTTACTCTCCTAGACGGTCGATTCGAAAGGGAAAACCGTCACCCAGACCGTGTGATCAGCGGTGACCACATTTAACCAAGTGATTCCCCGAAGGATGCGAAGTAGTAGAGAGGAGTCGGTCACGCGTTGACGCTCAACTGGAGCAATGTCTCTCTCGATAGAAAACTTGTAATGATATGTTGGGGTGTCCCTGCCACTGGTTTCACTCACAACACGGCTCTAAAAACTCCTATTCGAATTTTGACCGAGATTTACCGTAATTATGTCTTGGCGATGATGAAGTTAATTCTGTATCTCCACTTTGCTATAGGAGGCGAAGGAAACATCATAATTGTAATTATATATAACTATATACTTCTATACACTATATATGATAGGGATATGTATTACGGTACCGTAAATGGTCATACCCTCCGCAGTTTATTCAATGTGGTTTGTAAGTAGGTATACTGATATTCGGTGGTGTATAGGTATACTGATACTCAGATTCGACACCTCAATTTGGCCTCAACGGGGAAAACATGTTTGGACGTACAATACTTAACACTCATTAGCTATGCTAGCAGTTTGACCCCATTTCAATGAAATTCCCCATGAGGGATGGCTTCTGTACGGTCCCCTATGAATTTCATCACTGCAAAATCAATAGTGAACTCTTCCCTATGCGTGAAATTCATGTAAAAATAATAACTACCTCAGTTTTCATTTCCGATTTCAGTGATAATCCTAGGCAATGTGCGGTTCGGGTTTAAATGAAGTCCCTTGTGAATTAGATGATTTTAGAACCACCGCGGTACCAAAATTTTGGTAATTTCTCCGCCTCTATTACATAAACAGAAAGGTGAAAATATATTTTTCTTCTCTCTAACTGCCCATTTATCAAGACCGACTCCATCCGGATTCACCAGTTCTACCGTTCGTTGATAAATCACCAGGAATAATAACTAGAAATTTCGGCTGGAACCAGTTTCTTTCCCAAATGGGCACCCGCAACGTGCTAATAACATGCAAATTACAGTGTTCGAACTTCAATAAATAAAAGTTTTGATCGTACAGTGGTAGTTTGATTCAACTTATACTTAATGTTAGGTGCCATCCTGACACTTAATAAGCATTGAATGATCCTTATGACTTTCAAAATCAATCAAGACCACGAGAACGGGATATCTACTCCTTGTTAATCATTTTTATTGTACTAATAACTTCGTGAAGACAAAGTATTGGCTTTTGTCAATTTGTATTTAGCTGTGATTGTAAATAAATGTAAGGCATCGACGTCGGTGCAAAACCGCGAGAAATTTCATTGTGCCACACACACACACACGAGCGCGCTCGCACTCACATACGGACGCACGCACTCATGCATACACTCACACAATCACGGGATATATTTAATTAATAGAAGACCTGAAAAAAACAAATATAGAAATGATTTGATTGACTTTGATTTTACACTTAGCACTAGGAAACTTTAAAATATTTGTTGTATTATAGTATCTAATGACTAATGACAATAGAATAAAAGATCGTAATTCTACTGGTACGCCTAATCAAGAATGTTTGAGTAAAACCTGAAAATAAATATAAACGCTAATTCATCAAAGAAAGAAGAAAGTCAAGCTAGTAGAGCAGTGCACTCATGAAATGTGATTACTATCAGAACTAGTTAGAAGATCTGAAATTGCTAAAGACCTGCTGATAAACAAATGAAACTCCAGAATGAAAAATGAAAAAGGACATTTATATTGGCAACAAATATTGATTACGGTTGCTGATTTTCTGATATTAACATGTAAACTCGGTAAAAAATTTGAGTTACGAAGAAAAGAACGTTTGTTTGCATTCAAGTTTTCTTGAATCACAAACACCAAATATTCCTATATCTATCATATTATAAGAGAAATTATTTCGCGAGAGGAACCTAATTAAGGGAAAAGCTCACAAATGCACATCAAAACATTGCTATGTTGATCATTAATAACTTTTCAAATAGCTGTCTTAAGAGAATCCCCAAAAATACGCACCGCGTACGAAAGGAGCCAAGTCACAAAATGCATGGTATCATCCGATTTGGGCGAAACCAAGTCGGATCGCTGTGTCCTAGTACAGAGCATTCATCCTCTCACTATTTCAATGACTGCGTGTGGGAGTGAGACGCTTCTTCAAGTCTTTAGATGTGTTAAATCATCACTAAAAATGGCAAAGAACGACTATAAATGGTTGCATTTATATTATATAGTGAAGTATTACTCAAATAAAGTTCACCAACTAAAAGCTGAAACATTCAATATGTATGCTTATAATTATGCTGACAAATGTACTTAAATGTCATCATTGTTTGCTTAAAAATCGATAAAAACTGCTAAAATGCTAAAAACCCGAGATCTAAGTCTACTAATATCTTAACTATTATTTAGAATAAGTTGTTTGCCCTAAAATTGATAGTTAACAATTTTATTGTACTAAAAATGCTCGAATTTCAAAATAATTCAACTTAAATATAATAGAATATTTTACAAATTTTTGCTCATATTATCATATTTTAATGATGTTTGCGTCATTTTTCATTGATTTTGAATTTGTATACTTTTGTACCCTTCAAATGGTCAGAAATGAAACAGCAGCGACGGATATCATTATATTCGCCAATTATAGCTTCATGGCGATAATCAATCCTTTCCGCAAATGCAATTGACGAGTCAATGATATATCGACATCCTCATGGTTTGATACTGATTTACGCCATCTTTCATCTTTGATGTATCAAAATTTCTACGCACCCGTTGCGTGATGGGTTTTCTTAACAGTTTTTGCATCATCTTTAGTCATGGCCACCCATTAGGAGGCTCCGGATTTTTCTCTGCCGCGTTACACGGTTTTTAGGGCCGGCCAGCATCTGTTGTTCCTGGGCTCATAACTAACCGCGTTGCTCCGTCCTAACGATCTTTACAAAAAGGACACCCTTTCCCCCGTAATCAACTTTAATTACGGTTTGTAAAGGATTTCGGCTACCCTCCACAATCAGCTCTCCGGATAGGACATAATTCCTTGCATGGTTGGTTTTATAACCGCATTATTATAACCGCACGGCAAATCGATTTGGAACGGTCAGCCCTAACGGAATCAGTATTCCTGGTCATACAATCATACAAACACCTGATACGAGGCTTCGTACTACATTCCCAAAATTTTCGCAACTTGCGTGGGTGTTGGTTTTATAGTGACACTAAAAGAAAAAAGGAAAAAATAGCTCTTTTTTGTTGGATTCCTATTATTTTGATCTAGGACTTCCGTTTTGGAACAATCCGTTCTATTATAACAGAATATTATTAGAGGAAACCATCAATACATTAGAACGAAAGGAATTTCCGTGCAGGAAACTAGGCATAAATTCAAGATAATGTCCTAAAAAATTGCTAAAATAAAGTCAAAACTTAAATAAAAAAAACACTGTAAGAAATTGTAAAAAATTTGCTTATAAGGTAATGTTGTGAGGCTGCTGTTTACCCCATAACGTGTTTTATGTAACGAATTCAGAGACCACAAAAAGTATATTCACGAATAAGTACTCAAAAATCTCCCAATAGTTACATGGGGAGTTTCAAAGTGAAAAGAGTAAGTGCGAGTATTGGCATTAGTGAATTCAGTATAGGAATTCGCCAGCATTGATGTTGCATGAATGTGATAATTGAAGTTTATGAAGATACATGAATAGATTTTATTACTATTTATGACTGAAATTTAAAGCATACATGAATAGATTTTATTACTATTTATGACTGAAATTTACTGCTTCTGTCGATGTTTTGATAAATGAATATAAAAATAGAGACAAATGAAAGGGGTAGGCTCAAAGGTCGTTAACGACTCGAACGGGAAAATGCTCATTGTCCCGCTAATTCAACAAACTATTGAATGATAAATTCATCAACCTATGCAACTCCTAAGACACTAAATATCATGTATTGGTAATTGGTTTAAATGCTTAATAACTAATATTTCGTTTTGTTTTGTTTTAGGAGCTGAGCCTGATGAAGTGTACAAAGGAAGGAGATGGACCAACGCTGGAGCAGACGGGCCGTACAGTGTGGTCGTATCGGCCGACGATCACGAACTCCACCCGGAGGAAAGCATCGGCTATGCACTGGTCTTGCAGGAAAAGAAAATGGGGAAGATCAAGTCTGGAGAAGATCTGCCGGCCAAAACAATGGAAAAGTACGAAAAAGTGACTGAACGGTTGATGATGAAAGAGAACAGAAAAAGGCAGAGATTGGTAGCAGGCGATGGCGGATCCATCAGGAAAAGGAGACGCAATCCTGCCGTCCCGTCCACTACTGGATTACCACAAACCATGTCATACAATCTGTACAATCATTTCAGGCCATTAGAACAAGATGTACCGTCAGATCAATTTTTGCCTTTTTTAGATTTTGGACGAAAGTTGACAACAGGTGCGACTCCAAGTGGATTTAACTCCATTGAAGCATCATCTTCAACCCCTCGCATCTCAACCACCACTCAGGAATCTGCAGATACCGGCGATGATATCTATCATGATGAAATGGACGTCGCGGTCACTGTGAAAGCCGTAGAAAGAAACTCACCTCCGAAAATTCCGGCCAAACTGCGGAAACCAGCAATTACGACTTTTTTTAGAAAACCGGAAACTAACGTCTCGCATTCAGATTCCGCAATATTCGAACCTGTAAATAGTAAATTAGAATTAAATGAAACACGGAGTAAGACTGAAACAAAATACGTCCAACATGACCTTCTACCAAATGAAAGTGGTTATAAACCTCAAATAGTTTTATCGCCCAATTATGGTTTACGTCTCAATAAAACTGACGTTCCGAACAATGCAAGCGAAACAACCTCTTCTACTGAGACAGTATTGAAAGTGAGTTCAACCACCGATAATCCCAGGGAGCCAGCTGTTACTAACCGGACGGATACTACGAAAACCGTTGCTGAATCTACAACTGTACCACATGTTGAAAATTATTCTATCAAAACGGAAAGTAATGGGTCATCTGTGAGTAAACCAGAAGTGCCTCAAGTCCAGGAAATCGCACCACAGGTGGTTCTAAATAACCATACGTTAAGAGACCAGCCAATTCTTGAAGCAATAAAACCTCTTGAACTGATCAAAGAAGAATCAAAAGCATATAACCTAACTGAAAGCATACGGGAAAGTAAACAGGAAGTAAAACAAGTTGTAAAAGAAGTCGTAAAATCGGTCAGGGTGAAAGAATTGCCTGATCAGCCGCCCACTGCTAGAATTTTATCAACGGCAGTAGTGACGTCAGTATCTGTAAAGGAATCTCCGCGACATCCGCGCAACCGTGGCAACCACACGTCAGAATTACACCATCGAGTAAATCCTATGAAAAGTGAGCCTATTCATCCTGCCGTTCACAATGTGTCAGATATATTAGTACCTCCAGAAAATCGCACCGCCATCTTGCAAAATTTGGCAAGACGTAAATTCACAACGTATAGGCCAAAGACAACGTCATTCCGAGCTGTTACGTTTAGAAGCACATTTAGAAGGAATTCGAGTCACGTTCCTGCGGTAGTACATGTTGTGTCGACCCCTCCGAGTTACATAGAGGTGCCTAGAATTTCACCCGTATTGCGATCGAGAACTACTTTACCACCACAGCAAATTCAACATAGTCCTAGCGAAATCGTCAGAAGACTTCTTCCTCAGCAAAACGCCGCCTTGACCTTATCAAATCGTACTTCCAGTACGACAGTATCTACTACTTTGGTAGAAGAAACGGAGGAAATCGTTGAAAACTCCACGGTTGCTGTTTCTGAGACTGCTTCGGTAGATACAAACAGTGAAATTGCTGAAGTTGAAACCGTGGCGTCAAGCACCACGCAGTTCACCACACCTCGTACTAAAGTTTCCACAACTACTGTCCACACAATACCCAGTGAGTCCGATATTATCACAGAGTCAACAGAACCTCCAGTGACAACTGGTCTAGAGATAGAGTTCAGGCCACTGGACGAAGTACCGTCTTCCAGAAATACCTCTAGGTTGCCGACCCATCACAGAAAAACGACGATGGCACCTTTCGTTCCACCTAGTAACGGTTCGGAGCCTTCAACTCCGCGCCCTTATAATTTCACAGTTCCCCACGTCCCAGACCTGCTGTGGGTCTATGGTCAGAGAGGCAACCATTCGATCAAAACACAACCGTCAACTGTGGGAGTGGCGTTCCATGACACGACTTGGGGAATCGCTACGTATGTTCTCGTCGCTCTTGGTATGATTCCCCTCATTCTAGGAGCTCTCATTCTCGTAAGGCAGATACTTCTCCGAAGTAAAAAGAAGGTATTTCATCTAACCTATACACACATTTATACACTTAATATTGAATTTAAAATGTTTCAAACCCTTTTATTACATGGGTATGGGTAACCATAATGTTAATAATTCATCTCCTGTCAAAACCTTGCTTGGTTACCCGTCAACACCTTTGTAAACAACTTCAACCGAATTTTCAACTTCGAAACGATTCCTTCCATCTCTCCGTCGTCCGTCCCATCTAGACCTCGGCCCTCAGTTCATTTAATAGACTTCCAGTTTTTACTAAAATTTAGTATTAGTTAGGGACTTTCGGTTTTTACTTAATTTTTGTAAAAGTGGGAAGTTCCCAGGCGATTCGGGGGCCGAGATCTGTATGGAACGTACAGAGGGACGGAATAATTCGCTTATACAGGGAGTTCGAACTTAAGATTGTAATAAGAGTGTTAACCCCTAGGGATCAATTCTACAACTGATTCCCTACAAAAAGTTTCTCCTTGCAATTTTTTTAAATCCTTGATTTTGGGAGTTTTTTCACTTTTAAGCTTTTTTTTCATGTTTTCGACCTTACATAATTAAAACGACCTTATCTCCTCTAACTTACAATGTAAACTTAAAAATAGATATGTCGTTGGAAAGATCGTTAAATTTCCTATCTCTCTAAGGTATTTGTATTCTTTTTACTGTATATCACGTGGGCGAAAAAATGGAGTGAACACAAGAATTTCTCACTTTTTAAAAACTACTGTTTTTTCAAGGTGCGTTATGGTATTGAGGTAAAAACCGTACGCGTTGCAGGAAAAACTTGCCAAAACATCTTAGCTTTCCAATGGTAATCAATTTTTATTTTACTTTGCTAATTAGCGGAGAAATGTATTTTTTTTATGTTGAAAAACATGTTTTTTTCTATGTGCTAATTTGAGGAGAAAAGTATGTTTGTATTTTGAAAAACATGCTTTTCTATGAAATCGAGGGTTTTTGTAAAAAATGATCCTCTAAAAAATTAGAGTTTGCGGCCGGTTCTACGTATTTTTTAACGCTAAATCGCAGATCTCCCCAACTCCGTTATAACCGAGTTTTTCACTTTAACTCACGAATTTTTAGTTCATTTGTTATGCTCAATTGTATGTGTTTTTAAGGGTAAAACTAGTTAGTTAAAGTGTAAAACTCTGTCATAATGGAGTTGGGGAGATCTGCCTGTGTTACCATTCGATCAGCGTAAAAAAACACGTAGAAACCGACGCCAAACTCTAATTTTTTAGAGGGTAATTTTACACAAAAACCCTCGATTTCATAGAAAGAACCATGTTTTTCAACATGCAAACATTCTTTTCTCCTCTAATTAGCAAAGTAAAATGAAAATTCACTATACCGCTAGAAAGCTGAGATTTTTCGCAAGTATTTCCTGCAACACGTACGGTTTTTAACCATTTTCTTCCAATACTTGACGCACCCTGAAAAAACAGTTATTTAAAAAAAAGTGAAATTTTCGTGTTTAGTCCATTTTTTCGTTTAGGTGACCTACTGTAAAAATAATCCAAATACCTTCGAGAGATGGGAAATTCAACGATCTTTCCAACGATATATCTACTTTTAAGTTTACATGGTAAGTAAGGGGAGATATGATCATTCTAGTGATGTGAGGTCGAAAACACTTGGATAAAAAACAAAAGTGAAAAAACTCCAAATATCAAAGGAAAATAAAAATGCAAGGAGGTAATTTTTGTTGGCAATTAGTTGTAGAGTCGATCCCTAGGAGGTTAACAGTCTTAAGTGTGAACACCCTGTATAAGCGTCTTTCAACTAAATTTGGTTAGAATGGAATGTGTACCACATAACGTGGGTTTAGATCAAACCACAAAAGCTAGTTAGATTCATTTGGCAGCGTAATTTAAGAACCGTTTCATCTCCAGTCGTTACAGCCCGATAGAATGTATCAGCTTACCAATTAGGTACGTACTGAATATAATTTTCAACTTACCTTCTAAAATACATCGTTCAACTTGACAGAAGCTACTGTTCTTCAAAATATTCGATGGAAGGCGAGATTTCGTTTCATGCTATATTGAGAAAACTAACTTTGTATGAGTAAGTCGACTACGAATCGTTGAACTATTATGGTTCGACGGTACATCGTTAAATGGAAAAAACGACAACGTTAATCACTGTCGCTGTTTCAGGTTTTGGACGAATCCGAATACTCATCCGAGTATAATCGATCTCCTTTGCCGACAAAACTGCCGAGGTTACCTGCACACATCGTGAGTTACTTATACATTGTATTCTTCATCCATCTTAAATTTGTAACCTCTAAATTTCCAAAATGCCTTTGGAGGAGGTATTCATTCAATCATTGTTAGTATCCTCTGTGATGAAAAATGCTACGAATTAGGCATATAATCGTTAGAAAAGTGATATATGAAAAATAATTTAACAAAGTGTAAGGTACACCATTGTCTAAAATTTAGACGTAAACTCGTACTAAAAGTAAAATTACGAAAAAATGAAGACAAAAAAATACATTTACTTACAATGCACGAGTTTATCGTAACCACAATTTATAATAAATTCAATTTCTTGAAAATAAAATTTCATTATAATTATATAAACAGAGTAGATGCGTGTTCGTAGATTGACTTGATTTACTCCTAGATTAGTCGCATGGCGGTAGAAAAGTTGTGTCTTCAAAAAACCGTCTAAATTCATGTAGGAATTTCACAATTAATTACATTCTGCTTGAAAAACTGGAGTACCTTTACGGAAATACAAATACTTGTTTGCCTTATCGTTAAGAGTCTCCTACATTTGATAAATCTAACAAATAAAATAGTTTAACTTAAGCACACCACTTCGCAGCTCTTACATATTTAGGTTGTAATCCAAAAGATGTGTTGAATATTGCATTTGAGTATATTACCAGATGCTCTGGCCATTTTAATGGATTGGTTCGTGCGTATTTCTAAACGGGATGGACTTCCGCTGGAAAGCAATAGTCTGGAACGTATATCAATGAGAGGTATCCATTTCCCACTCCAATTGTACCTACTTATGTAAGTTGTTAATAAAGAGTCAGTACCTGCAAAATTCGAACAAATCTATCTTGTTTTCTTTTCTGTCCCATTGGAATCTATAATTTGATATATATAACATTCGATAGATCTCTAAGAAAATGGTTGCTAAGGAAAAAATTATGTTGGGAGTGCGCGAAGCTTTGCTCAGCTCCGGCACTAAGCTGCTTGCTCTTGTTACTTGACTGCTGGTAACAGATCTTTTGGGCCCTAAAACAACACAAATGACCCATTTTCAACTCAAAATTTGAATTTAACTAACCACAAAACAAGCGGGTAAAAATAAAGATAAAGAAAAGTTATTTTTATCAATGATTTGATTCGATTTAGACACACGTTCTTAAGAACAGTTTTCGCCTTCCAGATGGGCCATCAGATTTCACCTTCTCGGAAAGCTGTTACTGAAATGTTTTGGTCAAACTCGAAATAAAAAAATTATTTGAAACGCCCCGCTGGGAAAAGGCTTGGATGCACTTATAGTAGAAAATAAAAATATGAAAATGGTGTTGGTATACCTAACATCTGAAATGAATGAATATTCACAGGTAGGTAAGTAAATTGTATTCATCGAAGCAAATGTTTTAAAATGTATTGGTGTGTAAAGATTTCCTAAGACATTTCCATTTTTATCAATGATTCGTGCGGGCACCTATTCAGAAATAACATCATATCTAATTATACTTGTTTTCCCCTTAGCAGAACTGGGATGATTCGAAACCTGCAGCACCTGCCCCTCCTCCGCCTTCTTCCGTTGGTACTAAATGGGAATTCCCAAGAGATAAATTGAGGCTTCAAACAGTTCTTGGACAAGGAAATTTCGGCCAGGTATGTTGTCGTTTACACGTTTCATTGAGAATCGGCAGGATGACGTTCGTCGTTGAGATGAATAAAGTTATTGAACTCTCACAATGATCATATGTACCTACCTAGATTATTATCTTAAATTCATCGGACCTTAGGCAATAACAAATGGAATTTCATAAATGTAAGCGCATTATTTAATTAATATATACACACCTCCAAAGAATTAAGGGATCACTTTTCCTTGTAGACGTCAAGGATCCCACATCAATCGGACAAAGTTCACATTATATCTCATGATTAGGTAGAGGTTCTACATACCTAATAGAGATGGGGTGCTTCTGTTTTGACATGGATATGTTTTTTGGCTGGGGGTCAAGGAATTTTTCGCGACACTTTTTTTTCCCGACCGGCACACTTTCTATTGATTTTCACGTACAACCAAGGCGTTACTAGGGAAGAGTAACTCCCATAGTTTTCATAGTAGTAAAATCGTTCGCCACTTTTTGGAATGCTCTCATTTTACCACGACATTTCATGACCTCTAAGCCATTGGTTGTCAAGGAATGCTGATTTATTACTCTAGGTTAAAAACTAATATTGTTTTGTAACCATAATGGAATAATCTTGTAGAAAGAAGGCACTACATGGTTGGTATACAATTCAGTATTAGGTACCAACTGGTAAGCAGTAGGTACTAGACATATCCATGATCTTTTGTTTTTCCCATCAAGGGAGAAATTAAAATGCTTGATTTCGAAAACACTGTCTCCTACAGAACAGTGACACTCCTCAGTTGAAAAAGAGGCACTCGCAATAGTTGTAGCACTCAGAAAGTGGAGGCAGCGTTGATTGAAAGAAAGGTTTTTTTATTTTTATAATGGTCAAGATACTACTTCGTACTCCAAGAAGGCTTTTATTAGTTTTTTACTTATCTCTTCACATTTAGCCTTTCTGTAAAATATGCTCAACTATTATTGTATTTGTGATTTTGACTTGATTTCTAAATGTTTTAAAAAGGTATGGAAAGCCGAAGCAGACGATATCAGTGGACACGAAGGGCTGACGCGACTGGTTGCTGTCAAGACGGTGAAAGAGGGCGCGAGTCAACGGGAGAAGGAAGATCTTCTTCGTGAACTGGGCATCATGCAGGAACTCGCCGCCCATCCCAACGTGGTTACTCTTTTGGGCTGCTGCACAGACAAAGGTACGCGCCAATCTATGTAGATATAAAAATATTATTATAAATTAAGTGGCAAGTCCTGTGACATTGTCCCTGCTGGGGTGAGGGGAGGGAAGTTGAAAAAACTTCGATCCTTTCTTCCCCTGTGAGGAAACGTCAGTTTAATTGAACCGGTTTCGGTCAGTGGTCACAGACCTTCTTCAGCTACAAAACCCAGAAAGCTCTGTGCACCCTAGGATATAAAAATAACACAGGCATATAAGCGTCAACAAATAAGCAAAAAAAAAAAAAAAAAAAAAAAAAAAAACGCATCAAGGCTAACTAAAATTAAAAGAAGATGTCAATACTATACCTTGAAAATCATCAATAACGGAGAATTTTAAAAATAAAAACATTTTCCATCAAAACTTTAGTGAGGGGAGGCAAAAGTTCAACCAGTATAACAATAGCCACTATCAAAAGAAAGCTGGGGAAGGAACATAAATACTATAATTTAAATCAACAATAAAAGTAACAATCAAGACAGAAGTCTTAACAGAAAAATAAATAGTTCTTAACTCTTTTGCCTCTCCCCTCACTAAAGTTTTGATGGAGGATGTTTTTATTTTTTAAATTCTCTATTATTGATGATTTTCAAGGTATAGTATTGACAACTTCTCCTACTTTCAGTTAGCCTTGATGCGTTTTTTTTCTCTGCTTATTTGTTGACGGTTATGCCTGTGTTATTTTTATATCCTAGGGTGCCCAGTGCTTTCTGGGTTTCGTAGCTGAAGAAGGTCTGTGACCACTGACCGAAACCGGTTCAATTGAACTGTTTTCATTTTCCCTCCCCTCACCCCTGCAAGGACAATTTCGCAGGATTTGCCACCTAATTTAAAATAAATTATTTCTTAACCTGCGTTGCGAGGTATATATTAAGTAATAAAAATTTTAAGTTGGTTTGTGTACGCTTCAAAAACTAAAAAAGTTCTGCATCGATTGAGCTCAAATTTCTACACGATATACAGGGCGCTTCAAGGATTTTGGCTGAGAAAACAGCCTTTTCTTTTAAATGGGTTTATAAATAATAACTAATATTCCATTCTTATTGAATTTGAAATGCTGAACTTTGGAGCGGGGCTTATCTGGGCATGGCAATTAAAATAAAACATGAAAAAAAAAAAAAAAAAAACTTTGTAATCAGTTGACTCTGTGGTTTATTTTGTTCTTCTTCAACTTAAGACTTTGAACTTTGGATCGGAGTTGGTTTTGGTGTGATAGAGTAAAAGTGCAACATGAGGAACCACTCTTCATCAGCAGAGTGAGCTGTGTAGCTTCTTTTATTCCTATTCAACTTGAGACGATGAACTTATGAACGGGGGGGGGGGGGGGGGGGGGGGGGGGGTTCTGGGAACGGTAGAGCATAACTGCATCTTGAGGTACCACTCTAAACAGCTGAGTGAGCTGTAGCTCATAGCTCATTTCGGTCGTATTCAACTTGAGGGGCTGAATTTTGAAACCTGGCTCCTCGGGGTATTACCGAGTATAATTACAAGACGGCAAACCACTATAATCAGCTGTCGCTGATTTCGTTCATATCCAACTTATGGCGTTGAAGTTCGGAAGGGTCTGTCTGGTTGTGATTGAGTATAATTAAAAATGATGAACCTTTGTAATCAACTTAGTGAGCTCTGTAGCAAATTTTCTTCCTTCTTATTCCTCTTAGCCTCACGATGTTAAACTTCTTCCTATTCAACATATTCAACTTAAAAGGTTGGAATTTAGAACGAAACCTCTTTGAGTGCAGTATCTACTTGACACAGCTATATAAAACAGCGTAATAACAAAGTTGCTTCACACTGCACATACGAAGTTGTGTAGAAATTTGACAGGGAACTTCTCTGGGACATCAAGGAATGAACGAAATGACGGGCTACATCATGGTCAGCTGAGTGAGGTAAACTCTCTCCTGTTCACCATTGGTTTTTGAAATTTGATATAGGTACTAGTATGCGACTCTGGGGTCACCAAGGGTCAAATAAAATGACGGGCTCATTCCTGATCAACTGAGTGAGCTTAATTCTTTCCTGTTCACCCTAGAAAATTGAAATTTGAAAAAAAAAAAAAAAAAAAAAAAAAATCTAATGTCTCCGATGTTTTTCTGGGACATCATTAGTTGATTTAAGGACTCCACCTTGACCAACTGATTAAGCTAATTTATCTTCTTTTCACCCTAGAATGTTGAAATTTAGTGGGGTTCCTCTCTAGGACATCAACAGAAGAATGAAATGCTCCACCCTTATTAGCTTAATGGAATGACCTTAGTCCCTTGTTTCCCAAGTTTGACAGGGAGGCTTTCTGGGTCAACAAAGACGTATGAAATTACCGGGCCTTATGATTAAGTAAAGTTAGCTGTTAGTCTTTAAGGAGTACCAAGAGGGGTTCTGGGGTCCATCCCCGGCGAGGTGCGGAGAACATGTGAAGCTACCATCTTAAAATGCAGCTAACCACGAGTAATAGGTAATGCAATTATAAATCTATACATCATAAACCGCGCAACGACCAGGTAATCTGCTTTGTATTAATATTGGTCGGTGATTGTGTGAGAGCTCTGAGCCTAATACCCTTTTCGTGTTCCACGTAAGATAGGTACTGCAATTTCCTAAGGAGCCTCTGTGCGACTTTTAGGTAGTAATGATAATGAGAGAACCCCAATCAGCTGTGTGGGCTCTGAGGCTCATTCCTTCCTTATTCACTCTATGACGAATAAATTGCTCTCTAAGCCTCCTTGGGATTTCGGGAATAATGGTGAAGTAAGGAGCATCTTAGTTGAGATATGTGAATCCCTCACCTATTTTACTGTCCAAAATCCGCTCAAAGCCGGGTAAACCAGCTAGTCCTTCTAATACGGAACATTAATAGTTTTTTATTATTGAAGTGAACACTGCAAATACTTACAACTAAATATATTTCAACTCCCACCTATTGTTCCAGGTTGTTCTTTCAAAGGGTTCTTTCGAGGATGAAATGCAAAACTATCTTAGATGACATCAATCTATTTAAAATAAATTTGCATTATTCACAGATTACTGGCTTCAAGAATGTTCTTTCTTAGAGTTATTAAAAAAAAAAAAAAAAAAAAAAAAAGCGAATGATGGCCTAACAATGTTGGTCGTTTAATCATTATGACGTTACATCTATAAGACATTTACCTATTGTTCTTCAGTAATTTTGTGAGCCATTAGGCAACAAGATCATATTGATCATAACTGTCTGACTCGGGTTGCCCCTATTGATAAAATAATATTGTATGAAACAAGATGACGAGGCCCTCAGTGAAGCTTTTACCGGTATAGCAATGCGAGACAACTGACACTGTTCAACTCATGTACCCTATTCGGTCATTTCTCATTTTTGGAAAACCTTAAGAAGAAAAAGAACTTCTCCATTGTTGATGTAGTTAAATGATTAATAAACTTCTTCGCGCCTTGAGTCTCCATTGATCCAATTCATAGGTACTTTGTAACATAGAGACAAGTGAGAAAGTTGGCCTAAAATAACAAAATTCCGATTTCAGCCAAACCTTCAATACCGAAACTAAACACTTGAACCATTAGTTAATAAGATTTCGTAAGTGTCCTAGCCTTTGGTACTTTATTATTTTTTATTCAACGAGGAGTTCTTAGGGCTTGCATACCAGCAAACGAACGTGGGAAAACTCATTTTTGTGAACAGCGTTGGAAATGCAAAGTATCAAGCTTACACAGAAAATCCAAAACCTCAGACAGGTGAGGCAGAGGAATCAAACCCATCAGCTCAAATTTGAAGCAACCACCATTCAAAATTCCACCTTCATTTTCTTCTAAAGAGTTAGCTTTACTATGCTTACCGGGTAAGCAACTTGAATATACTTGTTTTTGTTGTTATTCTTATGTGGTTTTCTTATAAGTTTCTGCAGAAGTAATTGTTTATAAAATATAATAGTGTTTAGGAAAGGTCGCTCGCCTACTTAGTAGTAGTTACCTATCATATAGCATGATGTATCACAAAAATAGCAGATGAAGGAAAGGAAATTCTCTGCAAGAGTGTAAAACTGTTGTCGCCAGGCTTTGATTAGAGTGTGCTAAATAAAGTAGGAGGAATATTTGAATTCGTTAACTATAGACTGTAGGAAGTTATTATTTCGTGTGTTTCAGAGCCATATCTCCTAATCATGGAGTACGTCATGTACGGGAAGCTGCTGGCTTTTTTGAGAGAGCACAGAACGCGTGCGCACTACTTCAACTTTTCCGACCTTTCATCAGCTCTTAATTCTAGAGACCTCACAGTGTTTTCCTACTGTGTCGCCAGAGGAATGGAATATCTTGCCAGCAAAGGGGTGAGTATGGTTTTATGAGTTTACTGATTATTTTGTTTAATTTTGCCCAGAGAATGAAAGAATGATGAGTCATTTCAGTTCGTCCCATTGAGCTTGTTGGTACCTTGTCGCCCAAAATCAAGGAACATCTGTTTGACATCTGACTTGACTGTCTGGCTTTCTATTCACATTTGTTTAAATATTTGTGTACAACTTCACACTTCCAGTCACAACCTTTGAACAGTCAAAATCACTAACATAGGTTCCAATCTGTGCGAGTAAAAGGACAAAGAGATAGTTCAAATCCTGGAATATGCTATTTGGGTCATTTCACGCGAACGGCCAAACTTTTTTTTTTCGATATTTTTTAAAATTCCTGATTTTCTAGTATGCTGTACCCATTGGAAATACAAGCTAGGTGCCAAATTTTCAGACCCCTTCTTCGCCCAGCCTTTTCTCTACAACTGTCCGAAGTTTAGGGGTGTGCGCCAAGCACTAACTTTTGTTTTAATTGCTCAACCGTTATTGTACCCAAAAAAATAAGTAAGGTGGCCAATTCTTATGGTAAATCGTCTGCTCTTTCTGGTAGTCATGTCTAAATTTACAAAAAACTTGAGCTTCCTCATGAAAACTCAAAATAAAACTTATTTTTCACATTTCATCAATTTCGCATTTTTTGAAAAAACAATTTTTGATCTTAAATCATACCTACCAGTATGTAGAATACGAGGTTAAGAGGGTGTAATGGGCCGACAAACGGTTTGTCGCCAGTGGTACTTAAATTACGGCCTGAACTCCCAAAAAACGTAAGCTTCCCCATGAAAACTCCACATTTCATCAATTTCGCATTTTTTGAAAAAAAAAAAAAAAAAAAAAAAAAAAAAAAAAAAATGTTTTGATCTTAAATCATACCTTCTAGTATGTAGAATACGAGGTTAAGAGGACTTAATGGGCCGACAAACGGTTTGTCGCCAGAAGTACTTAATGTACGGCCTGTACTCCCAAAAAACGTAAGCTTCCCCATGAAAACTCAAAATAAAAATTTATTTTTCACATCTCATCAATTTCGCATTTTTTTGAAAAAAATTTTTTTGATCCTAAATCATACCTATCAGTATGTACAATACGAGGTTAAGAGGTCTTAATGGGCCGACAAACGGTTTGACGCCAGCGGTACTCAATGTACGGCTTGTACTGCCAAATAACGTAAGCTTCCTAACGAAAACTCAAAATAAAAAGTTCTTTTTCACATTCATCAATTTCGCATTTTTTGAAGAAAAAAAAAATTTTTGATCTTAAATGATACCTATCAGTATGTAGAATACGAGGTTAAGAGGACGTTATGGGCCGACAAACCGTTTGACGCCAGCGGTACTTAATGTACGGCCTGTACCGCCTAAATAAAATAAAAATCGAGTTTTCATTATAAAGTCCCCAGTTTATCAAATTTGCTTAGAACTAACTTCACATTACGTCCTCTTAACCTCATATTCTACATACTGATAGGTATGATTTAAGATCAAAAAAATTTTATCCAAAAAATGCGAAATTGATGAAATTGCAAAAGAAGTTTTATTTTGAGTTTTCATGGGGAAGCTTACGTTTTTTGGGAGTACAGGCCGTACATTAAGTACCACTGGCGACAAACCGTTTTTCGGCCCATTACGTCCTCTTAACCTCGTATTCTACATACTAGTAGGTATGATTTAAGATCAAAAAATTTTTTTTCAAAAAATGCGAAATTGATGAAATGTGGAGTTTTCATGGGGAAGTTTACGTTTTTTCGGATTTCAGGACGTACATTAAGTACCACTGGCGACAAACCGTTTGTCGGCCCATTACGTCCTCTTAACCTCGTATTCTACATACTAGTAGGTATGATTTAAGATCAAAAAATTTTTTTTCAAAAAATACGAAATTGATGAAATGTGGAGTTTTCATGGGGAAGCTTACGTTTTTTGGGAGTTCAGGACGTACATTAAGTACCACTGGCGACAAACCGTTTGTTGGCCCATTACGTCCTCCTAACCTCGTATTCTGCATACTAGTAAGTATGATTTAAGATCAAAAAAATGTTTTTCAAAAAATGCGAAATTTATGAAATATTTTTTTTTTTTTTTCAATATTCTTTATTGCACCAAGTATTACTTATTAACAATATTATTTTGAAAATATGGACTTTAATTCAAAACTAAGATACATCACTGAGTTTTGTTGATTATGGTGGATGTTTCACTTCACTGCTTCACAAGTAAGCAAGGTCGAGTGGTTTGGTACGCTTCAATCTTCTGATGATATCACTTGTATCAAGGAGTTGGACAGCTTCCTCGTTGATGTGACATCTTAACCGCTGTAGGTGTCTCACAGCTTGTCGCTTTATAGCATCGTTTATTGTTTCGATCCGAAGCTCATGATGGAGACGTTCGTTTCGAAAGTACCATGGTGCATTGACCACCGTTCTTAGCACATTGTTCTGGAATTTTTGGATGATGTCTCGATTTGACTGAGCCGTACAGCCCCAAAGCTGAGCTCCATAAGTCCAGACTGGTTTAAGGACTTGGTTATACAATGTTAGCTTGTTCTGGATTGACAACTTCGACCGTCTCCCCATTAGCCAATGCATTTTTCTGAATTTTAGAAGGAGTTCTTCCTTCTTTTTCTTGACATGGGCTTTCCATCTAAGTTTGGCGTCCAGTGTCATGCCTAGGTATTTGGCTTCATTAGCATTCGGAATAACTTTTCCCATGAAATGTACCGGAATATACTCGATTCTCTTGTTGGTGAAATCGACATGTACCGACTTAGTTTCATTTATCTTGATTCTCCATTTTGCTGTCCACTTTTGTATGCTGGATATTGATTGATTTAACTTGTTGGTGGATTCAGTGTTACGTTCTCCGACTGCCAAAATCGCTGTATCATCTGCGAAGGTGGCTGTGGTGTTCATTCCAATTTCTGGGAGATCACTGGTATAAAGGACATACAAGAGCAGTCCAAGAACACTCCCTTGTGGGACTCCTGCCTTGATTAGCTTTGGCTCTGAGTAGGCGTCTTCTTGCTTTATTCTGAAATAGCGATTGGTGAGATAAGACTGAAGCAGCTCAGCATACTTTATTGGTAGATTTTTGCGCAGCTTGTAGTTGAGTCCCTCATGCCAAACTTTGTCAAACGCCTGAGCGACGTCTAGGAAGACGGCTGAGCAGACTTTCTTTTCCTCAAGGGCTTGTTCAATTATATGTGTTATTCTATGGACTTGATCGATAGTGGAATATTTCTGTCAAAAGCCAAACTGGTGCCTTGGGAACAGCTTACGTTCTTCGATTATGGGTACTAGTCGCTTGTGGATTAGTTTTTCAAATAATTTTGATAATACTGGTAGAAGTGAGATTGGTCTGTACGAACTTGGCTCCGTGGGAGGCTTTCCAGGTTTAGGAATCATTATGACCTCGGCAATCTTCCACAACTGAGGAATGCAACGGTGTTTTATAATTGCATTAATAATCATGGTTATTTTTGCAATGGCTTTACGCGGGAGATGCTTAAGGATCTGACCAGTGATAAGGTCGTAGCCAGGAGCCTTTTTTGGACTGATTTCCTTATCGATTATGAGCTTAATCTCTTTGATAGTAACGGGTGGAATGTCGACATCTTGATCAATACCATTTGCGACCTCTAGAGTCAGTTCATCTGTCATAGCAATGTTTGGAGTGAATATGTTTGCTAGGTAATCAGCAAAAATCTCTGCTTTGTCTTGATTACTCTTAGCCCAACTCCCATCGGAATTTTTTATGGGTGAAGCTTGTATTATTGGTCTTTTAAGATATTTGGTAGCCTTCCAGAGTGAGTAATCAGTATCACGATGACTTGTGAGTCCCATGATATAGTGCTCTTGGGTTTCTTCATTGATCCCCTGTGTCAAAGACCTCAGTTCACTTTCTGCTTTATGATTCTGATTTATGGCTGGGTACTCTAGTTACTTGCCATCGTTTTCTGGCCTTGCGTTTTTCTTTTATTGCAGTGACTATTTCCCGAGGGTAATTGATCCCTCGGAGTCGCCTTGTAAGTGTTGGTGTATTTTCCCAAGCAACAGTTTGTATACTGCAAACAAGATGCTCGAGCTCGTGTTCAATTTCTTCTGGTGATTGTAAGGACTTACTCAAGTCGATATGTCTGCATATTTCTTGCTTGAAGAGCTCCCAGTTGGTCTTCTGATTGACTAGGGCAGGGTTGGATGGCTTCTGAATGATTCGATCACTGAGTGTCAGTATGATGGGTGAATGATCTGAACTGAGATCAAAGTTTTCTTCGACTAGCAGGTAGTTCGCTGAAATGTTTTTCGTAATGAAAAAGTCAATCAGATCGGGTGTCTTGTCGGGGTCTTGTGGCCAGTATGTTGGTTTCCCGGTTGAAAATGCTTCGCAGTTTTTATCATTGATTGCTTGAATCAATCTACGACCTTTTGTAGTAGTTAGTCTTGAACCCCAAAGTGTATTTTTAGCATTGAAATCCCCTCCTAGGATGAAACGATTCCCAAGTTGGGAGAGTATACCCATGTATTCATCGTATGTCGTTTGGTGCCTCGGCGGACAATATATGCTTGCAACATTAATCATGAATGAAGTGGTCCTGATTGCAATGGCACATATCTGGAACGCTTCAGTTTCTATTTTGACTTGCTCATGGTGATAAAGGCTTTCTTTAATCAATACTGCACTGCCGCCGCGCGCTTGATTGCTTGGATGAATGGCGTGGTAGCACTTGTAGCCTTTGAGTCGGAGGTACGATTCGTTGGTAAAATGTGTCTCAGAAATGAGACAAATGTCAATCCGGTTGAAGTCTAGAGCCAACTGAAGCTCAGTTTTTCGTGACATGAGCCCATTGGCATTCCAGCAGAGTATTTTGACACTATTCATGTTGATCTTTCCGGACGAGTGCTTTCGATTCTACGAACACGCTCATCCAGGTTGCTGATACTCTGGCTGAGTTTTGTGACTATTTCGAAAATCTGATTTATTTTTGAGTGGGTGTCTTTGTTGACGGGATCGACCGATTGCCCGGTTGGCAGTTGTTGTAGCTTTTTCTGATTTTGCAGAACTTTCGAGTATGACAGGAGATTAGAGACCTGACTGGCGGCCACCTGGGCCGTTTTTTTATTACAGAGTAACGGCTTTTTTGGTATGAATGTTTCTTTATTGGGTTTTACTTGCTCTAACTTTTCCATCTGTTGTTGATGAGGAATTTTCTTGTTTCTATTAATAGCTTCAATAGCTACTGGGCAACCGCGATAATTTGCAGTGTGGTCTCCAGAGCAGTTGGCGCATTTTGCAGGTGTATCTCTGGCCTTGGTGCATTCTTCATTGAAGTGGCCCTTAGCACACTTAACACATCTAGGTGGCTTGGAGCAGTAGTTTTTGGTGTGGTTAAATTCTTGACTTCTTTTACATTGGGATGGATGTTTCGAAGATTTGATCGGATGCACTGTCACACGCCCTTTGAGAACCTGCTTAATTTCATAGATTTTCTCGGGATCTAAATCTTTACGAAAATCGACAATGCACATATCTAATGGATTTTTAGATTTCCATTCGAGTTTTCTGTCTACTTGAAGTACACTGTGGGAACCAAATTGGTTTCTCAGATCATCAAGGACCTCCTCATTTGTCCATGATTTGTGGATTCCTTTAATCATGACTTTGATGGGCCTGTCCTGTTTATTTTGGTATGTATAGTGCGGAATATTGATGAAATATGAAAAAGAAGTTTTTATTTTGAGTTTTCATCAGGAAGCTCACGTTTTTTGTAAATTTAGACATGACTACCAGAAAGAGCAGACGATTTACCATAAGAATTGGCCACCTTACTTATTTTTTTGGGCACAATAACGGCTGAACAATTAAAACAAAAGTTAGTGTTTGGCGCACACCCCTAAACTTCGGACAGTTGTAGAGAAAAGGCTGGGCGAAGAAGGGGTCTGAAAATTTGGCTCCTAGCTTGTATTACCAATGGGTACAGCATACTAGAAAATCAGGACTTTTAAAAAATATCGAGAAAAAAAAGTTTGGCCGTTCGCGTGAAATGACCCATTTATTTTCTTCCATTTTCATTAATCGATCTGTCATTCAGGATATCTAATCAATTTGTCGAGGCTTAGTCAATAGTGATGATTACTTTTGACGATGGGTTAGCCTACCAGCTAGGCAAACTTACAATTTAGTTGTACAATTTAGAGTGAACAGAATTTTGTTTAATTAATAGTTATATTGTAGTTTGTTATAAAGTCTTTATTTCCAATAATGGATTCAATTAGGTATAGATATGTGAGCTAATTACGTGAATATCATTATATTTTTCGTTTTCAGATTATTCACAGAGACCTGGCTGCCAGAAATGTCCTCGTGGATCACAATAAGCTCTGCAAAATCGCTGATTTCGGCATGTCTAGAAACGTCAGAGACACGGGAGAAATATACGAACAAAGACCCAATCGAGTAAGAACATCAACTTTAAAATTTTACCCAAGCGTACTATCATTCACGCTACCATAATTCTCTCTGTAGTATCATTCTTCCGTCTATAATCACTACCTAAATTTTTGGCCACAATGGTCAAAAGATTTACATCTGAAAGATTGTGAGATTCTGGAAATTATTGTCATAACTTCATCACTCAAGTTAAAATTTACCTTTGCATTCTCATGGATAACCAAAAGTTATTATAACTAAATAAGAGTCCATAAATCGTTCCTCGCTTTCCACCTTAGCCAGTAGAAGTAAAAGTGATATAATTTAATGAGTGTATGGTTAACTCGCGCCACTGGGCACTGTGTGACTGGTATAGACCACAGATTCTCAATATAGAATCACTCTCTCTTGATAGAATAATAACTCTCAGTATGTTAGTGGTTGAATTTGTTGCATAACATATTGTTAGGATATTCAGCTGGACACACAAGTATTTCTGCTAGAAATTTTATTCAATACCAATTAGACAGAGTAATATTATTATTACTGAAATGCGAACCTTCTCATCAATCCAACACTTCTCTTCTCTTCTACATCCAGATAAAGAAGATTATCTAAGTTGTTTAAATCATCAAAACCCTACCTATCTAGTCACTAAACGTTATTGGCGAAAATTATAAGTGCAATAATAATAATTGTCTTATTACATTTAATTTAATAGAATGAATGGTTGTTCATGAATTCAGGCATGTAAATGGAAAAGGTTCTAAATGCCAATATTATTTTTTTCCAGGAGCAACAAAAAACTTAATATTTTCGCAACAATTAATTTGTATTAAACCAAAAGTTAATAGTACAGACCAAAAAGTTATTCGAAATGTCACTATGAAAAAATAAAGTCAAAAATTCGGCTGGAAATATGAGTATCATGGAAAACGCTGAATGTTCATATACTGAAAAAAGGGACAAGGGTCTAAGTGCCAGCTGGAGTTTATTAAAAAGGGTCTAAGTGCCATGTGGAGTTTCCTAAAAAGGGTCTAATTGCAACGCACAATGTGTGGCATTTTTACAACATGGAGCTGGCATTTAGACCCTTCCCTAGGTTACGGCCGCGGGCGCATTGATCTCAGCGCCATCTTTACTAGCTTCCAGCAACTAAACTACTGTAGGTAGGCACTTAGAACCTTTCGTAGGTTATTGGCGATGGCATGTTGACCATTTTCCGGGGAGAAAACGTGTTTTCAATTTTTTGGCATTTAGAACCTTTTCCATTTACATGCCTCAATTACTGATGATCGATAATAATTACTGACAAATTGAGACAGTTAAGTTTTGGGCTTAAAAAAAAAAATTAAAGTATGTTACAACATTCAAATCCAATTCCAAAATCATGTGCACAAGTACTTTCACGATGGACGGAAGAAATGTAAGTATATTTCGATCTATTTAGTCTGTTTTATACTTCAAACTTCATTTTGCTTTTTTGAATTTACAGGGAGCTCTACCCATTCGGTGGATGGCACCAGAGTCTCTTCATTACAATTTATTCACGCACAAATCAGACGTTTGGAGCTTCGGAGTACTCCTCTGGGAGATTGTCACATTAGGTATGTTAAATACTATATTAAATAATGTAATGTAGGTATAACTACATTCGTAAGTAGAAACGAAGTCAGTTCAATATTTGTTTTTACCAGTAGACTTAACGAATTTCTCTTTCCCCTTCGGATCTCTTATCTTAGTGACCATGAGCGATGGACCTTTCCTATCCATTTGACATGCTTGATCATATCAAATACTGAAGATTTGGCTCGTCCCATCATTTTTTCCACCTCATCATTCTTTTGGTGTTTTTCATAAGTAGTTTCGGTGTGAGTTTATCAAGATTGAAAGTTCCTAAATTTTGAATCATCACCATTTACCATCACATATTATAGGTTTACATTATTAAGGGTTAATATTTAAGTACCAATTTCTCGATAGACTTGGAGAGAAAAATTATCTAACTTAGATACATAATCCATTATATTTGATTTTATTACTCCAATTGGTTTCGCTGTACGATTCGTCATTTAAAACAACAGGGTACATACTGTTTACTACAAGAAGGTAGCTATGTACGTATTTACAGTGTTTAAAATATTAAGTACGCAGTGTAGATAAGTTATTAAAAAGCAGCGAGGACCCAAATTGAAAAAAGGATTAGGTGCTATAAATCGTTGTGTGCTGTTTCAGATATTGTAATACAACACTGAGATATAGTAGGCGCAGAAGTAGAGGAAGATTCGTAAAGTGAATGTTTTTACAAGTGGTGAAGGATGAGAAGCTTCATTGTGACCTAACACTACCTACTGTGATATTCATAGTGAACCGACCAATCAATCTACTGTTAGTAGTCACGGCATTCTGGAATTGATACATCTGAAATTCCATCAAAATGCAGATCTCCTCTAATTAAATCCACCCTCTCTCCCCAAGTAATGGAATATTTACCTATCAACAACTATTTCTGGACGCAAACGACCTTTACTATGATCAGAATTTTCTAATTTTCAAACATCATGATATTTATTTGAAGCGTGTTTTACTTTCAATGTTTGAATTGTTTAGCCAATAGAAAATATACATATTCGTATCTACCTTGTGATGTTTAGCTGTTCTGAGTTGGGATGGTATTAGTAGTTTGGTTGTTTATATCTTCATTAATTTTTCAATTCCAATTACCGCTGCTTAAAATCAACCCACACAATCTGGCGGGAATCACTCGGATGTTATCTACATAATACAATTGAAACTCATGAGTCTTTGAAATGCGTTGTAAGATTTGTGTTCTTAAGCTTTAATGTAAAGTTCACTTACCTAAATGAATTGATTGTTTTATTTGACTGCTGTTTGTAGACTCTTAGCATTTCCCAGACTAAAAGAGTTTCGGATCTTTGTAAGCTTAGATAAGTCGGTCCATTAGTTAGATCATCTTGAACTTGCAGTTTTGTGTACGAGAACTCTTGATCGGCTTGATTCATGAAACATTATGGTTGAACTGAGAAAAAAGGATTGTTTCGGATAAATGAATAGGTGTGCCTATTGGAGGTAAGGGTTCATATTTGATGTGTACCTATATATTGAACCACGAAAGGATTAATTAAGAGAACTCATCGAGACCTCGCCAGAGAGATGATTTGTATGGTTCTATAGCATATTCTAAAATTTCTCGTACTGGTTATACTTGTATTATACCATTTTGTAAATTTGCAGGTTCGACGCCTTACAGTACGATGGGTGCCCGTGAAGTGATGCGCCAGGTCATTGACGGCTACAGGCTCGAGAAGCCCAAACACTGCAAAGCTGAGTTCTTCAAAGTACTCACTAAATGTTGGCAGCACGACTCGAACAAGCGACCCACGTTCTCCGAGCTCAAATCCGAAATCGGCAACCTCCTGGGCACCAGTGAATCTGAAGGGAGGTTTGTCGATCTGGAAGCTATGGCAGAAGAGATGGTGGACCAAGATCAACATTAAGACCATCAATACTCTCAATTTTATTGGCAACTATTAGATATTCTGACCTACTTAATGAATATTGCTGTTATTCGAATGAATAATCTACCAATCGTTTGTACCAAAAGACGTAGGTAAGTTCGATTCCAAGTTCTACTTTTGAGATGCAGTCCGTTTCGTCTTATTTAATTCGGACCCATTCGAGTCAAAGCTCCGAATGCAAGATCTTTGAACATTGAGCCAGTGTTTTTCAAGGTACATACATCGGAATTGAATGAGAGAACAATGTTTTTCTTCCGTTGTTGCCTCACTCAAGACGGAACGATCTGCTTAAAATTGCTTCAAGGGAGTTCCAAAGGTGCTGAATTTAATTTTGAGGTCGAAAATGGAAATATCAATCAGGAGTACACATTTTGTAATCCTTGTTAGTTGCAAATTCCTCGCTATGGTCACGTGTTATTACATATATATATTAGCAAAACTTTCGAAGGGGAACACCTCACAATTGAGAAATTCATAGTTATGTTGTAAATCAACGATGTAACAGTAAATTTTTTCATAGTTGCTTACAGTAAAATTTACCGTGAGTTGAATGGCATCACAATTTCCTATCTTCAGGAATCAATCTCACTCCTGTTTCCTACTGTCAAAGTTTGGTGGGACGAACTTGCTCAGTTATGTCGTGTTAATTGATATTTTTTGAAAAGAGCCTATTTTCAAGTAGAAAATACATCACCGTAAAGCTGTGAAAATATTGAATGAAATGAATGGTTGAGACCTTTCAAACGTGCCACACAGTTTCCAAAATGTGCTAAACCTCTCAGCCTCACCGTTTCTTGATTAAATCAAATGTATTCATAATTGAATTAAGTAATGATTCAGTGGAGTTAAGGCATTACAAAATAATGGCGCAATCATTAATGATAATGAATCCTGAAAGTCGCGTCGATAAGAGGCCTTGAAATCCTAGAAATTAAAGGACATTTTCTAAATATCAATAGGGTTTTAAATACGTCATTCCAACTGCGATGAATTTGTACTCTTTCTTCAAATCTGAATTTAATGTAATAATTTATTTGGTTTTGATTGTAAATATTTTTGTTCTTTTTAAGCCGAAGAAGTATTCATCGATGGTTTGCCATATCGTACACAAACTCATTTTGCAGACATTCATGGTATTAGTTGAGTTAATTTATTCAACGTTCATCAAGGAGCCCATAACCTTGATATTGCTCCCTCACTCCTTGTTCACTCAAAATTCTTCACAAACTTTTCAAACTAATGCTTCTTTTTTTTGGAATAGATGAAACATGGACGTGTCATCATTATAATGTCCAATTTATAGAGATTTTATGTTAGAAAATGTTCAATCTTTTGGAGATCCACGCTGAATCTTTAAAAGTATCTACGTGTAAAATTTTGTCTTTGTAACCTGAACAAAGATATTTCTTTTACACTGTTTGTACCTATTCACTTAACTAACGGTGTTTTAGAAGCTGCATTTTATACATTTGTAATTCAAAGACGATTACAAGATTTTTGTAGACTACCATTTAAAATAATGTTTGAATGGATGAAAGAAGAAATTGAAAAGATAAAGCTAATGAAACAAGGAACTCTCTATATTCATGTACGTATCAGTTTTTATGTAGGTTAATTATTTATTTAACATTGATGTAAATTGAATCATTTATTGAATACATGAAGAATTCAGCAAAATAATGAAATCCATCTCAATTTCTTTATTTTAATTGTATGGCTCCAAGTCTTTTGCACAAATCATCATGACATTCCTGTACTCATTTTGCAAGATAGCAGTAGCAACCTTTGATACTAAGGAATCGCAGTATTAGAAAATAGTTTTCTTGAAGGGATAACTTAGGTTGAGTTCAAATTATGTAATCGTGTAGAGGGGTCCAAAGATTAGTTTAAAAATTATAAATGAAAGAGAAAATTTATGAATTTGGCTACGAGTGTTTGAGACGACAAGTACCTACAATCTGCCTTGGACAAATAAATAATATTGTAAATAGACAAATTATCACCTATATTGTAAATATTTCAGATTAAAGTACTTATGACTCCTATTTTACATTTTAATGATTTCATATACTGTTTTAGGAATAATAGCCTTGAAACTTATATATCAGCTATAGGGTTGTTGTTTTTATAGTTATTTCCATGTTATCTCTATTGCAAAATGGCTATGGCAAATTTACTATTCTAGTCTGTTTGAATAAGTAACAATATCAATGTCATCAGTATTTTTTGATCTTGAATCATTGTATAATTGTTTTATATCCACTAATAAAAGTTTATGTTTAGTGATTAACTTTGACGTGTTCCTTTTCCTTCATCTTCACCCTGAGGTGTGGGACCTTGAAGCTGAACGAATTCTTGAGTAAATTAAAAGGAAATGTGGAAGAAGAACTTCCAATACATGAGAGAAATGCGAATGGGGAATTTTTGGCTTTTTTTATTGGCTCAATAAAAAGATATGAGCGTGAGCTTTCCAATTTTTATGGATATCTAACCAATGATGTGGCTCTTGAAATTCATTGGAACGATGACGTAATACTTGGAGGTTTCCAAGTGCGCTGAATCCGAATCTGAGGTCAAAAGTGTCAAGTTCCAACACAAGAAAGTTCCATATTGTGAGACTCTAGGATCCGAAACAATTATTGACAGTTAATTCCTACAGATGGCTACATTTTGACTTTAATGTACTTTTATTAATATGGTAAATGGAATAAAGTTTTCCATGTATGTTAGATGAAGTCGGTACTGATTGGCACCGTTACCGCGTTCGTACCTACCAGGAAAAAAGTTAGGGTAAGTACAGTACGCCGCACCATCACTGTTCACCATCGATGCCTGCACCCTCGCGGTAACCGCGATGTAAAACAAATACGTGTAGTGTTGTGGGAGCATTCATAGTGACGCACCATCACTGCGATGCCATCATCCGACTTCCGAGGTCGACCCTCGCTGTTTTTTGAAAATCAGATTCATTTGATTTTCAGAAGGGCAGCGAGGGTCGACCGCGATGTGGACTCGAACGTGATTGGCTGAGAGGCCGCCCCTCCGGCTGTCCTGTGTGATTCACAACTTTTACTTCCCGTTCAGTGTGAGTTAAGTTCTGTCGCTGATTCAGTTCACTCACTCTCAATATCGCTCATCGCTCGCAATGAAAGAAGAGTTAATTGATTTGATTTTCACGGCCACCCCTATTTGGGATAAGAGGGATAATAATCACCACAATAGGTACGTCCTGGCCAAGGAATGGGGGAAAATCGCCACAAAACTCGGAGTGGATGGTGAGTGGTCTTTAATATTAATAATAACAATACATTTTAATTTTGTTTATATAGATTACTTAGTGCTATTCCTTAATGGCTAGTTTTTGTTATTGTTGTTATTATGTTGTACGTCAATGAAGGGAGAAACGAAGTGCCTACATATCAGCAACCGGATTTAGTTCGGCAACCGGATTATTCACGAAATATTCAGCGAATTTGTCGCGTACATCCCTTGCATTTTGTGCTGAAGCGTTGTTTGCCCTAGTCCGTGGCATTTGAAGTTCACGTGGTACTTCTGGTATATCCTGTGATGGATGATAGCCCTCCTTATCAATTATTGTGTTGTGCAGAATGCAAATCGCTTTGATCATAACATCTGCAACCTTCTCGTCAGTTTCAATAATTCCTGAAAGTAATCGCCATTTCGCATAAAGGATGCCAAATGCGCACTCCACGGTTTTGCGTGCACGAGACAATCGCTTGTTGAAATTCTCCTGTGTTGGAGTGAGTGATTGACCGGGATACGGTTTCATCAGATTTAATTTCAGAGGGTAGGCATCATCAGCGATGAATACGTGAGGAAGGACATATTCACTATTAGGAAGTCTCCAGTTTGGTGGTATTCCCAAAGCATTTTGCTCCAAGAGAGTCGATAGGGAAGAAGCACTGAAAGTCCCACCGTCGCTCTGCTTTCCGTAGCCCCCAACATCAACAGATATGAATTTGTAGTGAGCGTTCACTAGTCCTTGCAAAACAATTGAAAAATATGATTTATAATTATAGTACATGGAGCCAGAATGAACAGGGCATTTTATGCGACAGTGTTTGCCGTCCAATGCTCCGATGCAATTGGGAAACCCCCACACTCTCTCAAATTCCTCAGCAACGTTCAAAAATTCATGTGTCGTGGGTATTTTCATGTGAATAGGTACGAGTACCTCCCACAGAACCTGGCAGACTTGAGGGACGATTTCATCCACAGTAGAAACTCCCATTCGGAAAGAGAAGGACAGTGTAGAATAGCTGCTTCCTGTGGCGAGATACCTGAAACCAAAATCACAAACAAATTACATAACAGAAATATGTAATACTATTATCTTAAACTAAATATAGATAATATTGGTATATCTCCTGCATTAGTTTTTTTTTTTTTTTTTTTTTTTTTTTTCAGTATCAGAAGCTAAAACCATATGGAAAAACTTGCGACAAGAATTTGGGAAACAATTTAAGAAACATGAAGGAAAATCAGGAGACCAGGCGCCCGAAGAAATTGCATCTTCCTGGCCATTTTTTCAAAAATTGCAGTTCCTCAAGGATCAATTTACACCAAGATCTTCTTCTGGGAATCTGGATATGGAAAACAACCCGAATCCTCAGATTCCTCCAAATGAGGACAGCGCGTCAATTCTGGGTGAAAATCCCGATGAAAACGATTCCGAGCCTCCCGAAGATCAAATAAATGAGAGTCCTGGATGTGCTACTCCGATGTCTACAGGATCCCAACATTCTGCGTCAACATCAGACTCTTTCACGAGAACGGGGTACAGAAAACGATTAACAGTGCAAGCTCAGATAGGCAAAGCACTGTTGGCCTTGGAAAAAGAAAAAGTGGAGATGGCTAAACAAAAAAAATCTGTAGATCCCAATGACGACGATGTGGCATTTTTTAACTCCCTCGTACCCACTGTTAAAATATTACCACTTCAAAAAAAATTGGCCTTCAGAATGAGAGTTCAGCAACTTCTCTATGATTTCGCATTCCCTGAGCCATCGTGGCCCAATCAATCGGGTCCAAATCCATCATCGGCATATGAGCATATAGCAAGTCATCAAGCCCACAATTTTCCACCATCAACAATTCCTGTGCTTCAACATGCACGTGGACATACAGATTTTGCCAGTGGCCCATCTGAAATTCGCGATATAATGATGACGGCACCGTCCTTTACTCTATACTATAATGAGTTGTAACTATACTTAAACCGGTTTTACACACTTTTTCCATTTGCCAATCTCCTTTCAAAATGTAAGGACGACAGTTTTTCAAATATATAGTTATGTGTGGAGTTTGTTCTCTCATTCAAGTCTCCTATGCTTGCTCAGCAGTACAGAACGCTTCAAAAATGTGTTTCCCTTCAGAATGATAGCACCTATCCTAAGTTTAATTTCAATTTTAAATTTAAGATTTATTTCTGCTTACCTTATCGTCACCACCAGTCGTTCCTCAGCCAAAATCGGATCGGAGTGGCAGTTCGAGTAGCGCTTCGTGTCCAACTGGGGCTTCACTTTAGATAATATGTAATCGAACGTTTCCATTGTCATCCTCATGTACTTTCGGAACCTACCCTCATCTTTCCTCAGTTGAGGAAATAAGTGGTGATATTCACCCAGTTGTTCCCTCATTTGGTTCAAGGGGTGAACTTTGAACCGCCGATTCGAAAACAGTCCACTCATTAAAAACCACTTTGCGGCGGTGCCCATTTCCAATTCGTCGTCACTATCACTCAACATCATGCCGATGCTTATCATGCAAGAGCTCGCGTGAAACTGAAGTGAAAAGGCGGGAAAACATCGAAGGTGACCCCCTCAGAAAGTGAACCACTATGAACACCCCCCATCTATGTGAAATTCAGGAGGTTGACCATCGCGTTTACCGCGAGGGTGCGGGCATCGATGGTGAACAGTGATGGTGCGGCGTACTGTACTTACCCTTAGTATATAGGCCTCAATTTGAATTGGCTTGCCTCTAAGTCGATGGAAAAAGCGTTAGTTTTAGAGTTCTTCCCCCTTTATTATACCTTCAACTTTCCATTAAAGATCGGGGCTGTTTTAGACTGTTTTGCACTAAGAAGAAGTTTAGCTCGATATTCCAACATAAGGGTGATTCTCAGAAAAAGGGAACAAACATGTTAAATGGCCATAAATCCGGACCGAATTGGCCTAGACTTGTTTTTTTGGTCTTTTAATTCTCCCATGCTACTCAGCTTTGATTACCTACCCGAAATGATAAGTTTGAGTCGGTTTTTATGTAATTATCCAAGTCAAGTCAAGTTAAAATTTAGGCTACACCATATTTCACCTAAGTTTAAGATTTTGGCTCTAGAAAACCCGTGAATTTGAGTTTTGAATTTTGGTTTTACATCGGAAAGCTAGTTATGGCTATTGTTATTGTCAGAAGGAGAAGATTGAAATATACTACAGGTATGATTTGAAATAATCTCAAAAATAAGGCGTTAAAAAAAGCTGCAAGTTATTATATAAGAGCTTTAATATTTCAGTATTAGATTGCCCCTCTACGCAGATCACTAGTACCTGTATAATTACTAAACGGAGGTAGTTATTATTATTTTTTATTATTTATTATTCATTATTAGATTAATTATTATAAGTATTTAGATGTCTTTCGAGGAGAATTTAATTACAATAAACACATCATAATGAAATTAAAGTAAGGTTTTTATCATAATTTTGTGCATACATTGTTTCACGCTCAAGCTCAATGGACCAAATTTGGTTAAATAATAGTCCGCTAAAAATATACATAAGTTTTACAATTTTTAGCAATTTATTGCAATTTTTAGTGATTTATTTTAATTAATTAATTTTTTCAAGTACATTTCTTGCAATTTTAACAATTTATTGTGTGGAGCTGGGTACTAGCTTCAGTGTTGTGCGGGATTTGCATACTTCCGGCCCAAAGGCGTGCAGCGCGACTCGTGAGATGAGGAGTCGGGCCACACGCCTTTGTGGTCGAAAGTATGCAAAACCCGCACAGCACTGCTGCTGGAACCCGTCTTCATTCAATAAAATTGTCAAATTTCAAGGAATGTACCTACCTACTTAAAACACTAAAATGGCAATAAATGGCTAAAAATCAATAAATTTATATTTTTAATGCGTAATATTACTCTAATATAAAAGTTTACAGGTGAATGGACTTAAGTTAAAAGGATGAAGCAAACAGAAACTTGTTTTACATTTTTACCGCTTGCACTGAAAAAAACTCATGCAAAGATATGTCTTTCGTAAGACCCATTATGCTACTTAAATTGTAGGTAAGATTAGAAACAGTAGTTGAAATCACTTAAATTAAAAATTCGAATTGTTTTGTTGTTTCGTTCATTGCTAAGAAATAGTGACTTCCTCATTTTCTGGATAGAGTAGCGTGATTAGTAACGTAGGTAATGAAAGTAGGTAACAACCTAGTTACCCCTTACATTTTGTGATCACGATCACGCTTATTTTGTCATGACCCCCAGCCAAAAGACATATCTATGTCAAAAAGATTATCAATAAAGAGTTAGAACATTAAACACTGTATGCGCACAAAATTATGCTGAAACATGAACTTGAATTTCATAATAATGTGTTGGAAAAATCAACGTAAATACATGAAATCTAAAAATCCCAAATCTTTGTTTGAATAGTAGAATAGTAATGTGAAAAGTTAGGTATTTTGTCATTAATATTTTTTCTTAACAACTTCATTTCGCACAACATGCGCAATTTTCAGAACAATTCAACATAAATATTTTACTTAATGAAATTCGGCTCAAAAATTACCTGGGCCGGGGATATGCCAGTAATCTCCGCATCACTTTCAATCAACCTAAAAAGTAGGAATTAAGGAATTTAAATAAAAAAAGAAAAAATAGATATCTTGGAACGATAGATAATACATAGAATAGATATTTCGTAATAAGTAGTGTTTTTCTGTTTGTTATTAATAGAGATAATTTCAATGATCACTCACCGTTTTATCCATTTTTTTAATGCGTTTTCTCCGTTTGGCAAGAAATTTGACAGGAAAAATAACAACAAAATGAGTGTGAATCAGAACTGGTGTTAATATCGTAAAAATCGCCTAATGAACTCCGACGATCGGATCAGCTGATACACAACCAATGGTATTCTCACTTCACGAAATTCAGTTCATTATAACTTTTGTCACTTATAGATGGGCTTGCGAAGGGTAGAGTAGATGTTTTATTTTATCTAATTAATTTTCAGTTGGTGGGTGCCTACGTCCAATAATTACGTTTAATAGTTTAATATTAATAATAAATTACAAAAATCCAAAGACCTCGTACTCTGCTTGAGAGACGCAGAAAGTCGACAGACAAATCAAAACTTCAACATTACAAAGTACAAATTGTATTTTTAAGATGAAAATAAAGAAACAGCTACTTGGGACATATTTGTACTTTTCACACCTAATATTTATGTACAGTAGAACCTGGAATAAATTCGTGACGCAACTCTTGTGACACCTTTAAAATATTCTAACCTCGCTTATCGTAGTCTGTATACAACAATAAATAGTAATAACAACGTATAATTATTTTTGATCAGTGATCTGCGAAGAAGTGCTAATACAGAAATAATCTTTGTGTAATAATTTGCAGCATTTGTGGATAGGTACATAGCTACCTATATCATTATTCCGTGTTCAAATTAATACATGTCTTGATTCACTCATTCATTCATAATTGAAGAACGAATAGAGCCCCTACATTGATTCGGCTTGCATTTGTCAGCGTGTGTGCTTGTGGTCCGCGCTACAGACCACAATTTTGGAGGTATAAACTTGAAATTTGATAGGTAGATTCTATAGGCATCCGAAGTTAGCTGTATAGTTTTTTGTAACTGTCCTATGACAGAAACTTGTCTTCGGCGACAACTGTCGCCGTCAAACCAACCGAAAATCAAGTTTGGTATTGTTTTCAATAGTTGCCACACAAAATCGACTGAAACCACTATATGAGCTTTAAAAGTTGTCCTTGACGACAAGACGACGTCGTTGCTACTCACGTCTGTGGTTGTAAAATCATTAAAATCGAGTTTGGTATCGTTTTCAATAGTTTTCGCCACACAAAATCGACTAAAACCACTATATGAGCTTCAAAAGTTGTCCTCGACAACAAGACGACGTCGTCGCTACTCACGTCTGTGGTTGTAAAATCATCAAAATCGAGTTTGGTAGAGAAAGTGTGAACATTCTCTCATTTTTCGTATGGCTCCTGGTCAGCGGATCCACAAAGTACCTACCTACGAGAATAATTAGTGTTCATGTTGGAGTCCAGTTTAGGTTGTAATACGTTCCTCCCACCCTTGAAAGGTCTCACTCACAGCTATCACAGCTGTCTAAACGGATAGAATTACCCTGCCCGCGGATTCAGTTACAAGTTCAAATATCCCCTTACATAACCCCTGTGGCGGTGTTAGCGATTCTCCAGTTCAGTCGTCCTCCGGTAAGTCACCCACGATTCACTCGATGTGGGACCCAGTTACAGTTAGCGTTGCAGATGACGGACAGAATGGTTTGTCTCTTTTCTTCGCCACTTGTTGTATTGTGGATCTATTTGGGGTTTTCCCAGTGATCGCCCTTCCTCGAGCCATAATCGATTGCGGTAAGTCAGTGATGAAATTCCCGTGAGCGTTATGGTAGATAATTTTTATAGGTAGGCTACAACGGCAACTTGACTGTAGTATTAGTTTCTTGTAGCTCCTAACTCGTATATATGTCTCAGCCCTATTGTGAAATCAGCCTTTTTGTAAAAAGCCTAGCCTTTTTACAATACGCCGTCTTTTCGTAATAAAAACGTTGGAATGACTATCAACCTGTAGAAATTCAGATTAGTTGGACAAATAGATCAGAATGGTGCGTGTAGTTTGGTCGTCTGGATGCTCGCCAGCTCGCATCTCATAAATACATAACATCAAGTGGGTCAATCCCTTAGTAAACATTCAGATTAGTTGGACAAATAGAACAGAATTATTTGTGTAGTTTGGTCGTCTGCTCGCAAGCTCGCATCTCAAAAATACATAACATCAACTAGTCAATCCATTAGTAAAATACAAATTAGTTAGCGGCGGATCACCTTCAACCTTTTTGTCAAATGAAATGGTTTTGGCAACAATGGCGGAGCTCTTCCAGCTTCTTTACAAAACGGCTGAAAAACACCAGGCTGTCATTCCAACGATTTTATTACGAAAAGGCGGCGTAATGTAAAGGGGCTTGGCTTTGTACAAAAAGGCTGATTTCGCAAAAAGGCTGCTACATATATTATACAATGATGAACAGCGAAAGTAGTTTTCAGTTATCAACTCGGCATATAAAACCCATCCTCCGTTCTTATTACGATATAGGCAGCATAAGTTTTTGCCATAAATGAAGAGCAGAAATGTCGCCAAGAGATGAAGATTGTAAGAGTTATATTTCCCTAAATAGAATGGGTTATGCATATTTCCGTTAATGCAATAGGCTGAATGAGAAAATCGCAGCTCACTCCAAAATCACAGAATCATGGAAAATCGGAGTGAATTTTTGCACCGGATTGATTTATGATTCCACAACTGTGGTTCCATTATTCTTAGAGCTTCCAATTCTTTTTTTTCTTCAGTTAGAGTGCTGAAATTCAAATTTAGTGATTCAAAAAAATATGAAAAGAAGGTAAGTTCGTTGTAGATATGTTTTACAATTAAAGCATTCAAATTGAAACAATATTTTCATTAGGCTTAATAACAGCAACAGACGACTGGAAGTAGTTCGAAATTCGTTTGAAAAAGGCCCTTAATTAATTTACGGATGCATATATTATAGGTCTACAAATTAATGAATCTAAGTCCATGTACATGAAAACCTCTCTAGAGAGCCCCATGCCTCCGGAACTATTTGAATATTATTAAAAATGAATTCCCAGTCTGCGAAGAATTTAAGTACCTTGGTGTCTTGGTAATGAAAGAAGAAGATTTTCTAATTGAAATAAAAGCTAGCATATCTGAAAAACACACTGCAGTGTGTGACAACTGGTGGGTACTAACCCATACTAGTGAACGGACGCTCAGTTGCTGGGAAAGAAAAATACTTCGAAAAATTCTTGGTCCAGTATGTGAAGGAGGAAGGTGAAGAATTCGCCACAACAGAGAATTGAGGGCATTGTACGGGCAGCCAGACCTGGTGGCTTTCATAAGGAGAGGAAGGCTTAGGAGGCTCGGTCATGTGCAGCATATGGGAGAAGAGAGATTTGCCAAGAAGGCCATGAATGGAACGCCAAGTGGTAGATGGATTAGAGGTACACCCCGAATAGGTTGGATAAGACGTAAAGGAGGATCTAAGCCAGCTCCAGATACTAGGATGACGACGAAAGCTACCTATTGAAACGATAGGAATGGAAGAAAATAGTTGAGAAGGCCCTGGTTCTCCAAGGACCGTAGTACCAATAGAAGAAGATGTACAAATTATTTATTAATACATTCAGAGAATAAAATCATTTTCTGAAACTGCGTACAAAAATGAACTTGTTTGAATCTTGACCTGAATTTGATGTTGGAATTTTTCTCTTTATCCAAATGATAACTTTCATTTTGGCAACTCTCGTTTCCAACTAGAAGATTTTTGCATTTGTCGAGAAAACGTTAGTTCACTTTTGTTTCCTGTCATACTTGGGTGGAGGGTTCTGAATTCTCGAAATTCCAAGTGGTTGAATATCCACCCCTCTATAGTCTAGAGAAATTAAAGGTACTCGACATTGTACTACACTGAAACACATGCTAAATGAATAAACCGACACTTGATTACATTTCCATTCTTAAAACAATTGTAGCATACGGAAAGTTTTCAATAGATGCAGATTATTTTTCAGGATGGCTGGGAATACCATTGGCTCTTGTCATATTATTCATACAGATATATACGGCTATCATGCTCGGTCGATGTTGGATCATATCGGAAAGCTTGTCGACTGAAATTTCACAGAAAACAAGGTATTTACCAACAAATTACCAATACAAGATCAAATATCAATATTTTCCACGTAGAACACTAGAACCGATGTAAAATTTAACATTCTTGGGGAAGAGTAGAACGTTCCGAACATTTATATGTATAAGCTTTATACCTATCTAAATGCATCTCATAGTATTTTTATATTTGAGAAATGACATTGAATCATATTTAGATGGGGATCCGATCACTTGTGCCCAAATACTTTTCAGGTACCCTTACGCTGCCATGGCCGAACTTGCGTTTGGCCGCTGTGCTGGGTGTTACGTCAATATCTTACTTGGTTTAGCTGTATTCTGTGGGAGTGTCCCAAACCTTCTCGTTGGTGAGTGGAACGAATTCGATTCAAACTAAACATGAGACCGAAACGGTAAAATAAGTTAATTTTCAACGAGACCGCGTGTGTCGTTTCTAGCCGCACAAAATTTGGAACTGATCGGCCTCAAGGTGACTGGCTATCAAATGGACTTCCCGTATTGCTTCTGGATGTTGATCCTTGGAGCCGCTATGTGCCCCATCGTGTGGATGGGTAGTCCCAAGGATTTGAAGTAAGTCGATAATCGTATAATCAATATTTATATGTTAGATGATTTGAGCCTGATCGTGATAGGATTTGTATTGCGCCTGCCGGAAGGTCAAGTACAGAAATGCCTATTTTGTAACGCATTGTAATAATTTGAGCTGTCCAAATAAAGAAACGTTGCAAAGTAATAGGCAATCACCTTGACATTATATTTTAACAGCACTTCAAGTGCAGGAGAATAGTCAGTCATTCACTCATTGAGAGACAGCTGACCCATGACAGTATGGGTTCGCACATGCGCAAGACAACGATGAAACTCAAATGGAAGCAACCCTAGAAGCAACCCGAAAAATCCTCAATGAGACCATCAAAACTGGAAAAATAGTTTCAGCGTTTCGAATTGATTTTCAATCAATAAATAGCAATTGTTGTTAAAAAAAAAAAAAAAAAAAAAAAAAAAAAAAAAATGAAACTCATCTAGAAGCAACCCGAAAAATCCTCAATGAGACCATCATAACTGGAAAAATAGTTTCAGCGTTTCGAATTGCATCAAAAATTTCTGGAAGGTTTTTAATTTGTACAGTTTAAATTATTATAAAATTTTATTTAAAGAAGGCCTTTCTGTCCTTAGTTTGGTTTTTGTTTTCCACCGACGTTTCTACTCAAGGAGATGATTAAAAATCAAATTTAAAATATCGAATTAAAAATAGTTAGATCTCCAATGCTCTCTTGGTGTAGATTGATGAAAATCAAATTTAAAATTGTCAGTTTATGAGCGAAATGGTTTGAGGAAAATATAAAACCAAATTAAGGACAAAAAGGCCTTATTTTGTAAAGTTTTCACAAAAATTATGTTTGCAAAGCGCTTTAATCATAATAGATCCAATTGCAATGCATTTCAAATGCATGCTTTGTGGCCACCCGCCAACTAATACTCTCCAATTTAGACCGAATTAGGTCCTTCAGGTAAGAAGAAATAAGTTATTATATCTAATCTTATAAATGACTCTATTAGTTATGATGGTGATGAAACCTATATAGTTACCTAAACTTTTCGAAGAAAGTTTTGAAACGCAAAAATAATGGGAAAATTTGGTTTGGATGTTTTGTTTTCAACCACTTGCACGACTACATAGCTTCGGTAGTGATGAAACGAGAAAAGTATCTGTACACCACAGTCAAAAAAGAGAGCCAAGGCCTAGGTAATGTTTCCAAATATTTACCTATAAAAACGTAGGTATTTCATGTTATTGTATTTTCTTGCATCTTATTTCTTGTTGTTAATATTTGGTGTAAGCATATGCTTGTGAATGTGTGTAATGCATAGCGTAACACAACGATAGGTAACATGTTTACTGAATATACAGTATACATATCAATTAAAAATACACTATAGGTATATAACTTACAATATATATACAATAATACGGAATCATGACTTCACATTTTATTGCCCGACTCATCAAAATCGTCGCTTGAAATACTCACGTGATTTGTTCAGGTGGTTGGGATGTTGTTCAGTCTTGATCGTCCTGGCGTCCTCAGCACTCACCTGGTTCTGTTTGATAGACAGCCCAGGGGTGGATGAACCTGTTGTTCCCGACCTCAGCTGGAGAAGCCTCGCCATTGCTTATGGAATTCTTGCTTTTCAGGTTGGTCTGATACATGAACCTAATGTAACATTCAATTCAAACGTAATGTAATGTTTAAAATTTCTAGTCATGCAGCATGGTCGTATCTGCGAATTTTCTTCAATTATCGCGCTATATTATGTTACATTGTTTTGAAAATTAAGGACTTTGAGGGAAAAGAAATTGTAACTACCAGTTTTATGAAAAAAAAAAAAAAAAAAACTCCTTCTAAATAATATTCTGCGATTTAAAAATAGATTTAGGATTTTAACTTTTTTGCATATCGATATCGATTTTTTTTAGCACATTTTAATGAAATTTAAGTACATTTTCCCGGATAATTTTGTAAATAGATTTTCGAATGTTCTATTTTATAGTCAATAAACTTTATTTGAGCAATAGTCTGCTAAAAAATATAAATTTACCGGTTTTTAGCCGTTTTGCTATTTTTAGTGATTTTTTTCAGCACTTTTTTTTCAAAATTTGACCAATTTAATGGACTCACTCGTCCTTTTGTTTTGAAAGCTTGATTTTTTGGCGCAAGAACGGAATTTTTATCTCCATTCTAAGGAGAGTTATCGTCTGGAAGGACATATAGGTATATGCAAAATGTTAAACTCTAGGATACGTTTCAGAATGTCTCAAAACGGATTCCAACAAAGAACATTTTTTAAAATTTTGATTTTAAAATTTTTGGAGTCCTTTTTGGATCTTCATTTTCAACAAAAATCCGCTAAAACAAGAATTCAAAATTTTCCAAAATGCAATGTATATTAGGTTCCTATTGAATCTCTATTGCAAGAAGTTATTTTGGTCTGTTTACAGTTTGACATCCACCCTATGGTTCTGACTGTTCAAATGGATATGAAAAATAAGAATCAACTTGGAAAATCTATATTCTTCGCATTTTTAGATAAGTATACTTTGGGTAATATGGAAGCCTTGTAATATATATATCTAGCCTAGTTTTCTCGCTTGCTCGGTATGGCTGTATAGATCCGATGGTCTTTACTGTTGAGTGACAGAATCATTAGAAACGGTGATTTGAAATCACTAAGGGTGATTTGAAATGTGTAGGTGATGTTGCTCGCTTTGCTCGCTCCATGTGGCATGTATAGATGCGATGGGATATAAATAGTCCATCCCGAGTTCGTAGGAAAAACCCCATTGTAATCCGACGTGAGTAGGGTATGTTGCTCGCTTGGGGTGGGTTTTCTTGCTCGCTCGGTGTGGGATGTATAGATGCGATTGGACGTAGTCCCCATACCATCGAGACCTACAGCCAATGGTTCGGGTGGGGGAAGTTATACTGCCCACGCAACTTGGCAGACGTTTTTTACTGTTGGAAATTACTTTCAAACAACTCAAATCCTTTAAAACTATGTGGATCCACGGAAAGTTTATTAGCTTTAATGAAGATAGGACATTATTTTATGTGCGTTGGGCTATCCTGGGAAACCTCCCGAGATCAAGAGGTTTGAAGATAAAGATCAGAGTACCTAACTAGGTTTCAACGGAAAAAGGAAGAGCAGTAGCTAGAAAACCAACGCTTTCGTCCACATTTGCGTTCCCTACAATCGGAAAACACAATTTCATGTCTCGAAACTCGCATGGGACCCAATCGGAGCTTCAACGAACATTTTAGGACCGATCCGAGCCAAAACCGTCAACATTTACTGGGTCTATGGCGGTAAAAAAATAAAGAGGGGAATCCATATTTTTCGTGATTTCCCGCATATTCTCGCTGATTTCTCCACGAAGATAGCATGTTTCGCCAATTTCGACGGCACCATTGTCGCTGACGTATGAAGTGCTCTCAATAAAATTTTAATGTGGCAACGGATGGAGGATCGAGCGGTCGGCGAAAAAACGAGTATTAAATGGGCTCCCTTCCCCCTCCCGCCCATGGTTCGGGTGGGAGATGAAAATTTTAAAATTAAAATTAAGGAAGATCCTCCCACTCGTAGATTCCCCTCACTCAGCTGTTTGGCCGTGCATAGCATGGACAGACAGACGGGATTTAATTCTTATAAAATTGTATAGATACTGTAACATTGAAAACGAAACGTTCGCCTTCGAAAGAAGGAAACACAAACTGCAAAGCCGTTGAGTAATGCGGGTTGTTCTTTCGCATATTATAAGGACCTACTCATGAAATATGTATTTCACACCGATATTATGGATTATTCATTCCCTTTCATGAACAAATTATTTCTACTCATTTAAAATTAAAAAAGGTCTAACTAGGTCCATAAAAGAAGTATACGAAATGTTATTAAAATTGATTCATCCGTTCAGCAGCAGCTCATTGTGCAGTATACTGCACGTATCGGTTATCAACTGCTGCTAAAATTCACAGATTTTTTGTCTAAAATGGTCTGCATTTGAAAATTTGGTATGACTATTGTACCTATTTAAAATTAATAATGTTGATAGTTTAATATCAAATGATATATATATCATCCTTCGAAATATCAAACCATTCTTTCATCTTTATATTTGTGAAATTTCTCAAACCTAATTAACTGAAATTATATTCCTAGTTCAGTAGAACATTCAACCAATTAACGTATATACAATAATAATAATAATAATTGTTATTACTTTTATTTGGTTCTTAGAACTCAATTATTCACACAGGGAAAAGGGGTTCTGTCCACACTGAAAAATTCTACCTGCTAACCCTGAACGGCAAGTTCTGAAAAATGAATGAATAAACTAAAAAAATACTAATATCTCCCCTTTACTTGTTACTAATCATTATTGTATTTGACACGATTGACGAGGATTCACCCGCTGCAGCCATAAAATTTTCACCCCATCCAGGTGCTTGAAAATTGGCTGAAGGGCCCCCCCATTAGTTCTAACGCAGCTGATTTTCTCACTAGATTATCTGAGCTGTTGAGCTGCATAAATATGAATTAAACACAGCAGTAAACTGTACAGTGTTTCTGACTTACTTAGAAAGTACTAATAATTTCTAGATCCAAAGAAAACCCAAGTTAATAAAGAAAAAAACTCGGCCCTGGACCCCCCCGGATGTTATTACTTTGAGCCTGACTGCTAAAATGTAAAAAACATGGAATCATGTTTTAGCTCCTCGCTCTCACTTTATTATAGAAATGATCACGACGATTGAGCTCTTGTGAGATGATGATCTCCTAACAGAAACTCGCGAGTAAACATTCACTTTATTATAGAAATGATCATGACGATTGAGCTCTTGTGAGATGATGATCTCCTAATAGAAACTCGCGAGTAAACATTCACTTTATTATAGAAAGAGGCTACATACGAAATTACAGCTTCCTATAGTGTAAAGTATAGAAATTACCTATTAAAATGATTTAACCACCGCTTCACAAATCAAACCGTTCTCGCAATATTCGGATCACCTGCTATGAATCACATAATCGAAACACCAGCTCAATGAAATCATCAGAAATTAACAAGCGGTTGCAATCATGTTCACAATATCAATAATTGAGAATGATCACCTGTGTGTAAACAATTATTCATATATAACCATGCTCATAACTCAGCTTGTTGGCCACGCACTTCGCAGTAGTTAATAGGTAGGTATAGTATGGTTGGATAAATCGAGAGCTTTCGAGCGAATGGTCAACCAATTTTGTGGGATGAAAAACGACGAAGTATCATATCCCTAGATACTAAATCATCACAATTATTGGCGCTACTTTCATCTCACTTTATAGTCTCACTTTTCGGCGGGGGATCCATCGCTAAAACATGATTCCATGTTAAAAAGTTTGCATAACTTGAATTGTTTTTCCTATCATTAGATTGACATCTCATGAAGCTAATCGACCAATATTTACAATTATATTCAGTCTGAATTAATTACTATTATAGAAAACAACGAACGTATGCCCGCTAGTGCCATCGTGCGTTGAAAGTTTACTTACTTCGAAGGCTGTTTTTCCCTTCTGTTTATGTGTCTTAGTCACCGAACAGTTCATACGAAAATGAAAAGACGTGGAAATAGGTAACAAAAGTTATGGAGATAATGACGTTGTGGAATTAGACGACTGCATATTCATTGTGTATTGGTTATTTAGTTAGGATTCAGCCAAGGGGTAGAAACACAAATTCAACACATCTCTACATCCACTTTATTTTTTGCAACGTTTCAGGCAAAACCTATAACATTAGGAACTCTATCATAAAATCCATAAATCAAAAACCCGGAGTAAATCAAAATACTAAAACATGAAAAAACCAATACATACCTTGACTGAATAAAAAAGGTCATTAAACATCAGTTTGAGAATCAGAACAGTGTCACATCTCAATATCCAAAATTGAAAAGAAATAACTAATATCTAACTAATAACTAATAAGAAAAAAGGTAAAAATATTCATAGATCCAACAAGACATTAAAAAACAATGATTATTTCTTTTTAATTTTGGATATTGAGATGAGACACTGTTCTGATTCTCGAACTGATGTTCACTGACAATGACCTTTTTTATTCCATCAAGGTATGTATTTATTTTTTCATGTTTTAGTGTTTAGATTTACTCTGGGTTTTTGATTTATGGATTTTATGATAGGGTTCCTATTGTTATAGGTTTTGCCTGAAGATGAGCCAAGGTTTGACCTGAAATGTTGCAAAAAATTAAGTGGGTGAAGAGATGTGCTGAAGTTGTGTTTCTACCCCTAGGCTGAATCCTGACTAAATAACCAATACACATAGAGGTACTGCCCTGTAAAGCCGCTCGGCCGTCCTGTAATGCCCAGTAAACATCACGCCGGTTCTGAAATGGGGTTGTTCTCTTAGATATTATGAGTACTCGTTAAACATGATATATTTCACACCGATATTATGGACTATTCAGAACTTTAAACTATACCGATAAATAGTCTCTTCAAAGATTAAAGTATCTAGTACCTAAGATATCAGGACAAACTCCAAAGACTGGTACATTTAAGAAGCTGCTGTCATAATTGCTGTACTGTGGAGGGTTTGGCCTAAACCGTTAAATTTGTATTATTTGTAGCTGAATATTACTAAGAAGAAGTTTACCTAATACAAATTGGCACGTTCCAGGTAATTTTTGCTAAAAAAATTTGTAAAAACTACGAGTACTAATGATTGTTAAAAATTGGTTTTATACCATTATATTATTATAATTTGGCATAATTCAATAATTGAAAGTTTCTTTTCTCTCTATATATGATCTCAAATTTCGATGCAATTTAACATAGATATTGGTCGAAAATTTTCGAAAGTTTGCTCATATCCAGTCATTCTGCAAGACTGGAACTTTCGTTTAAATACGATTTTCCAATTCTTTTTATGAGACAAATGTAGCGCTCATACTTGATTTATACGGTTACTTTCATATTAACATGTTTAATGTTTTAGGGCTGGGGGTCGTTCTGTGAATTCCGACACGACACGCAAATCTGCAACGTTTTTTTCTGATGATTTCCGCTTACAACCGAGTCGTTGCTAGGGAAATGGTACTTCGTCGTTTTTCATCCCACAAAATTCGTTGACCATTCGTTCGAAAGCTCTCGATTTATCCAACCATATTATGTTAACTACTGCGAAGTGCGTGGCCAACAAGCTGAGTTATGAGCATGGTTATTTGAATAATTGTGTACACTCAGGTGATCATTCTCAATAATTGATATTGTGAACATGATTGCAACCGCTTGTTAATTTCTGATGATTTCATTGGGTTGGTGCTAGGGAAAAACATTAAACATGATTTAAACATTAAATCATGTTTAATGTTTTTCCCTCTCAAGGGAGAAATTATGAAATCGTCAGTTTCTCCACCTCCTGGACAAAGAAATTTTTTGATTTAGAAAATGCCCATGAAAACCGTGTGAAGTATGTATCAGTTGCCCCACTCGCTATTAGGCGTTGCCAAAGAGGGGCTTGGTACCTGTTGGGTTAATTTAATTATGGGTTAATTTATTTTTATATAATTAACGCCTTTACTACAACGAAATTGGAGGTTTATCTTTGACTTTGAATTTATAGTGAGTGGAACGTTGTTTCTTGTGACGACTAGCATTTGCTACAGCCGTTACGGAACCGCCATCCGCTACAACGTGCTGCAAGGGCTTCCGCCGTCCTCCGCCCTCTACGTCGATTTCTTGCTGGCCACCGCTCAGATCGGTCTGTCCATCGTCATTGGAGCCAGCCCTCTGTTCCAGGGTTTGGAGGACTTGCTCAATATCGGCCCAGGTGATGACAAACTTATCGGCAGTTTTGGCCAATTTTCATGCAACCCTTCAACATCAGGCGGTGTGCGCCGTCTTCTCCTCCAGCACTATTTATTCTCAGCTGCCAAAAAGCGAGCAGTTAGAGCCACTTTCACCTCAAAGTTATTTAATGTAGATTGGCCAAACTCCAATAAAAATAATTTCGAGGATCAAACCGTGGCTTCTATCACCAAACTAAAACTCGTTTATATCGCGTTTGGAATTACGGAGATTTCCCAACGGAGTTTAGAGAAATTGTCCAATAAAAATCGCTAAAAAGTTGGACGATTTAAACACCGCGACAATGAATTAGCTGATGTCATGACCTACTCTACAAGGGATTGCTATTCATCTTTCTAATATAACGTGCTACATCTGTCATACGTTATTCTCCAATCATTCTATTTCACTATTCGTATTAAAATTCATCTATTTGAATGTAAAAATCATTTCAAACTTACCTGTCCGACGGGAACTCCAGGTGAGAGACAATGAGTCGAGGATTTTCAGAACTGTCGGATTCGCGAGTCGAAATTTGCGGAATCCGCCGTCAAATCTTCCTCTGGCATCTTCGAGGGACATTCGACGAATAATATATAAATCCAAGTGTCGAATTGCGTGAATTTATTGTAAATCAAAACTGTGAATCAACTTCAACTGTGAATCAAACAAACAGCTGTTCGTACGCGGTCATATTGTTCGACATCATTGTTATCAGGGCTAACGGAGATTGACAAGTGTAACTGGCCGGATTTTGGGAGATTACGCTCGAGACACCTCAGAAGGGGTTTAAACTCGTACATTGCTCCGGTGAAAGACGTTGAGCTACAATCTTCGTTAATTTCCATTCTTTTCGAAATTAAAATGGTTTACGTTGTTGGTGAAAGTGGCCCTTAGAGTATCAAGTTGAGCTTTAAACTTAACTGAACCGTCTCAACCAAGAGGCTAATCGCGGAGTTGAACGTTTCTTCTCGAATCTTTTAGATACAGTAAATGGAGGAAAGCATTAGAATAGAATGCATTTACATAATATAAACAGTATAGATACAGTATTGAGGTGAAAACAATACATATAATGTTTTTAAAACAAATGTCGGTCCTATAATTGTCTAACAGTAGACTTGGCCCGTATTGCCAGTCCATGAGACAGTTGCCATCGCGTCATGCTTTACATTTTACAATTTCGTGAAACATAATTTTCAATCCTGCTCCTTCACCAGAAACATATAAATGCCTACCTACTGCCCAATAATTTATATTTTTGATTACACTTCACTTAACAAATAGATGCTGCTCAATAGCGAATCACATTCAGGAGTTTTTTCAGGAGGAGATTTTCATGAACCAACTTGAAATGAGTTTTTTGTAGTTCTGCCTGTAATAGATCTGTGGCATCTTCATGTAACTTTCGAGGTTTCTATGAATGATATAAGCAATATACAAAGAACTATGGGTTAACAATGAGAGCCTAGGTCTGGGAGCAATTATATTTTCCAGGCATTAGGACGATCCTTTTAGCAGGATTGCAAGTTTAGAAATCTACAGTTTTTCATTTCTCCTGAAAAGCTGAAGATTGATGACTTGACCACTTTCAACTGTAACTAGCAGTCAGTTATATCCATTGTCATTAATAGATTTATATACATAGAACAGATAACTGGTACAGGTATAATAAATATCATCTCTTTGATTCATACTAATTCGTTTGGTTTGCTAATCTCCCGTAGGACTAAGTTGGAAAAGAATCTTCCTCCGTACTTTCATAGTATTCGGCATAGTGACTGTCGGAGAAGTGATCCCACGGTTCGACCTCATTATGAGTCTCTTTGGCGCTCTTCTGATGGGTCAGCTGATGTTCATCATCCCGCCTCTCATTTACACCAAACTCAGGGCTAAGCAGACCTCAGTTACGCCCGCTCTGATGTCCATTCCACGGAGACTCTTCGGATACGGCTCTATCACACCGGTAATATGTTTAAAATAATAATTATTATTATTCGATTTATCAATTCAAAGTGTGAAAATTGACTTCCCCTTCCACATCATTTACCTCAAAAATTTCAAGACATGTTTTAAGGTAATTTACTTTTTTTAAACTCGGCCTTCAAGGCCTAGCAAGACCCCGCCAGAGGGAATGCCCTCTGGACCCTCCGATTATTACTGTTTTGAGCTTACAGCCAAAATGCAAAAAACATTGAACATGCTATTGTCAGCTCAGCTTCAGCCAACTAGAATGGACGGAAGATACCTTCTTGCACCTTTTGTACAAATAAATTAATGTAATGTCTATCAATTTAATCCCCTCAGCTGATCTAGGGGGCTCTACACTTTATGATCCATTTCAAGACATCCCAGGGGGCCTCCATTCCAAATTTCAGCTTCATAGGTTGAATAGCAAATAAATTAGCTCCGGATCTCACTCAGCTGATCTGGGAGGCTCTAGACTTCATGATTCGTTTCAAGACATCCCAGGGGGCCTCCATTCCAAATTTCAGCTTCATAGGTAGAATAGAAAAGGAATTAGCTCCAGATCTCACTCAGCTGATCTGGGAGGCTCTGGACTTGATGATTCGTTTCAAGACGTCCCATTCCAAATTTCAGCTTCATAGGTTGAATAGTAACGAAATTAGATCCACCGCAACTTCCGTTTGTCGATTCGGTGCAGAGTTGGGGGACGATGGTTTAATTATTCCATGTTAATTTAAACATGATTGCATCATTATTGGCTCCTGTGCATGCGCGAAAGTTTACTCACAGGAACAAGATCTAGTTTTCATCAGATTTTCATTACATTTTCTGGGAATTTTTCGGTTAGGCTGTAGATGGTTCTCTACCAATTTCATTTTTTCTTCCTTTTTATTGCTCCATTCTGCGCATGCTCTAACGTAAATTATTTCAAGCATCATTTTCCCGTTTCCTAAATAACCGATTTCAAAGTTGAACGTTACCTATGTATATCCCATATTTCTAAGACCATTTCACATTTATGTTATTTTCAATTGGTAGGTACCTACTCACTTAAATATCGTTATTCTGAGATCATGGAGACTAGTAAAATATAGATTTTCAAATTAATTGCATTAATTTTCCCTCTCCAGGTGCCTTTTCTACGCAGGCATATTAATATCAGCCTTCGGATCTGCAATTTGAAATGGACCTCCTTTGTAATATCAAGAATTCAATATCAGTGCACACTAATCAGCTGTGGGGCCCTTTAGCCTCATTTGTTTCTTAATTGACTTATGATCCCGAAACCTGAAATGCAGCTCTTTTTCGGAGATCAGGAATACAATTACAAAGTATTGAGGGACTCAGATCAGCTTCGGCCTCCGAGGCTAACTTTCCTATTCGACTCACGGTGTTGTTATTTCGATGGATCTTTTCTGGGGCTCCTCGGAAACAATTGCGAGGTACGGAGGCACACTTATCAGTTGAGGAGCCTCTGAACCTATATTCTATCCTTACCTATCGACCTTTTTCTTACGGATTTTTACTGTGAAGGGTGAAATTGCGGGGTCTTGGAATTGTAAAAGTGTGAACCCTTCTCGTTGGCACGATGCGCCATGTTCTGATCATATACTTCATACGGAGTTTAACAAATATAGACCAATGATCTGAGTAGAATGGCTATCTAAAACAGAAATAATAAACCATTGTGTAATAATTCGCTGCGTTTTTCTGTTTTCCTCATGATATTTTACATTACCTAATTCCATAAGTTGACTTGGTCAACCACTGTTGTTGTTTTTTGACATGTCCGTTTCATTCGGATATTTGTTTTTTTTTTCTGGATACATCCACAGCTAGTGGACAAAAAATAACGTGATAAAAGAATAAATGAAATAATTTAATTTATTCCTCTGGGCCGCATCTAAGCTAATACTAACGACATAATGCTTACGGCTGACAAAACTACCATCATCACTTTATGAATTTCATTGAAGCAGTCTGCGCATGCGAGAATGTTTGCACATTCCAACTAAGGATTGTACAAAGAAAAGATTAGTCCAAGATTCGACGTTTCTCTGTAGAGGTTTTCAGTTTATCCGTGTGCGACACTACGTGACTCAAGTTCAGGAAAGATTGGTACGAACATCATAAAATGTACCTAGGTAGGTACTTACACTGAAAGAATACTCTTGACGGAGTGAAAAAAACGATTGACGAGAAAGTTTCCAATCGGTCCGACCAGCTTATAGCATCATTATCATCATAGTGGTGATTCAATACCAATAATAATTCTAATAACTTTAATCCACAATAGAAGGGAAGATATTCGAACCAAGCACTAAAACTGTGAAGTTAATTCTTTGCAGAAAGAAGAAGTGAAAGTCAGGTGCATATGTTTGATTAGAAGACATAGTCACCCGTGGATCGTCTCCAAACCGACTTTGCGAGCTTACGCGTTAAATTGGAGATATTTCCAATCCATCAACAGCTGCCCAAGGTGTCGAACACGATCCGTCGTATGTACTTAACTGTAAACCATTGCTGTGTGCTTCTGCATTAAATTCACATACCTATCACTTTTCATTGCTAATTTTATATCAATAACATCACCTTAAAATTAATGGAGGCCTCCACGTTCGGTACACATAATGTGAGTTTTACCGTTCGTTATTTTCATTATTGGCTACTAACTACACCCATAGCTCACACACAAAACAAATTAATTTTCTGGCGTACGCTTTTCAATTCTGTGGGAAGGAAAAACATGAATCTGAAAAATAAAATAAATGAATAAATAAAAATAAAAATACAAATAAAAATAAAAAGTGAAATATGCGTTTGGGCAACCTCTAAAATAAGCAACATTGTTTTTTCATATTTATACTTGTACAGAAGAGCTGGGCGTAGAAGAGCGGCGCAACTGGAGAACTTTATTTGTTTCAGAAAAAATTGTTGGTCCCCAAAATCAAAATTCCACTCACATTTTACGTTTTAGACCAATCTGAACAACTTTGGTCCCATGTCTGTGTGTGTATGTGTCCGCAAATCCTTGTAACAAGCTAATTTTCCACAGTTTTCATCCAATCTGGATGAAGTTTGGATCATGATTTTCATCATCCGATTTTGATGAAATCATCAGCGAATGCGTGTTTTAGGTTGTAGATGGTCCCGTACCTATTTCATTGTTTTCAACTCATCAGTTCATTCTGTGCTTGCACAAACGCAAATTACATTGAGTATTTTTTTCGTTTCTTAATTGACCAATTTCATGTATTCTTAATGTGAATATTTCACTCTTTTCCGCAATGGCATTTTTCAAGATCATTCAAAACTTTTCAATGATCTTTACACTCATGATAGGTAAACGAGAAAGCTTTGTGCCACACCTAACTTGGCAGATGTTTTTTATATATATTTTTTTTACCACTCTAACGATCATACAGGATCGTGAGTGGATTTTTTTAAAATGAGTCACTTCTCATCAACATTTCTCAAGGACCTGTGACCTTAAACATGAGACGTGACCTTCAACTTGATATTGAGGACGCGAAAAGTGATGATGTGCCATCGGAGGAGTAGAAAGTGCGCGTGGCAGGTGAAATTGAATGGGCTTCCAGACCAATGCTTTCCGTGCAGGAACCTTTCCCATCTCGCATTATTCCTGCTCTCCTGCCTCCAAGGTGCTTCCTGATTTCCATTTTCTTCATTTTATAAAAGCCCGGCCACAAATTCTTTCAAGCCCATTCCTCGAAATCATATCGAAATTTTATAATATTGCTACATACAATACAAAGTACGTCTGCCAAGTTGGGTGTGACATTTAGTTTCCTCGTATCCGTAACATGAATTGATCGGATCCTTCGCATCTCAAAAATACATACCATGATCTAGTCAATCCCTTAGTACAAATACAAATTAGTTGGACATACACGTCAGAATGCCGTTTAAAAATATATTGAAGTAAGAAGCAAAACAAATTTAGCACTGTAATCGAAACTCAGGACCTTCATCACACTGGCATGCAACGCTAACCAATGGATCACGGCAGGTGTTGCTTTTCGTTGAACAATCACAGTACTTCGCTACTCAGCAGCAAAGTTGAGAATGTACTTACAAGTACAGGGTACACAAGCATTTGTACTTATTAATCTTAGTGTAAGTACAAGTACATCAGGATTTGTAATTGTCCAGGTGTCAAGTACAAGTACTGGTAATACTAAACTATAACGGGGGGGGGGGGGGGGGGGGTAATTTCGAGACATTTCTCAATCAATTCTCTCACCGTAGTACGAATAAAAGAGTGTGCATGCACAAACTTGAATTTTCCGAACATCGATTTCTCACGATTTATAATACATTTTAATTCAATTTTAACACTTAAAAATATCCACATTCGAGGAGGAGCCATGCAAAATCCCACTAGTCCGTCAAATCAAAATTTTCAGAATTAAGGAAAAACTGTTTCATATTCTTCTAAGATAAAAACTTGCGTATTTTTACTTCATTGTCTTGTAGGAGACTTTAGAATCTAAGTAGTATACTCGACTCAAATCATATTGCCACTAAAGTTGAAAAAATCCCAATTTTAGTAATTTTTTTCTTACTGGTGGGGTTCTTACTAGGGTGAAGATAATATACAATTTTGGACGGTTTATGCTGAACAAAATTTTTTAATTGTTAAAAAGGGAATAAAATTCAATTTGAGTTAATGCTTGAATATAAAACTTGAATAATCAGACGTGGAAGGAAAATTTAAAACAAATAATTATAAATAGGTAGTGATACCTAGCGAAAAAAAAAAAAAAAAAAAAAAAAAAAAAAAAAAAAAAAAAAAAAAAAAAAAAAAAAAAAAAAAAAAAAAAAAGTATCTGGTGACCATTTGATCCTGGAGTATCTTATCACAGGATCCATATATATATTCTGGCAGAAATTTAAAGCAACCCCTGGCCGAATTTTGAAGCACTGGTAAGCTTTACTGTTGTGCTTACATGGTATGAATACGTTTGAACCAGATGGAAATGAATGCCTTACTTTTTTAGCAATTTCACGCGAACTACTGGTTTTTGCCTTTCTCCTCGTACCTTGATTACCGTCTCTCGCTGTCACTGTACCATCCATACAGGAGCCGAACTTCACAAATAGCTAAACAAGAAGCAACAGGAGGGTCACGTGAGGCTAGGTATCTGGGTTTCCATTGGTTGCTTGGACTAGTGGGGTTCTGCGTGATTCACAGCGTGTGTGGTTTCGGATGAAGTGCAAGAATCTACTGTATTGTTTTGGCGAGATCTGTGGATTTTTGCACAACATTGAGTGAAGAAAATGGTACAGCTGATCATAAAGAACAAGAAACCAATGCTAACTAAACAAATTTTTTTGTGTGACTTGTGGGGTTTTGCATGGCTCCTCCTCATTTATTTTCATTGTTTCAATTTTTTTTGATCCAGAACTACATAATGCAAGACTTATCATCATTTCTTAAAGCCCAATTTCGCATAAGTAGCGTACATTAATGTTCTATTTCGCATTATATAGTTTTGACTCCTAATTTGTTCTTCAATTAATAATACGTCCATGGTAAAATATATAAGGATGTATTACTGCCATTGTATTGTGTTAATGTGCATCAAAATTTTGTTTTTACCCGTATCTTTATACGACTCTTGTAATTCATTGTTAATTTTCAGCTTTTGAGGTCGGAAGGTTCTCCATTGCTGGGTTACCACTCGAGGGCGGACCTCCCTGGGGGCCACTTCGAGTCCCGGGCCGAACTGATGGAATCCCTCGAGACGGACATCCCTCTTAAATCCGAGTTGCCCTCACGATCGCTACAGCCTCATCCACGAACGATAGACCCGCCTTCACGATCGCTAGGCTCCTTCCTGGAGGACTTCCTCAGCCTCCGGACCGCACTCGACGCGGGTCCTTTGTCCATCCTGGAGAAGACGACCAACGTCCTCCTCGTCCTCCTGGGCCTCACCGCCACCGGAGTCTCAACTTTCTACGCGTTCGATGAGACGCTGAGATATGCGGACTTCGCACCTCCTTGCATAACTAATGTCACCCTCGCTGCGAGGCTAGTTTACTATCAACTTTAAATATTTTTGTACAAATAATAAACCGATGCCTGTGTATAATTTCAAGTACTTTGTTCCTGATATAGAAGCACATTAGAACAGTGACGGATTAATAAAATTTCGTGAGTGGGGGCGGTAGTCCTCTAACGGGAGGACCCCCCCTCCCCCCCTAGACGTTTTTTGAAAAAGACCATGAAAAACTAGCAGTTTTAGAGGTTTTAGACCCACACTTTCTATTATGTAAAAATTAACATTAACAACATAATTTTTATTTGTACAAATATTAGCTTGGTTACCAAACGTCCAAGTACCCACAAAAATAAATTAATAAATAAATTTTAAAAAATTGAAAGATTATAGGTGTTTATGCATAGATTTCATTCTTTATTATGGATGACCGGCTAACTAGAAGCTTGAACTATCTTCCCCCTTCCACCATCACACCAGAACGCGTGAAAAACTACTTCAGTCAGTATCCGTTTGCCACCCGTCCGAAAGTGCACTATCGAATCACTCACTATTATTTGCTCCTTGCAGCGAACCATATAAACGTTATTTCGGGATTTAACCCGCGCCGAAATTGTGCAGCCACGAGGAGAGAAAGAACAACGAGGACTAACAGACAGGGCCCTGTGAAGTAAGAAAAAGAAGAACTATACGGTAAGCGTTGGTGTTTCCTTTTGTCTCATTTCAAGCTTCCAGGATTGTCCCTCCTTTTTGTTTCTATGGTTTCGATTTTTACATAATTCATTTCATACCTAGCTTGAATTATAACAATAGGTAAGTAATTTTTTTTGGCAAAATTATATCGAAAAATGCAGGGAATGAAACAGAAAACGCTTGAGATATAACTCAATAACTTCTGTCCCTCGTGATGGAATATTATTTATAGATTATAGGTATATTTATATGGTAAACACAGGATTAAATAATAATACATTCTTCATTTTTTCCAATTTACTTTAGAAACAAAAACATTCAACAAAAAATACGATAAAATTAAATGAACAAAGTACATTTTTGACTAACGATGAAAATGCAAATAACATATTACCTTGTTAAATATTTTTTATCTATTACTGGTAAATGTGAAATAATGAATAATTCACTTCAATCGAACATCAATGGTTGCAATCAGTTAAGAAAACATGATTCGTTTATTTCTCGGTCGAAACAGTAGGTAGGTACTGATTATGGATTCTTACCGTTACCGAAAGCGGTAAACGAGAGACAAATACAGTAGGTACCTACCGTAACTTGTTGAATAAATTGATGAACACATGTGTTCTTGCATTAGAAACAATCTTCTTTCCTAACGCCTGCCAAGCATACCTACCTATTCTGGAACTCCTCCAAGACATAGGCCTTTATTTATTTATAATTATAAATACGGGATATGGGCAATCCCAATTATGAAATAGCAAGAAAAAGTAATGACGTACAAACGGAAACGTAAAATCCAATGGTAGTAGTATTGTACTTTGTATAAACGTAATAAGTACCATACTGGGTGGTCACAACTTAATGGATCACTATCTCTATCTCCGTTAATATGGGGGTTAGAAAAACCTTAAAGCGGTAACCCCTTATTTTTTCGCTAAGAATGCAAATATCACACTTTAGCGCACCGCGCATGCGCAAAAATGCGTGAAACGAGCATCAATTTTGTTATTTCAGATGAGAGAGAGACATAGATAGCGAGAGAGAGAGAGAGAAAATACTTTTTGAATATTTTAGCTTGTCGATAGGCAGAGCCTGTGTTCACAAGCTAGTCTTATTCCAATCCACATTTGGTTCGAAAAACATTTTCAAACTTAAAGAGTATCATGTGCAACACAATTCTCACCTAGACAGACAACGTTTTCAGAATGTTGTAGTAATAACAAAAAGACTTAAAATATAATCAACAATGCTCATACAAATGAGGTTTAATGGACGTACACACATGCTATTGAGAATATCATCAGCATTTGCTGTCCCCAAACCAATGAGCCAGGTAAAGATGAGCCTCTTGTAGGCGGAACGAAAATGATTCCCGCGTTTTTCAGGTAGACAGGCATGGAATTTAAGGTCAGATAAATCAAATATTGTGGGCTTCTAGAAGTGAGGGTCAGATTAATTCTGGGGTTGACAACATTCTGTAGAAATCGGATACGGGTGGGGTACAAATGCACGCGTGGGCTATTTACAATGGATGGGTGGACGGTGGTAAAAAAGGGCCAAGGTTTTAATGAAAAGCTACCGGACAGTAAAGACCTTCGCAATCTGGTATAGCAACGCACTCGGGTATCTAAGTTTCTAGGTTTACCCAGCATATGAGAACCCCCACTTTTTATTGCAGATTCAAATTTTACGTAAAATTTAATGAGGAAAAGACCCATAACTCGATTTTTCAAGTTCGCGTAAACGGGCGCAATCACGCTCCAAAAGTGCGCAATTCCGCTCTAAAAGTGCAAAAATAGTGAAATACTGAGTAATTGAAGATATTAAACTGACAAACGTAATACATGGCTTTGGGATAGTTTTGTAGTTGTTCTTGCTGAACCTCGCAATGATGTTCATTTATTGATATTTGCAACACCAACTTTGGAAAACCCCTAAAGATAGACCAGAATTGCACTCATCCTACTCATTTCGACACAGCACAATGAGTACTAAAATGTAGTTTTTTGTCGGTGTTTACCCAAGTTGGTGTTGCAAAATGCCCCAAAATGCCCACAAAAGTAGCCGCAAAACACATGATATCATCATATTTGGGCCAAGCCGATAGTCGGATCGCCATCTCATAGTACAGTGAATTTATTCGCTCTCGCCGATTTTCGCCATTTACACAATAAACATCGTTGCTGTTCTCCAAACGTAGTGGGGGAATATCTCCTTCAAACATACTTGACTACTATTGCAGAGGTTTAAGACTTTAACATGATACCAGTACGAAGTATGTACGACACTGTATAAGTAGTATATTATAACTGTATAAGTATATGAATTCCGCACATTCCCAAAAAATGAGCAACATTTCTCGCAAAATATGGTTATTGTATTATATCAACGGCCAGACGTACTCACGGTTTTATCAACATGAACACATCCTGTTGGTAAGTTGCGGTATACAATATTAAAACAGTTGTGGAACAATAAGATGGAGAAATAAGTTCCCTGGTATCAAATCACGAAGAAATCAGAGTAAAGAAAGCCTGATTGTTTATCGCTAAAGGATACGCTGTGGGTTGGCTAACTGTGGTCAGGACGGTGGGGCGAAGGCGGTGTGATAAATCTGCGCTATCCTTGAAAGCCCAAAGATTCTCCCTTAAAGACCAGACCCCGATTCCAGGGGTTAGGAAATGAGTGTTTTGCCTCACAACACACTTTCGCATTTCTTTCGGCGCGGTTACGGGCCAGCGGATTTGCGGCTTGGGATCATCGGAGCCAGCTCGCCAGCTCGTTAGCAGCGTTAACAGAGCCTGGTTCCCAAGGAAGGTGTATTTACCACAGAACTCAAGTCAACACATACACCGATATGAAAAGGCCATTACGGCAGATTGAGTTGGAATGAATATAATGTTGTGACACTTCGTCGACAATGCGATTATTGCGGATTATGTGCATATCCATTTAAGGTGAGCTAAGCTGACTAGAAAATTCTCATAAGGCGCATTTACAGATTTGTAAAGTTTGAATTGGTAATTTTTGGAGTGCCTGTAGGTATAACTGTAACTAACTGTTGTACTCATAAAATGCGATAATAAGTAGTTTTCTCGAGTACTGTAATGCAAGTTACAAAGGGACGCCTTTTTATGTACGAAACCCTATGTTACACGGCAGAATAAAAATATTGAATTAATAAAACAACGTTCGTTCTTTAAAAAAAAAAGGTTCAGTCATACAGCATGATTGTATGAGCGAATTTTCGAAAATTATTGTAAGTACTATATATTGTTACATTGTTTCAAAAATTGAGGACGTTGAATAGAAAGACTAACAAAAATTCACTCTAAAAAACGCTTTTAAAAACTGTGAAAAGTAATTTTTAAAATTTCGACAATAAAAAAAATAAAAAAATAAAAAAATTTAAAAAAATACTAAAAAAAATAAATAAAAATAACTATTCTTGCTTCAAATTGCAGTTACATTAGTGTAGAACGTGCACTCAATACGGAATTTTGGGATGGCTGGCCATTTGAGCTGAGCAGTGAAAAGTATGGACCATTACACCACGAAAAAATTTTAGGAGGTCCCTCTGAAGCTATGTCTCATAGGCAAGGCTTTGGTAATAAGAGGGACGCCTCGAGTGGGGGACAATCCAAGCATGAGAAAAAAATAACCGCATACCAATCCGCTTCAAACCATTTTAAGAGACCGAACCCGTAAAAAAAAAAAAAAAAAAAAAAAAACACCGTAAGTGTATGTCTGTAACAAATTTTGTCGACGCTGCCCAGGCCACAATTGTCAACCGATTGTAGAGATTCTTTCATTGTTCAATTTCAATATAATTGTTTAACGAAACTCGGAAATTTTGAAATCCATGATGGAAGAGGGAGAGTGGAGGTAGTAAACCACCAAAAAAAAAAAAGTAGTTTTTCTTCAATTCATTAAGTTTTTCGATCGACCTTCTGTGGTATGCCATCTCACAAAATCTGATGGGTTGTAAACCTACCTATATTTTAGTATAAAATTTATGAAAATGTTACCTTTAATAATAAGTAAAGTGCAATGGTCCTAAGTCATCAAAATTTAGTGAAAGGGTCAGTCTATTTCTACTTCTTCCATTTTGTCATGGTGGTCAATGGTATTGATCCATGTATTTAGGGTTAGGATAAGTAGGTTTCGTTTGCTTCACTGTTATCGTGTTTCTGTTTTTTGATCTGAAGATGATCTGAATTTGAGTGAAAAGCATAATCATTATTTAAATATAAGTGGTAATCTAAAGGTTTTGTTTTATTTTTACAGCCTATCAGATTTTGTAGTTTAACTTAACAAATTTTGTCGACGCCACTGATTCCGTGATTCTTATTTGTTTCAATTCCAATTTTAGTCTAGCTGTGCAAAAAACCTTGGGAATTCCGGATTTTTAATCGTGGTGGTGGGTGGACGGGATAATTACTTATTGTTTCAAGAGCTACCAAAGCTACAAATCTCGACGATTTTCGTGATTCTTTTTTTGTTGTTCAAATATGACTTTGGTATAGGTTTAGATCGTACATCAGGAGTTTGAAATTTCATCATGGAAGGGGGTGAATGGAGGGGGTAATAGTAATAAATCATGATGTTAACTATTCTCGTTAGATTTTCATGACCATTGTTTTGTTCAATTTAGGAACATATGTCAGAAGCTTCAAATTTCATGCTTGCAGTTTTATTATGGAAATTTACTGTCGGTGGTAAGGGATAATGGGGGAGGTGTAATTTCGAGAAGTCCTTATATATTTGTTTTTTCTTTTATTTTAACTCTCCCCAAAATTATCGAAAATCCATTCATAGGGACGTCCCTGTAATGCATGCATTACTAACTTACCAACATGATTATGAGGGGTTTCCTACGGTGCAGGCAATTTTACACGATTTTCATTGACGGAATGAGTAGAAAAATAATTTTAAATTAAATCATGGTCAAAACTGGCTTTAAGAATCCGCATTCCAGTTTATTTCAAAGCCATCCGCCGTTTCAAATTACAGTTTTTCAAGTAGTACACCTCTAATTATTTTTTTAAATTTTCGTAAAAATAATCAATTTTATTTGGTGTAATAGAAATTAAAAATTCCTCGCGTATTCCAGTTATTTTTCTACTTCACATATTGTAAGACCATCATGCAACTTTCTATTTGTAAAAATGTGAAATACATCAGTTATGTTAATATCTTCTGTTCATTCTTTCATAGTTATTCCTGAAGAATAACTTGAATACGCGAGGAATAACTACGCTAAATACGATTTATTATTTTTATTAAAAAAACAATAAAAGTAAACAATAAATAAATATATAAATAAATGAAAATAGGATAATTATTACTCGAAAAACTATTTATTAGGGGAAAATAGGATAATATCGCCACCTTAAGTATATTTGTCAATCACAGCCCGGGTTTGCAACCAGAAGCTTCAGATTTTGAAGCAAATTATGGAAAAAATCAAAAACATTTCCAGTAGTGAATTACAACGTTTTTGATGGTTGTGTTGCAACTTTATATTAGTAAACAACAATTTACGAGAACCTTGTAAATGGCGGTATTACCGCCATGAGGTTAGCGTAATACCGTCATTATAAACCAAGGGGGAAATTAACAGTCTCATCAGAACATCGGAATAACGATTTATTGAATTTCAAAAACTCTTCCGGGGTAGCTTTTCACCATACTGGGAACTTAGTTGACAAGAAAAGGATTTACTAAAGTTGACAAACAATTTCCACATCAGAATAGTAAAATTGGAACAAAATAAATATTGGTAAAATAATGTTGGTTCTTCATAAGAACTGAATTATTGGCAACGTTCATCGCGGAACTCGTTAAAAAAAGAAATATTATATAGCATTCCATCTTCCCGGCTTTTAATGTTTTACAGTGTTGTGCTCTTTTTCAGGTCGTAGCAAAATTCACAAGACTAACGTCCATTGTCAAAATCAAAACGGGAGCATGGAGAGTGGAATCTTACAACGATTATGTTAATATAGGAAGGCAGTTAGGTAGATACTGTACAATAATTCAGAGATAGGAAGGTAAATATCTAATAAATCACGATTAGGTAAACATAGAGGTGCTTATTGAGATAATCTATCACAATATAATTCGTCTTTTAAATATTGATTTATATTTTAATTGCTCAGAGTCAATAGAAATAGGTGATTATTACAACAAATTTGAAATAATCCAACAAGACTGAGGAATGGATCATAGGGGAAATACCGCCAAGGCGGAATTACCCTGGATTTGGTGTGGCGATATTACCCCAGTAAACTTTTCGAAATAAAAAATCACTAAAAACTAGAGTTTTCGTAAAAAAACATGAAGTAATGGGTGAAAATTAAAGCTAAATGATTTTTTTACGTCGTCATGCTCAACAATTACGTATGACAAACGTATGAAAAACTGTTACTTACCACAAAAATTCGATAACAGTAAAACTAGAACGCCAAGCTTCAAAAACTGTTAACTCGCTTATCTTTCATAAAAACAAATTAATGACCCCAAACAAACTTTTCCAACAATTTCTGCTGATCTAAAGATGACGATATTTGGCTTCAAGATGCGTCACTCAGGTGGTACCTAATATAATTATATGAGGTGACGGTATTCCCCGACTTGGCGCTATTACCCCACTCTCCCCTACCCTACATCTTACTCCTTTCTGGAAAGCTCTCATTGGGTTCACGTGAATGGGAATACAATAAATTCAGAAATAAGTGAGTTTGCTCAACAGCTTCCGATGATTTGAAACCCGAAATGCACGATTATAAATGGAATGCTAATCCAAGACGATATCAAACGGTGGGAAGAAACGGAATACCCCCCCCCCCCCCCCCCCCCCCCCCAACAAAAAGAAACTGTGGGAAACCCCGCATACATCGATCCCGAAAACGGTATCGAAACGCATAGAAAGCCCACGACGGGAAAATCGCTGATGGGCCGAGACTTCCACGGAAATCACGATGAAATCAAGGCGCTAACATCGCCTCGATCCGAAGACATTCTTTCGGGCGGTGCTGTTTTGAAATTATCCAATCACCGGGTATTAGGCGCCTCGGACCCTCGCATTTTGAGTTCACTTTCGATGTTTCCGAAACATCGTTTGCGACTCTCGGTACCCTAGTCCGCGAATTAAGTAATTTTCTTTCAGGCGACTCGTAGTAACGGGTCCCAACGGTGACTGTGCGAGTAACTGTTCGATGAGTGAGAAATATTACACTGGGTCACGACTCTCGAACAGGTTTGAGGGGCATAGCAGGATTTTACCGTTTGGAAACTTAAATCCGAGATTTAATAATTTCAATGGAGAAATCTTTTGCTTTCCCATATAAATCATAAAACCGTAATAACTCATAATCATCTAAAATTCAATCGGCGACGGAAAACGCTGCAAATTATTAAACAATGGTTTATTATTTCTGTAATAGATAGCCCTTCTACGCAGATCATTGGTCTATAATTCTTAAACCCCGTATATGTAATATATGATCAGAAAATGGCGCATCGTGCCTCCGAGAAGGGTTCACACTTTTACAGTTCCAAGATCCCCCAATTTTTCGCTTCCCAGTAAAAATGTAAAAAAAAGAAGCAAAATGATGCTTGAAAGTAATTCAAGTTAGCGCATGCGCAGAATGGAGCACTGGTTTGAAAAAGGAAAAAAAGAAATTGGTAGGAAACAATCTACAGCCTAACCCACAAATTCCCAGAAAATGTAATCAAAATCTGATGAAAACTAGACCTTGTTCTCGGAGTATACTTTCGCGCATGCACAGGAGCTAATAATGATGCAATCAGGTTGAAATTAATATGGAATGATTAAACCATTGTCCCCAAACTATGCACCGAATTTGAGCGGGATTGGAAGACCAGGGCGTAAAAAAATGATGCTTGAAGGAATGTAAAACACAGTAATGATTTGAGAAGTATGGAATTAATAGTGGACCATTTACAGCCTAACCCGCACATTCCTTGAAAATTTCATCAAAATCAGATGAAAACTGTTGAAATTAGGCTTGTTTAAAAAGGAACACATATTCGCGCATGCGCAGTAGTTAATAATGATAGGATTATGTTGAAATTGCTAAGGAATTCTCAAATTAATCTCTTCCAACTATCCTCCAAATTTGAGCGAGATCGGACAACGGGGGCGTGAGAAAATGATGGTTGATAGAATTCACCCTCCATCTTCACCCGAACTCGCACATACCATGAAAATTTCATAAGAACCGGTTGAATATTGTGGAAATTAAGCTTTTCACAAGGATGAACGTCCCGCGCGAGTGGTTTCATCAGATTAGTTGGGAATGAGACCCAAAAAATACATTACTGCTACATTGAAAGTTTTCGAAATCTCGATCGTTCAATATTTTACCCATTAATATTACAACCCTTTGGGGTTGATTAAAATTGTTGCCCATGTTACTGGTACATCCCCGGCCGATGTATGATTTTTGAGACAAATTACATCAAGTTTGGTCCAGTAGTTTTGGAGAAAATCGTACGGCGTATGGCATACGTCGAGCAGCTGATGGGCGGACTTTTTATTTTTTAAATAGCGTTTTGGATTCTACGCATGTTTACACGTTAACGATCAAATTTTGATGGGGGGTTTAATAAATTTTCCTGGTAAATTACAAAGGTACATTCTTGTAAATAATAAATACAAAATAGCCGGGTTTTCATGTTCAATAATAATAAATTATCAACAAGCTACGTTGATTTTGTATTGAATGTTTTTCAATTAGCATGGAAAATGATGATTAAGCGGAGGGAAATATACACAAATTAATACTCATAAAAAGGCTTAATGGGTAAACCGGTTGTCGATTCTTAAGTGTAATTAAAGAATTATACTCGTAAATTTTGATTTTGGCCAAAAAAATTTCTTTATCTGTTGAAAGTAAAATCAGGGATCAGGTTTTTATAGATAGACCTGGGGGCAAATGTACTAGGCAGTACAACTTCTTATTATTTTGGGAAGATCAGCCTGAAAAACTGGATTTTTCACAATCGGGCTCGGATTTTCCTGTTCTTCAGCGAACGTCCAGATGACTCGGCTAAGGCGCCACTTTACATAACAGTCCACGCGTTTTCACAGACGGATAACGGATTAACGCTAGCGGCCAAAATTAAGTGACGTTACGACAATGGTTACGAAACTGGGGTAGACAACGGAAGAAAGTGATGCCTGCTAAGATAGTTCTGGTTTTCGAGAATTCTTCGTTGTGGTGACAATGAGAGGAACAGCTCTCACGAACTCACAAGATCTCTGAAATATCAACTATAATTACTTGCATTGAAATAATTGTCAACTCGAATTTACCCTATCGGTAAATCATGGCCTACACTTACATACAAGAAAAACAAAACGCTGCAAATTATTACATACAGGTTTATCGTTTCTGTAGTAGATATCTCTTCAATGCAAATCATTTGTCTATGATAAACTGTTAAGCCCGGTAGTTGTGAATCATCGAAACATGGCGCTTCACGCCTCCCAAACGAGTTCAAACCCACATTGCTCTGATGTTTAATAATTGTAAGAAAAAATGTATGTCAAGAACGAAATAAATTAGTCCCAGAGAGCTGATCAGTACGCCTTCGTGATTCGTAATGTTTTTCGGTTTATCCCGAAGGAGCTCCATCTAAATTTCAGCTTCTTAAGTTGATTAGGAAAGAAATTAGCCTCAGATGTTCTGAAGCTGATCATTGTCGCCTATAGTCTACAATTGTATTTTAGATGTCCGAATGAAGGCCAATCCACCAAAGGGCCACCAGCCTGCCCCCCTGTTGAGGAAGGATTCGTAGTGGCAGTGTGCACACTCCAACCTTGGGACATGGGGCCTAGGGTGCTTACGAGTAGAGACTGCATCATCAGGGACTTGTACCCTGGTAATGTATCTCGCCATGTAAGTTTTGCTATAAACTTGGATACCAGCTTCCTTAGCTGGGAGAACCAGCTAGAAGGTTCGCCTCTACCTACAGTGCCTTGGCAAGTAGGCACCTTGCAAGGAAATTTCCGAGCAAGGACTTCTGAACAGTGTTATACCGTTCCTCCCGCCCTCTCTCCAGGACATGAGTTGTGCCCTGCTGCTTTAGTGGAAGGAGAAGCGCAGTCCATGAAGGATAGGCTCTCCTAAGTAGATGTCAACCTTCTGTTTGAAGAGGGATCTCTGTCTAATCCGAAAGAAGTTCCATTCAGGTTCCAGCACCTTGTCGATTAAGAAACAAATTAGACCCAGAGGTCCTTCAGCCGATCAATGTGCTTATATGCACAGATATTGAATTCTAGATATCAAAATGGAGCTTTATTTCAAATTGCAGATCCGTAGGTTATCATCAATAAGCTTAGGTACGTATATTGGCACCTAAAGAAGGAAAGTTAATGCAAAGAATCAGTACATCTACACTTTACAAATCCCCTGATTTGAGTATAAAGACATTCAAGTAGGTGGGTAGCTTAGCTACTAATTGACAATTTATTAGATAAAATAATGCACCTACCAATGATTCACAAGTCCATCCGTACGGACAGTAGCTAATAAACCCGAGTTCGCTGAATTGATAAAAATTAATGTCGAGCTTCTTGGATCAACTAGACCCCAAATGTTGTTTATACCACAACTTTTGTCGTGTTGTTTTGGATAGAAGCTCTGGACGGCAAACGGCAGACGGACAAATTTTGAGAGGGTGTTAATTTTTACGGTCGATTATAATGGTTCATTATCTATATTAATAAAATCGTGAGTACTTATGTCTGTCTGTACAATGATTAGAATCATGCAATTTTGCGTTTCTTTTCCGTTTCATGCTATTTGTAGACGATTGGTACCATTTTCTCAATTTGACATGGATATGTCTTTGCTCTGGGGGGGTCAACCAAAAATTTTCTTGACGCAAAAAATATGTCACAATTTCTAATGATGTTCACGTACAACCAATCCGTTGCTAGGGGAATGGAACTTCCGTAGTTTTCATCGCACAGAAATCGTTCGCCACTCGTTGGAAAGCGATTGATTTATGTGATAAATGTTCACATCTCAAGCTACCAATTTTCCCCTCCTCACGTACCTGGCTACATTCCTAAACTAAGTTGATTGGACTATAAACAATTTTAATAAGCCGGTTACAATATTCTTAACGTAAAGCAGTAGCATCATTTACTCCACTCCATAGGAAACATTATCATCCTCTTGACAACAGTCGAGTGTAAACAACAACTCATTGTAGTGACTTTGACTTCTCTCCACAGTTCTGTTATTTTCAACATTTCTATAAGTAAACCGTTGTTTTGTTGGAATTAGTCGGGATGCGGCCCAGGGAAAATAAATGAAATTATTTCATTTATTGTTTTATTTGATAACGTTTCATCCTCTTACTGAGGACATCTTCAGATCTTGGTGTGTCCAGGAAAAAATTTATAAACATTCGAATATAACGGATTTGTCAAATAAACCAGTGGCTCACCAAGTCAACTCAATATCAAGAAAGCAAGATCTGAAGATGTCCTCAGTAAGAGAACGAAACGTAAAACAATAAATGATATAATTTCATTTATTAATGAACAATCAGGCTATCATGAACATAAAAATGATAGCGCCTGTATTGAAGAAATAACTTTAATAGTATGTATAGTATGCTTATTGTGTCTCCAAGAATAATTGAATAAATTCTTTGTCCAAGTCCAAGTCCAAAGTTAAAGGATTTGTTTACAACTCTCGATGACAACCGTTATGAAATCCCCAATCAAAGAAATATCCATGTAAAGCAGATAGTGTATCTACTTGTAAAGCAGATAGTGGAACTCGTTTACGAGTTTATAAGTTTTCTCATTAAAATTGACCCCATAAAGAGACGTTTCTCGGGAGTCGTTTTTTTCACTGTCTGTCTGTCTGTATGTTTGTCCGATCCTCACGGTTACAGGGGTCATTGGACAAATGATATGAGTGAGGGGGAAATATCTGTATCAGTGAAATTATAAGCTATTAACAAATTTTTAAATTTGAGCCAGAGGGGGTGTTTTAGGGAAGGGGGTGAAATGGTGTATCTTGGAAATCATTGAATAAACAGAGGACCTGATTGATAAAATATGTTTGCATAACACTAAAAAACAACAGCCTACTAAGTAATTTTTAATTCCGACCCATAGGGGTGTTTTTGGGGGAGGGTTTTGGAAAGGGGTATCTTTGAAATCACTGAACATACTGGAGACCTGATTAAGCAAATATGTTTAGATTACGTTAACCTCAATCACAGGCAATGAACATTTTTTATAGCCTCAACCATAGGGAGGTGTTTGTGGTATGGGAAAAAAGGGTGGTGGGGAGGGGGTGGTTAAATGTTATAATTTGGTCATAACCGAACGAACTGGTGATCTGATGTTCGGACGAATGAAATTGGATTAGTCTGAACGTTCTTTTGGGTTACCTATCAAGAATATTTTTAATCTGAAATGTAGTGGGTATTTGTGAAGAGGGAGTTGGGGTTGATCTCAGTAGTTTGGTGCTAATAGGCAATTTTCAACTATGTACTTATAATTATGGACTTTATTGAATCAGATCCCCAGGGGCGTCCCAAAATGTGGTAGGTGAGGGGGGGCTTGCATATATTCAAGTCAACGTGTGCAACGCATGGGTGAACCAGCTAGTTGAAAATAATGAACCAAAAGAAGTAAGCTGATAGTTCTTATGCATTAAATTCGTGTTTTTCGTTTGTTCTTTTATAATACTCGTATATTGAAAATGGGTTACTCTAAAAGGTTATTTTAGAAAAGGAGAGTACCGAATTGATGGCCGAAATTGTGTGCAGAGGGTGGCTCACGCTTTATTGAGAATTCGATTCCTTCCGATTATTTCTAATTTGGACACAGCTGCAGTTAATTGATTTCATATTTTTGATTCATATTTGGTATACAATCTTTTACTATTGTACAGTTGTATTATACAATATTTTACAATTTCTTGGACTTGTGTGAGTGGCGTAACCAAAGAGGGCCCACGAAATTGGCGTATCGTACCATAAAAGAATAATGTATGTGGCAATTATTTATATTATTCTGTATGCATTTATTCAGGGATTCTGGAAAGTCTCAAAGTTTGCCCCTTCATGTGACCGAGCAGACACAATGGAAATTAATAATTGCGAAATATGTGATCGCAATGCTTCAATTCCGATTCGGTAAAGCATTGTTGTGGGTGTCAAACAGTTTTTATCCAACTCATTATCTCATTGTGAACATATCTTTTCTCGCTCAAGGGAATTTCCGATCAACAAAAGGATATTTGCAATGGACCATTGGTCATTGGATTTTTTCCGAGTTGATCCAGAGGAATGGAGTCAGTCGCGTTCCTAATTGCATTATCACCTGCTTCCGTTGGGGCAGTCAGTAGATGTTATATCATCGCCATTTCATGCTCAACTTAGCAACCGCTCAAGAAGTAATTTCAGAGGGCGGTCGAGCAAGTGACTCTCGGGTAATGTTGGTATCTCACGCGATCACGTTTGTTTTTCTTTCAATGATTGGCCTCTATGCAATCATTATAAGTGAGTTCCTGCCACCCACGTTTTTGGGATATGGGTTTTGTGATACCAACTGCAAAGGAGGTAAGGAAGTTTTCTATAGAAATCAATGAGATGACATTCCATGGAAACTTTCTGACGGTGCAAGCATTAGATCTCTGATTTTGCAGTTGTCATTGCAGTATCCTCAGATATTGTCGACATCTTGCAGGGATTGTACGAGTAGGGCCTTGTATGGTTCCCTAGAATTGCTACACAATTGAAAGAATAGTATTCTTTGCAGTCTCTGCACATACCCAGTCCTGAAATCAGTACAATGCAATAAATCAATACTTTAGCATCACGTTGGCAACCACCATTCAAGTTTTCCACTGATTTGGATGTTGCTGAAATCAATCGCCTACCATGAGGATGGTTACTATTTATCTGTTTCCTGCATTTGAATAAACGTTAGTGACTCCTACAAGGACAATCTGGAGAGGATTCAACGTCGGTTTGTACGATACCTGGCGTATAAACTCCATATTCCAGTAGATAAGATTGAATACACTGGTATTATGTTGACATATGGGCTGGAAACCCTTGAAAGGCTCAGGATGATCACTGACATGACCTTCTTCCTTCGTCTGATCAATGGCGTTATTCAGTGCCAAACATTACTAACTGCGATACCTCTCCAAGTTCCTCAGTAACTCACTCGTTCCCCTCAGACTCTTTACGTACCTTTAGTCGATAGAAATTATCTCGCACGGCAAATGCAATAATAGAGGATCACGAAGAAATCGATTTTTTTAAAATCTTCATTGCCGACCCTCAAACGTGTGCTGCGCAGTTACACTGTTATCGCCGAAAATTGCTTGTGTCACTAAAATACACAAGTGATTCGTGCAGAACTCCATTTGTTTCTTTGTTTTAAAATCTTTTTCTTTTAGAGTGAAGTTTCATTTCACTATCTGCAGAGCCAATTGATATTAATATCAACCACTTAATGTAATTGGTAACTTTTTACCGTTTGGATAAATAAATATATAAGTAACATTAAGTGGCGATGCGCAGTCAAGAGCATACACCTTTATCTCTCTCATCACCTCTTATCAACACAACAAACGATATTTCATAGTTGATTAACATTAAATAACTATTCTCGTGAAATCTATTTCTAACTCTGTCTTCAAAAATTTATCGTATGTTCTTTAAAATTCGTCAAGACTCTCAAGCGTCCGTCAAATTTTTTTAAACAGTCGTTCAAATCTTAGTCACCTTTAGACACCGTTTTGTTCCTGGTTTGCGTATCGTTATAAATGCTCTGCGAAGATTTTCCTACGTAACGAAGGAGATTTGCTCTTGCTTCCTCTCATTTTGCCATGGGATTTCCCAGTCCTTTAAACCTTACATAATAATGAAAATTGCCTTTCATAATCGTTCCAGATATTCGTTCATCAAAAAACTTGAAGTTGTTTACCTTTCCATCCTCCTTTCATTGTCTTCCTTTCTCGCAACCGGATAGTCCTTATCGTCCCTTTGGTCATCAAAATCTGTGATTCAAGTGTTACGGGTGTTTCTTTTTTTTTTCTTTCCAGACCTGGTTGCCATTACAGAATTGTGATCAACTTCTCATTCAAATTCAAAACTTAAATTCATAACAAAAGTTCACCATAATCAATTCATTTGTCATAACTTTCTTCGCATTTATTCTAATTGAATAGGACAGCAGTTAAGGTGAATATGGGTTATGTTTCAGTTTTGCTTATTCATATCGGAGTCATTGCTAAGCTTTCGCCAGTCTTTTGTTTATTCTTTTCAGTACAGAAGCTTTGAAATTGATCATGGAATAACTATTAACTAACCCGAATGATTAAAAGTTGTTGCCGGGTCGCGTCGACAAAATTTGTTAAAATACCATGTTACATGGATATGTCTTTGATTGGGGATTTCATAACGGTTGTCCTCGAGAGTTGTAAACAAATCCTTTAACTTTAAACAAATCCCTGGGCCGCATCCCGACTAATTCCAACAAAACAACGGTTTACTAATAGAAATGTTGAAAATAACTGTGGAGAGAAGCCACTACAATGAGTTGTTGTTAACAGTCGAAAAAAAAAAAAAAAAAAAAAAAAAAAAAAAAAAAAAAAAATAATAATAATAATAAAAAAAATCGACAATATAGAAAAACGCTGCAAATTACTACACAAAGGTTTATTATTTCTATGTATAAATGGTCTATCATTATTAAACCCAGTCCACAGTGCATTATCTAATCTCAACGCATTGCGCGTGAAGAGTGAGTTCCTTGAATTATTTCGTCGTTTAAGTTGCAACATAGCATATCTCAAAAAATGGGATATTGAGATATCGTTGAGGAAACTCCTGAGATGTGTGGTGTTCCCGCCAGTTTTTAGATGTGCGATGTTGTCAAAGACCTCGATTGCCGCGCAGCCACGTGTCAGCTGGATGAACTGTTGCTATCAACATTTCGGGCGCGGAAATACGAATCCAACGGTATGCATAACTCAATATCCCATTTTTTGAGATATGCTATGTTGCAACTTAAACGACGTATTATAATATCAGCTAATACGATCCGTAGTAGTTTAGAAGGGGATTTACTATGTTCCATCAGTAATGATTTGCTCCCGTGTTGCTAATTTTCCTCCCCTTGCCACAATTAGGGTAAGGGACGCTCAAAGATAAATCGATCCGAGTGGTTTCATTAGATTCTTTGAGACGAATCCTTCTAATAACAAACAAAAAATTACTCTTACAGACGGAAAGGTTTTTTTCAATTTTTGAAATATACGGAGAAAGAAAGAGAAAGAGAGAGAGAGAGAGAGAGAGAGAGAGAGAGAGAGAGAGAGAGAGAGAGAGAGAGAGAGAGAGAGAGAGAGAGAGAGAGAGAGAGAGAGAGACCTAGGCACTTATGGTTTTCTCCTCAGATTTGGACTCTGTTATTTTGTTTCTCCTGCTTGGGTTGTCCCACACTCCCCTGAATCAATTCTAATAGGTCTTTTACATACAAGCCTTGCCATATGTCCTAGCCTCAGAGGCTTCTTAAAATTCAGCAGGGATTAACAAGAAGAAACTTTGGAATGTAAGACCTAACCTTGGCCTTTCTTCTGTCTCCTTTCACTTTCTCATCCTACTTGGACCCCTTTGCCTTCCGTCCGTCCCATTATTCTTATTATAAATATTCATAATGCTCTCATCTCCTTGAGTGCTTGGAACATCTTATTTCACTTCTCGCAAGTCAGCAAAGTTTTATACGAGAAAGAAGGTAGATAACTGGATATCTACATGACCTAAGGTATCCTCCCTGACCCATATCCAACTTCCAGGATCGGTCCGAATATACCGTTAGCCATTTGAGCGACCTTCCCCGTCTTTATTTCCCCGTTTTCTCGGGACAATCCTTTCGGACTGTAATTATTCGTCCTCTTTCCCTTCGGTCGTGTCGTTTCGTCCTGACGCGAGCGCGATTCACTTTGAATGTTTTCGTGCAGGAGGTGCCCTACTTCCAGCAATGGGTCGGTACAGCGAACGCCCTAGCGAACTGACTCCCGCGGTGCAGCCTGCATAAATCCATGATTATGAGTGCTCCGCGATGACCTACAGTTAATTATCATTGGCCTAATTCACAGTAAGATCGTCTCCGATCAAGTTATATCATATTCATACCAATATCCGGAGATATAAGTATTCCGCATTGTTATTAAACAATATTATGTACCATACCTCAAAATATTATTATAAAGATTGTCATAGACGTCACTAAGCAACATATTTGTAATATTTGTAAACTAATATAAAATTAGAATCTTTCATGTTCTCCATATGAAGACATTATTTATTCTGAATATTAATACTATTATTCAAGTACAAACGTTAATATATTGTTCAAGCTGAAATTGAACATTATAATATATGTATTCTATCATTCCACCAACTGGAGTTCGATTCCCTGAGAATATAGATATTTCTCATACTGTAGCTTCCTGGAAAGCGTTCACAGAAATACCCAAATATGTTCTTTTATAGGATGCAGAGGATGTAAAACTGGGCATCCTATCAAAATTATTGCCGGATTGCTTGTATCAGCACTGGGACAAAGATTGCTGGATTCAGTTCTTTAACTGCAATTCAATTCAGTCGCATAAACGCACTGTATGGCTTTCACAAGATCTAGATGGTGGGTGCCTTGGGCAGGAGGATTATTGAAGTTTCTTACCGCTACAATTGGCATATACGATGAGATAGGGTTTTAATTCTAGCCAGACTCTCTTTATCATTCGAAATCAGAACGTAGAGGACGTAAGACGCTTTGGGCTAACTTTTCATATCCAAACACGTCCATCTCACTGTGCAGTCAAACGCAAAGCGCAGAATGAAACATTGAATATTTAATATCACTTAATTTTCGTATTTTCAAAATTCTAATTGATCATTCATGAGATCAATAAGCTTGAAAGGTATAAAATGTAGGTATGTAGGTGTATTGTGAGTACATGTAGCTCTAGGTGTATACACTAAACCCATGAATATGAACCAATCCTAACTAAGCACTCTGACTTCAAAAAACCCCAAAAAACTTTAAAAATATCGAAATTTTAAAAACTTGGATAATTTACTCAACAAATTCACAACCTTACGCGTCTTTGATTTTGAATGATGCTTAGATGGAAATGACCGCAGTTCAATGGCACTCATAAGAGCCACAATTTTATTTATTTATTTTCACTATTCTTCTTATTAATGAAATAATTGTTTTTGTATCTCCGGTAATATGTATTTTAGCAGAGTGATCCAATGAAGAATTAGGAATTCACTCCTTAGAAATTAGGAATTAGGAATCCACTCCACGGGGAATTCTTGAGAAATGTTCGAAAAATGCAATGAAATATGAAACATAAAGGGTAGTTTTAAGGGTTATTCTAATGACCGTGGCTTCAGCCGTATCTACGATTTGGTATTTAATTTGGTTGGTACTTTTTAAATTTGAATTTAGTCTGCTGAACTCCATTATAAATTCCAGAGGATGAAGGGAGAATGATCGATGAAGGGCGTACCATTGATAATTCCTTAAGCGATCCGCCGCTAAAAATTCTTTGCAAAAATTCGTGATTGTTGTGTAGTTTTGATTTGTGGCCAAGTTGTGTAACCACTACAAAGCATATTATCCATTATATTTAATTTATAAATTACCTTTAGGAAGTAGCCTTCAACAGTGAACGGAAGTAGCAGTAGTAAAATCTCGTCGTGTACGTTACCAATTAAGAAACAATGTGCTACAAGCACGCATTTATTTTGTTTGTGAAATGAAACTGTAAGTATTCCTTCCTCAGAATTTTGCAACCGGCAAAACTCACCAATGATAAATTCCTACCTGGTTATTGTTCCTCGATTTCAGTTTTCAATGTCTGCCGTTTTTTACTCCTCTTGTCGGGCACGATACCACTCCCGTTTTCATTGGAAAATGATTACTGAAGGTGAACGAAGTTGGTACGAAAATCCCAGAATGGTGTGTATATATTGCTTCCAAATTTACCAATAGAAAGCGGAAGCATTGTTTTCACTTCTGGAAGATGAAATATTTTTTGTTTCCAAAATCAAAATTTCCACTTCCATTTCACATTTTAGACGACTTTGAACGTCATGTGTCCGCAAATCCTTGTAACAAGCTTAATTTCGACAGTTTTCATCCGATTCTGATGAAATTTACTGAGAATCAGTGGATCAGAATGTAGATGGTCCCCTTTCAGTTTCATTGATCTCAAATAAATACTCCACTCTGCACAAGCGTAAAAGTAAATTCCATCAAGCGTAATTTCGATCTCGATCATAGTTGGAGGATAGTTGGAAAAGGACGATTTGAATATTCCATGTAAATTTCAACCCAATCGTATCAATTGAAGTTCGTGCGGATGCGCAAATGTGAAAGCCCCAAAACAAGCTTAATTTCCACAGTTTTTGCCTAATTTTGATGAAATTGTCAGGGAATGTGCAGTTTAGAGTGCAGATGATCTTTTATCAGTTTCATTGTTTCCAGATAAATATTTCACTTAGCGCATGAGAAAACGTAAATTAAATCAAACATCATTTTATCACAAATTTGGAGGATAGTTGGGAGAAGACGATTAGAGCATCTCATACTCGTACTTATCACTTTCAACATAATTGTATCATTAACATGTGTAATCCTTGTACCGAGCTCAATTTCCTCCCAATTTTGATGAAATTTTTAGAGAATTTAAAACATTTCAATGATCTATACATTCATGTTACGGATATGATAAGCTATCTGCCGCACCCGACTTGGTAGACGTTTTTTAAATAAATATATAGTCACGAAGAGCTTTTGTGACACATGTTCAATGTCTATAATCTGATCCAGTTTTATTATTTACATGTAAGCGCGTAATAACTTTAAAATAGATGAATGATAAAGATGGTTACCTTTTAACCGAATGTTTCAAACTGTAGTTATTTAAGAATTAAAACCTTTTGAAATCAAGTTCCTAATAAATTATTAAATTAGTGAATAACAGGAATTTTTTACTAACCAAAAAATATACGTTCTTTGTAGTACGTGCATTACGAAAATATCTATTTTGAATAGAAATATCGATTACGCAGCATAGCCTGTTCAAAAAACTTAGATGTATACCTAATACAAAAATGAGGTCAGAGTTTATATCCAAGGTAGCTGCTAAACCAAGATTGCTTTTTGTATTGTATTTGCCCCTTAGTTTAGTCAAGATGGTTAGAGCTACAAGTAGAAAAAAATAACAACTACAGATGACTTTCGATTGCGAAACGGGTGAAGGGATTTTTCGTTAATAGTTCATGAACAATGATTGCGAAGACGAAGTCGGCTATTACATTTTGGTATCTCCGATGGACTCATTAGTTCGAGTTTCACAAAGGTTCGGTGTCCTTCATCATTGCTCAACCTCCGTTCACATTTCTATTTGGACTTTGATTAGTTCAAAAGTTATGGATTCCTCAACCTACCAACTTTAATAAACGAATCCTTCCATTAAACTTACGGACTTGAACGCTTTAAAATTTCAGTTATTTTGAATTTACTTCATTGAAATCCGTTGAGCCATTCTTAAACGACTCTAAATTGGTCAAATTTCAAAAAACGTACTATAAAAATCACTAAAAATGGAAGATGGGTGGTTTGGGGATAGATGACCCAGTGAAGTCAGCACCTCTTAACTTCAAGGCTTCTAAGAGGGCGACTCAGGTTCTCTCAGAAGCTATTAGATTGGGGGAAAATGTGAACATGGATGACCATAGCGGCACATGGCGACTGTTCGAACAGAGGAAAGAACCCTAAACACGGCTGTTCCACTCCCCCCCCCCCCCCCCCCCAAACAGAAGAGGACAGTTGAGAGGATTGCCGAGAACCACACATCCCAGTGGCTGACTGTCGTGCCTTTGGCAAGAGATGATTTAGATCTCTCTTCCATGCAGTTCAGGGATGCTCTGGCTGTACGGTATGATAGAGAACCAAAAGGACTGGCAAGGCTGTGTGATGGCTGCAGTGAGCCCATGAACCTCTGCCACGCACTGAATTGCAAAAAAGGGGGCCTAGTCAAGCAGGGTCATGACCAAATCCGCGATCAGTGTGCAACGATGGCTAAACTGGCCTGGAATTAGTCGGGATCGAGCCAGTTATGAGAGAAGATGCAGATGGGACCCCACGACTTGGTGCTGACTTGAAGATCCATGGTTTGTGGGATGCTGAGAGGAAGGCGTATTTAGATACTCGCGTTATCAACGCTGACGCCTGCTCTTAGAGCTCACAAACATGGTAAACAGTCTTTCAGAATGCAGCAAATACCAAGCATAGGAAGTACAACACTGCAGCTGAAGACCTAAGAGGCTCATTCCATCCCCTTGTGGTGTCTTGTGACGGTGCCTTACACAAGGAATACAGTGTGTTTCTAAAGAGAATGGCGACGGTTCTTGCTGACAAGTGGGACAAGCCTCTTTCCCATGTGATACGATGGGTTAGAGTGAAGACGCAGATGGTAGTAATACAGGCCGTCTCCATGAGAATCAGAGGATCGAGACGGAGAGTCCGGTGTCTAGGGCTAGAAGATGGAGCCCTGATGCCCTTATCGTGAAAGGACTCATATCTACGTTGACTCCTGACTACCTCTACTCCTTCTCTTTCTCCACTCCTCTTACGGAACTAGAAGAAACTGAAGCTCATCTTTCAGCAAAGCAGCTAATGGATGCGAAAGATAACATGCCCGACGACCACAAGGACGAGGACCAGGCTTGTTGAATTGTTGTTTGTTTTGTTAAATACATTCATTATTTCTTGCACTAAAAATGGCTTGAAACGGCCAAAAATTGATAAATTCACAATTTTTAGCAGTGTTTTAGTCAAAACAATATCATCAATGATTAACTAGGACATTAAAAAATTACTTAAACGCTTAAAAACGTACTTAAATTTCATTAATGTTTTCTGAAAAATCTATAAAAAAAGCAAAAATATCTAAAAATCCAAAATATTTTTTGAATCGTCGAATAAAATTTAACACATTATGATACAATAGATAAGTTAAGAAAATTCGCTCATACGATCATGATGCATGACTAGAACTTTTTGGCTGTGTAATTGGGGGAAGTTGTACATAACTATACCAAATTTTATTTGGAGGAAGCTAATAGTTAATTTACCTAAAGTTCATACTGATTTGAGTGATTTTATGTAAGGGAGAAAAAAACAGCAATTTGTTCTTTACTTTTCTAGGACTTGGTTAACAGTTTTGACCAGGAAGGTCGGGACGAATTTGGTCAGGAAGAGAAAAAACTCTGACATCGATACAGGTCTCAGGAGGATGCCAGTTCCGTTAAAACCTTAATGATGCATAACGTGCGATTATTTATCAGGAATTCTCTTCCTCGGCTGTTCTCCAATTACCGCAAATCAAAGTATCGGGAACGCGCACTCAACTCCGCGATAGCTCACACGGTAGGCCTACCTCTTTGTTGAGACGGAAACCGCCACAAGGTGGAAGGCTAGGGCGGAATTCATAGACGGGAATTGAGTCTGAGTGGGCCCCTAAGTGTATTGATAAGGTGATTCCTGCACTCCACGCAATTCATAGACGTGATTTGAGGGCGACCCTGACGGTGCACTGAATGTGCAACCCAAATGCACACTCACCGGGATTCATAAACAAAGAATGGCGTTAAGGTGAGTTTCACCCTCAGCTTAACGGTGCAATATCCTGAGTGACGGCAGGAGGTCAATTAAGTGAGTCAACTGATAACTTTTATTATTATTTTCACGTAGTTATAGTTACTGGTAATGTAGTAGAGCATACATAGTTTATTTTGTTCGGAGTTTATCCAAAACCTACGGCACATAAGAGTTGGTAGGCTGTTCCTAAACGGTAGTTAGGTACATGTTTGATGTGACCAACAGATCCCATTCAAATGTTATAGAATCAACAACGAAATATTTCGCAAACTGAGACAGTTTGAAAGAGTTTGAAAGAAACAGTCATGGACAATTACGAACCTGGAGGAGACTAAAATAAATGGAAAGGATTTATAACAACCACAGCTGAAAGTGCTGGTAGCTCTGTGATTTTAAGCTATCCCAAGAAAATGTGATAGCATGAAGCTCTCCCAAAACCTCACATCTTCTTTTTGTCCGACAGTTTCATTATACCTATAACTCTTCTTATTTTCAACTACATATCTGTTCTTCAAAACTAACCGGCGAATCATTGTTTTCTCATTTTCTCACTTCTTTTACGTCATAACTCTATACATAAACACCAGTTATCAGCACTTCAACAAACAAATAACAAGGATTCAATTCAACTGTGGTTGCCCCAATCCAGGAGGGAAGACCAATGACTTTCGTCTTTGTCTGATAAGGCCTATGTCCTGTCTCCTCAAGGAACAAGGATAATAGCATAAAAAACAAAATCACAAAGAAAAGAGTAAACTTTGAGAACTGTTATTGATCAGTGCGGAATGTGAGAGGGAATTTTCCCGTCCCTTTTCCCTCAAACCCGGGAAGCTTCCCCTACAATATACTGTCAAGGCTGCAACTTTAGTTGAAAAAGCATTGAGTGTCCCCTGAGTGCACTGTCATACTCGTGTAATCTGAGTGTGCCCCTAACTGTTGAGTGAGCCACCTCACTCAACTTTGAATTTGAACTGGTGAGTAGAGGGTGACCCTCCATTTAGGTGAGTGCGAGTGAACACACACACTCAGGCTTTGTCTGTGAATTCCGCCCTTTAGTTTCGGAGGGTATATCAAGAGCTTAAAATTTCATTCTGGAAGTTATAAGATGGACATATACTGTCGGTAGAGGGGCTAGATGGGGTAAAGAGTAATGCCAAGTAGCCGAGATATTTTTGTTTTGGTTCCGACTCTGCAAGGCAGCAGAAGCCTTGTTTTCACTTTTGAAATGAAAAAAATTGTGTCCTCCAAAATCATAATTTCTACTTGCATTTTGCGTTTCGTGGCTTCCTGAACCAATTTGGTTTCGTGTCTGTCTGTCCGTCTGTCGGTCCCTCTGTACGTCCACGTTTCTTTGCCACAGCCATAACTTCCACAATTTCAATTGAATTTTAATGAAACTTTCTGGATTATTGTGGGTTTAGCCTTAGATGATTCCCTATAAGTTTCATCATGATTGAATAAGCGGTACGCTCTGGGCATGCGCGAACGTGATTTTTTTTTTACACCCATAAATCCGTCAATGTTGAAGACATTTTAGTCAGATTTTCAGAGATGATACAGGAATGGTCCCTTTAGTTCCCTTACGACATTTATTAAGATTGAATCAGCGGTACGCTGAGTGCATGCGTGAACGTAATTTTCGAGTGATAATCAAGAGTCCATCAATGTTGAAGAGATTTAGGTCAGATTTTCAGGGATGATGCGGGGTTGGTCTCCCGAGGTCCCTTACGGCATTTAACTTGATTGAATCAGCGGTACGCTGTGCGCATGCGCGAGCGTTTGTATTTCTATATTTCCTTGCCACAGCGATAACCTCTACATTCACTTCTACTACTAATTTTTGACTTTTTTGTCCTATAACATATATTTTTCAATTCACTCTAAAGACCACTTTTTTAACTTTGAAGATTTTTTTCGCGTTTTGGACTTTGAGTCACTACCTACCTAAATTTTCAGTAAAAACTCAAATCTTATTATACCCTTGAAAAGAGCGTAAGATTTCCTATCTTTTTAATGAAATGTTAAAAATTTTTAAATGGAATGAACGGGTGAAAAATAATCCGTAAGTGAAAAATTTGTAAAGTTACGAAAATGATCACTTTCTTCAAAGTTTGTCTCTTGAAACGTCCTGGATGGGAATTTTCATGCTGTAAGCCTAAAAGTTGCATCACAGTCCCAGCTTTCCCATGATGTAGTAATTTTTTTTTTTTTTTTTACTTCGTTAATTGGGGGAGAAAAGTATGTTTGTATGCTGAAAAACTTAGTTTTTTCTGTGAAATCGAGACAAATCCGAGACAAATGAACATAAGGGCATGAAATGACAAAAGGGTATCCGAGACAAATGAACCCCTAAGAAAATACCAGCTTGGGTTCGGTTTCTATGTATTTTTTCATGTTGAATCGAATGGTAACACTCGCAGATCTCTCCAACTCCGTTACAACCGAGTTTTACACATTAACAAACTATTTTTTAGTTCATTTGTTATGCTCCATTGTATTTGTTTTCAAAGGGTAAAACTATGTAAAACTCGGTTGTAACAGAGTTAGAGAGATCTGGGAGTATCACCATTCGATTCAGTGGGAAGAAAATACGTAAATACCGACCCCAAACATGTATTTTCCTATGGGGTCATTTTTCACGAAAACTCGATTTCATAGAAAAAACCACGTTTTGCAGCATACAAACATACTTTTCTCCCAGAATTAACAAAGTAAAATACAAATTGATGACAACGTTGAAAAGCTGGGATCGTTGTGCAACTTTTAGGCTCACAGCATGAAAATTTCCACCCAGGACGTTTTGAGAGACAAACTTTGAAATATTTCCGAATTTTACAAATTCTTCACTTACGGATTATTTTTCATCCGTTCATTCCATTTAAAAAATTTTAAAATGTCATTAAAAAGGAAATCTTACGCTCTTTTCAAAGGTATAATAAGATTTGAGTTTTTACTGAAAATTTAGGAAGGTAGTGACACAAAGTCCAAACCGCGAAAAAAAAATCTTAAAAGTTAAAAAAGTGGTCTTTAGAGTGAATTAAAAAATATATGTTAGTAGTAGAAGTGAATGTAGAGGTTATCGCTGTGGCAAGGAAATATAGAAATACAAACGCTCCCACATGCGCACAGCGTACCGCTGATTCAATCATGATATGTCGCATCATCCCTGAAAATCTGACCTAGATCTCTTCAACATTGATGGACTTTTGATTACTCGACTTTTGATTATCACTCTAATTTAATTAGGTTCCAATTTACCTATATTTACTTGCAAGATGATTATTGGATAAGGTACCTATTGAATGAGTGTGCTGATTATGTAATACTCCTACCCACAGCACAAGTCTACGACTTATAGTGGGGAGTAGCATTTCCTGATTTGTGTAACTTTTTTTTTGTATTGCAATACCTATCTAAATGAATGCGTTTTTATTCCACTTGAAATAGCCAAAACAACATGATATCTGATTGACCTACCAAAACGTACACGCGACTACCCGATTGCTCGACGAACATCAAACCACGAGACGCGAGCGACTGCCCCGACCAACGCGATTAGCGAGTTGGCACGGGACCACACACACTTTTATGACACTTCTATGGAATTCTACTGTTTGATCGTGCAAACAGATCGCGTTGGTCGCTCGCATTCGTTTTCCACGTTAGACGCACCGTTAAGCAGTCGGACCAGTATTCCCTATCAAAATAAACATTTTCCCGATCAAAATAAACACTTTTCCAACCAAAATAAACATTTTCCTAACCAAAATAAACATTTTCTTTATTAACATTAAGACAATCAAAATGAACTTGCTTCTTTAACAATGTGTCTGACTATAAACATAAATATTTCGTTAACATAATTCAAAAAACAAAAAACTGTTAGTTTAATGAATTGCTTCACCCGCAGCTGCTGATATTGGGTTGACAGAGGTGTTCATTACGTAGTTCCGACAATCATCAGTATTAATCGCAGCAACTGCTCTGGTAATCACATCCTCTAACTCGTCATGGTTTCCCTGTTCACTTAGAGTGCTTCGAACTATGGACTTTATTTTTGAAAAGGTGTTCTCCACGGGATTGAGTTGGGGGGGAGTAGGGCGGGAGATAATCGATGTTTATTTTGTTGGGAAAATGTTTATTTTGATCGGAAAAATGTTTATTTTGATCGGGAAATGCTATATAATGAGTTGAGTTGAAAGTTTATTGAGACGAGACTGATAAATGACAACTACTCTCAAATTTCTTCGAATCCCTACGTTCTCCAATCACGATTTTGAGCATCCAGGACGGCAGAGCGAGAATCGGTTTTATGTGGTCAAAACTTTCAACGCAATGTTATACAATAACATCTAGATAAAGCGTGGATATTTTTCACTTTCTTTGTAGATGCAGCCGCATGATCAACTGTGTTAAAATCACGCGATCCGAAATCGGCTCTTGTTCCGGACTGGTTAATCTTCAGATCGTTAAGAACCTTAGAATGCCTAATAACGGTTTAAATGTTCTTCTCCCAAAAATCACCACCGGACCCCTCACTTACCATTTTGTGGACTCACGGTGACAGCTTTCCAATTCCCAGGACGAACGGATGCGCGTCCTGGACCCCCGTCCTGGCGGCAAGAGGGGAACTTCCAGGCGGTCCTTGGAAGTGGGGTAGGCGCTTGGAAACCACCGACTCCACCTGCCAGAGTCCGTCGGATCTTGTCAGCGCGACCTCCTCAAACCCATTTTTTATTCTCGTCTTTTGGTCCCGGTCATGCCGTGCTCGCGACCCACAAAGTCCTTTTAAGCCGGGTCACCAAACGTTATAACCAAGGATTTCGGGTGCTAGCTCATAAGTGTTGTGAAGTGCTGCTACCATGAATTTCAAGTTCGTTCTCATCTTATTGATGGTAAGTCACCATAAAGTATCGTATTGACAACAAGTATACCAAAATGATGCACTATGCATGTACCATAGCTAGTGCTCCTTGAGCACGTTCGTTTATAATTGAATCAAAAACAGGAAGTCTTTATATACACGAACCTAATGGACCTTTCCCCTTGCCTGAAGTGGGTCAACAAAAATGAATCTTTAATTTAGTTTTATTTATATTACTTATTTCTTCTGAGTTTATTCTCATGATCTGGAGCTTCTTGAGGAGTGAAAACTGACAAACAGTGCGTTTTTGTTCAAATCGTTATTGTTCAGCTCTTGAAGGAGTTGTAGCATTTGGAGCTGGTACGTTTACTGAGTCGATACGTCTGCCAGTCGTATAGCCTAGGATATAACTACCCCATCCACTCAATTATGAACATCACAAATAATAAATGTACATAAGGTAATCATTTGGGCACAAAATTATTAAACGAAATTGGGAAATGATCAATATTGCAGTACATGATAGATATTCATGAATCACGTACGTAGGTAATCATTGATTTCTATCAGTATTAACGGTCGGAGCTAACCCTCTCAATCTCAGAAAAGTTCATCAAAATTAACTGTTTAGTTTTAGCAGTTCCCCCCAATTTTGATTTGTCATTATTATTAATTGCATTCATTAGAAGTAATTAATTGGTTCCTTCTCAAGAGCTGGGGTTCGAGGAGTCAATACCTAGTGATGTTTCTATTCCTAAATATACTGAAACAAAACGGCTGCCAAGTTGGCCGTTTAGAATAGAAAAATAACATTTCTGAGTTTCATCACTTTTCCTCTGCCTAAAAATTTTAATTTCATGCATGCTGATCAAACGTATCTCATTCGGTCACAGAAAAATTCATAACCAATGACTTTGAGACTATTTTTGAATTGGAATTACGACCGTCCGAATATGCTGGAATTTGAGCCATGGGAGCTGTGGAAAACTTGTTACAAGAAATTTGCGTTTGCTCATTATGTTGTGAAATGAAACCCTCTAAGTGATAATCAGCACAAACCTAGAAAATTTTGTCAAGTTCGAAATTGAAAATTCATTTTGAGCTGTAATTTAGAATAGGTTTTTCTGGAATAAAGAATTGCCACCATCAGACGAACTGACGCGATAAAAAAAAATTGCTCAGATGCCTGTGAAACGCGGAAATCAAGTTTCCACCTTCTGCAAAATCACAAGGTTTTCCAACCTTAGTCTCAATGCTTGACCACAAATTTTGTGTGGACTGCGCCGTGGCAGCAGAATATTCAATCCAGATGAAATTCAGAAGCAATCAATCTGAGCATATCCAATTGCCCTTGAAGTATTGACGATTCGGACTATCAAGAATGAGTTTGATGTATCAATAAATCTCGGTACCGCTCGCGCACCCTGAATACCATCTGACGATGATGAAACCTATAGGAGACCGTCTTGAGACTTAGTCTGCACAACGTCAAGTATCTCATATCAATCGGACTGTAATTTTGTATAGTTTTACACGATACAAGAATGTTCCACCGAAAGACCGGCATTGTAGGTTTCAGTGAACATGAATTTGATGACCCCTAAAACAATCACAATGTTTCCCTACTTTACTTCAGGAGTTTTGCCACGTTCTTGCGCAGCGGCCGTTGCTGGTCCTTCAACTACGTACCCTTCAACTTGAAGTGGACTCAAGCCATTAGATGGGTTTGGCGAGTAGAATTACGTTTTGCGATCTGATGGACTGCAATCTTTTCAACGCCTAGAGTTAATTGAAAGATCAGAATTGTTTGAAAGAAAACTATCCATAGCATGTTGAGCAATTCCATGTTATTTACATGTTTTTTTCCGGTCACACAATTACCAACGTGTTTTCAGTTTTCATGGGAATCATTCGAGAATTTTTATACAGGGTTTAATATGGACCTTCAATGGTCGGTAACAGATTATAGGCCGTCAGGTGTAGCGATGAACTTCATTATGTTGGAATTTCACACTTTTCACTTCAGATTCGGATTCAGCGCACTTGAAAACCCCCTAGTACTAATTTTCTACTCAAAAGACTGTTTAGTTTTGCGAATAAACGGGTCGGAAGATCACCTGTGACGTAGGTGATTAACAAGGGTGCTGATGGTACCCCCAGGCGGACGGGGGCCGTGACGTCATCGTAGAAATTAATTATAAGTCCCGTAATACTGATCAGACACCCATCATATGGCACCTTTTTGGAAAAAGTTCTGTTTTATTGAGCGAATAAAAAATAACCACGAAAATTCCCCATTTATACTCTCATTATTAGAAACTAACGTTGGTTAACGGTATCGTTAAAGTCAATTTGAGGAAGGTCAAAAACCCTATTATTCTCATTATTTTTAAAATCATAATTATTAAATTGAAGACCGGTTTTCTGACAGTGCTTCAGGAGGTTTTGAGAAATGCATTTTGGTTTCAGGAGTCTGTATTTCCAAAATCAAAATTCCCATTCACATTTTACATTTAAGATCGTTCTGAACCACTTGTGTTTCGTCTCTGTTTCAGAGTATGTGTCCGTCCGTATGTCCGCAAATCCTCGCAATACGTATAGCTTTTACAATTTGTATTCGGTATTTACGAAATTTTTAGAGGATATTCGGGTTTGGCTGTGTTCCCTATTCGTTTCATCAGTCTTAAAATAAAACTTCACTCTGCGCTTGAGCAAACGTAAAAAATATGTCAAAACAAACAAAAACACCAAACACAATACGTTAAATACACAAACGATTTAGTAATCTAATGCTAATTTCAAATCGATCGTATCATTTTAGCAGCAACGCATGCGCTAATGTGAAACCTTGCAACTAGCGACACTTCTGTCGTTTCTATTCTATTTCAATGACATTTTCTTGGAATGAGCGGGGCAGGCTGAGACACGTGTAGTTCTCACTGCACATGCGCAAACATAAAATCCATCAGACATTTCCTCATGGCTTATGTGAAACCCTTACAACTCGTATAACTTCCACAACTTTCCTTCGATTTTCATGAAGTAATCCGAGATCAAAGAAGTTTTAAGCCCAGATAAATTAATCGTATGCAGGGCTGCAGAAGAACATATTCGTGCGCAAAACCAAAAATACTCAACCGTTGATTTTGAGCAGCTCTTAGTCTTTGCATAATTATGTAACGGGTCAAAATAATAGGATATTCACGATAAAAATCAATGAAATATTACAGTGGTATATGTTCGTAACATAATCTTTGTAGGACTATCAGTGCGGTAATGGAGAAGGTGTAGGTGCATCTTTCCCACCATCGGAAGATCCGACCGTTCCATTTGACTTGGATTGAAGTTCTTACGACCCGCACCTATAATTATTTTCATTCTGATAACTCTGGAACCGGTACTAGCGAAGAACAAGGGCATCCGTTATGCTTAGGAGTGGTCATCTAGTTCCTAGATCGGACTCTAGAACAGCTGAATCTAACATACATCCTGAAATTCCTAATTGCGATAATCTGGGTCGGACGTTGGGTATTCGTTGAGTTCAAAATCTGTTCAAGTGTTTCCGATTTTTGACTACCCAAACCAAGAAAAAAATAACGCCTGCCAAGTCGAGTGCGTGCATATACTTCCTCGAATCTGATTCAATAATGCGTAATTGCAATAATAAATAATCTTGGAATGTGAACCATATAATTCCAGGAATTATGATCGAAATCAGACGAATCTGTGAAATTCGTGTACGATACAAAGGTTTAAGGTTCGCGGATGTGCTGCAAGTACCAATGTTAAGATCGAAGTGAAACTTATATGGGGTAATCATATTTGTCATTTCCCAACAGCCCTTCAAATTTGAGCAAGATCGGACAATAGGCTTGATGGAGTTTATGTTTGTACAAGAGCAGTGGATAATAATGATTATCATTGTTGGTCATAGATAAATAGAAGACGTTTAGTTTATTATTATAGACATTACAGCACTGCTTGATAGTTATTTTATTAGTATCTTGCTTTTAAATTGTGATGAAGCATTATTGAAATACAAGGATGCTCTTGATATCAGGCAGTAGGAGAGGAAGACTTAATCATAACCAATCAGAAGATGATATATAATCATTCATAACAATTTTCAAACAATTTTCTGAAATTTTTGCAACAAGTCTATCCAGTTTTTTCTCCAAAACGCGAGAACATTGGTCAAGTGGTTTAGGAGGAGACGTTATCGAGTATACCAGTGATAATGAAGCTCTTGCTGGGAAACGGAGTATGAAATTTGGGCATGAAACGGTATTGTGGTGTTTGAAAGTTGGGTGTGAATCGGGCCTCCATTTTCCTGCTGGCTATGCATCCTCCTACTCCCCCCCAGCAGAAATTCAAAAATGGAGAGAACCACGAGGTTGTTAAAACGAACAACCTGTCAGGAGTTTAGAAGAAAGCTGTCTTGCATACCTGACGATAGGAACTGCAAAGAATACCTTAGCCTTCTTCATGTTATCCCGTAGTGGTAATAGCTCTCACAGTTTTAGGTGGCCTTTCATTGCTAATGGAAAATCAAGAAAGGTAAAAGTTGCCAATAGTACCTGCATAAATTTGTATAGGAAAGGTTTGGCAAAAATATGTTTCTTAGTTCGATTACAAAGACGGGGTAATGCCTCGCACATGCCAGATTTTATGATGAAATTTCGGATCTGATAAAGGATCCCAAACTTATGGAAATAAACATTCGGACTTACGATGATAGTTATGTAGCTATTTAAATATGCATATGCGACATAGGTGGACCTCTGCCGTGAACTATTTACGTGGATTGTATTCGTGATTTATTTCTCAATCACAAGATGGTACTTGAGAAACCTCGGGCGAGAGTAAGTGAGTCAGCTTTTTTCTGTCATCCACTTCCCATTTTTCCCGAGTCACTAAGACTTTCATTGTCTCACATTGATAACATTCTCTTGTGCTTCACCGATGAAACTCAATTATGTACTCATCATGTACAGGAAATGAGGATCAATAAATCATTATTGAAGGTTTGGTCAGGTTTGAAAGATGCTGCGAGGATAAGTCGCATCAAGCTCCGCCTCGACCGTGATTGGTCTTATTTTTATCATATGCTCACACAATACTAATAACATTATGATAACTGTAACAGCTCTATAAAAATATTGGTATAAGATGTCCAAACCGATGTATGATTGTGTCGCGGCGTTTCAATTTTTAAATCCAATCGAACAACACTTATGATCTCTCAACACAATTTCAAGGACTTCCAGCGGGTATATAAGGGTTTTTTTTTTCATTTAAATTCAAACATTTGTCATTAGGAAGGAATATTTTCCAAATAAACAAAATATTCTCACTTATATCTTGTTATCAATACTAATTAAATTTTAATCAGAAGTTGAATCCTCGGAATTTTTTTTCTCCAGAAACATTCAATTTTATTTTTGAAAAATTTAATTACACAAGTAAATGCCAATGAATATGAATATTATATAATCATCCCATTAGAAGCCTACTAATAATCAAGTCATGGAAGCCTCGCACAAATGTTTAAAGATTGCAATAAACCTCATACTGTTCTCCGAGTTTGGTGAACATTTCCCATGAAGCAACTCCATCGACAATGGCTCTAAAGTTTTTTGTACATTTTTCAAATTTTCTTTTTATTTATTTATTTATTTTAAACGTGAATATGTCTTTAGTTCGGTTTAACAGTCTTTGGAATGTTTTCAATTCATGCTGAAATCTTACGTTGCTTTGGTAACAACGTGATTTTTTAGTAACCAGGCACATTTAATTGGAGCTAACCAAGAGTTGGTTAGATTCATTATGAAGTTGAAGTTTGATAGGGAGGCTCTCTGGGACAACAAGAGTCGGATGAAATGACGGACTTCATCCTGATCACTCACTCTCTCCTTTTCACCATAGGATGTTCAAATTTGGAAGGGATCCTCTCTGGAATGAGAGGAGAATAATGAAATGACAGATTCATCCCTGTCAACCCTGATTATAGGTTTAGGATGATCTATTTACGTCTTTCTTAAACATATCTATGATCCCCACTACTTCCTACAAAGAAGGTTTTTTTAACATGAATATTTTATGGCTTGGGTCGATCCAAAATTTGCGAAAGAGCGTAAGATTGTAAAAATGTAAGAGCGTAAGATTCTGATGTTTCTAGCTTACAACCGATTCGTTGCTAAAGAACTTCATCTTTGCTATCTTCCATCGTACGAAAATTACGATTTGTCCCTCCTTACCCTTCTTAGGATTGCTACTTATGGACCACATGATAATACAATATTAGTAGGTAGTCATTCCGTCATCAACTTCCTGACCTCATTGATGTTGGCCAATACAACGTACGATGCTGAAATTTGCTTAGGAGTCTTTGTGGAACTGCTGGGCAAGAATAAGGAGGTAGAGAGCCTCTCTGATCAGCTGGAAGTGCCCTATGGCCAATTTGTTTCCTATTCAAAGCAAGATGCAGAAATGAGAACTGGAGCCTCTGTGGGACTACTGGGTAAGAATGAGGAGATAGGAAGCCACTCCAATCAGCTGAGAGAGCCCTCTAGCTAATTTGTTTCCTATTCAATTTGAGATATTGAAATTTGAATTAGAGTCCCTTTGCGACTGCTGAGTAAGAATGAGGGGGTAGGGAGCCTCCCCGATCAGCTGAAAGAGCCTTGTGAGACAGCTACAAGCAGGGTTTCATCAGCTTGAACACCACTAGCTCGACACTATAGGAACTCATCTAATGTTCAGAGCTTGAGCTGTTTTAATCATGTTCATGTGACAGAAACCTGGTTGAGAAATGGAGATCCATCTGCCTGGATTCTGCTGAATATCACAGTTCAAACGACCTAAGGTTCGAGCTGGTGGAGTGGCAGCTTACGTCAAGGAGGAATTATTTTCTTTTCTCCAAGACCACCTACTTAAGTCTGATGCTGCACACATCAATAACACTCTTTCAGCCGATGATTTTGGTGACATCTGCGCCATTGAAACCATAATTGGTGGTTAAAAGATTCTTTTGATGTGGGTGACATGTCGTCAGCCTGGCGCCAGTAAAGTTTACTCGCTAAATGGGAAGTTTTTTCATGGAAGTGCTCCAGCCTAATGAGAACAAACTTCTCATTTTCACTGGAGACTTCAACATCGACGTAAAAACAGCTCGTGGCCAACAATCCATACAGTTCGTGAAAACAATATCTCAACTAACTTTCAACAATGACCCATCAATACCTACTGCAAGAAGACACTGCATTGATGCTGTTTTTATACGCCAAATTCCCACGTAAAAAATCAGAATTAGACATCTAACTTCTCCTACCAAAAGCCTTTACTGACCATCACCGATCCAACTACACAAACTACATGAATTATTATCATCCTCTTGCATTATTACATACCTTCTTACAGCCTACATAAAGAAATAAAAATATGCGTTCCATGATAGCTTGTTCGTGTATATAGTTCAACCCTCCTGTACAGCAAACCTCAACTTTTAACATGAATATGTTTTTCAAAAACACATCTACCAACTTATAGCAATCCCTCATTACTTCTCTTTCAATTGTGCTATGAAAATATTCATGGTTTATATGTTCCTTTTTGGTTTATATGTTCCTCGCCTCGCTCGCTCGTCCAAGACACGAATGTAGCACACTGAGGAGCGACTGGTTTTAGTAAATATGTTGGGTAATCTAATTCTCCAATTAATAAGACCAACGTTGGAAACAGAAAAGTGACCGGACATACGATTTGCACATTCTCGGATAATGCGTAGGATTTAGTGATGTGGGCTCTGTTTTTCGTAGGACGTGGTACTATCTTGTTCATTCCATGTTCAATAGTTTCAAAATTGATATAAAATTTACATTAGCTTTCTACCAAGTTATGAAGCATCATATTAAAATCATTATGCCGTTTCAGTGGTTTCGTTCAATATCCCCCCCTTTGAATGGATATTTACAACCAGTTTCATACATATTTTCTATTAAAAAAAAAAGTTTAGATATTTGCTAATATTATTTTTTTGAAATTGTTTATTGGTATTTCTAATTTTAGGGAGAAAGTTATTCGTCAGCGTTCGTCTTTGTCATACTAAACAACAAAAAATGTTGCTTACCTTTTAACGCGATAAGGGGATGTCATGACTGCGTACATAACGATTTACTTTTTGCCTCAAGCGTTAGGTTTTACCTCAACAATCACGAGTTTTTTTCTTTTCTTTCCCGCCTTGTTTTGAATTAAATATAAATGATGGCCGATTGAGAAATGCAGTCGTGTTGGTTTTGCTGTCAAATACTGAGTAGGTATTTAAACGAATTTTCAACACTCATAATAATCACTAAAAGTTCTCCATCGTATAAAGATTTTAAAAAATTTCCTCCTGGCCAGCCCCCAAATACGTGGGAGGTTGAACTTACATGCTACCATTAAATTTGAGAATAGAAAGTGTACATTCGATTTTGGATTGATTAATTTAACACTTGAGTATATGAAATTTGAGAGTTGAGGTTTAAAACTTTCAGTTCTGTTCATCTGTTTGCTCACCACCATATTGAGTCTGGAGTTGGAACCCTGAAGTCATTTCCGAGCCTTCTTGAGATTCTTACATGGAGGGCAGTGGATAAATTGTTAGCGATCTCTCTTCAAACACAGACATCCCAGTAGGCGCAGATGTTTGTTTTTGGATCATCCCTTCATTGCCACTGTTTGTGTAGGTTATATTAGATAATGTGCTCAAGACTTTGTTTGATAATTATTTACTGTGATCTGCGAAGGAGGGCCACCTATTGCAGAACTACTAAACTTTTATGTAATAACTTGTAACGCCCTTAGTTCAGAGTAGACCCATGAAGTTGACACACGCAGTTATTAAATTGTTTTCAGACCTACATTGACACTACTTCGTCTACGTTTTGTGCCTCAAACCGTAGGGAAAGTAAACGAAAGTTACATAAATCATCACAGCTGACACAGTAAACCTTATTTACAAAACTGTGAATAATCAGTATCTTTATCATGATACTAATATAGAGGTTGGCCGAGAAAGGTTAAGAACATCCTTTTGAATAATACAATTTCACTTTTGTTGAACGGAAGATTAGGGCATCTGCAGGCTTAGCTGGTCTTACTTAGCTGTAGCTCGTTCGACTTTGAATGCCAGACGAGAAAGCAGTGCCATTTCTATCTCGACCGGTTTGGAAAAGTGGGTACCGGTTCCACCTTCGCCCTGCCGTCATTGGGCGAAATTGATGCGTTGAATCATTCCTTATAAATAAACAACTTTCAAGATGCATAGTCCAATGGAGCTTGACATACATTCGCGTACTTCCATCGTATATTTCCAAAGTCACTCGTGTTGGAAAAAGTGGACGAGCGGGAACACATTTCTCCTCTTCTCAATGCCTTTCATATCTACATTTTGTTGTTGTTGCCTCTATTTTCCTGGTTGTAACTAGGAAAACATATTTTTGTGTGCATTTTCCCTGCTTTTTGAGATCAATAAAAATTAAGCCTCACAGTATAAACGTAATTTCTTATATTGAAAAATTACATATAAACGTAATTTCTTATATTGAAAAATTACATATAAACGTAATTTCTTATATTGAAAAATTACATATAAACGTAATTTCTTATATTGAAAAATTACATATAAACGTAATTTCTTATATTGAAAAATTACATATAAACGTAATTTTTCAGGACAAAGAAAAAGGGTGTATGATATTGGGCCCACAAGGTGTATGATACTGGGTCCACCTGTTTTTAGGGAATTCCTGACCATTTTTGGATTTTTTTTCTCAGTGTTATCTTACAAATAACCAACCTCCAATCAACAGACCAAAATAGTTAGGAATATTTTTTTTAGGTACGTTTTAAAAAACGTACGAAGCATCAAATTGTACAGGTTCCAGACTAAGTCCTTCATATCCAAGAATGTTATCAAGGCTGTAAACCACGACTTTTAACTGTAAACCAACTGAAATCTAACTAGCAACAACTGTCCGGAAAATGAATCACAAAAATGACGCGATATCAATAAGCAAACGATGTTGCCAACATGATTCTCCTGTTCATCCTAGGAAGTTGCAATTTGATAGGGTGACTTTCTTTAAAATTAGGAGACGATTGAAATGATGGTCTCTTTACTGTTCTTTTTCTCGTGATTGTCTTAGGAATCTGAAATTAGACAGGGATGCACTGTGCGACATTAAGGGACGATTGAAATATGTTCTTTTTCAACGGAGGGTACAATGTTCATCGTATGAGGTCGAAAGGTGACAGAGAGACTCTCCGGGCATTAAGATACGATTGAAATGATGGGCAGTTTCGATCAGCTGAGAGAGCTGAATTCTCACCTGTTCACCCTGGGAATATGGAATTTTGATAGGGAGACCGATTTTGACATTGGGACAAGAATGAAATGATGGGCATTTCCTTGGTCAGCTGAGTGAGCTACTTTATTCCTTGTACATTCAAGGAAGTTAAAATTTGTTAGAAAGATTCTGGGACATGAGAGACAAATGAAATAATAGACTTTTCCTGATCAGCCGAGTGAGTTGAATTCCCTCATGTTCACCCTAGGAATTTGAAATTTGGTAGTAAGCCACTCTGGGACATGAAAGGGCGAATAAACTGAGGTCCTCTTTCCTGGTCAGCTGAGCTAAAAACACTCCTGTTCACTTTAGAAAGTTGAAATTTGTTAGGGCGACTCTAGGACATGGAGTCGAACGAGATGAAGGGGCTCATCCTGATCAGCTGAGATACCTAGATTCATTCTCTCTTTCCACCCTAAGAACTGAACTTTGATAGGAAGCCTCACTGAGGCATTAAGAGAGATTAAAATGATGGTTTCCATCCTGATAAGCTGAGTGAGGTAAATTCTCTTCTGTTCACCTCAAGAATTTTAAATTCGGTAGGGAGCCTTTCTGGACCATTAAGGTACGACTGAACAGGGATGCTGTTTCCTGATCAGCTGGGTAAGCTAAATTCCTTCCTGTTCACTCTAGGAAGTTGAAATTTGTTAGGGAGACTCTGGGACATTTGTCAAGAGTCGAACGAAATCACGGGACTCATCCTGATCAATTGAGTTAGCTGAATTCTCTCCTTTTTACCATAGAAACGTGAAATTTGGGGGAAGTCTTACTAAGACATTAAGAGACGAATAAATTGATATGATAAGCTGAGTGGTCTAAATTCTCTCCTATTCACTTTAGGAATTGGAAATTCGGTAGGAGGCCTCTCTCGAACATCGAAAAACGAATAAACTGAAGTGCTCTGTCATGATAAACTGAATGAGCTAAATACTTTCCTGACCTTGCAAGGAATTTGAAATTCAGTAGGGAGCCTGCTTGGTAGATCCAGGGGCAAATGAACGAACTGAAAGACTGTTTCCTGATTCGCTGAGTGAGCAAAATCCTCTTCTGTTCACCCTAGGTTGTTGAAATTTGGTAGGGAGGCTCTACAACAAGCAACATTTGTAAATGCATGTTCCTCGTACTTCAATGTATAGCCGTTTGGCTCAAGGTGGAAATAAAGGGTGATATGGGGGACTAGTAGGGGCAGAGCACGAAGAGCCGATTTTTTTTCAAGACTAGCTGCCAATTTTCTAAGTCATTTTAGAGCATTTAGTCACATTGAATAAACATTATTCGACGTTAAAAAGCTTTTATATACAGTTTTTAATCCTTTACAATGGGGAAAACATATTTTTAGAGGTTTTAATCGAAGTGTATGATGCTAGTTCCAAAACGAGTATGATGCTGGAGACATACAATTTTCGCCCAATATGAAACTGGAGAAAAAAAAAAAGACTCGGGAATACTTCATTGTATTTTTAAAAAACCAAATACTGCCATTTTCTTGGTTGTACTGCGTTCGTGAGATGTGCGAAAATGTATATCAGCCTCCCAAATACATGCAAGATGTGATTTGATTTGGTAATTGAGCAAAATCTAACATTTTTCCATTAATGTGTATACCTAATACTAGATCACTCACCCTATTAATTGGAAATTTAACCCTCCATGTGACTACTACCATTTCTGTCGCCCGTGGGTGTGGATCGCCTGCAGACACCGACCCCTTAAATGACCACTTACTGACGAATTTCAACGGTTCAATGTGAATGAGTCAATAAAATGAATTATATTAAGACTTGTAACATTAATCATACAAAATACATATATACCTATATTTTGTTTATATCTTCACTCTCAAATTGTAAAAGAATCATAAAATCCACTATGCGCCTAAATGCATTTTTATATGACTTATAATCGACAACTTCTGCAAGGCTTATTTTACTTACACCGTTGTGTGACTCGCATTGTGGCTGATTTCACTATATATCATATATTTATAAATTTCAACTCCATAATAAATATTCTCGCGCAAAGAAAAATAGAGAGATTCTTTTTAAAAGTATTAAAAGTTGCTGACAACAGGAACTCTATCTACTGAAGACGACGAATGTCGACAATCACCCAGGTAGATTCTTTTATTGGTAGAATCTCAAAACAACGCTCCCAAGGAGTGAAGAAGTTACTGAAAATCTTTTATTCGTAGCCTAAATTAGTGTTACCAACCAAACAACGAGAATTTCGGAAAGTGAAACATTGTACATGTAGGTTTAAGTCTGTGTATCAGTTGAATTTTGTGCATACGTTTTTATGTTGTAGTTCATCTCTATCTCTATCTATACTATTAATAAGAATGAAACTCCGTCCGTTTGTCGTGTCTATGCACGGCCAAACGGCTGAGTGGGGGGAGTCTACGAGTGGGGGGATGTTCTTGGGATTTTCCGATAGGGTGTATAAGCGAATTTAAAATTGTCTAATCCCACCCGAACCATACCCCGTAAAGGTACGTTTTTCGGAACGGTTTTCGCGGGCGAAATAAAGGTTTGATCCCGCCGAATCTGAATCCGAAATCGGATATCGAAAAAAGTGACGAGAACTCGGTCAAATTGCGAGCGGAAGCGAGCAAAGCGATTAAAATTGTGCCGTGGACGAGAGAAGGCTCAAGAATTGACGTGAAGGGTTCGATGTCACAATGTTGCGAGGCGAGCAGGTATACATAGGTACCTACCTTGCGAGCGAAGCGAGAGCCATTTCAAATAATAAATACGGACTTTGTCCTACACATATACAGGTATACCTTGCGAGCGAAGCGAGCAACATCCCCGAATAAACTTTTCGTGGGTCCAGGTAGTTTTATAAGATTTAATTTGTTTGTAAGAATTCCCAACTGAAAAAAACGTCTGCCAAGTTGGGTGGGCAGTACAACATTCCCTAATAATTTTTTCCTACAAATATACAGCAATACCTTGCGAGCGAAGCGAGCAACATCCCCGAATAAACTTTTTGTGGTTCCACGTAGTTTCATAAGATTTAATTTGTTTGTAAGAATTTCCAACAGAAAAAAACGTCTGCCAAGTTGGGTGGGCAGTATAACATCCTCAAGCGAGCGAAGCGAGCAGCATCCCTTACAGAAGTTAAACCTACCCTTAGGGATCTATCGTTTGCGAGCGAAGCGAGCAACATTCCCTTCATGCCACACTTTGCGAGCGAAGCGAGCAATATTCCCTACATGCCACACTTTGCGAGCGAAGCGAGCAATTGAATGGGGGGTCCGGGGGGCTTGCCCCCCGGCTGGACGAGGAGGCGAGCGTAGCGAGCCGGAGCGGCTAGTTATTTATAAGAATGAAACTCCGTCTGTCTGTCTGTCTGTCTGTCTGTCTGTCTGTCTGTCTGTCGTGTCTATGCACGGCCAAACGGCTGAGTGGGCCGGATCTACGAGGGGGGGGATCTTTTTGGGATTTTCCGATAGGGTGTATAAGCGAATTTAAAATTTTCTAATCCCACCCGAACCATGGGCCGTAGGGCGGGAGGGGGGTCGAAGTAAGAATTAATGTGCGCTTTTTGGACTTCCCCGCTTCCCCTACCCCTCTAAACGGCCGTTGACAATTCCGGAAAAATACGGGTTTCGTAGGTTTTCCTACGAGGAAGACGACGGCGCGATCGGATCGCGAAAAAAGTATCGGGAAATGCGTAAAAAAAATGCGAGAGTACGGACCCGTTTTCTCGAAAAGTCCGCCGAAAAACTTGGTTTTTTCCGATTAAAATATACCCCATAAAGGTACGTTTTTCGGAACGGTTTTCGCGGGCGAAATACAGCTTTGGGTCCGCCGAATCTGAATCCGAAATCGGATATCGAAAAAAGTGACGTTAAGTTGGTCAAATCGCGAGCGGAAGCGAGGCGAATCGTTAAAATTACATTTTTAATCGACCCCGCCGCCCATTTCACAACGGAAGGGACTCGACTTCTACGCAATACCTTGCGAGCAGGCCAACGCACGCGCGCGTATAAGGATGGAACTTTCTCTTTAGAGCACCATTTCAACAGAATAAATAGGTACGGGTTTGTCCTACACATATACAGCAATGCCTTGCGAGCGAAGCGAGCAACATCCCCAAATAAACTTTTTTGTGGTTCCACGTAGTTTTATAAGATTTAATTTGTTTGTAAGAATTTCCAACAGAAAAAAACGTCTGCCAAGTTGGGTGGGCAGTATAACTTCCTCCAATATAACTTCCTCCTACAAATCGAGACCGCCGCCGTTTCACAATGTTGCTAACCAGAAGGGACTCGATGACTCATTTCAACAGAATAAATACGGGTTTTTTCCTACACATATACAGCAATACCTTACGAGCGAAGCGAGCAACATTCTCTAATAAACCTTTCGTGGTTCCATGTAGTTTTATAAGATTTAATTTGTTTGTAAGAATTTCCAACAGAAAAAAACGTTTGCCAAGTTGGGTGGGCAGTATAACTTCCTCAAGCGAGCGAAGTGAGCAGCATACCCCACAGAAGTTAAACCTACCCTTAGAGATCTACCGTTTGCGAGCGAAGCGAGCAACATCCCCTACATGCCATACTTTGCGAGCGAAGCGAGCAACATTTCCTACATGCCAGACTTTGCGAGCGAAGCGAGGGGAACCGTTTAATATGACATTTTTGATCGACCCGGGCCGCCCGTTTCACAACGTTGCTTACCAGAAGGGACCCTCACAGGGGGGTTCCCATTTGCACTTCTACGCAATACCTTGCGAGGCGAGCAGGTATACATAGGTACCTACCTTGCGAGCGAAGCGAGAGCCATTTCAACAGAATAAATACGGACTTTGTCCTACACATATACTGGTATACCTTGCGAGTGAAGCGAGCAACATCCCCTAATAAACTTTTCGTGGTTCCACATAGTTTTATAAGATTTAATTTGTTTGTAAGAATTTCCAACAGAAAAAAAGTCTGCCAAGTTGGGTGGGCAGTATAACTTCCTCAAGCGAGCGAAGCGAGCAGCATCCCCTACAGAAGTTAAACCTACCCTTAGAGACCTACCGTTTGCGAGCGATGCGAGCAACATCCCCTACATGTTGGGTGGGCAGTATAACTTCCTCAAGCGAGCGAAGCGAGCAGCATCCCCTACAGAAGTTTAACCTACCCTTAGGGATCTACCGTTTGCGAGCGAAGCGAGCATCATTCCCTACATGTTGGGTGGGCAGTATAACTTCCTCAAGCGAGCGAAGCGAGCAGCCTCCCCTACAGAAGTTAAACCTACCCTTAGAGTACATTTTAAACCTTTTTTGAGTACATTTTTTGATGACCAATTTAATGTGCTCAAAAAGTGTTGTCCAACGAACTCATCCTTTCTTTCTACACACGTTAAACCTACCCTTAGGGATCTACCGTTTGCGAGTTTTATAAGATTTATGTTGTTAGTAAGAATTTCCAACAGAAAAAAACGTCTGCCAAGTTGGGTGGGCAGTATAACTTCCTCAAGCGAGCGAAGCGAGCAGCATCCTTATACAGAAGTTAAACCTACCATTAGGGATCTACCGTTTGCGAGCGAAGCGAGCAACATTCTCTACATGCCACACTTTGCGAGCAAAGTGAGCAGCATTCTCACATGCCACACTTTGCGAGCGATCCGAGCTACATTCCCTACATGATTTATTTGGTTCGTAAGAATTTCCAACAGAAAAAAACGTCTGCCAACCATCCCCTACATGTTTCAATTGTAGTACATGGCATGTATACAGCTACACCTTGCGAGCGAAGCAAGCAACATCCCCAAATAAACTTTATTGTGGTTCCACGTAGTTTTACAAGATTTATTTTGTTTGTAAGAATTTCCAGCAGAAAAAAAGTCTGCCAAGTTGGGTGGGCTGTATAACTTACTCAAAACCTTATCCTCTAAACGGCCGTCGAAAATTCCGGAAAAATACCGGTTTCGTAGGTTTTTGAACGAGGAAGACGACGGCGCGATCGGATCGCGAAAAAAAGGATCGGGAAATGCGTCAAAAGAATTTCCAACAGAAAAAAACGTCTGCCAAGTTGGGTGGGCAGTATAACTTCCTCAAGCGAGCGAAGCGAGCAGCATCCCCTACAGAAGTTAAACCTACCCTTACAGATCTACCGTTTGCGAGCGAAGCGAGCAACATTCCCTAATAAACTTTTCGTGGTTCCACGTAGTTTTATAAGATTTAATTTGTTTGTAAGAATTTCCAACAGAAAAAAACGTCTGCCAAGTTGGGTGGGCAGTATAACTTCCTCAAGCGAGCGAAGCGAGCAGCATTCCCTAATAAACTTTTTGTGGTTCCACGTAGTTTTATAAGATTTAATTTTTTTGTAAGAATTTCCAACAGAAAAAAACGTCTGCCAAGTTGGGTGGGCAGTATAACTTCCTCAAGCGAGCGAAGCGAGCAGCATCCCCTACAGAAGTTAAACCTACCCTTAGAGATCTACTGTTTGCGAGCGAAGCGAGCAACATCCCCTACAGAATTAAACCTACCCTTAGGGACCTACCGTTTGCGAGCGAAGCGAGCAACATCCTCTACATGTTTCAATTGTAATACATCGCATGTGTACAGACTCACCTTGCGAGCGAAGGGAGAAACATGATGGGGGGTGCCAGGGCTTTTGTTTGCGAGCGAAGCGAACAACATGCCCTACACACCCTTAGGGATGTGCCGTTTGCGAGCGAAGCGAGCAACATCCCTTACATGCCACACGTTGCGAGCGAAGCGAGCTACATTCCCTACATGCCACTCTTTGCGAGCGAAGCGAGCAATTTAACGGGGGTTCCGGGGGGCTTGCCCCCCGGCTGGACGTGGAGGCGAGCGTAGCGAGCCGGAGCGGCTAGTCCTTGATAAAGTTCTTATGAAAAATTCTCCTAGAAAATAGAAATTCAACAATCTTAGTAATTTTTAGTTAATGAGCACATTGTTTTTAATTTGAGGAGTTTAGTGCGCTCAAAAGTGCTGTCCAACAAACCCATCCTTTCATTTAAAAAGGTTGATTTTGCTTCCGAGTCTACCTTAAGGTAGCAAAAGCATTATTTCACTTTCGGAAGAAAAAAAATTTTTGGTCTCCAAAATCAAAATTTCTACTCGCATTTTACGTTTTAGACCATTCTGAACAACTTTGGTTCCGTGTCTGTCTGTCGTGTGTCCGCAAATCCTTGTAACAAGCTTATTTTCCACAGTTTTCATCCGATTTGGATGAAATTTTCAGGGGATGTGCGGGCTAGGGGGTAGACGGTCTCCTATCAGTTTCATCGTTCTTGACTCAATACCTCACTCTGCGCATGCGCAAACGTAAATTCTACCAAGCATTATTTTCTCACGCCCTAGTCGTCCGATCTCGCTCAAATTCGGATGATAGTTGGGGGATGACAATTTGATCATCTTATATCAATTTCAACATGATTGTATCATTAATAGCTACTGCGCATGCGCCAATATGAAATCCTTGTAACAAGCTTATTTTTCACAGTTTTCATCCGATCTGGATGACATTTTCAGGGAATATACGGGCTAAGGGGTGGACGGTCCCCTGTCAGTTTCATTGTTGCCAAATCAATACTTCACTCTGCGCATGCGCAAACGTAAATTCCATTATGCTCCATTTTTTCACACTCTAGTCGTTCGATTTCGCTTAAATTTGGATGATAGTTGAAAGAAGATGACTTGATTGCTCATGTCTATTTCAGCACGATTGTATCATTAACAGCTACTTCATTTGCGTTAATGTGAAATACTTTTAATGACCTTAATTCCCACAGTTTTCATCCGATTTTGATGAAATTGTTAGCGAATGCGCGGTTTAGGTTGCAAATGGTCTTGTACCTATTTCATTGTTTTCAATCCATCAGTTCATTCTGCGATAGCACAAACGTAAATTACTTTGAGTATCATTTTTTCGTTTCTTAATTGACCAATTATGACATTTCACGCTACTTCTTGATTTACTCATTTCCGCTATGGAATTTTCCAGTATCATTTAAAACTTTTCAATGATCTATACATTCATGATAAATAAACGAGGAAGCTATGAGCCACACCAGACTTCAGATTTTTTTTTTTTTTTTTTGGTCGCAAGAACGGAATTGTTCTTGAAACCTCGTTAAACTGGATGGAATAAACAGATAAATTAGTCCTATAGAAGAATCCAGGTTTATTTATTTCCCTTAATCTACCCGCATTGTATGAATGAGGAGAAAATAGAATTTGAGAAAAAGAAAGAGTACATCCACCTGTTGCATGGCCTTCAAAAGCGGCAATGGATGCCTGTGGTGTCGTTGGGGCTAAAGACTTGGGAAGTTGACGGAACGGTTGACGAGACCGGTTCAGTTCAGCGCGAGCGGGAGAGAGAGGGAAAAGGTAAACGGTCAGGATGTGGGTCAATAGGTCCCGCCGCTCCTCACGACTCGCGCTCTACCAACCATTCATTCCATTCCTATCCTCGCCTCAATTATCCACGCACTCTCCACATATAATCCATCTCTCATATATCTCCCTTTCGATCTCATCTGTGTATGTAGATTAGGTGATGACCCCAGCAATCTAGACTTAATTCTGTGCTTGGTTCAAGTTGTATTCCAAGTAGCATCATTTTTTATTTTTAAAGAATTTATGCCGCGTCTCAACCGGAAGGGTCATTAGCGGCAATCAAAAAGGGGTGTCAAAAGGACATTGCGACGGGCACAATTCTAAGGGGAGCCATGCTGATCGTCCGTCACGGGATTGCCATCACGGACCCCACTGGCAGATCGGAGGTGGAGAAATAATAATAATAACCCGCAAAACGAGACATAACCACACTCTGCCTCAAGGGATACAGCGATGACCGCTTTACAACCCCTACAGCGGATAAAAATACCCCGTAATGAGAACTAAACTACGACTACATGATCGTTACAAAAACATAAATATTATCGATAAATATATAATGATAAATACTATACATCTCATTTAAATAAAGGTATGACTAGATGTACAAAAATAAATAAATATATATCACATATCAGAATATCACCTTTTATAATTTGATATTTATACCTCTGGATCCCTTTATAATATCTGCAGTTTTTAAATTCTTTGTCAAATCCTTTTTTAGTCATTCGACGAGTTTCAACTCTGTTGTGCCGTTTTTTCCTCTTACCAAGAATGATTTCTTGAACTATTTCAGGTTTTATTTTATTAAACAATATCGTTCTAGAGGTTCATCTATAACACAGTTTCTCGAGGTACTCGATCCTGGATCGGTAGTTACTTCAGTTTGAAGAGATTGAAAATGAGTCATTCCTTATCTATGATTGTTATCAATGGTTGGATCAGGTTACTACGTATCACTTTTTGTTATCAAGAAATATTTACATCATTTATCCTTGTAGATACCTGTACTAGATTCTGCGTATTAAAGTTCTGCCATCCCCTTCTCCAGGTTTGGTTTGTTTGGAACTTCTACTGAATTATCCCAAGCTAACTTATAAGTAGAATACATTATGTTCATTACTCATTATTTGAATCTTACAAGAATAACGGAATGGTGTGCCTAACAAAAGTATTTGGAATTATCTGCTTACATACACCCAGCTTTCTATTAGGTTTCTTATAATACTAATTTGATTTCGAATGCTGGGCTACGCTTTTGTGCTGCTACTGGAAGCTGGTGATGGCAACATGGTGGGTGGTGTAGGGATTCTGTAGCAAGTATCTATCCCCCAAAAATGGCGCTCCGCGTATGCCAAGTCACAAAATGCATTACATCAACCATTTTAGGCCTGATCTCCGTCTCCTAGTATTGAGCAGTCATCATCTTACTCTTTTAAGCTTCGTTCTCAGTGCGCGTTCTGACAATTCTCGAACTCATCAGAACTGGGACGGAAAATCCCGGGGCGTTCCGGAACTTGTGGAACCACGTTCTGCACTGTGAACGATTTCAGAACTTCGAAGAAGAATAAACTGTTTTGTTGTTTGTAGCAAACTCTTTGTCGTCAAACCTTGGAACAAATTCGTTAAAAAAAAATCGAGTTTCGTGGATGTAGACGAGACCCAACTACAAGTTCAATCTCGTCCTCATCGTCTACAAATCCCAACCAACAACCAACTACCACAAACTATCACCAAACAACAAACTATCGCTTTCTGAACTTGACGAGCTACTAGTTGACATTTCGATGAAGAAATTCAAATGAGGAACAGCGAACAACAGAACAAAGCGAAATTTTACAGGGAAAATTACTGGGAACACGTGGCAACCAAAGCCGAAGACAGCGTATTGTTTACTCTACGAGCTCCGAAAAATTGTGAAATGCGCATGCGTTAACTACGTCCTTGCGTTCGAGTTCTGACGGTTCCGAAAAAAATCGGGGATTGTTAGAACCGTTCGGAACTGGTTTCGCAAAACACTGAGAACGCCGAACTCGGCGTTCCGGAACCGGGCGTTCTGGCACTGTGAAAGACAATTAACTCGACTGCGCTTGCCCAGAACCGTTCCGAACTGACAGAACGCACACAGAGACAAATTGAACGAATTTTAAAGACGCAGACGGTGCTATTTTATTCATTTTTCGTTTCCGTAATACTATAATATACCATAATAATATTGTCGCAAATTTCGATGGCGTCGGGATTCGAAAGTAGTTTTCAAAGCTTGAGATGTAGGTGTATTATTGGTTTATTCGTGATGGGTGAATACGCGTTACCATTTTAACACCGAATTCTGCAGTATAATGATCTATAAACTTATAATCATAATCATCTCGAAATCTCCAAATTACTATAGAAACATTATTATGAAAATTAATTGGGCGTCGGAGGCAATGAGCTTTTATTGAATTGAACACCAAATGCATTCTGAATTTAAAGAACCTAAATAATAGATCGCTTGTTAAAACCTTCCAAGACCGCTGCAAGTTCCATCAAAAGAAATGAAAAGGAGAAAAAATCGTGAGAATGAGAGCGATTTGAAAGCTTGGCGCGGATGAAAGGAAAAGTGTTCCTTAACTGGACGGTTGAGCTTGAGATCTGTCATTGTTTTCCATCACCGGACGTGGACAGGCTTTCTCGCTTAAATGCGCATTACTTTTGCGGCAAATAAAAAATCATGAAATTTCTATGGCCTGGTCACAATTCTCAACTTGACATAATCACTAAATTACTTTGTTATTATGTTATTTTTGCATGAAAATACGCAAATTACTGTTAGTTTGTATAGCTCCTAGAATTATGAAAGCAAAGAACATTCAATTCAAATCTGGTCTATATCAATCTATCAATCTTTTACTTGTATGATAAATAAATAAATAAATAACTTGTGTAAAACCCACCGGGTCAGAATCTGATTGTGATCGTAGCAAAAAACTTGTTGTATACTCGTAGACTAAACGTGATATTGGAAGGATATATTTTCTAGGATAGAAAAATTGATTTTTGGACCGTCACACATCAAGTTTGAAAAAAATAGATTAACATAAAAATTGAATTTAATCCTAGCATTGGTTTTCCATGTACCTATTAAAAAATGGACTTATGTGATAAAATTATGAAATGAAATTAGATTTCTAACTTATCTGTTACCAATAAATATTCTATTGCTTTCATTAGCGGGCACCGGTATCGCAACGTATAAGCTATGATTTAGTACGAGTATGAGACTTACTTTGCAAATTGTGAGACCATTCGAGAAGTCCCAGTCATGCAGCATGATCGTATGAGCGAATTTTCGTAAGCTATCGTATTATACTTGTATTATGTTAAATGTTGTGAAATTTGAGCTTTTTGAGTTCAAAGAAAATGTTAACTATTAATTTTATGGTAAAAACGTAGGTACCTACCCCATAAAATAGGTCAAAATATCAAGCTTACAGAAATGAGGTATTTCAGGGGTGTTTTTTTATTTTAACATGTTTACGAATTAATCAAAAATGTTAGCAACAGATGGTGACAGGCAGACTCACATTTTCATACTCGACCAACCTAGTGTTTTAGTACATTTCGTGCTTACTGAAATGAGGTGCTCTTGTTGTTCTGGGCTCTTGGTCTATTAATTTTGTCGAGGAAATTGGTTGTTCGAGTTCCTGCACGATGCCTCAAGTAATGAAGAAACAGAATCGTTGTAACACAACGAAACTATTGAATTTTAAATTCATTTAAATTTACTGGAGTTTGAAAAATACTCACTCTCAAGTTCCACATCCTTAATTCCATAAGGAGCAGATTCAGATATCATTCCACTCAACGTTCCCACGAGGCTTGTTCTCTAACTGAAACCTTATTGTTAGCTATAGTCCTGATCAATGCTCATTGTTTCAGCAGATTCTACAGTTTGACTTTCAAGTCATTATCGCTACCTATTTGAAGATCCCTGTACAGGTTTCTCACGCATGGTTCCAATCAACACCATCAACAAAAGATATTGGCGGATTAACGAAAATTAGAGATTAAGAAAAGAAATTCCAGTTAGAAAGAAAGCCTTGAAGTTACAATAGGAGATAGCAATTACACACCAGGTAGTCTTTAAAGTTTTTCCCTTCCCTAAGCAATCTCACGCACGGCGTAATACCTGATCATCCTGCGAACTCTGGGAACGATCAGCTTGACTGGAGACGTGAGAATGAGTCATTATTTCTCCTCCTTTTTTTATTGTGTTAAAAAGTCTGAGATAATTAAAGGTTGAGGTAATCGAGACTTATTACATTGTAGGAAGAACCTTTGAAAGGGAAGGGCGTAATCCGGGTGTACATGTAATTTTGCTGGGAATATGGGGGCATGAAATTAGAATAGGTAGAGAACGAATAAAATGTAACACTCGTACTAGCTAAAAATTTTAAGGGAGAATAGTAAAGCTATAAAATGGATATGATATGGGATTCATCTCCAAGTTTTCAACATTCGAGATCATAGCATTGGATCGGTGCTCTTATAGTGAATTTCCTAATTTTCAGGTCACGAACTTGATTAGGAACGCGCTTAAAAGCTTGTGATTGTCTGGTTCATACGTGATCTCATTTGATTACAAATTAAGATTAATTTCCAACTCAGCCATTCCCAGTTCCTTTTAAAGTTCGCCTTCCATTTGTATGTGAGCGTTGATATATGTGACTCACGAAGTTCAAAAGGCCTTACAGGACGGTACAAAGTGGTGAACGTACGATTGAACAGCTGCGGCAAACAATATTTCATTTCATCAATGGGTCATTGAAAATTTTAGTCCGACAGAAAAAATGTCACACTTTTTTATAATGTTAACAATTTCATGTCCTTGCTTTGGCTCACAAGCTCGAAAATCCTCACGAAAACCCGTCACACAACCGATAAACAAAGCGAGCTTGGCCGGTAACGAATGATTACAGTTACAGTGTCATACGAGTGTGTTTCGATGCTATGATTTCGTTGGAGTATTTAAGTAAAGAGTTGTTAATTGATTACTTTTTAATTCTTAATTCCGCAATCCTAGGCATAACTAAAAATAAATGAGAAATCGGTCATCTCGGAGCTAGGTGGGGTTAAAACCAGTAGTTTGAATGTCACATTAATGCAAATGGAACTTATTGTGACTAGGAATGCTATTTTAAATTAATATTAAGCGTCTAATTATTGAAAGAGACGCCATAAAAAACGTTAGGTTGATCAATGATTAATTGTGATGTACCAATTCTATGGGATTGGCAGGGCACCAGTTGGAGATATTGATAAGTACTAGGATATTTACATGTTTCACTCATATCGATTTAGATTTACGTGTTTGGCTTAGAAACAAAAATAATATTCGCGTAGAATTGAGATATACATATTTGTAATATGTAGGTCGTGAATTGGCAACCATAAAGTATTTCTTGGTCAATTTCCGGCTTTTATAAAACGGCAGAAATGAACATGGTTTCTTTTCAATCACTGGCAATTTAGTCAAAATCGGAGAACATATTTTTCGGGCTAAACTTGAAATTCAGGTAACATTAGGTAACAAGATCTCTGCTCAGAAAGCAATGAAACGCAAAAAAAAAAAAAAAAAAAAAAAAAAAAAAAAAAAAAAAAAAAAAAAAATAAATAAATAAAATAAAATAAAAATCACGACGTTTCTACGAAACGAGTTAACTTGAAACCTTAGCACTCTAGAGCTGTAAAATATTATTAACATTCTGGGGAGAGGTAGGACAAATGAAAATTTTAGCTCGCCAATTACTGTCCAGTTCTGCGTGCGTTTGCCAATACTTGAAATCTATGCGACACCTAACATATACTTCTTACCAAGGAAGAGAGTACTTTCACGTCAGTTACCAATAAGGACTAAGGAAGCAACTTCCTGCCACGCCTTGAGCATATACGTACCGTCATCACAGAAATTTAACACGAAGGAGGGTTGATAGGTTTTGAATTATGATCAAATACCTGGAGTGTAGGTGCTTCCTTGAAACTTTCACTCGAGGAAAGATGACCGCGGCTATAAAGCTTCCCGGGATGACTGTTTTATTCGGTTTGACGCCGGCGGTCATGTGAGAATGGACCGCTTCCGTCCCTTTGACCGAGTTACGTCACAAAACGAATGCGGTAAGAAAATGCAGGGCATTTTCCGAACGGATGGCCCACATCATCGGAACGACGAGTTGCGCAAATTGTCATCTACTGGAAAGAAACCGACTTCAAGATCTCGTAAAGTAGATCGCGAGAGTGCGTGAAGAACAATTCATTTTCGAGGGGGCTTTATGTAAGTTAATGAATCCATATTCCACATTCTATGCTTGATGAATTAGGAGTCGCCTCAACAGCCTCCTATTGCGGCACCCGGCAGATGCTATTTCGGTTTGTATGTGTAAATAAACGAATAAGCAAATAGAAAACTATATTATTGAAATTTTAAAGAGCTGAATTGGATAGACCACCACTTTTCTGCACATTCCCAGGGAATTTCAACGAAATCGAATGAAAACTGTAAAAAGTAAACTTGTTACAAAAGGTTTACGCAGCGGCTAATAATGGTATGATCATGTTGAAATTGTTAAGAGATGATTTAATCGTATAATATCCTCAACTACCCTCCGACTTTAAGGTAGATGGGACGACCGGGCCTGGAGAAAATTACTATGCGCAGAGTGAAGTTTTGGTCCGTGAAAAATGAAACTATTAGGAGCCCGTACTTAGCCTAATCTGCACACTCCCAGGAAACACACCCACGCTCTGACATACACAGAGACCAGAGTTGTTCAGAATAGTCTAAAATGTATAATTAAAGTAACAATTTTGATTTTAGTGGTTTTTTCCCCCCATCTCCCGGAAGTTTAGGCTTGGAAGATAAACCTAGGTAGACTCGAGAGCATAGACAGTAGACTGGTGGTAGACTGACTCAATGTTTGTTTGCTGGGGTCCATCTTGATCTTTTCTTCTTCATTCTTAAGCTGAATGAATAAATATAGCCTACCTGGTATGACGTATAGTCGACCCCATCCCATTATCTACACAAATTCGGCCTTTTTTTTATACAATCAGGTATCAAAGTACTAACGTGGAATATGTTTGGATTATTTTAACTTAAATCACAGGCTACTTGAAATTTTTAAATCTGTCCCATAGAGGGTGTTTTAGGGGAGGAGGAGAGGGGTGGGCGGAGATGGGGTATCATGGACATCACGGAAAAACCCGGAGATCTGAGCGAGGGGATATATGTTTGGAATACTCTAAATTGAACAACAAGCTAATTTTCAAATTTTCACATTTTTCACAAATTACACTTAATAAACTGGAGCTGATTGGTAAGAAATGATTGAAATGCTCTTACTGGATTGCAGACTACTTCAAGTTTTCCAATCTAGCCCATAGGGAGTGTTTGAGGGGGGGGGGGGGGGGTATCATGGACATCACTGAATTAACAGGGGACCTGATTGATAAAATATGTTGGAGTTACACTAACAAAAATCATAGGCTACTTGAAAATTTTCAAATTTGACCCAAAGGGGGTGTTTTTGTAGTATGTGGTGGGGTAGGGGGTGAAATGAGGTATTTCGGACATCACTAAATAAACTGAGGACCTGATTGATCAAATATGTTAGGAATACTCTAACTTGAATCACAAACTACTTGATATTTTCAAATCCGAACCATAACGGATATTTTCAGGGAGGGGTGGGGGTGGAATGGGGGTATATTGAACATCAATGAATAAACGGAGGACCTGATTGATAAAATGTGTTTGGATATTACTAAAAAACCACAGCCTACTTAGAAATTGTCAATTCCGACCCATAGGGGTGTTTTTGGGGGAGAGGGTTTGGAAAGGGAACCCCCTTTGACGCCACTGAACAAACTGGGGATCTGTTTGGGCGATCATGTTTAGATTACGTCAACCTCAATCACTGATTATTAACTTAACATTTTTTCTACCCTCAACGATAGGGAGGTGTTTGTGGTAAGGGGAAAAAAGGGTAGGTGAGGGGGCGGTTGAATGGAATAATTTGGTCATCACCGAACGAACTGGTGTTCTGATGTTCGGACGAATGAAATTGGATTAGTCTGAACGTTCTTTTTGGGATACCTACCTATCGAGAATATTTTTAATCTGAAATATGGGGGGGTGTTTGTGGAGAGTGAGTCGAGATTGATCTCAGTATTTTGGTCCTGATAGGTAATTTATAAGTATTTACTTTAAGTAAGTACTTTCATGTTAGGACTTTTTTTAGTCAAATCCATGGCGGTGGCCCAAACTGTGATTGGTGGGCGGGGGGGGGGGGGGGGGGGGGGTTGCGTATAATCAAGCCAACCTGTGCAACGCACGGCTGAACCAGTTGTTACTGATATAATTTACAATACATCCATTATCATTTGATACTTTGTCTATTGTATAGAAACAATATAAGTAATATCTAGTATTATTATTATCAAAGTAGCAAAAGTAAAAAAGATTCGGTTTTAATTGCAGGTAGTGATTACTGGCACGTCACCTGCAGATGATCTAGACGACATTTCTTTCGACGATGATGAGCCAGCAGCATCAGGACTAGACAGGTAAGTGTGAACGTGTTTGTGAACGTAAAAGTATAGCAAAACAATGCTACTAAACTGCCAATTACTTGCTGTGATAGGACTTTTAAATCAATCGAAATCAAAACAAACGATAATATTGATTGTACAGATGATTTTCTCGGCGTGAACGATTAACCTGTCGTATTCAACAAATAATCTTGTAAATGAAATACCTAGTCCCGGAGCCGAGGCCGAAAATAGGTAGTAATTTGAGAAGAATGTTCAAGATTAGATTTTGAAAATTTAGTCCGTTCTGAGTGAGAAAATCTTTGTCTGCCGTCTCAAACTTGGGCGAATACAAAATGGCGGCCTCATAAAATTGGCTTAATTTGCCCATTTTAAAGTTTTTCTCTAATAATTCCTAAACTGTGCATCCTACAGAAATTGTTATTCGTAGCAAAGTTATAGAGCATGAAAAAACGGAACAATTCAATTCAAAAACTCTAAATTACCTTCCAAAATCAGCGAATTACATACAATTGAAAATTGGCTAATTTTGGGCCAGTCCGCTCCCAAAAACTCCCTTTCGTTTTTTGCCCTTCAAAAACTCCTAGCGACCTTAATATTGGTCTGATTCAGGTCTGCTAAACTCCATTCGATTCAGAATGAAATACTTTCCGAAGTTAGTATCGAGAAAGATTTAGCTAAGACCTTTCCTCATTGTCTTACAGCCGAACTAATGAATTTTATGTCATTTTACAAATAAAGTTCGCAAAAGCGGCCTTTTACTTTTTACTTTAATGGGAGACGGTCTGAGCAAAAAGTTTTTCGATACGAACATTGGAAAGCATTCAATCCTGAATCGAATGGGGTTTGGCAGACCTGAATCAGACCAATATTGAGGTCGCTAGGGGGTTTTGAAGGGAAAAGTCTGGACGGGGGGTGGAGAGGACTAGACTTTTAATTGTTCGTAATTCTTATTTTAAGAGATAATTCAGAGATTTTGGATTGGATAGTTTTGGTTCTTCATGCTCTAAAACTTTGTTACGCATAAAAATTTCTGAAGTAGGCACAGTTTAGGAATTATTAGAGAAAAACTTTAAAATGGGCAAATTAATCCATCTTTGTGAAGCCGCCATTTTTATTCCACCAATTTTGAGACGCCAGATCAAGATTTTCTCACTCAGAACGGACTATCTTTTCAAAATTAAATCTCAAACCTTCTTTGCAAAAGACTACATATTTTCGGCCTCGGCTCCAAGACTTTCCATTTTAATGCAACGGTTTGGATGTAAATGTCTACAGACTAGGTAGATATACATACATTTCGAGAAGTAGGAATTCATAGAAAGAGTGCCCTGCATTTTAATACATAAACGCTCATAATTTTGTAGGTATATTAAAATTAAACGTATCGCAAAGATCAGTTCAAAATCTTCTTGAAAACCCAATAATTGTTTGATAGGTAGCTATTAGATGATAACCATAATGTCAATCACAATTATAAACCTTTTTTTAACATTCGGCTAAAATGCTAAAAATGGATCATGCTTTCTTCCCGCTAATTCGGGAATATTTTATTTTGTTTTCTTATAACTATGATGTTGCCACACTAATTAGCCAGCCACCAAGCGGCACATCTATAATAAAGCATACTACCTCAACCAAGTGACAACAAAACAAGGCTTTCTAGCGGCACAATAATATTGTTTAGTAACCATTTATAGCATCGCATTATTGGATTACCTAGTATCTTGTAAATAAATTTAAAACTACGGTATAAATATTTTACGAATCGAAATTAGAACGAAGTACCTAGGTAGGTAATTTTCTGTTATGGTGCGCGTCTACAATTACTATAACCAAGATTAACTTCTCAACCAAGTGACAACAAAACAAGCGGAATGGTTTACTATAACTATTTATAACATGTAACTACTACACTATGTATTACTATATTCATTATAAATATAAAACTACGAAATAAATAGAAGAACAAGTACGAAAGAAATGCGTGATAAATCGAGAGCTTTCCAACGAATGGAGAACGATTTTTGTCCAATGAAAACTAAAGAAGTTTCATTTCCCCAGCAACGGCTTGGTTGTACGTGAAAATCATAAGAAAATTCCGTAACACGTCCGCGTCACCCATTTTACGTTTTCGGGCAGTTAGCTCAAGGCTAAAGTATGTTCCATTCTGAAACCTACCATTATACAATTTATTAAAAATCAATCAATCGCGAATAGATTCTAAATAATTCATAAAATGATCATTGGATTCATTATTCAAACTCGCAACTATTTTTTTCTATATCCGTTGAGTATGTAAATCTTGCAATCGTGAACTATTTCTAAACTCAGATCACGTAGAAATAGTTACTATCAGTAATTTCAGTTATTTATGGGCACTTAAAACACGATTCATTTATATTTCATTCTTCTTTATTTTCTGAAAAAATTGATGGTTTCGGCAGGACAACCATTCCGACCAACCATTTCCTAATTTCTTATTCCGACTTCGATTTTTTTTTCTAGTTTAGGAAGATTGTATGAATATAAAAAACTGAAATTTATTTCGATCATTTTCATCTTTAGAAAATGCAATACGACAAATATGGGTGTTTTGCAACCTTTGTCTGCGTAAACAATTGTTTCTGTTGTCGTAAAAATGTGTTATCTACCGAAAATTGTAAGTTTTTCTCCCGTTGTCTGTGTAAACACGAATTTTTGTTGTTAGCGTGAGTGACGAGGAAAACAACAATTCCTTGTTTGCGAAGACGGAGGCGGAGCGGAGAGCGATGCTGAAGAAAGTCCTGGGAGCGGCGTTCAAGAAGCCGGGAGCGCGGACGCGACTGGGTCAAGTTCTCCCCATCGTGCGGCTAATGTCGCCCCCTCAGAGATTGGCCTTGGCCTCTCTTGTCATGGCACAAGTTCTAGCTGGTGAGTTATTTACGAATATATTTATTGGTAATACAGGAAAGTGCATTAGTTTGGTACATCCAATTAGTACGGCAAGTGTGAGGCTTATAAGCGTCTTTCGAATATTAACCTTGGGCACACTGGCACGACACAAGTTCAAACTAATAAGTTACGAATAGATTCACAGGTGCTGCACAAAAGCTTTAGCACAGTAGGGCCTCATTGTCTTAGTCTCTGTTGACACGGCTTCTAGTTAGTACTACTATACATTGGCTTTAATAAGGATGGAAAACCTCTTGTGAAACACCTAAGAATGAAATACATATCTCTTCTTCATCAACTCCCCTCGAACAGTGCAAGACCAGAGACTAGTATGAGGTTAGCAATCGATGTGGAGGAAGATGTAAATACAACTCTTCCTCCCAAAACTCCGTTTCTACCAACCACCGTTCCGAATCAACTCACCTTAAAGCGCAATAAATATCCTCCAAAGGCAGCGCCCATTCACATTGTTCAAGAGCTGCAGAACAATGAAATACCAGGAACGCATCTCAATTCTACACTTTCCATCGAACCCCATAAATGTACTGTGTATAAATGTACAAAATCTACTGCGGTACCAGGGCTTGGAGTGGATAGTTTGCATTATGGTCCTCCATGGACAGGGAAATGTTTTCAGGCTCTAAAGGATTTGGGTATAGGAATTATACATGCTGTCGGGGTTACTTTCAGCCTGGCTGATTAATTGGTCCGACTCGTCAAGTTGAAGAACGACTGCTCTTTCAGTGAGTGGACACGTAGTTCATATTTGGGTTCTAATAAGTGAACATCTCATATTACTTGTAGCAGCAGTGAGTCAACATGAAGTTCTTACTATTGTGGAGAGCAAACTAGCTCGTACACGGTACGATACCTAAGTGTATAATTATTTTATCGTTCCAATCCAGTGTATAACATGCAATATACCCGTGTACAACTATAGATCTAAACGTAAATAAGAGACTCTTGCTGACAACTCAGCAATAGGATAGCAAAATGAGATCTGCCCACAAGAAAATATGCAAGCTCCCTATCATGCTCTGATGATAGCTCAACAATCTCAACGGATTCACAATCTTTAACATAGAACTACTAAGTGCTTTTGTGAGGATTAATCTCCAAACGGTCATTGTGAGGTTAATAGAGTTCTCTCAGAGACGAATTTTGACTTCATTTTGCATCGCACGAGTTCAAGCTCATAGTTGAATAATTTATAGGTTATGAGGGAAAGTCTGATGGTACTCTCTTGGATGGAATTCAGCGCTTGAGTACTGTAGTCTTTACCTATATGTAAGGTGGTAACAAGCGTTGCTTTAATGATAAGTGAGGGGACATATTTTCTCGTCCTGAGTACTAAAATGAATTAATAAAGAATAGCCCCCTAAAATGTCCATTGATAAGCTCTTCAGGGTCCCCAGAAACATACCATACCCTCACTTGTCATAGCAAAACTTCCAGCTTGTATGTTGTACGAGTAAACAGATTCATAGTTATTAGTACGGTGCTCAAGTAAGGATTAGCCTCTAAAATAACCGTTTCGGGGCTCATGAAACTCTCTCAAGGGATTGCATCTATTTCTCGCCGATAAGATAAACAAATTTCTAATTACTAAGAGACAGTTCATTGTTGTCATCTCCAGAAATGACATATCTCTTAGTAAATCAACTGTTCCTTACCCTCTCAAGGTTACAGTTAAGTAACGCTGTAGAGACCAACCAGCTCAACTTTCAGTGGTAGAATGGTGTCTAGTAGATACCAAGCACTATAGTCAGTTGGTAAAAGTGGCCTATTGCGGTTCAGCCTTCAATAACAGGTTGCTCTTTGTTAATCAGCAATTGCTTGACCCGTACAGCTTCAAGGTTCCTGTAAAATATAGTAGGGATTAATATGACATCACATTTATTTTGATTAAGAAGCACGCGAGAAAAATTGAAGTTTCCACGTTTCATTTCAAGCGGCGTTTTCCTAATTTGGAAACGAGTAAAAACGTTATTTAGAGTTAAAATTTGGTGTTTTATTTCAGTTTTTTATCTCAACGGTGATTTGTTTGTGTGAGCGTATTAAAGTTAGAGGGGTTTTAAAGGTGTTTTAAATTTTGAAGGATTGATTCCGTTAGAAAAAGTTCCAGTTATGCAGCATAACTGTATGAGCGTTTTTTCCATGATTTTTCGCATTATATAATTAAATTATATATATAAGATAAAGGTCATAAAATAATTAGAGAATTTGATGCGCACAGACAATTACTGAAAACTTTATGATTATTAATAACTTTTTCTAAATAATTTTATGCAAGACACACTAATTTAAAAAAATTCCAATACTAATGAAATAAAAGTAACTTTTTCAGCTCAATTTTGTGTACAAATTCTTTATTTCACAATTGACGAAATTTTACCAAGTAATATTTTGCTAAAACTGTTAAATAAATAGTTTTAAGCGGGGTTTTTAAAATTTTACTGCTTTGTTTTTTTCACCCATTTCAGAAATTATGGCTACCTTTAGTGCTCAAACGGTACTTTCCAACAAACTCTTTTATAATGCTTGATTTTTTTTCTTCTGCAAAGCAATACATTTTTAATTTTTAGTTATGAGATGACCTATTGTCAAGAGAGTATATACATTAAAAAATTCATACATACCTAAGTTCATAAAATTATAATCTTATGGAAAAAATGTTAAACTCCACGATCGTTTCAAAATCTCTCAAAACGGATTTTTATGAAGAAAAGTTTGAAAGATTTTCGGAGTCATCATAGCATTGCTGTTTGGAGAAAAAACTTTAGAGCAAACTTTGTCAGAAATTCGGTAGTTCAGTTCGGAATATTTCATAAACAATTCAAAGGAGGTTAGGCATTTTACGTGCATACACCCTTTATTATATGTGCATATTATATACACCCTTACCTTTTAATTGGCAAATAATGTTCAATTGCTGATGTTGGCAAACTAGAATTTTTATTTACGCTATTTACTAAAACCAAAACGTATGTTTTGAGGACGTTCCAGTAAATCCAAGCTGTGACGCTTGAAACAGTTTCGACTCATCATATGCGGTTTACCACAATAGATTTATGATTGAGTTATTCGATATTTTTCTCGTGAATGAGTCGCTCAATTTCACGATTCACCGCGGATGTTTGCCAGAAGGTCACTGTCGGGCAGGTATAAACGTTTTCTTGAATTACGCGGTTTCCTCCGGTTATCTACGGCAGCTCCCATCTGAGATTCTCACAAGGTTGAGGTTTCAAAAACGTCTTCAACCCACTCTCGGAAATTGGGGTTCCAGCAAAATAAAATAACTGAATGGTAAAACCACATCCGTCGTTGTGTCCCACGAAACTGACTAAATAGGAAAGCAACTCTGAACTGAATCTGTTCGAATGGAAAAAACCATTCTTATTTTATAGTATTACCTTCTCTTATCTGTACAGCTTGTTTTGAACAAACTCAAGCGCTTAAAGATAAAAGTTGCTATAAAAATCAAAAGTTATTTTTTTAGCACAGTAAAGTATCGACAATTATCCCCTTCACCCCCGCCACGACAGATAATCCGAAATTCCCAAGGTTTGTTGCACAACTAGACTAAAATTGGAATCGAACGAAATAAGAATCATGAGAAATTTTAGTCTGGGTAGCGTCGACAAAATTTGTTGGAAAAAAAAAAAAAAAAAAAAAAAAAAAAAAAAAAAAAAAAAAAAAAAAAAAAAAACGTTTTTTTTACTTAACCCTCTCCATTTCCCCACTTTCATCACAGAATTGGAAATTTCCGGTGTTTGTTCCACAACTAGACTCAAGTTGGGGTCGAACAAAGATATAATCTAGAAAATGGTTGAGAATTGTGGTCTAGGCAGCGCCGAAAAATTTGTCACACACACACAAACAAAACACACAGACACACACTTTTACGACTTCATAATTTCTTTAAATTTATTCAAATCAAATTTCCCATTATTATTTTGTTTAGTACCTAAATCAACAACACCTTAGTTTCGTATGTTCTGAAAAATATATTCATTCACTTTTGAGACTTCAAATAAGTTGTATAATTGATTTTCCTTCATCATTTTAGTTCTATAAATCCAGGTTTCTACCTATTCTCTCAGTAATATACTCCCATGGCTTTTTTCACGGATTCGGTCTTAGAATGATCTGAAATGGATTTGTACACGTGGTTATATTTTTCTTATGCTTGGGTTGTCTCGTACCCCCCTGGATCAATTCCAATAAGCGTCCCTCGTGCTTATAAAATAGCTTCAGAGGGGCGTCCTAAAAACTGTCAAAAATTACCAAACATAGTAACTCTTGATTTTGTGGAAATGAACAATGTTTTCATTCTCATTCGTTTTCTTCATATACCTACCGCCGCACTCCAAAGTTAAATCATCAGATGTTGCTAAGTAAGTCACCTCCGACAGCGGGTTGCTCTGGACCGCTATGCGAATGCGTCAGAGGCCTTGAGAACGAACGAAGAAAGCGACCGAGAAAGTTCTCTCAAGTTGCCGCTGTCACCGCCCGTTTTATCTGTGTAGTTATCGTCCTTATTACGCTACCACTTAGAACGACTGACAGCTGAAAGGGATTCATTGTAACGTTGTAAAAAGTCCTCATTACTGTTTTGCTACACTTAGTTGTTCTTAGAGATACAGATAAGTACAGATTAAAGCAGGTATCTAGGCTTAGTTTTAATACGATCTTACAGGGAGAGGCTAAAGGCATTGGGTTTTTTGATGCGTCTGTTGCTTCCGAGTGTACCTATAAATTCTACTTTTAGGAGATGAACAATTTTTTCTCCAACTCAAATTTTCCACATGCAATTCAAGTTTTAGAACATGCTGAACAACTTCGGGTCCATGTCTATGTGTGTGAGTGTGTGTTAATGTGTCTGTCCTTGTCTCCACAAATCTTCGCAAAAGGCATAACTTCCACAGTTTCCATCAGATTTACGTGATTTTCTGGGAATGTGCGGTTAGGGCTGTAGATGGTTCTCTATCAGTTTCGTTGTGTACAAATCAATACTTCACTCATCGCATCTCGAACAAATACAGCATTCAGGATAATATACTACCAATTAAATTCACATACTAGTTCCAATCGATAACCCTACGCTGCACTACAAAATTTCGGGATGGGTTCCTGATGATCCTCGCCGATCAGCATGATCACAAGTTCCTCACGACCAATGCATCTTCGACCAAGGAACCGGAGCTGGAATTCACTTAGGATAGGGCAAACTCCCACAAAATGGAGAACATCTTCAGATTCCCATATATCACATATAGAAAATAGCTCACATCAGAGATTGTTTGGTACGAAGGGCTTAAGGTTCAAACCAATAGGGAGCCTCTCAATTTCATAATCCATTAGAGGACGCGAACCGAATGTCTCGAGGAGGCATTAAAAAAATCCCCACATCTTACTCCATGATTGACCTCTCGATACAGTGGATTGCTGGAAGTCTGAGCACGTTCTAAACGACTCTTTGGGATGAGAAATTACAATACTTAATGAAATTCATTAATCGTAATAAAGGATTTCATGTGCGAAAAACAAATGTAGTTTCAAATCAATACATCGTCTATACTACACTCCTTGATGGTGGGATGATGGTGAGATCACTTCTCCAAAATGCGTTTTGTTTACTAATATGTACCATGAACTGTAGATTGAGGGGGGGATTGCGGAGCTTCTTTTGGCGCATATATATACCTACAGCGCGGAGGATCGCTGATTCCGGTAAATGTATATATACAATTAGAAATGATTTCCATTAGAAGATTAAATTTTTTCCAAGTTGTTATTGGAGCTATTACATTTACTCATTTCTTCAAAAATCCTTTAAAAATGCTACTGATTTCAGATCCTCAAGATCCCTTGCCGCCGGTGTCAGACTCAAAGAATCTCACGTCCCAACTGATGCTTCCCATCTCTATGGACATTGCGACAATGTTCAGAGGAATGGGCAAAGAGCAGGAAAAAGAGAAGGAGGTGAAGAACGAAGCGCGGAGCACATCATACCTGAGCGGCGTAAGTCCAAGTAACTAATATTGTTGTAAAATCATCAATATACGGAAATTTGCTGCATGTACACCACGTAGGAGAACAGTTGTTATGTATGAGGTCATTTTCCAATTAACATGTATCAATTACTTTTCCACCCTCTAGCTAAAACCTTTTAATTGATGTTCGAGGAGTTGCTATTTATATTATAGCGAAATTTAATTTCGGAGGGTTTCGTTTTATAAAAAGCTCTACAAATCATGAGCGCATAAAACTGAATAAAAAACGTTTGCCAAGTTGTTTAGTATAGCTTCCTCACATATTGTAACGTGGACGTATAGAATTATTTGAAGAACAAAGTACGAGTTGAAATGATTGATAAGTCGACATTATGAGGAATTATCGTTTGCGCATGCACATAGACTACTATTAATCCAACGGCAATGAAATTTATAGGAGATGAACCATACAATCCTTGAAAATTTCATACAAATCGGTCCATTAGTCTCGGAGTTTTGTCTATGTCGATCAATTTTAGTTCTGCGCAAGCGATATAGTTATCTCCCCACCAATTGTGTTATAATTCATAAGGAATTTTGGTGGAACATATACACATCAACTCCCCAAGTTTGAACGAGATCGTACCAATAGATGATAAGAAATTGACGTTATGATAAATTAACGTTTGTGCAGGCGCACAGACTACTATTTATGTGACGGCAATGAAAGTTATAGGGGACCGTCTAGAAGCCATCCCCCACAATCTCTGAAAATGTCGTAAAAATCGTTACATTAGACTCGGGGTTTTGCCTGTATCAATCGATATTAGTTTTGCGCATGGACAATAATTATTACTTTACAAATCGCGATATAATTTAACGGGCGTTTTTTTAGAGCATATATACCGAATTACCTACCGAGTTTGAACGAAATTGTACCAACAGGTGATGAGAAATCAAGGTTATGAGAAATTTACGTTTGCGCATGCGCACAGGCTACTGTTGATTCGTCTTTATTGAAATCATAAGAGACCGTCTCGAAGCTAATGAGCAAAAGCTCGGAAAATTTCATCGGAATTGGATTACAACTTGGTATAGTTTTGGGCGTGACAAGGATTTACCACAGACATACATACAGACAGACAGACAGACACGGAACCAAAATTGATCAGCAAGCTCTGAAACGCAAAAAGCAAGCGGACAATTTTGTGTTTGGAGTACAACAATTTTTCGACTTCACTCACGAACACAAAGCTTCCCCACCTTCGCTAGTGAGGAAGCAAAGTAAATTTAAAAAAACTCCTGCCAAGTTGGGTGAGATGTAGTAGATACAACTTCCTCGTTTCCGTAACATGAAAGTATAAAATATTGAAATGATTCATTTATAATCATAAACGTTCTCATTGCGTGTTCCTATGTCTGAGGAATAAGTACATTAAAATGGAGCGATCCTATCTTCCACGTTTGAGCAAAATCGGTGAATAGGCAATGAGAAAATTATGTTTGATAGATGTTACGTTTGCGCATGCGCGAAACCTATATCAGTGCGTCGGGAGCGATGAAGTTTATTGGGACCATCCTAAGCCGTTCGATACCTGAAAATGTCATCGAATTCGGATGACCACTGAATAAGTCGCAAGCTTGTTACTGTATTAGGAGTTGAGGTACGCGCATTAGCCCATAATATGATATGATCGTGATGGGACTCATTTGAGGTAATTAAATCGTTATTTCCCCAACTAACCCCCATACTTGAGCGAGGCCGGACAACTGGGTGTTGAGAAAATGAGGCATGATGCATTTTACTTTTGCACATACGCAGGGTGAATTATTGATTTGTTAGCCATGAAACTGGATGGGGACGAACCTACGAGCTTGCTGTCCGTCCGTTTAGTGGTGTTTGTAGACCACTTATGACCCTTTCCACAGATGCTCGTTTGGTACCATAATGCTATGATTATTCCGCTTGCCAGGTTTACCTAATGCAATATACAGACATTTACAAGGCGAGTGGTTCAGAATGGTATAAAACGTGAAATGCGAGCGGCATTTCGATTTTAGCAAATTTTTTACTTTTATTTCTTCTCCCAACCTCCCAAAGTTAAATCAGAACCTTTGCTCCTCTTAAAATTCAGAAGCAATATTGTGTGTACACAACTATGTATTGTACTATATGATGGAGTATTTCCCCTCAATCGGAAGGAGGCAAAAACTGGTCTGTAAAATCAAGTTCGTACCTCATTTTACCTGAAGTCCGGGCGAAGAAAGTGAGAGTTCTTCAAGATCCTAAATTGGAATACGAGTTTTGCCTTCGTTCCACCTCGGGGACATCCAGTAATTAGTTTTGAGTGGCAAATTTAAAATTTAAATCTGGACCAGTTTTGGAAGGTTAGTTTATAATGCCAGTTGAAATTACACATGAGTAGGTCAAAACAGCATCACGAAAATGTGCATCACAAAATCTTCGTGTGAATGAAAATGTCACATAAGAATTTAGAAACAAAATTATTTCATCCTCGAAAGTGATCACGAAGCGTCTCCGGCTGTAAAAAGTAGTCGTAACTTACATGTATGCCCAGGGAGTTGGTTTCTGGTATGAGTAGTAGGAAACGGAACCCACCACGTAACATTGATGAACTTTAATGGCTAATAGTTATAATAATTAAGTTTCAAACATGAATGGTCATTACAGCAATAACACTGCGATCCTAAGCACACGAGTTCGTAGTTTCCCCATTGAATGGACGGGGCTCGTATTGCGGATGATTAGACGTTGGTATAATAGTGGGATCGGGAATCAAAGGCAAAGTCTTTCTCGCTTTCTCGTTCTCCTTTGTTTTAGGAGAAGAAAGTTCATCAGCCTTGAGTGTCAATTAGCTTGTTCGATAATACCATTAGATACCTACTCGTCATAGTAAGTATGAATTATTTATTATCTACTCCAAAACTTGATTCTCCAACCAGGGACCAAGGAATATCTTTAACAAACAGCGGTGAATTATTACTCTAAGGTTCTGAGATGGTTAAAGGGCTACTATGATTGAGAGAACTGAATTCATCACTCCAATCTTTGGAAACTTCATCAAAATAAAGTCTCTAAGATTTGCTTCGTACATGTAGATTCAGATGCAATAAAAACGGTATATAAATATATCCAAAAATTCCTTCAAATTTGATGATAGAGAGAATCCCTTTAAGTTCAAATGATCATAGAGAAAAACATGCATGTGGCAAGAATCGCTCGTTAGAGTATGCGCTAAATCCATCTTGAGTCACGTAGAACCAAAAATTTCTGCTGAATGAAAATTTAATGAATTAAAATAATACATCAAATTATAGCCCGTCATTTGCAACATGGGTTTGCAACTCGATTTCGTGAAAAGGAATCTCTTTTACAATTGTGTGTGATATTATAATTGTATAGTTGTAAATTCTTATGGTACGAACATTTAAACAAAATGATAACAAAACCGTTTTCAATATCCCCAGTCTCGTTCTATGATTTGAGCTCAGCACCTCTAAGTACATAACCACTATTTTGTCATTTCAACTCAAGACCCACGATAAGTATGGATGCAATCTAGAAAAAAGAAAATAAAAATTATAAAGAATAAAATCATTTAAAAAAATAATTTTCTCTACAACTTTTTTGTATTATATAACAACTAATGCGTTAGTTTCATCCACCCCCCCCCCCTTTTCACCCCAAAAAAGACGCTCGGCGTACAAAAGATGTCAACTTACAAAATGCATGATATCATCCAATTCTGGCCAAACCAATACAGTTTGCCAGCTCAGTGCATTCATTCTTTTACTCATTCTGACTGCCTGAGGGAGTGAGACGCTTCTTCAAGTCTTCAGGCTTCAAATTATTACACTATGGTTTATCATTGTACATAGGACATACCATTTCAAATCTAAGTGTGAACGTGCGTCTCTATCACTTTCATTGCTTCAACTCTAAAAACTTTGGGAAGTTTCTATACTTATATTTTTCTTAAAGTAGACATTCATTCAATAAGTTGTTAAATTTAGTATCCAAAATATAGGAATATATTTGCTTTGTATTGACGATCTTTCGCGTTATTCAGAACTCAAGTTCCAACGCATAATACGATAGTCCGTTTCGTGTGTCGATAACCAAGAGTTCTCATAACTTAATGGATTCAAAAATTGACCGCCAGGATTCGCATTGTTCATACAACATAAGGACGACCCATTTCGCGAAGACAATGCCACCGGTCATATAAGAAAGGGTAGGTAGTGAAGGTAACGACGCCTCACTTATTACGCAGCCCATTCCATTGTACAGAATGTAACATTTTCCAAGGACTATTACCTTCATTGTATATATATACATATACATAACTATAAATTGTGTTGCACAGAGAAGGATAAGAAGGGATATAATAAGTTTAAAATGTAACACAGGTTGTGCGTTGGAAGTTTAATATGTCCATTTATTCCGTTTGAAACAATTATTTATTACCACTGTTTCTTTCATTAATTAATTTAATGAGATGTTTAACGGTGTTTTCCCAATAATATTAAAACTTACATGGGTGCTGAACCACAAAAACTTTGCTATCATCACTGGAATTTATTTGGGAATCCTGGATCTATGGAGGCACTGAAGGCGTTGGCTTTTATTATGACGATTATATACATATAATTATAATGTATATAAATAAATATACTATAATTATGACTTTCTCGAGGACCCGAAAAGCTAAAAAAACTCAACTCAAATTCGGACTCAAACAAAAACACTGAAAATTATTACACAAGGGTTTATTATTCCTATATTGGATAGCCCTTCTGCGCAGATTACTGATCAATAATCATCATACGTAGTTATTACTATTTATTGTAATTTATTATTATTATCACCATTAGACGTAGACACGTACCGAAGATAAATAATTAAAATTGAATAAACACCACATTTTACTAGTTCCTCCGTACGCAACGAGAGCTCGTATCTGAGTAGAGCAGTACATGAGGATCTGAGTATATTGATAGTGCCATAGGCACCCATCAACTGAAGGTGTTAATAAGACAAAATAAAACTATCTACTCTTTACTAAAGAGTGACTAGAGTTATGATAAACTGGATTTTGTGAAGTGAGAATTCCATTGGACAGCTATCTTGAAGTTTATAAGGCGATTTTGGTTTAATGTTTTCGATAATGAACCTTTGTAATCGATCAAGAAAATCCCCCTCTAACCCCCCCCCCCCTCCCCTCAACATTTGTGGGTTTAAGTTTCAAGATGCGTAGAATCCAAAAATCGAATAAAAAAGTCGATTTATTTTGAAATTTGAGCACTTTTTGTGCACAGAAATAGTTGAGTATCAAATTTTAAATTTACCGAAAAACTAAAACATACCTGGTATTAATTTTAAGAGCTACTTTCTCTCTATAACTTACTAACGAACGAGTTAATAATCAATCTATCCACATTGCATTTGGCAGCATTGTCGATATGTTGTGTTCTCAATAATGCTCGGACTTAATGATGTATATTTCTTGCCTGCATTTTCATCGGACGGCTGATCTCTTGGAAAGTTGTATCCTGAAGAAATGAGCTGTCTCATTAAAGATTCCCAATCGATTCTCTTCATTATTTTCAATAGTAGAACTTTCTCCTACACGCCATTCTCCGGAGCGAAATTCATTTCAATCTTACCTTGCAATACCATTATGACTTGAAATTTCACCCGTAAATAATGTGAAATTAGAAAATAGTAGTTATAAATAGTAATGGTGCTTGTCCTCTTTTCATTACCTAGGGCGAAGTAGATTGCAATTAGTGTATAAAAATCATTATTGTTTGTTAATTTATTTTATCTTATTTATTTCATATTTATTTTTATATTTATCTTAATATTTACCTTAATATTATTTGATAATTTGTATTCTTTATTTTCAGTTGTACGGTCCGCACAGAGCTGCATTGGGTCCTAACATCAGAAGGCCTCCACCTACGTTGAATGGAATCAGCAGGAGAAACGCTAATAACCCAATGAGTAATAAAATTCGTTTTCTTTCACTACTCATTAAGCTAGGCATTCATTATGAGATTTATTAATAGGCACGGCTCTCGCCAATTACATAGGAAGTTAGGTGCAATTCAAAGACAAAAATGTAACACTCCAATCTTTAAATGAAATAGAAAAATAAAGAATGTGAGAAAAATAAATAGATTCATCAAATTGGATTGTGAGAGAGTTACAAAGAGGAAAAGAAAAATGTAATGCAATTCATGAGTGATTCAAAAAGGTACTGAAAATACACGTCACTGCGAATGGAGGTAAGACACTAGGCTCCTCTTGAGATGGAAAAAATCAAAATCCACATTAGTTTATCGTTGTATTCGATGCACAAGCCTTTGCAGTTGGTGATTGAATAGGTAGCAAATGAAATAAAGAACAATGAGTTGGTTTGGTTGGTGTAGCCAGAAACGCGAACGTTCATTCTCGAGAGAAGAAATGGACATTGAATCCCATAACAAGTTTATGGAAAAATAGGATAGCTGCCATGATACGCCGGTCCTTCAACTCAGGTAGATTGTACCTTGCACCTGTAATGGATTTATTGTCCCTAATCCGTTCCAATTTCCACCTGAGCTGAGATGCTTGTGATATATACAATACTTTCCACCTCTGTTTGGAAAGTAAAAATGGCCAAAAGGTTAAGACATATATAAATTTGATTTGATGAGGTTGCAATGGGTTCCTGGAAGCTGCATAAAAACAGCATCTGATTCCTTGTTTCCAATAATTTTTTATTTAATAACGAGTGTAGACACTCACATAATGAGAATACATACACCTCCCAGTTAGTAATTTAAATATAACATCCTTATTTAGGGTATATTTATAGCCCCTATAATATAGGCCTATTTAGGGCCTAATATATTATTTAAGGCCTATTTAGGGCCACTTATAAAATGTTTTTGTGACAGTGTGTGTGTTTCTTCATATTGAGATGGAACTTTTAAGAATGTAACATACATAACAATATTGCACAATAAAAATACCTATAGGTATTTCCTTAGGAAATTTTGTGTCTTTAAAATTTAGCCCATTCAGCCTATATAAGCATAGCAAAATGAACGAAAGACGAACGCAGACAGTTGTTGACGAACAGTAGAATGAGAAGGTGGTGGTGGATTTCTATTTCTGTCTGATTCTACACGAACATGATAGGTGTAGGTAGGAAGTTGAAAAATAGGGCTAAATAATAAACACCTTCTTCAGATTTCCGACCCGCCACACATGGAAAGTTGGATAGGCAGAGCAATGAAGCTAACAGGCCCTCAAACCACCCTCAAAGCAAACCACCATCCCTCTGACTGTAAGGGTCGTTACGTTGCATTACATTTTTTTCAAGGGCCTCCCTTAAACCACTCCCCAAAAATTAAGGATCGTCCTTAGTCAAAAAAGGGATTGAAGAAAAGAAAGGGCTTGAGTCCTTACTCAAACATCCCTCCAACTTCGAGGGTCGATCTAGCATACCACCCTTAGGGAGCGACTGTTCCTCGCTACTTCCGTGACGGATTTCGTTCTCTCAATTATGTCTCACCATTCGGTCTCACAATTCGGTTTGTAGTTAGCTACGTTTCTAGATACTAACTTCGTATTGCTTATCGGTTTTTCGGTCCTAAGATATCGGTCTTGCTAGTTTTCACCTGACCCCCAGTCCAAAAACATCGTATGTTAATATAATTTGTACAATGCATGGTAATATTAATGAAGATAACGGTGTTAATAATGATGTATAGTAATGTTCTCAGTTATATTTATAGGGTCTTGATTTAAAAATATAATTTGATCACCTTTGTCAATTTAGAATCTGATCAGAAAAAACGTAAATCAGTCTGTGTTCCTTCTTCCAACTTCCAGATTTATCTAATTCATGATGTTTTGCAGTGGTCATGGAAAAACAAGGGCTGATGCCTAAACGGAGACCTTCCTGGCCGGGTCCCAAGTTGGCACCCAAAGCGAACATCACGACGAAGAAACCTCCTGTCGTTCCATCGACATGCACGACGATGAACAATAATTTGTGCATGGAACTCAGTGATTACCCAGAGTATGGACATAATAATTATAATCTCCAAAAAAATTATCATTAATGAATTATTGAATTGATAAACTTGTATAGATATTATATAGATTGATTGTTAGCATTCAACATATTTGCTTAAAATATTTCTCGAAGGCAGTGCGAGGTCATTTGAAATTTATGCGTATAAAATTTTGGCGCAGTTTGTCACTGTGTGTTCGTGTCTATCCGATATAGACTCCAAAACGGCTGAACCAATTTTGGTATGGCCTTTTCTATAAAATCATTAGCGAGTTCTTGATACGGACACGGGATATTTTCAAATCTCCACAACCCCCCGTAACATCCTAAATCGGGAAAACCTGTCAAAGTCGTTCCAAATAAACAGATCGGTAATTAAGGAAAAATGTCGTTGGCAAAACTTACTTCATCGAATGTTTGCAAAGTATCGTATGCTGATAGGAATTTTACACCACAAATCCTACATGATAAAAATGATTTTCACTCATTAGACCAGATAGATTTTTATTAGGGGAAGAAGGTTTTTGAAACCTAGAATACGTTATTAAGGCTCAAACACTCAACTTCATGAGTCTGGTATTACATTCCCCGTTTTACGTTTGATATAGGTAACCTATTCAAACGTCTCATAACCCTATGGTGCTACCCAAAAAATTTTTTGACTACTGATTAAGTTCACAATGACAAAATATGAGAGTTTGCTGCTATTTATGTTGTTTTGCTACAATAATATAGTTTAATGATTCTGTTTGTAAACGGAATTGATAAAACCCATTTCATTCAATCCGTCATTCAATGAAATTCCGACATACACTATTATTCAAGTTAAAAACGAACATTTATGGGGAACTTTCAAAGGAAATGAAGGTCAAAATTTAAAATCCTATTCTTCCAAAATTTTCCTCATGGTTATCCTGGTTCTTCATAAATGTAGACTTTTTTTTATATGTTCGCGTATGAGTACGTGTATACTTATGTGTACGTGTGTTTCTATGTGTAAGTGTATATTTTAATATATTTTGACACGTTCCGTTACAGAGAAGCCATATTGAAAAGCCTCAAGAAAGAAACGAACAAAGACATTTTTAAAGTCCTGACGAACGAGCCAAGTCAGCTGAAAGAAGGGGAGCAAAAACCCAAGGTTTTAGAAAGGTAATGTTTGTTATTAACAATAAACACCTACATCATTCCTATAATATAAAAAATAATACTAGGGGTGTGCCTCTGTATACTAACGGGTATTGGAAAATATAGAAATCCACCGAAGGAAGCTATTGATATTGAAAGTGCAGTTTCACAAGCACATTGTAATGTTATTTAGGTTATGGTTATTTAGGTTATTTAGCATATGGTATCACTTAGTTTAATTTTATGTGGTGATAACTGTTATAATGTTAAATAAAACTGGTAATTCTTGAGAACGTAGATATAAATATTGTTAATGAATTTATTAATAATATACGTGAAGCGTGCATTCCTGTATCCACTAAATTGAGGAAACCACAAGATGTCAAAATTTATTGGAGATATGTTAAAAGAGGTGTAACGGTGCCCGATACTAGTGCCTCTACCGTGCTAGTTCTACAACACACGGGGGCTTGACTTACTGCGTAAAAACGTCGAGTTAAAACCAACCTATTCACACCTCCTTTCCAACCACAACAACCGTCCCCCCTCTTCATAACTAAGTTGCTGGCGTGATTGGACCAGAGTATTGAAAATACCTTTCCCCCACTCGCTCACCTTCATATTGAGCCTTAAGCCTTTCTAGGTATCAGTCAACTCCTCTTACTTCAAAACCTCGAACTCTTTTATGTTCAATGTTCTATCTTCTAAATCTACCCATCGTGGTAAAACATGATCCCTACTTACCTGTTCTTTTCATATTCGTATTTTTTACCTCTACGGTAATCCGGTTAGTACGAATTCATATTGTATTCTAGGAGACAAGGCGATGGAGAGGGAAATAAGAAGCAGATGTGCGTGTCGACAGTGGAATACGCCAGACCCAAAAAAGCAAGAGCGACTAGTGGTCAGTGGAAATACATAGTCAATACTGGAGACTACACCCAAACTTTACGCCTAGAGCTTTGTTCGTAAGTAAACTAATGGAATATTACGACGAAAATAGGCTCATAGATGCTGTAGGATGTGCATTAAAGATGTAAATGTATATTTTATTAACACTATGAGACCCGTGCTGGTGACCATTTCAGTGACCTATAAAATATAGCTACGGAGTAACTTATTATTATCATTGACGTGGATATGTCGTAGTTCTAGATGTCATTCTAAAATGTTTGTCCTACAGAAAAACGATGAAAGTTATTACACAATGGTTTAATATTTCAGTATTGGACGCCTCTGCGACTCTGAAAACTTGTCTTTAATTATTCAACGAAGTCTATTATAAATTATCTAAATATAACTACGTAGGTGTAGACGCCTATCGAGAAGAAATCAATTAAATTAAATAAAACATCTGCACATGACGAGTCCTTCTGTATTAAACAAGAGCTGATGTCAAACTACAATAACACGTCAGAAATTGAGTACATTCATGTAGGCACCCACCTACTAAAAGCTAATGATAGAATACATATTACCTGACTATGCTTTACAATTCCATCTATAGGTGACAAAAGTTATAATAAACCCGATTTCATGAAGTGGGAATTCCATTTGAATTATATCAGCTGATACAAACGTCGGAGTTTATAGGGCGATTTTTATCATGTTTCACCAGTTTTGGTTTGCCACCATGTCAACGATAATTTTTCCTGTCAAATTTCTAGCTCTTAGCGAGAACAAACGGATGAACGTACAGCGGATCCGGTTAGTTTCATTCGATTCTTTGGGATCATATCTATAACCAGTGGCGGGATGCTCGGAAACAGCGATTGTGTTCGCCGTTCTCCAAAGTGCGCGAATTGAGCTCACAATCTAAGGGAGCAGCGATCGGCAGAAAGTGTGCTTAGTTTATTGAAGAAATACTTGACACCATAATATGATCTCTGAATACAGCACTTTATTTGGTTTTATTTCATCACGTAAACTTATCGCCCGAAAATTGTTTAATTTCCCTTGTAATATGATCGTACTACATCAAGGTACCAAATTAGCTTAGTACCGAATTGAGCCGAGTCAAATCAGCAGAGAAAATTTCTGTAATTATATAACGTTCATGAATGCCTTTTGCTCAACAACCTATCCATGTCACAATGTACGAGTATGTCACAATATATCAGTGTGTAGCGTTGATACTTACGAAATAGATTTGCTCAAGTATGTCTTCTTAAACGTTGAATACGTTTTGCAGAAAACCACACAGTCAGTGTCTATTTTTGTCTGAAGACATCGATTCAACTTGCGAACAAGTTTTCAACTACCACCGGTTACTAACTTGGGATGAATCTGCCGGTCTGACGATGGATGTTTTCAAAGTAAGTCTAATTTGTAATTAAGTAACTTTCTGTTTATCTCAATGCGGTTGAAAACTGATTTCTTTGAACTCAACCAGGGACAGTATCAGTCGATTTTTTCATTTTTCGCAACATGAAAATATAGAATCATTTGGTGACAAAAATGTGGAATGGAGTTATTAAAATCATTATTACGCATCAATCGCTAAAATATTAGTTTTTAGTTTAGCTGCATATGTAGTAATGTCTCAAAGACAATGAGAGAATTGAGGTCTTTGAGGACGATACTTGCTAAATCATGTGCACGTCTGTACGATCTTGACTAATGTCGATCGCATCTTTTCATTACCTGTTGAGCCGGCTAATTCATTGCCCTAACTCACAACGTTAGAAAGAAGAACGATATTGAAAACTGTAAGTATCAAATTATAATCGAAAGGAACGAGTTAGAATGTGTGGGAGCCATTAGCACGAAGAAATCAATTACGTAAGTACGTGATTGGATTGTTAAAAATGGGGTGCAAAAAGAAGCAACTAGCGCATTAAACATGAATGAAAAGTAACGACAATGAATCAAAAAACGAATTACAGTAATGTGATGTCATTTGGACGGGTGGCACTACTGATGTTTATCAAACATTCGAACCGACTAAACGAAATACATATAATTAGAATAATATTGATCCCTGGTGTTGGACGGAACGGTTGCAGACACAAAGAATGAGTTGGCGAGAGAACGTCTTACATATCGATTTCTATTCAAACGTCGAGAAGAGAAGGGTAAATTGAGAATGTCTCCATTCACAGCAAGCAAAGTAGTGAGATGTGGAAATCCAACCAATTGTTTTCTCAATATTCAGATTAGATACCTTTCCACCAAATTAATTATCAAAACTGAAAATTAATTTTGCCACTAATCTATCATTCTGCCCAAACACTGTATGAACGAATGAACGAATTCTAGTGTATTACACTCATATGATTATGTTCAGGTTCCAACATGCTGTTCCTGCCAAGTCCTGGGTTATGGAGGAATGTCATTTTCATCGACGGTAGCGCCTCCTGTCTCGCCACAGGATCATCCAGACACAAACCTCGTGGCCAATGACGAACCCCCAGTCATCCGGCTTCCTCCACCACCCGCACCTTTACCTCCTCCTTCCAACACCAATAACAAGGTAGATATTCATCCACCAATGAGTGATATTATGAATGTTTATGATATTGAAAGTATTTTTCCTGTTGCACGATTTGTACATTGAATACTATGTTTTATTCACTACACGTAAACTAGTTTGCTTTATTCGCATGGATATGTGTCCACTAAATCCCTGCCTTGATAAAAACCGATGTCTCTGTAAACTACTTTCCAGGTTACGTACATTTATGTGTATGAGTTAGACGGTGCCTTCTGTTGGGTTCAGAAGCTTATTAGTTTTTATGCTTGAGGTCACCTAGGCGATGGTTCATCTATCTGTAATCAAACCATAATCATATTGAAACAACCTATTGTTGTACATCCCGGCCCTTTCCTCTCTCTCGACCGATGGGGTTCAATCTTTCCACACCTGTGCCTGAACTTAACCCTTCAAATAGGCTACCGCGATTATCATACCACCTTCTTGACATTTCACTCATCTAACTTCTTATAATGACACCAATACAGCAATAGGAACGGAGGATTGAAGTGCAGCTTGGAACATCATAAAACACTCATTTATGAGACATACAAAAATTACCTAAATAGTAGGTTATGAGACATACAAAAATTACCTAAATAGCAGGTTGGGACACCCAACATTCAGCCGGTTCTTATGAAATTTTCATGGTATGTGCGGGTTAGGGTGAAGATGGTCCCCTATGAGTCTAATAGGTACTTCACTCGGCGCATGCGCAAACTTAAATTCCAGCAACCAACATTTTTCTACGCCCTCGTCGTCCAATCCCGCTCAAATTTGGTGCATACTTGGGGGACAATGGTTCAATTATTCCATGTTAATTTCAACCTAATTTCATCATTATTAGCTCTTGCGCATGCGCGAAAGGGTACTCTGAGAACAAGGTCTAGTTTTCATCAGATTTTGATCTCCTTTTCTGGGATTTTGTGGGTTAGGCTGTAAATTGTACCCTACAAATTTCATTTTCCTCAAATCATTGCTCCATTCTGCCCATCTGCTAACTTAAAGCACTTCAAGCATCATTTCCCCATTTTTTTAAACATATTTGCTATGAAGCGTAAAAATTACGGGGTCTTGGAACTGTAAAAGTGTGAACCCTTCTCGGAGGCACGATGCGTCATATTATGATCAAATATTACATACGGGGTTCAATAATTTATAGACCAATGATTTGCGTAGAAGGGCTATCCATCACAGAAATAATAAACCGTTGTGTAATAATTAGCAGCGTTTTCTGTTGGTTTTTCACCTGACTTGACATTTTCTTCAAGATTCTGGCCTCATTAGTACGACCATAGTTTTCTTATTCTGTATTAAATAAACGATGTGTTAGCTCTAACAGACATAAAAGTATCTGTACTGTGAAAATGTTTTTATGGGATTACAGCAAGGCATCCGACTTCGGCCATACGCACCTCCAAAGAGGCGACCAGCTGTGCACCACAGAGGACCACCACTTCCTCTAGAGGGCGAGACGATTGCTACGGATGACACCCGCTACCCACCGTTCGACAACAACTTGAGGAGGATCACTAGAAATAACACTGTAGATAGGTATAAGGAAATCCATCCAAAACATGTTTAACTAGTTTTGACATGTTTTATGTAATCAGGAAGACCCGATATCTGAACTTGTGTGTGCATTTAAGTGTTTGATGTCTAACGAGGATCTGCCAACCTTTTTACCCAAGGAAGTTGAAATTTGATATGGCGGCTCTGGGATCTTAAGAAACAAATGAAATTATGGGCTCTATCTTCATCAGCCGAGTGAGCTTAACTCTCGCCCATTCACCTGGGAAGTTGAAATTTGATACAGAGACTCTCTGGCCCATCAAGCTACTATTGAAATGATGGGCTCTTTCTTGATCAGCTGAGCGAGCTATATTCTCTCCTGTTCACCCTAGGAAGTTGAAATTTGATAGGGTGACTCTAGGATATTAGGAGGCGATTGAGATGATGGGCTCTTTCGTTGAATAGCTTTCGGCATCGATCTGATTTGACACTAGAACCGTTAACGCTGCATCAACGCCACTCTTTTCCCCAGTTTTTTTTTAAATTTTTTTTTTTCCATACAACTTCTAAGCTATACGTTTTTCTAGTATACTAACCAACCTGAAACTCGTAGCAAATCAAATTTCCTATAATTTTTATCTTTACGAGATTTTTATTGGAGGAATATTTTCCAAATCACAACTGGTCAAATCCCCCAGACTGAGTACGAATTGGCCATTATATCAACTACTCCGTGTGACTTCTGGTTCCCAATAAAATATTTAAGCATTACTGTATGTCTCATGCATAAGTGTTTCATGATGTTCCAGGGTGCAGCACTTCAATCCTCCGTTCTTGTTGCCACCTTCACCCAACAACCGCCACCCCGCTCTGCCGATCGACAGCATCAATTCCGAATCCGTACCGGTTAACACGTTCACCTCGCCATCGAACACGTTCACAGTCACGACGAACACAGCATCGACGCCTCAAAACACATTTCCGACGTCACAGAATACGTATCCGACTCCGACGATCACTTTCACGGCGCCAACGCCGACGTCGACTGAACGCCGGCCGGTCGCTGACGTCCCGTCGTCGTCATCTCCGACGAAACGGATTAACTACAGTTACCACCCCATTATCGACTACTTCAGACCGCAGATTCCGGTCGCTGAGAATCGAATGGGCGTTGATTGGACACCAATCGTCGATCGAACGAAAAAAATCCATTGACAAAGCGTGATGTACGAGTATATATTTGTTATTTTTCATTTGCTGTTACATATTCCAATTAATTATTATTAAGTAATATCTTAGATTTCAATAGTCACAGTCACAAATATCTTAAATGTTTTCAAGCTTTTCCAAATCTGTGGGATGGAAAATGGTTGTTTGGACCGAGAATCAAAAGGAAAACGACTCAATTTATATTTTTAGAGAGTCAGACCTACAAAAGAATCTGACAGTCAAACCGCGGATATCAACGTTTTTGTTTGTTTTATTTTTTCTATATTTATAGAAAATTTTGAGCGAAATTTCGTAATCTTCGGTCCAGCACTAATAATAGGAAAACTTCGAACGGCGGATAGACAATTTTTAGTGCATGTTCTTTAAAACATGGAAAAATTAGCTATTTTGTTCACTTCATCGAGTACCCAGGAAGGTGACGTTTGGTACTTATAAGATTGATGAAGTCAAGTCTTTCACCTACCCGGGGAGCTTGTTGACAGGATGAGATATGCTTTCGAATAATGGCGGGCAACCGATCATTTTATGCCAATATAAAACTCTTCAGGAGCCATGTGATCTCCACGTCAACAAAGATGAGACATCCCTCTGCTTTACAGATCCCTGGTGCGGCCTGTGGTCTGTTACGGATCTGAGGCTTGGACCATGAGAGCTGAGGATGAGAAAAGACTGCGGGTATTTGAGAGAAAGATTGTAAGAAGAATCTATGGTGCAGTCAGAGAGGGTCAAGGTTGGAGAACTAGACAAAATGCAGAAATTGATGTATTGCTAAAGCATGAAGACATAGTCCGATTTATCAAGGCTGGGCGCATTCAATGGCTAGGGCATGTTGATCGCATGCCAAGGGGGGCCTGCCCGAAAATGATGCTGCGAGCTCGGATGGAAACTAGAAGATGAAGAGGTCGTCCTCGGAATCGCTGGCTTGATGAGATCTTGAGGGACCTCCGGGTGGTGGGGATACGGAGGTCTCAGGCGGATGACCGCACCAGGTGGCGGAGAGGTGTTCGGGAAGCAAAGGGCCACATCGGCCTGTAGTGCTTTGTAGTTAGTTAGTTTGTTCACTTTGTCCTTTGATCTATGTGTGTGTGTGTGTGTGTGTGTAGTATGTATGTCCTCTTAAAATCGTTTTAAATGCCACTTCCCGACGTCCGATTTTGATGAAACTTGGCATGGATGTAATCTGTAACATGGCGAGGATAAAGATTTATCAGGGGCCGCTAACGTATGATCAACTGAGTGTGCTCCAAAGCCATTTTTTCTCCTTTCAACGCAGGAAGCTCAAGGGAGAATGTTGAAGACGACTGAGAGGTCATTGATAAGCTGAGTGATCTCCAAAGCTATTTTGTCTCCAATTCGACACAAGAAGCTAAAATTTGAGAAGGAGGCTAAAGGGAGAATGCAGAAGACGACTGAGAGGTCAGTGATCAGCTGAGTGAGTTTCAAAGCCATTTTGTCTCCACATCAATGCAGAAAGCTAAAATTTGAGAAGGAGGCTAAAGGGAGAATGCTGAAGCACCAAAACGTTACTTTCTTCATCATTATAGTTCTCGGCCTAAACAGCCGAAACTGATTCAGGAGGAAGCTGAAATTTGAGAGAGTGACTCAAGTTAAGACGCATGAGAGGCCATCCATCAGCTGAGTGAGCTCCAATGCCGTTTTGTCTCCTATTTCTCGCGGATCTCCTTACAAGTAAATTTGCTATCATGTGACTTACTTCAAGAGCACTGATCTACTTGTTTTATTTATTTATATTTTTTAATTTATTTTTATTTTTATTTTCATTTATTTTACTTTGGGAATAGTGGGATTAGGGAAGAACGTTTTCTCGGTCGTTTCCAAACATAGGTACCTACTTGGTCAAAAATAATAAACCTTTTTATTTTTATGAGACCTTGTTCTGTGACTATGGATAAAGGCGGTTCAAGGCGTCCTTTGTGGCAAACGGTCTCAATATTTGGACTCATTTGCTAAATCTAACTTTGCAGTTGTTTTAGCGTATTCATCTTTGAATATAATTATATGGAACTTGAAAGGAGAAGTAAATCAATTAAGAGAACCAACGCTTATTTTAACTTTGGGTATGCAAAAACCCGCAATACCGTTCGGGAATGAAGGTAGGGTAGACCCTGAGCGCCGTCACATTTGACCTTAAATGCATCTTCACGATAAGGTCTGTTAATAGTATGACTATGTAGTCTATCTCGCGAGGGAAACGAGTGGGGGAAATTGTGAGGGTTACTCAGAAGGGATTTTAAAGAGGGGAAATGAGTTGTACAGTAACCCCAACATTCCAGACAAATGTCACCAAGAATATGGAACGAATTCGTTTACAATATTGGTGTTAAATTTGATCGACCTCTTACCGTGTTTCCTACGAGGGGCGTATACGCTATGAACGGGTGTGCCGAGAAATGAGGCTATCTCAGACTCAACATTACTGTTGTGCTAATAGAGATGGAACATTTGGTTGTATAAGGCGTCTGCTAGTGGTGCTGGCATATCCGTTGTATACAATTTCCAGACCAATTTAAACGTTATCCAAACCAAGTTAAACCTTTTCCAAACCAAATTAAACTTTAATTAACTTTAATTGAACTGAAAAATTGCTAAACATCCAAAACCGGTTTTGAATCGTAGGATATGATTTAGAACGAGTTTATTTGCCACAAAATTTGTGGTTAACAATTTCTTTGCACTCAAAATGTTTAAATTTCAAAACAAAGTAACGTAATATAACAGGATGGACTACGAAAATTCGCTCATACGATCATGATGCATAACTGGAACTTTTTTGTTTTTCAAGTCTACATACGTCCATAACACAACATTTTAAGTCCGTTTATATTCATGCTGGTCATTTTGAGAGTTTTTAGTGATTGGAAAAAAAAAAAAAAAAATGGTTCAACTAATTTTTTGAGCCACTGCAATAGTTCATTTTCTAGAAAAATTCGCTAAAATAATATAAAATAGGAAACTAAAGTATCATCCTTGGGTTACTCAAATTACTTATAAGCTTTGTATTGTATATTACTGAAACGCACCACCACAACTATGTTCTGTGAATCATGTTTAATTAAAACATTATCATTTTCAGGCACCAGTCTTCTGATTATAAGACTGCTCCTCCCACGAGAATCGTGCATCGACAAGTCCGAAAATACCAAATCCTTGGGTGAGGTTTGCCCTCTACAGTAACTTTCGAATGCACAAATAATTGTAAAAACGTCAATTATCTTGCCAAAAAAAGTTCATCCTTGATGAAAATGTAAAGTATTGTTAGTCATCTTGTTTGGTTATTTATCGCATGCAATGACGTATTTTGATGGCTTCTCATTTACGTATATTGTAAGAAATTTCTTACATGATATACCTGGTTCATTGGTCGATTCCTAGATCCACAAATGCGGGGATCTTATTTCTATGAATGCGTGTAATTACATCTGTATAAAATTATTATATAATTTTAGGTATTAAATGATTTGTTTACGTACATATTTTCACGCATTCATTGGGTGTTTCATTTGCGTTGGTCAAATCATACAAGCATTTTAATAAAATACACGGTTATACGTGTAACGGATTCATGAACGAACATCTTATTAAATTTGAAAATTGAACGTTCATACAAACCCCTCTTTAAAAACATGTTGGACTAAAACAAGCAGACCGTAAAAGAAATTGCCAATTACAATTTCTTGGGCTCGTCTTTTGTAAATATATTTTCCTAGTTTATTATTATTCTTTGTAACAATTAGGAAAGTTTTGTTGTAAATATTTTATGATAGAGTGAAATATACTGTAAGATGGAGGTATCTTATGATTATGTTCCATTGACAACGTGAATGAAACATCAGTAGTTGGACTGTGATAAAATGAACGTTGGTTGGATTTAAATTTTCTGCTTACATGAGACAGTATTGTACAATAAATTAAAAACAAGATGGCAAATTGTATAATGATGCCAATATTTAGAATGAACCACCGTTTATATTTTATAATTACTTATTATATTATTTGTATCTGATTTATTTCTAAATGTAGCGTAAATGTATTCGAATGTTTGAATTAGAATAGGTATGAAAGATTCCGGTAGTTTACAATTTTGACTAGGAACATGAAAGATGGCGGGTGCTGCTTAAACATGAAGATTAAAATTGTAAGGTTTAATTAGTTTAAACGTTCATGGTTTCTAATAATGCTCAAACAAGGAATAATCGCCTCAAATCGAAAACGTAATCTATACAATACTAGAAGATTTTAAAGAATAGAAAACATTGAAAAAAGAAAGAAAAGTAATACAAAAGGTTGAAATAGAGTCTTGTGTTATCAAAAACTCACGTTTGTAAGGGGTTAGTTTGTGATTTATGTGAAACAAAGTGAAGTTTATAATGTTATGCCCAACCAGGAGGGTAAATTAGTATTATTTGAGGTTGTTAAAATTTGGTCAGGAAATTCCCGGTTATCAAAACAAATAATCAGACAAAACTAATAAATACTGCAAATTATTACTCAAAGGCTTATTATTTATGTATAAAAAAGCCCTTCTACGCACAACAGATGCATTATAATATTACTGCGTAGTCGTAGAAGCCTACCGACATACATACATTTTACTAGCTTCACTGGACTTAACAAGAGTTGATATCCAAGTACATCAGAATCTAAATATAGATATATCGATACAACTGAAAATTAATGAGATAGGTACCACCAGTCTACGCTTGACTAGCCCATCTATGCGTGAGAAAATTTATAAAAACTCGATTTAGCGAAGTCAGAATTTCATTCAAATTGTATCAGCCGATACGATCGTCGAAGTTTATAAGGCGAATTCTACTTTATTCCGATTTTATAACCAATTAAACACTCTCTAGCGGTCATAAATGAAATGTAGCAATTGAATTAGTAATCTTAAGATGTCGCTACTCGGGCTTGCAGCTCCAGACATTTGACTTGATATTTTAATATTATTACGGTAGGTCGCACAATGTTTTCGGTGGTTTCATTCGATTGATTGAGATTTCTATCTACTTACCTATTTCGTAAATAAAACAAAAACCACCCATTTATTTTATGGGTTTTTGAGATCTCGATTTATAAATATTCCTCTCTTTAGGGTGAACCAAAACTAATTTCTAGATTACAAGCACATCCCAGACAATGTATGATTATTGAACCGAATTTCATAAGTTCTGTCTATTAGTTTTGGACAGAAGCTTTGGATTTCGTATGCCGGACCAACAATTGTTTTCCAATTTCAATTTTGAAAACGTATCTTGAAACGTAAACTAACAAATTTTGAGGGGGGAGTGGGGTTAAATTTATTTTTCAGTAACATAGGTTCATTATTGAAAATAATATACAGAAAGTTGCTATTATAATAACACCAACTTTTTCCTTGTTTTAATTTCGATTTAATAGTGACCAGAAAATTTATGAACAAGGATTTCATTAAATATTAAAAAATTGAAAAAACTAATTAAATTACAAAAATAAAATAAAACCACACTTAACACCAATGACTTGTGACGGATGGATGTACTACGAGTATTTATACTTATTTGTATAGTTACCCAGAAAATCCCGAAGGGTTGCCAATAATCGTAAAAAATAAACAAAAATATATAGTTTTGTGCTCTGAAAATTTTCTGGAATAAATAATGAAACCTGCAGGTTCCATACTATGCTACCTTCATGGAAAAGTTTGTAGTTTTTCGTTATTGTCAGTAATTTCAAAAACAATTAGCATCAACAATTTTTTTTTTCAATTAGCATCGTGCAGCACCATTACAAGAAGTTGCTTCTTTGTTGCATTAATCAAGATAATAATGAACCACCGCCATGAAACAAGTGCATTTTTGTATCGCTCTAGTGTATTTACTATATCTAGTACCTACTTGTGAGATGTTATGTGGAATTTGTGAGGTATGAATACTTCATGCCATATTTTGATGTGGTAAATATAATTCGGTACTTTAAATTGCAAATCTGATACAGTACGCATTTTGAATTATGTTGAATAACAGAATGAAGAAAAAATACAGACAGCTGTTCCTCAAAATCATTAATCAGCATAAATATAGGTTGTATGTTTTATAAGTTTCTCTGCCAAATGAAAGTTGCACTTACGCATAAAGTGTACCTACAACTGACAAACGAATTAAAATAGTATTTTTATCCATCATGTATCATAATCAAAGTTTCAAACTTCCTATTTTTATGTGCTTAGTATTGTTGAGTAAATTTTACCTAATATGATTGAAATATATGTTAACCTATATTTTGCAAGTCGAATATGAATCAATACGCTTCAAAATTTCCATGACTGTATTAAAATATCTCCTTATTTGTTGTACTAATGTTCTTTTTCATTTAAAAAAAACTATGGAAAACTTATAACACGAACATTAAGATGATTTTCCAACAAAGTTCAATGATGCCTACTATAGTTTAATTTTGTTTTCAAAATTTACAAAAGTGCCTGTCATTAATGTTCATGTACTCAAAAGGGAAACCAATCTATTTTTATTATAGTATTAATAATGTGTAGGTACCCCCTGTTTATAATATTTATGGATGTTGATTTATTCTGCTAGGATTGACTTATAATACAAGTGTTTCCATGCGTGTTTTCTATAGGAGTGACTGTTTTAGTTTCTAACTATATATTTAGGACCTTAGCAGTTATCTTAATAAAATAGAACTCGTAACTAGATGTTTTATGACAACTGCCCGGAGAATGATATCAGCCATGAGGTTTATCAAGAATAAATTCCTGTATTAGAATTTGTTTAGATAGCTACCGAATACATCAAAGCAACCTCAATTTCGGAATTTCAGAGACATTTTGTGCATATTTTACACCTTCATATACACTGTAAAAATATGGTGATTCAGACGCGCCGGTAGAATGCACCTGATAGCAAACATGTAAATTTGAACCGTTGAAAGCTAGTTTTTATCTCTTGAGAACTAAATATCATATTGTGCTTTTTTCCGCCTCTGTATAATCTAACGGTTATCTTGTAGATTACAGTGATATTCAGCACAGCTCGCTTATCGCAAGTGTCGTGGATATATAGGGACTCCATTTGATTTTGCATCATTACTCAAAGCCAAGATGCACCAGTGATATTACTAGATTTGTAAGAAATGTACATATTTTTGTGTGTGAAATATAGGTTTGCATACCTACCCTTTGATGGAGCTGGCCTCAACAGTTACTGGTGTATTGTCCTTCTGAACGTAGAATATTTATGAAGTAAAATGCATTTTATTAACTTGGTATTTAATTCCACATATGCGTCCATTCATACTGCACAACTAACCATGTTATCATGCAGCTCGTTTTGATGAATATCCATAAGTACCATACTTATATACAAAATCATATATACGGTATCTTACTACAGAATAGACATTTTTTGCTTTATACGAAAGCTGACCGTACGTGGCCGTAAGGCGTAGTCAGCTGATACGATGACAACCGAAAATCTAACGAACTAACACGAATTGGCTTCCGTTCCAAAAACAAATTGTTTGATGTGGACTATGTGGTTTGATATTCATCGCATGAAATTGAGCATTTGGAATTTATTTATTTATTTATTTTTACATAAACGGGATAGCTCAATTACAAAAAATCAGATTAGCGGATTATAAATAATAAAAGTAATACTGAACAACAAACTTCAAATCATGAGAAAAAAACTGGCGATGAAAATATAATTGTCATTAATCCAGTGACAATAGAGTCACTAGAAAATCAAAATGATGGTTAACCTCTAGCAGTAAGTTGGCCTGGCAAGTTAATCTACTGAGGGGCCGGTGCTGCATGTAAGCTGTAGACGAAAAGGGGGACATAAAACAAGACAGATGAACGAGAGGACAATCTCGGAACATGGAGATGGACATTCAGAGCAGGTTGGGACAGTCTAGTTTTCCGTTTACTAACTTGTGCATGAGTCAGCTGCATATCTGCTGACGCTCAATGGATGAAGGTGGCAGCGCTCCATTAACATTCCGTAGCCTACAGCCGATGAAAGCGACATAAGCGTATCCCCAACTTAAAAGCGACATAACGTAGAAATTTTTGTTGCACTCTTTCAATACGGTAACTGTAGATGGCGTAGCTCGGAGACGAAACTGGTGAGGCGTTCTCTAGAATTGGCAGTACCAGGGATTTATATAACAGTACTATTGCTGGAAGAGAAGTGAATCCCCCGTGTTACGGTTGGCAATGGTCTCGATGTGAGTGCCGAAGTTCAAGTGTTCGTCACAACGAACACCCAAGTCCATCAACTCCGTTGATCTAGCCAATATTTGGTCAACCAACGAATACTCAAAGTCAATCCGCTGCTCAGTCCTAAAAAACGAAGTCACGGAGCACTTCAGGGGGTTCAAAAATAGACGGTACCTCACACAGCAGTCCTCCAAGGCTGCAATCTGAACCTGATTCGATGTGACAGAATAACTTCAAGTCATCAGCAAAGAGTAAACATCGAAAATTGGGGCTCAAGTTCATCACAACTCCATTTATGAATAGTAAAACGTCGACCATTGATGTACTGGTAAGCTCGTCTAACCAATGCTATCAGCCAAAAAAACCTACTAACGCCGGCGAACGATCGCAACTTCATAAATGTGCGTTACCCATGGATGAGGACAAGGTTCTTAACCACATTCTCCACCAGTGAGTAGATTTCTTTCTATAATTTTTCAAATTCTCACGCATTGGTAACGTCAGAGCACCCATCCTGCCTGGGCGGGACCCACCTGCCCAGTGTGACGAAATTTTAAAAATCATGGAAAGAAAAATATTCAACGTAAGAGAGTGCTGATGGCACTCAATTTCTTAGAATGGAATCTATTTTCATATAGCAATATAAAATGAATTGGTTCCTTGAGTAAACGCTCATTAAACGAGAATGGTCACACTGGCAACGATTCGGTGGCACATAGGTATACGTTCGTACTTAATACGCGATCTCCGTCCGACTAGTCGTATGTACTCTAGTCATCATTGATGCAATATTTCGATTGATTTTTTCCCCGATATTTTTCAGGTTGCCATAATATTTTCACCGAAAATTTTACAGGTTTAATAATTGAACGCGAGTGTTTACGGGTTCGAGGAAGCGAACTCTACCATAATAAAGATGAATAAAGAATAATCGCTGCACATGATCACCAAAAAGGTTCATTATTTCTAGAACCATATTATCGTATTCATTATTTTCTAGGTTTTGTATGTTTTTAGATCATCTATGCATATCATTGGTCAATAAATTACTATACCCCGTGTACAGTATATCATCAAAACATGGTGATTCACGCCTCCCACAAGTGTTCTCACCTTTACACTACCAAGATCCCACAATCTTGCGCTGTTAATTAAATGTCGGAGAATTGAGGAAAAAGTTTAAAAAAAAAAGATAAATTGAAAGGAAAGAAATTAGCCTCAGAGACCTCTCAGATGACCAGTGCGCCTCCGTATCTCGCAATTGTTTTCGAGGTGTCCCAACGAATTTCAGCACCGTAAGTCGATTAGAAAATAAATTAGTCTAAGTAGTCCTACAGCTGATCAGAGCCACTCCATACTTTGCAATTGTGTTCTAAATGTCCGATAGAAGTTCGATTTCAGGTTTCACTACCATAAGTCGATTAAGAAGAAAATTAGGCTCAGAGGTCCCTCAGGTGATCACTGTGTCTATGTGCACTGAAATTGTATTCTAGATATGGCAAAGGAGCTCGATTTCAAATATCAGCTCCGTAAGTTAGAGGAGAAAGATATTACCTTCCCGGGCCCCTTAGCGTAACGCACCTTCGTAAACGACTTGATAAATGCAATGTCGGGGTGGTCGGGCGAAATACTGACTTTGCCATCAACAGCCCTACGTATATATTGGTACCTACAGAGGAGAAATTAATTCAATTAATTAACACATCTACACTTTTCCAGTCCCCCTGATCTAAGTATAAAAACATGAAAATGAAAGACATGAAATACAACAAAGACAAGAAATGAAAATTTATGAGATAAAATAAAACTCCTGCCAACGTTTCATTAGTTTTGTTCAGGAACAAGAGTTATAATAAACTAGATTTCGATCAGCGATCAGCTGACAATAAACAACGATTGTCGGAATTTATAAGGCGAGTTTGTCAAAGTTCCGATTTTACAATCGTTTACACTTTCTTATGGTAGGTAATCTATAAATTGTAGCGGTTGACTCAATTTAAACTTTAAAGATGTCGCTACACCTCCTTGCTGCCACCAGCATTTTGCTGTCAAAGTTACTCGTATTTCTCTTATGTCGTTGAATAGGACATTCACGTAGACAATGTTCCATTATTTCTACATTCTTCCATGGGTATCTGCTCGGTACTCTTGGATTTATTTTATTAATTTTTGAACTGACAGCATAGGGTCCTGTCAGCGCTCCCATCACCCTTCCCGATATCTAGTCTGTTTAGTCCTAATAACCAATTTGTAAGGGATGGTATTAATTAGTTGTTTCAGTATTTTGAAAAGTTTTTATAGATTTTCTGGTAACACTAACCCACATGAAATGATTCGTTTTAGCAATATACATTTTGATTATAATGCCTACACATGGTTCCGGACCTATAACCGTATTATCAGTACTTATTCTCCATATATCGTCTACTCTTTCGTTCCCATGGTATCCTTTGTGCCCCGGAATCTGTTTGAAAGTGATTTTATTATTTCTGTTTTATAGTTTTTTTTTTACTAAGATAAAGACACCAGTTATTGGACACACCCCCGTTATTGGACAGTCCACTAGTTTTTCTTGAATAAAAAGTTGCAGCGTATTTTTGTAGTTCAACGACTCTCATGGGTTCAAAAGAACTATTCTAGGTATTAGCTGAGGTGGCCTAGAACGTTCCAGCATCATTATTTCTGATTCAGTGCCTGTTTGAAAGTCGATTGGGCCGCCTCGGCACTGTGTCACAATCAAAACGGAAAGCAAAAAAGCTATTCATTTAGAACAATTTAACCACTTTTCAGAGTTTTTATGGTTTATCGATGGTTCCCACAACATTTATCCTTCAATTTCGTGTAATTGTGGTTTCGATTTACTATCATCATAATTAGTTTTGGTTTAGTGCCCAATAATTGCAACAAAAAGTTGATTACACCCGTTATCGAACGCTGTCCAATAAGTGGGTCAAAGTTGTTCTTCTCCTTGGGTCCAGTTATTGGACACCTATTCTCTTTAGTGTGGCTCTAGCCTTTTTACAATCTAGAAGCTTTATTTTTGGCAAATAGTTACCGTGTCTGCAGGGATTTCATCAGTTTATCCAAAATGCCTAAAAAGGCACTAGCTCAAAAGTGTCAGTTTTAAGTAAGTGTTAATTTCAAACGCCTGCATAGATAGATCCTACCTATTTGAATTTCAATCAAACCTTCACCAATTGAAGGAGCTATTTTGAACTTATAAACTTACTTTCAGGAGTAGGTCTATATTTCAACTTCTTTTCGTTTATGTGTTGACAGATTCCCAAAATGACACGTTCGCTTAAGGAAACATCAAAGCCTAAAAAGATACCCATACTGCTAAATAATATAAATTTAACGGTTTTTAGCCATTTTTAGTGATTTTTTAGCATATTTTTTGAAATTTGACCAATTTAATATGCTAGAAAAAATTTTGAGTTGGAAAAACCTTGATTTTTTTTGGGGCGAGAATGGAATTATTATCTCTATCCTAAGGAGAGTGAAGGAAACATCAAAGCCTAAAAAGATACCCATACTGCTGAAAAATATAAATTTATCGGTTTCAGCCATTTTTAGTGATTTTTTAGCATATGTTTTGAAAGTTGACCAATTTAATATGCTGGAAAAGTGTTGGGTTAGGAAACTTTGATTTTTTTTGGGGCAAGAATGGAATTTTTATCTCAATCCTAAGGAGAGTTTTCGTCACGAAGAACACAAACATACATATTAGATTAGGTATATATACAGGATGTTCACACTTAAGATTGTTAACCTCCTGGGGATCAATTCTTCAATAATTCCCAACAAAAAATTTCTCTTTGGAATTTTTTTTATACTAATGTTTTAATATAACATGTTTGTAATGATGTGAATACTTGTTCATTAATTCCATACCCAGAAACTTAGTATTATCATTTCCCACTTTTTGATAATCCATATTTATGGGCAATTAGATAGGTATTAGTAAAAAATTATGGTTGATTTCTGCGTGTCCAATAACTGGGCAAACGGTGTCCAATAACCGGGGGTAAGTGTCCAATAACTGGTAGAAACCCGTTTTCTGGGATAAAAATTCAATGAAACAAAAAAGCATTGAAATGAAGGCTATCATTTTTTTGTCATCGGTTTGGGAATACTCCTCACCGTCAACAACGATTCACCTTTGAAATAAAAGCTACATAGGTTGATTTTTCGAGCTTTCAAAGACAAACTTTCCATTATTGGACATGGGTGCTCTTACCCTATGTGTTTAAATTTCAACTTTTAGTTTAATTTCAGTTTCTAAATTTCCTATCGTTTTAAAGCTTGTTTGGCTATTTCACTAGCACATCACATTTCAACCAGCATTCCTGAAATCAGCATAAGTTAATTCATCAGCTGGCTAAAGCATGGGCATGAATCATTCATTTAAGCCGCCTGACAACAAGTTACCTACAACTGTGGGGGCGTGGGGGCCTCATATACATAATATGAGGGCGAAGCGCGAAGGGTGTTATTGATACTTGGATTCTAAGTGTCTTGAAATGCAAATCTTCAGATTTCTTGATTTGAAGAACAGTTTTAAACGTTTTCTTAGGAGGGAATATGAAATGAACAGATGATTGGGTTACATTATTTTGTATTTATTATTATTTATTTAGTAGGTATTATTATCATTTGGAGTACTATTTTTCTTACAAGTATTCTGGAAAGAAAAGATCTTAATTCGACCACATTGCTTCATGACGCATCTAGTAATACGCACGCCAAACACAGGAAACTGCGTTTCCGGGAATTCTGGTCCCTACATAATATGAGGAGATAGTAAAACCGTAATAGCTAGCAGTTCCTAGACAACTACTCGAACTGTGACTTGAAAGCTGGGGTTAACGACCACCGTCAATTAAACTTCTGAAGGGAGTTTTTTTGTCGTTGGTCACCCATCGGTGGCGCGCTTTCCCTGATGAATATTGACCGCACAATCAGACTGAGTGAGTATTGCACAATCCGCCCTCCTGTCGACACTTTTATCATTTTTCTTCAGTGGTGACTTCGAGACAGAGGTAGAACCAAGTGGGTGGTTATATGACAAGAGAGGGAAGTTGAGGCTTATTTGGCGTTTTGACAGCCTCGGTCTGGATCGGGTAACTCTGGTTTCCAGGTAGGGTGTTAGTTTGAGCGAGGATTACGAGAAAACCTTTGCCACAATAGATGTAAGATTGATTAACTATTGATGTAGTTTCGTTCCTCACGCAACAAAAACTATCATTTCGTATCATTTTTTACAAATTCATCTTATTTAAAATGCTTCTTTTTATTAAATAATAATTTTCAAATATAAAATTTTGTAATTGACCAAGAAAAAAATGTAAACCCCACCTCAACCCCTCGAATTTTGTTGATTTACGTTGTTCCTCTGCCATTACCCGAGAGGGTTCCTCCTAAACTGGTAAACCAAAGTAGGAAATATAGCTCGAAGGGATATTTTACAGGTACTAATAATTAACGCGTTCACAAAGTATGTACCTATTGCTTTGTCATTAATTTAAATTATATACTGCTAGTGCTATTCATTTACTTCGTTTTGGTAAATCCTAATTTGGTCTTCCATTCAAGGTAGCGCAGATCGTAATCGATGCTTGCCACAGTTGAACAGTGTCGTAAGGCATTTCAAATAGATTTACCCCTAAATGCTACGGGTGCAGCATGAGCTAATGTTCCATCTGATCATATTATGTTAGTATAGCTGGAGATGTAAATACAACCGAACTAGGGGAATAAACATGAGAAGATGCTATTAAGGCCATTCAGTTAGCTATGAACAAAACCATTAACATGTCACTAAATCTTCTCCTCTATGAATGATACTTGGTAAGGTTTCAAAACAGTTGGGAATCCTGACGTCTGGAAGGTTAGGTGACCCTGATTTGATCATCGTTTTTTGTTGAGCTTAGTAGTGAGGAGCCAACTTACTACATGTTTTTGAGGCTACCATAAAATTATTTTCACTTGATGACTTAGTTTTACTAAGGCCCACTTTAACCAAAAAGTTATTAAACGGAGATTGGTCAAATTCCAATAAAAAAATCTCGAGGGTCAAACCATGGCGTCTTTCACCAACCCAAAACTCGTTTATATCATGTTTGGGATAGCGGAGATTCCCCAACGGAGTTTAGGGAAATTTTCCAATAAAATTCGCTAAAAGGTTGGAGGATTTGAACACAGGGAAATAAGCTGATGTCATGACCTACTCTACAAGGGATTGCTATTCATCTTCCTAATATAACGTGCTACACCATCTATTATACGTTATTTTCCCTATCATTATATTTCACTATTCGTATTAAAATTCATCAATATAATTGTAAAAACCATTTCAAACTTACTGTCCGACGGAAACTCCAGGTGAGAGACAATGCGTTCAATGACTTTCAGAACTGTCAGATTCGCGAGTCGAAATATACATAGAAACTCGATGTCGCCCGATTCATCGAAGTGCGGAATCCACCGTCAGATTTTCCTCGGGCATCTTCGAGGGACATTAGAAGAATCAAATATAAATCCAAGTGTCAAATTGCAAGAATTCATTGTAAATCAAGACTGTGAATCAAGCAAATAGCTGTTCGTGCGCGGCCATATTGTTCGATATCATTGTTATCGGGGCTAACGGAGATTGGCAAGTGTAATTTGCTAGATTTTGGGAGACTGAGCTCGAGCCGCTTCAGTAGGAATTTAAACTTGTACATCGCTCTGATAAAAGACGTTGAGCTACAATCTTCGTTAATTTCCATTGTTTTCGGAATTAAACTGGCTAACTGGACTATTAAGTTGTTGGTGAAAGTGGGTCTCAGAAACCGAACAAGACTTGATCCCAAATGAGTCAAAGCACAAGTCATTTGAGCCAAATCACAATTGGGGTATAGTTGGTCTGAGAAACTCGGCTTCAATTTCGAACGACCCTCATGAGTAGCATTGAAGGGCTGAAAACTTGCTAGTTAACAGTAATGTTTTTGCTTCCTCACTACCGAAAGTCGGGAAGCTTCGTGCTCGTGGAAAAAGGTGGAAATAGTTTTTGTCCTCCAAAATCAAAATTTCAACTTGCTTTTTGCGTTCCAGAGCTTGCTGACCAATTTTGGTTCCTTGTCTGTCTGTCTGTCAGATGGCTGTCTGTCTGTCTGCCTGTGGTAAATCCTTGTCACGTCCAAGTCCATACAAAGTTTCAGTCAATTTCAATGAAATTTTCACGAATTTTGCGGGTTGGCTCCTAGACGGTCCCCTATAATTTTCAATGCCGTCGGATCAACAGTAGCCTGTACGCATGCGGAGACGTGAATTTCTCTTGACGTCAATTTCTCAACGTCAGTTGATCCGATTTCGTTCAAGCTCAGTCGGTATTTGGGTATTTGTTCTATAAAGATGTTATATAAATTATATAGCGATCGGTGGAGTAATAGCCATTGCGCAACCAACTACGTAGGTCCAAAGCACATTTGATCCCGATAGCATGTCCGTGAAAATTTATTCATTGGAAACACAATAAAGTACCTATAATGTGTATAAAAATTCAATTCCACATCTGGGGCAGAATGTCGTTTATTTGGACTAGTAGGGAAATTGTGAGTTTTTGAAAATTTTAACTATCGCCATCGTAAAGCAGTGAGGAGAGGGGCACAGATGAACAGCAATGCCCCATTCCCATAATGTGAAACCGATTAAAGGATGCTGAAAAACAGAAGTGCATTTAAGCAGATAAATACCCGTTAATTGGCGGAATTCGGCCCCCTTCCAAAAACGGCATCATTTACAGTATCGGTAAGGGCACAGTGGCAAAATAAGGAAAGTATCCAAATAGATTAAAAGGAATTAAATTTAACATTCATTCTGATGTAATCTACCTATGTTTGGAACTCAAACTAAATATAAATTACTGCATGGCTTCAGACCTTCATGAGTTGTAGTCTAAATATGTCACACTAGTAAATATAACAAAGTTAAACACGTAACTATAAATAACACCTAAGCTCCTGCATTGTAATGTAAAACCATGAAGTCTGTTCTGTGTATAAAAAAGTGTTCACGAAGTGCTTAGCGTTCGCATGTATTGAGCGCGGTAGTAGACATGTACTTGTTATCAGCAGCACAAGTATTAGATAGCTCGTATGGGTTATTTGTTGGCAGTTTACTCAACGATTGCTTTATTCCGGACTCTACAGACTGAAAGTGCGTTGGGTTCACCCACAGCTCAGACTCACATAAATCACACAAGACTACCTATACCAATGATCATGAAAGTAAAATTAGTTCCGTAAGTATTACATATTATCGCGTATTTATGTCTAAAATTTTAATGGTAAAATTACATATACGTATTTCATTACTATTTGAATTGGTGTCCAGAAGAAGGTAGTATGTTAAAAATTACGATTTTTTTTCTTTGCGAATAATGGCCTATGTCAACTGACGAACTAGAAGTGGTTTTGGTACCGTAAACTATCAGTTTATGGTACCGTAGATTGCAGTAAATTTCAGTAAAAGAGAAGACACCTACCATGGAAATGAAGCGTGAAAGGGTAAATTTTATCAAAAAGCAGACTGACGCGCGTACCTCATAATTTTATCATGAGTCATGGCTATTCTTTTCCCGTTCGGATAGGCGCGTAACTTTTTGGGATTTCTGCAACCATTTTTGCATATTTCATGATGAGTTTTCCCAAGTTAAGTGTAAGTGAAACCAAAACTTGAAAAGTGGAAACAAGCGGTCACCAAACGTGGGTGAGTGGGTGGATTAGAAACAGAAACGATTAAGAAATACTGGTCAAACTGCGAGGAAAGAGAAGTGTTGTGCCGGCACAAGTAAAATAACTTTCTTTTAAAGGTGTCTAATTTCTTGCATCCCATTCTGATATCGTTTTGAAAAAGATTGGTGAAAGAATAAACATTTCCAGTTCGTATCGATTTCCTTTTTATGTTACATTGTTTGGCAAATTCAGGACGGAGAGCAAAATTAAATTATTAACTATCAAAAACTCGTTATATTAAGAATGCTTCTACAGTTATTTAATAAGCAAAATTCAAAAAAGATTTTGCTTTTTTTGTAATTGATGAAATTTTTTCGACTAAAATTCTGCAAAAAAACATGTTTCACGATTTGTAGCCATTTTTAGTGATTTTTTTTAGCACACTCAGATAGATCCCGTATGTAGCGCGTAAATCAGTAAAAAGTACTTGAAGAAGGGCGTATGCTATCAACCAACAGAAGAATAATTCTTTCATATCGAGCGCTATCCAAAAATTGGTTCAACATTACGCAGGTGCCTATTTCATCTGTTTGTCATCAACTGAAATCATTCCAAGCTATTCAATAAATTATTGCTTAAATTTTGTCCAATTATGTAACAACATGAATATTAGTCAATTCAATATCTATTGAAAAGGAATTCACCCGTAAAACCGTAAGTCTTCACACTCCATTCCATTATCATTGTAGAATATTTGATGTAAGGCTTCACAATTTTCTTCACACTTCTTTTCTGTATCAAACCACCTGAGGCAATGAAATACCTATATTGTATTCTAATGTTTCTAATAATTCAATAATTTAAGAATTGGGTGAGAAACCTTGCATACTTTATTCCATTATAGTTGCGAACCGTCTAGTGTGAGCCTTTACACCTTTCCGACTTATTTGCCGTTCAGGTTTATAACGTGAAGCTTCAAGTTCATGACTTTCCACACTGCTTTGCTGTTCAAAATCACCTAATCTTGGGTCAATGCTATGCTCCCCGTTGCATTCTGATCTTTTTAAAAATCCAGGTTTTTACAATCTGGTGATAAACAATGCACACTTCATTATAGTGGCGAAACATCTAGTATGAGGCTTCATTACATTTTCCAACTGTATTTTCTGTTATAAAATCTCTGGAGAGAAGCATATCAAAACTATATTTAAACCACCACCACAACTACCAACAACCACTTACCTTACTTTATAATTGTGACATATCTGGTACGAGGCTTAGAAATTCTCAGCAACATTCCCATCCTATTCCAATAAACTTATCAGTAGGAACTATATAGATGACATATTTTAGTTTACTTACTTTATTTAGTCGTATTTAATTCTTCACCTTCGTTGATATAAGGTGCTTTTCTTCTTAAAATTTATCAATAAAAATTAGGAAATTTGTTTACTTGACAATCATCAATAACTGTTGCAAATATTTCAAGAAATTCGTAGTCTTCAGCAGTAATGCTGTGCGAGATAAAAGGTGAACTGGTAGTAGGTATATATATACGTTACGTAATAATAAACCGCCTCTCTTGAAATAAAACCTGCTGATGTAGGCTTCACCCACATCAGCCGAACCAGAAGCTATAAATAGGAGACACCGAGCGCGACTCGTCAGTCTTCCTCTGAACCCAGTCACGTAACCGTGTGTTCCTAGCCTCCACCTGTAATTTTCCTGTATAAATAAATCGCAACTTTTTTAAAAAGCGATTTATCCTTTAACCTATCATCACTGGCGCAGTCTATGAGGACGTGAAGAAACCAGGACCTTTTTGAGGGAATATCAAAAGGACCCGGACTCCACCAGACCCTACTACCCACGAAGAAGGTACCAAACAGGCACGCAGAAGGCATCAACAGGACCCGGCGGACAAATTTCAACAGAGAAGACTCCTCACGTTGGCAGATGACGGCTCCAGCGTGAGTAAACCCAAATCAATTAACATATTAACATTTTCCCCGAATTTGGAAGAAGAAAAAGCATATTTCTTTTTCCCAACTAGTGAAAAGCACATTCACTCTCCCAAATTTCACCGTCACAAAACCCCATTCGAAACATTTCGAATCAACCTTAATTTTCAAATCGTTCGAGAACGAACGTATCTCAAACAATAAGTCGCGAAGACTAAAACATTTTATCGTCAACTTGAAGGCATATCAAGTTGTCACCTCGTCACCTGACCCGCACGCAGACCGCTCTTGCTATCTGCACGTACACCCGCTTGCCTTATCAAGCCCTTTAAAAATCCTCCGTAATCTCTACCAAGAATTCCCGGCTGGAAGAAGACGCTCTCGGATCTCTTACGACCGTGACCTTCAGTTTACAAATAAGACATCTAATTTTAATTTTTCATTGTCTCATTTGCATGATTAATTAATGAATATTATTTGTATATTATAATTTTTGTATTACAGCTACAAACTAATCAATAACTGAAACCCACTCGAGTCGATTTATAAGACGAAATTTTCGTCTGAAAAGATAAATCAAAATTCCAAAACACAACAAAAAATTCCCTCACGCCAGCTTCCCCTGGCTTGATCTAACACTCTTTCCTAGAAATTTTCAAACGATACCCGAAATGGACGGAACTTCAGGAACCCAAAACGTTCAAATTCAACCGACTGACTATGTAGGAATTATTAACCACCAGACGGAACAGATAGGCCAACTGACCGCCCTAATACAGAATTTACTTGTAAACCAGGTGATTTCGCCTAGGGAACAGAGACCCACTAACAATGACTTACCCACTTTGAAAAAGGAACATTTGGACCTGATTCCGACCTTTAAAGGTTCCCCTGAAACACTAAATCATTTCTTGGAAATTACCCAACAAATCCACAATAAATTTTTCAACAACAATGACCCTCTAGACTTTCAAAATGTAATGATCATCAACGCAATTAAAGCTAAAATTGTATCCCCCGCCTCGGAACAGATTTTTTCGGCAAATCTCACAACCTACGAACAAATCAGGCAGGCCCTAATTGAGACCTACACGGATCGTAGAGACGACGTTACCCTATTAATTGAGTTAGTCACGTCAAAACAGAATGAAGGGGAATCACCCTTCAAATTCCATGATAAAATAACTAAGACCCCTCAAAGTTCTCAAAATTCATCGCAAACCAGGTCATATAATCAGAACAAGCCACATCAAAATTTTTCACGACCATCGCCAAACACCTCACAAAAACCTAATAACCCGTCAAATTTCAGACCAAATCACGGTTATTCAAGCCAACATTATTCCAATCGGAATACAAATAACCAGAACCAAAAATCAGCCCCTCAGGCAAATTCCTCAAAACCAAACTCGAGCCCTCAGCCTTCAAACCAAAAACCAAATGCACCGCCCACGAGACAAAACGTCCCTAACCCATCAGGAAAACCGACACCCATGTCTTGGCGCACATCTAATCCAAACTTCAACAACGTTGAAGTATCCGATATACAATCTGACGACCCCGAAATTTGCGAAGACACAACTTACGAAACGGACGTATACCAACCAGTAGAAGAAAACGAATTCGATAGCCCCCATTTTTTAGAGGAAAGCGACCCAGAATTCCCCAATACGACTTAATGAACTTAAACAAGAAAACCATTAGTGAACTCCCGTATATAGACCTACCAAAATTCAACTTGAAAATTCTAATAGACACCGGAAGCACAACCAGTTATGTAAACCCTGAAATCGCAGAATATTTCTTCCCAAATAAACGCAAATTAGAGCCATTTTTCGTCAGAACCGCCCACGGTTCTTCGCGAGGCAGCCATACTACTCTAGTGCCCTGCGGAGACGCTTTCAGACAGAAAAATCTAAATTTAAAATTCAACATATTTAAATTCCACGACAAATTCGACCTCTTGATAGGGATAGACAACCTGAAAGCCATAGGAGCAAAAATCGATTTAGTCGAGGACTACTTGCTCACCCCGTACCTAAATATCCCGCTGAAATATCTAGGCACTGAACATGCGGAAACCCACATGATAGATGCTAGATCCATCCAGCAAATCAAGATTAGAGTCAAAAACCTCGAACAAGGAGATGCTGTCCTCCCCTACTTAAAAATAGGAGAGATGGAAATCCCCGAGTGCTTGGTTCACGTCGAGGACTATGAAACCAACGTGCGAATTTTAAATCCAAAACCAACTTCCGGCAAATTCTCCCAAATTTCCCCCATAGAAGTAGAAACTTTAGATGAAATCCCTGTAGAATCGCTAAACAACATTTTCGATGAAAATTCTAAATTCACTTTTGACATATCTAAATTACGCCTAAATCACATGAATGAAGAAGAAAAGGTAAGGATCACAGATTTAGTTAATAAATATTCCGATGTTTTCCATCAGGATAATGAACCCTTATCTTTCACCCACAATATTAAACATGTAATCCGAACCACAGATGAAATACCCGTTCATGCCCGTAATTATCGATTCCCAGAAATCTACAGACAAGAAGTAGACCGGCAAATCGAGGATATGTTAGAACAAGGAATTGTCCAACATAGCGAAAGCCCCTGGAACGCCCCAATTTGGATCGTCCCCAAAAAAGCTGACGCTAGTGGCAAACCTAAATTTCGAATCGTGATCGATTATCGAAAACTCAACGAAAAAACAATCGAAGACCGATACCCGCTACCTCAGATTTCGGAATTGTTAGATAAATTAGGCAGATGCCAGTATTTCAGTGTGATTGATCTTAAATCCGGATTTCACCAAATTCAAATGAGTCCCGAAAGTATTGCAAAAACAGCCTTCAGTACACCTACTTACCATCTTGAATTCAATCGTTTACCATTTGGCCTCAAAAACTCGCCAAGCACATTCCAACGACTGATGGATAGTGTTTTACGTGGTATCACGAATGAGTACTGTTGTGTTTACCTCGACGATATCATCGTGTACAGTACTTCTTTGCAGGAACACATCACCCGTCTTGAGGAAGTATTCAAGAGATTGCGCAAAGCAAACCTCAAGGTACAACTTGACAAGACCGAATTCCTACGCAAAGAAATTGCATACTTAGGTCACATAATCACCCCAAACGGCGTAAAACCGAACCCCGACAAGATCAAAGCCATTCAAAATTATCCCATTCCAACCACCACGAAAGAAATCAAATCATTTTTAGGACTACTAGGGTATTACAGAAAATTCATTAAAGATTTCGCGAAAATTACCAAACCCATGACAAAATGCTTAAAGAAAGGAAGCAAAATTGATACGAAAGACCCCGAATACGCGGAATCATTCGAAACCTGCAAAAATTTACTGACTAACGAACCCATCCTGCAATACCCAGACTTCTCAAAATTATTTCACTTAACAACGGACGCAAGCGGCATTGCGGTTGGAGCAGTGCTGAGCCAGACGGTTGACGGACACGATAAGCCGATAGCTTACGCGTCAAGGACTCTCTGCGATTCCGAGAAACGCCTCTCCACAATAGAGAGAGAACTCCTTGCAGTCGTTTGGGGCGTACAATACTTTCGACCGTACCTCTACGGTAGAAAATTTAAAATTCACACCGACCACAGACCCTTGCAATGGTTATATTCTATAAAAGAACCCGGCTCTAAACTATTCAAATGGCGCACAAAATTGTCAGCTTACGACTTCGACATTGTTTACAAGAAAGGAACGTTGAATTCCAACGTTGACGCCCTTTCTCGTGTTGAACTACTGAATAACAACGAAAACGAGCCCATTGAAGCCGACAAAGCAGTCGACGTATTTTTTGAAGCCTTAACTCCAAAATCCCTCCTCCGAATGACAGACAAGGACGTAGACACTCCCGCTTCCATAATCGTAAATTTTGACTCTGACGACGAATGCAATGATTCCCAATCCAACCCTAGCAGCACGATTCACTCTAACGCCATAGGTCATGCAATCGTTGCTATTCCAATTAGAGACGAACCAGTCAATAATTGTAACCACCAAGTCGTAATCAACTTAACGAAACTCCCGATGAAAGACCCTGTCAAAGTCGAAAAAATATTTGAAAATAAGAATAGAATCACCGTTTACTTAAATAAAAATAACTTAGAATCAGATACCATAAAATTCGTAAAAGAGTACATCCTACCCAAAATTAAATACGGACTTTATTTTACAGAAGACATTTATGAACAGTTTACGAATATCATGACGAAAAATTTTGCCTTTTCGGAAATAACAATGACAAAATACACCAAAAAATTAGAGGACATAACCGACGAAAACAAAAGGTCAGAAATAATCAAAAAATATCACGAAGGCCTAACCAACCATCGTGGCATTGAAGAAACCTACAACCACCTGAAGCGAACTCATTATTGGCCCAACATGAAGGAAACCATTCAAAGATTTATCAACAACTGCACCATCTGTGTAAGATGTAAATACGATCGGAACCCGATCAAAGTCAAATATAATGTTACACCAACCGCTTCACGACCTTTAGAAACCATACATATCGACAAAATGACCCTAGAAGGCTCAAAATTTCTAACCGTTATAGACTCCTTCTCCCGACATGCACAAGCTTATAACTTAAAATCATCGAACGCCTTAGACATTGTGGACGCACTACTAACTCACTTTACCAATTATGGAATCCCCAAAACCATCGTAGCAGACAACGGCCCAGAATTTCAAAACTCCATAATCAGAGAATTTCTGTTACTACACAACATAAACATACACTTCACATCTTCCCAACACCCAGACTCCAATGGTCTGATCGAACGTTTCCATTCCACTCTAATAGAACACATTAGGATATTGAATGAAAGAAATGAGCATAAAAAATCGACTATGAACACCAAAGTCAAATACGCCATACTGGCTTACAATAACTCAATTCACTCGATATCCAAGTTAACCCCTTTCGAACTGTTATACGGACACGTAAAACCGGACACCTTACTAGACTTGAACATAGATCAAATCGTGGCTAACAGCTATCTTTCTTCCCACAAGGAAAAAATGAAAGCTCTATACGCCCAAGTAGGTGAAAAACTTCATTCTGCAAAAGAGAAATACATAGAAAAGAAGAATGAAGGCCGCGAAGAAATTCCCGCAATTCCACCGGAAATTTACGTAAAAACGGTCCAAAAACAATCCAAAACCAGACCGAAATTCAATCAGGAACACGTCAAAGCAATAAATCCAGAACTTAAAACTGCATTAATAATTCCCCGTCATCACAATACCCAAGAGAAAATCCACATCTCAAACGTACGACGCCCCAAAAAATTTACGGACTCAGTAGCAAACGCATGGGACCCTAAACTAGACAAAACTGAAATCCTTGCAAGTAAATTCGGACTAAAGGTGACACGCGAAGACTTGATAACCCTAAAAGACAATAACTGGCTGAATGACGTAGTAATTAACATTTACATGGAACTGATAGACGAACGAAGCCGACGCAACGACAACCTACCAAAATCCTACTCTTTCAACAGCTTCCTATACGTATCCTACAAATTTGGCGGTTACGAACGAGTTCGAAAATACACCAAAAAGTCGGACATATTTAGCAAAGACATAATCCTGATCCCCATTTTCAAATCCTCCCACTGGAGATTAATCGAAATTAAAACAAAAACAAAACAAATAAACTACTACGACTCTTTGAACAAGGACGGAACCGAAATTTTACAAGACATAATCCGCTACTTAGAAAGTGAACACCTAGACAAGAGGGGAACACCACTAGACACACAGAACTGGAAACTTTCGACTCCACCTAACACACCCCAACAGAACAACGGAAACGATTGTGGCGTTTTCCTATGCCAGTTCGCAAAACTCCTTACGATTAACGAACAACTCCCTAAAACTCTAGACGCCCAAACATTAAGAGAACAGATCTGTTACGAAATCCTAAAAACGGACTTACTCTAAATGTTACAGGAAAACCTTTTTCCTCGTCCATGGATTACTCGTCTTTCTCCTCGGACAGACAGACTCGACAGACCAGACCATCAAAAACATAACCCTCAACCCGGGATTACTAGCCAGCCGTCTGGGACCGACAAAAATAGTGGAAGGATACCACACACTCACACACCATTATGACCTAACCGAACTCATTTCTAGAACACAATCGATGAAAGAGACTTACATAAAAACCTTGCAAAAATCGACACAATCCACACTAGATCACAGTCAAACCCAACTCCTAATGCACACAATAAACTCAACCCTCGAACTAATTGAACAAAAACTGAGTGACATTCACATCCCGTGGACGCCCAAAAGAAACAAACGTGGACTAATCAACGGATTAGGATCATTGGTTAAATTCATAACAGGTAACTTAGATGCACAAGACGAACAAAAGTATAACTCCATCCTGGAACAAATTCAACGAAACCAAAAGGACTTCCATTCCCAACTAGAAGCTCAATTTTCAATTAACACCGCGGTCCAAGAAAATTTTGATAAAATAGTTGAAGCCATTGCCCAAAACAACGTTGAATTAAAAAGGGAACTGATTTCATTACAACATCAAAATCCAAATTACTCGACATTAGCGATAACCAGAGCGACGTTAGAACACCATCAAATAGTACTCAATATGATTGCCGATATAATTCAAGATATAGAAAATTCCTTAACAGCTTGCAGAACAGGTTCAATTCACCCTAGCATAATTAAACCACACTTACTTTTTGACGAACTTCAAAAACTAAGCACATATTACGGCAATAAATTTTTAGATTTCCAAGGAAAAAATTTGTTCGAAATCCAAACACACATCAGAGTTCGATGCTACGTAGGCATTGAAGAAATAATCTATTTTCTGGATATACCCATAGTAGACCCAAACGACTATGAGATGTACAGCATAGAATCAATACCCACTTTCATTGATTCCGAATATATGACCATAGTACCCACTCTTAAATATCACTTAAAATCAAGTACTAGAACCTATCCGTTGTCCCAACCATGTCCACCTGGACATATACGATTATGCCCAAACTTTCTAATTTCACCATTTCACCCCGAATGTGAAACAGAATTCCTCCTCACTGGTTCCACCACTAAATGTCAGTATGTAAAACTTATTACCGATAACAACCATGTCAAGCTCATGCTAGATATAAACAATTACCTCCTATTTTTTCCTAAAGGAGATGTTATTAGCATAGCCCAAGACAACACAGTAGAGACCAAAACCCTCCACGGTATTTACCTAGCCTCACCGGGTAAGCACCACTTGTCTTACCAGAACCAGACGCTTTTCGCCCCCCATAGTGAAACAGCCGGCCGACCACAATTAATTGTAGACGCCCACATAACGCTTACGGACATACAACGACCGACTAAGGAAATTCAATTTAAAAACCTAGAGCTTAAAAACATCAACCTACAAGACGTCCGCCCAATAACTCACTGGAGCTTAAAACCTTACTCGATCCCCAGTATTTGGACAGTACTCCTGTATATCATCGTAGGATCAATAATATGCCTAAACGCAGTAAAGTACTACCAAATCCTCAACAGAAACTCTAATAGCTAAATACCTAAATTGCTGTACAACGTCCATTTAAATAATTATGATTGTTATTCCAATCATTGTACTGTACTGTTATCCTGATCGTTGTATTGTACTACTATTGTAGTATTGTAGTATTGTATTGTAATATTGTATTGTAGTATTGTAGTATTGTATTGTACTATCAATTGTATTCTTATAATTAATCCATGTTCATATTAAGTAAATCAATTTAATTCAATTACTTTTTACATTTTTACTTATCATATTGTAAAACACACGGATTAGGTAAACTTGATGTGGGGTTGCTCAATTCAGAAAATTTAAAATTCAATCAAAATTATAGAGTCAGATCCTTTTCAGCCTAAAATTTCATCCTAGGGGGGACGCGTTACGTAATAATAAACCGCCTCTCTTGAAATAAAACCTGCTGATGTAGGCTTCACCCACATCAGCCGAACCAGAAGCTATAAATAGGAGACACCGAGCGCGACTCGTCAGTCTTCCTCTGAACCCAGTCACGTAACCGTGTGTTCCTAGCCTCCACCTGTAATTTTCCTGTATAAATAAATCGCAACTTTTTTAAAAAGCGATTTATCCTTTAACCTATCATCACTTATATATTATAAAATATATAGTTAACGGTTAATTACCACGGAGATTCACAAGTGGCTTGTGAGAATATAGATGCTTGTTGTATTTTAAATCTGTTTTCAGGAAATTTCACCCGACTACCACCCAGGCACCAACCGTGACTACGCAGAACGCGACCACCTTCAACATGTCGATCCTAACATCATCCACCGAATTGATGATGAACTCGAGTGTTGAAGACGTCACAGATGACAAAGGTATCTGCGCGAAGACGTTACCACCTGGGTGAGATTTTCATTGAAATGCGCGTTATGATGATAATCCATGTACATGGAATGAGGAAACGCAGGGAATGGGGAACTTTAATCTGTTGGAGTTTCAAACTTGTCCTCAAATTTGGATTCAGTGTACTTGAAAATCCTTAAAATACCGTATATTTTGGTCATGAACGGGTAGAAAGATCATGCGTGTCGTATTAAAACAAGGGAGCTGAGGGTTCCCACCAGGCGGGGGGCTGGACGTCAAAGGGCAAGTGATTTTCAAGAGCAGTTCTACTGGTCAGATACCCATCATGTCATGTACCACCTTTTCGGAAATCTGTCGCTCAAATCTTTCTATTGAGCAATCAAAAATATTCATGAATGTTTTGTATATAATGATGCATAGGACGAATTTTAAAAACTTAGAAAATCTTTGAATAGACATTTTAGCTAGCAAAAGAAAAATAAACGGGTTTTCTAACGACAAAGTGTCTGGGTGCCGAACCACCACAATGAGCTGAGTGAGCTCTAAATGCTTTCCATGGTTATTTATCCTAAGAAACTGAAATTCGAAACGGAACTCTGTGGGACATGTAGGATCCGAACAACCCCAATCACTGAGCGAGCTCTTAACGCTAATTTCTCCTGTACATCTTTGTTGTTCTCCCCGAATTCTTATTTCGTCATTCCTCGTGAAACACTAATCTACTTAAAAGAAAATGCGCGTAACATATGGTTCACTACGTGAGTACTGATTTATAATTTTTGGAATTTAAACAGATTTAATTTTTATTTTTATTTTAAAATTTTTGATAGAAAATTGCCTGATATATAAATCCTGAGTAGGTAGTAGTAATTATGTCTGTACACCTATAAATATAACTTTGTAGGTTTTAACTCTATAATTTGAACTTACCACATTTCAATGGAAATCATAAACAGTTGTTGCTTTAGGAAAAGCGAACAGTTGCGGCTTCATTCTTCATGTCCATAACATAATTTGCACAATTCGTGCTGGTGACTACAACTACACGTAGACTTACATTACCATGAATTTCAATCGGAAACCTTGAATTTGATTTGGAAGAGGTTTATGTTCCATAAAGTACTGGAAAACTGAGTTTGTGTCACTGCTGACGATAAGACACATAGACGCATCGGACCTCCTCAAATGGCTTTAAGGTAGTATACACCTTAGTACACCTAGTGCAAACGTCCGATTAGAAGCGGATGTCCCGAATTTGATGGTACCCATTTAAAAAAACAGTCTGAAGGGGGTACTAAAAATTACACAAATGGAAAATCATAGATACCCTAAGAGATGTTTGCACACTCTTGAAAAAATGGAAAAGTCCAACAATAATTCTATAAGAGTTAATTGGATGACTCAAATTGAGGAAATTCTTATGAAATGTGGAGTGCAACAAGTAATAACTTTGGATTGTGAAAATCTCAAAATACTCACTCAGAAATGTGTAAAGGATGCTGAAATCTTTCTTAAAAATAAAAATTTTAATGCGGTATTTTCTGGCTTCTAATATGATTACTATTATTGGCTTGTCATAGCGCAGGATGGATTTAAAGATTATTTGAATTACCATAATGCCTCTTTTCAATTTAATAAGCTATTTGCACAAATAAAATTGGCAAGTAATCACCATTTTACAATTAGAATTAGGAATCATAATTACGAAATTTCTCCAAATACTGTATGTACAGCCTGTGACACGGGTCTTCTTGAATAGGTACTTATATTATGTTCTATTTGAGTGTCCTATGTATAACTATATCAACAAAAGATATACCTCGGACTTGGTGGGGGTACCGGAAACTTGATTAATTTTGTATCAGTACCAAGTGAATTTGACATAGAACATGCTATATTTCTTCTTAGGTGAAGTTTGCAAACTGAGAAATTTATGTTTGTTTGACTGACGGATTAACTCGCTTATGTATACTGGTACTGTCTATGTTGACTGCTTTAATATTTTTGAAATAATTTATGAAGTTCATTGTGTGTTTTATTTTATTGTTGTTTCCAATATTTATTAGGTAAAGAGAATAAGCTGAATTAATGATGAATGTTATAATAATTTGTAATTTATAAAATACTTATTTGAAATTTCTACAAACGCTGTAATACTAAATAGATTATCATTAATTGTGAGTAAATCATGTAACTGGACACCACGATCAATTTCTAAATTTTATACTCTTATAGCTGATTCAACTGGGTATTGAAAACACTACGTTAATGATGTCTACACTACAACTGTTTCAATTATGTATTTTTTGTAAAGCATACTCGAAAGTAAGGAACATACATGTTTGAATACTCGTACATTTAATTAATAAATAAAGTACTGGAAACGCTCACGTCAGTATTGTGGGATTTTTTAATTTTTTCACTCTCTCATGTTTACAATATTCCAGTGCTCTGAAACCTCTCCTTTCCAAAGAACCTGTTGAAAGTAACATGTGCCTACCGGCCGGGAACGACTCGACCAGAATCGGAATAATAAAGTGTCCGTGTTGCCAGAGAAAAATCGAAATAAACATTCAGATGAATAATATCCTTGCGAGTAACTTCACCAACACCACGGAGCACCAAAACATTGAAAACTTCGACTACCACAGTATGTCTTGAATGACTGGAAAGTAAACACCTTTTAAAAAGCCAAGTGAATTTTATACTTTGTATATTGTGTGACTTTTCCATCTGCACAATAACAAGGTGGACTTTTTTCTTTTTTTTTTGCTTCAATACAAGGATATACAGCCGTAATAGTATTTTCAATCATATACAGGGATTAAGGGCTAAGTTATAATGAAGTAATGTAATAACATACCGGTGATGTAAAATAAACAATAGTCTGTGTTGGTTAGAATAAAATGTTCACTTTTTCTATGAAATTGTATAACATTGAGTAGGCTTCGATAATTTCTATAGCCAGGATAGTATCCAGGTTGAAAGGGCTGAGAATGTGGGGATGGAGTTGTTGGAGCATAGCTGTTCCGTCATCATTGTGTGTTGGGCACTCAAGTATTAAGTGTTGGGGTGTTTCATCAAATTCGGTGCAATATCGGCACAGGGGTGATTCTGTGTTCCCGATCGTAAATTGGAGGAGGTTAGTTTCGAAGTCTGCTTAATGTTTTGTAGAATTTCTTCGGCTTGATATCAGTCACTTTGTCTAACCAGGTTGCTTTCTTGGGAGGAGGAAAGAGATCCTTTTACCGGTTTCCCGAATGGTAGTTATGGTGGTTCGTTTGAGGTCTGAAGCTGGGTAGGAGTGGGAGGGATGTGGCTCAGGTTGTTGAGCGGCGCGCTTCGCTGCAGTGACAGCTGTAGCATTTCCTCTGATATCAGAGTGGCTTTTTATATTAATAAATATGATCTTCCTTCCGTTACTTCTGGCTCGATGTATTTCCCGGGCTATGGATGCTTCCATTCGATTGAGGCGGTATGAGGATTTCATATTTTTGCTGTCGTACTTTGAGAGACCGTCAAGATGATGATGGTGGAGAGGTTATGGCCTAAGTCGTTGGCATACACTAGGGCTTGGAGGATGGCATGACATTCAGTTGTATGGGTGGTGGTGCTGTTCCACAAACTGAACTTTCGCGTATGTTCATATATAGCGTTGTGAAACGCACATCCAGCTTGGTCGCTGTGGTGTGAGCCGTCAGTGTATATTGTCAGGCTATTTGGCCACCTGTCAAGGATTACTTCCTGGAATTTTAGTGGATTGGTGCGAAGGTGTGAGTAGAAATCGTTCGAAACCTTAACCCGCCAGTTCCCAAAGGCACCTGCAGGTGCTCTTCCTTTACTTGCCTGTGTTGACACTCTTCTTCATAATTTTTGAGTTAGGAGACATTTATTGTCATGTATGGGACCTAATACTACTATTGGTTGCATAGTATGGCCACTAGGTGTGTTCATTTGCGATCTTTATCAGTCTGTGTTGAACCATCTCAGTGATAATGGCAAGGTAGTGGACACTCCGCCGCATTTCATTGAAAATTGATAAAAAAAAGGTTGGTGGAAAGTATAATTCCGTTTTGTTTCAATGTATAATGAATGTAACTAGTGTTCAGCAATGTTTTTATGTGTATACAAGTAAACTATTAGCCGATTCGACAAGTGCAAACGCATGGGAGCACCTGTAGGTGCCTTTGGGAAAACCATACTTCGAACTGCACCACATGGTTGCACCTCCAGGTGCCTTTGGGAAACATAACGCCGGAACTTCGACTGAGTGTTCATTTTTGTGTTGTAACTAGTGTTTATAGCGTAGTGCGTTCATTGTGTGTTACTAATTATTACTATTACATGTATGTATCTATTTTTTCAGTATCTTTGTTCTATGTATTTTTGTTGAAGTCAATCAACTATCCCTCTCCATGCTCCTCTTCAAGTTTGATGGTGTTTGCATTCAACCCAGATGAAAGTACGTGTTGCTATTCTGAATGTTTTTTATGTTGAATCGAGCTGTTTTCTGACTATAAAAATAGGATTATTATAGTAATCCAAGGAAATAATCATGGAGTTAGGGGCATAAAAATAAAGAACATAATTATTGACTAGTTTAGCGTTACTTTTGATAGGTACGCATGTGCTTCTCTTATTCTACAGGATACCTCTGCACCAGAATATATCTCTCCTAGAAGCTGGAGACGACCTAGAGGATATTGAAATCACTCTATTTCCTCCTGATGATGGACAAAAAACTGACAAAGAAAGTGTAGAAGAAGATGAGGTGGATATGAATCACCTTCCAGGTATTATACTTGGAAGTGAAGGGCCACTTATGGAGAAAACATTCACGCTAATGACGATGCAGATGAAAATCCAAGGGAAATCGAAATGATGGAGGTGAAGGAGTGGTTCCGAGGAGACGAACAATTGAACTTGAATGGGTATGATGGGAACTATGTCGTTAAGCATGGAAATCTTGTTGCTGAGGATTAGGACCACGTCATGTCAAATTTAAACTCTACAAGGGAGGAGGAAACGGAAGCAGCCCAAGAAGAAGTGAATAATAACGAAATGAGAGAAAGGATGGTCGCCAGGAGCATGAGGAAGAGTGATTCGAGCGAGAATAAAGAGAAATCCGTGAAGAAATCTAAGACGAATCTAGAAATCGTATGGCTTGAAGACGAATCAGCTTTTTCCAAAAGAGCTGGGAATAGGGATGCCAAGGAGAGATATGGGAGATCATGGGATGGGAGACCATGTTTTGAACGTGACAGACAGATTTGTATATTGGCGGTGTCGACAGGTTCGATCAAAATCTGGACTCCCATCGTATCTCACTGAAAGGAAGAAAGTGGTGGCTATTCACTTTTGGCATTGATGCTTCATGCCAAAATGCATGGCTGTTGAAAAGGTACACTGGAAATTACACAAAAATGACTTACTGCGACTTCAGGAGGGCAGTTGTTCAGGAATGGTTATTCAAATTCGGGAAAGCCCCAAAAACATTCCTTCTATCACGGATGAACACCAGATAATTTCTTCACCAATTGGAAAATTGTTAACAGTACCGTCGCTGTGCACAGTGCCACAAGAGAACGAGGGAATACTGCAAACATAGCAACGTGGGGCTCCACGTCCACTGTTCGCACGAATTTCACTCAAAAATATAATTTTCTTTTTTTCTTATTACGGTTCCATTTAAGCTACCGATCTACTAGCTACCGAAATCTACCGATTTCTTGAAAAATAAGTAGAAGACTGTCTACGCATATCTTATGTGGGAGATCGCGATCCACTGCAGGTCTGTGTTGAGATCAATGAAGCATTCACCGATCAGCGGTGACGGTTTCTTCATCCAGTAGCGTTCAGTTAGATTGTCTAAAGTCAATTGGATGATCTTTTGAAAACAATCTTGGTTTTTGCTGAATGTTTTGAGGAGGGAGCGGTCCGCAAGTATTTTTCGGCGGAGGCATAAAGTAGGCTCACCAGTTTCCGCTAAAAGGGTGTTTATGGGGGTTGATTTCAGAAGGTGGACATAGCTGAGGCTTCATAAACATCAGGAGTAGATTCTACATCTCTTTCCGATAAAAATGCCTCCCAGACTTTCTTTCTAGTCACAAGTTCCAGTTAATTATTTTCACTGAATCGTAAAACTCAGGAAGAGTAATTGACAAAACAATGACTCCCTAAAACTCGGCCCTTCGGGCCTCGCAAGGGGCTCCAACCTTTGACTCCACCAGGGGGGCTTCGCCCCCCCTGCCCCCCCGGTTCTTTTCCACTTTGAGCCTTCGGCTAAAATGCTAAAAAATGGAATATGCTTTCTTCCCGCTAATTCGTAAATGTAAATAAATTTAAAACCACCACATAAATGTTTTACTAATCGAAATTAGAACACAGTTTCTTAGGTAGGTAATTTTCTGTTATGGTGCGCGTCTACAATTACTATAACCAAGATTAACTTCTCACCCAAGTGACAGTGTTTACTACATTCATTTATAACATGAATAAATTTAATACTACGACATGAATAGAAGAACAAGTACGAAAGAAACGTGTGATAAATCGAGAGCTTATAAACGAGTGGAGAACGATTTTTGTCCGGTGTAAACTATAGAAGTTTCATTTCCCCAGCGATGGCTCGGTTGTACGTCGAAATCAAAAGAAAAAATTGCGTGACACATCCGCGTAACTTTTTTAGCTAGTTTGTCCAAGGCTAAAGCATGTTCCATGCTAAAATTGTTTATTACGTTTCATGATCCGTAGATTCGAAAAATCGAATTAAAAACAACCGTCCGTCCGCCGTTGCCACGCCGCACAGTGTTTAAAAAAAGTCAAAATGAAAGTTCAGATCGCCTAAAAAGCGAAATATCAAAATCAGTGGTGGCTACTATTGATTGTGGGATTCCTTTCGAAGTCGAGACTGACGCTTCTGATTTTTCCATTTCAGCTGTCCTATCACAGTAGGCCGTCCTCTAGCTTTCTTTTCAAAGAAATCAAATGATTTCGAGCGTAAACATGCTGCAGTGGAGAAGGAAGCTTACTCAATTGTCGGTGTCCTGATATTCATTCAGATCGAGGAACTTCATATACGTCTGATGAATTATCCAGCGCTGGTAGTGACATCTTTGAATTAGTAATTTAATCGCTAAATTCCATCATTGACCACCAGAGAGTTAAGTGTTTGCAAGATCGTCGGAACGCATGAAGCTTGCCTTGTATCAGCTGGTATAATTCCAATGGAATTCTGACTTCCCGAAATCGAGTTTATTGATTATCGTCCGTGCGGATGGACTAGCGAAGCGTTGGTAGGTGTCCTAATTAGGTCAGAGACTAGTGAAGTATAGATGAATGAATTGATTGCACGGATTTTCTCTCTGTAGGTACCTATATCTATGTGGCATACTGATGACAACCAACGGATTGTGATATTTAGAATTTAATATCAGTGCACGTAGCCATCGTCACAGTACGGTATATATCATGATAGGGAGGTGCACACCATTCATTTGGAAACAACAAAGATTTTTAAGGTAATCTCGAATAGACTTTACCGGAGCGAACAACTTTACGATAAATTCAAAGAAATGACTCCACGCCAACTGTTCATTAAGGCGTTACTGTTAATTTATCATAGGAGTTCCGACTTGGTGTACGAAGAACGAAATATACACGATATGACAGTCGTTTCCATATGGGGCTAAATGTAGCTTATCACAAGCCGAAAGCGTGACCCGTCTAGAGAATTTTTGTAGATTTTTGAATTACATTTATGTCGAATTGTTTTGAGCACTTTGGGAGCACAGGAAAATTGATTTTATGATGAATGAATGAATGAATGAACGAATGAATGAATGAACGAATGAACAAATGAACGAACGAACGAACGAGCGAACAAACGAACGAACGAGCGAACAAACGAGCGAGTGAACGAACGAACGAATGAATAAATAAATACACAAGCAAACGAACGAACGAATGAACAAACAAACACAAACAAACAAATAAATCACTAAAAGAGTCGCAAATACGCTGTTTCATTATTCTATTGTAAAGAGCAGGATTCGGAGCAAAATTCATCAGTCAGATTTTGGGGATTGTAAATAAAGTCATAGTTCCCTCACATGACCATAAAAATTCTCGGTTCCTAAGAACCCGCTTAAATGAATTCTCCATCTAAAATTATTTTAAAAATTACACACCTTTCGACTATCTGGTCATAATATGTGAAAAACCCCCTTCTTAGCTCCTTACTACAAAACCAATTGAATAAGTATAATAATGAAGCTTTATGATAAAACCGAATAACATCGAGCCGAATTAGCTTTGCGATTCACAATCGAGTTGAGTTCTTTTCAAAACGAAGACATTTTTGTAGAGAAAAACGTTGGACGTATTCAGTGTTCCAGCTAGTCTCGATCAATTGATTTCTATGTCAATCATACGAAAAATTTACCCTTCAATTTTGGATCTTTTCAAGATCTCGATTTTGGGTGGTGGGTTTGGGAGGGGGTGGATAGGAGGCCAGATACTTTTGGGGGGAGGGGGGGGGGGGGATCAGCTGACTTGCTCTGAGCCTGATAAGGCTTGGGTCTTCACATTTCCCTCCGCCAAAAATTCAAACATCTCAGAATGTTATCCTGATTGTGTTGGGTTGAACGGAATGTAAGCATCGAATTAGCAGTATGTGTATCAGATCATAACCTGTATATAACGTGTCATGTATTTCGGTTTTATTCTTTATTTTCTAAACCTGCACCACCGGACTTTTGTCTTTTTCGTAGCAGTTAGTTGAAAACTTATTGTCATTTATATAATTGAAAATAAGTTATTGTATATGTGGAACGACTTACCTATATACATTTTATATCTCCAGTATCCAACTAACCAACCAACCAACCAACTAATAATAAGCCACTAATAAGAATTGTATCTATAGATAGTGAAACTTCACACTATCACCGTATATTATAATTATAATAATAAACCATTATTGTGTCATGGAAATCATGTTTCATTCCAGACTAGTAGAACCCAAAAAAAAAAAAAGGAAAAAAAAAACCCAGACGCCAGCCGTTTCTGGCGTATCGAACTGGCCTCCCGTATTTACCAACAAAAACCACATTGATAAACAGTCCGAAAAAAATCCGATTTTTCTTCATGTCCATTCCCTTTCCTTCTTTTGTGACTTTTCACGCTGAAAATCGGCGCCGTTTCACGCTCCGCTCGATCCAACTTGAGCGTTTTGTCATTCCTGCGAGCGCGAAACGCGGTGACAAACCGCAATGCAATGCAATACCGGCTTGCCGCTGGTATCAAACCCTCAGGCGTTGCATTAAGATTACTCCCCTTCGTTTGGGGCTGTTATTTTCCGAAGCACCCAGCCCCATACAGGAAAGTAATACAAATGGACAACCGAGTTTCACCCCCTAAAACTCGTAAAATAATTTTGCCTTTACTAGGGAAGACATTAGATCGTGGATATATCGATTCAAATAAGAACAGTTACATACGCCTTCATTTCTCTCTGGTTTAATTAAGCAACTATTTAGGCCTGGTTACTTACCAAATCAAAGATAAGGTTTGGTTCAGTTTACACCTAAACGTTTCATTAGCTGGCCATACACGAGCGGATACCTGCAGCAGATCCCATTTGCCAGATCCGTTACAAGAGATGAGATCAGTCGTCGCCCCTTGATGTAGAAAAGTTATCGGCCGGCCCGAGATCTTCGTCCGATCCCGTCCGTTCGTTAGTGGGCTAAAATCTGGCAAATTCAGGTCTGTCACAGACGTTCATATTGCAGACCAGACCCCGAAAACTTCCGAGATCTGGCTGTTCTAAAGCTCAGTGTTTGTAGGTAACTTGACGTCAGCTTTGTAGCTAATAATTATGATTACCGAATTTTCAAAGAAAATGGAGCTATTGCAATAGCTTCGAAAACTCCGAAAATTTGTTTCATGGCAATTTGTTTTGAGGCACTCAAAAGCGTCTTCTGGATTTTTAAACTTTCCCGACTAAATTAAGTGCCATTTCACCCTATATCTCTCTACAGACATTAAAAACCCGTTCTTTCACCGGGATTGTCTTTCTCACTTCTTTAACGGTATTGTCGTACGCGGTGTTTTTCATATTTCAACTCAAGTAATTCCTGGTTTAATGTCCATAATCAAAGTCTTCATTTGTAAGCATCACTTGAAAATTCTATCACCTCGTTAGGCAACTCCTTCTTCCCCATCATTTTAGTTAAAAACACATAAACAAATATTATCTCAAATGTTCAATGAAAAGTAAAAGATAAACTCAACTATGATCGCAAACACCAACAGAAGACTGTGTATCTGCGCCAAGGGTTGACGCCCGACCTACTGTAACAGATCCATGTTTCTTGGATATCTTTTTTGAGAAATCGGTACGGTAGGGAGGTACCGCAAACCGCATCTGCCAGACTTCATCTGTCGCTGGTACCGTTCGGAAGAACTTGACCCATTTCTCATCACTTGTTGCCTACTAACGCTCAAATCTGTACTATAGATATCGCTCAAAACCGCCAAATCTGTCGCAAATATTTGATCGCTCACAGTCACCTATTGTGACCAACAATCTTGGGAAATGTGTCCATGTTGGAAAAAACGGTGGCTTTCCAGTGCATAGAATCCTAAGCAGCAGTCTTATCTTATCGTGTGTACCTAAACTATTTCTTTCAAGTTCTAACACAGGAATTGGTAATTATAAAAGATTTTTGAATGAGGGTTAGTCCATAGGATCCTCGAGGAGAGATGTGAAATGAAACAGAAATATCTTTCAATTCTCTCGACGGGATGAACAGTAGATCCCCTGGTACTCATCCCACCCTTCCCATTCCAAGAGATTCATACGTGGGAGGATACTAGTAGATGTAAGAGTTGCGACACAGAAAACCATGAAGATCTCATCAGATTAGAAGTAAATGCTTAGATACAAATCTCTAATAAATTGGGTAATGAAACTTGGATAGGTAATTGGTATACCAACCAAGGTATAACTAATTTATGCTGGACGTGTCAAAGTACTTTGGCAAAGCCGGTTTTCACCTAGCTGTCATGAAAAATAATTCTTTTCCTTATGACTCGCTGTCGTCGTTGTTATAACTTGAATAGCATTTAAAATTATCAAACAAAACAAGTTACAGATCCGATCCTCCCAGCTTTGTGATCTCTGATGTCTTAGATACCTTTTCAACTGGAATACTGCTAGCTGACATATTTATGAAATGGCGTTCCATATTTCTTCGGTATTGATGCGACACGATCTTGTGTACGAGTAGTTTTAAATGTTGCATCTTGCTGAAACAAGCTTGTCAATGGGAGAGGAAATTATATGTGACTTGCGGCAGCTCTTGTAACTCAATGTTGAACTTGAAATGAAATTTAATGAGTTTACCAACGGTAACTAACTATCAATCTATTTGGTTACGTTTTTTCAATAATAAACCTCTGAAATTTACCCCCACCTCACTTTCTCAAGATTTGTTGGCTTATGTTTCAAAATAATAAATAATCCGATAAAAAAAAATAATAATAATAAAATAAAAATAATTATAACTAAAATAAAAAAGCCGTCCGTTCGTCATACAAGGACGGGTTTGAGAAAGTTTTTTTTTTTTTTGTGAAATAACTTATGATTAGCTCCATTATTGTATAAAATTTAATTTAAATATACCACATATCACAGTAATAGCTACAACTAAAATAGCTTCTTCGATCCAAAAAATCGATTTTTGACAAATTTACTCACTTTTTAACGTTTGAAACATACCTAAATTTTTTTTCTTACGAATGGAAATCCTCGACAAGTGAGTGGTAGGTCTCTGAAAATTTGAAAAATCGCCAAAAATCGAAGCAAATAGAGAGCTGGCGGTTGTCTCCTCCAATGCGGAATTCCATAATCTACGATCATACTTCTGTACAAATTTGTTTGAACAAAACGGAAGTTAGTGAAAAACGTTATCTATTTTCACGAAAAAAAAAGAGTTACAATGTTTTATCGATTTCGACGGTTAGGCCATTATCAGTAACAAACAATAACTGAACGCACATTAGAAAGGACACAGCTTATATAGTCACAGGTGAAGGAAAACTGAATCCCATTGGTCAAGAGAAAGGAAAGGGGGCTGGAGGTACAACCAATTAAGTGCAAGCAAAATCAAGGTGAGGGACAACCTACCACTATCTATGTGAAACTTGGAGGTCGTTTTTGGGGTGAATAATACTCGTACTAAGTGTTAAACAAATGAAAATCAGAAGAAAAAAAAATCGGAACATTTTTGGAATACCCTAAGGTTAGATATTGGTGGTTGGGGGGTCCCGGGTACTGGCTAAAACCTGTGTGGCAACGAGGAAAGGATTTCCAACCGAGAAAAATAATGAAACCTCTTTCCCCTTTAGCCTACTTGTGAAGATGCTTCGGGGGGTCGCTCTGAGTGGCGACAGAGGGGTAACCAGCTGTGGGGAAAAATCACATGGCGAATAAAATCCGTCTCGCTCGATCGGGCTGGATCAGAAAAGCTGCGGGCGGCTCGAAAGTTTTGTAAAGAAGAACGAACTGGGTCGCTACGCAGCCGACACGGATCAACACACCGCTTAAAAGTCAACTCTCCTTTGAGCTCGCCCTTGAATATTTATTCGAAAAAAAACGTCGCACTCGGAGAAAAGGAAAATCCTTTGTTGATTTTTTTTTTTTTCCGTGGGCCGATGGATGCGTTGTCTGAGGAGAGTAATAGACTTTCTACAATAACTGGCTATCATTTATCTTTTCGATTTCGGAGGCCTCGTTTCACGGTTAGGAGTTCGTGGATTTTCTTAATTTCGCTTTCATTCTCATGACTACATCGTTATCCAAAGGATTTAGATTTCAACGGTTTTGAACGCCTATTACGGTTAAGCTAGATAGGTTAGAAGATATGGAAGTACTTTGGTCGTCTCAGGGCCACTTTTTCTATTATTTTTTTTTAATACTAACGTATGATTAGCCTAAGTTTGAAGGACTTCCGAAGGATTTGTATTCTTGTGCTCACCGCAAAAAAAACTTGCACTCAGGCCATTCATGTTTTCGAATTTTTTCATTCTGGCGACCTTGCTTTTCATTCTGAATGCATTTATTTGTACATTTTCACAGTTTTTTATAGAAAACCCCCGATGTATATCTGTGATACACGTGGCCTGTGAGCAAGGATTTGGGACTCCAACTGTTAAATCAGCTCTGTGTGTATCATTTTTACACTCACAAATATGAAATTCTTCACGCTCTCTTGCTAGATAGTTTCCATTATTTTAGTCAAAATCTAACAAATGTTCACAAAGATGTTTACTTGACAGATTAGAAAAAATCCAAAGATTTTTTTAAGCAAGAAAAAGTTTTATTGAGACAGAGTGAACCAGAAAAAAATTTTGAAAATACAAAACGTTGAACGAAGAATTCACAACAAAAACTAGTCCAACCTCAGCAAACATTGAGCAAGTCTCTAATATCTCAGTCAGTATCTTACAAAAATATATCTAAACTGCTATACTACCAACTAGTAACACAGAATATAACTGTAACTAGTAAGACAGTTTGAAAAACTGGAAATGTGGTGTTGCTCTTCATTTCCTTGTCTTGGGAAGAACTGTCCAATGTAGACAGTGTAGAAAATGAAGGAGAAAGCTCTTTCATGGACCTAGAGAGGGCTCATGAGACCCTTCTTTTTCTTCCGTTTCTAATTTGTATGTCTTGGCTGATTTTTCGAAACCAACACTGTTCTCCCACTCCCAAGTGCCACTCAAGGTCAGAGAAATGAAGATAAACGCTAAAAACTTGTATCTGCGTGATACACAAGCTTTTAAAGTCAACTGGGATCGTGAATCTCACGTATACACGTGGCAGTCCTGCCAAGTCTTAGGAATGTATCACAGACATATACACGGCACTCAACTATTTAACGGTATAATCCCCTAACCATTCGGCAACTCTTAGCTGCTTGAACTTCGGTCAACACTATTTGGGAAACAGTCAAAAGTCGTAGGGATCTGGACTCTTTATCTGTTGCAAACAATATACCTACTTTTTGACTATTTATATTATTCCGCCGGAGATAATAATGATTACAATAGTGAGCCGTGCGAAAGTTGACAAAACCGAGTTTTAGAAAAAATTCCAGTTAACCAAAAGAGAGTGCTATCAAAGTTTTGGGACTCATAAACCAAATTTTGAATTTAGAGTTGGAGTACGGAAAAGTAATGTTACAATAAGTTTTATTTTGCGCTAGTTCGTAATAAGTTAGTCCAAGCAACGAACGCTCAAACATGGATGTAGAGGGAAATGTTCGGAACAAAAAATTTGACTTCACAGTATTTTTAGAACATGTAAGGAGGTAAACATATCAAAAGTCTTCATTCCTAGCTCCTGTGCTAGGGAAGGGTTGGCCCTTTAAAAGTCCCATATTTTATTCTTCCCTCCCTCCCGTCAAACTCCCTCCAACGCCAGTCTTTATCGAAACACTGACGTCAACAGGCTGGTCAACTGAGATCTATCTTCCCCTACACTACCCTCGAGATTAATTTCCAACGAAGGCCAGTATTAATATATTTCTTTAATATGACGCGAAGCTCTATCATCATGTTCACTATGCGTGACCATTCTGTTCATTTTGACAAAACGGTTGGGTAAACAGCGATTTCTTATATGTCATTAACATGATTTCTTCAGAGTGCAAGAGGCCATCTTGGATGTTCATATCCAGTGTAGTTCATCTCTTGTGCTATGATTCCAAATTAATTGTGTATTTATCAGAAAATTATCGCCCATCTTACGGTTTTATTTCGTAGTGGCATTCTTTATGACATTTTTAACCGGTCGTCTCAGGAAGTGTACGTATGCGTTATCGGCCCGTTATTCTCCCACCCCTTCTCCTCAGGCAGGTTTACTGTGCCCCGTTTCAGTAATTACTCCTCTATGGCCTGCCAATATGGGCAGTACCTACGCCTCCAACTTGGAAAAAATTCGAGTAATAGGTACCTACACAAGGCAGCAATAATATTGGTTGCAGGGGCCTTCTTTGTTGCCAACACCCAACCACTATTCCTCAGACTTCATCTCCTAACCCTCGACGACCTGTTCGAAAGAAGTGAAGTGCAGCGAGTGTTGAAAATAATGAAGTGGGCAAGGTCTGACCACTGCATAAGTACGCGTTTCGCTAGTAGTTCTCAGCTCAATATCTCACGGCATCTCAGGACTTCTTCGAATACGTCGGAACCCACAGTTTCAACAATCTCCTTGAAAAGACCCGAGGTGTTCTCATTTCTTTGGATACCAAAGCAGGGAAAATTAAGTCTCTCTTGAACGCCAACTATTTATATATTTCGGACTCAATGCTCACCCCCATGCCATTTAAATACTCAAAATACATGCCGTTTACGTAAGCAGAATCAACTTTTCGAATCGGTCAGCTGGACCTCAGGGTGGAGCACGTCATTTCATTCGTACCTTGATGTCCTGTAGAGAGGCTCCCTGTCAAATTTCGTTGTGTTCAGGTAGGAGACACTACTTTTTAGCAAACTCAGCTCACCAGGATGGAGCCTGTAATTTCATTCGTCTCTTATTGTCACAGAGATGCTCCCTATCAATTCTGAAAGTTCCAACGGTGAATAGGACAGATTTTTGCTCACTCAGCTGATCAGGATGGCGCCCTTCACTTTGCTCCTCTCTTGTGGCTCCAGAGAGGCTCCCTATCAAATTTTGACGTCGTGCGGTGAATAGGAGAGATTTGAGCAAGATTTTGCCATAATTGTGATTTATATTAAGGCTCATGGTCAGCGGATCCTCACCAGTAGTCAGCACGTTCCGACGTAGCAATACAATATATGAAAATTTGGTCCGATTCGGACCAGCGGTTGCGGAGGAGTTGTGAGCACAATATTCAATATGCAAAATGAGTCCATATATATAATCGTTAAGCCCCCTCATTGCCGGATAATTTTACGTTGTTGATGCATCAGTCTCAAATGATCGCGGTTCATCCCCTAATACGGAAATACCTTACATAATTCAACCTGACTCAATATTTTTTCTTTTATTACATACTTGAAGATTTAACAATATATGTTCTTCAATATTGTCTCAAAATTTACATATTTTTTACATGGCACTTCTGCTTGGGAAATAAACGAATAAAAAGTCACCTATAAATCAACTGTAACTTCGTGTGAAGGGCTTATGAATGTCGTGGTTTGGTTCAGCATAGAAAACCAAGTGGAAGACAGCAACTAACTTTTCGTGTTTTGAGGGGGTCGAGTAACAAAAAAACTGTCAATGTTTTCATAATTTTCATATTCTATGAATATCAAATTCAACTACGATTATTTCAAAAATAACTTCGTTTTCACGGTTTTTCACATTTCAAATATGGCAATAATAATCTTGCAGACTATTATCAACTTGAAAATTCGTCATCGTAGGGGTTCCGCGTGATCTTTAACAAAAACCATGTATCATGTTTTCTCCTCGATATTGATTCGAAATTCTATGAAAACATCAGAAATTAACAAGCGGTTGCAATCATGTTCACAATATCAATTATTGAGAATGATCACCTGTGTGTAAACAATTATTTATATAACCATGCTCATAACTCAGTTTGTTGGACACGCACTTCGCCGTAGTTAACATAATATTGTTGGATAAATCGAGAGCTTTCGAACGAATGGTCAACGAATTTTGTGGGATGAAAAACGACGAAGTACCATTTCCCTAGCAACGACTCGGTTGTAGGCGGAAATCACTGTAACACTATATGTTTCGTGCGCGGAAAAAAATTGACGCGCAAAAATTGCTAGGACCCCAGGGCTAAAACATGATACATGTTAATAGAAGTTGTTTGAATCCCGCCCTAATCAATGTATGCTTGGAAAGCGGAAACTTGAACTTTCTACGTCCGTTGCTGATGGTAGTTAGGCCTATCGAAAGAGCTTCAAGGCCTGTCTTGAACGAATTCAAATCAGTCGCTGCAGAATCAGCTGTTCCGAATTAGTTTACGGAACCATAATACGGAATATGCATTTTTCAAAGAAATGTAACAGGTCGTAAAGCTTCTGATGGGTGCACATTTTTCTTTTCAGCTAAAAATCATTCGATAGGTTACCAATGCTAACGCTTTCTACGACATGTGCCAAGGACCTCAAAATTCTAATAGAAAATGTCGGCTCGAATAACTTTTCTCAACCGATCTTCACCTAGAAAAAACAATAATTAGTGTATTTAGGTACCAATACCACTTTTTAATTTCTAAGCTTTATTATCACTTATTAAGTTTCGCTTCCACAGTTCATGAATAAAAAATGGAAGGGGCAAAGTCGGTGCAGGTTGATTTTACGAACAATCAAATGATCAACTCGCCCGCTTACCTCTGCGGTAAAGTCATCCCTTTCGCCAATGAAGCAAAATATCTGTGGTTGTATAGGTGTTCCCACCTCAAAGTTGAGTATAATTGTAAGGACCATAAATATATATAAAGGGGAACTTGATAAAGTGCCCACTATTTCAACTACGGATTGTAAGTATTAATAATTTGCAACAAAAAGTTCCCCTTGCAGATTTTTTTTAACGCTTTGTTTCCGAGTATTTTCACTTTTTTTACTTTACGTCATTTACCAGGACCTAAGTACCTTAATCAACTGTTTAAATTTGATTCGGGGAGCCGTTGGAAAGAGCGTAATTTCTATTTCCTTTGATTCTAATCAGATTTTTTGAATGGAATAATATGGTAAGGATGGAGCCTGAAAAGTGAATTTCGTCACATAAAAGAAATCACATTTTCATTCAAATGCTCATCAATCCTAATAATTACGGCTGCTGATACTCATCCATAATAATAAGAAATGCGCCAAAACTTAACGATAAATTGCTCAATGTTATTTTTGTAGCTCAATTTAGAGTAGACATTGATATTTGAATGCGAAAAAAAAGTGCTGTACTTACTATATGAAAAATCTAGATTTTTTCATGTAGGTACCTTACGAGGTCTTCGTTCACCGCCTTGAACTAATGGGTTTATTTCAAGTAGGTATCTACCACAATAATAAAATGATAAGAAAAGAAAACAAGTTTTCTGGGAGATCTGGGATAGTCACCATTTGATTTTGGGGGCGGAAAGTGTGCCGTTCAAAATCTAGACTTACGTGAAGAAAACATATGAATAAAAACCACCAAAAGCGTTCAAATCTAGGATCCATTTTAGAATGGCACAAAACAAATGTGAACATCTTTTGGAAATTTACATTGTGAACTTATTGACACCATTACAATAGCTTGAGTTACGATGAAAATTTGCTAAAAAGAGAAATTTTCCGTATGTATAAGCGCACGCGTTTCATGGTAATTACATCACAACTGCGATGAGCCTTAGCGTCTCGTCGTCCTTTCAGAAAAGTGTCCATATGAAAGTGACCACTTCCGAGAAAGCAGGAGAACAAACAGGACGGAGTTAATGAAGGCTTGAGGTTTAAGAGTGACTTTTATACACACAAACACTTTCATGGGGTTTGTTGGATAGCGTGTACAAAAGAAGCAACCGTACTATGCGGTCGAGAAAACTATAGATCGGCCCAGTCGATGGCTTCTAGAAGAGTAAGTAATTTGCTGGAGAAGAAAGTTTTCCGGGACATCACGTAGGACATTCAAGTCTATTTAGTGAGGAACCCGGCATTATTCTGTGTTGGGATTCTGTTAAATAATAGAATCTTTGAAACAAATAAATAAATAGTATGATATTAAATCTAATGGGTTATTTCGGATAGTACCTAATACAAGTAAAATTATCATTTACATAACTTTGGGAGGGGTAAGACATCACTAACAAGTCGTGTACAGGTTCGAGCGCTTTCGATGTATTGACATCATCATTAGGCCTTCGAAACAGTACTCAGTACTTGGCGAGCGCTTTTGATTTAAGGACATCATCATCATCAGACCGTCGAAACAGTACTCAGTATTTGGCGAGCGCTTTCAATGTAAGGATATCATCATCAGGCTGTCGAAACCTGAAGACTGAGCACTGTTTCGACGGTCTGATGATGATCTCCTTATATCGAAATTGCTCGAACCTGTACACGACTTGCTAGTGACGACGGACTACTCCGAAAGATATGTAAATGTTCAATAAACGGTTAATTTTATGACAGAATTCAAAAAACGTGATGCCCAAAAGCAAAGAATTCCATTTTTGCTCCATTATTTTCAATACCCAATGAACTTTTGTTTTCGACCAGTAATAGAAAACGTATAGCTAGACAGGAGCTATCAAAACCCACCAAATAAAACGCTTGCAAACAAGTCCGCTGCTCAATGAGATATTTTCTTGCTACCATGGCAATTTCGTTCAGGAATAAAAGTTGTCATCGCTATCATGGCAAACAATTCCAAATTTCATCTTGCTAGGTCGATTATGGAAGAAATTAGTCCAGATGATCAGTGAGCCACCGTACCGAATCGTTTTCTATGATTCCTGTAGGCACCCCACTCCGAATTTGAGCATGGGTCGATGAAGAAATAAATTGGCCTCAGAGGTCCTTCAGCTGACAAATGCCCCTCCTTACCTTGTATTCTGGAAGTCCCAAAGGCTTCCAAATTTCCAAATATATATATATTCCAAATTTCAGCACTCTAGGTCGATAAGGAAAGCAGTTAGCCTCAGGGTCCCCTCAGCTGATCAGTGAAACTGATAGTGAAAGTGTAAAAGCATACACTTATGCTATTTGGCTAAAGAAAAAAAAAAAAAAAAAAAAAAAAACTGATTTTTATCTTTATCCAATGCATTAAACTCTAGGAATATTTTCAGAGTGCCTCGATAGGGATTTCAATGAAGACAATTTTTGGAGTTATTGCAATAGTTTAATTTTCACAATAATCCACTAAAAACGTGGTTTTCGTGAAAATCATTTTAAAATAATATTGTGAAAATGGATTAAATTAGAAAATTGGGATTAACGGCGTATGCTCCATTTTTATTTAGTTCAACTAAAAAAAATTGTTCCCACTCGTCCGAACCCAGCGTGTATAGACCAGTGTTGTTTGCCTTTTATATAATTTATACTAGACTTACTGCCTGCAAAATCATATCTGTGGACGTTTCTCCTTTACAGTTTTATCCTCAATTGTTAGTTATTTCAGCGCGAAATCCACTTTTTCAAGACAATATCACACAATTGTGTTATATAAGAACGCGAAATAAAATACGCATGAAACCGAGAACAAGAAACATAACAAAATGTAAATAAACTCAAACCAGCAATATTCTACGTTAGAATATAAATATTGCTAAAATAGAATATTTTAATATTTTCTATTAAACTATTTAAATTACAACTGTAGTCTTCAATTTATTGCATTTTCTTTTGTTCTAACTGCAATTTTATGCGTCATTGATATGATTTGTACCATATACCAACAATAAAAATTAATCAAAGAATTATGGAAACTGTTTTGGGTCAAAGATCCGAGCGTGGTCAGCTAGGTAATGATAAGTGGGGAAGTTCGGAGGGGAATTTTTGTGGATACTGAACAATGGATATTCGTCTAGGGAAAAATCGCATATATGGGCTAGCCCCAGAGGGTGGTGGGAACGACTTGATTTCGAATTGCAGTATCCACATATCCGTTTCGTGGACTAGGTGATTTTATATATAATATCCACGCCATTTTGCCCTATCACAAACGAGCCTAATTAGAATTTCTCTACTTCAAAGAGCGTCTGAAGTTTCTAGGTAAGCGGATTCGTATAATAATAATTGTTTTTTACGAATTACATTCTCCAATTGAAGGTGTTAGGTACTGATATTAGAAACGTAAAATTATTAATTCTAACTGTATTCGTACAACGAACTTCTCCATCCTCTATAATTGTTGGAGAGGGTCTGCCAACCCTGCCCCTCCTCAAACTACGTTATCGTTACTAATTCCAATTACATGTAATGGTAATGGTTTTTTTTTTCAATTACATTACTTGTTATTGGGAAAGTAATGGTTAATGAAAATGGAATTACCCCCATTCCCATTACAGGAACGTTTGCCCTCATGCAACGTGTGTGTGCGCGCATGTATATGGTTTATACAAGTGATAAATATAATATAATTTAGATAATTATATATATATATATATATGTATATAAATTTATTTATTTATTATCTTATGTACATATTACATACATATGCGCGTACACACCCACACATACACCCTCATACGGTGCATGAGGGCAAACGTTCTTGTAATGTGAATAGAGGGGTAATTCCAATCCCATTACCCATTACCTTTTCTTTAATGGGTAATTGGAAAGACCCATTATTTTCCCAATAACAAGTAATAGTAACTGAAAAAACCATTACCATTAAAGGAATGGTAATGGTAATTGCAATTACTTCGGAAGTACTCGTAATTGCCTGCGTATAACCCCAGTCTTTGGTTGTAGGCATACCACACCACACCACCACCACACCATACTCACTGTACTAATTTTATTGCATTTAAGAAAATTAATCATTACTCAAAGTAATCATTATCTTACAACTCTGATATAGACCTAATTATTTGCGCAGTAATTCACCATGTTCATTTTGAACCAGATAACTGCTATCAACCTCCTGATAATGTTTCATTGCAGTTTGCTCAGTTGATGATAATTCGTAGCAGTTCAGTGGCAGTGATGAAATATTCAGTGGTTAGTGATGAGTAAATTGAGCTTGACAAGTTTACATAAAATGGGGGAGAGGACCCCCTCGTTGTGTTCTTAGAAACCTCGCGGTCCGTGACGGCGGTGGAGGACTGAAAGAAAAACTTTCCAAAGACAAAACGGCTGATTGGATTCGGCGGAGCTCCCTCCATCGGCGGTTTCACCAGAGACGGTCCCAAAGCGGGGAAAGGGCCGCCTGGAAAAGTCTCCGGCCATTTCCCAGGTGCGCTGTACCCCGAACGGACCCCTCAACGAGCATGATAGAGCCTGACACGACCTCATGAGCCCCCCGACCCGACGAACATGCTCGGCGAGGTTTGGTTGTTGTTGTTCGCGAGTGTGTTTACCCAGTTCGCGGCGAACGGTTCCCTCCTGCTCCACCGCCTTCACAGGTCCGCGGAGGAAGACCGGGACGTTGAGAGGTACGTGAGCGACCGCGAGGTCCCCAGGGACGTGCCGACGCGCCCAGACTACACCGGAAAGGGACACTGGGCCAAGGGATCTCTTCCCGATGGGAAGGTCGTGGACTTGGGGTTCGTCCCCCAGAAAGTGTACACTCAGGTGAGGAAGTACGACACCGTGCAGCACCTGCCCCGCTCCGCCGCCGCCGATGAAGCGACGACGTACGAGGAAAAGGTAAACGCACCGAGATTGCGGGAGGTTCTGTCCCACAAGAAAGTTCAACAGGTAATCACAAAATATTAGATAAATTTCGAGTTGTTGAGGGTGAGAAGGAGAGTGTCGCGAACGCGAATTTATTTATATAGTTTGATTATTTATTGATTTTAATTATATTAATTTCAATTCGGATATTAAATTTAGTTATTTGGTTACTAAAATTTTATCCCAAAAGTCCCATATGTTATTTTTAAAACCCCAAATGTTGAATTAGTATATTCATTACTTCAAGAAAAATAGACGAGAAAACATCAAATATGAAAAATTGAGTTTTCATTCATATAAACTTATTACTTAACAAACAGAAAAATAAATTAGGTTGGTACTAAAGTAAATGAAAAAAGGAGCTAAACAAGAAAACTGCCTTTCCAACAGTTCCAAGACAGTTATATCAGCTTCTCGCATTAATTTATTAGCTAAGCGCTTTCGCCTGTATTGGCCTCATTAGAGCTTAGATTTATATGTAGGGGTTGCTTATTATTATTCAATTAGAATTTAAAATAATGATAAGTGCTTGCTTCAAGATCATGCGTATTTGATTAGTTTTAAAACTAAAATTAAACCCCCCACTACCTTCAACAACATGTTAAAAGGTATAGCAGCATCAAGTTTACAACAAAGACAAGAGGATGGGTCCCCCTAACCACTGATATCAATAAAAAGACTTATATAGAGAAAATTAAAAGGCATAAAATCTACCTAATGGAAATTGAAACACCAAGCAACCCCTAGGTACATATAAATGTAAGCTCTGACGAGGCCAATAAAGGCGAAAGCGCTTAGATAATAAATTAATTCGAGTAGCTGATCTCTCTTTCTCACCCTCAACAACTCTAGGATGTATTCCTCAAAGAAATTTCGAGTGGAAACGTTGTATAATATCTCCACACAATAAAGAATTAGAATAATAAGTCGATTTCGATGGTTGTAGGATGATGGGGCCAGTGATTGACACCTTAAGAGACATTTTGACTTTGACAAGCAATTAAGTTATGTTTTTTCGTTTGTTCAAACTTGAATCTTACATCTATTGCTGCATCAGGATGTCCTCAAACTGCTCGGTATTGAAAAAATCACTAATTCAAGCTACAAAACATCATAAATTCGTTTTTTCGAATTAATTTTTTGACCCAGTATTGACAGCCAAATTTTTGGTTGCACCTGTGACTGACACCCAATGTTTGACACTGCAGTTCTTCTGCAATAATTGATTTCGTGTATCCACAAAACATTTCTTTCAACATTTTACAAATAAATTGAGCATTTGAACATAGTTTTACTAATCTAAATATAAAATTAATATGAGTATTCATAAAGACAAAGTTGAAAATATCACCGGATGTTTCATCACAAAATAGGTACAATGTTTTCTCGATACCATAGGCACAATACGTTTCTAATGGTAAACTAGCAGCTTGTGAGTTGCTATGTATTTATATAAATATAAAAAATAAAGAACGAATGAAAGAACGAAGCACTGTCCATCACTGAGGGGAGCATCAGTTTGGGGACTAGACAATTGCATATTCACATGTTATCTTTGATTATTTCCAAAAAATGATGGCATAAATGCAATTTACACAAAAAACTTATTGAGAAAAACTATGGATACAATCGAATTTGAAAATGTGGGGGTAATGGTGAAGCAAAATAAAACCCATACCTCCTTAGCAAAATCCCAACGAACAGCACCAAAGAAATTACAACACGAGGTTCTGTTGGATAACCTTCACTAGATTTAACAAAAACCTGAAACCTTTTCCCGCCTTTATACTTTACTGAGAAGTTATTTTGCCTCAAATTTCAAATCGATCAAGCCCGCAAAAAACTTTTAAATGCCTTATTGTTAAAACTTCTTAGTGAGATGTTAATCATTGGGTGCCTGTCAATCACTGGTTTCTCCACCCTAACATCATTACTAACGAACAGTAGGTAACTGAACGTACCTACACAATGTAAATTGATAAAATTCTATGATGTAGGAGTTATTGTGTGAGATTCACAAATGAAACCCCGCCAGAATGATGATGTTGATTCCAGAATGGTCCAGTCACTCAAAATGATCGTATGAAATGATAAAATGTAAATTTTATGGCGAAAAAAATAAACTTGATCTAAATAATAATCAGCTAGTTAAACGAATATTCTGATTATAAAGCTTTTTTTCCATTTTAATAATTTTTAGCACTATTAATGATATTTAACAACGTGTTTAGCATAATCCTGGGTAGGTATACAATTTTCTACGTTCTATTTTATAGTTCATAAACTTCTTTTGAGTAATATTTTGCTAAAAAGTATTTTAATGTAATAGTTTTTCGGACTTTTTCTGTCTTATTTGGTGTTTTTTTCAGCACATTGAAATTTTACCAATTTATTTTTGACCAAACACTGCTGCCCGACAAGCTTAACCTTTCTTTTGGAATGCTCGATTCTTTGAGGAAGGAATGGATCTTTTATCTCAATCCTAAGGAGTGTTATCATTTCATACATTTATATGCATATTATATATGTTACCGGCAAAGTATGAAATCCAGGCATTGTATACAATGACTAGTCGTTCTATACAATGCCTGCACTTTTTAGGCAAAGTATGAAATTCCTCCATTTTTAACTCTCTTTAGACACAATGGCTAGGCAATGTACACAATGCCTAGGCAGTCTATATAATGCCTACCATTGATTTAGGCAAAGTATAAATACTCATCATTCTGACCTATATCTCCAACAAAGGTGCCCAGACCAGGTAAGGATTGATCAGAAGGACACTTTGCCGAGTGCACGATCAGTGCATGCACGGCATGCCTAGGTAAAGTATAAAATGAGATTCATTTTACACTTTGCCTGCTCCATTCAGGTACCTATTGTATACAACGACTAGACATTATACACAATGTCTGATTTTAAACTTTGCCAGTAACATATGCATATGGAAAAAAGTTATAATCCACATTCATATATGTATCTATATATAATTTTGATAAAGTTAAAGTCCAGAAACCGTTCCAGGATGCCTCAAAACGGATTTCCATAAAAAAAATTTTGAAACATTTTTATTTCAATTTTTTTTTTTTTTTTTTTGGGAGCCATTGCAATAACTTCATTTTCTGATAATAGTAGCTAAAAATTGATTCTATTTTAAGTCTTCGGCCTCTAATCTCACGTTCCTACGATAACTAGTTATTACTACCGACTTTACCTGCGTAGCGAAAGCATACCCCCCCCCCCTCCCTTTCTGGAGCTAAAATTGTAGTTATTACTTTTCACTGTCGTCATTAAATTAAGTTTTGCGCCAGTGACCCCAATCCAAGTAATTGGCATTACTATACTAATTCATTGTTCAGTTTCAATGAAATTTAACAATTGAATAATTTGTGGCATTTGGCTGCAAAAGGTCTCCAAATGATTTCATCACTGCCGATTCAATGTTAAACTTTGCGTATGCGAAAACGTAAAATATTTAAACTATTATCAAAGTTTAAGTTTTCAACCGATTCAGATAAAATCCCCAGGATTATATTTGTTGACAATGAAATATATAGGGAACCATCCGTTGCCTAACCCGCATATTCCCTGAAAGTTTCATCAGAATCGAATAAAAACTGTGAATAGTAATCTTGTTACTAGGATTTCACGTTCCTGCATGCGCAGGAGGTACCAACTAAAGTAACAATAATTTCGGAATTGATGATGTGGAATGCTCAAATTGTCCCCCCCCCCCCACCCCCCACCTATCCCCCCGAATTCGATCGAGAGAAAATCAGGCTCCCCCTAGATCAGGAGTGAGAAAATAATGTTTAATGGAATTTACTTTTGTGTTTGCGCAGAGCGAAGTATTGATTTGGCCACAATGAAACTGATATGGGGCCATCAACGCCCTAGTCCGCACAATTTAACTCCTGGACGAATTCAAAACTTCTCTGATCTTAGTAACTAGAGAAGAAAGTCATATTCTCTCGGAATTAAATAGTAAAAACTACTTCACTTCACGGGGAACGTAGACCCAAATTGCTAGCAGGCATTTTAATCAATAAAACGAACTACTTTTGCACAATTTAAAGTTTGATTATAGTCAATACAACTTTGGAAATTGAGGGTTTTTAGTAGTAAACCTTTTACTCAGTTGGATGTTCTCAACTATATTTTAGCAAGCCAAGAAGGGGACAACACCTTAAGAATCGGAGTTGCAATATACAGAAATGTAAAAATAAGTCACTATATTGAGGTTCATATCTGTCCATTTTGATATAGGTTTGTCCTATGGCTTGGGATCAATAAAATGTTTCCATAGCAAAATAATGTAACTTCATAAAAAATGTGACGCAACAACCCTTAAACAAATTAGGGCTCTTAGCTTGAAACGAGGTAGTTATGTTGTAACCAAATTGTACGAAGATCGTGTAAACAAGGTTTAGTGCAAGTGATGTATCCATGTACCGAAGTATCTGTGTGAAGATGCACCGAAGTATCTGTGAGAAGTGTAAATGCTCGTTTGCGCATGCGCCGACGTTCATAAATAAACCCACAAAGTAACATTTGTCCTCGAAACTTCCATCGGAAGAAATATCCCGATAACCAGAACGTTTCGTAATTTTGATGACGATAATTTATAGAACCTGTAAAGCTCGGATTTGCTGTCTCTTGACTGGGTATTGCGATATACTTCGGTGAGAGGGTGGTCAACCACAACGATTGTGAAACTTGAAAAGCACTAAAAAAGAAAAAGTTCCAATCGTGCAAAATTGTTAGGATAAAATTTGAGGATGCACACTTACTATTGAACAAATAATGGTAACAGATTTTTGCAAAATCTTGCATAATATCTAAATATAAAAGAACAGGAGGCTGTTTAGCACATGCACGTGTGGAAGAAAATGTAGGTATACATTATTTCTACGTAAATAATGAAAACGGTGTACCATTTAAATTGTTAGTTAACCTCCCATTTAAGGAAAATAAAATGCTAATGGTGTCTCCCAGAATGTGTATGACTTGGTAGCTTGAAATCATTTTTCTGTAGGCAAAATATTTTGCCTGTTAATAAAGAATTGTGCTTGTAGAGTGAAATCTTGGTTTATTTATTTTTTAAATTTATTATTATTATTATTTTGTTTTTTAATGGAGAACTAAAGGAAATTTCACTTTATTAGAATTACAGCCACCTTCGTGGCTGTTCGAGAATTCGTGCGTTTGCGTTGTAGTTCTGTAACGATTTGTTTATACCGTTATCATACCGTAATCGTATCTTATTACTAGAGATCGGATTCTTGTAACTGCATATCATTATCGCTTGATCTGAGGCATCCGAAGATTGTACATTTTTCGAGTTGACTTCATTTGGTGGTCTGTCTCGATTTTTATACTGCATAATTTTGTACATTCGAGCTATAGATGCATGTTATGCATATTCGGGGAAAATTTCGTGATAGTGCATAATTTAGAGATAGAAAAGTTACCAAATTTTAAACGCACCTTGACCATTTCCAGAGAATGAGAGCAACTAAAAAAACGTCTGCCAAGTTACGGGTGGCACATAGCTTCCTCGTTTACCTATCATGTTCTTCCAACTATCATCCAAATTTAAGCGAACTCGAACGACTAGAGAGTGAAAAGATGGAAGATAATGAAATTTACTTTTGCGCATGCGCAGAATGAAGTATTGATTTGGTGACAATAAAACTGATAGGGGACTATTCGCAACCTAACTCACGCATTCATTCTCTGACAATTTCGTCGAAATCGGATGAAAACAGTGGAAATTAAGGTCGTTACAGGGATTTCACATAGGCGTAGTAGCAGTAGCTACTAACCATCATGTTGAAATTGATATGGGATGATCAATTCGTCATTCCCCAACTATCATCAAAATCTGAGCAAAATCGGACGACTAGGGCGTAAAAAAATGGAGCATAATGGAATTTACGTGCGCAGAGTGGAGTATTGATTTCGCAACAATGAAACTGGTAGGGGACTGTCTTCACCCTAGCCTGCACAATCCCTACAAATTTCATTCAGATCGGATGAAAACTGTGGAAAATAAGCTCGTTACAATGATTTCATATTGGCGCAAGCTTAGCAGTCAATAATGATACAATCATGTTGTAATCGATGTAAAATGATCAAATTTTCACCGCCCAACTATCATACAAATTTGAGCGGGATTGAACGACTAGTAGGGTGAAAATTTTGAGTCGGATTGAGCGGCTAAGGCGTAAGAAAATGATGCTTGGTAGAATTTACGTTTGCGCATGCGCAGAGTGAGGTATTTAGTAAAGGAAACTGAAACTGATAGGGAACTGTCTACCACTTAACCCGTACATTCCCTGAAAATTTCGGTACTTTTCCGTTATCCCCCCCCCCCCCATCTGTTTCACGACTTTCCCGACTGTTTCACGCCCGCCCGATGTTTCTAGGCATTCCTTCTTTCTTAGATTACATACTTACGTAGAGTTGGTGACAATTTCAACCTCTGGGAAGAAATTATATTATTTAAAAAAAGAAGGAATAAACGAATTACCGTGTTTTCAGAAGTTGCCGATGTCGTTGAGGATTCGTTGAAACAAATTGGCGTGGTTGTGGTTTGATTGCCTCCACATGAATTCGCACAAATAGGTATCGAGTAACGAATTAACTGTTCCACATTGGCTTTGTTTTATCACCTGACCTTTGTGAAGAGATTAGTTAGTAAACCAACCGGTTCATCGAGAAGACATTGGACCCTAGCAAGCGCGCAGCGCCCGTGGTCAATGACGTTACCCTCTTGTTTTTCCAAGAATTCACCAATGCCTCTTTACTCCCTCAAACTGAGCGAAATTAATTAAAATGTGAAAATGGATCATTACCGGTGCCTAGAAACATCGGGCGGGCGTGAAACAGTGGCGAAAGTCGTGAAACAGATTGGGGGGGGGGGGGGGGATAACGGAAAAGTACCAAAATTGCATCCAAATCGGATGAAAACTGTGGAAAAAAAGCTTGTTACAACGATTTGCGGACACTCGACAGACACACACACACACACACACACACACAAACACACACACACACACACACACAGACAGACATACAGTCACGGAACCGTTGTTAAGAATGCTCTAAAACTTGAAATGCGAGTGGAAATTTTGATTTTGGAGACCAAACATTTTTTTTTTCTCCAGAAAGTGAAAACAATGCTTCCGCTACCTTTAGGTAGACTCGGAAGCAATAATGTCGGTACCAATAAGTTAGTGTTACTGTGGGAGAAAGAAAAATGTTGAGAAAGAAACCTGCAGTCTAAGTGTTCCATGAATAAAGGAACGTCTTTCCATCGAATAGAAACACTTCGCGAATTTCTATTTAACTCGGGAATCCAAGCTCGAACTTTTTAACTGTGAGATGTACAACTTTTTGGCATTTTTAAAAAAATTTTATTGGTCCTCTGAGGACGTGAGCATTGGAGACGGAGAGGACGTGAGTGAATTGACTGAGTATACAGGTCCATTCATTTTGAGTAATTTGAAATTTACTCCAATCATTTCAATTGATTTGGAGCGTTCGTTTTTCATCTATGAGAATATCCTGTCTTATCGCAGACACAACTTTGTTCTAGAGTACCTGGAAATTCATGCATATTTTTTTAAACGTACACTAAGAAAACCTGGCGCATATCCATCAAGGGAAACAGCTGTTCTCATTGAGCTGTTAATTATTGAGCATTTTGTATAAACAATATACCTAATATTAAGCAACTTTCAATCAGAATTATTTTCGTTCAGAATTTTTCCTTTTCAAGTGTTGAGTTTTATCCCCCAAATTTTACATGCTTTTGTTGCATATTTGTTGTATATTTCATTAGTTTTTACTGCATATTCTATGTCATATTTAGGGCATTTACGCTGCACAAAAATCCGGTCTCTACTTATGACTTAAATAACTTGATATCAATTGAAATCATCAGCAATATTTGGCATACTTTCATTTAGTTATGAATGAGAGTGAAGTAGTATAAAGCAGTAAATCACTCATTTAACATATTGGGGCACGATCAACATCATATTTCTTCTTTCGAAGATGCTATTCAAATAAAACGATCCCTTATCCTACTGCTCGTTTACCAAGACCGATTCGCCGAGCTGATGAACGAGCAGTTTTGTCTTCCTGTCTCGCCCCATCCGTTTCCCTTGATCTACTTGACTAACCGCGTTTTACCTGAAACCACAATGCATCCTAAGAGAAAGTGAACTTCCATTCACACTACGGTCCCATTCATCTCTCAGACAAAAGTTGAATTGGAGAACAATAGTTAGGAATCGAGAAAATTATGTTAAATAATCAACTACAAATGTTGTAAAAGAATGGCCGAATATCGTAATGAATTTTTAAATTTTTTCAACCAAAAATTTATATTTATTGGAATAGAATGTCAGCATAAATTCATTGTGAGTTGAGGTGTTACTGATGCATTCTATTCATTTTCAGGTTTACGAAGAAGAAGGTTATGAAGATATGGGATATGACCATGGTGGTTACAATCATCACGGGACGAAATACGAGGACAAAGAGAAACACGAGGATCTCAGCCTGAAAAAGAAGCCAAATCACGATAATGATCCAGGTTCAGCAGAACATGTCGCAGTGGTAGCTGGAAATACCAAAAATAATACTACTGGTAGATCGGGAAGCACGCCGGTTGCAGTTCGGTGGAAAAGATTCCACACTGAAACCCAAACTAAAAAAATGTCATTTGATGATGATAGCGATGAAGGTAGTACAAAGAGTGTTGTAGAAGAGATAGAAGACGTCACTAGGCCGTTTGTGAAGGGAGGGAGAGAGACTGTGACTGTTAAATCGGACGTGAATTCTACAGCTAGCGATGTAAGTAGCGATAGCACGGCAGATGCAAGCACTGCTGAAGAAACTCAAGTAGAGAAGACGGGAGATGAAATAGATAGCGGCTCTATTGAAGCAAGGAATAGTAATCTGGATGTTGATGAGTTTGAAACCGCAGAATCCCACAGCAGTCACAGTGCCATTCGTGAAGAGCCAAGTGGGAGATCGTTGGAGGCTAGAGTTATCAACGATCCACGACCGAAAGGTAGCAATGTGGTTACATTCCCTGGAAGGCATACACGCCGTCAGTATGCTGTCGGACGACCAGTTGACGTGTATGTTCAAGAAAGTGTAGGTTATGGGGTCAGGCGACCTGTTTATGGTTTGCCTGTTACACCAGTGACAACAAACGTCCATCATTACCTCCCTTATATGCCTGCATTCCCGTCGTTTTATGCTGACAATCCAGCAGCTTACACGGCCCCAGTGATATCGCAAAGGCTACCCATAAAACCAGAAGCAGTGAATGAACCGACTACCACAGTTGCTCCCACCTCTGCTATCCCAGTTAGCGATACAGGACCAGTCAAATTTCTTAATGCCGCTGACACACTGAATGCTTACGCTAATTTATTACAACAGGCAGCTACGACAACAGCCTCAAAACCAGTACAAGATCCAGAACAAAACTATGCAGATATCATTCAACCAAGGTTTAATTCCTCGTTGGATGTGGACATTTCTGCATCCACGCGAACTGAAAAACATAATAACGCTACATCGATGAGGAGAAGGCCATCTAAATTCCGCCATCCCGTGTCCAACGGAAGAGGGAGGCTATACAATAATTTCACTCGTATCGGTCCAATTTATAACAATGAAAATGGGCCCAGTAGTAAGGGCAATATAGAACTGAAGAATCCCAGTCCATACACAAGGCACCCATCACTTCCAAGAGATAGCAGTGAGGATGCATCCCACGACACGCCTTATGCCGCTGCTCAAACAGTTCCCGTACACCGTGGCTCACCTTACGCCTCGCATAGGCCCCAAGATCCCGTTAAATATATAGAATCCCTTACTGTAGCACATTTCGCTAATGCTGCAAACGTCCCTAAATCACCACCTTCCGTACAAAATGAAAGACTGAAAGAGTTAGCAAGACAGCTGAATGCTCATAGTGAAAATGTGTCGAGGAGAAAACGTTTGGGAGTAGGTAGAAGCAGACGAAATACAGGTGAAATCGAATATGACCATGAAAAATATCCTTTCTACGATTCCCACAGGGGAATTAGCAGTAATTCAGCGTTAAGATATGCTTCTAATCCTGATGATATACCGAAAAAGTCTCCTGGGGGCATGGAGTTTTATGAGACTAGAGATAGATTGGTTAAATGTGATGAGCCACAAGCCCCTGGAGATGTGGCCCCAGAAAGAGATGAAGATGGTGAATGGAATGAAAACCCACAACCAGAAAACTTACCCAGAATGAAAGGTCTTGGTCAGTCAATTGATTGTTTAAAACTGCGATATTTTGGGAAGGATCCATTGGACAACCCATTTTTCAAAGAAGGTCCGATAGGAGATCCTCCATTGTACGAACTTGATAAGAGTATAAAAAGTCATGTAGCTGCTCGCGAGCGGAAAGCTCGGGCAATTGACGAAAATCGAAGAGTAATGATAATTCCTCAGAGACACGATAATTCGACTCATCCTGTTTATAACCATAATTACACCAGTAGTGAAGAAATAAGGGGTCAAGAAAGGGCGAATGGTCATAGCTCGTTTCCTTATAAAAATCATAAGCCAGAATCAGCCGAAGTAAGCGCGTCGGTTCATAATTTGAGAGCGACTTCACCGTATAAATACTATTCTGAATACGATGATAGTTATTTCCCTAATTACGAGCCTCAAAATAAACCGTACGATAGTGATACTGAGGACTCATCGAAGAGGCATAAGTATTATCATCATAATTACAAGCATAAATATGTTCATAAGAAGAAGAAAAGAACCAGGCCTTCGCCCTACAGTTACTACCCTCGTCCCCTTCCCGTATCTATCTATTCTGTCATTGGAGCAACTAAAAGCTACCCTATTATTCGCCGTCCAATACTTTACACATCCGGTTCCCACGTGATCCCGGTGTACCATGTAGATGGTGGGAATATCAATGATAATCACGTCAGTGATTCCAAAACAAGTTATCAGACATCAGCACCGACTAAGTGGTACATAGTAAGGCCAGGAGAATATACAGAAAACAAAGACATAGCAACGGACAGTACAACGTCCAGCAGCAGTTTGTGGAACTACATAAACCCTCTTCGTTGGTGGTTTCCAGCTTACTTTGATGAACGTCGTGGGGAGCCTAAACATAGAAGAAGACGAAGTTCGATTCAGCAGCAGGAGCAAGAGTTGTTCAATCGGATATTAGCGAGAACGAAGAATGCTACTCTGCAATCGAGAATTGTCGACAACTATAAAACATCTCCTCCTGATATGATGAGGAATCGTCAGGAGACTACTACTGGACAGCCAATTAGCATCAACGAGTTTAAAGCGCGGCTGAATGCTACAAGTGAAAGGCTGGGGAAGACACAAAGTAAACTGAACAGATTAACAGGCGGCTTCATTTCCAGAAACAGCTTGTCAACTACACCATCGTACACTGAGACTATTAGTAGCCCTTCATATGGAGAAGAATCGTACGGGATGGTACTACCTAGTACATCACCAATGACTCCATCTTCGGAAGAGTATAAAACGGTCGCAACCACTACTAAGCCGAAAGTGTTGTTTCCTCGTACAAAGACTCCATCCAGGAGGAGACCCCAACCGACAAAAACGAACGCTAATTCTGTAAGTAGAAACTCATTGACAACCACGACAACTACGACTTCTACAACGACTACTCCCTCAACTACAACCAGAATGTATAAGCCAAAGAGAGTAGTGAAGAAGAAATTTGATAAGCAGATTCCATCGGCTGAATCATTCCCTGTTCTAAGGCGATCTAATAAACAGCCAATAACCACCTCATCGCCATTTGATTCTGTAGAGTCTTCAGCAGTGGATAGTGGAAGTATTGAAGAACCTAGAAGGCTCCAGCAAGTCGAGCATAGACGAGTAACAAAAGAGGAGGTGTATAAGACGAGCTATATCCCAGAAGAAGAGGGAAGAATAAACCGAAACGTTGAAGATTCTGTAGAGAATTACTCCATGTCAAGTTCGGAATCGAGCCCGGTGACTGGACCGACCACGGATCAAGACAACCACACCCTAACCTACATGGTGAACCCAGTCACAGGGGTGGGATCGTGGGGAGAGCAGCCTAGAAGGACGACCTGGAGACCTAAGAGAAAATACCCTAAAAGACATTTAGATGTCGAGTCGTACCGCTCCTCATACACGTACCCTCCAGTATCAAGTAGATTCGCATCTGATGTTTTGGAACAAAAATCTAAATCTAATAGAAACAGAAAACGCCATTCCGGAGTCCCTCACTATGACAGCCAAGTAAGATAGGCCAAAGCATTTGCCTCAATAGTTTAAAAAATTAAATTCATTAAGACTGTTAAATTAATTATTCATTAGTTTTTATCTCATCATATTCCATCAATTACACTATTTAACTGTGGCGGTTTCGTTTTCGCAGTCGCAAATAAAAGCAGATCAATTTCTGCTGTCATAAACACACACCACTTGTGGGTTGCCATATAAGAAAACCTTTCATATCATTAAATCAGAATGTACCCCTAGGTACAGTAAAGGAGTATTTTATTTCATACATTTCAAACTCGCTTCGGTAGTTTTCTAAATTTTTTCATAAAACAACATTAGGTGATTCACACTGTCTTGTTTCTATAATTCGTAAATCAGTCCTCATCTACCAACAGGGCTCATCCTCCTAGCGTATCGGTATAGAATGTGTTATGGTACTTTCCTAAATTGATCAAAAATATTGAGGAATTATTTGAATGAATTTGAGAGCTCACTCAGTATGTACAGTTGCCTCGATCAAGACAGGTCTTGTTCTAAATTAATGTGAACACTTAATTACTATTTATCGATCACTATATAATGTTGATAACTGTATACATCGAGGTGTTTGAATTCCCATTTGATTCCTGAAATACGGTTATATGATTAAATACAAGTATGAGTAAATATGTTTAAGTATGAGTAAATATGAGTAATCAAATGAATGATCAAAATAACATGTGAAAATTATTTTCTCATTAGGAAAAATGAAGGAAATCAACAGGTTATTGGCAACAGTTGAATGCCAAATTTACAGGAATTGAAGCTTTGTTTGCCTAACGATTACTCGAGGTTTTAGTGACTTCTGCTTATTAGTTCCTTACGGTAAGAATGGAGCATATTTGTGTAAAAATACGGAAACACTGTTTGCTTTAAAATACAATTTCCGCTTGGTTGTTCCAAACAATTTTGGCTGCTAGAATAATTTTTTTGCATTTAATTTCTAGTCACGACCAAAATATATTAAGCCTCAATCGAATTTGATGAATTTCATGAATTTCCTATAACATTAACTTCAACATTTCCTTTTTTACTTCAAATTATCCAATAAAATAACTTCTTACGATCTAAAGCAGTCTGATATTATGAAATTAAAAGTAAAGTTGAAATATTTTGCAACATTTTTCTATTTGGAATGTTTAAATTATTACAAAACCCTGTGTACGAATGACTCAGATTTTCCGGTGTATCTTATCACTACTATGATGTGAACTTGTTTTATTCATTTATCACCAGCGCCATATTTGAAATCTCCTCGTCATAAGCTTTCATTTGAGCCCTCACACGAAAATTGCATATTTTACAGCCCCCCTCCCTCCACAACGTAAGCTTTTATTCATTCATACAACATGAATTACCAGAAATTAACAAGCGGTTGCAATCGTGTTTACAATATCAATTATTGAGAATGATCACCTGTGTGCAAACAATTACTCATATAACCATGCTCACAACTCAGCTTGGTGGCCACGCAGTTTGCAAGAGTGCGCAAAATGACAAAGTACTATTTCTCTTGCAGTTTTCGGTTGGAGATGCGAAGACTGAGACACATTCTGTGTTAAAAAAAAAGTCCTTCGGAGGGCGAATTAAGAACAGAAAGGCTTTTTTATTAGGCCTCAAGACAACTTCTTATTAGTTTCATAATTAATGATCCGATTTAAGGAATTGTGTCTTTTTCAACTTGAACTGCCCTGGTACAGATGAATTTTGAAGTTGAATATCTCAATTTTAATGAAATTTTCACGGTCTAGGCAAAGCCTCCTCTTGAGAATCTTCCATAGTTTTCATTGGCATCTTAAACACCGAACAGCCCAGACGAAATCTTTAAAAAAGTATTTCGATGTCCTATAAATATCAACGTAACCAGGTAAATGTTAACACAGTATGCGTAAATGGGACCTCAAGACAAAATATTTAATATTTACGTTAGCTCTCAAACTTTTCTTTTCTTTCTTTCCTCTCTTCCCAACTGGAATACATAATTCTATATGCACTTATCTAGGCGAATGTAGGATATTATCAGAATTAAATCTGGAAGATTCTTAAATTTTAATGATTTGTTAAAGAATGATATAACATGTTGTAGGAATAGGTGAAGTATAAGAGAAGAGAATGAAACACTATTAATCAAAACATTCCGTTTTGCCAAATACATAGTTATATTCGCCCAGGACTTTAAAGAAGTTCTAATACAGCCTGCAAAAGATATGATCTATTCCGTTCTCAGTTTTATCAAATTAGTTTCAGCTCATAGATCCTGCATCATTTTGGAGCGAGCATAGCTTGTAATGAAGCGAATTAAGTTTCGATTGACGTTACTCACAGGAAATGGTATATAATTAAGGTACAAACATCCCCGAAAGATCCCCAATAGTAATTCTTTTCTTATGTGACATTTGTGGGGTAAAAACCTGAATTAAACGAGCGATTTTTCTTTAACCTCTTCCGAGTTGAAATACTACATAGAAGCACCGCATTTCAAAATGGATAGGTTATTGGGCTGAGGATTACAATAAACTTTGAGCAAAGAGACCAAAAGTGAGACGACGTAGACTTTGCGATTATTATATGATGTTACAAAAATATATCCGTGATATTTATAAGGAAGGTGAAAAATTACCTTACAATAACTACGAAAAATATGTCTTTCTATCCTCAATTTTGATTTTATTAACGCTTCTAGGCAGAATTTTACTGAATTTTTCTACGCAGGGCCTGGGGCTTTGTTAAAATTGAGGACAGAAAGTTGTCAGAAAGATCGTAAATTTATTTAAAATTGGAATCGTATAGAAATGAATTACAAACATAATATTTCCCAAGTCTGGGTCTGGGCGACACATAATAGGTACTTACCAAGGTTGGATACGTACACATGCATTTAGAGTTCTAGGATTGTCGCCGCAACAACCTCACTCAGCTGAGTGAGCACATAGACAGTTACTATTAATTATATTATTTACTCTATGGTACATATACGGTTATTATTGAATATTTCATGCGTTAATTATATATTTTCATCAGGCATACATCGCAGGGCTGATGAATCAAGTCCACCCCAAGTCCATACTCACCCAAGGCCCCATCAATCGGAAACTGACTCGAAACACCAGCCAAGAAACCGGATCTTATGAGGACGGAAGTACCGGAAGTACCGGAAGTGCAGCGGAAGCTGGAAGTGAAGAGAATTACCCTCCGCCCACAAAATCCCCACCGAAGTTCATCCTGGACCCCGGGAAAAGGAAGTATTTTTATGCAAGGACAAGGTGAAATACAGATAGAATGCCGATGAAATTATAGCTGATGAAGTTATATGCTGATGAAGTATATATATATTATATAAACCCACCTTCATCTGCATCGAACTCCTTCTTACCTATGTGTTGCCTCGAGCACCTAGGTTGTAATTATAAACTCTGTATAAATGTATAAATAATTGCGTAAATTTAGAAACCCCTTTGAATGACACACGAATAAACAATGTATGAACTTTTCTTATTTTGCTATATATAAATAAACTGAATGTTAAACTATTATACGCTTCTCCAACAATGTTAATATGGTTTTATTGGTTCAAAAGAGTAAAAGGTTTCATAGATCCACGAGGTCTCAAAGGTTTTTGTTTTTATCATTCCAAACAAATTTCACCGAGTAAATATCAACAACAATATAATGTTATTGTTGAAAAATGCGCGTCATATCTTAAAATTATTGTTTTTGTGAAAAGGGTTTCAGATATATTTGGTAGAACAATTAGGATTTTAGCAAGTTTTCGTTAAAAATGAAGCTATTGCAATGACTTCAAAAGCTTTCCTAAATGACTACTTTTCAAATCAAAATTTGAGCTCAAATTTCAAAAAAGTGCTAAAAAAAAAAAATAATAAAAAAATCACTGAAAATGGCTAAGAACCGGCTGAAAATTGTTCGATTTATACTTTTTAGCAGAGCTTTAGTCAAAAGAAGTTTGTCAACGTCACAAAACAGTTTATGTCGTAGGTACTGTACAATGCACGGGATCTAAAACCATAGTGTGACAGTTTTACTTCGAAATTAGGTAATGCGCCCACAATAAGATAGTGTGCTGTTCTCGAATCTTTCAGATGCAGTGATTATTGCATCTCAGCGTTAAATAACCGAAAAAAGTTTGAAGTTTGAAGGGATGAAAAGCAAATGGCCCAATAGGTTTGTTTCTTATCTCATGTCATATTGTACGGAATTTGGTGAAAGCCCTATTGCATGCCAATATTGTTTACCCGGATTGCATGTCAATATTGTTTTGAGTAAGGGGCAGCCCAAAAAATGCTCTCAGGTATTACCTTGTAACTAGGTGAGACCCATGAAAAATCTCGTTTAAAATTATTAATCATTGGTATTTACAGATTGGTCAAATGAGTAAACGAATAAATGCTGAAGGATTCTTTATTATAAGCTTACATCACCCCGAAAAATAATTTACTCAATGTTATACTGGGTTGATAAGGCGGTTGGAAGATTCTGGGGACGCAGCCTGCAGTACCCGTTCGTAAAGCACCAAACCACTTACATATGACATATAGCTCTTAAGAACAAGTTGAGTAATTTTCTAGAACATTTCACATCAGAAAATTGACTTAATTTAGTAATACTACATGACCATCGAGTTACCGTCAACCGCAATAAACCTTCACACTAACTCCGTTCGTGTAAGATCAGTTTTCCACAACTCATTCCACAAATGGAAAATTTGAAGAAATTAATGTGTACAATAAATTCTGAAGTAATAGAGGATTTCCTGAGTTTTTTCTTCAATATTTACGTATTCATGGCACACCTTTTCGACCTTTCAAACATTACAACCTATTCCTCATAATTAAAGTGTTTTGTATTTATCGTTGTATGTAATTGCTTTTGTTTATAATTAAAATGTATTTATTTTTCGTTTTATTTTTTAATGGTCAGCTTAATCTATTTCTTGATTCGTAATCATACAATATATATCAGCACATGAAATAACGAAATATCTGTGTGTGCTACAGACAATCGTCAATTAATGGTACCTAGTCTATAGTTAATGTATTACTTTTGATAACTTACTACGTTTTATTGACATTTATTTGGGAATTTTTTAATTTTATGTATGCAATATATTGTTATTTACCAATATTTTTACAATGTGGGTAGTGATGCACTCTAAGGTAAATCAGCTTCATCCAAATGTTATCTAACAGTTGCTTATTAAGGGGAGCCACGATGTGTTTGTCCATGAGTGAATCAGGATGATTTTAACTTCCAAGGCCAAATATTGAAGCAATGGCAAACTATGAACTCAAAAAAATCATTTTAGATGAAATTTCCATTTAAAAAAATGTTACCTATGCAATCTGAATGAAGATTCGGTAGAAACTAGCAACTCACATGCTCATAAACGGTCCGATCCAACGCTGTATAGTTTCTCATGATTAAAATTAAAATGATAGAAATATTTCATATTTGTCAGGTACGAATTCTACTTAAATAGATTGCTGTTGTTGTTGATTTAAACTCTGAAATGTTTAAGAAATATTTCAGATATTGGAACTTAGTTGTTCTTCGTAGACTCCATTCAAGTCCGAGTCTTTTCTGTCGTATTTTTCATATTCACTGCGACGTAATGGAGTCTTCAGCGTTGCGAAGTACTCGGCCACTCTTCCGGAAATACTACCGTAGGGGATCCCAGCTGCAAAAGAAAAATAATGATCTCATTCCAGGGGAAAATTCAAATAAAGTATTAAAAAAAGAAAAAGAGACAAAACAATTTTTTAAGTGTAATAACAATCTATTCATTTATTTTAATTATTAATCTTTTCTTTCAGAGAAGATAATAAAAGTTCTTGTCACGCAGTATAATCTTAAGAGCGAATTTCCGTAAATTATATCGTATTATAATATGTGTCATTGTTTTGAAATTTGTTACTCTCTCACAGAGGGCACACTAGTGGATACCGGGGCCGACACCCCAGCCTGAGGCCCTGGAGAGCCTTCCTTAGGATACCTCGTGACAATGGCGCATTTGTTTTATCCATAACTGGGAAGATTTAAATAAGGAATGGTGACGTAAGCCTCCTCCCTAATAGCCAGCGGATCATTTTGACACTCTCTGGTAAACCAGTCGTCTAGTAGCACGATGATGGGGACGTATGACCATGACTTGTGTAGGGATATGAGGGAGCTTTGAAGAGGTAAAAAAAGTGCTCAGTCATGAAGCATGACTGATAGAGCGACTTTTCAAAGAAATGTTGTGGATAACATTAAATTAGGCACTTAAATTCTGATCATTGAGGCCAACCATGTCCTGAATACAACTTGGAGGACAGCCGTGTGACCAGATCGCGCAAAAAATTTTGGAACACGCAGGCAAACTCAAAAATTTGGCCAATTATGGGAATTATTTTACCTAAAAATCGATTTTTCTCACTTATTTATGAATCTTGGAGAACTGGGAGTGGTCGCAATCGTCTCAGCGCTTAAAAAAAAAAAAAAATACTTCGACTGTGACACCCCACATGCTCTATTACAAAAATCTGGTCAATCATGGAATTTTTTCACCTAAAAATAGATTTTTCTCACTCATGAATCTTAGAGATATGAAAGTTGTTGCAATCGATCAGCGGTGAAAAATACTTCGACTGTGACACTCACATGCCCTTTTGTCAATAAACCTATTTTTTAGAATTTTTGGGCCACTAAAGTTTAAATATGAGCCTGAAATTTTGGACGATCGGTCTGGCTTACAAACTTGAACTGTATTTTGCCAAGACGGATTTTTCTGCGTTGGAACGAATTTTTTACGCCGCTTTTGAAGGGAGTTATCGTCTGGAAATTCACCCGATAAATGTATATACGACTTTAAAATCTAAGATCGTGTTCTTTGATGTATGAAACGGATTCGTAGGGGGGTCCTCGACTCTTCCTACCCACTTTTAAAATTTCGAAGCCATCTGAATAGCTCAGTTTTCTTTGAAATTTGCTAAGCACAAACCCAGTTGAAGCCCCACCCCCTACAACAATTCATGAGTGTTCTGCGCGACTGATAGGCGGAAACTGAACTCGAAACTACATTGTAGTGGGCAGAGGAGGAGTGCAGCATTATTTACATGGAGTCATAGGGAAACAGAAGTTAGTGAAAAAACGTTGTCTATGTCAACGAAAAATGAAGAGTTACAATGTTAAATCGATTTCGACGGCTAGGCCATCATCAGTAACAAACAATAACAACGAATAAACAGTAATAAACAAAAAGTTATTGTTTGTTACTGATGGCCTAACCGTCGAAATCGATTTAACATTGTAACTCTTTATTTTTCGTGAAAATAGACAACGTTTTTTCACTAACTTCCGTTTTGAAATGGGTTTCCACAACTTCGTCGCGAGTGATTTAGTTCGAGTCATAGGGATACAGTGATTCCGGCAAAAAACAGGTATATACCAGAAAACTTCGGCCTTCGGGTTGAGCTCACCCCACTTTATCACTCCAGGGTTAAGGAAAGATATTCAAACACGATATCTACGCACAATTGACATATTTACTTTCAATAGGTTACCTTGAAGACTTCAGAATTCGTTTAGGTTAGAATTTCAACCCATTTATTTACCCTTTGACCACTTTGTACCCTTTGAATCGATCGCCGCCACTAACCGTGTGAATAAGAGCAACCTCTACTCACATTGACCAAATTCTATTTCACATTATCGATTCTCTTATATAATTATTAGTATAATCTAATTATGCAATTAGAGATTAAGAGATTAAATATACAATTATTTGGGGGTCTAATTTTCCGCACTGCACTGGGCACCCGTAGGTAGATCGAGCTGTCACGTAAAGGAGAATTCAAAAATCGCCCTATTTCTCAATCCATTATTGTACTGAATATTCCAAAAATGACGCCGAAGCATTAGAAGTTACACAGAATTTTCGGCAATCTAAAATTAATTAGTAGGTACTGCCACATTACTCGCAATATTCCTTTTAGATTTCATCTTTTAGGTATACGTCATAATAACATAAAAATTGAAATTCTGGTAATTTATGAAAAATCTGGTACCAACAACGGGCGAGGGGAGTTCTGTTGTGTACAAGAGGACTACTTCAAGGAGGGATAGCATCCTGTTCAAACTGTGGGAGCGGTTTAGACAAACGGTATTGACCTCGTAACGGGAAAGACTTGAGCTGGGGAACCGGATGACAAACCTAAGCCCATAAGAATGTTGTTAGCTTCAAATTGATGCCTCTTTACCACGAACATCAGCGGATGATTTTCATCCCAATAGCCCCTGAGCGCAGTAATAATATGCTAATGAACAGATGCGACCAGTTTCTTGAAAATAATCCTTTTGCAGTAAAATAAAAACTTGTTCGCCTGGCAATATCCCATTATATTGCGACTCTTTACAGTAAATATGTAGGTTAAGATTCCATCCGTCGATTTGACGCAGAGTTTCCTTTTGTCATTATTCTGAAGACTTTGTTAATTTGCTTGAAATTCTGTATTCAAGCCAAGAATAGTCGTAGGTATTTTACTTCCAAGTCTGCAAAGACAGCAGTCGTTTTGTAATAAATTTTGGTGCTTTTACAATTTTTTTTGCTCCAATATTTTCACTCATATTTTACGTTTTCGCCCCCTCTAATTCTTTTCTCGTGTCTGTCTGAAAATCAGTCTGTAAGTCCTTTTGTCAGTGAGCCCACAGATTCTCGTTTGCCACAATCATACGTTAAGTATGTACCTACTCAACTAGAGTATATCACTAGTCTGAGTCACTCAACACCGACCTTCACTAAGCTTAGTTTATTTATTCAGTAAGTCTAATCATTACTGAGCGAGCGAAATTCCGACTAAAGAAAAACAGTTAGATTAATTTTAATTGTTAAAAGAGCTCGTATAAAATGGCAGATGAAATTTAAAAAAATTTACGCCTCTACACCAACGACACTAAGAAGAAATTAGTGAGTTTGGCCAAATATAATTTTAAATCGAAATAGGTCGTATACAAGATTTCAGGCATTCGAAACTCACCAAGTAGCAAAGTTATTGCTAAAGTACAACCTGCATCCAAAGAATAAGTTTATCATTACTATTATTAACATAAACATAAATTTATTAGATAAATATTACTATGTGTAATTAAGATTGTTCTTGCATCACATACCTACAAGTTCAAGAGGAACGTCTTCTTCAGGTTTTTGTAAATCCTCATATTCGGATCCGCAAGACAAAGCTGCCCATAACAAGACGATGCAGGATGCTCGTAGGATAATCTGTAACATATATGAGTTATGAGAGTGACGCATAGATTAGGTGCAAGATGAGATTATCAGGAGAGGAAGAGCCCAATTCAACTAATAAGAAGCGATTAGTGATAATACATCTCCATTGCTAAAGCACTTATATACGAGGTGACTTGATCGTTAATTAAGGCGTAAGGCATTCTACGGGAATAATTGAAAAAAAGAAAAAAGAAGCTAATAGGTAAATTGGCCCAATATTGATGATTGATTGATATGAATATCATGATTATTTCACTGAAAAGATCATTCAAGGTCGATCAGGTCATCAGGGGGGGGGGGGGGGGGGGGGGTCAGGGGTTCCTTGGTCGATTTGATCGTTCTTGTTTTGACTAGTACAGTTTCAAGTCTTTGTCTTGGATCAATGATAGATGGATCCTGGGTAGGAATTTGAACAAACTAACTCCAGGAGATTGAAAATAATAATCGGTTGTATAAAAAACAATTATGTAGTTGAATAAGCCCAACTTCTTGCTTAAACAGGTCTCCCATGTGTGTAAAGAAACTGGTAAGTAGTTATCACTAAAAATTCTTCTTTTTTGTAGATGCTGTTATAAAATGACCAAGATTTAAGGAATTCAACTGAAACAATAATTAGCAAAGTTCCAGTCATGCAGCATGATCGTATGAGCGAATTTTCGTAAATTATCTTATTCTATTATGCTACATTCATTTGAAATTTGAGCACTTTGAAATAGTTAATGACAAATTTTATGGAAAAAAATTGGCGACTCGCAAAAGATTTGGAAATTTTAGCTTTTTTAGGGAGCTTTTATTGATTTTCAGCAAATAATAATGAAATTTAAGTGAATTTTTCAGCATAATTTTTCGCATTAACTAAAAGTTTGCTAAAAAAATATATGTTACGATTTTTAGCGGTTTTTTAAAGCTATTTTTAGTGACTTTTTCTGTACATTTTTTGAAATTTGACCAATTTAATATGCTCAAATATTGTTGGCTAACAAACTCATCCTTTTGTTCGGAAAGCTTGATATTTTGGCGCAAGAACGGAATTTTCATCTCAATCCTAAGGAGAGTTATCGTCTGGAATGACACACACACACACACATACACACGCATATATATATATATATATGAAAAGAGTTAAACTCTAGGATTCATTTCATAATGTCTCAAAACGAATTTCAATGAACAAATTTTTCGAAAATTTTGATTTTAAATTTTTTGGACCCATTGCAATAGCATCATTTTCTACAAAAATTCGCTAAAGATGATAAAACCACAGGAAAACCTCAAAATATTAAAACCGCTATTAGAAAATCACATTAGTCGAGCGAGAATGTTGGCAAGCTGAAAGTAAAACATTGATGGGAACTACATTAGGTAATATAAATAATGAATGCAGATTAATTCTGCTCATTGGCGTGATATGTAAAGCATTGTATATTGATGTGCAGTACATAACATTGGCTTTCACAGTTGTTCGTGATGTACTTTTTCCGACAGTATGTACATTGGACATTAAAGTACATATGAATGGATTCTTAACGGTTGATTTGTACAAAGAATCATTGTTATAAAAGAGTGCAGGTGTTGCCTTAAAGTTTTTGAGTTGGTGAAAGATTAAATGGAGGTATGTCTTAGTTCATAACTACAGGTATGGCTTATTTTTATTCTATTTTAATAGATTTTTCAAAGAAAATTAAGTAACTGCAATGGCTTCACAAAATATAAAAATTGAATCGCCTTTATGAAATTCCGTTTTGTAGATTCCGAGACAATCCCTGGAGTTTAACACTTCTCGACCACTACTTCTCAAAACGAGGTGTTATGGTTCTCGAAGGTTGGCCAATATGTCAGTATTATCCTTACGCTGACGTTTCATCCAATTCATTGAACATCTTCAGGTCTGAGGGAGATTATTGTTAAACTTAGTTGATGAAGCAGAATTGTGTGTCTTGACAAAACAAAAAATGTATGAAAAAGTATAAAACTATGGCAACAGTCAATTTGCTAATGGCACCATTCGCCTTTTACCTTAGCTTTACAGTTTTTCATATATTCATTTCATCAACACACAAGATTCTGCACCATTAAGATTAACAGTAATCTCCCTCAGTCCTGAAGATTGTTCTATAAATTAGACGAAACTTTGGCGTAAAGATCATACTGATTTATTGACAAACCCTTGAGAACTTTATCGCCTTATATATTTACAAGATACAAAAATTACAAATACAAACGAACACTTCAACATTGTAACAAAACAAATACATTAAATATATTTATATATAACATACAAAAAACGTCTGCCCAGTTAGGAGTGGCACATAGCTTCCTCGTTTACCAATCAAGAATGTATAGATCATTGAAATGTTTTGAATGATCTTGAAAAATTCCATAGCGGAGAAGAGAAGTAGCGTGAAATGTCATTATTGCTCTATTAAGAGTAATTAACGTTTTTGCAATGAACTGATAAGTTGAAAACGATGAAATAGGTACGGAACCATTTACAACCTAAACCACGTATTCGCTGACAATTTCATCAAAATCCGATGAAAACTGTGGAAGTTAAAGTCATTACAAGTATTTGACAATGGCGCATGAGCAGTAGCTATTCATCTTGAATAGCTTAGCATAGCTTACAATCATCTTGAAATTGATATAAGATGATTAAATTGTCATCGAGCGAGATCGGACGTCTAGGGCGTGAAAAAATAATGCTTGGTTATACGTTTGCGCATGAGCAGAGTGAGGTATTGAGTCAAGGAAAATGAAACTGATAGGGGACCGTCTACCCCCTAGCTCGCACATCCCCTGAAAATTTCATCTAAATAGAATGAAAACTGTGGGAAATAAGCTAGTTACAAGGATTTGCGGACACACGACCGACACACACAGACAGACAGATATGGAACCAAAGTTGTTCAGAATAGTCTAAAATGTAAAATGTGAGTGGACATTTTGCTTTAGGAGACCAAAAATTTTTTTTCTCCCGAAAGTGAATAAAATGCTTTTGTTACCTACCTTTAGATAGACTCGGAAGCAATAAGTGTCATAGTCTAGAAATTGTTCCTCACAATTGTGACCAAAAATAACTTTTCATGGTTAATTTGTTGAAAATTGGATTTTAAACAATTTTAGAGCATTTGCAATATTTTTATCTTTTGCAAAAATAAACTAAAGTGAACTAGTGCTATATAACTGTATAATAAAAGACAGATTTTACTGTAGAATCAATACAAATTACCTTCATCAATGAATACTTATCGGACCTTACTGTACTGCGAGAGTTGACGGGGTACATTTATATTATTTAAATCTAATGATTATCTCGTTCCAATGCATTTGCTGGTAAGCATGTGCATCGACTCTCTCATGAGCTATCAGGTGTTTATCAACTATAACCAAGACATAATGATATCGGCAAACTTACAGCAGGTGTGTACATCTCAAGAAGGCAAGCGCTACTACTGGGTTCGCATCTCCCTCCACACGTCTGCTTCGCCCGCGGTCTCATTTGTAGCAAGGTCATTGATCATCATGATCCGCCGGGCCCAGCCTCGCAAGGATCATCTTTGTTTATCCTGCGTCGCTCCGCGTCCCAACGAGCGTCTTTGTGGCAGGAGGGTGACGAAAATTGGTCTTCGCGGGCTATTAACCGAATCTGAAGACCTGTTGTGAGAAAGAGACCCGTTATTAGGGATTGATCTGACAAAAACGTCAATTCCTAACTAATACGTTGATAGAATGGGGACATTTCCAGGCACTCAAAATATGATAATAGTTGTAACCTCCAGACATCAAAGTCTACAAACGATATCTACCACATAAATAATGTTAATAGCCAGTACTTAGCTAGCTATTATTATACGTGTTAGATAATTATATTATTCAAGAAAAATACAACATGATAAAGCTGAGGGTTTTCGAGGGTTGGTCAATAATTCAAACATCCTTCTAGGCTGACGTTCCGCTGCAATTGTACATCATCTTCAAGGCTACTGTGGGGACTACCTACAGCGATTTTTATAATTTCAGTTATTTTTATTTTTTTAATTTTTATTAAGGTTTATGCCCCATCTCAACCAGAAGGGTCATTAGCGGAATTGAACACGGTGTCTTAAGGGACACTAGAGATGGCACGATGCTAAGGGGAGCCATGTTGCCATCCTTGAGCAACAAGGAGCGTCATCATGGACTCCACTGGAAACTCGGAGGGGGAAAAATGAGGGGTACAGTGATGACCACTGTTTAGCCCCCAAAGTGGATTAAAAAAACAACCCAAAAATAAAATAATAAAACTAAGACTAGATGTAAGATCGGGAAGTAACTATAAACGTGCTATTATATACAAAAAGTGGAAAAGCCCGTGTCACCACGGGATGCAAGTACAAACTTTAATTATGCAAATAAAAAAGCAAAATCTTTCTGTTTCAACTTAATTTTTATTTATTCAAGTTGTATTAAAAAAAGTTACATTCATTCAGTTACAAAATTTATTCTAATGCTTCAGGAAATATAACATTGAGGGTGTATGAAAAGAACATGTGTTTTGGTTCGTCACTTTGCGCTCCCTCTACCGGCAAATTCTACAACTTTCCCTCGTTTTTGCACTTTTTCTTGTTTTTTAATATGAAGGAATCTGATTTATAACTTGGTAGAATTATCTGCACCAGTTTTCTTCATGCCGGTCAGTTTAAAAAAAATTTGAAGAGAATCGGTGCAGGCGTTCAAGCGTTATCACTTTGTATGTATCCTATTATTATAATAGATAAGCAAAGTGAAATGAAACTACGACTAAATGTATATATCACAGATCAGATATCACAGTTCGTAGTAGAGCTCAGCGGCTCTCAGGTACAATAACAGGGATCGGACCTTGTCTGGTCCGGATAAAACGTCAACCCACAGAGGGGGCTGATGCTGAACTCGTTATTGAAACTTCTTGGAGTCAAGTTATTCTAAAATGAAAATGAAAAATCTTATATGTGTTTGAAAGTCATTAAGCTGTAATTGGTGATCCTTAATGTAGATGACCACTTTTAACTAGTTCACATCGACATCGTTGGACCACTGAAAGTATCAGATGGATTGTTATTAGGGATTGATCTGACGAAAACAACAATTCCGAACAAATACGTGAAGAAAGAAAAAGAATGGGGACACTTCCAGGCACTAAAAATATGATAATAAAACGATATCTACCACATAAATAATGTTAATAGCCAGTACTTAGCTAGCTACCATTATACGTGTTAGATAATTATATTATTTAAGAAAAAGTCAACATGATAAAGCTGAGGGTTATCGGGGGGATCCTTCTAGGCTGATGTTTCGCTATATTTGTACAGCATCTTCAAGGCTAATGTGGGGACTACCTTCAGCGATTTTTATAATTTCAGTTATTAATTTACATTTTTAGTTTCCTCGTTCGTAATTATGAATTCCTTAACCAGTATGACTGGTAGCCATACTTGAGTCATTATTACACAATAGTTAAATATTTATTCGTTCTTGAAACTCCTTGGAGTCAAGTTATTCTAAAACTAAAATAAAAATCTTATAGGTGTTTGAAAGTCATTCAGCTGTAATTGGTGATCCTTAAAGTAGATGGTCGCTTTGAAGTAGTTCACATTGACATCGTTGGACCACTGCCAGTATCAGATGGATACGCATACTGTCTGACGTCTATTGACCAATTCACGAATTGGGAATAGAAGTGATTTTCTTTAGACAAATAGAAACAGAAACCATAGCACGACAATTTTACAATCAGTGGGTAGTTAGGTTTGGTACACCGAGACGCATACATAGCGATCAAGGTCGTCAATTTCAGTCAGAATTATTCCACTCATTGGCAAAATTATCTGGAATCACTCTACAGAGAATAACCCAATACCATCTGCTGGCCCAAGGAAAAATTGAGCGATTTCATCGCACATTAAAAGCAGCAATTAGGGCACATGGGAAGAAAAAGTTTACAATGGCACTGGCAATGGTGAAATTCTAAACTTCACGTCCTGCTCGCATTTGACGTTACGGTCAATTATCGATACGAGATACTTGAACTTATCAACTGAGCTAGTCGTTCCTAAGCCTTCTACGTTCAAACCCTCTGAGCAGTCTCATACCACAACATATTCAGTCTTTAAAGTATTTGTCTTTAAGCCTGCCAACATAAACGCATCATTCAACATCTTGGCCATGTACTCTGCATCTTCCCAGTTTTGGGCTATGATTACCAGGTCATCTGAAAATGACAGGGAGTGGATCGCTACGTTGACATCCCATATTCTATAAGGACCTATTCCACTTGGTAAGGACCTCCACAACGTAGACCTTGAGTAAGGTAGGAGACATTCCACATCCCTGTTGTAGACCTTTATCGTTTAAAAAAAACTAACGTGAAACACGTCCAGAGACCTTCACTGATGATCTGCCTTTGGTAAAGACAGCGTTGAGCTTCGATATACTGCAGCTCCGTTGGAGGTGATTTTCAAGACTGATTTTCAATTCTGTGATTTTCAATTCTGCTGAGAATCCTAGCAATCGAAGCCATGACACATACGCCAAGATAGTTCAGCTTTTTCCTATCATATTTTTGTGGATAGCTGAGACGTGTGAATGCACCACTCTTCTGGCAAATCCTCCCTTACCAACACCTGATTGAATCTCTATTAAACACCTTCTGAAAATAATAAACCTAAATTGATGAGCTGCGAATCGTCTAGGATGATTTTGATGAAACTCCCGTGAGTGTCATTGGCGGGTCGAGATTTCTCTAAATACCCTCTTACTAGGATGTAGCTTTACCGCCGTGGTGACATTGTACATGTGATCATATCATGTATTCTTTATGAGTACGCTGTGATCTACATCTAGGTCTTGGAGGCCGGGATGCCGGCAAAAAAATCTGTCATGGAGCCGGAACTCTGACTCATCCGAAACCCTATCGATCCCTTCGCATGTTGGAATCTGAGGAATTGAGAGGGCTGACGCCTTAGCAAAGGAAGGCTCCCAGATGGCCATGCCGGATACTCCAGCCAGCTTTGTTGCCGCTAGGAGTCTCATCAGTCAATTCCTAAACGAAAAGCTTCAGGAATCAGAGCAGAGGCTTGGAAAGGACAAGCAGTGTCCAAGGACAAGCATTATTAGTGTGTCCAACCGAATCCCAACAAGTCTATCTCACCAGGTGTCTGTAGCTGCTTTTAGGGCAACTACAGGCCATGATCATCTGAATGCCCATTTGCATTGGATTCGCCTGGTGGACGACCCCCGCTGCTCCCTCTGCAACTTAGACGTCGCCATGACTTCAGACCGTTTATTTGACTGTCCTCGACTTGAGGACATAAGACAGACTTTTAACCTTGACAACACCAACTGGTCGGAATTTTCCATATTATATTGGGCTTCCAGGAGTCTAATAGCTCATACCTCATGACATTGCAGCGTAGGGGAAAATCTAATTCACTTTGCAACCAAAAACGGTTTCAATGGCTATTGGTCAATTACTAATTAAATTTTTCAAGAATTTCTCCCTTGATGGGAAAAACAAAAGATCATGGATATGTCTAGTACCTACCTACTACTCAATAGTATACCAACCATGTAGTGCCTTCTTTTCACAAGATTATTCCATTACTAGAGGCCTGTTAGGGCTTGGAAAGCCCTAATCTAGTCCGTATAACAGTAGTACCTAACAGGAACTCAGCACATTATTGTAACGATATAATCCTACCTACCAAATTTCAACTTCCTACAGTGAACAGGAAAGAATTTACCTAGCTCACTCAGCTGATCAGAAAAGACCCCATCACTTCACTGTTCACTCGTCTCTTAATGTGCCAGAGAGTCTACCTATCAAATTTCAACTTCCTACAGTGAACAGGAAAGAATTTAGCTCACTCAGCTGATCAGAAAAGACCCCATCACTGCGTTTCTTACTTACCGACACTTTAGCAACAAACTTGGGGCCATGCTGATTCGGAATTATATATAAAGACCGTTCGGAATTATTTATAAAGTCCGCTAAGTTCTTCAGTTTCAATTTCTTCGTTCAGAAATAACTCTCCTAGATGTTAGTAACTACACTACGTTTCTTACTTACCGTGAATTGATGGCAACTGTTGTTACCGCCACAGCCTAATAAACAACTCTCGTTGATAAGGACCGCCTTGAACACGATCAAGGCGGGTATAGAGACGAACGGCGACACTTTTGCAACAAACTTGGGGCCGTGCTGATTCGAATGAGCAGTCTTACATTAAAATCGGACCGCGAAGTTCTTCACAATTTCAAAGACCGTTCGGAATTATATATAAAGATGGTTACAAAACAATATTAGTTTATAACTTAGAGTAATAAATCAGCATTCCTTTACACTACAATGGCTTAGTAGAGGTCATGAGATGTTGTGATAAAATGAGAGCATTCCAAAAAGTGGCGAACGATTTTCCTACTATGAAAACTATGGGAGTTACTCTTCCCTAGTAACTCATTGGTTGTACGTGAAAAATTAATAGAAATTCTACCTAGCCTTCACTTCTCGAGTTAATAATAATCCAAAGTGCCGGAGCGTTGCATTTTGTGTGGAGAATAAAAAGTGTTGCGAAAAATTCCTTGACCCCCAGCCAAAAGACATATCCATGTCAAAAAAACCTATCGAACCTCACTATCACTGAGCTACTCAAAATATATATACTCTTTAAACATTTTCAGTTTCTTGGAATCGACACCTTCTACAACTCATTCCCAACAAAAAGCCCTTCCCAGACATTATTCGTAAACTCCTTGTTTTCGACTTGGTATTTTCAAATTTGAGATTTATTACTTTTTACCTTTTAACTCTGAAACAGCCACAACTCCCTTAAGGTACTCTGTAGGATTAAAAAAAATTTGCCAAGTAGGTTGTGGCACATCCTTGTATCCGTAAAGTGGATGAATAGATCATTAAAATGTTTCGAATAATCTTATTCCATGGAGGGTCACATTGGAGTTTGAGTTATTTACAACGTTTCTTACTTAGTCAGTTCAAATTATTTCAAGACTTTACACAATATGCCTTTTTGTCCTTATTGGTTTTTATTGATCTCCCCAGGAACTGGAGATTCTTCAGGGAGATGAAAATTGAATTAAAAATATCAAATTTAAAATTGTAAAATACGTATTGTTTTTATTTTATAATGAAAATCGAATTTAAATTTATCAGTTCATGATAATCAAATTTAAATGTCAAAGATCAATAAAAAAAACAATTTAACGACAAAAATTCAAATCTGAGTTTATATATTTTTTTTTTCTCCACATTATGCTGGTCTTTTTTTGGATTTGTTCAATAATCTTCAATCAAATTTTATGATTTTTCAAAGTTTGTAAAAATAGGGCCAGAAAATTGCAAATTTTCAGCAGGTTTCAGCAGATTTTCGGCGACTTGCAAAAATGCAGTTTCTCGCGATTATAAATACAATGGAAAATGCTGAAAACTCAAGTTGTGATGATTATTGGGGAGTGGGGATTGGCAAGTCCATTTTCCCTTGCACGGTCACAATTATGAATTATGAATTATGAATTTCTTTTGACTAAAATTCTGACAACAAAATATGAATTTTACAATTTTTAGCAAACAATGGAATGAAATCACTCTGTTTATTGTACGTTCACCCGTTCGCTCTTCCTAAAGGCTTGAATTATGACAGAAAAAAAAATCAACACGAGTGTGACTCAGAACTGGTGTGAACAACTGGTGCTTCACATGATGGGGGTATGTTGTATACTAAAGGTATGATATTGGTAGGTATGGTAGGGTAGATGTATGATATATAGATTACGAGTACTTATATAGGTTTAGGATTATACTTTAGGTGAGTTGATATTAATGTTATTCAGGTATTATTGATTTCTTAAATAGTGGTACAAATTGTTCGCCTAGGTGTTTTAAATCTTTATGTTTATTCAAACATATGTCATTGTTTTTTAGTATATAAATATTTTCAATAATTTTGCGTTCCATAGTAGAAGGTTCTTGTCCAACACACAACATACCCCCATCATGCAATAATGTCATACCACACACACACACACACACACACACACACACACACACACACACACACACACACACACACACACACACACACACACACACACACACACACACACACACACACACACACACACACACAGACATAAACCCATGGTTTTTTCATGGATTCAGTCCAAGACTCATTGTATTGTCCCCCTACACCCCTGGATCAATTCCAAAAGGTCGTCCCTCTATTGACAAAGCCTAGCTTCAAAGGGACGTCCTAAATATGATCACTGAGAGCTTAACACTAGGCATCGAACGCCTAGCCAGTGTTAGTTATGTTAACTTGCACAGCGTGCTAGTCATTCAGGACTTGTCAGGTCGTGTTACGCGTTGGTCAGGCGCCAGAATAAGACTCCTGGCCAACTTCAGGGAACATTAACTTTACTGATCAACTAGTTACCTAAATAATAATCTGTTTACCGAAATTTTTTATGGTTAAAATGTTAATAGGGCCTCGATCCTAACAAACTTCACATTCACTATTGAGCGGATGTTTCATTATTAGAATTTGATATACCAAACATATGGTAAGTAATACAGGAACATCTCTATGTATTCGAAAGTGTTCTTCACAATTTTGGTGAGAATGGCGAATAGATTAACCCCCCCCAGGTATCTCCCGTGGGATATACACCCTCCGTTATAGCCCTACATGAATAAGCAAAAAGCAACCTCTCCTCCTTTCATCCTCACAATCATAATAAAGTATGAACTGCTTTTACGGACACATTACGGAATGACAGAATCGCGAAAATAGATTAAAAATATCATATCAGTATCTAACACCCCCCCTACACCCGCACAATCATTATGACATTTTTATTTACTGAGCATGGAATCAGGGAGAGACCAAATGCTTCGAGCAAAATAGAAAAAGAATGAAATCCATGATTTTTTGCAAATCCAAACCAAATGATCATGATTTATCGGAATTACCCCTTCACTTACTCCACCTATAACAATTTTAAACTCACAGCTCATTGCTTAACTTGACCGGATTTGTAATTGAGCAAAAAATTGTGAAGAAAATGTAAACATATTAACATGTTGTTCGTCAGGAAAAACATTCAATCTTTAGAAAAATATGTAAAAATTTATTAATACAGATAGTCCCTTATAATTTTGATGATTAATTATTTGTGAATATGTGGTAAATAAGATAAGCCCTTTTGACAATTGTCATATACCGTTGTGTGAACGACAAATAAATAACTATTCTATTCTATAACTATTCTATTCTATAACAGGAGCAGCGACTAAAGGGATCGGTTATAACTCCCTCCACCCCCTCCCCCACCCCGATTCCAAAATTTCCGTGGTTTGTTGCACAACTAGACTACAACTGGGGACAAAATATAATAAATAACAATAGTTGGTCAAGAATTTCGTCCATTAAGAAATTCGTCCAAGAAAGAAAGGTGCTTGGGGAGCACCAGTTAGGATCCGCTATTATCCCCTGCATCCTCCTCACCGATGGCAAATACAAAATTTCCAAGATTTATTGAACAACCAGACTAAAAGTGGAATTTAAAAAAAGAAAAAAAAAGTTGAGGATCGTAGCTTAGGCAGCGCATTAATGAATCGGACATTACCCCTCCACCTCCTCTCCTGTTGGAAAATTCAACATTTACAAGGTTTGTTGCACAACTAGACTGAAATTGAGATCAAACAAAGGAATAATATCTAGAATCGGTTGAGATTTATACCCTGGTTGTTCACACACGCCCGCACACGCACGAACGCAAACACCACACAATACCACACATACACACGACTGACAGACAGACATACACTTTTTTCATGGATTCGGTCTTAGAATGGTCTGAAACGGATTTGTAATCGGTTATTATTATCATTATTATTATTATTTTTTTTTTTTTATCATGCTTGGTTGTCCTCCCTCTGGATCAATTCCAACAGGCATCTTATTCACGAAGCTTTAGCTATACGTCCAAAAAAGTGAAGTAGTTTTTGAAGACATTTGGCTTCAAACTGTTTTCATAAAATGGTTGTTAATTGTTGTTAATGGTTGGTACCTGCTGTTGTTGATTCAGCAAACTTTTCACATAGGGAACTTTTCAGAAAATAATATTTTTCAAAAGTATTACAATGGATCCAGAGTTTAGGAATTTTAACTTTTCAGAATTTATCTTGAATCGGTTGTATTTGATTTAAATAGGGTTCTAGGATTTCAACATTTTAATACCGAAATAAAATAAATATCCTTTTAAACATCATTTGCGTCGGCATCCTACCATAAATTTAAATGGTTCAAGTAATAAAATTTATTAAAAAAAAAAAAAAAAAAAAAGTTCCAGTCATGATGAATGTGTGAGCAAATTTTCGTAAAATATCGTATTATATTTTCATGTCAAACTCTTTCGAAATTTGAGCACTCAGAGTACAAAGTAATTGTTAGCTATCAATTTAGTAGGAACAAAAGTATATATCTTATTACATCGTGTAACATTGTTTTTAAATTCGATCATTTTGATTTGCAAAGAATTTATTGACTACCTATTTCATGGCAGAAAAGCTAGTTCTAAATATTATTCTGCGATTATAAAAATATTTTGAACTATTGGCTTTTTTGCATTTTTCATAAAATTTTCAGTAAATAATAATGAAATGTAGGTACATTTTCAGCATGATTTTGAGCAAAAGTTTTTTAATGTGATGATGAAAGTTCTGCTAAACTGATTTAAATACTAGTTTGCCGCAAAGTTTTATTTGTTTATACAAAAAAGATAGTTTCTCTCCAGCGATAAAATATACCTATGGAGATCATTTTGGTTTGTTTCCTTTGACCTCAATAGGTAAATTCCTCACGCCTAGTTCCATTTCGAATCGGAGTTGATTGCATCCACTTCGCTTAGATATTCAGAAAAGATACCAATCTTCTTGCATCAAGTTTAATGGCTAATTAATCATTCCAAGGAGTTCTGAAACCATAACGAATCACGATTTATGATGCTAGAGCAGTAAACACAATACCAGGAAATCTATTAATTCCGTGGGAGCCAGATGGTGTTTCAGGTTATGTGAACTGAGGAAAACGGTTCTTATTTATTTATTTATTAAAGTTGTACGATTTACAGATACATATAATAATAGATTTATCCTTAAGTAAACAACTTTTACAAAGGAAAGTAAACTAAAGAGTCTGTAGCGACCTGTAAGAGTAGTGCCAAATTATAATATTCATGGTTGACAGCTACGTTGATAGCTACGTACAATTTAAAAAAATATATATAAACGAGAAAAAACTTACAACGTGATTAAACCTCTTCCTTCTAATTATATCTATATTTGCAACTCTAAACTCTTCTTTATAATTTCTTTAAACTGTTCACGTTATGAATACATGCTAAGAATTATGTTTTCAACTTTTTTCTTTCTTATTTAATAATCTATTCAAATATTTTTTTCATATAAATATGCTATTCTGTGATATAACAAGGGATTTTTGAGGGGAAAATCCGTTTCACGGTGAACTATGAAAATGATATAATTCGGACTTCTTGTAGTAAGCGATAGTACGGGTTCAGGGGAAACTACGTGACCAAATAATCTAAAACGAGTTTCAAAGTCATGATAGATTCATAGATTAATAAAGAATAGAATGTAACAAAACTACCATTAACAGTGTTTTTTGTCCTGTTACGTTCCATAGATTTCTTAATAAAAACATAGAGTCCTTTTATGAATTCTTCTTCGTCGTTTTGTTTGTGTTTGATAATAATAAAATTGTTTACTTAATCCAATAGGAATAAAGTTTCTTAACTATTTTGTTTATTGGATTTTTATTCGAATCAAAGTTAGTTGTTTTTGTATTCCTAACCAAGTTTTATAAGACTGCTTTAGTTTTACGATCTGTATAGTTTCGGCATAGTAGAAAGAAGAAGAGGAATAGAATAACAAGCGTCTTTATTGATAAATTTCATTACATCATATCATTACAATTACTATATTACATCCTTATTGAAACAGTATGAATTGATTATCATTGAATCACCTATACTTCTGGTAGTATGCATTTGTAACTAAAATTTATTTATTCATTTGTTATATTCATTAACTATTTATATTCACATTATTAAAGCATATTCATATTACATTGTCATTACTATTATTAAAACACTGTTATTATTCATATTTACATTATAGGATTATTATTTCCTTTTCAATCTATTTTGAACATGGGCATGTTTTTGGGCTGGGGGTCATTCTAAAATTTGCGACGGAAAAAAATGCAACGCTACAACCGATAAATCTAGCCCGCCGTCTTCGTAAGTGTAGTCTGCTGGTTAGATTGATTCTTCAAGTTATACTATATAAATACATATAGGTTATATACTCTCAGCCCTGTTCCAAATTTCAGAATCTAAAGTTGGTTTGGAACAAAATTAGGAACAGAGTTCACTCTGCTGATTAAACTGAATGGGTCCTTAAGTGGTAATTATACTCTATCACACACAGAGAGATCTCATTACAAAGTTCAGCGCTTAAGTTAAATAGGAAAAAATCAGCTGTTGATCTCACTTAGCTGATTAGAGTGGTATGTTACGTTGTAGTTATACTCTACCACGCCCAGATAGGTCCCGTTATAAAGTTCAACATCTAAAGCTGAATAGGAATAAAATAAGCTACAGAGCCCACTCAGCTGGTTAGAGTGGTTTTTTGAGTGTTTTAATATTATACTCCACCACACCCAGAGAAGAACCGTTTCGAATTTCAACATCTCGTTGTATTGCACCAAGTTTAGATACGGAGCTCACTCTGCTGATTAGAGTGATTGTTCAAGTTGTAACTATACTCTGTCACACCCAACCTATATTTTAAGTGTAGCTTATGAGCAGGAACTCCCCTGACAACTCGGGAAAATTTTAGAATTTCACAGGAATCAGGGTGGCTTCGTATACCTTTTCATTTTTACCCAGCAGTCCCTAAAATTCTTCAATTCAAACGTCAGCAATCAAGTTTCAACTTGTACCTTATTAATTTCTCATCCAAGCGTTCCGTTTTGTACTTCTTATTTATTCCCAAATTATTCCCGTTTTAGAATAACCTTACGTACGTATCAATTTTTGAAGATCTATCCGTATTATTGAATTCGTTATTGAAAGTTCTTTACGCGTGAGTCCACCCCATCCACATTTGACGTGAAAAGTTCGAGTCATGTCCGATTTTTCCTTAATTACAAAGTTATTTACCCGGGTGGTGTAGTTAGGGAATGTCGAGCTCTCGATAAAAGAGTAAATATGGAGGATTGTAATATAGCCTAAGTTCTATTCCGTAACTTGTTCGTCAATTGACGCCCATTCTCATGAAAATAGGTGAAGCCCTTTGGCCCTGACGTATATATATAGACAAGCAAATAAACAAACAGACATTGGGTTTTATATATTAATAGGATTAATTAATAGGATAGAATTATAGCCATTAGACTCAAAGTGGTAGGAAAGAGGGAGCAGGCGAGTTTTTCCTCCCATCGGCATCTGTTTTAGAACTAGAAGAAATAAATAATATAATAAGTGAAAGGATGGTGAATAAATAACTGAATCGAATTTTACCGCACTCTTCGATGGTTGCGCAAACCTTACCTATATTATAAGAGGAGTGCTTGAGAGCTCAGTAAAAATTACCTCAAATAACTTTGCCGTGTTTATATTCGAAAACATTTCCAAACATAAGAAATCTCGCATCACCTTGACATCTCTGCTTTCGATAACACGCTTTGCGAAGTTTCCCAATTCGTTTAGACTTTATTAATACGCCTGAGAAAAATGCCGAAGGAAACGAAGCGGCATTGTTCACCTAAAGTGGCCATAATTATATTGACCTTATCAGTTATCCTGCACGGTTGACAAGGCGCCCTTAAGGGGGTTTCTGTCATGTGGAACACTCGCGTCCTAGACACGGATATGTGAGAATCCCGAGTGACATTGGAGTCGGAAGCCTCAACAATGGGGTTTTCAGTCTCCCCACAGCTCGAGCGTTGCACCTCCCGGCTAATTTGTTACACACGGTCGTAATAACAGAGTTTATTTTCCCACGAATGACGTGAGTTGAGGGTGAATTGAGCCGACGTGGACACCAACGAGTGATTCCGATGATTAGGTAGCTATCTAGTTGCCAGTAGCTGGATATGGTAGTTCGCTGTCCGTTGCCTATAAATGTAAAGGGGTCTATTAATATTATATGCGTATAGCGATAAATTATTCCTCGTGCTAATATGACCCAAAAGGTCAGGCAATGCTAACAGGGAGTAAAATTGACGTCAGTCTCTCAGATCTTTCCTAGAAAATTTATAAATAAACCATAAAATATTGAAAATACTTAGGCCAAATCGAGAAATTGGATAGATGGGTGGAAAAAAAAAGCCATCAGCGCACTTATGGTCATCTTGTACAATACGTAAATCTCTTGGCTGCAATATAAACATTGCAGTACAAAGAAGAGATTGACAGGGAGCTGGCTTATTTCCATCAGATTTTTTCGAAATGACTATTATTTCCAAAAACCGTGTGGATGACGGCATTGTGACTAAATCGCAACTGGACGTACACAACAAAGAAAACTTTCTTGAAAGTGTTGGGTCCGACCTACCAGAGAGCGATTATAAATCCCTAATTATGCAACTGAGGGGATAAGATTACCTCATTTTTATCATACATTCATTCGGCCAATATGGCATGGGTAAGCAATCTGGAGAAGTGCCTTAAATTCTCAAATAAATCGAATACAAATCATCCTAAGCTCAGCTTAGAGAACAATCACGGACGCACCCTGGTAATGCAGGGACTTGATGCTACACGTAGACCTATAGATACACCGCTAGTAAGCCGAATAATCGAGAACTCGTATCAAGCAACTCACGCCAAATTTTCAAACTAGCCAATCACAGTTATATCGAATATACCTCAACACAATCATCCAGCCAGAAACCAACACCGTCTCAAAAGAAAGCATTATGCGGACCAACATCAGCCTGAAGGAGCAACCAATCTACCCCAATCCAGATCTCAGACCAATGTTAATGAAAACACCAACAACATTGGTTTAATTTTGTGAACAATCACATACCTACAAAACAATGACACTACAAAACTGTGCTGACTAGATATTAAATCTACTTGGATGGAAGGAACGCAATGGGCTTAAACCTTCCCCCACGTCTCATGTGATTGCAATTTAAACTTTTTAAACTCGTGCTGAGGATTAATGGAGAAGGAATCCTTATCCCAAAACGTACCCCTTTGATTGTGATATGGAAATAACAACAAAGGTCCTGCATATTTGGAGAGCATATAAGGACCTATATTTGGAGAGTTTACCAAATAGGAACAGTAGGTGCGCTACAGGTAAATAGCAAAAAAGCAAGGCCATTTCAAGATACTACTTATAGATTTTAATTAGATCGTGATAATATAAGTATATGAGATTTGTTGGTTTGTTTTACTTCAAGGGTGTATATCATCCAGCTTCCACAACTTCCCCAGTCACAATCTAGTTCAAGAAGAAACGAATACACTCTCGATTACTACTCTCCTATATGATCCTCTTACTATAATAATTCCAAGAAATCTCTCGAGCGCATTCAAAGAAAATTCCGAAATTACTACTCCTATAAAGCCGGAACCCCCTGGGAGCTTTTTGATGCCAACGCAACCATGATGAAGAGTGGATTGATGGAGCTTGAGAAGCGGAGGACATTTACAGATGCTCAATTAATTTAAAAAATCACAAATAATTAGATAGACTCCCCTCATCTGCTCGCAATGCTGGATCTCTTAGTCCCTGGCCATGGCACCTGAGTTTCTTCTACTTTCTATCAGCAAGCATTAAGTACAAATTACCTGTTTAACGTACCAATGACTCGAATGACTGGACGTCGACCTCTTCGGACATACCCCTCAAAGTTTCCGCTGGACCGTATTAAATGCCCTCTCCGCTAAGGAACAATAATTATATTATAATAGTTTTTTTTCTCGTATCGCTTTTCTCTCAGTTCCAATTCCGTACAAGTATTTCAGAATTATCATCACTGTTTCTGTTGTGTGTATGTTATTTCAGTGTTATATTAATGTTTTCTCTATATGCACCTAACATAAATTTCTTGTCATTTCTTGCTATGCTACTTGATAATAATAGATTTAAAAAAAAAAAAAAAAAAAAAAAAAAATTTCTATCTCTTTTCTGTGTTCATGGATAAATTGGGCAATATGGGGATATCCCTTCATATTGATACTAGTCTGCCAACTTTGTTTTCCCAGTTAAATCATAGAGTAATTTTTCCAACTTTGATGAATTTTAGATTCCTACCCATGACAATCAGTCCATGAATTTTGAATCACCATGAATAACTTTTCAAATTGAGCCTAGACAATGCGCTATGTTCCCCCAGTTGAATCATAACGACATTTTTTCAAATAGTATGCATTTGATCACTCTTAATACGGTATTTCATAATTACCAGTCAGACAGTCGCATTTGTTTGGATTCAGCATCAGGAACCCTTCCAATTTAGCCAATTCTACCGACTATAATCTCCCAGTGCAGTCATAACGTCATTTTCTCAAATGTGATGAATTTGATGAATTGGTGATCGGTAAACCGCCACTACCAGGCAGGCAGACGCTTAAATTTCATTTAGCATGAATAACCCTTCAGATATATACATATATATATATATATAGAATAGATAGTATATTATAGGTAATATAGAATTATATATATATATATATATATATTCAGAGCCTAGTCTGTCGCCTAAGTTCACCCAGTTAAGTTATAACGTAATTTTCTCAAATGTGGTGAATTTTAAATCGGTAACCCACAAGGTCATGTACATTCGAAATTTATATATTGTAATACTATATTCTTCTGGTTAAATATGACTTGGCTCTCGAACGATTAGAAGGAAGTCAGAGGTAAGTTCATATGTGCTGCGTGAGCAATAAAACTCACTTATGCCCGTCCTAGAGCGTGGAAAATCGGTACATCATAGTCTTGGTGTCGACTGGAAGTTATTAGCAGGAAAACAATGATGTCAGCTCAGCTGTGTGAGCAATAGAGCTAAATTCTCTCCTGTTCATCCAACTACTGGAATTGATTAGAAGGAAGTTTTGGATTAGCTTAAATATCTCTTCATATTGAGACTAGTCTGCTGGCTACGTTCTCTCGGTTGAATAATAGCGTAACTTTCTCAAATTCAATATATTATAGATCGGTAACCCATTACCAGAAAGACAAGTGCCCCTTTTTGAACTCACAGGTTTGTATATTATCATAATTTATTATATAGTTCTACCGCGTCATGACTACCGCGTCATGACTACATTTTCCATAACATATTGGTATTACCTATCAATAATCTTCACATTTCGCTGAAACTTGGAGGTAGATCAAACCCCAACATAGGCGGTAATCATACAAAAAACTCTATGGATAACGAACGCACTTTTTGACTGGTGCTATTCGCTAAAAAAATCCTTGACCCCCAGCCAAAAGACATATCTATGTCAAAAGTGTCGCTGTTCTGTAGGAGACAGTGTTTTCGAAATCAAGCATTTTAATTTCTCCCTTGATGGGAAAAACAAAAGATCATGGATATGTCTAGTACCTACTGCTTACCAGTTGGTACCTACTACTCAATTGTATACCAACCATGTAGTGCCTTCTTTTCACAAGATTATTCCATTATGGTTACAAAACAATAGGTATTAGGTTTTAACTTAGAGTAATAAATCAGCATTCCTTGACACTACAATGGCTTAGAGGTCATGAAATGTCGTGGTAAAATGAGAGCATTCCAAAAAGTGGCGAACGATTTTCCTATTATGAAAACCATGGGAGTTATTCTTCCCTATTCCTTATTCTTCTTGCCTTGGTTGTACGTGAAAATCAATAGAAAATGTGCCGGTCGGGAAAAAAAGTGTCGGTCGGGAAAAAAAAGTGTCGGTCGGGAAAAAAAAGTGTCGCGAAAAATTCCTTGACCCCCAGCCAAAAGACATATCCATGTCAATAACTCACGTGTATGATGACATGCTCAAAGGGAGCACCAAATCACTGATTGCACAATCATCTTGCTCATATTAATTATTTGCGATGACTCACCTTATTTAGTCATAAAATAGGTCATGAAGTAATGTGAGAAGACTTTAATACACTCCTTCTTGAATAATTTTTTTCTCCGTCTTGTTGCGCAGTAGCTCCCCATCTGTAATAAATAGTTATATACAAACACATAATAAGAAGATAAACTCATTTGATAGTTCAATTATTATTCGTCTCACTCGATTCTCCTTTTTATAGCAACTACTGGTATCTATGCGGTCTAATATCAAAGCAACAAAGCTGCAACAGTTCATTTGCGCTCATAAAAGGAGCCTCTTCATCATTATTCATTTAGGAGCGCCTACAATAAATTATTCTTCCCATCGCCTTTGTTGCTATATTGGATCCGCCACGGCTCCCAATCCTTCCGGTTTTCTGATTTCAGATTCGAAACGGCGTTTTTTCATTCTTCTTGATCATATTCCCAAGGTCGGGAGCTGGCCCCAAAATCTTACGCGAGCAGATTTCTTCCCCTTTATAGAGTTTAACGGCTCATTTTGTCTTCGTCTTCAGTCAGCATGAAGGTTAAGGAAAACTGAGGTGGCATGTGCAATGATCACGTGACATTGGCTTCGTTTCACTGCCCGTTTGCGTGTCAGTTGTTTCCACGATTCATGAGAGTGGTCCGTCTTTCATGTTTTTTGCTCCAACTATGCTGGAACTCATCTTCTTCTAATACTTAATACAACAATTCGTGTATACAAAATCTGCTAGTGCAAGAATAATGATCCGTAGATAGTTCCACTTACCAGATTCCAAATAGACTTCACAAATTTGTGTATCGATCTGTCTGCGGCTATCGTTTCTGCTTTCCGTCAACAAAGAAACGAGTCAACCAAGAAAAAATTATCAAGAGTTAGACATTTTCCCCACCTATTTTTCTGCACTCGTAAGGAAAAGTTGTTCTCAAATCTCAGCTTACCAATGGTATAGTCAAATGTTTCTACCTTTATGATTTTGAGTGGAAAATACGCTCACAAGTTAAGTAAAACGGGTGGATTTCCCGATGAAATCAACCATGAAAAATGACAATCTGCGAACTGATATGTTTTGAGGTCGTTCTCGTCGTAATTTCCCTCGGAAAATCGATTGGTAACACTCGCAGATCCACCCGACGCTCAGAGCTGGGGGGCAAAAAACTATATTTGAAAAAAGGCCGTATATTCTGTTTTAGTTAGTCTTATGGGTCATGGTCCGTAGAGTCAGCCTAGTATAGTCCATTGGTATTTAAAATTTGTCGGTGCTAAAATAGGGTAAAATATAGGGTTATGTGATTTTAAGCATTCTATATGGGTTTAATTTTTGTTTTAGTAAAAAATAAATAAATTAATTAATTAAATAAATAAAAATTCAAATTTTTAACGGTGTCAATATATACCTAATATATCTTAACCAAATAAAAATTGTGATCTTCTGGAAGTGAATACAATGCTTCCGTCACCTATAGGAAGACTCGGAAGCAATGAAGTTTAAGGTGAACCCTGACATGAAAATCCTCCGAGCTCCTAGTTCGGGTATTTGAGCGAAAGTGTAATTTCGAAACAGATACGAAACGAGGTTCCCTACCCTTTGGACTACCAAAATTAACCAATCTTGTTTTGTTCCCTGATATACAGGATTTCAAAATTTAGTAATAATCACCATGATCTTTTTCGGTTTCATAATCACAAAGCCCTTAAAGTGAGTTAACACATTAAATAAATTATTTTTATTAACTCCTATTGAACCCTTGATTGTTTGATAAACCAACAGTCGAGGACCAAATTAACAATTCTTAAAACTATGCAAATTCAATGTTGATTTTGATTTTTTTACATTTTTGTGTTTACTTTGGCAGACAAGTACGAAACTCTTCACGAATAAGGAGCGACACTTTTTAGGCTATTAGGTAACAAGATTATGGGGTTGGAGATCTTGGAGCACCCCCAGAGCTGCTCCAGGGGTGCAGCCCCACACTTTTGACGGGGTCTCATCGAGAGCTCTGAGCCCTACGGGTAAACTACAATCCGCGTAACCTTGAAGCACATACAGGTATTCATAAGATAACAGCCATATGTATGTCACTATGAATTTGTAAATAATGAATGGGAGGATAGGTACTTTCCCAAAGTAGAATCATATTATTTAAAAATTAAAAGGTTTTTAAAAGATAAAAGTGGAGAGTAAAACTCCTCAGAAATCAGCTGGCGTTATATACCAGATATATCTGGTAAGATCACTGGTCTAAATAATCTGTATATATATACAGATTATTTAGACCAGTGATCTGTATACTGGAAGGCTATCGAATATATAAATTTTCCGAAGCAGAATCAAAATGACAACTCAAATAAACTCAGCCCTTCGGGCCTCGCAAGAGGCTCCGCCCCCCTTGACCCTCCGTTCACTTCCGCTTTCGGCTAAAATGCTAAAAGATGGAACATGCTTTCTTCCCGCTGATTCGGGAATATTTCATTTTGTTTTCTTATAGTTATGATGTTGCTAAACTAATTAGCCTGCCACCAAGCGGCATACCTATAATAAAGATTACCACCTCAACCAAGTGACAACAAAACAAGGAAAACGATTTTTGTCCGATAAAACTAAAGAACTTTAATTTCTCCAGCAACGGCTTGGTTAAGTACGTGAAAATATGAGAACAAATTTTGTGAAACATCGCCTTCTCCCAACCGCATCTCCCAAAAAATGTGACACTTTTCTCCAGTTAGCTCAAGGCTGAAGCATGTTCCATGCTAAAATCGAAAATGCAGTTGTTTAGCCTGTGCTCCTACGGAATGTGTCCTGCTTCATCCTTCTGAAGAGATCTGACAAAATATCGATCGCGATCCGTAGCGAGGTGGGCCAAGGGGTCAATGCGGCACGGTCCCCTCTGCTAGTACCAAATACAGTGGGTGGTTGAGGGAGAATAATGTGCTAGTTTAGCTTCTTCAAGTTTATTGCTGTCATTTTCCTACTAGTTTCGCTTAGTTATAGGCATCTTTAGGCAAAGACATGAAGCAGTTACAGGCATTCATAAGATAGCAGGCATGTGTATGTCACTATGAATTTGTAAATAATGAATGGGAGGATAGGTACTTTTCCAATGTAGAATCATATTATTTAAAAATCAAAAGGTTTTTAAAAGATGAAAGTGGAGAAAAACTTTCCAGAAATCAGTGGCGATATATATCAGATATACAGATTATTTATATCAGTGATCTGTATAGTGGAAGGCTATCGAATACATAAACTTTCCAAAGTAGAATCAAAATAGCAACTCAAATAAACTCAGCCCTTCGGGCATCGCAAGAGGCTCCGCCTCTTGACTTCACCCCCCTTGACCCCCCGTTCGCTTTCCGCTTTCGGCTAAAATGCTAAAAGATGGAACATGCTTTCTTCCCGCTGATTCGTGAATGTTTCATTTTGTTTTCTTATAGTTATGATGTTGCCAAACTAATTAGCCTGTCACCAAGCGGCACACCTATAATAAAGATTACCACCTCAACCAAGTGACCAAAAACCACCAACCAAAGTGGAGAGTAAAACTTTCCAAAGTAGAATCAAAATAGCAACTCAAATAAAAATCAAAAAAGCAGTGGTTTAGCCTGTGCTCCTGCGGAATGTGTCCTGCTTCATCTTTCTGAAGAGATCTGGGAAAATATCGCTGGCGATCCGTAGCGATGTGGGCCAAGGGGTCGATACGGTCCCCTCTGCTTTGCCACGCGTCACGCCTCAAAGCCGCCCTTGGTCGCCCGCGTTTCCGCTTACCGCAAGGGCCATCCTTGATCGGTTTCTGCTGCCGGGGGATGACCGCTGCCCCGAGTTATCTCCCCCGGCATCAAGGCCGCCGAGCCTCCGAATGGCGGGCACGCAGCGGCCCAATCAAACGAGACATCTGCGGAACGGGCGGCATTTTTCCTTTCCATTGTTCGGAGTCGATCGAATATGCGAAGACGGGTAGCTGCGGACAAGCTCATTTTATTTCAGATCCAAGGCCGTCCGTAGCGTAACCGAAGTCAGCACGCGATATCCACATTGATGCTCTCGAGGAGCGATTAAGACCTAATTATTTAATTAATGAGAAAAATACATCAATTGAACTACCAATCGAGATTATTCCTGATGCTTCATATACGGTTTGATGAGATTAGCCTTTTTCAAGTACCTACACTGAAGGCAACTGTGGAAAGGGCAGCATGTTGTAGCGCCATTTAAACCCGTCTCACGGCGATACTCTCCCTCAAGCTTTATAAAAAAGGCCTTCTGTCCTTATTTATTTTATTTTATTTTTATTTTTTAATACTAAACTCCAACGTTTTTCCACAGGAACTGGGGCTCTTTTTAAAAATTTGATCATAAAAAAAATGATACCATTAAATTTGATTTTTAACAAAAAAAAAAATAAATAAATAAATAAAAAAAAAATAAAAAATAAATAAAAATAAAAAATAAATAAAATAAAATAAATAAATAAATGAATAAAAATAAAAATAAAAAGAAAAGAAAACTATAAATAAGTAGACATTTTACACTTTTGAATATTTATCTCCCTGAAGAAGCTCCAGTTCCCGGAGAGAAAACTTGGAGTTTAATTTAAAAAAAAAAAAAAAAAAAAATTAAGGACAGAAGGCCTTTTTTATCAAGCTAATTATAATCTGAAATGTCCGATTAAAGGAGTACCTCAAGGACTTCCAGGTAGCAAACAAATAAATAGAAAAACAATTAAATGTAATAAATATGAAAATAGTAATAATGTTTTCAAATTCTTTTTCTTATTATAATTTTCAAAAGTTTATTTAACGGAACGTTATTCTTATGTTGAAAGTTTGTGAGATCTTGATTTTGCTTCCGAATCTACGTTTCGGCAGAAAATGAAACTATTGCAATGGCTCCAAAAATTTTAAAATCACAATTTTGGAGATTTTTCTCCGTTCAAATTCATTCGTTTTGGTGCATTTTGAAACGAACCCTAGAGTTTAACGCTTTTTCGTTTGTATATATACCTATACGTGTATGTGTGTGTCATTCCAGACGATAACTCTTCTTAGGATTAATATAAAAATTCCGTTTTTGCAGCAATAAATCAAGCTTGCTGAATGAAAAGATGAGTTCGTTGGCTAGGATTTTTCTAGCACATTAAATTTGTCAAATTTCAAAAAATGTGCTAAAAGAAAAAAGACTAAATATGGCTAAAAACGGTCAAAAATCGTTAAATTCATATATATATATACATATTTGTTAGCAGCATTTCAATCAAACATTCAAAAATGTATGCAGAAATTAATGCTGAAAAATGTACTTAAATGTCATGTAAATTTGCCGAAAAAGGGATAAAAACTGTACAAAGAAGCTAAAAATCCAAAATCTTTCTTGAACTGCAGAATATTATTAAAAAATTTACAGTCATGCAGCATGATTGTATGAGCGAATTTCCGTAAATCATCGTATTATATAATATTAGATTGTTTTGAACTATTGAGCTTTTTGAGTGCAAGTAAATTGTTAACTATTGATTTTATTGCAAAAAACGTATTCTAAATAATAATCGCCAGTTCAAATAGAAGTTTTAAATTTTTTAGCTTTTTAGCAGTTTTCATCGATTTGTTAGCAAATTTTAACGAATTTCAAGTACATTTTACAGCATAATTTTTTACATAAATTTTTGAATGTTCTATTTCATAGATAATAGACTTTATTTGATCAATATTCTACCAGCAATTATGAATTAAACGATTTTTAGCCGTTTTTAGTTATTCTTAGTGATTTTTTGCGTTCATTTTTTGAAATTTGACCAATTTAATGTGATCAAAAAGTATTGTCTAACGAACTCATCCTTTCTTTTGAAATGCTTGATTTTTTGGCGAAAGAACGAAGTTTTTATCTCAATTCTATTGAGAGTTATCGTCTGGAATGACACACACACACACACACATATATATATATATATATATATATATATATATATATATATATATATACGTTACGTAATAATAAACCGCCTCTCTTGAAATAAAACCTGCTGATGTAGGCTTCACCCACATCAGCCGAACCAGAAGCTATAAATAGGAGACACCGAGCGCGACTCGTTAGTCTTCCTCTGAACCCAGTCACGTAACCGTGTGTTCCTAGCCTCCACCTGTAATTTTCCTGTATAAATAAATCGCAACTTTTTTAAAAAGCGATTTATCCTTTAACCTATCATCACTGGCGCAGTCTATGAGGACGTGAAGAAACCAGGACCTTTTTGAGGGAATATCAAAAGGACCCGGACTCCACCAGACCCTACTACCCACGAAGAAGGTACCAAACAGGCACGCAGAAGGCATCAACAGGACCCGGCGGACAAATTTCAACAGAGAAGACTCCTCACGTTGGCAGATGACGGCTCCAGCGTGAGTAAACCCAAATCAATTAACATATTAACATTTTCCCCGAATTTGGAAGAAGAAAAAGCATATTTCTTTTTCCCAACTAGTGAAAAGCACATTCACTCTCCCAAATTTCACCGTCACAAAACCCCATTCGAAACATTTCGAATCAACCTTAATTTTCAAATCGTTCGAGAACGAACGTATCTCAAACAATAAGTCGCGAAGACTAAAACATTTTATCGTCAACTTGAAGGCATATCAAGTTGTCACCTCGTCACCTGACCCGCACGCAGACCGCTCTTGCTATCTGCACGTACACCCGCTTGCCTTATCAAGCCCTTTAAAAATCCTCCGTAATCTCTACCAAGAATTCCCGGCTGGAAGAAGACGCTCTCGGATCTCTTACGACCGTGACCTTCAGTTTACAAATTAAGACATCTAATTTTAATTTTTCATTGTCTCATTTGCATGATTAATTAATGAATATTATTTGTATATTATAATTTTTGTATTACAGCTACAAACTAATCAATAACCGAAACCCATTCGAGTCGATTTATAAGACGAAATTTTCGTCTGAAAAGATAAATCAAAATTCCAAAACACAACAAAAAATTCCCTCACGCCAGCTTCCCCTGGCTTGATCTAACACTCTTTCCTAGAAATTTTCAAACGATACCCGAAATGGACGGAACTTCAGGAACCCAAAACGTTCAAATTCAACCGACTGACTATGTAGGAATTATTAACCACCAGACGGAACAGATAGGCCAACTGACCGCCCTAATACAGAATTTACTTGTAAACCAGGTGATTTCGCCTAGGGAACAGAGACCCACTAACAATGACTTACCCACTTTGAAAAAGGAACATTTGGACCTGATTCCGACCTTTAAAGGTTCCCCTGAAACACTAAATCATTTCTTGGAAATTACCCAACAAATCCACAATAAATTTTTCAACAACAATGACCCTCTAGACTTTCAAAATGTAATGATCATCAACGCAATTAAAGCTAAAATTGTATCCCCCGCCTCGGAACAGATTTTTTCGGCAAATCTCACAACCTACGAACAAATCAGGCAGGCCCTAATTGAGACCTACACGGATCGTAGAGACGACGTTACCCTATTAATTGAGTTAGTCACGTCAAAACAGAATGAAGGGGAATCACCCTTCAAATTCCATGATAAAATAACTAAAACCCTAAATCTCCTAATCGCTTACCTCCAAACTCACGATGTCCCAAATCACGAAATTTTGATCATGAATTATAAGAAAGTAGCACTTCGCTGTTTCTTACTACAATTAAAAGAACCCCTTGGCAGCATCTTGAGAACGAGACAGCCCGCCGATCTGAACACGGCGCTGTCATGGCTAACGAACGACTATCAGATGCTTTGCAACAACAAAACTAAGACCCCTCAAAGTTCTCAAAATTCATCGCAAACCAGGTCATATAATCAGAACAAGCCACATCAAAATTTTTCACGACCATCGCCAAACACCTCACAAAAACCTAATAACCCGTCAAATTTCAGACCAAATCACGGTTATTCAAGCCAAAATTATTCCAATCGGAATACAAATAACCAGAACCAAAAATCAGCCCCTCAGGCAAATTCCTCAAAACCAAACTCGAGCCCTCAGCCTTCAAACCAAAAACCAAATGCACCGCCCACGAGACAAAACGTCCCTAACCCATCAGGAAAACCGACACCCATGTCTTGGCGCACATCTAATCCAAACTTCAACAACGTTGAAGTATCCGATATACAATCTGACGACCCCGAAATTTGCGAAGACACAACTTACGAAACGGACGTATACCAACCAGTAGAAGAAAACGAATTCGATAGCCCCCATTTTTTAGAGGAAAGCGACCCAGAATTCCCCAATACGACTTAATGAACTTAAACAAGAAAACCATTAGTGAACTCCCGTATATAGACCTACCAAAATTCAACTTGAAAATTCTAATAGACACCGGAAGCACAACCAGTTACGTAAACCCTGAAATCGCAGAACATTTCTTCCCAAATAAACGCAAATTAGAGCCATTTTTCGTCAGAACCGCCCACGGTTCTTCGCGAGGCAGCCATACTACTCTAGTGCCCTGCGGAGACGCTTTCAGACAGAAAAATCTAAATTTAAAATTCAACATATTTAAATTCCACGACAAATTTGACCTCTTGATAGGGATAGACAACCTAAAAGCCATAGGAGCAAAAATCGACTTGGTCGAGGACTACTTGCTCACCCCATACTTAAATATCCCGCTGAAATATCTAGGCACTGAACATGCGGAAACCCACATGATAGATGCTAGATCCATCCAGCAAATCAAGATTAGAGTCAAAAACCTCGAACAAGGAGATGCTGTCCTCCCCTACTTAAAAATAGGAGAGATGGAAATCCCCGAGTGCTTGGTTCACGTCGAAGACTATGAAACCAACGTGCGAATTTTAAATCCAAAACCAACTTCCGGCAAATTCTCCCAAATTTCCCCCATAGAAGTAGAAACTTTAGATGAAATCCCTGTAGAATCGCTAAACAACATTTTCGATGAAAATTCTAAATTCACTTTTGACATATCTAAATTACGCCTAAATCACATGAATGAAGAAGAAAAGGTAATGATCACAGATTTAGTTAATAAATATTCCGATGTTTTCCATCAGGATAATGAACCCTTATCTTTCACCCACAATATTAAACATGTAATCCGAACCACAGATGAAATACCCGTTCATGCCCGTAATTATCGATTCCCAGAAATCTACAGACAAGAAGTAGACCGGCAAATCGAGGATATGTTAGAACAAGGAATTGTCCAACATAGCGAAAGCCCCTGGAACGCCCCAATTTGGATCGTCCCCAAAAAAGCTGACGCTAGTGGCAAACCTAAATTTCGAATCGTGATCGATTATCGAAAACTCAACGAAAAAACAATCGAAGACCGATACCCGCTACCTCAGATTTCGGAATTGTTAGATAAATTAGGCAGATGCCAGTATTTCAGTGTGATTGATCTTAAATCCGGATTTCACCAAATTCAAATGAGTCCCGAAAGTATTGCAAAAACAGCCTTCAGTACACCTACTTACCATCTTGAATTCAATCGTTTACCATTTGGCCTCAAAAACTCGCCAAGCACATTCCAACGACTGATGGATAGTGTTTTACGTGGTATCACGAATGAGTACTGTTGTGTTTACCTCGACGATATCATCGTGTACAGTACTTCTTTGCAGGAACACATCACCCGTCTTGAGGAAGTATTCAAGAGATTGCGCAAAGCAAACCTCAAGGTACAACTTGACAAGACCGAATTCCTACGCAAAGAAATTGCATACTTAGGTCACATAATCACCCCAAACGGCGTAAAACCGAACCCCGACAAGATCAAAGCCATTCAAAATTATCCCATTCCAACCACCACGAAAGAAATCAAATCATTTTTAGGACTACTAGGGTATTACAGAAAATTCATTAAAGATTTCGCGAAAATTACCAAACCCATGACAAAATGCTTAAAAAAAGGAAGCAAAATTGATACGAAAGACCCCGAATACGCGGAATCATTCGAAACCTGCAAAAATTTACTGACTAACGAACCCATCCTGCAATACCCAGACTTCTCAAAATTATTTCACTTAACAACGGACGCAAGCGGCATTGCGGTTGGAGCAGTGCTGAGCCAGACGGTTGACGGACACGATAAGCCGATAGCTTACGCGTCAAGGACTCTCTGCGATTCCGAGAAACGCCTCTCCACAATAGAGAGAGAACTCCTTGCAGTCGTTTGGGGCGTACAATACTTTCGACCGTACCTCTACGGTAGAAAATTTAAAATTCACACCGACCACAGACCCTTGCAATGGTTATATTCTATAAAAGAACCCGGCTCTAAACTATTCAAATGGCGCACAAAATTGTCAGCTTACGACTTCGACATTGTTTACAAGAAAGGAACGTTGAATTCCAACGTTGACGCCCTTTCTCGTGTTGAACTACTGAACAACAACGAAAACGAGCCCATTGAAGCCGACAAAGCAGTCGACGTATTTTTTGAAGCCTTAACTCCAAAATCCCTCCTCCGAATGACAGACAAGGACGTAGACACTCCCGCTTCCATAATCGTAAATTTTGACTCTGACGACGAATGCAATGATTCCCAATCCAACCCTAGCAGCACGATTCACTCTAACGCCATAGGTCATGCAATCGTAGCTATTCCAATTAGAGACGAACCAGTCAATAATTGTAACCACCAAGTTGTAATCAACTTAACGAAACTCCCGATGAAAGACCCTGTCAAAGTCAAAAAAATATTTGAAAATAAGAATAGAATCACCGTTTACTTAAATAAAAATAACTTAGAATCAGATACCATAAAATTCGTAAAAGAGTACATCCTACCCAAAATTAAATACGGACTTTATTTTACAGAAGACATTTATGAACAGTTTACGAATATCATGACGAAAAATTTTGCCTTTTCGGAAATAACAATGACAAAATACACCAAAAAATTAGAGGACATAACCGACGAAAACAAAAGGTCAGAAATAATCAAAAAATATCACGAAGGCCTAACCAACCATCGTGGCATTGAAGAAACCTACAACCACCTGAAGCGAACTCATTATTGGCCCAACATGAAGGAAACCATTCAAAGATTTATCAACAACTGCACCATCTGTGTAAGATGTAAATACGATCGGAACCCGATCAAAGTCAAATATAATGTTACACCAACCGCTTCACGACCTTTAGAAACCATACATATCGACAAAATGACCCTAGAAGGCTCAAAATTTCTAACCGTTATAGACTCCTTCTCCCGACATGCACAAGCTTATAACTTAAAATCATCGAACGCCTTAGACATTGTGGACGCACTACTAACTCACTTTACCAATTATGGAATCCCCAAAACCATCGTAGCAGACAACGGCCCAGAATTTCAAAACTCCATAATCAGAGAATTTCTGTTACTACACAACATAAACATACACTTCACATCTTCCCAACACCCAGACTCCAATGGTCTGATCGAACGTTTCCATTCCACTCTAATAGAACACATTAGGATATTGAATGAAAGAAATGAGCATAAAAAATCGACTATGAACACCAAAGTCAAATACGCCGTACTGGCTTACAATAACTCAATTCACTCGATATCCAAGTTAACCCCTTTCGAACTGTTATACGGACACGTAAAACCGGACACCTTACTAGACTTGAACATAGATCAAATCGTGGCTAACAGCTATCTTTCTTCCCACAAGGAAAAAATGAAAGCTCTATACGCCCAAGTAGGTGAAAAACTTCATTCTGCAAAAGAGAAATACATAGAAAAGAAGAATGAAGGCCGCGAAGAAATTCCCGCAATTCCACCGGAAATTTACGTAAAAACGGTCCAAAAACAATCCAAAACCAGACCGAAATTCAATCAGGAACACGTCAAAGCAATAAACCCAGAACTTAAAACTGCATTAATAATTCCCCGTCATCACAATACCCAAGAGAAAATCCACATCTCAAACGTACGACGCCCCAAAAAATTTACGGACTCAGTAGCAAACGCATGGGACCCTAAACTAGACAAAACTGAAATCCTTGCAAGTAAATTCGGACTAAAGGTGACACGCGAAGACTTGATAACCCTAAAAGACAATAACTGGCTGAATGACGTAGTAATTAACATTTACATGGAACTGATAGACGAACGAAGCCGACGCAACGACAACCTACCAAAATCCTACTCTTTCAACAGCTTCCTATACGTATCCTACAAATTTGGCGGTTACGAACGAGTTCGAAAATACACCAAAAAGTCGGACATATTTAGCAAAGACATAATCCTGATCCCCATTTTCAAATCCTCCCACTGGAGATTAATCGAAATTAAAACAAAAACAAAACAAATAAACTACTACGACTCTTTGAACAAGGACGGAACCGAAATTTTACAAGACATAATCCGCTACTTAGAAAGTGAACACCTAGACAAGAGGGGAACACCACTAGACACACAGAACTGGAAACTTTCGACTCCACCTAACACACCCCAACAGAACAACGGAAACGATTGTGGCGTTTTCCTATGCCAGTTCGCAAAACTCCTTACGATTAACGAACAACTCCCTAAAACTCTAGACGCCCAAACATTAAGAGAACAGATCTGTTACGAAATCCTAAAAACGGACTTACTCTAAATGTTACAGGAAAACCTTTTTCCTCGTCCATGGATTACTCGTCTTTCTCCTCGGACAGACAGACTCGACAGACCAGACCATCAAAAACATAACCCTCAACCCGGGATTACTAGCCAGCCGTCTGGGACCGACAAAAATAGTGGAAGGATACCACACACTCACACACCATTATGACCTAACCGAACTCATTTCTAGAACACAATCGATGAAAGAGACTTACATAAAAACCTTGCAAAAATCGACACAATCCACACTAGATCACAGTCAAACCCAACTCCTAATGCACACAATAAACTCAACCCTCGAACTAATTGAACAAAAACTGAGTGACATTCACATCCCGTGGACGCCCAAAAGAAACAAACGTGGACTAATCAACGGATTAGGATCATTGGTTAAATTCATAACAGGTAACTTAGATGCACAAGACGAACAAAAGTATAACTCCATCCTGGAACAAATTCAACGAAACCAAAAGGACTTCCATTCCCAACTAGAAGCTCAATTTTCAATTAACACCGCGGTCCAAGAAAATTTTGATAAAATAGTTGAAGCCATTGCCCAAAACAACGTTGAATTAAAAAGGGAACTGATTTCATTACAACATCAAAATCCAAATTACTCGACATTAGCGATAACCAGAGCGACGTTAGAACACCATCAAATAGTACTCAATATGATTGCCGATATAATTCAAGATATAGAAAATTCCTTAACAGCTTGCAGAACAGGTTCAATTCACCCTAGCATAATTAAACCACACTTACTTTTTGACGAACTTCAAAAACTAAGCACATATTACGGCAATAAATTTTTAGATTTCCAAGGAAAAAATTTGTTCGAAATCCAAACACACATCAGAGTTCGATGCTACGTAGGCATTGAAGAAATAATCTATTTTCTGGATATACCCATAGTAGACCCAAACGACTATGAGATGTACAGCATAGAATCAATACCCACTTTCATTGATTCCGAATATATGACCATAGTACCCACTCTTAAATATCACTTAAAATCAAGTACTAGAACCTATCCGTTGTCCCAACCATGTCCACCTGGACATATACGATTATGCCCAAACTTTCTAATTTCACCATTTCACCCCGAATGTGAAACAGAATTCCTCCTCACTGGTTCCACCACTAAATGTCAGTATGTAAAACTTATTACCGATAACAACCATGTCAAGCTCATGCTAGATATAAACAATTACCTCCTATTTTTTCCTAAAGGAGATGTTATTAGCATAGCCCAAGACAACACAGTAGAGACCAAAACCCTCCACGGTATTTACCTAGCCTCACCGGGTAAGCACCACTTGTCTTACCAGAACCAGACGCTTTTCGCCCCCCATAGTGAAACAGCCGGCCAACCACAATTAATTGTAGACGCCCACATAACGCTTACGGACATACAACGACCGACTAAGGAAATTCAATTTAAAAACCTAGAGCTTAAAAACATCAACCTACAAGACGTCCGCCCAATAACTCACTGGAGCTTAAAACCTTACTCGATCCCCAGTATTTGGACAGTACTCCTGTATATCATCGTAGGATCAATAATATGCCTAAACGCAGTAAAGTACTACCAAATCCTCAACAGAAACTCTAATAGCTAAATACCTAAATTGCTGTACAACGTCCATTTAAATAATTATGATTGTTATTCCAATCATTGTATTGTACTGTTATCCTGATCGTTGTATTGTACTACTATTGTAGTATTGTAATATTGTATTGTAATATTGTATTGTAGTATTGTAGTATTGTATTGTACTATCAATTGTATTCTTATAATTAATCCATGTTCATATTAAGTAAATCAATTTAATTCAATTACTTTTTACATTTTTACTTATCATATTGTAAAACACACGGATTAGGTAAACTTGATGTGGGGTTGCTCAATTCAGAAAATTTAAAATTCAATCAAAATTATAGAGTCAGATCCTTTTCAGCCTAAAATTTCATCCTAGGGGGGACGCGTTACGTAATAATAAACCGCCTCTCTTGAAATAAAACCTGCTGATGTAGGCTTCACCCACATCAGCCGAACCAGAAGCTATAAATAGGAGACACCGAGCGCGACTCGTCAGTCTTCCTCTGAACCCAGTCACGTAACCGTGTGTTCCTAGCCTCCATCTGTAATTTTCCTGTATAAATAAATCGCAACTTTTTTAAAAAGCGATTTATCCTTTAACCTATCATCACTTATATATATATACATATATATATATATACATATAAAAAAGCGTTAAAATCCAGGAATCATTTCAGAATGCCTCAAAACAGATTTCGATGAAGAAAATTTTTGAAAATTTTTATTTTAAAATTTTTGGAGCCATTGCAATAGCTTTATTTTCTAAGAAAATTCGCTAAAAGGGGTTTTTGGCCATGAAATTCGTAGTAGAAAGTTTATTTTTACTTGAAGTCCTGAATTTTCAAAACAATTTAACATAATATTGTACAATAATTTACGAAAATTCGCTCATACGATCATGCTGCATGACTGGAACTTTTGACCTTAGATTCAAATGATTCATGGAAACGCTGTTAATCGATGCTTACTGATAACAGTGTAATCATTGATTACACTAGTGAAACCCGTTTTAAAACAACGTTCAAATCTCCGGTTTGGAAATCAATGATCTGCTTTAACCATCGTAAGGGGTTGTTGGTGAAACTGACCCTTAGTTGCTATAAATCTTATCTATGGTATAAACACCTAGTACCGTTAAAAATAAAATCCAAAAAACTAATTGTTTGTTTAACGATTGGTATTTATGAAACTGAACTGAACCTAGGTATCTAACGTTACTCAATGCCCCCTTCCAGTCTCAACCGGATTGTTTACCCAGTGAAGCGGTTCTGAGCCATAAAATAAACGTGAAGAGATAACACGTTCAAACGAGCCCGTCCCGCGTTTTTTTGGGCCCAAGGGCGGAACCGTTTGACTAAAACTCATTGTAAAGAAAACTGCGCAACCTCACGCGAGTCATCCAAACGCCGAACTGAATGTTTACATTGTCAGGTATCGTTAATGAAGCAATTTGTGATAATACTAAGATCGACACAGTGAATAGAGAGTTTTCGTTCTTCCCGTACGTTTTTCCCGCGTTAACTCGTAGAGCAGTGTCTAGAGCAAGCAACTGCAGATGCTAGCTCTTCGTGTATTTCTACACGTTTTTGTACACGACTAACCAATCGCTTTCGTCACGCCAAAGTCTCTTTAGTATTTAAAAGTCAACGATCCTTTTGAATTCGTGATCGAGTTGAAGAAGTTTGAAATCATTTGACACTCTGCTTTATCAGCTATCTTCACAGGCATCGAATAACTAGGTTCGACCAAAGAAAAAGTCATCGGTTCTCGTCAGATCACCGAAGTTAAGCAACATCGGGCTTGGCTAGTACTTGGGTGGGTGACCGTCCGGGAGCGCCGCGATTACGGCATCTTTTTCTCTAATGTTCATTTTTTGTGTAATTATTCAATTTTTCATCTAGCTACATCAATTTTACGCAATCAGGCCTCGTGGAATAGTTCGTTTTGATTGCCTTCCCTGCTTTATCAAACAGTAATTTCCAGGATCTGAGATGGTGCCTAGCACAAATCCTACTAACAACCTGCTCATTTTGTTATTGAACTGCCAACAGCTTTTGTATAAAAACTTACTATTTAAACCAAATCTGCTAGTTGTCTGAATCTTTGTAGGTACAACTTTGTAGTACGAAATGTACACGCGAATGCTTACGAAGAATAGGTATCTACTATAATATCGGAAAAGCATCAACGACTGCATTTACTCCCAAGTAGGTGAATAGGATTCTGGCTGTCGAACGAAGTAGGTACTTTGTTCACATGATCAACGGAATTTAATTTAATAATACAATTATATTTATCTCACGTTCTTACTTTTTTCGACTAGGAGGGTAATTGTGGAAGGGAAACGTTATTAGACGACAGTCAGAAGGAGAACGAATAGCTAACTTATTCTTAAAACTGTGGTCACCTTTGGCTCAGGTTATGACGACTACACGTAGGACGGGATTCCAGCGAAAGCATTTTTCCAGCCTATGTGTAAGTGGGCCTTTTTCCTGTACACAAGTAGTTCTGCGCGTTGGCGCGTAAATTCGCGCATGTGCGGTTGGTATTTCAGTCTTTTTGCGTACACGGGTAGAAAATTACGGGAAGAACAAAAACTCTCTAATGAAGAATTGTAAATTCAGGTTAGATCTGTAGATTCAATGGTTTCACAGATTCATAAATTGCTAGTCGATTGCCCGAATCCAATTCGATCTGCAGAGGTACTGCTAATAACGTTTAAAAATCAATGGCCGTTTTCGAGGTAATAGGTACCTACCAAATAAAGCTTTCCGACGTTACCTGATGAGTGTAGTGGAAATTCGTTCAGTAGCCGATACAAAAAGCAAATAATACCTATTTAAAAATGTTCGCAAAATATTCCTATTTTAGGTTGAGTAATTAAAAATTAGCGGCAATGCTCTCTAAACTAAATACTGGCTCCCCATTTTGTCAACGTTATACAGCGGTTCAGAATTTTAACATAAGAAACGCCGGCAAAGTTGGGTGTGTCAAATAAGTTCCGCGTTTTCGAAACATGAAAGAATGGATCTTTGAAATGTTTAAAATCATTTTGAAAGATTCCATGGAGCTTTCCTTTGGAGTTTGAGCGAAATTGTTCAATCAAACAGTAGGTGGGCATCAGTTATTAGGAAGAGATGGAGTTCATTGGGGACCATCTACACTCCAAACCGTTCAATTTTTGAAAATTTCTGCGGAATCGGATGGAGGCACATGCACAGTAGTCACTAATGATACGATCGTTATGAAACTCATCATGGGATGTACCTAATCAAATTGTCATTTTCCAACAACCTTCAGAATTTGAGCGAGATCGGACGAATAGCCCATGAGAGATGGACACTAGATGGATCTATCAATTTCTGATTGATGGGATTATTAGGCAACTATCATCGTCCTAACGATAATTTACGAACATTCGCTCATACAAACATGCTGCATTACTGGAGCTTTTTCCTTTCGTCTCACCTAATTTTTAGCCCAAACATTTCTACCTGTTCTCCTCATCCAATTTTAACGAAATTTGAAACAGAGGCTTAGTTTGACTTAACAAAGTGTCTTTTGGAGTTTTGTAACTGCAACAACCAAGTTGTGTGGGGTTATGTGGGAGGGGGTAAATATATGGAATTCTCTCCAGCTCACCCTTGGAAGTTGAAATACGATAGCAAGACACTCTGAAATATCAAGATACAAATAAGTTCAAGGAGTCTTTCCTGATCAGCTGAGTAAGGTAAATTATCTTCTGTTTACTCTAGGAAGTTGAAATTTGATAGGGGAACTCTCTGACCCACCAATAGACTAATGAAATTACGGGGTCTATTCTGATCATGTGAGATCTCCTTTTCACCCTAGGAATGTAAAATTTGATAAGAAGCCTCTCTGGAACATCAAGAGGTGAACAAACTAATCTCAAATTTTTTCCATTAATCAGGACCAAGAGGAGCTCCGCATCGGAAAGAACGACTAATGCGTATAAGTCATTCGAAATTCAGCAAACAATTTAACAGCCATTACCCGTATATTTTCATTGTTATTAATGTCTTGCTGAACACTCAAATCGACACCAGAATCGCCATGAGTGGCGTCAGTGAACCGGTGTGGCTCTGTAAGAAAGCGTTAGATAAGCTGAATCAAATCGACCTGTATATACGCACGTATATAAACAGTGAAATCACCCGGGAAGAGTTCGTAAAGAAAGTTCCATACCTCAACAAACCAGCCTTCATTTGAACCTCCTGAGACGTAACACTTGACATCTATATATACAATAACTTCTAAATATATATAGAAGGTAGGTCTACGTAGGGAGTTGACATACGTAGGGAGTATTGGTGGTGGTGTCCGGTGCCCCAAAACGTAGGATTAACTAAGTAGGGGTGCTGACGTCCCTAATGTTGGGGGAGCTGACAGTACAATTGGGGGAGCTGACAGAACCCCTACAAACTAAGTGGTTCCTTCCTGATATGCTGAGTTAATTTAATTCTCTCCTGATCACCCTAGGCAATTTAAATTTGACAGGTAGCGTCTCTCGGACAAACAAAGTAGAATAAAATTACTGACTCCATCCAAAGCACCATGTAGGTATATTCCAACCTTTTCCTTCTAGACCACCAAAAATTCGTGATATCCCCACAAAAAGACGCTTCGCGTACAAAAGATGCCAAGCCACAAGATGAATAGTATCATCCAATCTTGGCCAAGCCAATAGTCGGATCGCCGTCTCCTAGTACAGTGCATTCATTCTCTTACTCTTTTTACTGCGTTTGAGAGTGAGATGCTTTTTCAACGGTTCGGCTGATTTTCACCAATTACACAATAAACATCATTGATGGTCTCCAAATGTGGTGGATAAATACCTTTTTCAAACGGACTTCCCCGATTTGCATATCATTTCTACATAAGGGACAGTTCCCTAAGACCTCTGCACTGCCTACTATTGCAGAGCTGTACAACTGTACAGACCAGTTCGAAGTTTTTAACACTGTTTTATCCCTTACTATCCCCATTTTGTAAAACTACTTCCATTTCATTGTGGGTGTCATTCAGTTGAAATGATATCGTAATATGACGTTTGCGTTACGTATACTTGTTGTTAATGCACAGCTGAAGTGGAATAGCGCTGTACTAATCTACAGTAACAATAAAGTAAATAAAATATAATATTACTAAACATTAGGAATACCTATGTTTTCAGTCTCGGTGAGATGTGTTAATCACACCACAATCCCGTACGGTTGGGCGGTAGGCGATAATCGGCCAAGCCATTGAAGAAGCGTCTCACTCCTAAATGAAGTCTAAAATAGTGAGGGAATAAATGCATTGTAGAAGTAGACGACTATCCGATTGGATTGGAACAAATTGGATGGTATCATGCATGTTTTGGGGGATATTATTCACAGCATAAGACCACAGATAACATATGTATAAATGTATCATGGAAGTGATTTTACATGGTAAGGTTACTGATCCAAATTTATAATGGGTACGATTGAGAAGAGTTAATGAAGCAGCTTTTAAGAGAAGGATTTATCGAATGGTTCGGTATTGCAAACGATAAGAGATATCAAGTAAAAATCCGTTAGAACTAGGAAATACACTAAACCCACTAATTATGTCCAAAATACCTCCAAACAGCAATTTTTCATTGAAACCCCTTCCGCAAGTCTTTTTTACGTACGAAGTTACCACGATACAGTCATTTTTTCTGCCCACGACCTGCAAAAGGTCAGGTTGTAACCAAGGGCACCAATTATTTGCTCTGCGTACTCCAACCCCGTCCATAGCAAGACAAAAAAATGTGTAGAACTCCTTGGACCATCCGTCAGCGAGAGCAAAGGACACGATGGTCTACTCGTGGATCAGAAAAACTGGGGAAATTATGAAGTCGTGTCACGGCAGAATTCAGATTCGCCCGAGAGGGTCTTGCACTACTTAGCGACGACTTGTATCTCGAGTTGTTTTCATCGTTCTTATACGACAATGAAGAAGTTCATGATATGACCACCAAATCGTACCCTTGTCCTGTAGGACTTGCTTTACAATCATCACATTGAAGGAGTAACAAAAGAATAAATATTTTCGGCATATTATGTTGTTTTTGCTTCCGAGTCAACCTATTGGTAGCGGAAGCATTGTTTTCACTTTCGGGAAAGAAAATATGTTTGATCTCCAAACTCAAAATTTCCACTCGCTTTTACGTTTTAGACCATTCTGAACAACTTTGGTCCGTGTCTGCTGTGTGAGTGTGTGTGTCTGTCGAGTGTCCGCAAATCCTTGTAACGAGCTTATTTTCCACAGTTTTCATCCGATTTGGATGATATTTTCATGGAATGTGCGGGCTAGGGGGTAGATGGTCAATCAATTTCATCGTTCTTAATTCAATACCTAACTGTGCGCATACGCTAACGTAAATTCTACCAAGCATCCTTTTCTCACGCTCTTGTCGTCCGATCTCGCTCAAATTCGGATGATAGTTGGGGGATGGCAATTTGATCATGCCATATCAATTTCAACGTGATTGTATCATTAATAGCTACTGCGCATGTATGTGTCCTTGTAACGACCTAAATGTCCACTGTTTTGATCCGATTTCGATGAAATTGTCAGAGCATGTGCGGGTTAGTTTGCCCATGGTCCCCTATCAGTTTCATTGCTGCCAAATCAATACTTCATTCTGCGCATTCGCCAATGTAAATTCCATTATGCTCCATTTTCACAATCTAGCCGTTCGATTTCGTTTAAATTTGAATGGTAGTTGGAAGAAGATGACTTGATTACATAATATTACTTTCAACACGATTTTACCATGATTTGCTACTGCGCATGCGCCAATGTGAAATACTTGTAATGACCTTAATTTCCACAGTTTTTATCTGATTTTGATGAAATAATCAGCGAATGCCTGGTTTAGGTTGTGGACGGTCCCGTACCTATTTCATTGCTTTTATCAGTCCATTCTGCGTTTGCACAAACGTAAATTACATTGAGTATCATTTTTTCATTTCTTAATTGAACAATTATGACATTTCACGCTACTTCTTGATTTACTCTTTTCCGCTATAGAATTTTTATCGATGATCTATACATTCATGATGTGTAAACGAGGAAGCTATGTGCCACACTCAACATGGCAGACGTTTTTTGTAAATGCATTCAACTGTCATAATTTATAACAGTTGATAATATCTGTCCATGATCATTTGCCATGAACCGCTTCAACTAAGTATTGAATGAAATTGCAGTGCGCAAAATTCTAAAGGTATTTAGCTGAGAAAAACGCATAACAGCATGATTATGTAACTTAATTATCAAGAATAAGTTCTCATGTCCGTTCTGGTCAGGTTGTAGGTAGGTACGTATTTTCTATTCTGTGTACCTCCGTCATGATATAACCAAAATAAATCCAAAGTTACTAAAGAAAAAATTCAGCATTAACAACTGCTCAGTAAGGGGTGTAGCATAATTGAAAAGATTGGAGAACAAGCAAAGTTCTAGCACGGTTTTTCAACTTTCGAGGTACCTAGTTTTTTAATCTAAGAAGAGTTGTTGAAGACTTCTTGCGATAATCCTCCATAGTTTAGGTAATTGTAATGAAACACCTTCAGATTATCACATATTTATTGCATTATGCAAAAACACAAAGCTTTTCAGCTAAATTGTAGCCATCTTCAGGCAAACACAACAAAAATAAACACAGGAGAAAAGCTACTTTTTAGGCTAAAATTTAGCTGAAAAGCTTTGCGTTTTTGCGTAATGCAATAAATATGTGATAATCTAAAGGTGTTTCGATACAATTACCTAAAAAAAAAAAAAAAAAAAAAAAAAAAAAAAAAAAAAAAAAAAAAAAAAAAAAAAAAAAATCTAGTTTTTGACCTTTAAGAGTAATTTGATTTCGATGACACGAAATCTGGTCCTTTTTCAAATATAAGTTAACTTATATACCAAGTTTCATCACGAGAAATCCTCGCGTTCTGATGTTATCACCGAGGCCACAATCTGATGGATGTTTATTTATTTCAATTCTAGAGTTCTACGTGTCAAGAAAGTATTTTTTGATGAAACATCATATCTTAAGGGAAGGTGAGGGGTATTAATTGTTTTCGTTGGAGGGACACGACTTAACTAAGTGAAATTAATGAACCGAAGAGCACCTATAAGACGATTTACTGAATTACAGGAGTATCCACATCTAGTTCAAACCATAGTTTCCGTCCCGAAGTGGATGCATTCCTTTTTGTTTAAGATGTCCAACTTTGCCTAGTTGTACGTTGATTTATGGTGAACCTAGTTTTTATTTAATCCAAGTTATTGGACATTTTTTCAACCAGTTTAAAGGTTTATTTATTTATTTTCTAAATTAATTAATTTATTTTTGCATAGAATTTGCTTTATCCATGACTTAAATGTCCGAAAACGTTAAACGAGATTGGAATGAAATTTCGACTCCAAAAGCAACGAAAATATATACGAGTGAGCTATTAACTTTCCTGATATAGAGAGAATAATGAAACGACTGGCTACGTCCTGATGAGCTGGGGGATCTTAATTCTCTCCTGTTCATCTTAAGATGTTCCTAACTAAGGAGTGAAATTGGATAGGAAGTCACTTTGAGGCATCAGGGCACAAATAAAATGACGGGCTTCATCCCATTCAGCTGACTATCTTAGATTCTCTCATGTCCGCCCTGGAAATTTTATGATAGAGAGCATTTATTTACCATTATCAAGTTTGTTGTGGTAAAACTTAAATGTTGTGAGCTTCTATATTATAGATACTTAAGAACCTATTATCATTCATTTACGAACGAACCGAACTGACAGCCACCCGTCACAAGGACGATAGAAGGAATAGTTTCGAAGAAGGATTCCGCCCCGTGGATTTTTCCACCGTTGCTGTACACGGAACCGTACGCACCCAATTCTACATATTGCTAAACACAGGTGTAATTTTGAAAGAAACCTATTTGCCTCAGTTCTTCCAAGCTGGAAGTTAGCAGTCCAGAGAATGGCGAATAGATTGACCTAGAAAATTACGTTGCACATTACGACAGCAGCTCAAGTTTTAGTAATGCTTAAATTTTCCACAAATCTATGTTGAAACGAAAAAAAAAAAAAAACAATGCAACAAGCCCGGTCCCAGTCTTTGCTTAATATTTATTAGATCGATCGATTGAATTTTGTACAAATGGTAGATTCTACGTAACGTTAGTCTTGGTAAAATTCAGATTTTACAAGCCTTTCTGTTGGATCCCTCTTACAAACTACATAGTCTGAGATCTACCTCCAATAGTACAAGTACTAACCAACCCATTGTCACTGAGTTACGGAGTGAACCCAACTGAAAACTCGTCACCAGGACGAAGGAATATTTTTGGAGAATCTCCCCTGTCGATTTTCTGGTATTGCTAATCATATAACCACACGCAATTCGTTAATTTCCAGAACATAGTTGCAATTTTTTTAAGAAACCTACATGCCACAGCCCTTTTAAACGCAAAATTTTTCGGTCCAAATGGTGAATAGATCGGCCTACAAAATTACGTTCTGCATTACATCTGCCGCTTGAGTTTTAGGAATTCTTTATGTTTATTGGATCTAACAATTCAATTTTAATGCTTACCGTTACTTTTGTGTCAAATGTAAAATAAATTTGAGTCAAATAGTGGGTTCCACGTAACGTCAGTCTTGGTAAAATTCAGGTTCTGCAAGATTTTTGCAGGATCCCTAAGCAGCTACACTGAACCCTGAAAACTACCGCCCATAGAATAGGTACTTACCCACCCATTATCATTCAGTTACGGAGTTAACACTACTGAAAACCCGTCACCAGGACGAAAAAAATATTTTTGGAGAATCCCCCGTCGATTTTTTGGTAATGCTAATCTCACAACCACACGTAATTCGTCAAATTTCAAAACATAGCAATTTTTTAAGAAACCTACATGCCAAGGCTCTCTTAAACGCATAGGTTTACAGTCCAGAGGATGGTGAATAGATTGACCTAGAAAATTACGTTGTGCATTACGACTGCCGCTCAAGTTTCAGTAATGCTTTACATTTATTGGATTTACCAATTAAATTTTATATTTACGTTAACTTTTGTAACAAAAGTGAAATAAATTTTAGTTTTCTTCTATATCGCACACATTCAACATCCTATCATCTCATCCAATTACCCAACAACATTCAACAAACTTACAGGTAGACAAACCCCACATAGCTAAGACCCCGACATTAAATAAATTTATTAAATTTCTTGTCTAATTTCCTTGCATATGTAAATATAGTAGTCCCCAAGTGCGAGGCGAACCCTAAAGGAAGGATCGACCCGGAACAGCATCCGGTCAGCGGCATCTGGGCACGGGATGAGAGGACGGATGGGGGGTTATGCCGACCCTGCGCGTTATGTGAGGTATTTATTTATTTATAATTTATTTAATCTGTATTCAATAGTGGTACCCTTCTAGTCACAAGTAGCCTTAGTAAGTATTTCAAACGATAGGCCTCTTTGTCACAGAAATGCCCTGAGAATGATGTGATTACATTGAAAACTAGGCAACATAAAGATTACTTTTATTTCGGAACTTCCAAAACCCCGTACAACCCAGTTCGGCAATAAATGTCAGTCAAATGGTGGATTCCATGTAACTTTAGTCTAAGTAAAATTCAGATTTTTGGGCCTTTTTGTAGATTCCCTTAGCAATTACTCTGAATCCTGATATCTACCACCCATAGTATAGGTACTTACCGATCCATTATCATTCAGTTACGGTACGAACCCAACTGAAAACTCGTCACCAGGACGAAGGAACAGTTTTGGAGGATTCCCCCTGTCGATTTTCGGCCGTTTCTAATCACAGTAATCCAGCAGTCAGTCCCCTTGTCCCGATTCCCGTTCATAACTACCCGTCTTAGCTTGATGAACTTCCGACCCCTTCCCTTGTTTTCCACGGTATATCGGTCACCGACTCATTAAACCTTAGCTGTGCTCTTCGTCACCTTGGCGGGTGCCATCCTTCCTCATTACCCTCCTCTTCATTTCATTGTATAAAATGCCCTCCTTCGCAGTCCAGGAGGCATCACTTTTCCAGGAGATCCCATCAGAAGAACAACCATGTCTTCACTACCTACTGTAAGCATTTATCATTTATATTCCAGTAGGTACTCATCCAATTTCATATTCCGGTTTTTGATACTTCGAAAATTTCAAAAACTCATCACATGCGGATATAACAAACAAAATTAGTTTTTTTTAGATTGTATCAAAAATGAAACACCGCATAGGTACTTACCTACCATTATGAGAATAGCTACAGTAAGCATCTTCATACTTGCTGCTACCAATCTGCTACCTACGTACTCATTCCATCTCATATTCCGGTTTTGATGCTACAAAAATTTCAAAAATTCTTCATCACATACGGATATAACAAAATACCAATTTATTTAGAACAAAACCTACCGCATAGGTACCTACCTAGTGCAATATGAGATTAGCTACAGTAAGCATTTTTCATTCATACTGGTAGATACTCATCCAATTTAATTTTCCAGTTTTTGATACTTCGAAATGTTCAAAACCTCTTCATCACATGCAGGTATAACGAACGACAGTAATTTATTTAGATCTTCTCATAAGCAAAACCTACCCACATAGGTGCCTAGTGCAATATGAGACTACCTACAGTTTGTTCCATACATTCCAGAACCAAGCAAATCACTCATCTAATCTCATTTTCCGGTCTTTGATAGGTACCAACTTCGAAAAGTTCAAAATCTCTTCGTCGCAAGCGAATATAACAAACAGCATCAATTTATTTAGGTGGATCGTATAAAAAAAAACCTACCACAATAAATAAATGTGTACGCAATAAATAAAAAAACCTCGATACAATAAATAAACAATGTTAATGGCGCTGCAAAGAATTCAGGCAATTACCAATAAAATATCCACCGATATCCTTCAATATTCTTACATTCATCTTCGATTTTTGTTAATTACACAAATTATTAAATTGAAAACTCTCACTTCCTACCTTTAACGTCCAATAACAATCAACACAATATTGAAGAGATTTTTAACAATAAATTATCTGTTCGATTAATTTTTATTTTTAATTTTCAATCAATTTATTTTTAACAATTAATAACAACAGATATTAACAATATGTTGTTATGATTCATCAGATACTTTCCGGCCTCACATTTTTCTTTTTAATACTGTAAAAAATTATGAATAAATTGTTTAAAAATTTATTAACAATTTAAATAAATAACAAAATATTATACAATGGATTTAGGTACTCTCAGTAGTGATATATACACATAACGCATTATGAGTATATCAATAATATATGTCTCCACCAATTGAATGATCACTATGAAGAGGTCTACCTAGGACAGAGTTCGCCTAATGTACCACTAATATAGAATATTTTCACAAGTTCAACGATAAATTTTGATTTTCAATATCAAGACAATTTTGTCAAATATGATTTTTTATAAAAAAAAACCTTACGAAAAAAACAAAATCAAATAATCCAATACCAAAATGAAATATCAAATAATGTTCAACACTAATTTAGAAATTAGACGTTTTCAGCAAGCACATGCAACACCTACCACGAAACATACTAGACAACACTAAGCATCTAAATGTTCCAATTTCCAATATGCTCCGTTTCCAAAATGGATGAATGATTTTTAATGTCAAAGTAGGTACACTCAAAACCTCAATATATTTCTACCTAGAATCCAATATTAATTTTGTTACTACCAAACCCTACATAATTAGGCACATATCCAATTAAAATAAAAAAAAAAAAAAAAAAAAATTGTATAAAATTATCCTCACCTAATTTCAGGCGGTTTTGTAATGTTTATCTCTACTCTTAATATTGCATTGCATCACAAAATTTCACTGCTTTTTAGGATTCAGTACCTTAGAAACTTTTTAAATTGAATGCCCAAAAACCCTTGTCAAAAGTACGAAATGAGGTAACAAACTGTAAACTACAACTGCCAGTTCGTAAAATATTCCAATAAAATTAATCATGTGAGGTATTTTGGGATTTTTATTACTTCAACCTGTACGTTGAAGTTATAGTCAAATTTTCAGATTTTTTGAACGCAAGATGTACATTTTATTGAGTTTTTTCATTCAAATTCGTTTTTCTCCAAACTAGGAAAAACCATGATAGCCCGTTCTTCCCCTGTACTCTTCAATTGTCTTATTTGTGTTGCGTTCAGTTTAACAACGAATCTTGGTCTTCTTGACCACGAGTTCTTTGAATTCACTATTAGTTGAATTTCCTACAGAGCTGATAATATGCAAAGGTCGGAAGTCACATTTCGGAGAATCGCTTTTAAACGAATTCCCCTCGACGATTTCCCGCGAGTTTCACGGCGCGTCGAGACGGAAACCGAGTGTTGTTGACACTTGGGGGGGCCGCTGACCCACTTGAGGCAGCTTCAAGTACGGAGGTAAACGCGAGGGGACACCCCAATTATCTATCCAGCCGACCGCGTTTGAACTCCGAAAAGGAAACGAGGGGAAGGTCGACTCAAGGGGGCTTCCCTGGAGTGTGACGTCACTATGAAATCGAGCTGCTTCTCTATGTTTGATTTACGGCCTATCACTTCATTATGAGTGCTTCTAAATTTGCGCATGTTGTTATATAGCTTAGGGGATGTTTATAAATCACAGATAAAGCCCGGAAAAACTCTAGGTAACTAGCGGCCTCGGATAACTACTCGTTGGCTGTTTATCAACTCACATTTACCTGCAAGATAACGCTTTCTGCATGGTATCCTTACCTGAGACTAGGGTTGCCAGATTTTTTTGGATCATATAAAGTATATCCTGGATGCACCCAAGGAAAAGTAAAGTATTTCAATGGAAGTTAAAGTATACATCAAAGTTAACGTTCTCGAATACGCACAAAGGTATTTTTCATTCAGCATCTGCAATCAAGGTGTAGGATCTACCTACGTCTACCTACAAGTACCTACCGATGACACAGCTAAAGGAGAGGTTCTAAAAAAAACCGAGTCTTTCTTTTGGGAGTCATTTTCCACTAGTTTAAGCATACAACATCGTATATAGGCACCTACTCATTAAAAATAACCAAAATAGCTTAAGGAATCCTCATCACATAGGTATCACATACAGAACAGACCCAGGGAATCACATTATCATGACAGATGACATCCACAAAGTAAACAGAATCATTGAACCGTTCGTTGCTGTTGTTGTGGTGTATGGGGTTGAGCGCCCGGCGGGAGATGGTCAGCCTTTTCAACTTCTCGAGTATACGTGAGTGACCCTAGACCAATTTTCAGCAGGTAGGTAGTTCTGGTGTTGGTAGGTAAGGTACCCATGGGAACCAAATATAAAGTATTTTGGTCTAAATTAAATTTTTTATAAAGTATACAGTATTTTGAACAAAAATAAAGTAAGATACTTTAAATTAAAGTAGATCTGGCAACACTACCTGAGACTCATCTCTCTTAGTTAGCGATTTATCTTGCAGGTAAGTTGGGTGTAACGGTACTTACGAAGTTGAAATTTCAAGTAGAAAATATGTATTTTAAAAATTTTGGATCCATCGCAATAGCTTTATTTTCTACATAAATTCAATAATATATAGCACACTATCATACCTACCAACGGCATTTCAAATAAGTATCATAAGCAATAATAGCAAACAAACACTTCGGTGCACCTGATATCTGATACGTCAGTTTGATTATTTCATATCAGTTAGGCCGTTACGAATGAATCTACCTCAAACGAAACCAACTTATCGATAGAACGTTGTGAAAATGAAAAAAAAAAAAAAAAAAATCGATCATTTTCTTATCTTTATAAGTTTTAATTCCACCATAGCTCTTTCGATTAGAGGATATTTATTTAAATTAACTGAAAAATGTAAATATGCATCAGAACAATGAGAATATTGCCTTTGTATAAAGAGCAGAGTGGATGTGGTTGTAAATCGCATTCTGTTGAATCACGATGACCTCTCTTCTCCTTCCCCAAACATTAGATAGCAAATTAAGGGTAGTCTTCTACAGAACCAACTAGTAGTTTTGCTATCCTTCACCGAGTTTGACGAGTTGACTGACATTCTTCCTGTTAATTTTTTCATATTATCCCCTCGTGATATCCATCTTCACGCGTAATAAACGCTGACGCAGATTTTTCCGTGTAGACAATAATTTGATATGGGTTCTGATATTACACATCTTATTGCGGAAGTCCTTCATAATGCAAATTATCCTAATGTTTTAAGCAATCACACGAGTTTTGAACCGCAGTTAATGGATATTCGTGGGGTGTTTATGAGAAGTGTGGACGTCAGAGTGAAATTAAGGTACATTAACACACTGATGGGTTGATGGGGTGATGGGTGGTTGTTAAACTCAACTCCTAAGGGGCCACTTGGAGCGCTGAATGGCGATAACATCTTCTGGGCTATCATTAACATGACTGTCAGTAGCAAAGGAACCTTTTCGCGTAGGAGTAAATAAGCTAAACTTCGCTTATTATAGTCTATTATAGTTTAGGTTTTCTTGATTGAACTAGCTAAATTTCTCATTTTTGTAATATACAACTCAAGGATAGCTTTCATAACATATTTCCCATGGTGGGTCAGATATTGGGGCGAAATAGAGAAAAATTACAAATGAAAAACCAATTCGCGATGCAAAAATCATACTTCATAACGCTAAGAAGCTACCTATAACCCGTAATATTCACTGGGATATTTAATATTCTGTTTTCATTAGAAAGGCATCAGCTTGAGTTGCTCCTTTTTTCAATGTCCGACTACACATATTGAAAGAGGGTACTGGAGCCCACAGCTGAACAGAGCATTAGGACGCCGTGTAGCTATTTCTTATTGGCATCTTTTGAAAAGCTACTTTTCAAACTCCAGCTCCGTAAATTGAAGAGGAATTCTGAATTCTTCATGACGCGTTCGAAGTTATTGATTAATAACCAATAGAATAATATTGAACATATCCCGTTTTATATGGAATCAAGGCAATTAATGAAAATATCAAGAACCTATCTTGGATTCTTACAGCGTTCTCTCGTCATCTATTCTGGTCCAAACTGTGATCAAGCTTGATAATTCGAAACATCGCGAAACGAATTCGCGATACGTACGAAGATGCCAGAGTCCACTTGTTTCCCAAATGAGGGTACGAAACGAAACGACACTTTCGAGCCATAACTCAGACAGTGATGTTTCCAAATGGCGTGTTTATTGGGCTGTAACTGCTCGAAGAAAACATTCCTTCGAGAACAAGAGGCCTTGGGAGTCGAGAATTGGAAATAAGCCAGTTTTCTGACAGCCGGCAATCAGTTTTGAATTCATAGAGCGCTTTACGAACGGACGAGCCTAGTTGACATGTAACGTAGTAACCGTAAAAAGGAATTCGAACGCACTGTTTGAAAGTGGTGGGATGTAAATACAACTTGATAGGTAGGTACATAGGGTAAATTCATCTGTGGTCGACCAAATAACGAGAATAAGTAGCTTTGAATTAGTGCAAGAGGTTGAAAAAATTGTGTTGCTTTTCGCAGTTTTTTGAAAAGTGTTGGTTCTGTGTCTGTCTGTTTTTCCTGATTGTCTGTCTGTGAAATTCCCATATCCTATCTTGATGAAATCTGCTGGCATTGCGTGGATTGCTTTATGAGCGGTAGCCTGTCTACAACTTTATCGTCATCAACGATCAATTGCGTGTACGCATGCGTTCATGTTAATTTAATTCACTCCGAATCGTTGGGTGGAGAGGAGATAAGAAAGATATAGCTTATTGTAGAAATACAGTTGTATCGATTCTACCGAAATTGAGTCAAGGAATAGTCGCGACACTTGGCTGCAGTTTTTATCAGCGATGTTCATATTTTAGACTTGAAATCAAATTTAAATTTTGATTGGTTGTTAATTTGTGAATCGTGAGAAGCGTATTTGTATTTTTCATCGTTTGTCATTAAAATGGCTTTGTTTTACCTAATGCCCTACAGATATAAACTGATTTGAGATATTTTCCGTCATGAATTTGTTCATTAGTATGAACTGATTTGTTGTTCTATGATGATATTAGTTTTTCAAGACTTCGAGGGTTCTCCAAAGCTGTTTCGCACCTTTATCTATGTTTGAAATTCATTCTGTATTCAATTCATATTCTGAGCGGTTATCGGCAAATACGGGAAGTTTCTTGCATCCATTTCGTCTCAAACAATCTTGGCAATCAGTCTGACTATTGTGTTTTGTAGTACAACTTTGAGATTAGCAACCCAAAGTAATTTAAACAATTTTTAAGCACGAAATTATAAAAGAAATTGCCGCAAAATGGTGGGAAGATTGCAATTGACTTGAAAAATTCGAGGGGTTCGTAGTATTACTGCCCTGTGGTGGACCCAAATGGTATCAGATATCAAATAATATAGTAGGTACCTTTTTAGAAAACATGCACGGGAATCTGAAGAAAATCTCAAAATCCTAAGTGTTCCGGAACTATTGGGACAGCTTTCACCACAGCGGACGTACTCAGGGCTGGGAACGCACGTTCGAGTAGTGACAGTTCTGGAAAAGAATCCGAAGATAGTCAGAAGCGTTCAAAATTGCATTTTCGAATTCCAGAACTACAGACTCTAGAACTACGAACCACAAAACCGCTTGCGCAGAACCGTTCACAATTGACAGAACTGCCACTGAGATCGAGGCTTAAAAACGAACGGTCTTAGGTCCATATGACTCTTGAACAAAATCCTGCAGTTTTCGATTCACAAAAAACTTCCAATCCACAGAATGTGAGGATATATGTAGGGAATTTTATGGAACAAACCGATTTCTTTGCCTCTCGAATTCCCTATAGAAGATGATTTAGCATCATGTTTGGGTTGCGGCTGCAAAATTACATTACCTCAACATCCTTCCTTATCCAATACTGAGCTATACTTTGGATCTATTTAGGGTGTTGTTGCTTCATCTCTTGTTTCGATCCTCTTTTCTATCAGCATTTCTTATCTCTCGTTTTACTACGAATCTTTTATCACATTTTTCAATTAAAAGATATACATTGTAGCGTTTTTGTTGTTTCTGCAGTTCATCCTTTGCGTGGCAGCTTTGGTCCTGGCCGTCAACGCTTTCCCGTCGGAGAAACGGTTAGGGCCGCCACCTAAGGGCCTGGCGCCGCCTCAAGGGAAGACTCTGGTGCCGCGGTCGGCGCCGGGGAAGGACCTCGAGGGCTCCGAATCCGCCTACTACGGAGGATGGGGCGGATGGGGCTACGGAGGATGGGGAGGCTACGGAGGATGGGGATACGGCGGGTACCCTTATAGCTACTCTTACTGGGGCAGTCCATGGGGCTACGGTGAGTCACTCATCGAACTTAATAGTACCTCCTCATTCATGTACGAGTATAAATGTATATATGTCGGTATTATCCATAGAAATTGTGAAATTAATTCATTTAAACGTGCATAAATCTCAAATTTCTGTCCCATTTCAATGAAATTTATATGAATGAGCCCAAAAGAATTGCGCTGTCATCTAATCAATGGTATCGATTGTGCATGTAAACCACCCTATCCTTTGCACTATGACAACTGGACAACTGAAGCCTTTTTTTATTTTTTATTTTTTTAATTACAATTTTTGTTCTTTTATTGTTATTTACACACTATCGTACTAAAAATGATAGAAATCTGATGATCTAATTACCAATATTTTCTTATTCAACGATAATAATAAATTTAATTCTGAGATAATTTGATAATTACACTTTTCAAAGTTCAATAGAACGCATTTGTTCTCCATTCCCGGGACCTAATCTCACCAATCTAATGATTTTCTCAATATTGCTATGCTCGCGAATTATAAGTCTAACACGCTTTAACGGATCAAAGTTCTTTTGGTTCTGATTATGCTACTTTACTCGCTGTTTTCCAATTTTATCAATGACCCAATGACATCACACAAACAAAAATCGATTCACAGTGTAAATAATTTAACAATAATGTTATACACCAATGATGAACGTGAGATAATCTAGAAATCGTATATATAGTTCCTGGTAAATGTTAGGTCTATTATAAAGTTTCTGATCATTAATTTCATAACTTGTATTTCTGTTACAGGATACGGTAGCTACCCAGGATACTACGGTGGCTGGGGATGGGACTGGTGGTGGTAAACACTCTCACCATCCTGACGATCGATCTCCTTTGTGATAACTACATGCGTCCTACTTCCGAATTGCTCACTCTTTTGCGAATAAATTAATTTTATGACGTAATAAAATATATTTTGCTAAAAATCTTCTGCATCATTCTTCTAACGCTACCCAGCATTTATTTTGAAACCCATGGAATCTGAACGGACTTCAAAAACTGCTACTTTTGGACTGTATGCCATCAAGTTTAACGCAAAGAATTTTTTGACGTCACGATTGGATGTACCTGGTGTGATATAGAACGATACAAGGAGAGCCTGTTTACCATCAATGGTGGTTTCAATTGCACAAATATCTTTGAAACATCGTGTGCTGCTGAGATACGCTTCACAGTCATATCTTCTGTATTCAACTTCAATGGTCAATAGGCTCAGCTTAAAGTAACATAGGGCGAATGGCATAAAAATTAGGAACCTCAGCAGATTAAGGTGGTTCCGCAAAACGAAATTCTATTCTATCTGTATCATGTCTCAAACTCTGTTTCAACTTCAGCTTCGCAGATTAAACGTCCCGCATGTTGAAATTCTATACTACCTTTCTCATACAGGCCCTGTTTCAATTTTCAACTTCAGAGATTAACTTCCATAGATATCAGCTTTAGGAGCTAATCAGCTGATCAGAGGTCTATGCATCGTCTAGTACCTACTGCTTAAGTACCTACTGCTCACCGTGTAGTGCCTTCTATTTGCGTTATTAGTTCATAATGGTTATTTATCAATTTTAGTTTATAAAGTAGCGTAATAAATCCATGGCACTACAGCAGCTTAGGGATCATGCAATGTCGTGATAAAATGTGAGCATTCCAAAAATTGGCAAACGGTTTTCCTGCAATGAAAACCAAGGGTTACATTTCCTTAGCAACGCATTTGTTCTACGTAAAAACCAATCAAAAACATATAGGCTCGCACTGAATTTTGCTTAATTTTCGAACACAAGTCTCAGCGGTAAAACATGATACACGTTATAATCATGGAAAGAAAACTACTCATAATATGAGAATGAGGTTGATTGCCAAAACATTTAGGATGGAATCTTCTTCCATTTAAAAAAAAGTCCAGTCATGCAGAATGACCCCATGAGCGAATTTTCGAAGAAATCTTCGACATTTCAGTCGCTATTGATCGTGTAGAGAAATTTTAGTTTATGATTCTGATAGACAAACATGGAATCAAATTATTAAAAATAATTAGTAGGTACTCATACTTTATTATTATTAAACTAATCTTGAAGATTTAAAGACAAATGTAGGTAAATATTCATAGATTTCTATGTCCAATGTGGACAGTATTGAAGGCAGTTGAAATCTTAACAGTATCCTATTATAACGGCATTATTTCGATTTTTGACTGATTTTTCAACTTTGAAATTTTTGAAAACTTGATAAATATTCTTATAGGAAATTTTACGCTGATTCCGAATATACCACATGTTAGTATGCTGAAAAAATTATTTCGCACGACGAATCGCTAAAAACAGGCTATTTTGAAACTTTTGACTACATTGTTGAAAATTTCAACCCGAAGATGTAATCCGATCATGCTGGCCAACGAATTTGAACTTTCGTTTTGTGTCCTTAACATTTTAAAATTTGTTTGAAGTTTCTAGCACAATTCTACGGACAGTTATCGTCTGGAATGACACATACATTTATACATACATACATACATACATACATACATACATACGTATATACACATATACATACATACATACATACATACATACATACATACATACATATATACATATATACATATATACGGCCACTTTTCAACACGGCGGACAAATTGACTCAAGAAAATTTTGTCAAACCGATGTAATTAAAATCCGCTGTTAAAACTTTTTTTCGTTCAAGAAAACGTTTGGGAACCCATCCCTAAAACGGCCGAGCAGAATTTTGAGTTTTTCAATTTTTTTCTCTAAACAGAAGCTCTAAAAGTTGTTGCGAAGTGTCAGTCCTGTCACGCCTGTATTTTATGATGAAGTCACTCTGAAGTTCTCGTTGTTGGTATTTTGCTTAAGTCTGGTATTACTTGCGGCAATGTCTGCTGAGCATAATTTTTCAATTAAAGAATTTTTCAGTTTTTTACGGTTTTGATGGTCAATTTCATTCTCACATATCTTATATTACATATAGAGTACAATTAAAGAAAATGACATTTCATTCAAAGACGGTAGCTACAAAAGAAGATCTTTTGGAAGAAGATGTGATAGGGGATCATTTGAAATGTCATTTTATAGAATACTTGTGAGTGTTTTATGCAGTGTGACAGAACTGACTAACATGTGACAGAAATGACCGGATCTGAACTAAAGAGGGTGTCCAGCATAATTTAATGTATGCATTTTTACATACAATAAGACCTGAAAGGAGCTCAAAGTACACGGGAGGTTCGTAGAAAATATTTTATTTAATACAAAATTCTTTAGAACATTTAAAATATTTCAACTATTGACGACGAAGAGAAGTTCGGTCATATAGGAAGGACAGTAGATGCGACCAACTGGAGAGATCAGTCTGACTCTATTCTCTTGCAGAAATATAAATAACTTACCTAGGAACAAGATTTATAAAGAGATTGACTGAGAAATATGTAGGAAACTGAACTATAAAAAGGAACAAAACGCAAAAATATCAAAAATAGAACAGAAAAATTACAGGATAGCAAATTTGTTTAACATTTAAAAATTCTCACCTAATAGGTAGGTAGATCAAAAATAGAACACTTTACTGAGTATAAAGAACCAACAAAAATGTGTCATTGTCCAGTAAAACAAAGGGGAAACATCTTTTTTCGCTTCTTCTTCTTATTTTTTCTGCTGTTTCTTTCTTCTTCTGAGGGGCCATTCTGAAGACTGAAAATTGTAAAAACGAGAATTAAGATGCGCAGAAAAAGGAAAACCTGGAAAATATGTAATACCCAATTATATATCCATACCTAATATCAAAGAACTGATGTAGAACATGGGTTACTAACAGAAAAAAAAGTTCCAGTCTTCCAGCATGATCATATGAGCGAATTTCCCATAATTATCGTATTACACTTCAGTTAAATTAAGTTGTAATTTGAGAAGTTTGTGCGCAAAGAAATTGATACCAATTGATTTTATTGTGAAAAAACTTGTTGTAAAAAATAATCTTCTATACAAAGATTTTGAGTTTTTAGATTTTTTTTTAAATTTTTATCGACTTTTTAGCACACTTTATGATGAAATTTGAGTACAATTTTCAGCATATGTTTGAGCTTCAATTTTTAAATGACCTTGGTCATGGTTGATAAACTTTTTTTGAGTAATATTCTGCTAAAAAAATATAAATTTAACCATTTTTAGCCGGTTCTGTAATTTTTGTGATTTTTTAGTACATTTTTTGAAATTTGACCAATTTACTGTTTTCAAAAAGTGTTGTCCAACAAATTCATCCTTTCTTTTGGAATTCTTAATTTTTGGCGGAAGAACGAGGTTTTTATCTCAATCCTATCGAGACTTATCGTCTGGAATGACACATATGTACATTTATATATAAATAAAAAAGTGTTAAAATTCAGGAATCATTTCAAATGCCTCAAAACGGATTTTGATGAAGAACATTTTTAATTTTCGGAGTCATTCCAATAGCATCATTTTCTAAGAAAATTCGCTAAAAGCACGTTTCCTAACAGTCGTTACAGATTTCAATAACCTGTAAAAAAAAAAAAGGCTAAAAAACGGAAACCCCACTTTGAAATTAATTTTGTATTGGGAATATGAATTCTACAGAGGATTTAAAAGTTGCGAAGCTCATAATGTTGGTTGAAAGGAGCAAAAAGAATGAAAGAAAGAACTGAATAAAAATCGTCATTCCTGTCACACACTGTCAGGTCCTGTCACGTGACAGAACTGACCGTGACAGGAATGACGTTTTCTCACATTACTGTTCAGTTGGCAGCCATATTGGTTTTTACAACTGTTCTGAGTCACTGGTTGAATTCGTGCTCCATGGAAATACTACCTCCCCTGCTTAAAACATTTTTTTGTAATGCTTAAATATGGAAAAAACAAGTGACAGGAATGATGAACAATAAAGGTACGCAACGGTTTTACGTTTATTATACCCTGATTACGAGAAAAATCTGCTGTTGGACTTACCTACGGCATTTTTCGATGGAACTTCAAACTCAACTGAAGATGTTGATAGCAGCAGGGCGCTCCTCCGGATATTTACCGAACCGCCACACGCGCCGCCAAAAAGGGGCTGCCCCTGAATTCAACGTTTGGGTGACAACACTTCCGAGCCTAATATAAATTAGGGAAAAAGTATTCCTCGCCCACTTTCTGTTGGATTTAAGAGAGGGCATATGTAATATATTATCGGTATATCAGAAACATTCAGAAGTTCAGTGCTCAAAGTAAATATTTTAAAGTACAGTTCACCTTTGTGTCCTGGGGACACGTGACAGAACTGACGATCCGCCCTTCATCACTGAATAACTCGACGATTTTGAGAGCTTTGAAAAGGATCATATCGGAGCGAAATAAAGAATTTTCGGGGTGTTAAATAAAAATAAAAATTTTGTGAATTCGAGCATTAGTACCAGCGTTATCGCGCAGTGACTCGATTTGTCCGCCGTGTTGAAAAGTGGCCATACATACATACATATATACATACATACATACATACATAAAAAAATGCGTTAAACTTCAGAATATGATTCAGAATAGCCTGAAACGGATTTCTGCATACAATTTTTTCAAAAATTCACATTCTACAAATTTTGAGGCGAGAGCAATAGCTTCATTTTCTTCAAAAATTCGCTAATAGTTGAATTACCATCTTCACATCCACGGTAATCTCTCATTGGGATGCCAATATGTGCAATGATGGAAAATAAATGTATTGGTAATTCAATCGTACGAGTCATGTTCAATTGAATGGAGCACATTTTCTTGTTACTAAAGCAATGTCGGGTAAGAACATCAAACAAAGTTTTCACTTGCTTAAGTTCATAAGAGCTGTTTATTTGGACTAGTTATGATGCAAAACCGAAAAATCAGGAAACAGTTTGAAGTCCAAGACAAAGTCAAGGAGTTTCGTGTATACAGTTACTTCATGAAATAATCTAATTGACAATCAGACAATTTCCTCAAAAGTTGTTCGTTTTCGTTTTGTTTGATCCGGTGTTACAAAATTATTAACACGATATTCTGAAGGTGTACCTTCTTATTAGGTCGAGCAACTTATTACGTAAGGTGTGGGAGAGGAAGCTATTGTGTATATACGTTGATAATAACTTCTTTCTCTGACTCAGCACCGAACCCGTGCCAACTAAAGCGAAATAAAGTATGTGCATGAATATTAATTATTACATTAATTATTAGTTTAGTAAAGGTATTGACTGTGGGGGCCGAGGTATTGACTAGTTATGAAACAATAACCGTATTAATATCTAGGTTTTCCAAAGGTGGTAACGAGCTAGTTGTACTACAGTTATTCAATAACCAACGTTTTCAAGGTCTTCGCGTCGTAGCGGGTGCATCCGAGCGGATCGACTGCTTTTTTCACACCGTTTGCATAAGCAGCGAGATTACTTGCGATGCGATCGCTGAAGTCACGACCGTTTGAAACCTGGAAAGAACCATTATCGTCTGACTTTGACTAAATGAGTGATTGAGATGGTAGCTGTTGTTCGATGAACTTCTGGATCCCAGGGGATTTGCGTTTAGGGATGAGTACATATTGAAACCGATGAATTGAAATAATCGATGGGTTTCGGGACGTCCCTCGGAAGCAAGGTACTATAGACAAGGCTTCAGCCTTATGAGATACGGCCTATTAGAATTGTTCCATCGGGATTTGGAACAGGCCACGCATGACAGGAAAATTATTTGCATACAAACCCGTTTCAAACCATTCTAAGACGGAATCCAAGATAATAATTCGTTGATTCTGAGTCAACTGCGATCATATTCGAAAATGTCCATAAATTAGCTGTTTGAATCGAACCTTCTTCCTTTCCACGCATTTTGGCACCAACTGGACGTCACCACTAATAAAATAGCTTTTTTTTTTTTTTTTAGCACTATTCGCCATCTTTTCTTCTTCCATCAATTATTTGGTTTTCACACTAACAGTTTAGAGTCAAGTTTTGATTTTTCGGTGGAGTATTTATATATTTATGTGACCGTGCAAAGGAAGAGGGAGCTCAACTTGCCAGAGGTTAAATCTGAGTTTATATACATATATTTTTTCTCCACATGCTAAACAAAATGTTTTTTTGGATTTTTCCTAACATTTTCCAATCAAAATTTTTGATTTTTCAAAGTTTGAAAAAAGAGGGCCGAATAAAGCAAGTTTTCAGCAGGTTTCAGCAGATTTTCTGCAGACTTGCAAAATTACAGTTTTTCGCGATTATACCATGAAAAATGTTGAACATTCAAGTTATGATTATTATTGAAGAAAGATAGATAGTTTTGGGACCCAAAAAAATACTACAAAAAAAGTCAATATTTGACCCAATTTTCGTTTTTCCGTTCTCCTGAAAAAACCCTTGGCAAGTTAAGCTCCCTTTTCCCTTGGATGGTCACATATGTAGTTTAATTGTTTAATTAGTACTTTTTATCTTTTCATGTAAATAGGGCTGTAATGCCGTTGATTTCTAATAAATAAATACAGTTATGTGCGCGAATACGAATATTTGTATTCGGATAATCGTATTCATATTCGTCTAATGGCAATTACGCGGATACGAATATTCGTCGCAATACGAATAACCGTCGGTGCTCGAGACTTATTATTTAGTGGGAGGAAAAGAGCGGTTGAGACATCATCGGAAACAATTTGTTTACATTTTCCACGGAAGAACAATGAACGGGTTTCGCATCCATCCTCCGGGAAGCCCACGGTCGCTCGAGGTCCACCTTCCATATTCATCTCGCTCGCCTGCCGGCATCACGCAGTTACGCGCAATTCGTTACGTAGTCAGCCCGAAGAAAATCCCGCTGGACGCTGGCATCAAGTCCCTCTTCTCCTAAAGCCACTCGCTCATGTCACATATTTGTTGTTATAAAACGAGAAAAGTCAACTTCCTGTCGCGTCAACCCAGCCAAAGGCTGTCCGAGTCAATGACATTTGACTCCTTTGTTTATTTCATTTTTTCTTTCTTTTTTCTGTTTGCTTCATGGCAATGTCCTTCCAAGGAACGAGAATGACGTTTTTTCTCGCTTGTGGATGCTGTGGTAATGAAAAGGTCACGCCGAGTCAAGAACAGTGTTTCGAGTGACAATGACTCTCATTCCCAACCCTAGATCATCACAGGTGATTTGGCATTTCGACTTAGGGCCCGTTTATCAAATACAGACAAACCTCAGGTAGATACGTAGAGGTTACCGCAACCTACAGATGGGGAAAAAGGGTACCACTACTATAACAATAATTTCCCCACAAAACAGCCTTACAACTGGCATTTTTAGTTCTTCGTGACGTCCATGGGTAAAAAGTAGACAGGTAGAGCATAACAGAACAACAGCAACACTCCTGTCCTTTCGGTTTCATCTCCGATGCCAAGGGATCTCGATTGCCATTTATGCTTAATTAGGTAGGAACTAGAACTAGGTAGAACTACTCACCAATACCATAGAATCTGAGCGTAAGAAGTTTATTGATCTGCGAATATGAAGTTGTTTCTATCACTGCGGGATCCTAATTTTCCTTCAATCAATCACCGTCGTTTCTTTCTATAGTCGGAAACGGGTGTGAAAATCCGCATCATTGAGTAAATCAAAATTGTGTGTGTGTGTGTGTGTGTGTGTGTGTGTGTGTGTGTGTGTGTGTGTGTGTGTGTGTGTGTGTGTGTGTGTGTGTGTGTGTGTGTGTGTGTGTGTCATTTCAGACGATAACTTTCCTTAGGATTGAGATAAAAATCCTTGCGCCGAAAAATCAATCTTTCTAAATGAAAGGATGAGTTCGCTGGCCAAAAAAATTTGAGTACACGAAATTGGTCAAATTTCAAAATGTGTAATAAACAAAATCACTAAAAATGGCTAGAAACGGCAAAAAAGCGTTAAATTTATAATTTTTAGCAGAGTTTCTGTCAAGACAAAACTATCAACAATTAACTAGGACATTAAAGATTCTTAGCACAAAATTGTAGTGAAAAAGTACTCACATTAGTTATTATTTGCTTAAAAATCTATAAAAACTGCAAAAAACCTAGAAATCCAACATCTTATTTGAATCACCGAATTTTGTTTAGTACCTACCAATGAAATGTTTTTTTTTTTTTGTTTTTTTTTGACATAAAATTGGTTTTTAGCTATTTATTTCTATTGAAATTGCTCAAATTTCAATACAATTTAACATATTATCATTTGAAAGGTGATTTAAGAAAATTCATTCATTCGATCATGCTGCATGACAGCAACTTTTTCAAAACACTTGTTTTGTTTTCGGCCAAAACGCTATACTGAAGGCTACAAATCAAGAACCAACTCGAAAGAAACGTTGAAGGAATTTATTTACAAAACAAGAAATGAAAAGCAAACTGGAAAAATAAACTTTCATTCATCATAAAATAAACCAAACTCATAATAATAAAATTCATCAAATCTTCAAAAAATTAATTTGAAATATAAAAATCACAGCATTTTTAGCTGAGAATATAGAAACTCTTCTTAAGTAGATAAATATTTAATTTTAAAATCATTGTGGAGTAGTTCCTGGGTCGATTCTGAAAAATCGGAATACGGCGATAACGGAGCTGCTATGTCAATAAATAAGAAGTGTAGTCGGGAAAAATAAGAGATTTATTCAGCAAATTTATGTTTGATTTTTGGTGAGAAATGAGCTCCGAAATCCTTTTTTAGGCCCACATCCTTCTAATGGTTAAGGCGGTCAATTTTTACCATCCATTCAGGGCATGGCTATTGCTAGAAAAAAAAAAAACTATTTTTTTAATGTTCCGGCAAAATGCTATACGGAAAGCTTAAAATCAAGATCCAACTCGAAAGAAACGTTGAAGAAATTGATTTACAAAATGATAAAAAAAACAAAGGGGAAAAATAAACTTTCATTCTCTCATTTCAAACTCTCATTCTCTTCTTTCAAACTCTCATTTAAACATTCATTAATAAACTAAACCCATAAAAATTAATATAAAAATGAATCAAATCTTCAAAAAATTAATTTGAAATATAAACATCACAGCGTTTTAAGCTGAAAATATAAATATTAAAATTATTATGGAATAGTGCGAATCTGATTCTATTTCGAACTCATCAAAAAACTTCCTCAACCGCCCAAGCCACCTATCACCCGGAACTGCTTTGTCAATAAATATGATGAGGTAGGTAGTTAGGAAACAAAAAGAGATTTATCCAGATATGTCTGATTTTTTGTTAGAAATGAGCTTCGATATTCTTTACAGGCATCTCACGCCCTTCTCAGGGTTTAGGCGATCAATTTCGACCATTTATTTAAAACATTAGCAACGTCTTCGTTATCTTCTAAATGGTACATTTCTTTAATAAAGTTTGATATGACATGACAATTTTTCCTCTCAACCCATTTTTCGTATACATCTCTCATGAGGATTTTTGAGTTGTCATCTGAAAAAAATTTAAAAAGGGCCTTTGAGGAAAGTTTTGAAAAGAAGAAAAGTTTTTTGTTTGATTCAGGAGGGTACAACAAACATTTTAAAAACCAAATCCCTGGAACGATTTCAGCTTTTAGGAGAAAATGCTTTTTGAAGTTGTCTAATCGTGTTTTCGACAGATAGTTTGACATCTGCTTATTACGCATTCAAAAAATTAAAAAAATCATCAAAATGCGTTTGAAAAATTAAAAAATATCTTTTTTAATTGAAATTTTAAAAAATGCATCAAATACGTCTGTACATACCTCTCATAGGCCCAGCCATAGTTTTTTAAAGCGTAGAACCATGCATACCCCATGCGAGAGAACTCAAATCTGGCTTTCGACTGTAGCTTGCTCTCCCTCAGCATCCTTTTGTTTGCAGGTGTTATCGTGATGAAGTGACCAATTAATTTTCAACTAGTAATGTTTTTCTTACCTTTAGACTTCTCCGAATAAGCCCACATAAGTAGTTTCGGTTAACTAAAATGTTGATTTTATTTTCAATTTTGTCCATTACTCGAAACACTGTGCGCCGTGGGATAAATCCGCTATCTGGCAACACTGCTCCAAAGCCGTTTTATCTCCTATTCAACATAGGAAGAGTCTTTCACGTGGATCTCCTTACTTGAAATGCGCCTTCATGTGACTCACTTCGTGAGCACTGATCAACTTTTGACATGGATATGTCTTTGCTCTGGGGGGTCAACCAAAAACTTCCGTCACGCAAAATTTGTGTCACAATTTCAGTTTTTTTCACGTACAACCCAGCCGTTGCTAGGGGAATGGAACTTCCGCAGTTTTCATCGCACAGAAATCGTTCGCCACTCGTTGGAAAGCGCTTGATTTATGTGATAAATGTTTACATCTCGAGCTACCAATTTCCCCCTTCTTACGTACCTGGCTACATTCCTAAGTTAAGTCGATTGGACTATAAACAATTTTAATGAGGCGGTTACAATATTCTTAACGTAAAGCAATAACATCATTTACTCCACTCCATAGGAAACATTTTCATCCTCTTGACAACAGTCGACTGTTAACAACAACTCATTGTAGTGGCTTCTCTCCGCAGTTATTTTCAACATTTCTATAAGAAAACCGTTGTTTTGTTGGAATTAGTTGGGATGTGGCCCAGGGATTTGTTTAAAGTTAAAGGATTTGTTTACAACTCTCGAGGACAACCGTTATGAAATCCCCAATCAAAGACATAGCCATGTAACATGGGCAGTGGAACTCGTTTACGAGTTGTTTAGTTATTGATAAGTTTTTAAATTATTTGTTTGCCTAGAATCACATTTTGTCCTACTTTGGGGCGAACGGAAGATTTTTGTTTTTAATTCGGTTTTTGGATCCCACGTATCTTGCAACGTAAACAAAAAATTATGAGGAAGAGCCTTTTTTTTCGTCAAGAACAAAGGTTCATTATTGAAGATAAAAACCGGAATAATATCAGGAATTAGAAAATACTCGTAACTCGTGAATTCGTTGACATGTCCATCCTAAATGACTGGGGCTTTTTTGATGAGCGGCTGGGTGTGGCCTTTGCACAGCCCCACGGTCGGAACGCTCGAGCGGTCACTGAAAATGCCAGTTATTCCCGTCAATAGGATGTGATTAAAACAAAAACCTCCTTGACTTTGGGAAGCCCGAAAAATAAATTAATTGATAATCCTAACAATAACAGTCGCCTGTAATCAAGAAAGAGCGAGTGTTGGCGTCTGAGTACCCACTACAACCAACTCGCTCGTGACTCCCTTTTTCAATGACCTATTTCATACTAACAATATACCTTGGCATTGTTGGACTAACAGAATTTGAGTTTATTATATTACTTTCACGAATAAAACTTTCCAATAAAACACGAACAAAATGATAAGCCCCCCCCCCCCCCTTTCCACTCAAAATGTGTTGTTTTATAATTCAAGATGCGTAGATTTCAAATAGAAATCGGAAACGCAGCACTTTATAATAATTACTGCTCAAAGATTTATTATTTCGCAGATTCAGAATTTGATTACTAGATAGACGTATAGATAAACATACTTTATTAATTGTGATACATAAATGTGTATAATCAAGAAATGTGTACAAGGCTAGCTGTTGTACCTCTACATTCGCATAAAATACACAAAACATAACATTATCAATTCAAGTATTATCTACAATAACTAAACCTTATATATCCACACATATATAAATAAACAATTCACATACATGAACTATACCTAATTATAACCACCCATCCATACTACATAAATCCACATTCGACCATATTCTTAATCTTTGAGTCATTTTCTACAAAAATTCGCTAAAGGAGCAATACTTTATGAAAATATGCAGTTTCCTATACACGTTTTGTTTTATATCATTATCATTACTTCTGTTTTTTTTTTCAAAGGCCTAATTTCAAGGACAGGAAGGAGGCCACCCGAATCTCTTCCGTAAAGAAGAATATTAAATGACGGTGAATATTATTTTTCACAGATGGTTAAAATCCATTATAAACTAAACCATTCTAACCAGCAGTAAAAATTACAGTGGGTTTCCTTTTTCAAGAAATCGAGCGTATCATAGCTTTTGTTATATTTGTACGGACTAGAAATGTAGGGGCAGGTGTTTTATTTTACTTCATTATTTTCATTTCGGGAATAATTATTTGTACATAGTTCATATATGTAATGTAGGCTGTAGAGTGATTATATTTCTACATACTAGTGAATTGCATAGATGGGGTATCTAATATTAGTAGAAATAATCAACCTTTGTGTAATAATACGCACCAATTTCTGATGGAATTTCTGAATATGTTTTAAGTAAATTCAAAAACTCAGACTTAGGTTTTATTGCGACTATGCAACAGTTTTTTCATTAATAACACAGATTTAAGAATTTAAGATAGAAGAAAAAACAGTCATGGTAATCAGGTGAAAGTAGTGGGAACCATGATTTATCCTGTAATATCATTCCCCTCCATTCAACTCTTTTCAAACGAAATTTGAATCCGTTCCATACATACATAACACTACCGGACTTTCTTTATAATTAAGTTAAGTTATGGAATAATTAAGGATGCAGTTATGCAATAATGTCCCAAACGACATCAATCAAACTTTTGGGAAATCCAGATTAAAGATTTTGAACAATGAAGCGTTGCTGTGGCCTCTATGGCGGGTACAGGAAGTTGAAATTTACCCAGTGGCCTATTTTGTTAGGCCTATTCTGTCGAGAATTGTCGGAGTTTTAGCCCCAAAGATGTTCTTTATTGCAGATAAAGAGGTTTGGCACTTACCCGTTTTGTCGTACCTTCGTTGCAACAACGAGGCAAACGCCAAAATCTCTCCAAACTAGCGTTTAGTTTATTGCTGCATTTTTTAAATTTAAATAAATTGTTACTTGACTCATTGTAGCAAATTGACTTTATCATTAAAATATAAACGCACCACTGTATTGATGCGTGTAGCGAAAAACCAATGTTGAAAAATAAGCGTTCCTGAAGTGTCTCGTAGCTGTTAGGGATACGAACTTGCAATGGAGGTAATCAAGGAGATAACTCAGCCGGTAAATCCAGCTGATTTAACTTAAGAGAAATCGCAACAACAGGCTAGGTAACCTATTTTGGGTCATTGTTGTATAATAATCGAGTTGGGCTCCCAAGTTTTTGGAAAATGAAATTAGCAACAAGCAGCAGTTACACTGGTTGTTGCACCGGCATTGGCGCTTGGGCCCTTGTTGCGAATTTGATTAATGTAAGTGGACATGGGATTATTGCTTAAAGGGGTCAGTAAACAGTCTTAGGTAAAAGCCCAGGAACAATGATAAATAATTGAGTAGGTAGTTAATTATTGGAAATACACTTTTTTGAGCGTAATGAAACTATAATGAGGTGTAAACAGCTCCCATAATAGCGAGGATTTGATTCCTTCGGATAAAGTGGTTACAAGGTAATGAAAAACATGAAAAAAGCTATATCTCAAACAAAGATGTTCCCATTAAAGATTTCATAAAATATTGTCATTGTCAGCACATTGAAAAACCTGAATGGTATAATTTCGTTCTTTATGGTAGGTATTCCCATTTTTTGAAAAAAAAAATATATATATATATATATATATATATATATATATATATATATATATATATATATATATATTATTTCAATGAAGTACACGGAAGTTGAAGAAATAGGTATTGTAGAAAATTTGTCACAAACAATAGGTAACCAAACGTTCATTAGATAAAATTTGTAAATTTCTATCATAGGAGTTTTTTATCGAATGGGTCTCGAAAAAAAAAAATAGTCTTAAGTTTTACCAGGATATGGTAAATAATATAATTACGTAAAATGTACGGTCTGGGTAAAAGTGGGGCTTATAGACTAAGAAGTTGCTGTTAGCGTGATTATGGTGATGAAACTGGAAATTCTAATTTAACGTTTCTTGATCACCATTTAAGTACTCCAACTACAGCAACACATTTCAATTCAATTTCTTCATTATTATCCAAACGGAGGTATGTTGAATGTACTTGAAAAACTCTGCGAGTTTCACACACAAAAAAATTTTTTTTTTCTGAATTAAATAGCCTTAGCACGCTGATCACTGGACCACATTATGGTGTGAATTCCATTGGAATCATATTAGCTGATACGACCACGTAGTTTTTCATGCGAAATTTACTATGCTTAACCAAATTCGATTCACTCCCGTGTTATTGTATTTTTTGTCAATGTTTTAGCACTTAGGGATAGCAATCAGATGAACGTACAGTGATCCGGGCGGTTTCATTCCATTCTTTGGGATAATATCTATCATTGTTAAACAAAAAAACGTTACTGCTACCTTGAAAGTTTCCGAGCTTTTAGGATCATCTAGACGCCAAATAATGTGATTTATGACCCCAAGTTTCATAAACTTTGGTCCAGTAGTTTTGGAGAAAATCTCTGGACTGCGTACGGCGGACTGCTGACGGAATATTTTTTTAAATTTTATCCGATTTTTGGATTCCACACATTTACACCTAAACCAACAAATTTTAATGGGGGGGGAGAGAGGGGGATTAACATTTTTTTTTCTTGGTCAATTACAAAACTTCATTATTGATAATAGTTAACAATATCGAAATGTTCATAAGTGATAAATCTGGTAAATGTTTAAATCAGGATATCCTTGAATATGTTTCACCAATAATTAGTCCGTTCCTGTAACGCTTGAAATTGCCCCTTCACAATGTTAAAACTAATTTTGGGTTTTATATGACAATGATCTCTACTATTAATAAGAATGAAACTCCGTCTGTCTGTCGTGTCTATGCACGGCCAAACGGCTGAGTGGGCCGGATCTACGAGTGGGGGGATCTTCTTGGGATTTTCCGATAGGGTGTATAAGCGAATTTAAAATTTTCTAATCCCACCCGAAACATGGGCCGTAGGGCGGGAGGGGGGTCGAAGTAAGAATTAATGTGCGCTTTTTGGACTTCCCCGCTTCCCCTACCCCTTTAAACGGCCGTTGACAATTCCGGAAAAATACGGGTTTCGTAGGTTCTCCTACGAGGAAGACGACGGCGCGATCGGATCGCGAAAAAAGTATCGGGAAATGCGTTAAAAAAATGCGAGAGTACGGACCCGTTTTCTCGAAAAGTCCGCCGAAAAACTTGGTTTTTTCCGATTAAAATATACCCCATAAAGGTACGTTTTTCGGAACGGTTTTCGCGGGCGAAATACAGCTTTGGGTCCGCCGAATCTGAATCCGAAATCGGATATCGAAAAAAGTGACGGGCAGTCGGTCAAATCACGAGCGGAAGCGAGGGGAACCGTTTAATATGAGAAATTAATCGACCCGGGCCGCCCGTTTCACAACGTTGCTTACCAGAAGGGACCCTCACAGGGGGGCTCCCATTTGCACTTCTACGCAATACCTTGCGAGGCGAGCAAGTATACATAGGTACCTCTACCTTGCGAGCGAAGCGAGAGCCATTTCAACAGAATAAATACGGACTTTGTCCTACACATATACAGGTATACCTTGCGAGCGAAGCGAGCAACATCCACTAATAAACTTTTCGTGGTTCCACATAGTTTTATAAGATTTAATTTGTTTGTAAGAATTTCCAACAGAAAAAAACTTCTGCCAAGTTGGGTGGGCAGTATAACTTCCTCGAGCGAGCGAAGCGAGCAGCATCCCCTACAGAAGTTAAACCTACCCTTAGAGACCTACCGTTTGCGAGCGATGCGAGCAACATCCCCTACATGTTGGGTGGGCAGTATAACTTCCTCAAGCGAGCGAAGCGAGCAGCATCCCCTACAGAAGTTAAACCTACCCTTAGAGATCTACCGTTTGCGAGCGAAGCAAGCAACATCCCCTACATGTTTCAATTGCGAGCGAAGCGAGCAACATGCCCTACATACCACACTTTGCGAGTGAAGCGAGCAACATTCCCTACATGCCACACTTTGCGAGCGAAGCGAGCAACACTCCCTACATACCACACTTTGCGAGCGAAGCGAGCAATTTAATGGGGGGTCCGGGGGGCTTGCCCCCCGGCTGGACGTGGAGGCGAGCGTAGCGAGCCGGAGCGGCTAGTAACATATAATCGTATAACGTAACACGCTCTATAACTTTATTAGCTATGAACCCCCTTTCACTTTGCACTGATTGGTAGGTATGTAGTAGGTACCCTCTAGCTCATTCTCTATCTAGACCATTGTGATTCTCTTCATGTCACGAGTAATCATATAAACTGCAGTTCTTCTGATGTATCTATGTCAATTATTGTTAGTTACTGAATCTGACTGAATCGTCGAAATTGGTTCAACATTGAAACTATTTGCGTGCATTAACCTTTTGACTGGGTCGTCAGAATTCGTGGGAGCTACGGTGAAGGGTGTTTGTCGTGCGTCAATTTATTGACTGACAAGAATACCGTGGGATGTTCACATCCGCTGAGGACCGATAAGGAGCACTCATCAGGGTTATGAGAAGATGAAGAAACGAGCTTAATTAAAAAATTCGACAAGTTGTTAACATAGTAATTATATGCTCAATAATTACCAAGTCCTTAACTGTGATAATATATAAGTAAACTTATTTGTCTGTCTTCCTGTTTGGAACCGATTACAACCAATAAGCTAAACAGACACTAGGTACATTTAGTAAGTGTGATGGAAGAGAGCAGACTACGGTAAACTATTATAAAAGTACTTATCTACTTCACTTCTTCTTTGAGAAACCTACAGTCCTTTCCCGTCAGTACACAGTGTTTCGGCTCATGTGTTCTAAAACGAAAAAAGTTCGAAATAATCTGCTCAGCATTCAAGTAAGTAGGTAATAGTCTGAAATAATTAATATTTACGCTATTTATACGACTGGTCGGTCCTTTGCCAGAACACGAACGATTCAAACAAAAAAGTTTGTAGCATGTAGCATGATTGTTTGATAACATTTTCGTTTGTTGTCACATTACATTTTTGTTCAATTGTTTTACATTTTAGCTCTTTTACAGCAATAGAATTGTTAACAATTAATTTTATAACAAAAAAGCTATCCTAAATAATAGTCCGCTGTAAGATATTTATAGCTTTATTGCTAATTTTATCGATTTTTCAGTACGTATCAAAGAAAGTTATATAAATATCTCAGCATAATTTCGTACATATATATATATTTTTTTTCTTCTTCTTCACTCTGACACAAGGAATACATCAATGGCCACTGAATGACCCCTACAGCAAATAAAAAAATACGACTCATACTATATGGCTTGACTGCAAGCATAATACATTGCAGGGTGACCTCAAAAACATCCCCCCCCCCACCCCCTGCTAAAATCTTTACCGTTTTATGGATAAAATAAATATTTTTCATACCTGATGTGTTTTAAAGGATCTTAAAAATGACAAAGTTACGCATTGCGTAGTTGCACAAACGTGAATTGACTTTTTTTTTTTTTTTTTTTGAGGGACCCCTAATAACTTGGGAAAACACCGAAAAATTTATCAGAATTGCACTTTTCCTACTCTTTTCCACACAGTATAAAGTGTACTTGAATGAATGGTTTCAGTGTTTTCCCAAATTGGTGTTGCAAATATAAATAAATCAACAGCATCACGTGGTTCAGCACGAAAAAATACGCCGAAATCATGTAGTACGTGTAACATCTTCAAACTGAGTATTTCAGAATTTTTGCTCTTTGGGAGAGAATCGCGCATTTTTACTGGGAAATTGCGCCTGTTTATGCGCACTTAAAAAGATCGAGTGATGGATAATTTTTTCATGAAATTTTATTTGGAATTCAAATCTGCAATAAAAACGAAGTTGATGTCAATTGCGCACGTTTGCGCATATGCGCGAAACGCGATTTCGTCTCTTTTGAGATCCTTACAAAAAATCCTTGTTTGGAAAAAAAAGAATATATATATATAGCAGGTATATAGCAGAGGGGGGGAGATCGAGGACACTCTGTATTTAATCAGCAAAGTGAAATAGAAAGATGACTAGATGCACTTAAATATAAAACAGATTAGATGTCACAGTTCGTGGTAGAGCACAGTGTCCATGTCCCTTTCATATAGAATGTCAACCCATTTAGGGAGCCTATCGTTGCTGGACTCATAGTTCCATAAGGTGTGGGTAGTCCTCTAAAAGTATCGGATGGACAGATCATCCCAGACCTTCCTCACACACGAGCTTCTGTGCCAAGCAGGTGTCTGTGGGTAAGACGGTCAGGGGAAACCACTTTTCGGTCCCTTCTTGAAAGTTTAGCTGCGAAAGGGCCAACCGAGCACTATAATAGCTTGAATTGTGAATTTGCGAATTATCCGTAAAGTACCAGGGTGATCAGTTCATGAGGAAACTTCTTGAGACTGTTATGCTCGAATGGCTTCATGGTTGTGAATTAGCATTGATTGCCCCTTAACAGCGATAAACGGCCTTGTTACGTAATCCTTTAGAGTGCTTGAAAAATAAAATTTTTATGTTGAGTTGGAAACAAAGATTGTCGAAGAATTTATTGTCTTTGGTAAACAAAATGTTGTTTGCCATTCAGGTTGAGTAACATAAAATCAAAATACCCAAATAATGAAGAAGTGGTGCAATTTGACAGTGTCAATAAAATGATGTGCTGGTTAGATTTATCTGCCAAAGAGAAACGTCTTGATTTAGTTTGATTAGCGACCTTGGATAGTTTAACCGGTCTTGCCATGGTTGAATGAACGGGATCGCAACCCTTCATTGACCACCAGAAGTGGTCGTCCGTGAAGATCAAGTAGTTGGGGGATTTTCGCAGGATCTAGGAGACTCCACCATAATAACTATTCGGGATTCGAATGATTTTTAGGAACATGATGGCTACCCTGGTGGTTTGAAAATGTTTGGAATTTTTTCTGAGCATGCAAAAAACAACTCCTCAAGGAGCTTGAAGCATGTCTTTACACTTCACCAGCTTGATTGGAAACATGAAATCAAGTGCTTGATGTTTCCATTACCCCGTCTGTAATTAAACCTTTCCAGACCATCCCAACGGAGAAAATTCCGAAAGACGATATTTTTTCCAAACTTACCTAAATCCCGGGTAGTCGCATTCGATTCGCTGAACTGTGTTTTACGTACATCAAGCGAAAAAAGTTGCCTTTTATTCCATAAGTTATCGAGATTTCGATTATTCGATATTCCAACTCTCATTCGAATTTCACTTCTTTGAGTTGATCCAAAAGTAATGCTGGTATCACAGTCACACCTCCGGATGGTGTGTGATTTGTAAGCCGAATTTCATAAATTTTGGTCCAGTAGTTTCAGATGGCGAACGATGGGCGGATGGCTATTTTTCTTCAATGTTTTAGAGAATTTTCGTGGAAGATAAAGCTATTGCAATGGCTCGTGGAATTTTAAAATCAAAATTTTTGAAGAATTTCTACATTGGAATCCGTTCTGAGGTATTCTGCAACGATACCTAAAGTTTGCGCTTTTACATATAGCATTTACAAGTCAAATTAACCTTTTTACAAGTCAAATTAACCTTTTTACAAGTCAAATTAACCTTTTTACAAGTCAAATTACCCTTTTGGTTTATTATTTCCAATAATAAGCCTATGTGATCGTGTAGCAAAAAATTTTTATAACCCCCCCTCAAACTTTGTCACTTTACGTTTCAAGGTGCGTAGAATCCAAATTTGAAATGTCCGTCCGCCGTCCGCCGTCATATTTGTGTGTTAATACCAAAGCTTTTCCTACGCATATTTAATAACATATCCTCTCGACTTTTCGTACGTACTTAGATAATGATATTATTAAGACAATAACTATTTGAATAGATTGGAGCTCAAATCGAGAAATATAAACATGCGTAGGTATATAATTATAGAAGTATAGGTTGTGGCAACTCGAAATAGGATACGCCGAGGAGTCTGTACGGGCCTTATGACGTACGCTAGCCAACTAAAACTATGATCATACTCAATTGAAAAAATAATAAACCTTTGTGAAATAATTTGCAGCGTTTTACAAATCAAATTAACCTTTTTACAAGTCAAATTAACCTTTTTACAAGTCAATTTAACCTTTTTACAAATCAAAATAACCCTTTTACAAATCAAAATAACTCTTTTACAAATCAAAATAACTCTTTTACAAATCAAAATAACCCTCCTTGAGCAATGCGCGAAAATCATTGAAGGGCAAAGAAATAGGAGTACGGGTTTAACTGGCATTCCTTTTTCATGAATTTCTACACCAGTATTCCTTCTCAGTGTGATCTTCAAGTAATTTTCATATCCTCACTCATAGGAGTTATATTGCGCAACCTACTTTCGGAACTCTATATATTGATTGACCTCATTGCCTTCCTACCTCATTTTTTTGTTGGACAATTTTGATGGATTTTTGGTTCGAAATTTGATATTTTTGTTGATTGGGTTTTTGATGGAACATTTTGATATATTTTTTGTTGGGTAATTGATATTTTTTAATTATTTATTACTACACCTACTTTGTCGTATTCAATGTATTCAGTTTCTTTTCTTTGCCCTTCAACGATTTTTGCTCATTGCTCAAGGAGGGTTATTTTGATTTGTAAAAAGGTTATTTTGATTTGTAAAAGGATTATTTTGATTTGTAAAAGGGTTATTTTGATTTGTAAAAAGGTTAATTTGACTTGTAAAAAGGTTAAATTGACTTGTAAAAAGGTTAATTTGACTTGTAAATGCTATATACCGTAAGTCATTTTGCCCTGATCGATTGTCTTCGGGGTGTTGGGGCACCTACTACTCGTTTAATTGAGTATGTTGCTTGCCTGTACCGAAGGCGTGATGGTCCTCGAGGCACGAGGCGAGATGTCAGGGGATGTTGTCATTGGGCATTGTACGCCAGGGGGATCCTCTGTCGCTACTCCTCTTCATCCTGGTCGTGGTCACGGCCTTGGGAAAGCTGCCAGCTGAAATATGGTTTGATCTCACCCTTGGGATGCGAGTGGGTGCACTGGCATTTGCCGATGATGTAATCCTACTCGCCGAAACCCATGAGGGCTTGAAGATCTCCCTCAATGCCTTTGCTGTGCAGCTGGCCAGGTGTGGTTTGGTGGTTAACCCCGATAAGTATGGTCAGTCTCCTTGGTCCCGTCGGGTAGCTAGCATCAGGTGAAGGTGGTGGATGAGGAGTGTTTTGTCATAGGACAGTCACCCATCCCCACCTAATCCGTGCTGGAGGTTTGGCGGTAACTTGGAGTTGACTTCATGGGTGTGGCCACCATTTCTGCAAGCATTGTGGACCTTGTTGGAGCACTAGCTTGTATCACCAAGGCTACATTGAAGCCACAGCAGAAGCTGCGCCTCCTTCACACGTACTTACTGCCAAAGCTTACATATGAGCTAGTCTTTAGTAGGCTTACTGCGGGGAGGCTGCTAGAGTTAGATCGTGAAGTTCGCTCTGCTGTGCGCTCTTGGCTAGGCTTTCCACCAGGTGTCCCAAGTGCCTATGTCCACACCCCGGTCAAGGCCGATGGGCTCGGTATTGTCTCTCTCTCTCTCAGCCAGTATCCCATATTTACGCCTCCAGTGCCTGCTCGCCCTTAGAGGCTCGAGCTGGGAGGTCGCCCGCACTGCTGCTGACCTGGACTTTGTCAGGCAGCAGTTGTGGTGTGACCGAGCAATACCAACTACTCCAAAACCCAGATCATCTGCTGAGTTCGCTGCTGCACTACATGAGTCAGTAGATGGTAAAAAACTCCGACGGTGCTCTGGATCTCGCATTTCTTCCCAGTGGGTGGAATGTGCTTCAGAGGGCATTGGGGCCCGCGACTACTGCCATTTTTATACCATTCGGGTGGCTACACCAGCCATCTTGGTGAGGTGTTCACGGAGTAGTTGTGGGACAGTGGACACCCTTTACCGTGCCTGTCCGGGTAAAAATGAGAATCTATATCATGTGGTGCAGCAGTGTCCTCCTACTCACGGTGGTGGCTGCATTCTCCGTGACGTTGCCAAGTAGATAGTAGGCCAGGCGTTTTGTCATCCAGCGGTTGGGCTGTTGAGAGAAAGAGACTATATCACATGCCGAGTGACCGGGGCAAAAAGCCGGATATCGTTGCCGTCAAGCCCGATGGGTCTGCCATAATCCTGGATGTCCAGGTTGTCAGTGGCAGGGTGGACATGGAGCAGACCTGGCGAGCTAAAATAAATAAGTATGATAGAAATGACCTGCGGCAAGCAATGTTTGAGCTAAATGGAGTGGCGACCAATAATATCAAGGTCATGGATGCAACCGTGTCATGGCGCGGGGTGTGGTGCGGGAAAAGCGCCACGGAGTTACTCGAGTTGGGTATCTCAGCAGCAGTGCTCAGTGGTATCACCACCCGCGTCCTGATGGGTTCTTACTTGAACTGGTGGTCATTTTATAGGGGCACTTCCTTTCATCCCATTCTTCCTCCTCATGCTGCAACTTCCCTTATCCCTAGAGCCGGCGTAGGGTAAACCTGGGCGTCCTCCCCACTTCTTTATATTTTACTTGTTTAGTTTTCAATTTAATGGTGTGCCCCCTCCGCCTTTGAGGGGAGTTTTGTAATAAAAAAATAAAAAAATAATAATAATGTGTGTGTGTCATCATTATTGTTAATATTATTATTATTATTATTTATTTTTTTTTTTGCCGATTATAAAGGTGCAATATTGAAAGTAATGAACCAAAATATTAAGTACAAGATACTGGAAAAGCCTCAGTGAATCAATAGGTTTTCGAGGTCACTGAAAATGCAAGCATTTTTTCTTGATCGGTTCAAGTTCCTGAGTAGTAGCTAATAGCGTACCTCAGCTCCTATTTTGGACGATTTAAAACAGCAAAGATATTCATGTTTAATTATTATACTTTCTATTCCAGCTTGCAATTACACTTTATGTTTTAGGGGTTGGTGAATTCAAATATCAACTCAGATTGAGATCTAGATTCCAATTAACATGATCCTAATGAAGTGGATTCGAAACAGTTGAGAGTGACGAATTGAACTTCACTGAACCGCTTTGTTGTAGGCGTTTCAACACTTTCATTAATTTATAGTCTTATTTTTACATTTTATTAATTAATAATCTCCCAAATTCAAAATTTCTATTCTAATTTTACGTTTTAGAACAGTTTGAACAGTAGTGTGTATCTCCTTGTGTGTGTGTGTGTATGTCCGTCCTTTGCTAATCCTACAAACAAGTTTGATTTCTGATGAATCCAAGAGATTTTGATGATTTTTTGGGGTAATATGTTGACTAGACTTATGATGATTCCCTATGAAACTAACTGCACGTGCACAAATGTAAAATCCATCAAGCTATTCGCCCGCTCTCGCTCGAATTCGGAGGGTAGTTGGGCAATGATGATTTGAATTCTATTTCAGTCATACCATTAGCAGCTGCTGTGTGCGTAAGCGAAAATGTAAAACCCATACAACAAGCATTATTTATTGAGTTTTCATTTGATCTTGATCATATTTTCTGGGGATGTGGGGTTTAGGCCGAGGATCGTTTCCTATGAATTTCATCGGAAACCCCCTAACCGCCAGACTCTCCAGCGCGGACTCTAGGTAGTATCTAACGGCCAATGATCGAGGTGCAAAAATGAGTGTAAAGCATGAATGTAACCAGCACCGTGTGTTAAAACTTTAAAAACAAACCCAAAACGAGAAACAATAGCCTTAATAATAGTAAGTACCATTGAATCACTAAAACGAAGTATTAATAATTATCTAAAACTCGCTAGGTGGCTAAAACGTAATGTCCTCGCTTCTATGTCCTGCATAATTCTGTCCAATCAATATTATAAGAACAACGCTTTCCTTTGGTTTAATTATATCGTAAAGAACAACGGGATTCATATCGAAAAGAAGACAAAGCACACCACAGGTGAAAACTGTTGGAAATCAAACTTTATTTGGTAATTACACCATACACTAAATATCAAAGACAACTAATTTTCAACATTAGAAACCAAAGCAATAAACAATCAATAGTGAACAGAATCACATGAATATCCAACAAAGCCCCCTCCATTCTGCTGATTCTGTTTAATGCTATGGAGCTCATGAGTTTGAGACACTTGTTTCTTAATAAAGGCTTCGTCATTATGTCACCTACATTTTCAATGGTCTGAACGTATTCTATATTTAGCTTTTCGGCCTTTACTAAGTCTCTCACAAAAAAGTAATTCATATTTATGTGTTTCGAGTGGGAGCTTATATTCTTGCCTTTCGCGAAATTCAGTGCCACTTGATTGTCACATTAGACTGTTGATATTTTCTTCTTAGGGTAATCTAGCTCTTCTAGAATATACCATCTCAATGCTACAAGCTGCTAGCGCAAGAAACTCCGCTTCCATCGTAGATAAGGCCACTGTCCGTTGTTTATTCGATTTCAAGATTATTGGTGTTCCTCCAAGCTGAATAGTAAATTCAGATGTCGATTTGCGAGCATCGGAAGATCCAGTCAGAATCAGAATATCCAACAATGTCGTCGCCACCGCTATCGATCGACAGTTTGAAATCCTTAATTCTTTTCAAGAACCCTAGCACTCTTTTAGCCGCCACCCAATGTGCCATCCCTGGATTCGACGAAAATTTCCCCAGCCTCGAAACTACGAAACCAAGATCCGGTCGGGTAGCTTGGGCCCATAACCCTCGTTGGAAATCAAACTTTATTTGGTAATTACACCATACACTAAATATCAAAGAAAAATAATTTCAACACTAGAGACCAAAATAATAAACCATCAATATCGCTTGGGAACAGAATCACATGAATATCGAACAAAAACGACCGAGGAGTGACTGAAAGCTAAGAAGACTAATGTTTTCCAGTTTCATTGATTACTATAAAGTGTAGTTTTGTCGCTTCGCTCGCCGCGGGATGGGATGTATAGATGCGATGGCAATGGGATTTTTCTGATGAGTCCATCCCGAGTCGGTAGGAAAAACCCCGTTGAAATCCGACGCGTGTAGATTAAAAAAAAACACGCATTAAACGGAGGTCACACACCTTCCTACCCTCCAGCAAGGGGCAAAAAGCGATTTCGCCTTCAAGGCCGCTTGGTCTTGCGGGTCATTGCCTAACCTCAACAAACAGAACCTACCCCCCTCCCGCCGTGGCTAAAATTTTAAATCGAGGCGTAAAACAGATTCTGCTCTCATCACACTTTGCCTTTAGGTGTTTTTTTTCCCCCCCTTCATTTTCCCCATTCTATTTATCCTATTTTGATGATATTTTCAGGAATTGGAAAGTTTATCTTGGACGCTCGTGTTTAAACATTTGAATGATTTATGTATTCACTTAAGGGATATGAGGAAGCTACTTATTAGATTCTGGTTACTACCGTACTAACAAGCTGGCTGTTGCCACGGTGTACGCTCGATGTTTCACGCGTCAATTCTTATAAAATTGAGAGTTTTTGTTCTTTCCGTGCGATTTTCCGCCGTTAACGCGAAGGGAAGCGTCTAGAGCCAGCTACTACTACAGATGCTAGCTCTTCGCGTATTTCTACACGTATTTTTACACGCAAGTACACGAATAACCAAACGCTATCGTCTCACTAAAGTCTCTTTATTGTTTCAGAGTCAACGATTTTCTTGAATTCAAAATCGAATAGAAGAGAATTGAATTAATTTTACATAAATTTACACTCTGCTTCATCAGCTGTCTTCGCAGCCATTCAATTTTTCATATATTATCTACATGAAGTTTACTTAATCAAGCCTCGTAAAATAGATCGTTTTGAGTGCCTTCCCTGCTTTATCAAATCGTCGGTTCCTTGATCTGAGTGGGTAACTAGCTCAAATTCAACTACCATCCAACTCAATGTACCATTGAACTGACAACGGCTCTCGTATAAAATTGTAATATTTAAACACAAACCTGCTCGTTGTCTGAATCTTTATGTTGGCAGATACAACTTTTTTGTACGAAATGTACATGCAGATGCCTACAAAGAACAGGTAGGGATACTTTAAAATAGGAAAAGTATCGACAACTGCATTCACTCCCAAGTAGCTGAACAGGATAGCTGGCTTTTAGACGATGTAGGTACTTTGTTCACGTAATCAACAGAATTTGATTTAATAATACAATTATATTTATCATAGGTTTAACTTTAAATGGGAAAAGTTATTAGACTGCAGTCAGAGGGAGAACCAATACTCTTAAAATTGTGGACACCCTTGTTTCAGGTTATGATGACTACGCGTAGGACGGGATTCCAAAGGAAGCATTTTTCTCACCTACATGTAGATAGGCCTCTTTCCCGTACACGCGTAGTTCTACGCGTTGACGCGAAAAATCGCGCATGCGCTGTTGGTATTTCCGTATTTTTGCGTACACAAGTAAAAAATTACGGGAAGAACAAAAAATTTTTTTATTTTTTATTTTTTTAAATTATATTTATTTCCATCAAGATACAAAGGTGTGGTTACTAACTATGTAAACAAGAAAGTTTCTAACAAAAATAAAATTGTTCAACATCAAATAGGTAGGAAAAGTTAATATTCCCATATGAGCTGCATCAGCTCGCGTTGGTTAATGAGTTGCTGTTAGAAACTCTCTGAGACTATCGGTTGGTGCCGGATCAGCTAATCATACTTCGCGTGTACCGTGTGATCTGTAACCGATCTAACTAGGAACTCTTTATTATTTGAAATTATGAACCGAAAACCCGGTTTGAGTATAGATTCATCTTCTCTGGGGTTTACGGTGGCGGTGGAGATACGAGGGCGTTGGAGGACCCCAGCGCCAAGGACTCGGTCACAGGCGGCGGCGATTTCGTTCTTTTCTTGCCACCTCCTTCCCGCCTTCTCTCACGTGAGGATTCGACTATAAGAGCAGCGGGAGGCGCTTCGGAGACCATCAGTTACCAACCGACTGTTCGACCATCTTCAATGGCTTCTCTCAAGCTCATAGTAAGTCGACCGGTGTCCTGCACCTCATAACCAACCGCCAGCAGTGCTCTCAGTGCTCTCCGAACGCGTCATGTTCGGGAAATGTCAGTTTCCGCGGGAAATTGCGCGTTTGCGTCGGTCTCTGTACAAGTTCGTGTTTTACGCAACGAGTGTTACCCACGTATCTATTTTTAAATGAAAATATATTCGATTCCAAGAAGTTTGACATCAACTGCACAATCATGCAATGAGTACCTAGTTTTTCTTTCTGTGATTTTTCAAAGTTTCCTGCACTTGTGACGTCACACTGGGGAGGGAGGGGCACTTAGATGTCACCAGCCGCAAAACTTTGTAAAATCCATTCTAGTAGCGCTTTGTAAAATTCTATGGTAGTGCAGTTGATGTCGAACTTCTTAATGCGGAATCTTCTTCCATTTAAAAATAGTTAGGAGTTCATTTTCTGCTTCCATGGGTAGCGCTCGTAGAGGATATTTCTTTTCATATCCACCTAAGGGAATATGAAAGGATCTGCAAAGATCTATAGCAAATTTACGATAGCTCACGTATCCAAACATTTTTTTGGTTTACAATTTTTAAAAAACACTCCTTAAAATTCATACAATTTTTAAAAAATACATCTTAGAATTTATTGATTTTTTTCAAGGTGTGTAGAATGATAAATAAGAAAATTTAAAAAAAAATTCCATTTTTTGACACTCTTAAGAAATTTTGATACGCGTAGATTGCAGATCAGACACCTCAGGTTTTTATACCCATATTGGTCAATTTTAGAGTTTTTCCCAAAAAACAAAAAACTCGTTTTTCCGCGTATTTTATCTGATAACACCTATAAACACCGTTCGAAATATTTATTGTCACACCCGAAAGCTGTAGAGAAATAAATTAATGCGTCGATTGATCACCAGGACTGGTAGATAATATGGATAAATAACAAAGTTATTGCATTTTCAATTAACTATAACTTCCCAAATTGCGTCTTCCTGAAAATGCGTTTTTCAAAATTGAAGTTGCAATTAACTTTGTTATATTCCAACCTTTTCTACAACTCCTGATGATCAATCGAATCAGAATTTAATTTTCTGCAACTTTTGTTGTATCACAACAAAATTTTTAAACGGTGTTTATAGACGTCAAATGAAAAATAATTTTTTTGTTTTATTATTATTGTTAGTCATTTTTGTATTACTATTTTTTCTAATTCTTTTACTTTTTTGGAAAACGCTAGAATTGTTCATTATGAGTGTAGGAATATGGGATATATTCGAAATAGCGCGAAATTTTTTATAATGGTACTGCATCGCAAATGTTGACCTATCAGTATACTATTTGGACGCACGGAGCTAGAAAGCTCCGAGAACCGTAGCTACTGGATCAAAGTTTTTGAAACTTGGTTACACACTCAGCTTGCATCATCGACATCACGTTAGATCGATCTAAAGGGCCAAATAAAGGGTTGAATTATCAAAAACTCGGGATATCGAAAAGTTTCAAAATATAGTACTTTAAGCGATTTTTTTTTCTTCGTTTGATTTTGACAGATAAAGTTGTAGATATTTTACATTTTCGCAAGAATGTACTGAGTGAAGTATTGATTAATGAGTAATGGAACTGATAAGAGACCTAACCTGCACATTCTCTGATAATTTCATAAAACCTGATAACTCGCGCGCGCTCACACACACAAATCCAGTCCTACAGACAAACACGAATACTTAGAGGTTCAGATTTAATTTCGGGGGGAGAACAAAATATATACAGGGTGTCCCACCCTTTCTATTTCCGTTATTTATAGGGGTAAAAAAAAAACTTCAAACGGTAACTCCCCTAAATTTTTAAATCGTATTCAATAGTGAAATCGGATTTTGATTATTACGCGCCACAATGGCGCTACGACTCCTAACTAGCGTTTTTGAAATGGGAACCCACATTTTTTATTGTAGATTTAATATCCACATAAAATTTAATGGAAAATTTTCGCGTGGACAAAAACTGGCGCTATTACGTGAAAAAACTGCGCCAATGGTGAAATATCGAATTTTTAAAGATATTCGGTTGAAATTGTAATGATACATGATTTTGGGGTATCTGTCCCCGCTGAATTACGTGGATATGTCCTTTTATCGATATTTTTTAATACAAACTTCGAAAAACACCGAAAAATTCAAATTTTCGTATGTTTTGCGCAGTGTGAAAACGGGTGGGAAAATGTGTAATTCAATTATGTGCGTTTTTTAAATGTTTTTCGAAGTTAGGTATTGCGAATATCAATAGAGAACATCACTGTATATATGTAAATATATATATATATATATATATATATATACATATATCTTTTTTCAAATCTTGAAAGTGCAACCAATGCTTCCGCTACCTAAGACTCGGAAGACAAATTATGAATGAAAATAAAAATAAATACCTACGTCGAAAAAACAATCTTAGTTATAATTATGTCTCAGTATTAAACACTGATTGACTCTAAAAATGTCTAATTACAAAACAACAGAGAAGCTCATTAGGTTTTTGCGTTAGGAAAACCATAAATAGATGGGATAATCATTCAATATTTTTAATCTTAAAATAATTGCTATTGTAAAAACACTTGATGACTTTCGAGATATTAAAAGATCAATGATCAACTAACCTTCATTAGCTAGAGACAAATTACCCATTGTATATAATGTTGATACAAGTTACGCTACAAAAACTAAATAAAATGAAGAATTATTCTGTTGGTTTCTGTTGGTTACTATTAAATCTCTGTTAGTCTGAGTGAATTTCCTAAGAATGCCGTTCTGGGCCTTCGAAATCAGTGAAGATGTAGTTAACAAGTTTCAGACAAAGATTGAAAAACTAATCCGTTTATGCCGTTAAAACTTCAAAAAGTCATCTAAAACCATTCTGCAAATTTTCAATTGGATAATTCAATTACTTTGAGACTATAAATACATCGATGGAGTAAGTAAACTATTAAGGGGTACATTACTACTGGACGTGGCTATAAAAACATAAAATTTAAGATCGGTAAATCGATTTTTTATAAATATCTATTTACTAAGTACCTACTTTCAGATTCAATGGCTGACTACGTGAACATATTGACCACATACACAATAAAAATACGGTCATTTGTTTATTATTATACATGACTGAACCTTCGAAATGTCGTCCTGCTGAAAGTCAATACTGTTGGTTAGGAGTGCGGTTGTAAATAGGGTTTGCCATTAAAATTGGTGTCTTTGGCTGAAACACGAATAAGAATCTCATTATGTAATTCGGTTGAAGAAATACCAATGTTGTTATTTTGGAATTAATTATAATGAATGGGACCTAACAAAGCCGGGGAGTGACAACCTCTGCTCAAATCATCATCATAATATTATTATCAATATAGCGAGCGCTGTAATATCATCCAGTAAGTTTAGAAAATTTTGCTATTCCTCTAGGTATTACATTTGAAACTAATTTCATCCAAAATAAATATCTTCTAGAAAAGTGGGCGAGTGAAACCACGCCAGGATGTATACGGCAGTTATGGTTGGCTATTGAAACATACGACAAATTATTGGAAAGGACGGATAATCATTTATTAATGACTTGTCATTCTAACTCATCTTGAGAGGCCCGTAATTTTTTATTATAAATTGACAGTTTTTTCACAAGCTGGTATCCATTTTATAGTATCCATATTTAAGTTAAGTTTGGGCATTTCAGATTGCTTTCTGCCTGGTTGCCGCAGCATTGGCTGCAGAGGCTCCCAAAAAACAGGCGAGGGACCTCGAAGCGACGAAAGGTGATTTGAAAACTGACGCCAGTTACGGTCTGGGATACGGCCTGGGCTACCCGTACGGAACCCTGGGATACGGAGGTTACGGAGGCTACGGAGGTTATGGAGGATATGGAGGTTACGGAGGCTATGGTGGCTACCCAGGCTACTATGGAGGCTACTACGGGCGCGGCCTTGGATACTATGGACGTGGCCTTGGTGGTTATTACGGAGGTCTCGGTAAGAGTATGTACTCATTTTAGATGAATTTCGGCTTTGTAACTAACAAAAGTTGACTAACCGAAATTCATTAGGTAATAGAGATATGTGTGCGAGAAATATTTTTCATCATAAATCATGAAGCAATAAATTTTACAAGTAGAGTTTTGACGATCCCCATCAAAATCCTCATTAAATGATGCAAATAACCACTTTAATATCTATATCTTGAAAATAAGCACACTTATTGAAAACTGAAAATTTCTCAATAAATAGTTTTAACGTATCAAAAAACAATGTATATCAGAAAATTTACTTTGACTATACTCAGTTATGATAATGAAGAGAATAATAAGAAGTTCAACGAATTTGTTTTTTCAAACAATCAAGTATTATACAGCATTATTAATTTATGGTTTATGAATTATGGGCATTTCTATAAAACAACTTAATTAATCAAATATCGTTATAGTACAAAAGTAGGTACAAAAGTTTATTTGCCCCATTGCTTTCACATTTTTGTTACGTGTGGCTTTTTAATAATAATGCTTTTTGTGTAATTTTAACAAAATGCTTCTATGTAGCTGCTTATGCTATTTCAGTAACGGTCATGGTGGCAATCAAGGAGTCAGGTAACTTTTTCAGACGTATTTATTTTGAGTCTAGTCATTGATTCCATTGGTTGATTTGGTAAATGCCCAATAAGAAAATCTTGAGATTAGCATAACCCGCAAGATTCTTTTCCGTTTAATGTAATTTTGAGCTATGTGGTTTTAAGATGTCGGCAAATTAAGTTTACGATTCGGCAAAACAATTGTTATCAAAATGGATGTATTGAATGCATCACAAATGGAAATTCATACTATTGATTAGCAAATTCATGGGAGATTCCCAAAAAATTATATAATCGCGAATGAGTAGAGGTAGCTAAGTTTCTGTGAAAGGTTCCATTTGGGTTTGGGTTATCTCTCTTGTGTGGCATCTCAGTTTTGATAAATTTTATGGTCCTCATGATCAGTTCTATGAATGATAGTCATGTATATCTATATAAGAATTGTCATAACAAGTATGTTGTCCTTCCAGGCTATGGCTACCCAGGCTACGGATATGGAGGCTACGGATACGGTGGCTATCCAGGATATGGTGGATACTACGGAAGCTACTACGGATAAGTCTGCCTACCCTAATGATGATTCCGCTGAAAAATACCTCGCTACCGATAACGCCCGTGCCTTTAATTTATTTTGTACTGTACAGAACATCTTTGTAAAGTGTAATAAATAACCTTTTTTAATTTAAGTCAAAAAAACGATTTAGTTTCAATGAAAAATCCTGATCATCATTTTGGTAGCACAAGTTATTCCGGGGAGAACAACATTTTAACTCTTGGGTCGCTCAGAAAGATTGGTTCCAACGCAAAGTAGGTAAAGCGATAGTTACTTCCATGAATAATGAAAGAAGAAGTTCAATTGAAGTGCACCAGGGCTCACATTACTAATCCGTGGCACAAACTGCGATTTTTTTCAGTAATCTTGATAAGGCATTATTTCAAATTTCAGTAGCGTAGGTTAAATAGAAAAGAAATCGGTCTCCGAGTTCACCCTACTGATATTCATTTTTATTTTATTTATTTTATATGGTATAGGGACTATATTTCATCGCATCTGTACTTCCCAGACCGAGCGAGAAAACCAACCCCTAGCGAGCGAAGCGAGTAACATCCCCTACTGATTTCAAATCACCCCTAGTTATCTACCATTTTCAATCATTCTACATGTCTCTCAACAGTATAGACCATCGTATCAATTCAAGCATACTGAGCGAGCGAAGCGAGCGAGAAAACTTGACTAGTAATAAATAATATCAAAGAATCGTTGTCAAAGAAACGATAAAAAAGTAGAAATAGTGAACAAATTCTCAATAAACATTAATAAATTACGTTAAAACTTTACAGTATTACATTTATTCATGTATATTTTTGTATGTTACCCATACGGCATGCTCAGAAATGTATCAATTGCTTTCTAGCCGGTCAGAACCTTTTCCACCTTTGGTGACAAGGTGGTGCAGTGTCGCCTCTCAGGATTTGTGACTTCTTGGTAAGCTAACTGATTAGGATGTATTGGCTTCATTATCATGAAGGCCTTCAGATGTCTATCAACGAATTATTCCAGTGTCTTCTGATTGAACGACGAAGGGTGAAGCAAGTTGGCATAACTCAACATGAATTATTTACTTGTGCAGACACATTCAACCTATAATTATCTGATGAAATATTGAAACACTATAATTTTATCGAAAGGAGATTCCTAAAAAGTTCATCAGAGCATTGTGGTTGTGGATTGTCTCAATACGGAAGAGGACTTTGGTTCTCTACAAACAGTCGGGCATTGGGGATGTTTTGCATTGACATTTTCATACTAGATTGGTAATTTGAACATAGGTAGGTAATTTGTAAATAGGTAAATTTTTGTAAATGTTTTAGTTGAACGCCTAATATAGAAATTGGCTGGATATTGAAGGGTACACGCAGTGCTTACAGAATTACTACTTGAAGATTTGAAAGTAGAAGGATGGATAAAACGACTAAAACTGAGTGTGACAAAACTGGCACACCCACTATATCCTCAATCCATGGAAATGAGTTCCAGCGTATGCAGGAGATCAATAAAAGTGATAAAATTACAAACTTACTAATAAAGCACAAAAATAAAAGTGAGTAAGAGCAAGCGAAATAGAGAGAAATCGTGGATTTGGCCATCTTCCGCCGAATTCCCAAAAAATATTCCGTTAATTTTCCACAATCCCCCAGCCTACCTTTTTGCTGAATCATTAAAATTAAAGTATTTGATAACTGATGAAATATTTTAAAAAGAAACCTGATTAAATCACATAACACTAGAGATAGTTTGGCAACGCGATCTCAAGTAACATTTAACGATATGTGCGATATTATGTGGATATTCTAGTCTTCATAAAACACAACTCACATAAATTCAACATTTGACATACGAGATTACGAAATTTAGTCTGTACCACGTACAATATCAAAGCGCTATTAATTCAGAGAAAGGAGATCCCCGATAAATTTTTTAGAGCATAAAGGATATGATGCGATACCAGATAATATATATTCCTGTAGAATGACAATACCTACATAATCAAACAAAACTAATTGTAGTAGATTTAATACAATAGGAGTCCAAACGCAATAATATTTAACTTTTATGCATTAATATGTAAGTAGAAAGTTTAAATCGTATACGCTGGCCTAAACCAAGATTAATCTGTATTTTATTCTGAAGTTTCATAAAACAACAGCACCACACATGTGAAATATGAGATGAAAATAATAATTTCTTGATGATAGGTTTTGAACAAGAATCGAGTCATGTTTCACATTAAAATATGATGCCTTGATAACCACTTACCTACTTGCGTTGAATACCATAACATCCTCCACGGCAAAAGAAGTGAAGTCTCGAGAACTAGAGAGAAGATGACTCAGTGCTTTGTGATACTTCAGGATCAAGAGTTTGTTGTATGGATGATGGGATCCATGACAATGGGTATTTTCCCAGACTCTTGATTGTGAGCTCCATCGATTCTTCCTCTAACTCTGATGAGATTCATTGCTCCATCTAAATATGGATTTAGGTGAGCTAGGCGGCTGCTTTCGTCCACTTCGTTACACAGAGTCTCCGAAACTGGTGTCACACAAAGGAGGAATCAATTCTACAACTAATTTGCAACAAGAACTTCCTCTTAGAGATTGTTTTTTTTTTTTTTTTTTTTTTTTTAACGCTTAGATTTTGAGTAATTTTCAATATTTACTATTTTTTCGTGTTTTCAACCTTATATCACTAAAATAACTAGAACTCCCTCAAATATTAGTGAAAATTAAAAAATGAGTTCATCGTTGGAAAGAGCGTTAAATTTTCTACCACCGTAATAGCGTTCCAAAATTTTGTAAGCAGGTTTAACGGGAGAAAAATCCAGCTGAAAGTTGAAATTTGAACATTCTTAAGAAATCTGTCAAAATTCGGAGCGCTATAGCTAGAAAGTCATCCATTGAATTTTACCCCCAGAGACGGGAAGCCAAGATCTCACCTTTTCAACGATGATTTTACTTTTACTTTGCTAATTAGGGGAGAAATCTGTATTTTCATGTCGAAAAACATGGTTTGCGAATTTTGGAAGAAAATGAAGCTATTGCAATGGCTCCAAAAATTACAAAATCAAAATTTTCGAAACATTCCTTCATTGAAATCCGTTTTGGGACAATCTGAAACGAATCCTAGAGTTTAACAATTTTTTCATATATATATATATATATATATATATATATATATATATATATATATATATATATATATATATATATATATATATATATAGAAGTTTGTGTGTGTGTGTGTGTGTCATTCCAGACGATAACTCTCCTCCTTAGGATTGAGATAAAAATTCCGTTTTTGCGCCAAAAAATCAAGTATTCCAAACAAAAGGATGAGTTCTCCCGGCCAACACTTTTTGAGCACAATAAATTGGTCAAATTTTAAAAGATGTACTCAAAAAATCACTAAAAATGCCCAAAAATGTATAAAAATCGTTAAATTTATATTTTAATCAGAACTGGAGCCAAAAGAACTTTATAAACGGTGAACTAGAACATTAAAAAATTTATTCACAACATTATGGTGAAGAACGTTTTCTTAAATGTCATTGATATTTGCTGAAAATCGATTTAAAAAACTGAAAAATAACTAAACATCCAAAATTTGTTTTGAATACTAGAATATGATTTAGAACTAGTTAATTTACCACAAAATCGGTGGTTCAAAATTTCTTTGCTCTCGAAGTGCTCAAATTTTAAAACAAAGTAACATACGGCATACATTTTCGTACGGTAATCTACGAAAATTCCCTCACACCATCATGCAGCATGAATGGAACTTTTCATTCAATGAAATCGACTGTTATCATGAAAAATTACCTTCTGTGAAAATACGAGTTCGGGGTCGATTTCTACGTATTTCTTTACACTGAATCGAATGGTAACATTTGCTCATCTCCCTAACCCCGTAATTGCCATATTTTACATTTATCTCACAAATTTGAGTTCATTTGGTAAGATAAATTTTATAAGTTTTTAGGGGTGAAACTAGTTAGCTAAAGATTTAAATGCGGTTATAATGGGGTTTAGGACATATGCTGTTACCATTCGATTCAACGTAAAAAAATACGTAGGAACCGACACCGAACTCGTATTTTCGTCATTCTTCAAGAATACCCTTGATTTCATTGGAAAAATGATGTTTTTCAACATTGAAACACAGTTTTCTTCCCTAATTAGCAAAGTTAAACTGTAATCGACCACACTGTTGGAAAGGTGAGAGCTCGGTGAAGTAAAATTCAATGGAAGACTTTCGAGTATCGCTCCGAATTTTGAAAGATTTCTTAAGAATGGCCAAGTTTCAACATTCAGCCGATCTTCTCTCCCATTAAACCTGCTTACAAAATTTTGAAGTGCTATTAAAGAGGTAGTAAATGTAACTCTCTTTCCAACGTTGTACTCATTTTTTAATTTTCACTGATAGTTGAGGGAGTTAAGATTGTTTTAGTGATATAATGCTGAAAACACGAAAAAATCAGCGTTTAAAAAGAATCTCTATGAAGAACTTTTTTGTTCCAAATTAGTTGTAAAATTGGTTCCTCTGTTCGGGAGACAGCCTGTATTTATTGAGCTGGTGTTATTCATTCCGAAATTTCTCCAGCCGAACGTATTTACACCACCTCAAATCTGCTGCTTCTAACTCTTCTGGAAATAAAGGAATAGGTGTTTGGACGTCAATCACAAGCTTTTCGATCTTTCATCATAACTCTAGTTTTCAAATTTACTATGTACCGTGTAACCCATGTTGTATTATATATTTATAATCATAGTACTTAATTTAAATGACGTCAGGAAGTTGGGGATTTTATAAACATAACTAACACATGTTTAACACTTGTTTAAAATGAATATAAAGATGTTTTAATAGGAGCTTCTAAGAAGGGGGGTGACTGTTGTATACGAACTAAAGCTTGCTAGGCGCCTCGTGTAGCCTCTGGACTTCAGATATGTGAGAAGGAGAATGGATATCGCCCTTTCCTCTCAATATTCCTTCAGTACTACCAACTTAAGATTGGATTCAAATGAAAAGTTCCACTAGCATACGCCTTAGTATTTAGTTGTCAAGTATTTAATAATGCGAGTTAATTAGATAATGAAAATACCACGGTACTGGAGTTGCCCTTCGTTAAGAGGGGGGGAGGGAGAAAGGCTTAATGCAGTCAAGTGCCATCGATTGATCCCCAGGGGAAGATTTGTTCGCATTGGGGAAATAATTAAGGAACCTACTGGCAAGGACGTTCATTTTCATTTGTAGAGAAAAATCTTTATCAAGGATAGCTCAAAAATGGTGGCCAAATTACAAGGGGTATTGATCAAGCGACCCAGGTATTCTGACACCCCAGCAGAATATATCCAAGAAAATATATTTTAACAAAATCTCTAAGCCTAACGATTCTGCTAAGTAGAATCAGATTTGCTTGATAAAAATGCCAAGCAAAGCAGACTCAAAATAAAAATTATCCCAGTTTAACGATGGTGGTCATCGTAGTAGGGTGGTCATAGATGTTGAGACCGGGAAGCTGGTTCTCTTTCGAGAGATGAAGAGTGTTCTCTCAGTGTAGACCTAGAATTAAAAAGGGTTCATTTCCATACTGAACCCCCATTTTGGAATCAGTAACTTCCTCAACACTTTTCCCGACACTTCACGATATATATATATATATATATATATATATATATATATATATATATATATATATATATATATATATATATATATATATATATATATATACTCGGCGCTTCGCGCCTCGCCGGGGGCTTCGCCCCCCTGGACCCCCGGATCTATCCGCGTAGAAAACGAGGATAATTTTAATTTGCTATGCAATTCTTAGCCTGAAAACGCTGAAAAAATTTCTTGCGAGGTCCAGGGCAATTGTACATCATGAAAAATGTAGTATGTTATATCACTCGCTTCAGCGAAAAACCACTTCAACTTTTCAAGAGAGGATTTTTTTTTTTTTTTTTTTTTTTTGCGTGGGGTAACTACGTGATATAATGAGTCGTTTGCTATGGTTGGACGATTGGAAGCCATGTGATCTATAGCAACTACTCGGTTGTACGTGAAAATCATCGTTAATTTCGTTACGGACGTTACAAAAAAAGTTGTTGGGGGTCGGGCTAAGAATTGCATAGCAATTAATATATATTAAGCGTAACAATGGATATGTTTTATTGCAAAAGGTCTTAATAAAATCGCCAAGTTATGAAAAGTTATACGCGATACGGATAAACCAAATATACCAAAAACCAATTAATAATTATGTTTCGTGCGATACGTTGTGGAAAAAAGTTCTAACACAACTAGTAAGAATAAGTAAAGTAAACAACCATTGCAGTTAAGAGGTTTTTCGTTCGACTGCCTCGGGCGTCTCGGACGTCATAATCTAACGTAACTATCTAGAAACAAGCGTGAGATCAATGTTTCCCCACATTTAGTTAGCTGTCAGTACCACATTGAATTGGTGATTGAATACAGCACAATATCCATGACTCGATGTTTTTCTTTGGTAGAAAATAAAATTATTTTCTCGATTTCATTCAACAATCGGCGAGCATCCGGACCACTAACTACACTAATCAATTTTTCTTGATTCGGCGTGCCAACGGCTTTTTCTTTCTAGAATTCTCCCCACATAGATCATTATGATATTAAAAGACGTGCGAATATGTAACTTGAATCTGTTGAATGTGCCAAATGTAAAGTCTTAATTAAAATGATACATTGGTAACCGTTTGAAATACGTTATTTTTGCCCGACCCTAATAAAAAGAAAGGGGTTCAACAACCTATTCAGAAAGATTATGAGACATTCCAAATAAATTCACAAAATTCACTGAAGCCCATTTTAGACTACTAGTGACTATCATAAAGTATGTGAAGCATCTCATAGGTTCTCTCATAAATACGAAATAGGTGATGATGTAATGACTGAAAATGTCACACCACAAGTGAATGACGTGGGTACTGAGGCCACGCTTGGAGCTGAAGGCTCTCTCACAGTGGGCACACTGGTGGACATTCGCTGGGGCAGTGGAAGAGGACGAGAGATAAGGAAAAACACACACACACTTTTTTTTTTTTTTTTAACTCCTCTCAAAGACGGAGGGGGCACTATTAAATTGAAAAATAAACAAATAAAATAAAAAAGTGGGGAGGACGCCCAGAACTACCTGACACCGGCCCATGGGATCAAGGAAGCTGAAGGAAGAGAAGGAACAGTGGGATGGAAGAAAGTGCCCCTATAAAACGACCACCAGTTCAAGTAAGAACCCCTCAGGACGAGGTTGGTGATACCACGGAGCACTCCCGCCGAGATGCCCAATTCGATTAAATCAATTGCACCCCCTGCCACACACAGACCCCTCACATCCACAGCCCTCGCCATGACACGGTTGCAGCCTTGACCTTGATGTTATTGGTCGCCACTCCTTTTAGCTCGGATACCGATTGCAGCAGGACGATTCTGCCATACTTATTTATTTTAGCCCGCCAGGTCTGCTCCATATCCATGCTGCCACTGACAACCTGGACATGAGACTGATGGGGCGGTAGTCTTTTGCATGGCCCTGTCGGCCTGCTTTCGGAATAAAGACCACCCTGACCTTCCTCCACATCCTAGAGATGTGGTTCAGTGTATAACTGGCCCTAAAAATCTTAACCAGCACCGGCACGAGAGCCCCCCCCCCCCCCTCCATGCTGTAGCATAGCTGGGATGATCCCATCCGGGTTTTGAGATTTATAGGGCTTAAATGTACCAAGTGCCCATTTAACTCTATGGGGTGTAAATATCCTGCCAGAAGCTGCATACAAGGCTTTCCTTTCACGGCAGAAGTCATCAGTATGCTGATGTGGAAATCTTTCGCTGTGTATGCATGCAGACCCAGGAAAGTGCACCCGTAGGAGCTCCTCCAGGGTCTCTTCCGAGCTTCCAGTATACCCCCCATCTGCCTTTTGTATCGTGCCCAGCTCAGCTGGACTATCCTTGGCAAGGATCCTCTGCACTTTGGACAGCACAGACAACTCTGTAATGTCCTGACAGAAGTTCCTCCAGGACAGTTTCCCGGCCTTTCTAAGGGCACAGCTGTAGGAGTTGGCCATAGCTTTATAGGCCTGCCATCTCCCATCCCGTTTTGCCCTGTTGAAAAGCCTTCTTGTTTCTCTGCGAAGGAGACCCAAGTCCCTGTTCCACCATGGAACAGACCTGTTCGTTTTGATAGTCTTGACTGGGCAGCTTAGCTCGTAGCTTCGCTGAATGGCTGCCCAAACGAGTTCATTAACTCGGTCAAGATCTCTTGTTGTCTGGATATTAGTATTCAGGACTTATAGCTCATCAGCTAGAAGAGTGTTAAACAGAGTCCAGTTAGTGTTTTTAGGACTCCGATATGTCTCAGTGAAGCAGTTCGGATGCTCCAGCCGGAAACCAATAATCCGATGGTCCGACAGTGAAGCCTCTTCCGACACATGCCACCCTGTGACCCTATTTGCATAGAAACTACTCGCCACAGTGATATCCAAAATCTCACTCCTTGCCCGAGTAACAAAAGTAGGCTCAATGCCCCTATTCAAGACCGCGAGATTTTCCGCCACCAGAAACTGGACAATGGACTCACCTCTTTTGTTGATGTCGTTGCATCCCCACAGCAGATGACGACCATTGGCGTCACACCCAATGATGAGATGCAGCCGTTGTCTCTGGCAGTGTGACACTAGCTGCCACACCATCACCGGAGGGGGCTCGTCCTCATCCCCCGGAAAGTAGGCTGAGGCGACAACACATCTTCCTCCGTTGCTGTCCTCAAGCAATATAGTCGTGAGGTCTCTGGAACAGAACTCAGGCATGGTCAAAAACTTGACTAGGCTATTTAATAGAATGGCCGATCTTGGCTGATCCTTGCCACGGTGGAAAATTACCTTTCTGTTCTAAGCAGATAGTCCCATCACATTTCCCTCAGTGGCCCACGGCTTCTGGATAAGGGTAATGTGGTGGTCTTCCGATGTGAACTTGTGGCTCAGGACCGCCGACACGCCTCTTGCCCTGTGCAAGTTCACTTGAATAAACATTAGATGTGTATTATTCTTTATTTATTTTATTTTTTTCCCTAATCAAGAGTGGTGGGAGGCATTACTTTTTCTTTTGCCTCCCCCACTGCCTCTTGGGCGTAAATGGGGGGCGTTCCCCCTTTCCCCTACGGCCCGACGCCAGTGGAGGGTGGGACCCCTTAATACCGAAGCCTCGTCCCCCCCACCTCCCCGTCGTCCTTAGGGGAAATTTTGAGACCCTGCCGGCCTCCGCACTCCTCCTGAAGTGCCATGACTCTCTCCCCCTCCGGCTGCACCGGCGCCCGTCGGCACCGTCCCAACCGGATCCGGTAGGAGGCAAAATGGGCCCGATTGCCCCAGTGGAGGGCCCTACGCCCCCGCCTTGGACGCAGGCTCCCCTTCTCCTCCCCTAGCGGGCGTCCCAGACTCTTGTGCTGGCGTGTCCTGAGCAGACCCACCCAGCACCGCCTGGGACACGGCTCCCAACGGAGGCACTGCTGCCTCCGTCTCAGGAAGCCCTCCCTGGGAAGCCACCGCTTGTGCCGAAGACCCCGGAGGCACCCTTTTGACCCCAATCGTCCCATGCCCCAAGCGGACATGGACACCAGGGTTCTCCTCCTGAGTCTTCGCCGACTCCTCGACCACAATCATATTTAACAGGACGTTAGGTCCTGTGTCCGTCCGATTGAGGATTGTCCAGTTCCCTGGTTTTAGGCCCCTGTTCTGCCTTTCCAGCAGCTGGAGTATGCACTCGTTTGTCTCTCAGGCACAACCCGGGAGGAAGGCCGTGGCAGTCCTTGGCCTTGGAAGTTCCCGGCCCTCTGCCACATAAAGCCTCACACCCTCCCACGGCGCGCAAGAGACAACGAGTTCTCTCAGCCAGGCCACCGTGTCGTCGTCTGCACAAATCAGACTCAGCCAACCCCTCCGGTAGCTGGCTGAGAGAAAGGCGGGTTTTGGCCCATCGAGTGACAGATCCCTGATCCCCTGAACAATGGAGTCCTGGATCAAATACATCTGCTCACTCGTCAGTAGGAAGCTGGGGAATTAACGATGGAGAATCCCTACCCTCCTACCAGTCAGGGCTTGGGAAAAGGATTTCCCTGCCCCCTACCCGACTGCCGGACCACCCGTCAAGGACGAATTCCCCGGGGGATGGTCCACCTTATGCCTCTTCACGTCCTCCGGAGTTGTGCCCCCAGAGGAACGAGGGCGCTTATTATAGTCAGGCTCGCGTGGCACAGAGTTTGCCACTGCAAGCCTGGCAGCCGCTGGTGCCATCCCTCCTGCAACCAAGCGGTTGAATCGTTTCCTCTGGCCTGAGGTGAACCTAATTCTGCCCTCAAGCCCAGAGGATTGATCCTGAGAAGGGGTTTCTTGGCTTACGCCCATCCCCTCCCCCAGAGGCCTATTGCCTCCGTCAGGCACCGACTCAGAGGGTACTTGCTGCACTATGCGTCGGGCCTCCTCTGTCCCAATTCCTTGGGATAGAAGTTTCTTTAGGTACCTCTTCTGCCTACTGTTCAAGGCCACCCAGCCCGTAGGACGAACAGCACGAGCAGAGGGCACCTGTACCTTGTGTGAGGCACTAGCTGAGCCCGCCTCTGACAACATACCCACCGCTGCCTCTTTCTGCCCCTGCATCTCATGCGAGACTAGCGCGGGGGCAGACGGCTGGGCGGACATGTCGGAAGGCTCTTGGCATGCAGCACCTGCCTCCACCCCCATAGCTTCTAAGCTCATACTGACGGCTCAAAAGTCGTCAGTGATGCTCAATGGGGAGGCCCTAGCGGCCTCGCCACCGGTTGGCGAGTCTTGCAACTCTTCCTGGTGAGAGAGGAGTGAGCTCAACAACAGCTCATCCTCGGACTCCAGGCTGGGGAAGTTCATTTGGAATATTTTTTTATCATCCATAGAGGTTTGATAAAACGCCGGGAAAACAGTCAACCCCCCCCCCCCCCTTAGAGCCGGGTTACGGGGGGAAGGCTACTACTACTGGGGGTCGCCTGGTACCCAGAGCCTGCATACTAACGACCAGACTTCCCTCTGGCCACGCATCCCTCGGCGTACGCTACGTACCACCTTGGATTGGGGGTTGTCGTTTGGTCAATAGAAGGGCTAGGGGCTTTTACGCCCACCCTCCTCCAGTCCGGGGGGCACCGGGCGGAGGCGACAACCATCACCCGCCTAATTAGTAGGTACTTGTAAGCAGTCGGTACTAGACAATTCATAGACCTCAGACCAGCTGATTGGCTCATATGGCTGATTTCTATGGTATTTGATCTCTGAAGCTGACATTTGAAACAGAGCCTGTATGAGACAGGTACAACAGAATTTCAACGTGAGGAACCACCACAATATGACGATTGATCTCGTAAGCTAATGTATATGCCGTTTAATCCATGAAGCTGAAATGTGAAACAGAATTAGTGACGGAGCACCCCGATCATCTGAGTGAGCTTGGGAGCTCAATTCTCTCCTAATAGACCGAGAAGACAGAAATTCGGAGTGGAACCTCTATAGTCCTGCTTTGTACGATTGACAAATTAAGGAACCACATAGATCAGCTGTTTCCTGTGTGAGATTGGTAGAATAGAATTTCGACTGGCGGAACCAACAAAACCTGCTGATTGAGCTCCTAAACGAATTTCTATGCTGTTTAATCTATGAAGCTGAAATTTGAAACAGAGCCTCTACATTTTTTTTCTCCCTATGGTCTCACGCTTGGAAATCCGAAGGTGCTTTTGCGATGTACTAGCCTTAGAGGAAAGCGAACCATTCAAAGTACAGCGTTGCGAATGATTTTCATCGATTCTTTGGGATTGTATTTATCAGTACTGTTACCCTGGAAGTTTCCGAGATCTCGATTTCTGAATGTTTAGCCCTTTAGTACAACACTGTAGGGTTGATGAAAATTGGTGCCGAGCTTTCAGGACCATCGAGATCTCAAATGTGATTTTTCACAGGAGTTCAATAATGTTTTGTTTAGTAATTTTGGAGAAAACCCGCGGAGGGTGGACGGACGGATTTTTAGCATGGAACATACTTTAGCCTTGAGCTAAATGCCGGGAAACGTTACGTGGAAGAGTCACGAAATTTACTTATGATTTCCACGTACAACCTAGCCGTTGCTCGGGAAATGAAACTTCTGTAGTTTTCATCAGACAAAAATCGTTCTTCATTCGTTGGAAAGCTCTCGATTTATCAAGTATTTGTTTTGTACTTGTTCTTCTATTCATGTCGTAGTTTTATATTTATTTATGTTATATACGGATATTGTAAACAATGGCTTTTTTTTTTTTTTTTTTTTTTTTTGTGGCTTGGTTGAGAAGTTAATATTGGTTACAGTTATTGTAGACGCGCACCGTAACAGAAAATTACCTACCTAGGTACTTCCTTATAGCTTCGATTAGTAAAACATTTATGTCGAAGTTTTAAATCTATTTACATTTACGAATTAGCGGGAAGAAAGCATGTTCCATGGTTTAGCATTTTAGCCGAAGGCTCAAAGCGGAAAGCAACCGGAGGCCCCTTGCGAGGCCCAAAGGGCCGTTTTTTTCTTTTTTTTTTTTTTTTTTAAATTTGGTTTTAGAATTTTGCGCATCTTCAAACGTAAACCAAACTATTTCCAAGTGGGGTTAATTTATTTTTATCATTTAATATTTAACAGGACAATTCCCTCGTTTTTCCGGTTTTCGGACGTTACAATATACTTAATAGAGAATGTTTTGATGCTTTTCACATACAACCAATCGTTGCTAGCGATAGAAAACTCCCTCATTTTCAACCCCACAAAAATCATTCACCACTCATTAGTAGTTGTGAAATGGCGGTTCAGCCCGCAGCCTACCTGCCTAGCCTGGCGGAGTGCTTAGCGGGGGCGGGGGCCGGGGACGCTAATGATAAGGAAATGTGGTTAGATAAGGAAATGCGCGGTTAATTGCCTTATCGCCGGTTGACAGCGCTGTCAACGTGCGGTAGATAAACTCATGGGAGTGGGAAGTAGATAAAGAAAGAGGCGCGAGACAATTCAATTTCTTTTTATTCGACGAACAAAACGGACAGACGATATCTTCATTTCGTGTCCAAATTAAGCCGGCATTGGCCATTAGTTTTTGAGAAGGAATATCGTATTTATCCGATGGAAAGCCGTCGAAAGTTTTTAATCGTTCATCGGTGGAATTGAAAACAGTTGGCTTTGGTTTAATCTCGTTGTTGTTTTGGCGGTCTTCTTGACTGTTTTGAATGGAAAGCAGTTTGGCGTATGTTGAATCACCCTTCAATGGTTCTCCGTATAGGTTGTTGAGAAAACGCTTCAATGAAAGTGAGCCATCAATAATCTGCCGATTTGAAGAAAGCTGCGGATACTTTACCAAAGATCGTAACGTTCTCAACTCACGCAAACATCTGTCATATTCTAGGGATTTTTCATGATTTATCAACATCTGCACCGGCTCACATATGAACATGGCGTACAAGTAATCATTCGACACGGTTAGAAAGGCGTCCATTTTAACACTGACGACACTTTATGCTTACGCGCCCCCCACCCTCTCATTTATATCATACTCGACATCCTCCTCCGGTACGGTAATCAACCTGTCGTTACGCGTTTTTATCAACTGTGATATGAGATCGTACAAACGTGAAAGTAAGGTATTGTCTGTACATTTTATGTTTAAAACATCGAAAATGTTCAAGTTCGAAGCTGTAATAGCCTTAAGATGCTCATCGTATTCATATACTAAATTAGCATTGTTGAAGAAATACATTTTTCCATTTACATATTTGAAAGCGCTTTTGATCTTGTCGGGTGAACCTAAAAGAACGTTATGACGTAATCCTACAAATGTGCTCGTCTTTGTGCATTCATCAATTTTGTAAACGTAATCTCTCGACAATATGTACGACTGTCCTTTGAACGTGTTGACAACTGCATCAACTGAGGGCGCTGTTACCATGGTTGACAACGTCCTTATGTGAACCAATTTGAGTGTCGGGTAATTGAAAGTGTAAACCATGCGTTCAGAAAACAGTACAATTTCATCGTTGGAGTTTTGATAAATTCCATCTATCTTTTTGAAAGAGTCAGGTAAAAAGGTCAACCATTGCGTGATAATTTGAGGTTGAGTCAGTTGTTTTTCATCTCTCATTTGTTCGTTCAAAATAATTACCCAAACGTAGTTTCCATAAAACATGAATATTTTGCCATTCACAATAATACACGTATGGATCATTCTTTTATACATGCAAACGTCCGTATTGAGCGGAGCAGGTTCTTCCGCAGCAGCACTCTTCGTCATAGTTGTAACAACAGCAGCTGTTGGCATCATTGTTGTTACCGTTTCACTCGTAGACCGTGAAGCTGCACCGTATAGATATTGAATCCCTTTGATGTCATCATCCGTTAAGTTTACTAAATCCCCTTGATAAAAAGGGTTCATATAGGTAAAATTTTAGATTACCTTACTTTCCACGATCGAGTTTCCACGACCCCCACCACTACTCTCAGATACTTACCCCAATCCTTATCAGCTCCACCTCCTTCCGCAATTCTCCAATACCTCCCTTCATCTAAATTTATGATTTAAATAAGAACAAAGGTGTGGAAATTAGTAACACGAATATATCTTTTTTTCATTTATTATAATATTTACAGAGGTTTAACAAAACTTATACACAAAATACAACTCTTTCTTTGTTTCTGTTGGGTGTATGTTTTAACACGTCAATTTTTATCTTTATCCTATAATCTAAGTCTATTTCTTCTAATTCTTGTTCCAACCAGTAATTCGAAAGGTAAAATGCATTTATATTGTCTAGCTTTAATATGTACCGGAGTCTACCTCTATGCATAACTTCCTTAATTCCAGCTATTACCAGTTCTGTACCTTCTGCAAATTCTTCTAGTCGATGACAATCCCTAAATTTTATGTTTTCTACAATTTCTTGCAATGTAACGATGTGAACTCTCTCCAGCTCCACTTGGGTAAATGAAACGTCTACATTTTTCCATGCGTCCGTGTAAAACTGCAAGTTTTCTATTTTGGCAAATGTGCTATTGTTAAAACTCGTAAATCCATTTGTAGTAAAGGTAGCAAATGGTTGTTCGGTTGGCAAACATATTAATTCCATTCCGTTGTTATAAGGTAATATGACATAACCGTCTGCAACAAGAGCTTCTCTATTATTGTAAATACGTAAAAACGTATTTTTGTGGTAACCCTTTAAGTAGTAGACGTCTCTTTGCCCGTCCTTATCTGCCAACACTCCTACATAGGTATATTTATTTTTATTGTTAACGGTAAACGCGAATACGCTGTACTCTCCAGAGGTTCCTAAGTTTTTCCATCTGGTGTAGAAATAATCTTCTAGTCTCCCCTTTAATTCTGATATCTTCTGTTCTTTCTCCAAAAAATGTTTATATTCCTCTTTAACCGTTGCTGTATTTTCTAAATACTCTATCTTCCTTTTCTTTAATTCTGTTTCCTCCATTTCTAATTTCCGTTTCTTTACAGATAACACAGAAATATGGGAAATCGGTGTCATTTCCTTTAGCGCAAAAGGCATTAGCTTACTATTTTTGTTTACCCTCTTTCTTAGAACTTGAGGTATAATATTGCATGTAGATACCAGTCCGAGCTCCTGGATGTCGATATCTTCCGGGATAGTACTAAACAGTGTGGAAGACCGGGTAAAGAATGTATCTCCAGCCTTAATATAGCATTTTTGAGAAAGACGAACATTTTTCTCCTTGTTACTCGTATCTTCTACGATCTCTATATAATTAATAGGTAAGAAGTTAAAACTAAATGCAGAAAGACAATAATTTACAACTTTTTTTCTTGCGTTAGGTTCCATTGGTAAACTTATCTGTAGACCGGTTAATTTCCTTGTATTACTGTTACCCCAGTATACGTATTGCAGTATATTGTTAAAGACAAGACAGCAACTGTTTTGCAGAATTTCCGACAACTTTGTCCACATTTTAGCAAATGAGATAGAGTATAATGGTGCATTTTGGAAATAAAGTTTGCTATCCTCCAGTAAGGTTAGACAGTCTTCTAAGCAGTTGTATTCCCCTGCCTTGTTATCGGCTATGGAATAATTATATATGGTTGCTTCTAATCTTGTAATTCCATGTTCTTTGGCCAAAGTGTTGGAAAATGTGTCTTTTAATCTCTTATCTGGACAGTTTAAAAAATCAATTATATGGTTTCCAATGCACTTGTTAACTCCAGGACTTGTTACTTGGCAAATAAATTTGTTATACAGTTTAACTCTGGCGTTAGAAGTTACCCAGGTAAGGCAATCAATTCCGACTGTATTATTATTATTTACAATTACGTTACAATTCTCCCGATATATTCCATGTTTACGAAAGTTAAAGTTACTTGTTAAGTAGTTTGTCATTTCTTCTTTCTGGAACACCCCACAAAAGTCTTGAGTAATATCGAGGTCTAGAAGATAATAGTCTTCTTTTTGTAATTGTGTTAATAATTCGGGCAACTCTTTTAACAGGGTTTCCACATTTACATCTGCTAGTTCCACTTTATATGGTATACATACAGGTTTGTCATATTTTTTAGTAATTCTTTCCATACTTTCTCCAAGAACTTGTCGAACGCCTTTGGCCATCTGACTGTCGCTGTGCAAGAAGAAGGGTAGCTTAGCTTTAACTCCATGTCTCGCAGAAACAAGACCATCAAATTTCCCTCGGAGGTAACTGTTAAACGAGCCACATATCTCCTTTTTTACAAGTCCACCTCCCCCATTACAGTCTTCCGAACCGCATAACTTTACTACCATTATATTGTCACAAAATGGATCCGTTATCGGTCTAAGTGCCTCTCTCATTAGCTCTTCTCCTTCCGTGTAGTCGATATTTCCAATATCCGTAATTAGATTGCCTATGTTTTCTGTTAGCAACCATGTTCCGAATCTTTCGTTAGTCGGTTTAACCTTTCTCCCGTATAACTCTCTTACACTGTAAACTCCGTTGGATGACATGTTAACACTTCTACGATCTACCGGTCACTAAACTGGGTATTGCTTTAGACGTTTTTATTTATAGCAATCGTGGAAAGAAGTTCGGCTATCTTCGGTTATCTTCGTAGAGTATTGCATAACAAAAGTACATAATGTGACAAACCCGCGACTTAAGCTGCGGAGGGTGGCAAAGAGGGTGGTGAGGCGACAGGAGTGGGGGTCGTGGAAACTCGATCGTGGAAGGTAAGGTAATCTAAAATTTTACCTATATGAAGAAAGCTGCGGATACTTTACCAAAGATCGTAACGTTCTCAACTCACGCAAACATCTGTCATATTCTAGGGATTTTTCATGATTTATCAACATCTGCACCGGCTCACATATGAACATGGCGTACAAGTAATCATTCGACACGGTTAGAAAGGCGTCCATTTTAACACTGACGACACTTTATGCTTACGCGCCCCCCACCCTCTCATTTATATCATACTCGACATCCTCCTCCGGTACGGTAATCAACCTGTCGTTACGCGTTTTTATCAACTGTGATATGAGATCGTACAAACGTGAAAGTAAGGTATTGTCTGTACATTTTATGTTTAAAACATCGAAAATGTTCAAGTTCGAAGCTGTAATAGCCTTAAGATGCTCATCGTATTCATATACTAAATTAGCATTGTTGAAGAAATACATTTTTCCATTTACATATTTGAAAGCGCTTTTGATCTTGTCGGGTGAACCTAAAAGAACGTTATGACGTAATCCTACAAATGTGCTCGTCTTTGTGCATTCATCAATTTTGTAAACGTAATCTCTCGACAATATGTACGACTGTCCTTTGAACGTGTTGACAACTGCATCAACTGAGGGCGCTGTTACCATGGTTGACAACGTCCTTATGTGAACCAATTTGAGTGTCGGGTAATTGAAAGTGTAAAACATGCGTTCAGAAAACAGTACAAGTTCATCGTTGGAGTTTTGATAAATTCCGTCTATCTTTTTGAAAGAGTCAGGTAAAAAGGTCAACCATTGCGTGATAATTTGAGGTTGAGTCAGTTGTTTTTCATCTCTCATTTGTTCGTTCAAAATAATTACCCAAACGTAGTTTCCATAAAACATGAATATTTTGCCATTCACAATAATACACGTATGGATCATTCTTTTATACATGCAAACGTCCGTATTGAGCGGAGCAGGTTCTTCCGCAGCAGCACTCTTCGTCATAGTTGTAGCAACAGCAGCTGTTGGCATCATCGTTGTTACCGTTTCATATAGGTAAAATTTTAGATTACCTTACCTTCCACGATCGAGTTTCCACGACCCCCACTCCTGTCGCCTCACCACCCTCCGCAGCTCAAGTCGCGGGTTTGTCACATCATGTACTTTTGTTATGCAATACTCTACGAAGATAACCGAAGATAGCCGAACTTCTTTCCACGATTGCTATAAATAAAAACGTCTAAAGCAATACCCAGTTTAGTGACCGGTAGATCGTAGAAGTGTTAACATGTCATCCAACGGAGTTTACAGTGTAAGAGAGTTATACGGGAGAAAGGTTAAACCGACTAACGAAAGATTCGGAACATGGTTGCTAACAGAAAACATAGGCAATCTAATTACGGATATTGGAAATATCGACTACACGGAAGGAGAAGAGCTAATGAGAGAGGCACTTAGACCGATAACGGATCCATTTTGTGACAATATAATGGTAGTAAAGTTATGCGGTTCGGAAGACTGTAATGGGGGAGGTGGACTTGTAAAAAAGGAGATATGTGGCTCGTTTAACAGTTACCTCCGAGGGAAATTTGATGGTCTTGTTTCTGCGAGACATGGAGTTAAAGCTAAGCTACCCTTCTTCTTGCACAGCGACAGTCAGATGGCCAAAGGCGTTCGACAAGTTCTTGGAGAAAGTATGGAAAGAATTACTAAAAAATATGACAAACCTGTATGTATACCATATAAAGTGGAACTAGCAGATGTAAATGTGGAAACCCTGTTAAAAGAGTTGCCCGAATTATTAACACAATTACAAAAAGAAGACTATTATCTTCTAGACCTCGATATTACTCAAGACTTTTGTGGGGTGTTCCAGAAAGAAGAAATGACAAACTACTTAACAAGTAACTTTAACTTTCGTAAACATGGAATATATCGGGAGAATTGTAACGTAATTGTAAATAATAATAATACAGTCGGAATTGATTGCCTTACCTGGGTAACTTCTAACGCCAGAGTTAAACTGTATAACAAATTTATTTGCCAAGTAACAAGTCCTGGAGTTAACAAGTGCATTGGAAACCATATAATTGATTTTTTAAACTGTCCAGATAAGAGATTAAAAGACACATTTTCCAACACTTTGGCCAAAGAACATGGAATTACAAGATTAGAAGCAACCATATATAATTATTCCATAGCCGATAACAAGGCAGGGGAATACAACTGCTTAGAAGACTGTCTAACCTTACTGGAGGATAGCAAACTTTATTTCCAAAATGCACCATTATACTCTATCTCATTTGCTAAAATGTGGACAAAGTTGTCGGAAATTCTGCAAAACAGTTGCTGTCTTGTCTTTAACAATATACTGCAATACGTATACTGGGGTAACAGTAATACAAGGAAATTAACCGGTCTACAGATAAGTTTACCAATGGAACCTAACGCAAGAAAAAAAGTTGTAAATTATTGTCTTTCTGCATTTAGTTTTAACTTCTTACCTATTAATTATATAGAGATCGTAGAAGATACGAGTAACAAGGAGAAAAATGTTCGTCTTTCTCAAAAATGCTATATTAAGGCTGGAGATACATTCTTTACCCGGTCTTCCACACTGTTTAGTACTATCAGCGTTTACCGTTAACAATAAAAATAAATATACCTATGTAGGAGTGTTGGCAGATAAGGACGGGCAAAGAGACGTCTACTACTTAAAGGGTTACCACAAAAATACGTTTTTACGTATTTACAATAATAGAGAAGCTCTTGTTGCAGACGGTTATGTCATATTACCTTATAACAACGGAATGGAATTAATATGTTTGCCAACCGAACAACCATTTGCTACCTTTACTACAAATGGATTTACGAGTTTTAACAATAGCACATTTGCCAAAATAGAAAACTTGCAGTTTTACACGGACGCATGGAAAAATGTAGACGTTTCATTTACCCAAGTGGAGCTGGAGAGAGTTCACATCGTTACATTGCAAGAAATTGTAGAAAACATAAAATTTAGGGATTGTCATCGACTAGAAGAATTTGCAGAAGGTACAGAACTGGTAATAGCTGGAATTAAGGAAGTTATGCATAGAGGTAGACTCCGGTACATATTAAAGCTAGACAATATAAATGCATTTTACCTTTCGAATTACTGGTTGGAACAAGAATTAGAAGAAATAGACTTAGATTATAGGATAAAGATAAAAATTGACGTGTTAAAACATACACCCAACAGAAACAAAGAAAGAGTTGTATTTTGTGTATAAGTTTTGTTAAACCTCTGTAAATATTATAATAAATGAAAAAAAGATATATTCGTGTTACTAATTTCCACACCTTTGTTCTTATTTAAATCATAAATTTAGATGAAGGGAGGTATTGGAGAATTGCGGAAGGAGGTGGAGCTGATAAGGATTGGGGTAAGTATCTGAGAGTAGTGGTGGGGGTCGTGGAAACTCGATCGTGGAAAGTAAGGTAATCTAAAATTTTACCTATATGAACCCTTTTTATCAAGGGGATTTAGTAAACTTAACGGATGATGACATCAAAGGGATTCAATATCTATACGGTGCAGCTTCACGGTCTACGAGTGAAACGGTAACAACAATGATGCCAACAGCTGCTGTTGCTACAACTATGACGAAGAGTGCTGCTGCGGAAGAACCTGCTCCGCTCAATACGGACGTTTGCATGTATAAAAGAATGATCCATACGTGTATTATTGTGAATGGCAAAATATTCATGTTTTATGGAAACTACGTTTGGGTAATTATTTTGAACGAACAAATGAGAGATGAAAAACAACTGACTCAACCTCAAATTATCACGCAATGGTTGACCTTTTTACCTGACTCTTTCAAAAAGATAGATGGAATTTATCAAAATTCCAACGATGAAATTGTACTGTTTTCTGAACGCATGGTTTACACTTTCAATTACCCGACACTCAAATTGGTTCACATAAGGACGTTGTCAACCATGGTAACAGCGCCCTCAGTTGATGCAGTTGTCAACACGTTCAAAGGACAGTCGTACATATTGTCGAAAGATTTTTAGGATTACGTCATAACGTTCTTTTAGGTTCACCCGACAAGATCAAAAGCGCTTTCAAATATGTAAATGGAAAAATGTATTTCTTCAACAATGCTAATTTAGTATATGAATACGATGAGCATCTTAAGGCTATTACAGCTTCGAACTTGAACATTTTCGATGTTTTAAACATAAAATGTACAGACAATACCTTACTTTCACGTTTGTACGATCTCATATCACAGTTGATAAAAACGCGTAACGACAGGTTGATTACCGTACCGGAGGAGGATGTCGAGTATGATGATATAAATGAGAGGGTAGGGGGCGCGTAAGCATAAAGTGTCGTCAGTGTTAAAATGGACGCCTTTCTAACCGTGTCGAATGATTACTTGTACGCCATGTTCATATGTGAGCCGGTGCAGATGTTGATAAATCATGAAAAATCCCTAGAATATGACAGATGTTTGCGTGAGTTGAGAACGTTACGATCTTTGGTAAAGTATCCGCAGCTTTCTTCAAATCGGCAGATTATTGATGGCTCACTTTCATTGAAGCGTTTTCTCAACAACCTATACGGAAAACCATTGACGGGTGATTCAACATACACCAAACTGCTTTCCTTTCGAAACAGTCAAGAAGATCGCCGAAACAACGAGATTAAACAAAAGCCAACTGTTTTCGATTCCGCCGATGAACGATTAAAAACTTTCGACGGCTTTCCATCGGATAAATACGATATTCCTTTTCAACGACTAATGGCCAATGCCGGCTTAATTTGGACGCGAAATGAAGATATCGTTGTCTGTCCGTTTTGTTCTATCAAACTCAACAGATGGACGGCTGAAGATGACCCTATTGCTGAACATGAGAGATGCCCTCATGTCCTCACGTCAGACGACTGTTGGATCCCAATTACAAACCAAGATTTTGTTGCTCTCTAGAATGTTTTATTGAACCACGGAGTCATGTGGACGGCGTTGCTTGCTGTCGATGTAAACTATTGCAAATGTGATTGTGTAACTTATAGAATGAAACACTTGCAATTATTCTAAAGGCTTATCAAATGGATTCATGTTCTTTGCGAATAAAAAGAAATTGAATTGTCTCGCGCCTCTTTCTTTATCTACTTCCCACTCCCATGAGTTTATCTACCGCACGTTGACAGCGCTGTCAACCGGCGATAAGGCAATTAACCGCGCATTTCCTTATCTAACCACATTTCCTTATCATTAGCGTCCCCGGCCCCCGCCCCCGCTAAGCACTCCGCCAGGCTAGGCAGGTAGGCTGCGGGCTGAACCGCCATTTCACAACTACACTCATTGGAAAGCTCTCAATTTATTAAACATTATTCTTCTTTAATATGAGTGCAGCTGAACGGAAAGCATTCACATGTTATAATGTTTCTTTACTAACATATGATCGTGAGTCTCAATTGAGACGTCTACATGATCTGGAATTTGACATGTAGCCTCCGTACCACTTTTTCTGGACTTTCTAAAGCCCAGATCAGCTGAGTAGCTCCTCAACCTAATTCCTATGCTAGTTACCCCATGAAGCTGTTTTTTAGCATGTAGCCTCCATAGGACTTATGCTTGACACAGGATAAGGTCGGAACCAGCATTTATTTATTCATTTTTGTTTTATGATACAGTAAAATTAAAGAACGTAGGTTCTATATTAATATTAATGATTTGGCGAAACTACCGTCCCCCCCCCCTTTTTTCTTGGTCGATTACAAAGGTTCATTATTGAAAATAATAAATCAATAATTGTAACGGCTTGGCGATTTAATTTACTAAATAAAATTCATAGCTACAAGTTAACCATTTCCTGAATCATTAGATCCGTAAGAGCTACAAATCAACTACAAAGTTTTAAAGGCGAGCCTGAGTTAATTGTTACAGGTCCATCAAACTTCTTTTGACCTGCTCTACTAAAACGAGTGTAAGGTAACCTCAACCCAAATTAAATCTTAAGTGTTATTTCCGCTAGTGGTAATAGTGAAATTAGTATTTACAAACCTTTCGGAGGAGTCCGTTGTCACTAGCAAGTCGTGTACCGGGGATGAGCGCTTTCAATGTAAAGACATCATCATCATCAGTCCTTCGAAACAGCATCAGTGCTGTACTGTTTCGACGGCCTGATGACATGTCTTTACATCTAAAGCGCTCTCCCCCGGTACACGACTTGCTAGTGACGACTGACTCCTCTGAAATGTATGTAAATACCTTCACATACCGAAAGGTATGTAAAATGATAATTCAAGCCAAATCGTTCTAAAGCCGCGTTCACACTATGCGGAACGAGGGTGGGCACCCCATCGCACAGCAAGCAAGTGTGGACGTAGGGAAGACGAGGGCGATCGAGGGAGAGCGGAAACCGACTCAAGTCGGTCCAGATCAGAGAAAGCGGATCCTACTAGTGGAGTCTGGACGTGCAGAATTTTTTAAGATTTATGTAATGAAATTTGTGTACATTTTCCAGCACAATGTTGTGCGTACATTTTTTAATGTTCCAGCTGATTGTTATTAAACTTTTAGTTTAACTTCAACTTTTAGTTTTTAGTAGTATTCTATTAAAGTATTCAAGTACATACCATACACACACAAACACACACACGATATATCTGTCTGTGTGTGTGTGCGTGCGTGCGCGTGCGCGTGCGTGTGCGTGTGCGTGTGTGTGTGTGCGTGTGTGTGTGTGTGTGTGTGTGTGTGTGTGTGTGTGTGTGTGTGTGTGTGTGTGTGTGTGTGTGTGTGTGTGTGTGTGTGCGTGCGTGTGTGTAATTATATATGTGTGTCATTCGAGACGATCCGTTCTTGCGCCAAAAAATTAAACTTTCCAAATAAAAGGATGAGTTCGTTGTCCAGCAGTTTTTGAGCACATTAAATTGGTCTAATTCCAAAAAATGTACTAAAAAAAATCACTAAAAATGGCCAAAAACGGCTAAAAATGGTTAAATTTGTATTTGTTGGAAGAATATTACTCAAATAAAGTTTATTAACAATGAAATAGATCATTCAAAAATGTATGCACACAATTATGCTGAAAAATTTACTTAAATTTCATCCAAATTTGCTGAAAAATCGATAAAAACTGAAGAATAAAAGCTGTAAATTTAAAACCTCTATTTGGTTAGTAGATTATTATTTAGAATACTTTTTTGCCATATAATTAATATTAACAATTTCCTGAAAAATCTTCTGGGGAGATTGACGATTCGGCCTCTTCTGGTTGTCACAGTGGGTTCCAGGGGGCTTGTAGGTGATGTAAGCGATTCAGGGCTTTCTTCAACCTCTTGAGTAATTGATCCAAGTTCGCCTTCCAACATAGGAAACAACCAGTCTCATAATACCATCCTTGCCCGGAACTAGTTGGATCACCCAGTGGAGGCCAATCGAGTCGTTTCAGGTTTTCATTTTCGATCAAAACAATGTCACTAATCTTGATATTACAAGCCTGAGCTGATCCTGCTTGTCTTAACTTGCCAAGATATTACAGAAGAAATCTTTGTCGCAGGTCTTCTCGCAACTTTAATCTATATTCAAAACGCTTAGCATAATCTTTGGATTCAATGACATCAACGTCAGGTACTCCAGCTGCTCTCAAATCCTGGATGAACATTGCTGGTGTTATTGCTGAGAGTTCATTTTGATCATCAGACAGGTAAGTTGAAGGTCGAGAGTTAATTACTCTTTCACAGTCATAGAGCAAGGTCTCCATTTCAAGGTGAGTTAGAGATGAACGCTTCAAAACTCTTCTTAGAAACCGTTTGAGGAGCCCAATCATCCGTTCAAAAAATCTGCCCCACCATGCTGCAGTGGGCGGGTTGAATTTCCAATTTATTCGTTCAACTGAACAATATTCGAGTACCTTAGTCCAGTCTACTATGCGTAGAGCGTTCGCCGCACCAGCAAAATTAGTGCCATTGTCACTGAATACGACGTGAGGCCGTCCTCATCTCGCTGTAAATCGCCTGAAAGACTGCAAAAACTGTTGTTTAGACAGCGAAGATAGGAGCTCCAGGTGCACAGCTCTTATTACAGAGCAAGTGTAAATACAAAACCATACTTTTTTTGCCATTCCTTAAATAGATCGGACATCTACACCTGTAACTTCAGATGCTGCAGCATTCCTGACACGTTCAACTGGCAAAGGTCGTGTGGTAGTTTTCAGTCTCTTTTCTTGATGTCTTCTACACATCACACATCTTGAAATTACAGCTCTTCGCCCGCCAAGAATCCAATATCGCTCTCTTAACACTCCAAGTTAGATTTGAGTCCCCTTGTGACACTCCTTGACATGTGTAGCCATAATCAATCTTTCCACTAGAGGATGGCCCTTGGGAAGCAACAGAAGATAGCGGAAATCATTGCTGTCGGGGCGATTAGATACCCTGGTTCTTATACGAATCAGTCCATCATGATCTTCAAAAGGTTGCAGGCAAATTATTTTTTATTATTATTTATTTATTTATTTATTTATGGGCAAGCCCAATGACACATAGAAACAAAAAACCAAAGAACATACAAGAAATACAATACATAACACAATACTAAAATAATAATTCAGAATTTAATGAGGAAATTAACAACTAGTGAAACCAGATAAATATGGATATGGAAAATAACAGTTCCGGCAAACAACACTGCCAACAATAAAATATATTAAGAAAAGCTCAGCGGGGAGGAGGTGATCAGCTTTTTGAGAGAAGCAAGAGAATGGTGAAAAAAGTCAAAATCAGGGTGTAAACCAATAAGTAGGTTAGCGGAGCGAGGCAGCCGTTGCAGAGGGCTGTTCCGTACGTAGTTCGTCGATGAGAAAGGGACGTGGAAGAGGAGAGGAGAGCGGGCCGACAGACGAGGCACCCGGAGACCGATCATGGAGAGCAAGACTGGGCAATTGAGCTGGTCATTTAATAGCTTGTGCAAAAGAGCGAGGTCGGCCATAGAGCGACGCCTCTCCAGAGGCAACATACCACAAGCATCAAGAAGACTGGCATAACATACCTCACTGGAGGGAATGCCCAACTTGAATGCAACATATCGCAGAAACTTATTCGTCACTCTCTCCAGGGTGTACTGATGAATGGCGAATCCAGGTGACCAAACAGGAGAGGCATATTCCAAGATCGGGAGCACCAGGGCCTTATAAAGCAAAACAATGGCTGGAATACTCGTAAACTCTCGAGTGTTGCGCTTTACGAACCCCAAGACCCGCATTGCTCTACTCGATAGGTCCTCTATGTGTTTTGAGAATGTCATTCGCCCGTCACACAGTACTCCCAAATCAATTATTTCCGTAAGTCTCCGAAGCTGGTCACCCTGCAGAACATAATCGAACTCGAGAGGCTGGGCGCAACGGTGAAAAGTGACCACCGAACATTTAGATGGGTTGAGAAATAGGTTACTATGAGAGCACCAGCCCTCCAGACGAGCGACCGCCAACTGCAGGTCAGCACAATCAGATGAAGAACTCACACAAGAGAACAGCTTGAGATCATCAGCGAAAAGCAAGCAGTGGATATCAGGAGTGAAACAGTTGACCACACTGTTAATCATGAGCACAAAGCATAGTGGACCAATATGGCTTCCCTGGGGGATCCCAGACGAAGCTGTGAAGGGAGAGGACAGGGCACCCCTGACCCGGACCACGAGCTGACGCCCAACGAGATAGCTGGACATCCAGTTCAAGAACGAACCAAAAACTCCCAACGATTCCAACAGCGACAGAAGATGGCGGTGGGAGAGCTTATCAAAGGCTTTAGCAAAGTCAGTTGAGATTACGTCGGTCTGGTAGCCCTGCTGAAACCCATCCATGATGAAATTCTGGAACTCCAACAGGTTCGTAACTGTAGACCTTCCTTTCAAGAATCCATGTTGCTTGGCCGCAAAATAGGACGAAAACTTGGTAGATAACTGCTTGACTACAAGCTTCTCAAGTATCTTTGGAGTGGCAGACAAGGAGCAGACAGGACGATAGTTGGACACAGAGCTCTTGTCTCCACTCTTATGAATAGGTGTCACATATGAGCATTTCCACTTCAGGAGGAATCGGCCAGAAGCAAGCGATTTGTTAAACAAGCACGATAGCGGGTAAGACAGGCCAGAAACATATTCTCTAAGGAGTATTGGCGAGACACCATCGGGGCCCATACCTTTCTGGATGTTCAAACCCTTAAGCTCCCGACGAACATCGCCCTCCGAAACCTGCATGGATCCAATAGATACTATGTCCAGAGCTGGATATTCAGGACTTCGTGAAACAGGTGGCTCAAATACAGAAGCAAAGTTCTGTCGAAAGAGATCTGCGGCCTCGTGAGGACCAGAACTATGATTGCTGCCGAGAAAAATATCACTCGGTAAACCGTTCCCACCGTCCTTATAGTTAACATAATTCCAGAAACTTTTTATATTGCGAAAGACGGAGTCCTGGACGTCGCTGATGTAGGCCTTATATAGCTCTCTTGACCTTTCTTTACACTGACTCCGAAGTGACGAAAACAATTCGTAATCACCCTCCAAGCCAGTCACCTTCCAACGCGAGTGAGCAATTCTCTTCTGCTGAGTAAGCGAGACCAGAGCAAGATCAAACCATTTAGGAAAGGATGCAGAAAAATCAGCGATTTTCGGAACATGAAGTTCGATTGCTTCATGGACAATCTCGTAAAAAGCATCCACCGCCCCATCAATTGTACCACCCAAAATGCCATCCCAGCAACGCGATGACAAGTAAGCATCCATAGACTTATAATCCCCTCTCCTGGAATTTTAGCTGAATTTGGTATTCGGATAGAATAACTGTCCACCGGAAGAAAAAGACGGGACGGAGAAATCGAAAGGAGGATGAGCGACATCAGCAGGAAATATAGGATCGGCCGGTCGAGGGTCTATGTCTTCAATATCCGACAGCAGTAGATCCAGGATATTACTGGGCGAATTTCGAAGGGTGTTAAACTGACGAAGGCCGTGGAGCATCATAGATTCGAAAACCAATTTACCCTTTGGACTAAGGCTGTCGCCAAATCCAACCCGGGACGCATCCTCCCACACGATGCCCGGCAAATTGTAATCCCCCACGAGAATGATCTTGAAGTCCGGATGGGCCGTCGAGACCGCATCCAATTCGCATAGGTGCGCATCCATCATGTTCGAAGATTGATAATCGGGTAGATACAAGGTACCTATGATCAATTTGTGATCTGGGAGGATAACAAAGATATGCTCCACGACGTCCACCGAATTCCATCTGCATGAGCGGTGCCTGTCCGAAATCGCCACCATCACTCCTCCTCCAGTAAGCTTGCGTTGGTTATTAGAAGAAGAGCGATCAGTACGAAAAATGTTGTAGTGCGATAAACGGAGCTCATTATTATTTACATTGGGTGAGAGCCAGGTTTCTGTGAAACAAATAATATCATAGTCTAAAAGAGGTACCTGGTGATGAAGAGCAAATAATTTAGTGTTCATGCCTCTAATATTCTGATAGTAAATGGAAAGTGTATTGGGCTTACTCATTAGTTTTTTTTCTGCTTGTTTATGGCGGTTGATTCATTTAACTTAACAATCTGCGGAACGCCATTGACGTATTTTATAGTCAGGTTTACCTCACCGCCCTCCACTCTTGAATCTAACTCAGTTCTCAGCGTTTTAAGGTATTCTCTTTGCATAACAGTTTTGTCGGAAGAGACTGACAAAACTCGAGGATGAGTGGAGCGACTTGCAACAAGCAACTTGCTGACGGAAGAAGGACAATCAAGGACAACCTTCAACGGGCGGCAACCATCCTGACGGCGAGCGCCTAAGCGCGATAAACGCTGGACCAACCCCTCAAAATCCGGTGAAAGATGCATTATCGGCAATTATTAATAAATCTTCGCATCCATGCTACCATACGAATGACTTTATCGTATTTGGAAAGTTACTGCAATACCTATTTGTGAAACATTTCAGAAGGACCATTTAATATAGTTGCCACAGATTTCAGTTTCTCTATATTGATTGAGTTTTCATTGTAATCAATTTCATAAGTTGGCCATTGGTTTAGAGGTTGACGTAACCAAGCTGGCCCCTCCCACCATCCATATTGTTGTAATTGCCTTCCTGAACACCCTCTTGAAGGTAAGTCGGCTGGATTTGAGAACCAGGGATATCATTCCATTTTTCTGGTCGAGTGAGTTTCCTAATTTCTGTGACACGGTTTTTCACAAAAGGACCCACTGTTCATCCCTTTTGATCCAGGCCAAAACTGTTGTTGAATCACTCCAGAAGTATGATTCACAATTGTCAGGCAATGTGACAACCATGGAATGATGGAGTCTAGCACCAATTACTGCGGCCAAAAGCTCTAAACGTGGCACCGTAACTCGTTTAACAGGAGCAACTCTTGTTTTTGTCTGAACCAGCTGGACTAAAACACCATTAGATGTCCCAAAACGGAGAAAAATGGCTACAGCATATCTGTCTCACTTGCGTCGCAGAAAGTGTGCACAGACCATTTTCCTTCTTCAGATGTGCCAGGTAGCCATCTGTGTACTTTCACTTCTGGTAGATAGATTAAGTCGTGTTTCCATTTCATGAAACGATCACGAACATGTTCTTTTACCTCTTCGTCCCAATCATATTTTGAACTCCACAACTCCTGTTGTTGGAGTTTGGGTCCGAATGTTACCGGAAATGTGAATCCAATGGGATCAAAAACAGAGTGCGTTACTGAAAGAATAAGTCTTTTTGTAATTCTTTCCTGGACGCCTTTGAACGTGATCAGATTGATGGATAAGGTGTCCGATTTTCTATCCCACACCAATCCCAAAACATTGGCGACCCTGTCTTCAGTATTTTCAGGCAATGAAGGATCCGAATGCGCCCATCCTCGGAAATCAAATTTACCTTTCACCATCAGTTCTCGAGCTTCAGACATTAGGTTATAAAGCTGATCATCATCATCCACACTCATGAACGTGTTGCCCACATAAAAGGAATTAAGAAGTGTGTTGATTGTTTCAAGCAAATATCCACTATGCTTTTCTTCCCAATTTTTCAAAGCTTGGGTTAGGTGGTGTTGTAAAACAGCCTGAAGATGGTATGGACTACATACCACCCCGAGCGCCACACGTCTATGGCGGTAAACAATAGTTATTCCGGATTTATCACGCAATAAAAATCTTAGACTGTCACGATCGCTAGGGACAAAACTTATTTGTAAGAATGCCCTTTTTATGTCGGCTATTATTCTGACTTTTTTCTGTCTAAACTGCAACAGCAAAGAGGAAATTTTTTCCAGCACATTTTTGTTCTTTTCTAGACAGTCATTCAACGAAGGGCATCCAGTTTGCTTCGCAGAGGCGTCAAATACGGGCCTCACTCGTGTGGTACTGTTTTCCTTCACCACGTATCTATGCGGCAAATAGTGGCCTACATTAGCTAGGTATTTCATCATCTGAAACAACCTCTATCACTCCATCTAAAATCCATTTGTCAAAAACCTGGTGATAGACATCATAGAGCTTATCTCTATCCAAATGTTTCATCAAGGTATCCAACCTTTTTGAAGCTATATCATAATTTGACGGAAGTTGTTCATGATTTTCTTTCCATGGAAGGTGAACCTTATACCTACCCTCAGAATTTCCTTTTAAAGTCTGAGCTGAGAATTGGTCAACTTGCTCCTCCATTTCAGCTTTAGGTTTAGAATCTGTTGGATCAGTTATGTCAATCAATTCTAATTTCCGTAAATAAAATTGTGGTGATTCTCCGGTTGTTATTACATTTAATTCCCGTTGACATGGCATTAATTTTATGATGCCGTGTGTAATCGTAAACTCATTCGTGCATCAAGTTTTGTGTTGAATAAAACCTTAATCTTCAAAAGGTTTTCGTTACAATTCATTACAAAGATATATTACAATCATTGATTAACATTGAAGTGATAAGCATGTTCGTTGAAACCTTAAGTTGTTTTCTAGGCATCCTACCCCAGAGTGCCCACCCCAAATTGGTTTGCAAAGCAGTTTTACCGCAAGGTAACGTTTTGACGCATCCTATAAAGAGCTTAGCCACCACGTCTGCTCCAATAAGAACCTCAATCGGGCCTTCCTGATTGAAGTCGTAGGCATATAAACCAATCAATTCACGTTCATTTGTCTACAGTCCATTATCGATATGTGGGAGCTCTCCACATATAGCTTCCTGATCCAAAATCAGGAAGCTATATGTTTAGATGGTTATTAAACTAATAGAAGCTATTAGTTTAGATGAAATTACACTTGTAATTGCTATCTAAACTAGATAGATGAAGCTTTTACCGGTTGTGCTGGCATACTCCTGATCGCTGGCCACCATAATGTGAATGTGCCACTGTTTCCTCACCAATGAGCTTACATCCCAAGTCTGGTGGTGTTTTCCTTAGAGTAGTTGTGAAATGGCGGTTCAGCCCGCAGCCTACCTGCCTAGCCTGGCGGAGTGCTTAGCGGGGGCGGGGGCCGGGGACGCTAATGATAAGGAAATGTTGTTAGATAAGGAAATAGTATGTTAAACGTCAAACTACCGTCATGATAAGGAAATGTGGTTAGATAAGGAAATGTGGTCAGGGTCAACGTGTGGTTATCATCCTTTGACCGCATCTACCGCGCATTGATATCAGAAGTTGTCCAGTGAGATTTAGCTTAGTATAAAAGCAGAAACGGTGAGAAGATGTTCGTTTATCATTTGGGTAAATACAAAAGTGTCTGTGTGATTGTCAGCGGTAGTTTATATGTGTTAGCGCTAAGAGAAAACAACGCGATGTTGATATTACCAATGGAGGCGTGGGATGTGCTGAAAAGAAAGGCCAAGTTTATAATTGATTATTTATTGAGTCGACAGAAATCGCAATACATCATGTTTGATTCCGCAGAGATAACAATGACGTTGTTGACGGATAAGCGGAAGAAGTTGGTGATTAACGAAAAAAATCCGTGGTGTCTGACGTCATCTTCATCCGCTATCACCTTGCGCAAGAGGGAATTGATGACGTTATTGTCCCATGGAGCAGCGACGATTGATAATTACATCACGAACCTCGAAGCCTCCTCATCAATGGTGAAAAATCAGATGCAGAACGACAGAGGGATTATGTTTGAAGTGCAGCCGGTGGATCAGACGCAGATCGACGTAGGGGCGATGTTTGAAGCGTTGCAGATGGATGTTGCAGCTAAAGAACTGCTGACCGAGGAATCCATCCTTTTTCATCCATCCCTAAATATTTAACGTACATTTTATCTTTTTGTTTCCGTAAAACCTTTTCAATCAAATATACGTCGTCATGTCGAACCCGCTGTAGTTCTTCTTTATAAAACCTTCCTTTAATGATTTGACCATTTTTGTCTCTCAATGAGTAAGTAATTGGTTTTGTGTGATGAATAGCTTGAACGTGGAAAATTTCAGGAGTCCAGTTTACCATGTAGCCTTTTGAAAATATTGTTTTCTCTTTCGATATTCTCACAGGATCATCAAGTGCTAGAGTAGCACGAGCAGTAGTAGAAGCTCGCCGATCCTCATTTGCGAAAAACGTTTTCAATATGTATTTTTCATTGGTTGAGTCGACTTCCGACGGCTTACACTTTATTTTAGAATGTACGGAGTTGTTGTATTCATTCACTAATCGAGGTAGTATATCGATAAATTTATATTTTCCCGTCTTGTGGAATACTCTCCACATTTTCGTTTTTAAAGTTCGGTTAAACCGTTCAACGATCGAACATTTTATTTTTGAAAACGTTCCGTAATGGTTTATTTTCCATTTCTTCATTAAATCTCGGAAATGAGAGTTGAAAAACTCCTTCCCGTTGTCAGACTGGAGATTGGAAGGAGACTCTTTAGCGTCCAAAAATACTTTCTCCATGGCTTTGGTTACATCATTAGCGTTTTTCCTTTTTACAGGTACAGCCCTCGCAAATTTGGAAAACGTATCTATCACTGTTAAAATATAACGGTTTCCATTATTCAACTTAGCATAAGGGATCATTTCAACCAAATCTATTTGCCATAAATCGTTGATTCCTCTGGTAATTATCGATCTCCTGGGATATTTGACGCGGGACGGCTTAAGCAATTCATGGACCACTTCATTCTTTACCGATGTTGAGGTCATTATGTTTGCGTCGAACTGGTTACTTTTTCAGCTAACAAGGAAGTTTTCAACTTATTCAACTCATCTCTCAGAAACCTCAAGGTTACAGCATCTTGATCGGCCACAGGATCGGCAATATTGATAATATTACGCTTTTTGGCGTCGTACGCGTCAAGTTGCGAACGAAAAAATATAGTTTTGTCCCAAACATATCTCTGTGTGACTGCATCAGTTGGCTGTTGCGGATCCATCAAATTAATTATACGCCTGTTCGATAAATCGATGTTCTGATCGCCAGTCAGACATTTCGAAATAACGTAAGCTTTATTGACGGCATCATTATCCGAAGTAGGTTCTTTCAGCACTTGTAAATTCTCGAATTTCATATCCAAGTACTGTTTGTTGACAGCGTCACGAGGTGATACAGGAGTGTATACATTAATGATTCGTCCGTTTTTCATGTTAAGATCTCCATCAACGGTCACGTCCAGCATCCTAAACCGCCGAGATATGTGATTGGAGGAGCGGCCGTACTTATCAATTGACATGTTGACCAGATACTGGAGACTATGAGATGTAACCAGCTCCTTTTAACTCTTCAAGAACGGAATTGATTTCATTTTGGTGTCCGCTGTGACCACTTAAGCTAGACGCATGGAGTAAACGCAATCTATTAACAAGTTCATTGGGATCATTCCAATATTCGTACGAGATCAAAGTTGATTTTGGCAACAACTTGTTGAAAATGCCCATCCCGTCTTTTTGAGCTTTTTTCCCAAAAATCTTACTTAATACGGTTCTATACTTCAAACTTCCAAATGTGTTTAAGACGTTCGACTTGGAATATCCATGGTAAGCGACATTGGTGTGGCGGACAATATCAGCATACCGTTTGAAGTCAAGGTCGGTATAATCTGTTGGTTCTTCCAAAAAAAGCAGTTCCCACAATCCTTTGGTAGATGGATACTTCAAATCATCAACTCTTATGTATTTTCCATCAAAACCAAAATTTTTATCCCCCATCGTCAGCTGATTATTGGCGGATATTTTGGGAGAGTAGATTTTATCCAGCGTTTTACGCCCACTCCATTTCCCAGTCATAATTTTTTGAATGTACGGTTTAGCATGAACTGGAATATTTTCAATAGGTAAAACATGGCTAGCAACAGTAGGAGGAGGAGAAGGTTTATGTTTTTGAATCAATGGTTGTTGTTGTTGTTGAGAACTTTCCCCTTTTTCTTCCTCCTCCTCTTGATCGTCAACCTCATCCTCCAAATTCAATTCTTCATCGCCAGATGTTCCTGTTGGCATTTCAATGGTAACATCATCCCCTTCTTCTTCTTCTTCTTCTTCTTCTTCTTCTTCTTTATGCACAGGCTTGGAATAGTTTCCAACTATCCCAGGTTTGAATGCGGATGTTCTTTTTTTTTTTTAATTTTAGACTTCGCGGTCAACTTGACGAGTTTAGATTTAACTTTTTTAACGTCTTTTCCATATTCGCCCGAAAGCTTTTTGTTCTCATGAGCGATAGTTGTTAATTCTTGTAACGGTTCAACAATCGGTTTGAAAGTCTTGTTCAAAAACTCGGAATCGTCAGCTTCATTTTGTTGCAGCTGTTTATATTTCCTTTTCAGAGACTTTTTGGCTCTGATAAGATTTTTCATTAAGGTTGTATCCGTCATGATTACCGCGAAACGACTACACAAACGTTCACTTATACGTTGCAATTTATATGTCTGTGAAGAAATTGTTGAAATTTTTACGATATCTGCCCTCGTTTATATTTCTTTCTTTATCAATTACCAAAAATGCGAACTTGTCGTTTTCCCAACAAAGCTAACACATTTCCTTGAACTGTTTGAAAGACATATCCGAAGAACAATGATCTTCGTAGATTTTGTAGATACATCGCGGACCTTGAGGAAATGCTATGATCATGTTGCAATTGTCTCTCAACAGCATTCTAGGCACATGAGTATACGTTTGGGTCAAGTAAAAACAAGCTACTTTACTGTGTCTGCCTCTAGTGTAAAATTCCCTCATCGTGTCCTGGGCGCACGTTGACACATCGTCGAATATGATAACTGAATTCTCCAAAGCGTTTTCAGGCGTAATTACCTCTTCTTTATCGCTGAATTCTTGATAACCTATTTCAGGAGTAGAGCTAATAACATCCCTCAAATACTGATATTTTTTCTGATTCAAGGATTTACTGTAAACGTATATATTTTTAAATCTGAGACCATTTTCATGCAACAATAAATTCAACATCAAATTAGTTTTTCCCGAATTACTCGGACCGCAAATTATGCATCGTATGGAATCGGGTAAAAGGTCGCCGTGCCTCGACGACGACTTTTTCTTCTCACAAAAGTCATCGAGTTTCATTATAGTTAACACATTGCCGCTTTGTTTACTCAAACGCATCTTCAACGTGAATGAGATAAATGGGGGTGTGAATCCTATTTTTATTCAGTTATCATGATGACGACGGCCACTATAAAACGTGGGAACGGACTAGTGAATTATCTCATTAATAAGTTGGATAAGAAGGAACTGCATCTCCCTGGTTATTGGTGGTGCGGTCCAGGAACAGACATAGAAAAACGCCTTGCTCGCGGGGATCCTGGGATAAACCCGCTAGATAGAGCTTGTAAGGATCACGATTTATACTATAGTCGACACCAAGACGTCCCCAGCAGACACATTGCTGATAGACGATTGGCTGATGCGGCTTGGGAAAGAGTGAAATCAAAAGACGCTAACTGGAAAGAAAGAGCAGCCGCTTTGCTCGTTACAAACGCTATGAAAGCCAAAGTCAAGTTAGGTCTCGGCTTACCGTTCAGCAGGGTTGTCAAAGCGGCTCAGTTGCCTAAAAATATCGGACAAAGAAAGAAAGCGCCATCTTCGCATCAGTTATCTCAGCTATCCTTGAGTCGCGCTAAAACCTTTTTAAAGAAGAACAAGAATCGTCGAATCAGAAAACCGAGAGTGTTGCCTCTTCCTAAAAAATGGACTGGAGGAGTGTTACCGCTGATTCCAATATTCGCGGGACTTTCCGCGATCGGAAGCTTATTGGGCGGGGCGTCGAACGTGGTCAAAGCAGTGCGGGAGGCAAGCGAAAACCGAAAGGTTGGAAACGGGCAAACATCAACCAAAATAGGCGAAGGCATATTTTTGAAGCCTTATCGGAAGGGATACGGTATCTTCCTCAGACCTTACAAACCATATTGAAGCGGCTCCCTAATAAACCGTTATCGAATAAACAACTACATAATGCGGCTGTCAAGGCTAATTCGCTAACTAATGTCATTTTTCGAGGTGTTTTCATGCGTGACACGCTTCCATCACGTCCTAGAAAGAATGAATATTTGATATTGAATTTGGATGACGAAGCTGGACCGGGAACCCATTGGGTATGTTTTTGGAAAAAAGGAAAGCGAGTGAAGTACTACGATAGTTTCGCTCTCCCGCCGCCCTTGGAAGTTGTAGATTACCTAGAGGGCTGCGACGTTTACTATAACAATGAAACACATCAAGCGTACGATTGTTGGCATTGCGGACATTTTTGCTTATTGTTTCTTTTTAAAGAAATGAGTTCGACGCGTAGACCCGTCAGTCATGAGTCACACATTGACCTTATCAGGCGATAACAGCAATTTGAGCGCGGACTTCTTTCCGCCGATCATTTTAGATGAGAGGAAACGGTTCGCTATCGGATTACTCTCTTTATACACCTACAACAGCATTCCAAACGTGGACGATGGGATCAATGACGAATTCGTGTACGATGGAAAAAAGGTCTTGAAAATACCTACTGGCACGTACGAAATAGAATCTATTTGCGACTATATTTCTTCGACACTTCAAGAAATCAATAGCGAATACATCTTTTCGTGTTCTACTAACATGAATACGCTGCAACTGGAAATAAAAGCTAATTTCGATATCGACTTTACTGGAGAACGCTCAGTTGGTAAACTACTGGGATTTAAGAATATAGTTCTCGGGAAAGATAAAAAGCACTCCTCAAACGCTTCAATCACTGTCCAAGGCCTCAATGTTATATCAGTAGAGTGTAGTATCGCCACAGGTTCATTCATAAATGGAAAATTGGGTCATTCAGTACACACATTTTACCCGGCGGCTGAACCTGGGTATAAAATAGTTGAAACGCCAAATCCTGTGGTCTATTTAAACCTCAACACCAGTACTATCAACAACATTAGCGTCCAGTTGGTCGACGAGAACGGACGTCTGATAAATTTTCGTGGCGAGAATATCACAGTTCGTTTACACATCAGGGAAGAGAAGTGAAACACCTAGAGAGAAACATAAATGGGTATTGATTTCAATTCATCACGTCGCCATTTCAACAGTGATTCTTTTGCTAAAGGGAAGCTGCTCAGTAAGCGGAAAGCGGAAAAAACTCTAACAGACGCCAATATTTTCTACCTGAGGAGTTTGGGATACAACGTTCATAAGCATGGAGGAAATTCTACAAGTTCGTCAACCGTTGCATTTCAATAATGACGTGGAGAGCCTACAGCATCATCAGTATTCGCCCTACAACCTTTCGGGAATGTCAAATAACGATGAGATTAGAATAACCGTTCAACAGTCTGATGTGCTCACCCTACCCTGTCACAGTTATCTCTATTTGGAAGGCTCTTTGACAAAAGAGGCGAACGGCAAAGAGGCGAAATTGATCAATAATGCTTTCCCGTTTCTGTTTGAAGAAATCAGATATGAAATAAACAACGTTGAAGTTGATAGTTTACGGAACCCTGGAGTTGGAAGTACTTTGAAAAGTTACTTATCATTTTCCCCGTCAGATTATCATATGTTGGAAAATGCGGGATTGAATAATCCTAATACGGCGTTTGAGGCTCCAACATCCATTATTGGTTCAACTACAGGAACATTCAACGTGATTTTACCTTTGAGAATGCTGATGGGATTTTTTGAAGATTTTAGGCGTATTTTAATCAATGTTAAACAGGAGCTGATATTGATTCGAGCGAGTACTGATATAAACGCTATCACTGGCGAAACTGGCGCTGAAAAATCTAAACTGCAATTGAATAAAGTCGTATGGAACATTCCTCACGTCAAAGTCTCAGATTCCTATAAGTTACGTCTGCTTAAAATCGTCGATAGCTCTACACCTCTCATCATGCCCTTCCGTGCTTGGGAATTACATGAGCATCCTAATTTGACTTCTAGCGATAAAATGACTTGGCATATTAAAACAACTACTCAACTACACAAACCTCGTTACGTGATAATAGCGTTTCACGCTAATAGAAAAAACAACATTGGCGGTAATCTCTCAAAGTTTGATTCAGCTTCACTTCGCAATGCCAAATTGTTTCTTAATGATACCCAATACCCATATCATGACTTACAAATAGATTTTAGTAAGAAGAAAATTTCGCAAATTTACGATATGTATGCAGATTTTCAAAGAAGCTACTACAACAGGATTTTTTCCACACCCATGATGTCTCGGAAAACGTTTGAAGAATCCCCAATAATCGTCATTGATTGTTCGAAACAAACTGAAACTATTCATGAAGGCACTTGTGACATCAGATTGGAAATTGAGATGTCATCTTCTATCAAGGCCGGCATCGCATTCTCCTGTTACGCATTAATATTGTATGAGAAAATTGTCGAGTACACCCCTATCACTGGTATTGTACGCAGACCATAGTATATACTGAGAGAAAAAAAAGAGGAAGAATAAAATAAGAAACAAGTTTTAGATACACAAACTTTTATTACCATATGCTTTTGTCTCTATAAAATTGTCCAAAATTATTCTTTTATCGTCATCAGCAGTTAAACACTTTTTATTCATTTTCACAGTATAAATGTAATGTTTGTACGAACGAAACGTTAAAAATGCTCCATGTATATCTTTGTCAATATTGAATAAAACGTTATAATAATCTTGAAAACTGATATGTTTCTTTACATGCACCTCCTTTACACCTTTCGCTTTTTTGACTATCGACTTATCAGCCATCTTATAGGCGTACAACTTTGATTTCAGACCCACATATTCAGTAATTGGCACGCCTGCAGTGACGTCTTTGAATAATCCTACAACTTTTTTATTCATAGAACTGTAACATTCGTGATTAGCATCGTAATTTGAGGTGTCTAAATAATCCATATAGCGCAACATATCATGATAAGCATCGCTTGAGTCTATTTCAAACAAAAATGAATCAGTGTCCATGTACAACAATTTAATCTGATTGGAAGGATAGCGAGTTAACATACAATTATACAAAAAATCATACATAATGATCTTTGAAAGTTCGAGACAGGTAAATCCTATGTATAACGGTTTATCAAGAACAACTTTTTCCTTATAGAAATGTACTCCTACGACATGTTCGTTGAAAATCGTACGATCCTTAAAATTAGATTTCCTAATGAGACGTGAAAGTCTGTTTTCATTTATCACCAACTCCATGTGAAACCTTTTTCGAACTCTTTCGCAAGATTTTCCAAACACACAATTATTCATACTTTTGTAAAAGTCTTTTTCAAAGTCATTCGCCGCTTTAGTTCTCATTCGAGTATTCAAATCTATGTACGATTTAAGCCAGGGGGACTGATTAAATTGAAGGACTCGATGAATTTTTACTACTTTGAGACCGTTGGAAATGGCATGTTTCAAAGTTCTATAATGAACTATATAATTCGTCTTATGTTCCAGCGTTGTTAATAATTTCACATGTTTACGATTAGGTGGGGCTTTATTTTCACACAGGAATGGTAAACTATCATGGAGTTGATGTAAAGACGTTGGATACATAACATCCACCTCTAGAATGTAGCCTACAGGGTTATCATCTGGTACACATGCAACATCTACAGATTGAGGGTCATTAACCCAACAGAACCCGCTGGTGGGTAGGTAGTCAGATAAGGCTTTAGCGTACAAATTATTACATTTTTTTTGTTTGACTGAATGGAGTCATACAGAGGTTGTGCCGTGTGAGCGAATTTGCTTGAGCATGCTCGGTAGAAACCACACATACCTAGGAGTCTGCGTAGACTTCGTACGTCTACTGGCCTAGGAAATTGTTCTATGGCTTCTATTTTATCTCGTTTAGGAATTATCCCTTCCTTCGAGATAGTGAAACCCAGGAAATCGACGGTAGGTTTTGAAAAAATGCATTTATCAAAACCTACTCGAAGTCCGTGTTCCCCTAGTTTGTCAAAAATTTGTCTGAGGTGGTTCATGTGTTCGTTATAATTTTTAGAAGCCACCAGGATGTCATCTAGGTATACAAATGCGAAATCAAATTTTCGCATGATGCTGTCCATGTATCTTTGCCATGTTTGAGCCGCTCCGGCAAAACCCATGCTCATTTTCTTAAACTCATAAAGACCGAAAGGTGTAATAATTGCAGTTTTATGAGCGTCATCTGGGTGCATTGGAATATGATAATACGCTGATTGTAAATCTATTGTCGAATAGATTTGCGTACCATGTAAATTCGCTTGGAAAGAGCGAATGTGAGGAGGAGGGTAGGCGTCTTTCTTCGTTTTCGCGTTGAGGAAACGGTAAGTCGCCGGTGATTCTCCATGACCCGTCTTTTTTTGGCACACAGTGTAACGGGATGCCCATTCGGAATCCGATGGTGCAATTATGCCTTCTGAAAGCATTTTGTCAAAAGTACTTTTGACTTGAGCCGTTTTTTCGCCCGCCATGGGTCTTGCTCGGAAGTGTACAGGTGTTTCCTTCCGTGGTTATACGGTGGTAAACCCCGTTGTTTTTCCATTTACTTGAATTTTGCTCATTTTATCATTGTATTTGTCAATGATAGAGCGAATGTTTTCGTCCTCCGTGATTTGCACGTCCTCTGGTTGAGGAGTATTGTCACGATGAGGGATAGTAGCTGCTATTTTGTTCGTCAGTGAACTTTTTGTTCATGACTGCAGCTATTTTTTGATCGGCATAGCACTTTATTTTATCTTTATAAATGTACTTGTGTTTGACCCGTATTCCGATATCCCAAGACTCGAGGAATGGAATACCTAGGATCGCTAGATCAACTTTCGTGCATAAACTCGGTGTCATGTCCCCGAGGCCGATGTTAATTGTTGTGTCAGCTCGCCCTAGTGTGTCTATAGGGGCTCCGTTAGCTGCTGTGCTTAACGTTGGACTTAAGAATTTTCAAGCCCAATTTTTTTGTGACATTGTGGGGCAGAATGTTTACTTCTGCTCCCGTGTCAATGAGAAATTCAGTGCCATTTAGTTTGCACTTGAAAAAGAGCCTTTTATACTCAGTAGACTGCCGGCGTATAGGCTCAGATACACTGGCAGTTATTCGTTTTCCGAACTCTCTGTGTCGGAGGTTGGAACGGTACTTTCTTGTACCGATTGCTGAGTATTTTCGGTTGAAACCCGGGTTTTAGGCTGGCTTATAGTCGCAGCCTTTCTGCTAGTTTTGGAAGCAGTGTTCGTCTTCCAAAGTGTTCTGGGTCTGCACATTTACGAGTTTTCGTTACCGAAACGTGCGTGGTTTCGACAGACATAGGCCGTCGTTTGTGAGGCTTACTCTCCACTGGTTGGGGTTTGAACTCAGCTTGTTTCGAGAGGGCCTTTTTGAAACCAGTATTTATGGGTTTCGGAGTAGATTCTACTCCTCGTATGTTCAGAGAAGTATTCTCTGTTCTGTACGCGTGTAGCGTATCAGCTAGGTCGAGCCGGGAGGTCGTGGTAGGCTGAGCTGCGACCATACCTCGTGCTTCGATGGAAGGGTCTCGATCCACTTTTGAGTGATCAGAGCTTCCGAAAAGTACCCAACAGCTTTCGAGTACATTTCGTGGTACTTGGTGCTGGGTTTTTTGGCGAGAGATGCGGGGTCCTCGAGTGCGAGGAGCCTGTCCTGTAAGGACAACCCATATTCTCGCTGGAGGCGCTGTTTGGCCTCTTCGTAGGGTGCGTGGGGTGCCGTGAGGTAAGCTGAGTCTATAGCTTCCCTCATTTCTTCTGGTACCCACTTGTATATAGCTGAGAAGCATTCGTTTTGCGTTCTCAGGTGTTTTCGCACGCAGTATTGATCGAACTCGGCGAGTGCACGATCGATATTCTTCTTTTGGAAGATTGTGTTTTTGATAATCTCCCATCTCCTCTAAAAGTGCTTGAAAACCACCTTGTGTAGAGGGATGTTGCGTGAGATGTGGGGCGTAGACATAAGAGGGAACGAAATGCTCCGTGTTGAGCCTGTTCAAAGGCGGGGTCACCATTTGTAGTGGATTTAGATAGGTTTTACTTGGCGTAGGTAGGCCAAGTCGGACATTTATATCCCGGTTATGCGGGTTGGTCTCCGGGTCATTCCCGCGAGGAATGCGGGCGGATCCGCCAAGGTCAACTGGTTTGGCGGACTGAAAGGGGAGATAGTTCGTGTCGCAGCCGCGTGGAGCGCTGGGCTCGCGTAGTAAGTGCTGGGTTCGATCAGTTTGGTACTGAGCCGTTTTGTAATATTCCGGCCTTAGATTTATATCTGAAAGGGGATATGTTGAGCTTGGTTGAGGTACTGAAAAGTATCCTTCGCTTTTTGTGCATTTGGAGTGTATTTGACACTCGGATCGGCCGGGTAAGCCTGCGTCGAATATCGTGGGTATTCGGACAGCTTGGTACAATGATCGGCTTCAGAGCGAGTCTGAAAGGTTTCCTCGATCTTTTGTATAGGCGAGGCTGGCTCGAACGTTTCTCGAACGAATACGTCGGGCGAGAAGGCGATCCGGACGTGAGGGTCGCGCCTTGCGCTGTCGCTGGGTTCAGCGGATTCGCCGTGTAGCCGGTAGGGAGCACTACGTGGGCTACTCGGCCCGGCTTCGCCGTCGTCCGCCTCCCCTTGCAAGGGGAAGTAGGAAGGCCGACGTTCCATCGAAATGACCATACTTTTGTAAAAGTCTTTTTCAAAGTCATTCGCCGCTTTAGTTCTCATTCGAGTATTCAAATCTATGTACGATTTAAGCCAGGGGGACTGATTAAATTGAAGGACTCGATGAATTTTTACTACTTTGAGACCGTTGGAAATGGCACATCATACATGAGCAAAAATTTTGATGGCTTGGTCGGATCATAATCGGCTAAATATTTATTATTCGCTTCTACCTATACATGAAGTTATACCTCCACGGATACCGGATTCAATCATTAAAATCTGTTCAGAATCTGTCATTAACTCGAGTGAAATTCCTGTATGCTTTAGAGCCGCATCAAATGATAACCCAGGAGCCGTATAATACCAGGCGGGATCAAGACCATATAGTTGGTAGCAAACTGTACGAAATTGTTGAAAACATTCGCATAGTAAAACCACATCGGTTTTGAGGTATAACTCTGTATACTGCCGGAGATTTTCAATTTTGAAAAGGTTCCAAACGGCATGCGCTCTTTCGTAATCCTCGGGATCCAAAGGTTCTTCACTCATATCGTTATAAAAACATTCAATCGGTGGCAATTGAGTTTCCTTTAGTTTTTCAAAACTAGTCATATAAGAGTATGGAAATACTCCTTTTTTAAGAAGTATTTTCCTGCTATCAGGGCCTGGGAAAATCTTTTCCATTTCTGGGAATTCGGACAAATTATCGACCAGACTGGATAAACTCGCGGGCATGAAACGGTAACTATCGAGAAACCTCAACCAAATGTCAGATTTTTCAAATTGTTTCATAAACGCAATGTACTTTTCATTTGAAGTGGGAATTACGTGTACTCTACCATTTGAATGATGTATTTCATGTATGATTGGGTGAGCATCGTAATTGGTTAAATTATGCATGAATACGGGAATGAAGTTCGGCAGTTGAGTTTGTAGATTACAATTATTATGGCTAGCACAAACAAAATTTCCTGTTAGGTGATCGTGATGTCTGACTTTAACATCATCGGTTGAGAATTCTTTACCGCAAATGCCACAGCGAGTCGCGTTCATCACCTGTTCCGTTTCCTGTTGGGTGGTTAACCGTTTCATGGGAATATTGGTTTTATACAGGATTTCTACCTCTCTCGTAAGTCTTTCCAGATATATCATGAATTTTTTTGGGGCATCTTCACCCGTATAGATGAAAATCTCTCTTTGAAAACTAGGAATGATCGATTTAACCATAACCCCTATACTACATGCCACGTGATACTGTTTTTTATGCGACCACGGTTTAGTAGGAATACCATCACCACCATCTATTGGTATCAGAACAGATTCAAAATCAGCGTAAACAACAATGGGCACCGATTGAGTATTTTTTACATTTATGAAAGAGAGAGTCGCATTTTGACTGTTGGGTATTTCTTTGCGGCAAGGTTCATTTTTTTCACACCAGTATGTGTGAGTATTAAAACGCTCTTTTACATTTACCTCGCTGTGGGGAAAAGTAGTTAAGCAACGTCTACAAACCAAGTGTTTACCTTCATGCTTTGTTGCAGAAGATCTTACTAACCGAGACAAATTACTAATGAGACAATAATGTGAATTATCCGATGAAGTGGTTATGTACAACAAATCAAAGTGCATGACCCCACCTTTATGCTTGGATATCATAATTGGAAATACAAGGTTGTCATCGTCCAATCCGTAAATATTACACGAAACGTTATTGATTTTTTCAAAATTTTTAACATCTTGGAAGGTTGTTGGAAAATTGACGCCTTCAAACGTGAAAGGGTGGTGTAGGGTTTTGTACATGCTTACATCGCTACATCGCCTAACATCAGTCACAAAAGATGAAAGAATGGAATACTTGAAACAATAATCGTCATTGGAGTTAACAACATTTATCACTGCTTTCTTATCAGCTATGCATTTGGGAAGCTTGATATACCTGGAACCTTTAAATGGAGCGTATTTACTTACTCTAATGAGTAAACCGTTGATTTCGACTAGAGTCCAACCTGATTTTTTCATTTCGAATTCAGATAATTCAGTAAGTAGTTTTTCAAATGTATCTTCTAAATGCTGTTGCAAATCATCACTGATTGTCAAAATTTTAACTTTGGTCTTAAAGTTGGCATCCGTCGTTTCCATGATATCTTCTCCTAACAGCTGTACGAAAACACATTCCAACAAAACGCTGCTCTTAAAGGTTCCAAATTTATCTAAACACTCCTCCAAATGAGATTTGTACGTATCATAAATTGAACCGAGGAAAATTTCAGGCTCTAGAAAGTTGTGAACATTTTTTATGAAGATGTCGAATACAGTATCATTCAAGGCGGTTTGAACAATACCATTTGATAAATGATCTGAAAACAATCTGATTGATTTATTCAAGGATGGATCTAATTTTCTTTTTGATGATGATGATGGCCTCGGCCCATCAGCAATGTCACCGAGACAACGAGCAGTATGTCTATCCAGATCATTAGAAGTTTTAAATTCTTTTCCACATTTTTGACATTTTAATGAGATAGGTGATGGAGGAGGATGGCAGCTATTCTTAACGTGTCTATTTAATGTGCTTTTGTCAAAGAAGGATGTATTACAGTTTTTGCAACTCACTCGAGGTTTTTTGCGAATTTTTGAAGATGTTGTTGCTGCTGATGATTCAGGAAAATCGTTATCCATTGTATGAAAGATTATTTCCTGGATTTCTTTTGTGGTTGTGTCGAGGAAGCTTCCATGAACTCCAAGTCGTATGCCATCCCCTTATAGCCCTTGAAAACCATTACATAATCTCCTGCAACAAGCAATGAAAAACAAAAAAAAAAGATTAGTTCATTTATTCTACGGGGAATTTTTCTTTCATTCTTGAAATCGAAGTATGTTGGAAATTTTACCTGAATCGTATGAGAGTATTTCTTCCTGGCTTACAACGTCCGAATATCGTCTTGGCAGGGGTACAACAACCACTGAATTATCCTTCAATTGGATGTGCGCTAGTATGGTTCGCCCAAACTGCTGTTCAGATTCCTCCAGTTTAATGATCAGATATTCGACACCAACTTCTAGGTCTCGGATGTTCATATACTTTTTAATAACGCTTTCATTCAATTTTTTCAGCAATCCGCTCATTTCTAAAAAAAAAAAAAAAAAAGGAACAGTCACTTTATTACTTTACTTCTTACGTCAAGTTGTTTTTTTTTTTTTTTTTTTTAATAAGAAAAACAATAAATTATAACGAGTACTTACTACGGTAAAAACGGGAGATTCCTGCAAGTTTCGTGCCGTCCTTCAGAGACTATGATTGACAACGCCGTGACAGCGACTTTATACGTAGAACGTAATCAGAAAACCAAAACCATACTAACCGCAGTTTCCTTCAGAAGAACGACGTGAGAAAGGTTTTTCGACTGAAATATCCTTAAAATCACTTCACCTAATCTTTGTGGTCCGCTATTTTGCTGTTTCGGCCGACGTATCTACAAATACTCGAAGGATGATAATTAATATATAATTAAATCGGCGTACTCAATATATCTTAATCGTTTCGTTACACGCAGTTGAAAAGCATTCCCCTCTTCTTGACGTATAATGGTGACGATTATCGCGGTGGACTTTTGCGCGTTTCGTGACAATTGCGGCAGATTCGTCATCAAAGAGCTAAGTATTTCGAATGTTGGAAGTCGACAATACTATCATTGGATTTTTAATACGCCAGGTAACATACCGTTGGATAATTTCAAAGATTATGAGATGATGCATGGATTGAAACTTGACGATGGTTTACACGATTATACTGAAATACCTGCAATTTTGAGAGAGTACTTCGTCCAAAGCGACTTCGTTTTCTGCAAGGGTCTTGAAAAAGCTTATCACCTTGAAAAACTCGTTGGAAGTGCGCGACCTGTTCACGATTTATCAGTTTTTGGAGCTCCAAATATCAAAAAGCTTGTTCAAGAAATGAAACAACACACTGACGTTGGGATGTGTGAACATCATCAAAATTCAGGGAAATCGACGATGGAATGTTCCCAACTGAAAAGTGAATGCCTAGCTCAATGGATTCGCACACATCTGCCCTGGGTGAATTTAATGGACGTCTTCCCACGCTACAGAACTTTCGACACTCCTTCATGGACCGGAGAAACCTCGCCATTGGATTTGGCGTTACGAGGATTCTACAAACCTAAGCATGGTGGAAATGTGGTTCAGTGTGTGTATTGCTACGAAATTCACATCGAACATTCTGCATTAAACCATAATTGTTTACCTTGGAAGATGGATAATAAAAATTAAAAAAAATAAGCTGTAATTTCTTTTATTTCACACCCTAACTGTTCATTTACCGATACTTTATCATTTCCAAAACAGCTAACGTCAAGAAGTTCGTAAAATAACCTAATGTAAGATTGAAACTGATACAAACCTAAAGATGTGTTGACACGAAGATGTGTATATTAGGCGTTCTCTTCACCTGTACTCTCTTAGTAGTATTCCATCTTTCCAAGTACCTAATGGAAACCTCAGCCATAGTTATACGGGGAGCACATTTGACCCCTCTTTTCCTATATTATGTTGTTTATTCGATTAATCCGTCAGAATATTTACAAAAGTACGGCTATTTAGCGAAAGATGACGTTGACATCGTACGAAATGTTGATGATGACCAAATACGAGATGGTATTACGCTTTTTCAAGAATTAAATGACTTACCTTTGAAAAATGGATCAATAGATGATGCAACATTGAACCTGATGAAGAGCCCGCGCTGCGGATTATCAGACACACTCCAACCATTCGTAGCCAGTAAAAATCGAATGTGGCATAATGCAACGATCACGTGGTACGCTTATGGAACACTTTCTAAGTATTGGGACATATTAGAAAGAGCATTCTCAATATGGGAAGAACATTCTTCGTTGAAATTTATCCGCAGAGCCGACAAGCCTAACATACTTTTAAACATGTGCAGGGAGGAGCACATGAGAACGGGAGAAATCGCCGAATGCCCTAGCCCCTTCGATGGAAAGGGCAATGTGTTAGCTCACGCAGATTTTCCAAATCCTCTACAAACTCCGCTTGAAATCCATTTTGACGCTGATGAGATGTGGCATTATTCCGTGAACGAAAAATGTCCGTCGAATAAAATTCCTCTTTTGTGGGTTGCGGTTCATGAGATCGGACACGCCCTCGGTTTAGAACATTCATTGAGCAAAGTTTCTATCATGAACCCTTTTTATCAAGGGGATTTAGTAAACTTAACGGATGATGACATCAAAGGGATTCAATATCTATACGGTGCAGCTTCACGGCCTACGAGTGAAACGGTAACAACAATGATGCCAACAGCTGCTGTTGCTACAACTATGACGAAGAGTGCTGCTGCGGAAGAACCTGCTCCGCTCAATACGGACGTTTGCATGTATAAAAGAATGATCCATACGTGTATTATTGTGAATGGCAAAATATTCATGTTTTATGGAAAGTACGTTTGGGTAATTAATTTGAACGATCAAATGAGAGATGAAAAGCAGCTGACTCAACCTCAAATTATCACGCAATGGTTGACCTTTTTACCTGACTCTTTCAAAAAGATAGATGGAATTTATCAAAACTCCAACGATGAAATTGTACTGTTTTCTGAACGCATGGTTTACACTTTCAATTACCCGACACTCAAATTGGTTCACATAAGGACGTTGTCAACTATGGTAACAGCGCCCTCGGTTGATGCAGTTGTCAACACGTTCAAAGGACAGTCGTACATATTGTCGAAAGATTACGTTTACAAAATTGATGAATGCACAAAGACGAGCACATTTGTAGGATTACGTCATAACGTTCTTTTAGGTTCACCCGACAAGATCAAAAGCGCTTTCAAATATGTAAATGGAAAAATGTATTTCTTCAACAATGCTAATTTAGTATATGAATACGATGAGCATCTTAAGGCTATTACAGCTTCGAACTTGAACATTTTCGATGTTTTAAACATAAAATGTACAGACAATACCTTACTTTCACGTTTGTACGATCTCATGTCACAGTTAATAAAAACGCGTAACGACAGGTTGATTACCGTACCGGAGGAGGAGGAGTATGATGATATAAATGAGAGAGTGGGGGGTGCGTAAGCATAAAGTGTCGTCAGTGTTAAAATGGACGCCTTTCTAACCGTGTCGAATGATTACTTCCATACGTGACTTCCGTGGCGTGACTTCCGTACGCCATGTCCATATGTGAGCCGGTGCAGATGTTGATAAATCATGAAAAATCCCTAGAATATGACAGATGTTTGCGTGAGTTGAGAACGTTACGATCTTTGGTAAAGTATCCGCAGCTTTCTTCAAATCGGCAGATTATTGATGGCTCACTTTCATTGAAGCGTTTTCTCAACAACCTATACGGAAAACCATTGAAGGGTAATTCAACATACGCCAAACTGCTTTCCATTCAAAACAGTCAAGAAGACCGCCAAAACAACGACGGCGAGATTCAACCAAAGCCAACTGTTTTCAATTCCGCCGATGAACGATTAAAAACTTTCGACGGCTTTCCAACGGATAAATACGATATTCCTTCTCAAAAACTAATGGCTAATGCCGGCTTAATTTGGACGTGGAATGAAGATACCGTTGTCTGTCCGTTTTGTTCAATCAAACTCAACAGATGGACGGCTGAAGATGACCCTATTGCTGAACATGAGAGATGGTCACCCACATGTCCTCACGTCAGACGACTGTCGGATCCCAATTACAAACCAAGATTTTGTTGCTCTCTCGAGTGTTTTATTGAACCACGGAGTCATGTGGACGGCGTTGCTTGTTGTCGATGTAAAGCTTATAACTATTGCAAATGTGATTGTGTAACTTATAGAATCAAACACTAGCAATTATTCTAAAGGCTTATCAAATGGATTCATGTTCTTTTCGAATAAAAAGAAATTGAATTGTCTCGCGCCTCTTTCTTTATCTACTTCCCACTCCCATGAGTTTATCTACCGCACGTTGACAGCGGCGATAAGACAATTAACCGCGCATTTCCTTATCTAACCACATTTCCTTATCATTAGCGTCCCCGGCCCCCGCCCCCGCTAAGCACTCCGCCAGGCTAGGCAGGTAGGCTGCGGGCTGAACCGCCATTTCACAACTACTCCTTAGAACGTAAGATCGCTGACTCCCAGTATCAAGAACCGCTCTAGTAGCTCGCTGTAACCACTCTCCGTGGATTACAAGCAATAATGTAGGAAGTAAAACGTGATCCGACGTCAAATTACCTAGAGCGTGGTCATTGGTAGGGTCCTTGAGACGGTTCTCAGTATAATTTTTTGGGTTTACTGTTCTGGAAAACTTTTCACAGAGAATCCATACATGTCGACCGTCACATTTGAGCATTTTTGTTTATTCATAAACATGATTCAGTAGCATGATTGTTACTCTTCAAACATACCAGACAGTATTTGTTATTTTTGGCTATTTCAATCCGAGTAGAAAACGGCATGTCACGAGCCTTATAAAAATCGGCACTACTGTAACGGGTATCCTTACAATATATACACCCACCCTGTTTCACCTTATGTTTTTTTCTCATTAATTGTCAACAAACTCACGGCTGAAGGTATGGTTTGTTTAGGAATTTTAGGAACACACCTTTTAACTGTTTCTGATTTTTTGTCACAATCCCAAAAACCTTTCAAGCTACATTAATTCGTTCTTCATTTTCTACTTCATTCTTCATAAAAGCATGAAGTTTTCGAGACGAACTTCCGAATCAGTACTACCCCGTTGCCAAACTCTAGAGAAATATTCCATCATACAAGATTTTAATAAAGAACACAAAATAAAGGCACATTTTCCGTTCGTTACCCCCAGTGCTTATAAAAGGGCACAAACCGATTTCCAATTTGTCATACAGTTCAGCTAGGACTGAAGTTTTGTTGGAAGGTAGCGTAAGGCTAAGCAAATCTGTAATGTACACCTCGATAAGTACGTCCTCTTTGCCGAAACGTTCTTTTAGAGCTTTAGTTACCAAAGGATAGTTCAATTCAGTGGGCGGAAAACTTTTCAAAACCCTCCATGCGAGAGAATTACGAACTATAACCTGATCCAGGTGATGAAACTTATCAATAAGCAGGAATGTTTTCGTCTTAATGGATCCTCCGATATTGGTTCCAAAATGGAAGCCATTCTTTAAGATCACCCGAAAACCTTCTGATTTCGACCTTGGGCAAACGTAAGTTGTACTTACGAGAAGTACAGTTAATGCTACTACCATCAATGGAGTTTTGGTAGGGTTGCTTACCTTGCAAATCCTGAAGTTTCACTTGAATCATTCCGAACGTACTGCAATATTCGTCTGTTGAGTAGGATTCCTTTTTAATGTTCTTCTTCTGTAGCATTGTCCAACAGAATTCAGACTTGCATTGTTCCAACAGAATTCATTATCTTCTCGTCTAGTTCCGAAAGTTGCGCCATGTACTGTTCCAGAACGATGAAACACCCACGTGCTTCCAGTACTTTATTTCCCGCTCTTCAATCAATCTTACCTGCATTGTAAAAAGTCTCCTTTTTATAGATCGCAATCTCTTGGCATGATCCATGGTGAATTTAATTCAATCTGACTTCTCTATTTATGCTCCACGCTGGCACACAAAATTTCAGGAACTGAGAACTAATTCACCCCACAATCAAATGCTCTTAACTCTTGAAAGTAAAAAACACTTTTATGAACTTAACGACAGCAAGCCTTATTAATTACAAAAAAAACTGAATTTTCAATAGAAAAACAAAACCATCTCCCTAACCAAGCGTCCTGTTTCCGCGCAACTCTGTAACCCCTCGTTTCTGTTATGATGAAACGCCACACTCGGCTTAACACTTCAAGAAGACCCATGCTACCTCTAGTTCTACTTTTCCGCCATTCATGTGCGCAGAACGGAATTACTGAAACAGCCTAACAACCAACGTTTGCAAAATCTTTAACAGCTATACTGACACGCTAATTAGAATGCAGTTTGCATGCTGTTCGTGATGGGATCGGGGAAATGACTCATCGTTGAAATCGGGAGGGTTAATTCATCCTCGAAGTAGGATTAATCCCAGTGTGAGGGATCAACACTAGCTCAGGTGAGGGGACTGGATGACCTGGCAGTGAAACAAACAAGTTCATGGGAACTCAAAATGAAATCAATACACTCGTATTAACATTTCGTGCGATCGACGAAAACATTGACGCATTGCAATAACATGGGGTACAATAAAGATATCCGTTTGACTAGTAATAAGTGTCATGTCTTTTTAAAGTGTCTGGTTCCAAATATATATTGCCCGTCGGTGTTATATAACGAGGAACGAGGACGAAGGCCCATTTTCCCCCATCAGCTCCCAGCTATGGCTACCATTCGTCTGTTAGTAAGTCATAATAATTTTTTGACATCAGACTCATATTAAACCAAGAATTAACCAAAACATTACTCAATTTAAATATTTATGTTTTCTATTCAGGATTAAATTTAACGTTGTCCGGAAAGTTCCCTTTCGGAGTGGGAATGCCACCCCGAGTAGTTTAGAAAACGTTCTAGTTTTCGTGTTTACAACACTATGCGGTCCGTTTACAGGAAAATGGTCATAGCTCCCTTCAGAAGCGTCGAACCGACCATACATTGATAAAGTTAAGAAGAACATTATATTTTCAGCGAGATACATTTACTTTTATGGCCCAAAAGTAGCTAAAGTGCATAAACAAAAGGACAGCGAGATTTTCCAACTTCCATGATACAATCCAAGCAAAAAAATTTTTAAAAACCCAATCAGTTCCGGTGGAAAACGGAAGTACTTCCTCGGTATCTCAGCGGTACATAGTCCAAGTCACCTTGTCGTCAGAAAGGTGGGGTTTGTTTAATTGGTTGGGGGGGGGGGGGGGGGGCTTGCACTACTTAGGATATCTATGATTTTTTTTGTGTGATGTTGGCCGCAAAAGTTATCCAGTTTTCGATTTCGGGAGTCGAACGTAACTTTTTCAAAAATCATAACCGCAAAAATTTGGTTTTTTTTTTTTCAACACAATGTGTTTTAGTCTTGGAATCTCCAACAAAAAACGAAACGTTGAACCGAGTTTTTGTGTACGACAATGTGTTGGGACTATTTACTGAAGATTTCCGCTTACCTACGACCGAGTCGTTGCTAGGGAAATGGTAGGTACTTCGTCATTTTTCAACCCACAAAATTCGATGACCATTTGTTCGAGAGCTCTCGATTTATCCAGTCATATTATGTTAACTACTGCGAAGTGCTTGGCCAACAAGCTGAGTTATGAGTATGACTATATTTACAATTGCTTACATATCATCCTCAATAATTAATATTGTGAACATGATTGCAACCGCTTGTTAATTTTTGATAATTCATGTTATATGAGTAAATAAAAGTTTGTGACGAGGAGGTTTCAAATATGGCAGGTTTCAAAAATGGCGCCTTCGGACCCCAAACCCATGCGGGCGAGGTGTCGGGTGGGGGGGGTCGCAAACATGCATTTTTCGTGTGAGGGCTCAAATAAAAGCTTATGACGAGGAGGTTTCCAATATGGCGCCTTTGGACCCCTATCCCCCCTAGGGGGGGGGGGGGGGGAACTATGAATTTTTCGTATGAGGGCTCAAATGAAAGCTAATGATGAGGAGGTTTCAAATATGGCGCTGGTGGTAAATAAATTTTAAAAACTTGACATAGTAGTGATAAGATACTCCGCAAAATCTTGGTCATTCTTATATAAGGGTTTCACGGGTTTATGTAAAATGCGTGACCCCATTCTGTGTTTCTATAATTTCATTCGAAGTAGGTAAATAGAGGTAACCGGGGGTCCAGGGGGCTTACACTGAAGGACTACTTTTTCGAACATTTGCAATAAAGCTTTGCAACCAACAAATTAACGGTGTAACATTATGAACTTATACTAAAAACCCCGTGTTTCGCTAACATTTTGTATGAATTGTTGGAGTTAGAAAGAGGAAATCGTGCACCTACGCATGAACTTGACCAGGTGAATTCGGAACATTTAATGAATCATAAAAACAACCAGAAAAACAATCGAGTGGAGAATAAACAGTGGGGAAACTTGAAAACATAGTTTCCTCTCCGTGAGCCTAAGATCATAAATTGATTCACTTTGTTTGTAGGTAGAAACGATGAAACAAAGCATCCAATCCTTCAATATAAATTACAGTTTTTTCGCATAATCCCTTTTCAATTTACTGAACCGATTAAGGCTAACCTGATTAAGGTACTATGAAAACGCAGCTAAAACTCTACATTTTGTTACACAAAAGTTTATTATTTCAGTATTTTTTTTAAGGTTTAAGCCTCACCTCAACCAGAAGGGTCATTAGCGGCATTCAACAAGGTGTCCAAAGGGACAATGGAAGTGGCACGATTCTAAGGGGAGCCATGCTGACATCCTTGACCATAAAGGAGCGCCAACATGGACTCCACCGGCAACTCAGAGGGGGGAAAAAATGAGGGGCACAGTGATGACCACTGTTCAGCCCCCAAAGTGGATGAAAAAAAACCCCAAAAATAAAGTAATACATCTAAGACTAGATGAAAAAAAGGCTAATAACTATATGCATGCTACTATATACAATCAGCTAAGTGAAATTAAACTACGACTAGATGAATATAAATATATCACAGATCATATATCACAGTTCATTGTAGAGCTCAGCGGCTCTTAGGTACAACAACAGGGATCAGTCCTTGTCTGGTCCAGATAATACATCAACCCACTGAGATGGCTGATGCTGGACTCGTAGGCCCACAAGGGCTGGGCAGTCCTCCAGAACGTGAAGGATGGGCAGATCACCCCCACACCTCCCACACACAAAATCTCGAGCTTCTGCACAAAGCAGGTGTATATGAGTAAGACGGGTATGGTCATTGGCAACCCGGTTGACCACTATTCGATCCCTCCTTTGAAGTTGGGTTACTAATGGGCCCACCAGGCACAGGTCCTGCCGGACACCACACAGACCAGTGACATCACCCTGCCATTGCTCTTGCCAGATCGAATTGGCTTTATGTTGCATGTAGGAGATTTGATCCTCAATGCGTATCGGCAACATATCGATGGAGTTATCACCAATGACTCTCCTTGCAAGGGCATCTGCACGCTCATCGCCATCAATACCCACATGGCTCGGCACCCACATAAAAGTTATGGTTGAACCCAATGTGGTGGCTTGGTGTAGTGATATACGTAGGCTTTGTATTAGGGGATCATCAGAATATGAGTCCCTGATTGCCCCGATGGTACTTAGTGAATCGCTACAGATCACATAATTCCCAACTCCCAATAAGTGGCAGTGTCGAACAGCCAGTGTCACTGCCCACAGTTCTGCTGTGAACACAGACGCAACTGGTGGTAGGCGTCTAGTGACATGGAAGTTGGGGCTCCATAGAGCAAGGCCAACACCATCAGGTGTCTTTGAGCCATCAGTGAATATAAGAGTGTGTCCAGCATATCGCTGGATTGCCTCAATGTAACGACATCTGAGAATGTGTGGGGGTGTATTATCCTTGATCCCAGACAAGGTCCAGGGAGGGACAGGGGGCATCTCATATGGAACCAAATCGTATCTCTCTATGCTATCCCACCTAGTGAGCTCCCGATCACGAATACCCAGTGGGCGAGTTCGTGTCTGGAGCCTGGAATACGTCTCATCTAGGGAGGGTATGGTGACCACTTCATGCAGGGGGTGTCCTGGGAATTAGCGCAAGCGTTCTGCATAGCGAAGTGCTAGCAGATTTAGCCGAATTTTGTGTGGCTGACTATGCCCAAGCACCTGAAGGGAGGCTGTAGGGGTAGTGCGGAAGGCCCCAGTAGCCAACCAAAGACCCTTGTTTAATAAAGGTTCCAGCTTACGCTGCAAGGACTTCCTTGCTGAGCCATAAACTGCAGACCCATAATCAATTCGGGATCGCACCACTGCATGGAAAATCCTCAAGAGGACATCCTGCTGGGCACCCTATCTATAGTTGGAAAGGGCCTTGAGCAACTGTACACCCCGCATGGCAGCTTGGCGCAAGTACTCAATATGCTTGGTCCACCGCTGCTGGTGGTCAACTATGAGACCGAGGAAACGTGTGTAAGTGGAAAAAGGTATTGTAACTCCACCAATTTTAAGTGCATACTCATCATGCGCTTTGCGTTTTCTACAAAAATGGAGGGAGGTAGTTTTTTCAGGTGGAAAACTAAAACCTCGCATCCGTGCTCTTCGATAGATGGTATCAAAAGCACGTTGCAATGTGTCACACACATTCCTCAGGTCATCGCCTCGGAGGAGAATTGTTAAATCATCCACATATAGTAAGGGACGAATCTCCTCTGGGATGTCATCAGCGAGACCATTTATAGCGACCATAAACAGGGTGCAACTAAGTACTGAGCCCTGAGGGATACCGTACTTCTGAAGATGGAGATCAGAGTAGACATTTCCTAGGCGCACCCTGAATTTTCGATGTGAGAGAAAGCTGCGGAGGAAGCCCAGCATTGGTCCGCCCCTTCCCCACAGCTGCAGCCTTTCTAAGATGTTGTGACGCCAAGTGGTGTCATTGGCTTTGGCTAGGTCAATGAACACACCAATAGCATGCTCCCTGACCAGAAAGATGTCCTAAATGTAACTCTCGAAAGCTGAGAGTTGGTCTACTGCTGAGAAGCGTTTGCGAAAACCAGCCTGATACTGGCAGATATGGTGGTTGCTCTAAAGAAACCACACTAGGCGGTTGTTGACCATTGCTTCCAGGATTTTGCTCATGCAGCATGTAAGGGAGTTGGGCCTGTAACTGCTTGCTTCACAAGGGTCTTTGCCCTCTTTGTGCAGAGTGACAATGACAGCCTTTCTCTAGGTAGAGAGCACATAGATGGAATTATACAGCCTCAAGAGTGTGCACTTTTGTTCCTGTGGAAGATTGATCAACATTTCATAATGGATCATATCTTTCTCAGGAGCAGTCCTATTTGATTTATTCATTGCTCTCTCTAGTTAACCCATTGTGAATGGTATGTCAATTGACAGACTGAACGACGGAGTGAGCTGAGGGAGAGGTGACATTTCAACATCTGCCTTGTGTCGCCTAAAGTCATCCGAGTATGCATCATTACTGGACACTTGGGCATAATGAGAAGCCAGTGCATCAGCAACGTGCTTGGGTTCTCGACCCACATCACCTTGAGGTGTGGTGATAGATGGAATAGTTGGTAGTGGGATACCCTTCATTGCACGTACCTTTTGCCATACATCTTTAGGAGGAGTACCATCCTTAATTTCACTGACATATGAGCGAAAGGAGCTGATTTGTGCCTGACGCTTGAGCTCACGCGCTTTGGCTCACTTAAATATAGCTTAATTTTCAGGCCTACGTCTACGGCGGAATCTATTTAGTGCCTGACGTTTCACTCTGTTGGCTTCTCTAGTGGGGTCTGTTTTTGGAATGGCAGCAGATGCTGCTTCAAGTATGGCAGAGGTGAAGTTTGTAACGTCATCCTCAATGTTTCCATTGAGGGTGACATGCACCATCTGCTATATAGTGCCCAGTCAGCATACTCCAATTTCCAGTGTGGCAGAGAAGTGAAAGGTGAGTACCGACTTTCCATTTCAATTTTGATAGGGAAGTGGTCAGAATGATGAAGGTCCGGTAATGGATTCCAAACCAATGTACTTCCCACAGAGGGAGAGCACATTGCAAGGTCAATTGTAGACATTGTACCACGGATAGGCGACAAGTATGTTGAGCGGCCATCGTTCAGGAGGAGGAGATCCAGTTCCCTGAACGTGGCTTCAGCAGTGGCGCCCTGCTTTGTGGTAGAGTGACATCCCCACAAGGTGTTATGGATGATGAAATCCCCAAGTACTAGCACAGGGCTAGGAACCTGACAAATTAGGTCGACAAAAGCGCCCTCATCCCATGAGGGAGATAGATGGAGACTATTGTCAGAGGGGTAGGTACTGCAACTCTGGCAGCCACTGCCTGGAGGTTTGTATTGGGTGGCACCTCCTCCACTAGCACATTATTTCTTATCATAATCATGACACCGCCATGTGCCCTACCGCCGGACTGGGGCATCACATGTTTTCTGAAATTGAGTAGCCACGCGCACTGAACCCATCAAAGAGTTTCAGGGTGCAGATGGTGGAGATAATAGTGGGGGTGGGGGAGGGGGGAGTAGGCCATACCTGATGACTGGTAAATTATTAGATATCTGGTCTTGAGCCAGTGTCCGCTCAACGGATTGTTTCAGCTTGGAGGCATATGATTCTCTCTTGGGAGTAATCATTGCACATTCTACGGGCCACAGGATAAGGACTTTTTCAGTTGCCATCAGAGATTGGATGGCAACTTCTTTCTTGAAGACTGGGCACTCCTTTGAGAGTGCTCCATGCTGCCCATTACAGTTGGCACACTTTTGCGGCTTTGAGCATGGTGTTTCAGCCTTATTGTGTCTTGGAAGACCATAGGCACACATTTCATGCTCAGCCTTACATCTTCGGCTAGTATGCCCGAATTTGAGGCATTTATAGCACCGCATGGGTGGGGGGATATAGGGCCGTACTTGCAGGTCGTGAAGCAAAGGACCCGGTGAAACAGTCTTAGGAGGAGTTTGGAGCACAAAGGTCCGCAAATAAGTGTCAGATGACCTTTTGATGCGCCTCCCTCATTCCAGAGGAATGACCTCAATCACTGAGTCTTCCATCAGACTTTCAAGAATCTCCTTGGCAGAGCACGATCTAAGATATTGGCAACGGATCCGGTATTGGCGGGGCTCCGGCCCTGTGAGGTGTTTAGTTTCTGGTTAAGGGTGACTGCAACTTCAGTCTCTCCTAGCTCAACCAACTTGGCCAGTTTCTTTCCTTGTTCCTCAGAGGCCACTTTAACATGGACCTTAGAGTTGGAAATTATTTTCATTTCAGTTGGTTTGCCTATTAGGCGCACCAACACAGTTCTTATTTTCAGGGGGCTGAAGGTTTTAAAACCATGATCTCCACTGTATAAAAACGGGGAAATGCAGTCCTCTTGAAGAGGTCAAAGAGGTTATTTGTAACCTTCGGAATATTTGTTTGGCCATTCATTTGTGATTTTTGTGAACTGATTTCACTGATTTTTTTCTCCTCTCAGAGGAGAGGTAGCATCAACAGGGCTTGATGGCTCTGCCTCCAAGGTGAGGATGTCCTCACTATTCATGAGTGGCTCCACACAGGGAGACACTTTGTGGTTATTGACAGAGACAAGAGTCTCTGTATCCATGGTGAGTGGTAGCTCGACATTCATGGGTACCTCCACGAGGGAAGGCACCGGGTTGGATGGGGGAGATGAGGGAGGTGGAAAGGAAATCACCACAGCTGGGGTGGGAGCCTCGGGGGAATCGCGGGTGGCACTTTTAGTACCCGCTATATAAGTTTTGGACATTTTCATGGTTATTCATTTTTGGTGTAGATTAGTGTGTGTGTGTGTGTGTGTGTGTGTGTGTGTGTGTGTGTGTGTGTGCGTGTGTGTGAATATTTTGTTTGTGTAGTGTACAGTGTTGTCATTTCCGGCATAGAAACCAATGCTACCTCCACCGGGTTATTGATTATAGCCTCTTCGCTGATCCGTTGTGGGTCAAGATGGGCCCCCGCATGTCCTGCAAGATCCCAATCCAGCCGCCACCCGGTAGGTACTAAAAGACATGGGGGATTTTTCGAACGTTACTTTGGTCAGCCCACAGACCGCTGGGGGGGCGGCGCCGGGACCCATAGCTACCACCCCCGGCAGGAGTACCAAACCTGCTGCTTCCTCCTCCACATTACGACGGCCGTCAGAGGTTGTAGCACAAGCCTCGCCCCTGTGTGTAGTGTGAGTGTTTCGTGTTGTGACATGTGTTTGTGTGAGGACCGTGTTGGGAATGCTGAAGGGAGATCAGGAAAAAGGAAAAGAGAGGGAGGGATGAGTATTAGACCCAACACGCTTATTCCCTGATGCCAGAAGATCAGACAAACAAACATGGAGGGCACGTTGGATCAACTTCTAGGCCTATCACTTAGGGTGAACCAACGCTAGCTCAGGGCTGCAGGGAAGCCAACCCTGTAGGACCTGAAGGGTCCCCCCCGTACGGGTATTATTTCAGTATTAATAAATTATTAAGCCCCGTTAATAGTATATCATAAAAACTTGGCGCTTCACGCCAAGAAGGTTAAAATCATTACCGCTTCCGGACCTCACGATTTCACGCTTTTTAAAAAATATCGACAAAATTGGAAATCATTTAGTAATAACAAAAGGTTGGTAGAAAAAAATTAATTAGACCCAGCGCCCCCTCTACTGAAAAATACGCCTCCGTACCTCGTAATTGATTTCGGGGAGTCTCCCTGTGTGGTAAGTTGATTAGGAAAGAAATTAGCATCACGGGTTCAACAACGAAAGCTCGCCATCGTAGAGTTCATCACAGGATTATGAACAAGGGATTAGTCCTGAAAGTAGCTAATCAAAAGACACCTATTATAACTACGAGTATGTACTGATTTGGAAACCCCTTGTCTACCTCGTACCTCAACTCTGTTTCAACATAATCGCGTACATCCAGCGATGTGTTCGGCAGATTTACGGATTGTTCTAACGTAATTTTATTTAGATATATTGTGGAGGCGAATGAAGTATTGCGCGAACAACATTCACCCTTGGGCGGTACTAGGCTGGTTCACCACGAAACCGACAATAAAATAATATGAAGGACCACCGGACAGAAATATCCGGAAACAATAAAGAATCATGCTACACCTTGCTTTGTAATTCGGCGATCTCGAACTCGCAAGTGGTAGCGAATAATTGAAGAAAGAGGATTTGGTATTAGGTCAAAACAACGAAGCCGGCGGAGGGTGAAAGGAAGGAGAAACCCTACCTAAATTCGGTTCGAAATTATAGAAACTACCCCAAAATGGTCGCAGACATATGGTACATGAAGAATTGCAATGGCCGGGCGTGGAAGGCTGGGCTTCTTGGGCATCAACAAGAACGAGAGGGTTCAAGCTCTCGACGGACTAACTCGACTGTCTGGACCCGACTAACCGCGCCACTCACCCCAACCAAGTGGACTTGGAAACAGATAGACAGATGATACAATGTCGAAGTTCAGAAGACAAACAGCCCTGGTATCAACCTAACGAATCATCCAATTCAAAGTGCTGGCCTCAACACTCCCACCCTGAAATATGAATTTCAGTCAAATTGCCAGCAGTTATTATTGCAGTTTTTTAAATTTTAACAAAATATAATATCAAGAATAACAAACATATTTAATGAAATTAGTATGAACAAACAATGGGTTACCAAATATAGATACAAATTTTTTTCCAAATCAATCTTTATTGTTATTGTAAAGGAAGTGGGCAGAGTTTGACCAGTGGACGCACCATAATGCTGGTAGCTGTCCTGATTTTGGCGACTCAAGTTACCCCATCCCTTCCTGCGCATATCTCCTCCACGATTCCCAGTGGCCAATGAAGAGGAGGAGCGTTCTCTTTCATAACAACAACCACTGTGTCTACATTTAATGAAGTGGGTAGATATTCGGTCTGCCATCTTCTCCAAAATCCTTGAACAATAGAAGTGACACTTTGATGATGATCCAATCGACATGCAGGGATATGAGTGACATCCACGACGGTTAGAGATGAGTGGTGGTCCCAAGGTGAGAAAGTGAGCAGGTGTAAGGGCAGTAGGACCGTTGGGGTCAGATGACAGAACACACAGGGGGCGACTATTGAGAAGTGCTTCAATCTGCTTGAGAACGGTGTTCAATTCCTCATACGTCAATGACGCATTCCCAATGAGTTTTTACAGATGTGTTTTGACCCTCTGTACACTCCTTTCCCGAATTCCACCAAAATGAGGAGATGATGGTGGGTTAAGTATCCATTTGATGCCTCGGTTACTCAATGTATTTCTCACTGAGTCATTGAATGAACCAGAAGATGCAAACTTGTAGAGCTCGTCCATTGAGTTCTTAGCTCCAATGAAATTGGTGCCTTGATCGGAACAAATAACCTGGCATGGACCTCTTCTCGAGAGAAATCTCAAAAATGCCGCGAGGAAACACTAGGTTGATAAACTCGAAGCCAACTCCAGATGGACTGCTTTGGTCGACAAACATATAAACAAGCATAAATATGCTTTAAGCGGACGATTCCCTCTATGTCTAGCCATGGAAATAAGCAAAGGACCTGCATAGTCGACACCACAGTTGACGAACGCCATGTTTTGTTGAAACCGAACTCTTGGTAATGGTGACATTTTAGGTTGCAAAGGTTTTGGCTTTGCTCGAAAACATAGGTTACATTTATAAACTCTTTGATTAACAAGATCCAATTTTTCAAATGCAACACTGACAATAATAGATGTGGCCTAGTATGTAGATTGTCTACGTGGTACTGGTCAACTAAGAGTTCAGTGAATGCAGATTTCTTTGGTAACAAAAGTGAATGCCGCTGGTCATACGCTAAATCAGAATTATTTAAGCGACCACCAACTCTAATTAATCCATCCCTTATAAAAAGGTCTAATCTTCTAGTGAGTGACTCGGGCTTCATACGCTGGCGTTCCTTCTTTGACTTGGCCTCCAAATATGCGAAAACATCAGAAAAATGTTCCCGTTGAATTCGTTGGAACCAAATTCCTTCTGCTTGATCTAATTCAACAGCACGAAGCATACCAGTTCGAAAACGGGTTTGACGAAGAGCTCTTAAAACATAAGCACTTGTTCTAATCAATTTTCTATAACAGGACACTCTTGTGAGTAATGGTGACAAGACAAAGTCTGGAGGGGTGAGTGCAGTCAGAACCACTATCACTCTTTCTTCCGGCACTCATGAAGCAGTAAACAATTCAGTGATCCGAGTGACTGACCAAGAACTATCATCTTGTGGTAACCAAGGGGGACCATGAAACCACGAAGGGTGCTGAATAAAACTCTTAGCAGTCAACCCACGACTCAAACAGTCAGCAGGATTGCTCTCTCCTCTGACGTGAAACCTGTTCTGTGGCTTAACATTGTCTTGGATTTGTGTCACTCTATTAGCAGCAAAAACATTCCACCTAGAAGGAGGGGCTGAAATCCATTGAATTGCCACTGTTGAATCGGTGAATGCATATATTTTACTGATATGCTGTGGAGGTGAATATGTGTTCATAACAATTCGGAGAAGCTTGGACAATAAAAGTGCAGCGCACAATTCCAATCGAGGGACACTAATAGTCTGAGCGGGGACAATCTTGGATTTAGCACAGAGTAAGGTAACTCTACTATCCCCAAAAGATGTGAGAGACAGTGCATAGACTACAGCACCATGTGCTATTTAGAGGCATCTGCAAACCATACTAATGCTGTATATTTACCTGGGAAAATATATTAATGCCGAGGGATGGTCCAACCCATCAGAAGAGGCAGTTCAGCCACAAACTTCTTTCATTCATCGCAAATTAATTCCGGGAGCGTCTAATCCCACTTCAATCCAAGTGCCCAGAGCTTTCTGATTAAGCCTTTTGCTGTTACTGTTGTCGGTGCTAAAAATCCGAGTGGATCAAATATTCGGGCTATAGCCGAAAGGATGGCTCATTTAGTGTGATTTTCAGGAGTTAAATTCACCTGAACTGAGAATTTATCATCCGCAGGACTCCATACAAGACCCAAAATCTTAGTCACCGGCTCTCCATCAAATGATAGAACTGAAGAGGATCTACTTGATTCGGGAATCTGAGACATAACCTCTACAGAATTCGAACACCATTTGGTCAGTTCAAATTACCCAACAATCTCTGAAGCTCTTTCTGCAAAGCAGAAGCCTCCTTATCTGAATCAACAGAAGACAAAAAATCATCCAATTAAAGATCTCTAGCAGCAAACTCTGATGCCAATGGAGTTTTGGACCCTTCAAGCTCTATCAAGTGTTGAACTCATCGCAAGGCCAAAAATGGCGACGAAGAAATTCCGAACACCACCGTATTTATATGATAAACCTAAATAGGTTCTTGAGGCAAAAACCTCCACAATAATCGCTGGAATCGCCGATCCTCTGGCCTCATAAGGATGCGCAAATACATCAGACGGATGTCTGCTGTCAAACCTACCCTAAATAAACGAAAATTTAACAAAATTTTTATAAGATCCGTCTGAAGCTTTGGACCAACGAAAAGCAGATCATTCAACGAGATGTTAGTACTTGTTGGCGCACTAGCATCCAAAACAATGCGTAGTGGCGTACTTGTACTTCCAACTTTGATGGCTATCCCATGATGAGGAATATAGTATGACGGTTGATCCATAGACATCTCATCTTTCGACACCAATGACATATAACCTGGTTCCAAGTAGGTTTTCATTACTTCGCTATAATGATGGTGAGTATCAGGAGTTTTTTATAGGCGTTACTCTAGCGCCAAAAACCTACGAGTGGCTGAACCTAATGATTCACCCAGTAATGAAGGTGACATCCGGAAATTCAATGATACTATAATAAATTCTTCCATCACGGTCACGACTAACAGTGTCTAAAAAGTGCTTTTCACACTTGATATCTTCTGAATCAAAGTTCGGAGTGGGTGATAGTTCCTCTATTGACCATAATTTCTCTAATAATTGGTCCAATGGCTTCTCGTCCACCGAAACGTGGAACGAACTCGGGGTCTGACAGTGCAAGGCAATCGGAACCGAACCCATAACCAACCATCCAAGTGATGACTCCAGAGCACACGGAGTGTTAGCCGATGGCAAACTTTGCCTGTACCAACGATTAATGGCCACAAGGCAGCACCAATGAGAAGGTCAATTGGTCCTGGATCATCAAATGTTTGATCCGCCAACTCAAGGGGGGTTATATGTGATAAATAATTTATTGAGACAACAGGCAAATGTTCTGTTAGCTCATCCATCACCAAGACGTTGATCAATTAGCTCACTCCATCCTTCACCATTGAATGGAATGTGATGGCACCTGCTCTTGAATTGTTACAGTGTCCCTTCCCAAGCACTTGACAAATGAGTGCCAAGGGCGTGTTGAAAGTCCGAATCGCTCACAACAGCTTTTAGTTACAAAATGTGACTGCGAACCTCCATCAAGCAAAGCTCTCAATACTGTCGGTTTCCCGAGACGATCCAACACTTTAACTTAAGAAATACCTAGCTAACAATACAAAGTAGGAGATTTTAAATTCGACATAGAGGTCAGCGACATAGTATTGTCAGGCGGCGAAACAACGTCCTATGTTGAAGGGGATGGTGAGGGGGACGGTTGGACCTTAGTGACAAAATGCAACAGACTGATATGACTATTATCGCATTGTGAACATTTTAAATTGAATTCACAATCACGGGTGAAATGTGACTTTCATAGACACCTATAACAATGTCTATTCTTCTCAACAAATTCATATCGTTGTTTTGGAGCCATTTCCAAATAAGCTTGGCAACTACCTAACGAATGCTTGGGGGACTTTTTACAACACATCAACAATGGGCTTTGTTGTCCCTATGAGGTCTTGGATTAGTTTGTTGTGCTACCAAAGCTAGACAATTCTTATTTACTCCACTACCTTTACTCTGAAAAATAGGTGGGAGTTGCGCCTACCTTTTAGAGTGCGCCAGAATCTTCGCTTGCTCCTGAACGAAAGATACCAAACTATCAAATTGTGGTACCTCTTCATTACGAAATGCCATGTCAAAGTGCCGTTATGTCTCAGGATCCATTTTCTTTCCCGCGATATGTTATAGAAAGAAATCGAAAAGATACCCTATTTTCAATTTTTTGAAAGCCGCAACCGCCCCGACAAAGCCTTCCAGGAATGAATTGAGTCCCTTTTCCGATTCTTGAGAAATGGATTTAAAATTCAAAAGCTTGTTAAATACTAATGACCTAATGCCCTATTATCTTCAAAACGCCTTTTCAAAGTCCTTAATAATGTGACATAATTCTCCTCTGTCGGGGGAATACCTGCTACTATACTTTTAGCACTGCCGACCAAATGCGAGACTAAATTGTTAACCTTTTGAAGATTAAACAACGAGCCGTTTTTGTCAATCAAATCTCTAAACGCCTGAATGAAGGGAACCCAATTTTCAAAAGAACCATAGAAATTCATGGTTTTTGTTGGCTCTAGTTTCACTCTACACGTTGCTGGTTCCGATCGAACAGTGTCATTCTCGCTGCCATCAACTTGGCACGCACTCTTCCCGCCATAGGTGATGACAATTAATAGGAAAATAGAAATAGGAAGCAATGAAAGGGAAACGATCAACCCAGTTAGTTCGTAGGAAAATTTAGAAATTTTAACAGAACCGCAAAGTAACAAATTAAATTTCAATTAAAAGTATATAAATAAGCAAGGTAGAAAAATATATATATAATAAGATTTGTGAATATGATTAAATTATTCACTGATTACAAAACCCCAAAGAATAGGCAAATATCAAATCTATGAACAGCATCAATCAATAAATAATATATCAACATTCAACAATTACTAACATAAATGCCAACTAAGACGGACGCTATATCCGATCGATATAGGCTGAAACGAAAATCGATCGATGAGAATGTTATTATCGCAGTCAGACGAGAATTGACTGCTGCTCAGTTGACAAATTGAGTTTCAATAAAGATAAGGCCAGACTTCCGAGAGAGTCTTGTGACCTATCAGATCTAATAGTTAACTAATCCTACTATGACCTTAATCCATGAGAAGCAATAGTTCAATGCTTCTGCCAAAAAACCCATCAACCTTATCAAGCTCCGGCCAGTTTCAGCTTTCTTGCATGCGCCTATAAATTCAATGTCGAAAAAGAAAAAAAATTTTGAATTTTATAGAACATGCAAATTACCACGTGCAGATTAGAAATCCCAAAGCCGAGCGGAACATCAACTAGTATAAGAACCTAATATTGAAAAATCAGTTATAGCGCACAAGAAAATAATTGAGTTCGCCGACTAACCAAGAATGACGATTAAAAATAATGAACGAAGGGAACAATGAAAAAAAACTTGTGATCAAATAGATTTTCGATCGACTACTACAGGTAAATCTTCCCCAAATAGAACCAAATGTTCCGTAAACATACAATCAAATTTATTCGCAATGTTCGGGAAATAAATCACGAATCTATCGGTGGCGAAGATATTGAATTCAATAGCTAATTCACGTTCATTAACCTGACACCCGTATCATAAGAATATTGTAGTCCGACTGACTAAAATATCTATCTAAGTAAAAACGGGAGTAAAATCTATTTTACGTACAATAACTAGGTTCGAAGAAAACGAATGTGGGGGCGAATGAAGTATTGCGCGAACAAGATTCACCCTTGGGTAACGATACTAAGCTGGTTCACCACGAAACCCACAATAAAATAATATGAAGGACCACCGGACAGAAATATCCAGAAACTATAAAGAATTATGCTACACCTTACCTTGTAATTCGGCGATCTCCAACTTGCAGGTGGTAGCGAATAAGTGAAGAAAGAGGATTTGGTATTAGGTCAAAACAACGAAGCCGGCTGAGGGTGAAAGGAAGGAGAAACCCTTCCTAAATTCGCTTCGAAATTATAGAAACTACCCCAAAATGGTCGCAGACATATGGCACGTGAAGGGTTGCAATGGCCGGGCGTGGAAGGCTGGGCTGGTTGAGCATCAACAAGAACGAGAGGCTTCAAGCTCTAGACAGACTATACTCGGCTGTCTGGACCCGACTAACCGCGCCACTCTCCCCAACCAACTAGACTTGGATACAGATAGATAGATGATACAATGTCGAAGTCCAGAAGACAAACAGCCCTGGTATCAACCTAAACGAATCATCCAATTCAAAGTGCTGGCATATCTAAATTTTTAGAATCTACGTATCTTTATACGTAAACCAACAAATTTACAGGAGTTATCATTTATTTTATTTTATTAATATTACTTTATTTTCTTGGTCGATTAGAAACTTTTGTTATTATGTTTTGTCTTTGGTGTAATATTACACCAAAATTGCCTTATACGATAATTGTACCAGTTGATATAATTCCATTGAAATTATCTTTTGAGAAAATAGTTGATTATAAATTTGTTACCAGTAGAAGGACATGTGGAGCATAAATACTCTTGTTATGTAAATATAATCTCATCACATTTCTTAGTTAGAGCAGCTAATTGTGATATACCAGAGATCTGCGTAGAAAGGTTGTGTAATACAGAAATAATAAACCATTTTAAAACAATTCGTATCGTTTTTTAATTTCAGGTGACCATCTGTCTATTTGCTGGATCATGGATGTTGGGGGACGGTCGACATCCTCCATTCCCTTTTAGACAACCACCTCACAGACAACCAACTCGTCGGCCTTCGCATATTAAGCCAACCCGACCACCTACTACCACTTCAACCAGCTTGCCCTCAACTTATTATCCACCCCATAAGAATGAGAATCATCCAGAAAGAGCATTTACGAAACCCACCAAAACCAAACCCCCACCCAAAAACTCATCGCCAGTTGGCCCACAGATCATAAACAGTCGTCCTCCTGCCAAAACTCCACGGCCTGACGAACCCATAGTTTCAACTGAAATTTCAGAGAACTCATCAGAGAACTCACCAGAGAACTTATCAGAGAACTCATCAGAGAACTCACCAGAGAACTTATCAGAGAACTCATCAGAGAACTCATCAGAAAACCCACCTGGCAACCAACAGTCTTCAGAGCATTTCGACCAATCACCACTCGTCAATCAGTCACCAAACCATAATGTCCAACCACCTTCTCATACACAACCCGACCGGCAGTCTTCAGAGGAATCCGACAGTGACGACCAATCACCACTCGTCAATCAGTCACCAAACCATAATGTCCAACCACCTTCTCATACACAACCCGACCGGCAGTCTTCAGAGGAATCCGACAGTGACGAAAAATCACCACCCTTCAATCTGCCACCAAACCCTAATGTCCAACCACCTCCTCATAAACAATCCAACCAACAGCCTCCAGAGCAAAGCAACCAATCACCGACCTATCGGCCACCAACCTATCGGCCACCAACCGCATTTAGGCCACCAACCTATCAGCCACCTAACTCTAATTTCCAACCACCACTTGTCTATCAGCCACCAACCGTATATCAGCCAATAATCGTCTATCAGCCACCATACTCTAATTTCCAACCACCTCCCTGTACAGTTTCCAACCAACAGCCTCAAGCCCCGGGCGGCCAATCACCACCTGGCCAGATATACTGCCCACAACAGCAACAAACGTGTACTCCTTGTGTCATACACATCATTCAACAATGCAGTGTTCCCATCCCTGTAACCTATCCCGTCTCAAGTTACCCAGGTATCTACATCCCACCTGGTGGCGTACAAAATCAAGGATACCCGGCCAACCCAATCCCAGTTGGCGGAACATGCAACCAAGTAGGTGCCCCCTCATCAGATGGCGTAATAAATCAAGGATGTATAAGTGCCTCCCTCCCAAAACTGGGCGTACCTCAACCTGGCAACCAAGGAGGCTTCTCTTCACCAATTGGCGTACAAAATCAAGGCAACCCAGCCAATCCAAGGCGAATCAAGGCAACCCAGCCAATTCAAGGCAACCAAGGAGGCTTCTCATCACCAGTTGGCGTACAAAATCAAGGCAACCCAGCCAATCCAAGGCAAATCAAGGCAACCCAACCAACTCAAGGCAACCAAGGAGGCTTCTCTTCACCAGTTGGCGTACAAAATCAAGGCAACCCAGCCAATCCCGTATACGGTGGTGTCAAAAATAAACACTACTACTCCCAACCTGCCAGTCAACCAGTTAGCAATAAATCATACCCGAAACCTAGTGGTATGCCAACCTATCACTCACAAAAACGTCCAAATTCGAATCCGCAATTTCGCTCAGGCGATTCTATAGATAACCAACCTGGCTTGAGTGACTCAGATCAACAACCACCACCTGAGGGAGAGAAAGCATATGAGGAGAGTGACGACCATCCGCAACAAATAGATAGAGCTGACTACAGTACACTTGAGGAACAGGAGCTCCTTGAAAAATCAGAAGAAGAGGAAGGTCAGTAGGTAATTACCTATTAAAATTGCATAGTTTCGGATACGAAAGAGATGACCCTCACCAAATAATGCTATCATTAAAAAAAAAAAAAAAAAATTAAAAAATGCTGCAAATTATAACACAATGGTTTATTACTTCTGTATTAGGTGGCCCTTCTACGAAGATCGCTGGGATATAATTATTAAACCTAATATATAGTACACTAGTAAGAGAAATTGTATTAGCCCCTGAGGTCTCTCAGCTGATCTGTTCACCTCCATCTTGTAATTGTATTCAAGGTGTTCCAAAAGCGCGCCATCTTAAATTCCATCACTATTCGTCAATTATGAAAGGAAATAGCTTCAGAGGTCGCCTCCCTACATCGTAATTGTATTCTCGTAATTGTAGTTGTCCCAAAGAAGCTTCACACAAAATTTCAGTGCCTTACGTTGATTAGGACAGAAATTATGGTCAGAGATACATACCCCAGCTGAAAATGTGCCTCCGTGTATTGTAATTTTATTTGAGATATCCCAAAGGATAAGAAAGGTTGTCCAACTTTAATCTAATAATACGTGAACTTTGGCGGCTGGGAGAGGAGAACAATATACGTGAAGGTCAGAGAGCTATAAAACCAGTGATTTCTCGAGCCATCCAGTGCTCCCGGCAAAGAGCTGAACCATTCGATCTAGTTCTGGCTAATCAGGTCAGGTTGAATACAGCCCCTGGAGAGATAGTTCGCCCACCGCGAATTTTGTACCCCGGGGAACTTAGAAAACGAGATCATCTAGAATTTAGGAATAGAGATAAACACATATTTCCTCGAGTTTTTAAGAAACCTAAACGTTCAACAAAAATCACCTCTGGGTCAAATGGGAAAGAAAGAATGTCTGATTGCAATACGAAATGGACGAGTGGTCCTCAAACGAAAACTTCTAGATCTATAGAATATGTTGTGATTTAAAGATTACAACAGGTGGGAGGATGTTTAAAATGGCTTCAATATTGAAGTGTCAATATTTTCGTCACGTCAATAATCATTAATAGTGCCATGTTTTTTACCAAATACTTACCTAATTAATTGCATATGGTTTGCAAAAATATATCACTAGCTTTTTAACCGTCAACAGGTGTGTATTTGTATTTAAAAATGATATTTTAATTAGTAGTTTAGGTTAAAGTTCATCATTTAATTGTCATTTCGTTTGTTTTCTTGTTTCGTTCGTTTCTAATTTACACAACTTTCTTGGGACAGTTCCGAATAGCAACAGAGTGTAGACAATACTGGTGCACAGGCTCTCTGCTGTTAGCTTCAGTATAACTTGGTTGGCGCTGCCCAAAAAGTGCTGGCAATCCACTTTAAAGACGTTTAGGTAGGTTTTCGCAGTGGCTATTCGCAGTCTGAGTGTAGAAAACGCATGGTTATATATTATACCGTTTTCCCAGACGTCGTGACAAGAGACACAAGAGAGTGGCCTAACACGCCTCTAACATTTCCAATGACTTGCAACTGGCCAACAACCACGATACGATTATCTAACTAGGAGATACCACCACTTGCTACCTTAGCATAAGGGCATGATAGATTAGTTAGTGCTGTGCCTTGCCCTTCCACCTTAAGGTGGGATATCCCACATAACTATTGATGGTAGGGTTTCTAGAATGGGGATGAGTGAGATATGATGCGAACTCAACCTAGCATCAGTTTGGGAAAGGTAGGTTAGTTGGTTGAGGGCTATTCCCTTATCTGTAAAATCTTGGCTCATTCGGAATCAAGTTTGGCGATGAGTATCTAGCTAAATCTTCTGATCCTCATCTTGAGTAACTGCAAATAATGAGCGATTTCACCGGTTTTATTGAATTCCATCAGCTGAAGTATCTAGGAGAGAACTTCCCAAAAAGATGTATTATTAAGGGTATAGAGTGACTGGAAGAGGCCGAAACACCAATTTGAAGAAAAAAAAAATAACGTTTCTCGAGAACGACCTCATTCCCACGTACGCCTGGGCCACAAAGTACAGGGACATGGCCTGGGGGTACCTACCTCAAGGCCATCAACCGAAGCCGTAAATTCATTTACTCTCTACCTATTTTGGTGGAATTTTGAAAAAGAGGGATGATTGGAGGAAAATTTGGCAAGCCTCTCAGCTGAGAAAATTCCAGTCATGGAGCATGATCGTATTAGTGAATTTTCTTAAATTACCACTTATATTATATATTTTTGATGAAGGATGAAAACACTTGCGTGTAATATTAATTTGAAGTATTAAAGTACAGACGGTTGGAAAATATAGGAAACACATAAATATGACTTGTAAGTCATATTTATGTGTTTCCTATATTTTCCAACGATCTGTACTTTAATACCTCAAATTAATATACAGATTGTCCCATCTAAACGGGCCCATCGGGAAATTACAGCCTTACGGTGCGAGCTAACGAAAAATTGAACTGGATCTTTTTTATGGTATTTCAACTCAGCTTCACGATGCGGAAGTCCGATTTTTATTTTTCCATGTTTTAGGGTCTCAAATCATTGATTGAAACTTACGGTTTCGTCTTGACCCCCTTTTTTTTATTGCTTTTTTCGATTTTAGGTTGGATTTGAAACAGAAAATGCCTCAATGAAATTTTCTTTTTGGGGCTTCGTTTGTGAGTTATTCCACTTTTTGCGGAAGACCGATTTTTATTTTTCCGTGTTTTAGGGTCTCAAATCATTGATTGAAACTTACGGTTTCCTCTTGACCCCCCTTTTTTATTGCTTTTTTCGATTTTAGGTTGGATTTGGAACAGAAAATGCCTCCGTGAAATTTTCTTTTTGGGGCTTCGTTTCTGAGTTATTCCACTTTTTGCGAAATACAGGAAATCGCCGATTCCTTTTAGAAATTACCAACACTTTCTTACTATTTTTATCTTCAATTTTTGAGATGTTCACCACACTTTTGAAATCAGCATTAAACTACCTATCATCAGACCCCAGCGTCCATAATCAACAATCACCATCAGGGGGACACTTGAACCGCTTACGATTTTAAAAAGGTTTTCCAAATCGTCGTTAAAAAAAAAAAAAAAAAAAAAAAACCTCAAACTGTTCTTTACTATTACTCATTTATTAGAAGAACGTATGAGACGACGTCTTCAGGACTAATGGAAGGTTCTTTAAATAATAAATATCATACAATAAGTTAGAAGCTGCATAGTTAGAAGCTGTTGTTTTCTTGACCCTTGAATACAGTTTGCAGGAGAAGAAGCAGAGGCTGCAGAAGGAGCAGGTGGCATTTTCGATTTATCACAACACAGCTGACTGGAAGTTTCCTCGTGGTACATTTTTTAAACTGTATTCTGAACAGTGATTCTGTGTGTACTGAACAGTTTTTTTTTTTTTTTTTTTTTTTTTTTTTTTTTTAACGACGATTTGGAAAACTTTTTAAAAATCATAAGCGGTTCAAGTGTAATGTCATCCCCCTGATGGTGATTGTTGATTATGGACGCTGGGGTCTGATGATAGGTAGTTTAATGCTGATTTCAAAAGTGTGGTGAGCATCTCAAAAATTGAAGATAAAAATAGTGAGAAAGTGTTGGTAATTTCTAAAAGGAATCGGCGATTTTCTGTATTTCGCAAAAAGTGGAATAACTCAGAAACGAAGCCCCAAAAAGAAAATTTCACGGAGGCATTTTCTGTTCCAAATCCAACCTAAAATCGAAAAAAGCAATAAAAAAGGGGGGTCAAGAGGAAACCGTAAGTTTCAATCAATGATTTGAGACCCGAAAACACGGAAAAATAAAAATCGGTCTTCCGCAAAAAGTGGAATAACTCACAAACGAAGCCCCAAAAAGAAAATTTCAACGAGGCATTTTCTGTTTCAAATCCAACCTAAAATCGAAAAAAGCAATAAAAAAAAGGGGGTCAAGACGAAACCGTAAGTTTCAATCAATGATTTGAGACCCTAAAATATGGAAAAATAAAAATCGGACTTCCGCATCGTGAAGCTGAGTTGAAATACCATAAAAAAGATCCAGTTCAATTTTTCGATAGCTCGCACCGTAAGGCTGTAATTTCCCGATGGGCCCGTTTAGATGGGACACCCTGTATATAAATATTATATACTCGGCGCCCTGGCCCCCCCTAATCTATTTTCGGCGCTTCGAGCCTCGACGGATCTTTCTTAGCCTGAAAAAATTTGTATATAAAAAAATGTTCAAGCCTGGCTGGGATTCGAACCCACGATGCGAAAAAAAAAAATTGATATAAAAAAATTAGGAGATAAAAAAATTTTCAAGCCTGGCTGGGATTCGAACCCACGAACTCGCGCTTCCCGTTACGGACGATAGCAACGGTTGTACGTGAAAATCATCTTAAAAAAAGTTTGGGTAATTACATAAAAAATTATTGGGGGTCTGCATAAGAATTGCATAGCAATTTATATATATATATAAATACTCATATGTTCAAGAATATTATTTTAATCATGTAATATACAATCAGATTAGGATGTAAAATAAAACTTTATATAATTCTCGCTTTTCTTAGTGTTTCTATTCTTCTTTATGGTCACCCTGAATGAATGTGTGAAATGATAATGGTTTCTATAACTGTACCTGTTGAAATAATTTATTGATAACTAGCCGCTCCGGCTCGCTACGCTCGCCTCCACGTCCAGCCGGGGGGCAAGCCCCCCGGACCCCCCATTAAGTTGCTCGCTTCGCTCGCAACGTGTGGCGTGTAGGGAATATTGCTCGCTTCGCTCGCAAAGTCTGGCATGTAGGATATGTTGCTCGCTTCGCTCGCAAAGTCTGGCATGTAGAAAATGTTGCTCGCTTCGCTCGCAAAGTATGGCATTTAGGGAATTTTACTCGCTTTGCTCGCAAACGGTAGATCCCTAAGGGTAGGTTTAACTTCTGTAGGGGATGCTGCTCGCTACGCTCGCTTGAGGAAGTTATACTGCCCACCCAACTTGGCAGACGTTTTTTTCTGTTGGGGAATTCTTACTTACAAATTAAATCTTATAAAACTACGTGGAACCACGAAAAGTTTATTGGGGGATGTTGCTCGCTTCGCTCGCAAGTCCGTATTTATTCTGTAGGGGATGCTGCTCGCTTCGCTCGCTTGAAGAAGTTATACTGCCCACCCAACTTGGCAGACGTTTTTTTCTGTTGGAAATTCTTACAAACAAATTAATTCTTATAAAACTACGTGGAACCACGAAAAGTTTATTAGGGAATGTTGTACTGCCCACCCAACTTGGCAGACGTTTTTTTCAGTTGGGAATTCTTACAAACAAATTAAATCTTAGAAACTACGTGGAACCACGAAAAGTTTATTCGGGGATGTTGCTCGCTTCGCTCGCAAGGTATACCTGTATATGTGTAGGACAAAGTCCGTATTTATTATTTGAAATGGCTCTCGCTTCGCTCGCAAGGTATTGCGTAGAAGTGCAAATGGGAACCCCCCTGTGAGGGTCCCTTCAGGTAAGCAACGTTGTGTAACGGCGGCCCGTGGTCGATTAATTTCTGATGTTAAACGCTTCCCTCGCAATTCCCCTCCCAATTTGACCTACTTTCCGTCACTTTTTTCGATATCCGACTTCGGATTCAGATTCGGCGGGATCAAAGCTGTATTTCGCCCGCGAAAACCGTTCCGAAAAACGAATACGCTCGCCTCCACGTCCAGCCGGGGGGCAAGCCCCCCGGACCCCCCATTAAGTTGCTCGCTTCGCTCGCAAAGTCTGGCATGTAGGATGTGTTGCTCGCTTCGCTCGCAAAGTCTGGCATGTAGAAAATGTTGCTCGCTTCGCTCGCAAAGTATGGCATTTAGGGGATGTTGCTCGGTTCGCTCGCAAACGGTAGATCTCTAAGGGTAGGTTTAACTTCTGTAGGGGATGCTGCTCGCTTCGCTCGCAAACGGTAGATCTCTAAGGGTAGGCTTAACTTCTGTAGGGGATGCTGCTCGCTTCGCTCGCTTGAGGAAGTTATACTGCCCACCCAACTTGGCAGACGTTTTTTTCAGTTGGTAATTATTACAAACAAATTAAAACCACGAAAAGTTTATTCGGGGATGTTGCTCGCTTCGCTCGCAAGGTATACCTGTATATGTGTAGGACAAAGTCCGTATTTATTATTTGAAATGGCTCTCGCTTCGCTCGCAAGGTATTGCGTAGAAGTGCAAATGGGAACCCCCCTGTGAGGGTCCCTTCAGGTAAGCAACGTTGTGTAACGGCGGCCCGTGGTCGATTAATTTCTGATGTTAAACGGTTCCCTCGCAATTCCCCTCGTGATTTGACCTACTTTCCGTCACTTTTTTCGATATCCGACTTCGGATTCAGATTCGGCGGGATCAAAGCTGTATTTCGCCCGCGAAAACCGTTCCGAAAAACGTACCTTTATGGGGTATATTTTAATCGGAAAAAACCAAGTTTTTCGGCGGACTTTTCGAGAAAACGGGTCCGTACTCTCGCATTTTTTTGACGCATTTCCCGATACTTTTTTCGCGATCCGATCGCGCCGTCGTCTTCCTCGTAGGAAAACCTACGAAACCCGTATTTTTCCGGAATTGTCAACGGCCGTTTAGAGGGGTAGGGGAAGCGGGGAAGTCCAAAAAGCGCACATTAATTATTACTTCGACCCCCCTCCCGCCCTACGGCCCATGGTTCGGGTGGGATTAGAAAATTTTAAATTCGCTTATACACCCTATCGGAAAATCCCAAAAAGATCCCCCCACTCGTAGATCCGGCCCACTCAGCCGTTTGGCCGTGCATAGACACGACAGAGCGACAGAGCGACAGACGGAGTTTCATTCTTATTAATAACTAGCCGCTCCGGCTCGCTACGCTCGCCTCCACGTCCGGCGTCGTAACGTGTGGCGTGTAGAGAATATTGCTCGCTTCGCTCGCAAAGTCTGGCATGTAGGATATGTTGCTCGCTTCGCTCGCAAAGTCTGGCATGTAGAAAATGTTGCTCGCTTCGCTCGCAAAGTATGGCATTTAGGGAATTTTACTCGCTTTGCTCGCAAACGGTAGATCCCTAAGGGTAGGTTTAACTTCTGTAGGGGATGCTGCTCGCTACGCTCGCTTGAGGAAGTTATACTGCCCACCCAACTTGGCAGACGTTTTTTTCTGTTGGGGAATTCTTACTTACAAATTAAATCTTATAAAACTACGTGGAACCACGAAAAGTTTATTAGGGGATGTTGCTCGCTTCGCTCGCAAGTCCGTATTTATTCTGTAGGGGATGCTGCTCGCTTCGCTCGCTTGAAGAAGTTATACTGCCCACCCAACTTGGCAGACGTTTTTTTCTGTTGGAAATTCTTACAAACAAATTAATTCTTATAAAACTACGTGGAACCACGAAAAGTTTATTAGGGAATGTTGTACTGCCCACCCAACTTGGCAGACGTTTTTTTCAGTTGGGAATTCTTACAAACAAATTAAATCTTAGAAACTACGTGGAACCACGAAAAGTTTATTCGGGGATGTTGCTCGCTTCGCTCGCAAGGTATACCTGTATATGTGTAGGACAAAGTCCGTATTTATTATTTGAAATGGCTCTCGCTTCGCTCGCAAGGTATTGCGTAAAAGTGCAAATGGGAACCCCCCTGTGAGGGTCCCTTCAGGTAAGCAACGTTGTGTAACGGCGGCCCGTGGTCGATTAATTTCTGATGTTAAACGGTTCCCTCGCAATTCCCCTCGTGATTTGACCTACTTTCCGTCACTTTTTTCGATATCCGACTTCGGATTCAGATTCGGCGGGATCAAAGCTGTATTTCGCCCGCGAAAACCGTTCCGAAAAACGTACCTTTATGGGGTATATTTTAATCGGAAAAAACCAAGTTTTTCGGCGGACTTTTCGAGAAAACGGGTCCGTACTCTCGCATTTTTTTGACGCATTTCCCGATACTTTTTTCGCGATCCGATCGCGCCGTCGTCTTCCTCGTAGGAAAACCTACGAAACCCGTATTTTTCCGGAATTGTCAACGGCCGTTTAGAGGGGTAGGGGAAGCGGGGAAGTGGAAAAAGCGCACATTAATTCTTACTTCGACCCCCCTCCCGCCCTACGGCCCATGGTTCGGGTGGGATTAGAAAATTTTAAATTCGCTTATACACCCTATCGGAAAATCCCAAAAAGATCCCCCCACTCGTAGATCCGGCCCACTCAGCCGTTTGGCCGTGCATAGACACGACAGAGCGACAGAGCGACAGACGGAGTTTCATTCTTATTAATAATAGAGATAGAGATAGAGATAACTAATAATAGCAACTACCGTTAAGCCAAATATTTGTTTTCCAGGAAACCAGCAACTCCTTCGTTCTTCGATTCCATTTGTGCAACAGGCATGAGACAAGCTGTGCCACAACGGATATCCATCACGAACACCGGTCGCCAAGACTGAAAATGTTGAAAACGTCTTAGAAAAAATAAATAAATTTACACTATAACTATAAATAGATAAATCGTACACTAACTGTTGAAAGAAGCTATTTACTCCTTATCCTATCATATTATCCGGTAATACTATTATGTGTTAAAATAACGCGAGTTTTCGTCAAAAGCATTATAATAGCTCCCAAAAAATAATTAATAGAAAATTATGAAAATTTAAATCCATTTTGTGTCATTTTGGAATTATTCCTGAATTTCAACATTTTTCTTTTTCTAATTGTAAATTAAAAATATAGAAAGGAGCTTATACATATAGTTTCATATATATGGTATTGTTTGATCATTTTTATTTTACACACACACACTCGCCATTAAATTGAAAAGCAAACAAACAAAATAAAAAAGTCGGGAGGACGCGCAGATTTAGCTGACGCCGGCTCTAGGGATAAGGGAAGTTGCAGGATGAGGAGGGAGAATGGGATGAAAGGAATTGCCCCTATAAAATTACCACTAGTCAAGTAACAACCCCTCAGGACGCAGGTGGTGATACCAGGGAGTACGCCCGCCGAAATGCCCAACTTTTCCCGCACCACACCCCGCGCCGTGAACGGGTCGCAGCCATGACCTTGATGTTATTGGTCGCCACTCCTTTTAGCTCGGAAATCGCTCTCCGCAGGTCATTTCTGTCATACTTATTTATTTTAGCCCTCCACGTCTGCTCCATGTCCACGCTACCACTGACAACCAGGACATCCAGGATTATGGCAGACCCATTGGGCTTGACAGCAACGATATCCGGCTTCTTGCCCCCGTCACTCGGCATGTGATATAGTCTCTCCCTTTCAACATCCCAACCATTGGATGACAAAGCGCCTGCTATCTGCCAGGCAACCCCATCATGACGTAGAATGCGGCCACCATGAGTACGAGGGCACTGCTGTACCACATGATACAGATTCTCATGTATACCCTGACAGGAACGGCAGAGGGTGTCTACTTTCCCACGACTACTCCTTGAACACCTCACCGAAGTGGCTAATGTGGCCACCCCGACGGCATGAAAATGGCGACAGTCGCGGGCCCCAATGCCCACTGAAGCCCATTCTACCCGTTGGAGTATAGGCGTGTAGGAAGACATCATTGGCAAAAGAAAATGCACCTACTCGCACTCCAGGGGCGAGATCAAATCCTATTTCAGCTGGCAGCATACCCAATGCCGTATCCACAACCGATCTCCAGAGGAGTGGCAACAGAGGACCCCCCTGGCGTACCCCACACCCAATGACAATATCCCCTGACATCTCGCCTCGTGCCTTGAGGACCGTAACGCCTTCGTGGTACAGACAGGCAACATACTCAATTAAACGAGCAGGACCCAAACACTTCGAAAACAATCGGTTGATCAGGGCAAAATGGCTTACAGCTTCAAAGGCCTTAGCGACCTCCAGAGCGGCAAGATGGAGCTGCCGTTTCTTGTTACAGGCCAGCGAAATGACACTCTGGAGAACTGTTAGGTTCTCCGCTGTGCCATCTGCTGGCCCAAATGCTTTCTGGACGTCACTGATGACACCAGCCACTTGGAAGCGATATGCCACACACACACACACACACACACACACACATACACACTCGAAACACAGGTCGAGTGTAAACGACGTTCAGCAGGGGTTTACACAGTAAGTGCAACTCTAGCCTACCAGGCCAACTTGATACTCGACCAAGAAAACAAAATGTTGAATACATTTCCGGCGAACCATCAAAAAACTATCAAAAATGTATGTTCAACAGTTGCGCAGAGGAATTCTAATACAAATTGTGAACCCTAACCTGAACGGAGACTTTTTGAGCGCAGGAAGCAGAGATAGTATATCCATCAAAGTAATGATCAAGAGCCTTGCCACAATTTAGAACCTGAAAGCCAGCAAATGGAGCAATACCAAGTGAAGGCCCTGAAAGAGATGGCCATCCTTTGTCGTCTGCTGACGGAAACGTGTTCAATCTTTCATCTCGTCATCTGAATGAAGTTGAAACCAGATTATAGTCAAAAGGGCTCACGATCACACCAACACCTTGTCCAGACCACATCAACCACCATCAGGACATTCAAGGGTAACTTCGACCAATAGACTCAGACAGACACTTGATTACAACCCACACATCCATTGGAGAGATTATATCAGCACTGCTTCACACATCAAGCTCCATCTTCTTGGATTCGTTAAACCCGTGGGATAACCTGTCTATGAGTAAACGCCATATGCTTAAATCCCTGAAATCTGATACATCTCAAGATCATGCCGGCAGATAACGGCTCAACTGTTGACCATCTGAACTCTATTGATTATGAACGGGAAGCAACAAGGCAATTGAGTGACACAAGGTTCTATCAGAAGGAGGAGAATGATCCTACATTGGAGCTGGCTGTTGATCTCAAGAGGTATATAAAAGCAAATGGGACAAGAGAAGGGTTAAGCTGGAAAGATATTGAGTTGGTAATTCCAAATGAGCCTCAATGTCCCAATTTCTATCTTCTTCCGAAGATTCATAGACCATGTGCTCTCCCAGACCGACTCCCTCCAGGCCGTCCCATAGTAGAGAGTTTCGGCAGCTTAACAGAAGGAATATCGGCATATGAGGATTCGCATCTTCAGCCTATTGTCCAGAGCCAGTTTTCTTACATCAAGGATACTCTACGTTTCTTGAGTATACTTGCAAGACAAGAATTCCAGCCAGAGCCATCCTTGTGACTATTGATTTAAACTCTTTGTATACTGAGATCCCACATGTAGAGGGGTTGCAAGCTCTGAGCTCTGAGTCACTTCCTCCAGGAGCCTTCAGAACCGAGGATCCCATCCTCCAGCTTTTTGGTCAAACTGGCTGAATGTATGTTGATGATGAATGTTTTCAAGTTCGGTGATCTGGTATACCTGCAGAAAAGGGGAACACAAATGTGAACACGCATGGCACAATCCTACGTCAATTTGTTCATGGCTGCATTGAAGAACAGCTCCCTAACATCGAGAGAGAAATCATCTTTGGGGGGTTTGATTCATCGAGGACACCTTCATGGTTTGGCTACATGGTGAGAAAGAACTTCAGTCGTTCCTGAAAGATTTGAACTCCGGCTATTCTGTCACATTCACGTGGTCATGCTTAAGGTCGACAGCATCATTCCTCAATGTAGACATTGTGGTGGAAGATAGAAACCTCTCGACCAGTGTGCACGTACAGCCCACAAACAAGCAACTTTACCGACACTATGAGAGTTGTCATCCTCCACGCACAAACCAGTCTATCCCACGATTTATGTCTGTTAGAGGCCACCGAATATGCAACAACAGGGGGAATTCGGAAGGCTACTTGTCCAGGTTTGAAAACAAATTGATGGAAAGAGGTTAGCCAAGACACTTTGTGGAAGACAGAATGGTTCCATCCCACATAAGCTATCAACAAAGACCTCAACCAACAAGTGATCGAGTTCCACTGGTGACAACTTTCTTTTATGGGGCACAAAAGATCAATGGAATCTTCAGGGAACTCCAGCCAATTTTGAACTCCAGCCCACAGACATAGGAGGTATTTTGGGAGGCACCTCGGATGACCTATCGATAGGGAAAGAACCTTGGTGAAATATTGTCACATCGGCATCCAGCTGTCCAGCGTGAGAATCAGCAACAACGAGGTCTCCACCCATGCCAAAGACCGAGATGCAAACTCTGTGAGTTGGTCATTGAGGACTCAGAATTCACCTCCCCAAATAGCACCCTCACGTACAGGTGCCAAGGGTAAGCAGAGTGCCAGTCACGGATGTGCGTGTACCAGATGATTTGTAAGAAGTGTGAGGATGATCTGTCAAGGAGCTTCTATGTGGGGAAGGTATCCCAACTGAATCTAAGGATGAATAACCATAGAGCTTCCTTAAGTCAGTCCCAGTAACGACAGATAAAGCTGCATGCAAGAACACACGGTCAAGCATTCATCTTTGACGAATGCTATGGTGTTGAAAAGATGCCTGAAAAAACGAACGACCGGCTAATTCAGCAGTCCAAACGGGCCCATAGGTGGGTACTGGGTTCAAATCGGCCTCCTGGGCTCAACCTCAATGATTGAGTAAATCTAATACAACCACCATGAAACGTTGGATACAAGCTTGTTCCAGGGAATACATAAACACTCTTTCTTCTTTTAATTTTGACAAAGACTAATTCGAAATATCAGAAACCTTTTCCTCTTTATTTATGTAAAATTTCATCAACTTCAATTAGTATATAGTGCAGTAGCACAGTGTCCACAACAACGTATATATATATATATATATATATATATATATAGTTATTCTCGGAATTGAATTGGAATTTCTTAAGGAAGTTTGCTTCGCGTTTACGGGGTAATGATACTGTGTCCGTGTGTGTGTGTGTGAGAAATGGTTTTACTTACAGAACCGTATGCATTGGAGATCTGCAAGGAGTCTGCTCGTTGTCCAGTCCGGCTAATCCAAATATTGGCACTTGGCACTCACGTAGGTAATTCTCTGAAGTGTTTACACGTATTCGTCGTGAAACAACTATTAGTTCTTACAAGACTGCGCCAGTAAAAGTATAGTCGTCGAATTTCGAGTTTTTAAAAACAAACTTTATCTGAACACACACGTAACAACACGGACACGAGTGTAGAAGGTTCGGAATCTGGAGAGAGACTGACTGAGGAGCCACCTGCAGGCTGGCGTATATAGGATAGATATGCAGGGTCAGCAAGTTGTTATTACAATTCGCCTAGTATGTACATAACTCCTCCCCTCCGAAATAAAATTGTGGGGTTAACAAAATTTTCAAAATTACAGTTAGTCCGTGTTGCGAACATAAGGGTATGAAATGATTAAGATTAGGTATACAAACTACAAAAATGACATTGAATATTGTTGACATTGAATTATTACAACATAGAACTAACTACATTACAACTACATTACAACTATTACAACACACCATTACAACAAACTAAAACAACCTAAAACCTATTACATATAAGGATACTACAAGGTTAAAAATACATAATACGAGACATAAAGGACATAAAAGACATAAAGACATAATACAGACATAAAAATACAGTTACTGTTAGGACATAAATACAGTTACTGTTAGGACATAAAAATACAGTTACTGGTGGTTTGGGGAAAGCCTTACTTTCCTTCTGTGTCGGTAGTATTGGGTCATACAGGAGGATGGTCCAAAAGTTGGGTGTTTTGAGTTTCTCGTAATATGAAATGGGAATTGTGTGGGCATCGGGCCTTTGAACTAGGTTAAGATCGAGACCTTTTAGTTGAATTTCCGATTCCGGATATTGAGAAGGTTGTAATTGTAGTTTGATGGAGTTCATGATCAGGGGTCGGCCAGATAGTTCTTTGCGGGGGGCAAACAAAGTTTGGTCATGGTATATTAATCGGTCCGTTCCTGGTTCCGCGAGGTGGATTCCATATAAGGTTCGTACTTCTGCCCCTTCTTTATTAATAACTAGCCGCTCCGGCTCGCTACGCTCGCCTCCACGTCCAGCCGGGGGGCAAGCCCCCCGGACCCCCCGTTAAATTGCTCGCTTCGCTCGCAAAGAGTGGCATGTAGGGAATGTAGCTCGCTTCGCTTGCAAAGTGTGTCATGTAGGGAATGTTGCTCGCTTCGCTCGCAAGGTGTGGCTGTATACATTCCATGTATTACAATTGAAACATGTAGGGGATGTTGCTCGCTTCGCTCGCAAACGGTAGGTCCCTACGGGTAGAGTAAACCTCTGTATAGGGATGTTGCTCGCTTCGCTCGCTTCAGGAAGTTATACTGCCTACCCAACTTGGCAGACGTTTTTTTCTGTTGGAAATTCTTACTAACAAATCAAATCTTATAAAACTACGTGGAACCACGAAAAGTTTATTCGGGGATGTTGCTCGCTTTGCTCGCAAGGTATTCCTGTATATGTGTAGGACAAAGTCCGTATTTATTCTGTTGAAATGGCTCTCGCTTCGCGCGCAAGGTAGGTACCTATGTATACCTGCTCGCCTCGCAACATTGTGACATCGAATCCCTTCACAGCTTCCTTGAGTCTTCTCGCGTCCACGGCACAATCATTTTAATCGCTTCCGCTCGCTTCCGCTCGCAATTTGACCGAGTTCTCGTCACTTTTTTCGATATCCGATTTCGGATTCAGATTCGGCGGGATCAAACCTTTATTTCGCCCGCGAAAACCGTTCCGAAAAACGTACCTTTATGGGGTATATTTTAATCGGAAAAAACCAAGTTTTTCGGCGGACTTTTCGAGAAAACGGGTCCGTACTCTCGCATTTTTTTGACGCATTTCCCGATACTTTTTTCGCGATCCGATCGCGCCGTCGTCTTCCTCGTAGGAAAACCTACGAAACCCGTATTTTTCCGGAATTGTCAACGGCCGTTTAGAGGGGTAGGGGAAGTGGGGAAGTCCAAAAAGCGCACATTAATTCTTACTTCGACCCCCCTCCCGCCCTACGGCCCATGGTTCGGGTGGGATTAGAAAATTTTAAATTCGCTCGCTCCCCCTTTCGGAAAATCCCAAGAAGATCCCCCCACTCGTAGATCCGGCCCACTCAGCCGTTTGGCCGTGCATAGACACGACAAACAAACAGACAAACGGAGTTTCATTCTTATTAATAGTACTAGCCGCTCCGGCTCGCTACGCTCGCCTCCACGTCCAGCCGGGGGGCAAGCCCCCCGGACCCCCCATTAAGTTGCTCGCTTCGCTCGCAACGTGTGGCATGTAGGGAATATTGCTCGCTTCGCTCGCAAAGTCTGGCATGTAGGATATGTTGCTCGCTTCGCTCGCAAAGTCTGGCATGTAGAAAATGTTGCTCGCTTCGCTCGCAAAGTATGGCATTTAGGGGATGTTGCTCGGTTCGCTCGCAAACGGTAGATCTCTAAGGGTAGGTTTAACTTCTGTAGGGGATGCTGCTCGCTTCACTCGCAAACGGTAGATCTCTAAGGGTAGGTTTAACTTCTGTAGGGCATGCTGCTCGCTTCGCTCACTTGAGGAAGTTATACTGCCCACCCAACTTGGCAGACGTTTTTTTCAGTTGGGAATTATTACAAACAAATTAAATCTTATAAAACTACTGTGAGCCTCGGAAACGGCTCCCAACCTGACGCCTGTAAATCGAACACGTCTGGAAACAAAGCGTGAGAATCATCCAGATTCTTCGATCCCGCGCGCCAGATTCTAGCGGTCAGATTTCACAAAAGCGAAGACGGAAAATCTTGACGAAGCACGACACGCGCCGCCGGGAAAGGTACGACGCTGCGATTTCAGGCTCCCCTCTCGATCAAAAGAGAGACGATCTTATTGGTTCCTACAATACGGAAATATCGTCCCAAAAGGGCGGTACCTTGGATTGGAAAACTGTGATTCGCCGTCGCCGTTAGCAACCTGAATTGAAGGAGGATTTCGGACCTAATCTAACGCCCTTTATCACGCGCATGCGTGGGAAAATCAGTGGAGACAATTTGGGAAAGAGTAAAGAAGATTCATTCTAAGATTATGTGACGTCCAGTGAACAAATACCTGCCCAACAGCAGCCTGTTGCTGGGGTCGGGCCGTCCAAGTGCTAAGCTTTCAAGATAGACTTTCGTGCCAGAAGTTCGCGTAAAGTGGAAAGCGTGTTAGAGCAGTGACGGTCTCTAATTTTGGAATCCTTTCGGAGAAAACTAATCCCGTTCTTCGATCGTACATCGCCGAGGTTTGGCAATAGGAAATAGCCACCCTATGCAGTAACAAATCCGAAGCAGGGACACCTGAACTCCATCCGAAGTATCAACAGGAAACCGGAAGATTAAGGTCAGTTAGTAAATAGTATTCGTGTAAGGTCCTTTGGTGATAGGATAGAGTATTATTTGCAACTTTACTAATAAAACAATTATTTCAGAAAGGTCATCATTCTGCCTTATGATTCCAATAATTCCTTAAAACACCCTCACAAGGTCAGGGGTTGAAAAAAGGGGAAATTCAGGGGCTAGATGGAGGTTTTTGAGGTATTGGGGGTAATTGACCAAACTCACTAAAGACCCTTCCTAGCTTAAAAGTAGGCGTAAAGAGTGGTGTGAATAAACAGTGATTTTTACCACGATTTACGATCTTACAAATGGTGGAGGCGCAATCTCGATCAGTTAAGCCCCAATGTAAAATCCATGGTAAAGAAAAAAGAAAGAATGAATAAAGAAATTTAAGTATTGAAGAAAAATAGAGAAAAAACCGCGGTGGAATACCTATGAAATGGTATGTCCAAGATAGAATAATGAAAAATATAAGGAAGTGTATTAAAAAAAAAAAAATAGAGAAAGATGAAGTTTGAGAAGAAAAAATAAATAAAATGAGTGTTAATCCCGGGAAATTAAGAGAAAATAATAAAGGAAGATTATTGAAGAATTAAGGAAGTTTATTAAAAAGAGAGATGAATAAAGATTTAAAGTGAGAGAAATAAAGAATAAAAGAGAATTATTCAAACGCGTTTAAAGAGGATTAACGAGAAGAAAGATTAAAATGAGGATTAAAAGAGGAAAAAGAGAAGATTAAGAATTAAAGGAAAGAAAAATAAAGATTAAATTGAGAGCAGAAGTATGTCGTACGGTCTTCAATAAGTTTAGAAACGGGAAAAAGTTAGAGAGAGAAAGAGAGAATATTTTTAAAGTGTACAGATAAAGATTAAGTAGAAAGAATAATAATTAGTACGGTTTAGTACGGTTTTAAATAAGTTAAAAAACGGGGAAAAGTAATATAAAAAAAAGAAAAAAAAAGAGATTTCAGAGATGATTAATAACCATTAAATTCCAGAAATTAGGGAACAGACCTGAGTAAAGGTGATGCGCGTCATAAATTCAGTAAATAATAACATATTCTAGCACCAGGACCAACATTATTTGAATTAATCCTTAACAATTGCAGAATTTAAGTCAGACAGCCGTCTTGTCATATAAATGTAACAACAAATAGTCTTACGATTTTGTCCTTAATTAATATAGTCATGCATGAGTCAAAAGCGAATTTCAAATTGAATATCTCTACAATGAATATAGGAAATCAGTAGCTTCACACCGTATCAGATAAGTACAATTTAAGGATTGCAATCGACACTGGAAGTACTCGAAGTTTTGTAAACATAAAAGAAAATCAAATTTGAAAGCAGTAACTCCTCATGGAGAAGCGAAACAAAGGATGCAGGGTGATTAATGCATGATACTTCCAATGCCGAAGATATTTAAATATAAGGACTACCACAAGCTCAAATTTCATGTGTACTATTTTCATAAAAATTATGATATGAACGAAACGATCGAATTCCATGTGTTCAATTTATAAATGATACAGATATGTTGAACGGACGGACTTAGATAGGAAAATAGGAGCCCGATGTTTATATGATAACAATTTGCACGTATTAGAACAATGAACAACACCAATGTGTTACCATGATAAGAACATTCCACAGACGATAAATTCACCTTTTCTTCTTTTAAATTTCACGAAAAACAAAAATAAATTGGAATGTATATTAAATATATTATATTAAAAATCTATTATTAGGAAGAATTTCAACAGTAGGACTGCACGAATTCTTACATGAGACGCCTATAAAGTAGGGAACACATTCGTACACTGACAATATTCAGTCCACACTTAAACCATGAAAACACCAGCCAATACGCAGGAAAAGTGTGCACATCGTGCGCAAAATTTAATCTAGAGTTAAAATGCAACTAAGAGAACGCTGTTCGTAAAAAACACCCGATTTCATCGGAAAATAGATGAAGAAAATACCCCAAAAGAGGTTGTTGTTTTGAAACACAAGAAATTAATGAAATTGTAAAATATTAGATCCAAATAAAGTACTAACACCAGAATAAATTAGCAAGAAGAACTATGTTTAGGAGAAATGATTCAAACGCAAGCCACCTATTCGAGGGGCTTCAATCCCGTCGGCTAGATGCCGTCGGCTGAATACCGTCGGGAGTAGGTGCCGTCGGCAACGCGTAAAATCAATTTATAATCGACGACTCCGTATAACGGATCCTCAAGTGAACATAAATTCAATACTAACAGATTATAATCTACACAAGAACAGAATAAATTGACCAGCAAATCAATGCCTGACAAAAACGTAATTTCACCACTATTTAGAAATTTGGTGAGAAAAAAAATTTACCCACACTTTAAAATAAAAATTATTATAATCAAGCGAAATGACGCGACGAAGGTTTACGAAAAACAAATTTGAACACGGAAGTTCATACTTGAAATAAATGAAAACCCATATTTTCATACAAAATTCGAATGATAATCGTATATAGAACGAGTTTTATGAAGGAGCAAAAACCACGGTCCAAGATTCTTTCAAGCCCAAAAATATTAATCCTAAAGATCTTATAACAATTAATAAAGAATATTGATTTAACCTCACAAAAGACACGGTTTCCCAAGAAAAAGACAACGAAGAGCCACCTTAGTTTTCCGAAAGAATATTACCCACAAAACTTTAATATAAATCCCAGAAGCCGTATGTAACAAGACTATTGCAATTAAAATCATTAACATGTGTACAATTAGTTTAATTAATAAATGAATAAAAACAACACTTTTATCAGAAACATCAGCTTTTCAGAAATCAATATACGAGAAGTGCACGACTGATAGGAGATTCCAGTAAATGTAACCTAATTTACTCAATTAAAAAGATTTTACAAAGAAGAAATCATAAAATAATTTCAAAAAAGGAACAAACGATTGATTCCATAAACCAACAAGGAGTTCTCTGAGAGGCCCTTCCAATATTTCAAAATTATCATTCGAAAACTCAATAGTTCAGACCTTTGAGAGAAAACAGCAAAAACTTCATTTTGAGAGCGTAAAACTTCGTCAAGCAATTTTAAATTACGATTTGAAAAGAAGTGACGGGGGAATGATCACGCGTAATGCAGTGAAGACGCAAGATTAAATAAATCAATTTAAACGCAGTTACTAGAAGCAAAAAATAAGCATATCTCAAAGCTACATTCTGCAGATAAAAGCCGATATAAACAAGGAAAATTCAGTCATACAATGGCCCAAGTCTCCTCCATGGCCAACCTGCAAAATTAGAGTCCCAACAAAAAAAAAAAAAAAAACATCATTCTTACGTAGCAAAGGCGTTGTTACGTCGTTCAATCATCGTATTGAAAGTAAAAGGATAAATATTCCTTACAGAATAACCACTATTTTCTCTTACATATTGGCACCCCAAAACTGCACCCGCGGAAACTCCGAATTCGGGAAAAAATTCGAATTTCACTACAAGAATTGACATCATTCACATGTCAATCCAAAGTCATATCAATATTAACGAAGGAATCTACAGACAATAAATTGGAAAATAAACTTTACAGAGACTTAAATGAACCAACAAAATGGAACAACTTCAGGCCAATATCAGGATAATATAAATAAAAGTAAATTGGTATCCAAACGTACAGATATCAAATTCAAAATCCATTCTAAACAATTTATTTCAGAACTGCTACGAAAAGAGAGGATAACTACTTTAAAATTTTCAAAAAGCAGACCAGCCGACCCACAAGGGATTTTCAATTGGTAGATAAGTATGCTTGAAAAACCTAACAAAAATAAGTCAAATTTTCCAAATTTTCACCTCAATACGAACAAACCAACCTCGTGCATAAGAAAACCAAAACTAAATTTGTCACGAAATGAAATCTCATCCTTCATCTTAGTAGGAAGTGCGTAGATTTCAATGCCTGATTCAATATAAAGACAAAAGAATTGTAAGTTGCCGTAAGTTAAATAGAAGTTTAAACTAAAACAAAACGAATGCTTCCCTCTATCAACAAAAAATAGATTGAACGAAAATTTGACCTAGACAAATCGAAAAACTAGCCGTTTACGCACGATATCAATTCTGAAGAAAAAACTAATAGGTGAAAAGGATCATTGCAAAAATAAAACTGAACGGCGTACACAAGGATTGCTAATCGCAATAAACAGATTAGTAACCCACTATCTCAAGCCTAACAGTGCTTTAACCTTGAAGTGAAGACCAGTAACATTTCCGCGAAAAACATAGTTCACTAAAAACAACATTTCAAAATTCCAATATTTGATCAAAACGAAGTAGCGGCACACTAGCCCATAATAGAGTAATGATTAAGGGTTTATCAGCGCAATAAGCTTGAAATGTCAATCACAGACCCCTTCAGGGTCACAGACAATAGCTTTTTTGAAAAACCCAGGAAAAAATGCTAGTTGCGTAACATAAAACCGAATTTTAAGGATTGCATTAAGAATGTGATGAAATTTTGGAGAGAGGAACACAGAGCTAGACAAAATAGGATACGTAAACGTAAAAATAAAAACCACCTACCCATTTCCAATGAGATGTTTTTTTTTCCCACAGCTCTTATAAACATAATTAACTACTGCACGTACAAATGGGAAAAGATCCTGACAAATACTTGAAAGTTAATCTTTACAAATTTATGGTTAGTACATCAGTCACTCAAAGATGCGCGTCCAAAAAAAAAAAAAAAAAAAAAAGAAACCCAAGATGCTCATTTGAAATTGACAAAATATTGTGGCAAGACCAATGCGAAATGTACCTTATGTAGTTTCCATAACCCTGTTTATAAAATGTTTATAAAACGAATTCATTAATTAGAAGAGATGAATCTATCAAGGTAGATAGGAACTTAAGAACCCACAAGATTTAGAATAAAGCACACATTTTCAGCCAGGACCAAAATTTTATAATCACTTTCTTGACCTACTACCAGATGAAAAGAAGGGAAAAATCTTGCATTTGAGCAAAACTAAAAGGATTAATCAATGTTTTGCTATTTTAAACAAATTCCAAGTAGAAGAGAGATTTAAAATAAAAAAGATACAACATAATTACATTATTCCCACAAAATAAAAACTGCTCGTTTTCAAATCCACGTCATAGAACACGCCGGATAGGAGACGCCCGATAGGCGCACACAGAATACCGCCGGACAAACCCACAGACATGAATTACCCCTAGCCCTGACACCGGGGAATAGGTCGACGCCCACATCGACACAGCTGGACGGAAATATTCACAATAAAGACATAAAGCCCCGCAGCGAAGTATTCCATAAAATTAGAAATAATTCTTTAACTGTACACAGCACAATTTCACTAGGAGAGATAAAACATAATCACGAGGAGCACAATTTTTAACAGGAGTAATTATAAACAACGGCCGCATTATTAAATAAACTGGTCGTGAATTGGTATAGATTTCAAAATGGACCACGATGCACCATTTTTCAAGTCATAAAAGCTTCAATTCAAGTAACCTCACCCAAAAACTATTCATAGAAACATGACACCCAATGGCACTGCCGCGTCGTGCAACCCTCATTCCCTAAGACAATATTTGTATTACTACAAAATCGAGAATAAGACGTCACGCGCACGTACAAGACAAATTTGCATAACTCCTAAATAGGGAAAAAGCCAAAACGAACCCATTCTTCATACCAGAGATTCTAGGTAATCATAGGAAATTTTCAAGCCCAACAGCCGAAAATTAGATTTTCTAAAAGGCACTACTTCTACATAAATTCAATGAAACGCAGATCAAGCGCACCTACCTAACAATTAAACATGGACTATATTATCGTACAAAGAAATAAAGTTAGGGAAAAGGGAATATATTAAGAATTTGATTCACCCATCACCAAAACTGTTGGTACATTAAAAAATTCTACACCAGGCGAGGGACCCAAAAAAAAAAATTAAGGTCTCTTACGAAATAATTAAACCAGATGAAAACATAGCTTGCAAAATTGATAAAAAATCAGATAACATTGCAATCAATATAGGGACGAAGTCATACCCCAAAAAAATAAACTTCACTGTAATTGAAAGCAATTTAAAAACACCCCACTCTTGAGAAACGAACGAATCGAAAATCGAAATTAGAATGTATCGGGGGCCCACCCAACTTTAGGAAAAAGGAATGAACCCTAATCGAATGTATGACTCTAGCTACAAGATCAAGTATGGAAGATGAAGTATGAATCTAGCTATGATTGAGAAATTCGTGGCCACGAATCCAAGGAACAGAGAATGCATTTGGGTATGTCTGAGTGTGCTTGTAGCTAATATGAACAAATGAGGTTATGAAAGAATGACAGAGAGTGCGTATCTAGTATGAACTGGTGAAATGAATGAAATAGATAAAGTGTGCTGTGTGAATCAGTTAAGAATGATAGAATATATGAAGACAGAACGATTGAGGATGAAAGGTTCACGGGAGTGGGAAACGACAATTATTCAAAACTAAAAAACAAGGCTGTAATTGGTGAAAATTGACGTGAACCCGCTATTAAACACGCATCGTAAAAAAAAAATAGATAAAAAAAAAAAAAATAAGTTCCACGTCATGTAAGATGTAACGCACAAACGTAAATAAAAAATAAACTAAAAAGTCCATATTTACGAATTTACGAATTTAGCGAAGATGAAACTCGTACTCAGAAATATAATCTCAATAAAAACCGTACTAAGGAATTAAATGTAAACAGAAACCCCGACTTTAAGAATAGTACCCGTACTCAAGAATAAAAGAGCTACACAATAGCCGTACTTAGGAATTATACGTAGTTAATCGTGCAACACTCCGAGTGCACATTGGATACGTAGTTAAGAGAACAAACCAATGGTTTGCATAGAATATAGGCTATTGAATACACGATAGAATACAATGGGATTAGGATTAGATTATAGACATACAAAATAAATAATAGGCAACATAGATTATAGGCTAACAGAATAGATTCCAGTAACACTAGACTCACGTGACTGCTAGGAGACAACGACGACCATAGCGAATTCTGTCGTAATCACACATCAAACACACACGAAAAATTAAGTTTCACAACGGACAGTCCGGAAATTAAAGGACATTTGAGATTCAACCCCCGATTATCAAGCGAGAATACCATAATAAATCATATACGTACAGAAAGGCAAAAACTGCCAAATGATTTATTCCTCAATTCATAGTGATAACTGCAGCCGAAACCAGTCGGAAAGATTTCGTGTAAGACTCTAGCCCTGTAGAGTAGAGATCGTGAAACGACGAATTCGGAAATCACCAGTAAATCACAGTTTTAAAATCAATTCTAAGCTTGTCAACAGCGCCGCACTGAGTATAAAAATTCACATGCAAGTCTATCACCGCAAAAATTTACGCGAAAGTGGTGAATAAAAAAGAGGCAAAAGACGGCAATCGGGAGAATTATTACAAAATGGCAAATAAAAAACTACAATTGCAACGCAAATCTATCCTCAAATAACACTACAGTACACGATTTCCGCACACCGAAAAAAAAAACGCCGACCTAGTGGCTACACATAACACATTATTCAGGAAACAAATAATTTGCCAAAAACATGAGAATTAACGACCCTACATTTGGCGCGCTCTGCTACGTTCGGCCCCAGCCTTATAATCCGTTAAATAAACAGAATAAGGTGTCTGACGCCCTCTTGCAACAGAACGCTAGAGAATATTAACAGAGAAAATTCACTAGACACTTTTGGACTATTAGACACTTTGACAGAGAATCAGAAACACTCAGAGTCGTGACGTAGAGCCCGGTGCACGATGGGTCCGCGTCTCTGGATTTCTCAAGCAAAGTATAAAATAAGGCTATATGCCACACACAAAGAATTCACACATTTCTGGCAAAAATTAGGACAAAACTAAAAAAAATAATGAATATTTCGCAGCCACGTAGGAAACGGTCAACACCCGTCGATCGCACGCCACGGACTGGAGTCTTAATAACGGAATATCACATAGGAGGGGGTATTAAAAGCTGATTCCAGCATCCAACGGTCCGAGCAGGCTGAGCTTAAGTTCTTAGATAAGGACGGACATCCCACGAAGGAGATAACGTGCGAGCTAACGTTCTCCGCAAAGCGACACGCCAGGGAGATAACGCGAGGTACATCTCAACTAACATCCCGTGCATATAACGTGCTTGGCATAAATCCACTTAGAGAACCAAGCGAAATATAAGACGTAGGTATAACGTCACCCTTTTTAAAAAAATGCAAAACGTAGTCAGAGACAACTCAAAGCTCAGGAAATTTCCGAGAAAGTAAGCTACAGGTAGAACCGAACCCCATAAACAGTGAATTCCGCATTATAACGTGAAAAACGGTCTAATATCGGGAAGAAACAACCTTAACCTTTGAAGGTCAAAGACCTTCCACTGTAAAAATCACGAGTAATAAACAACTACACTTAGAGCACACATACAGTAATTAATAAATAATAAATATTTATAGCAATAATCCCACACAAAACTGGCTGTGGCAGTTTTAAACTATCTAGTACAAAGCCCTAGAATGCCACACAGAATAACAGCTCTAGAACAAAGAAGCATTACCATAACAGCTATTTTCATATAATAACACACTCATTTACACAGAATTCAGCCTCTACAATACAGAAGTTCCACACAACAGCATACATTGCACACAGAAACAAACGTACACGATCTTTAGGAAGAAACACAAGACGTGTAATCATAGGTAAATTGAATCCTACTTCATTTCACGCAAAAAAAGGGAAAATTTAAACAATTCGATTCTAGGAATCACACATGCTCAAATTTTTACACCAATGAGGTAAAAAGATGCCCAAAAGATCGCACACAGTCTATTACCATGTAAGAAAGCCTAAATACATACATTTTAGAGAGACACAAAAGCAACGGAGGAAAACACTCAACTGATAAGAAATGTGAACAGTTAGCAACACTGCTCATTTTCAGCCCAAAAGGTTTACATGCAATAATAAACTGCTACCAATAGCATCTGAAAAAATGGTCGGTCTCCAACGATCTGACCTAACGAACCAACGACAGGTATCTGAAACCCGACCTAATTTAACCACACATACACCCCGGAGAAAAACAGAAAGCAAAAATTAGGCATCTATCAATCATGCTTTAGAATAAGATGATATTTCTCAGAAACCAATTTCAATTTCGTATATACACTCGTAAAATCAGGAAGAGATATTACATAGAGATCAGAAAACGTATTAAACTTTGAAGCTTACGAACGTATTTGAACTTTTAAAAGCTGCTATTAAACCACTTACCTTGAACAACTATTTTGAAATTATACGACGATTTCCGACCCACAAAAATTTGTATTCGGAGAAGACAATTTAAGGTAATACCAAAGTACCCTCAGCCAAAAAAAAAAAAAAAAAAAAAAAAAAAAAAAAAAAAAAAAAAAAAAAAAAAAAAAAAAACCGTAAATAAAAAATAGGGCATATTATATGAACATCTACTTAACATTTATTGAAGACCTCATGCGTCAGTCACCAAAATAATCAGTAAATCTAAAGGCATTAGAGATCAAAATAGATTACACAGGAGCAGATATGACACCATGATTTCTAAAAGAATTAACGCATTACAGGAAAAATTAAAAGGAACAAATTTACGTACTTCAAAGCAAAATGTATCCATAAAATGCTTCATAAAATGTATCCAGTGATAGGAAGACACAGACCAGTATGTAGATATATATATTACATTCAAATCAGAACTTGCATTGAAGAAAAACTTGCATGAAATGAACATAAAATATTAACAACTGCTAATAATCAATTAACAAAACCCAACGATCAACGTAGCCATCAATAAGTACTGAAATAAGACAGGAAAACGGACAGGAAGACGAAATTTGAAAAGAAAATTATGAAAACAGATAGTAGACACGAATTGGTCTAGTGTAAAGTCTAGCAAACGAAAGTCAAGTGTAAATAAATAATAAAATGGGATAGTAAGTAATAAAATACAATTAAGTAAGGGATTAATCAATTAAGCATCAACGCATTTTATGTGTTCAAATAAGATGTTAGCAAATAGCCGACAAGTACTGAAGTTATTTACAAATTATTGACAAATTTGAACTTGTTTATAGAAATTTAAGACATAAGACACATACAATTTTAAGTCTAACTCATAGGGAAACGGAAAGCTGTACGAAAATTGAATGAAGCACTAGACAGATTTAAGAAACAAGAAAAGATAAGATACAATTATATAAGTATATTATATTAAATAAGAAAATTAATGACCTTTAAGAAAGCACTAGAAAACATGCACAGTATTCATACAATCTTTGGAATTGAAAAATTTCAATTGAAATTCTTAAAAAGACATTTAATTATAAAAAATGATTAGAAAAAAATTAAGATATGAAAATGATGTTTTACAAAAGGAATAGAAAAACATTAAGATTTGAAAATGATGTTTTGTAGAAATTAATTAAAATAGAATTATGATTGGAAAATGATGTTTTGCAAAAAAAAAAAAAAAAAAAAAAAAATTGATCAGAAAAATCATGATCTGAAAAAGATGTTTTGTAAATCACAAATAACTATGACAAAAATAATTCCAACATACAGCGATAAAATCAATTACAATAAGTACGAGTACAATAAGTTGAAGTACAATAAGTTGCAGTACAATAACCATGATGTAATCCAATGTAAATTTCAGCCAGCAGGCACCAAAATCACCAGGACCTAGGGCAAACCGCGAATAGGCATTCATGTAACAAAAACTAACTCGCGTCCGGACGCACCGCGACCACGCGCGATAAAAAACGCAACGCATGCGAGAAAGACCGCAGCACGTGCGATAACAAACCGCACTGCAAGCGACAAAGAAGCCACAAAACCCACAATCAGCAGCTCACAGAATCAGCAAACATCATGAGCGCCCACATCCGTCCAAGTGGGGGGGAATTGTGAGCCTCGGAAACGGCTCCCAACCTGACGCCTGTAAATCGAACACGTCTGGAAACAAAGCGTGAGAATCATCCAGATTCTTCGATCCCGCGCGCCAGATTCTAGCGGTCAGATTTCACAAAAGCGAAGACGGAAAATCTTGACGAAGCACGACACGCGCCGCCGGGAAAGGTACGACGCTGCGATTTCAGGCTCCCCTCTCGATCAAAAGAGAGACGATCTTATTGGTTCCTACAATACGGAAATATCGTCCCAAAAGGGCGGTACCTTGGATTGGAAAACTGTGATTCGCCGTCGCCGTTAGCAACCTGAATTGAAGGAGGATTTCGGACCTAATCTAACGCCCTTTATCACGCGCATGCGTGGGAAAATCAGTGGAGACAATTTGGGAAAGAGTAAAGAAGATTCATTCTAAGATTATGTGACGTCCAGTGAACAAATACCTGCCCAACAGCAGCCTGTTGCTGGGGTCGGGCCGTCCAAGTGCTAAGCTTTCAAGATAGACTTTCGTGCCAGAAGTTCGCGTAAAGTGGAAAGCGTGTTAGAGCAGTGACGGTCCCTAATTTTGGAATCCTTTCGGAGAAAACTAATCCCGTTCTTCGATCGTACATCGCCGAGGTTTGGCAATAGGAAATAGCCACCCTATGCAGTAACAAATCCGAAGCAGGGACACCTGAACTCCATCCGAAGTATCAACAGGAAACCGGAAGATTAAGGTCAGTTAGTAAATAGTATTCGTGTAAGGTCCTTTGGTGATAGGATAGAGTATTATTTGCAACTTTACTAATAAAACAATTATTTCAGAAAGGTCATCATTCTGCCTTATGATTCCAATAATTCCTTAAAACACCCTCACAAGGTCAGGGGTTGAAAAAAGGGGAAATTCAGGGGCTAGATGGAGGTTTTTGAGGTATTGGGGGTAATTGACCAAACTCACTAAAGACCCTTCCTAGCTTAAAAGTAGGCGTAAAGAGTGGTGTGAATAAACAGTGATTTTTACCACGATTTACGATCTTACAACTACGTGGAACCACGAAAAGTTTATTCGGGGATGTTGCTCGCTTCGCTCGCAAGGTATACCTGTATATGTGTAGGACAAAGTCCGTATTTATTATTTGAAATGGCTCTCGCTTCGCTCGCAAGGTAGGTACCTATGTAGGCATACCTGCTCGCCTCGCAATGTTGTGACATCGAACCCTTCACGTCAATTCTTGAGCCTTCTCTCGTCCACGGCAGAATCATTTTAATCGCTTTGCTCGCTTCTGCTCGCAATTTGACCGACTGCCCGTCACTTTTTTCGATATCCGATTTCGGATTCAGATTTGGCGGACCCAAAGCTGTATTTCGCCTGCGAAAACCGTTCCGAAAAACGTACCTTTATGGGGTATATTTTAATGGGAAAAAACCAAGTTTTTCGGCGGACTTTTCGAGAAAACGGGTCCGTACTCTCGCATTTTTTTAACGCATTTCCCGATACTTTTTTCGCGATCCGATCGCGCCGTCGTCTTCCTCGTAGGAAAACCTACGAAACCCGTATTTTTCCGGAATTGTCAACGGCCGTTTAGAGGGGTAGGGGAAGCGGGGAAGTCCAAAAAGCGCACATTAATTCTTACTTCGACCCCCCTCCCGCCCTACGGCCCATGGTTCGGGTGGGATTAGAAAATTTTAAATTCGCTCGCTCCCCCTTTCGGAAAATCCCAAGAAGATCCCCCCACTCGTAGATCCGGCCCACTCAGCCGTTTGGCCGTGCATAGACACGACAAACAAACAGACAAACGGAGTTTCATTCTTATTAATAGTATAGATAGAGATTTGAATCGTATCTCCGTGTGGGAAGACAAGAAGGTATTGGTTGATTTCTGGTATTAGGTTCACGTAATTGGTGGGGATATCAAGATTGACGTATTTGCACTGAGTGGTGGAACCTGTCTGTAGAAATTGAATTTCACACGGTAGATTAGTTCCGATGTTAGGTGACTTGGACAGAGGTATAGGTGATCGACCAGTGGGGCATTCGTGACGTAATGCTACGATTCTCGAGCTCGTTTGGGATTTGAGAAAGAATTTTTTTCTTTGGGATGATGGTTACTATTTGGGTGTTTTCTAGCTCTGTTGGTAAGGGTTCCACGTAGTACAAGTCGAAATTTTCCGGATCCACAATGGGTATATCTAAGAAGTAAACGATTTCACTACTTCCCACGAAACATTGGACTTGAATGTAGGATTGAATTTCAAACAGGGCTTTATTTGTGTAATCCAGAAACGTATTGCCGTAGAATTTTGACAATTTTTGTAATTCGGTGAAGAGTTCCCGAGAGTCAACTATGCTAGGATGAAATTTTCCTAGTTTGCAAAATGTGAGTGAGTTTTCAATGTTTTGCAGAGCACTTAGAAGTAGATTGAGGAGTGTTTGTAGGTGTTCTAACGTAGTGGTAATTGCATTGACTCGTCCTAACTCCAAGTTTATATGCTTGAGATGTCTCAGTTCTTTGATAATCTCGCGGTTATTATGTGCTATGGTATCTATGGTTTTGTTAAAATTCTCCTATATTGCTTGGTCGATAGAATACTGTGAGTTTATTTGCTCCTGAAGGTCCTCTTGCTTGTTCGATAAATCGTTCATGATTTTATTATATTTCTCCTCATCGCGGGCGTCTAAATTACCAGTGATGAATTTTACTATCGTGCCTAGCCCGTTAATCAGTCCCCGTTTAGATCTAGTTTTGGGTGGAGTTATTACGATATTGTCTAGTTTCTGATCTATAAGTCTGAAGGTATGATTTACGGTGGCTGTGAGCATCATTGTTTTTTCGACGGTGTGAGAACTGTTGTGGAATGTTTTGAGGGTTTCGCTGTAATTTATTCTCAGGAGGTTGAGTTGATCCATAATTTGGCTGAGGTCGTAATAGTGTGAAAGGGTGTGGTAGCCTTTGACAATTTTTGCGGGTTTCATGTTCACCGCAATGAGCTCAGGGTTTGAGGTTACATCGATAATCTCGATTCCGTACGTCGCCATGAAAAAAAGGAGGAGAACGACCCTGGAACAATGAAAATTGATAAGGCGTTTTAGGACAGTGAACCTTTTAAAATTTCGGAACCCATTTGTTCTCGAAGTTGGGGAATGTCTTTTTGTTCGAAAGACAGGGTTTCTTTATGCGTCAGTTTTTTCGGAATTTTCTTGTTGGGGAACAGTCCTTAGAAGGGTAGTTTTCCAGTTTTCTGAATCGAGCATAACATTCCTTTTCTCAAGGCATTCGAAAGCTAGGTAAGATTGAATGTTCTCGAGGATTTCGATTGCAATTTTGTTTGCTGTTCCTAGTTTGAGCCTGTTTTCAGAAAGGGAGTCTAGGTACCTGATTTCTTTCTCCTTAACGTCTACCATGACTAAAGACCAATGGTTGTTTTTGTGGATCGGAAAGATAATAAAGTCTCTTCCGAATATGTCGGACCTACTCGTGAATTTTCTTACTCTATTGTATCCTCCAGATTTCAGTAAAGGGTAAAGGAAGGTTTTAAAGCAATGGGTAGAGGGTAGATTTCTGTTATTGCGACTCCTTTCGTCCAAGAGTTCCATATAGAAATTTATGATCATATCATCGACCCAGTTTCCTCGTTTCAAGGTAAGGAGGTTTTGTCTCGTTATTTTTAAACCGTATTTATGGGCAAGAGTTTCGGAGGGTGGTGCTTGATCATCCCAAGCGTTTTGCACGTTAGTTTGATAGAGCTTTCGTGGGGGTTTAATGTTTGACAGGCGGATCTTTTCTTTAGTATTGTGGTGCCTAGGGTGGATGAGAGCTGTTTTTAGAATTGGGTCGATTGTTTTTACTTCCTCTTTGTTAAATTTCGGTTTCGATTTATTTTGTCTTTGGACGGTTTTCACGAATACTTCGGAAGGTATATCAGGTGGGTCTTGTCTGCCTGCGTTCTTGGCGTTAATGACTTTCTCTTTGTGTTCTTCGAATTTATTTGAAAGGTGGGCGTATAAGGTTTTAACTTTTTCTTTGTGTTGATTAAGGTACTCGTTAACTATTACTTTGTCCAGATCAACTTCTAATAGTGGTCGATTGTTCACATGACCATAGAGGATTTCGAAACGGTTTGGATACGGAGTGGATCGTATTATTGTAAGCAATGATTGCGTAATTCATTTTGGTCCGCGCATTGGAGTTTTTAAACGTTTCTTGGTCATTGAGCAACCTCATATGTTCTACCAGGGTTGAATGGAACCTTTCTATGATCCCGTTGGATTCCGGGTGTTGGGACGAGATGAAATGGACATTAATTTTGTGTAAGTTCATGAGTTCTTTGATCAGGTTACTCTGGAATTCAGCTCCATTGTCAGCGACTATGGACTGGGGTAGACCATGATGAGAGAAAAATTTCATGCAGCTGTAGACTATTTCGACGCTTGAAGAGGAATTAAGGGGGTATGCTTGGGCGCATCTCGAAAAGGTGTCGATTACGGTGAGGAATTTTGAGTTCTCTATTGTAAATTTGTCTATGTGTAACGTTTCGAGTGGGCGCGAGGCAGTTGGAGTGATGTTATATTTGACCTTGAGTGGGGATCTTTCGTATTTGCATTTGAGACATGTCTCGCAGTTATTTATGATCCTTTGGATGGATGTTTTGAGGTTAGGCCAGTAGAATTCGCGTTTTATCCTTTCTTCGATACCTCGATGGTTTGTAATTCCATCGTGGTGTTTTTTGATCAGTTCATTTTGTTCCTTTTCGGTTTGTACGTATATCAGTCTTTTCGTGTATTTGGTTATGTTAATCTCCGAATGCGCGAATTGAGTTGAAACTATTCTCGTGAATTGTTCATAAACGTCTGTCTCGAAGTAAATGCCGTACTTTAATTTTGGGTGGATATATTCTTTGATGAAATTAGATGTTTCTGATTCGAATTTTGTTTCATCAATAAGTACTGTCAATCGTGTCCTATTACCAAAGAGTTTTTCTATGTTCACGGGTTTTTGTATAGGGCGTTTTTTTGTTGTATAGATAATTTGGTTTAAGCATAAGTTGAATGCACAGTGTGTTCCGAGAGGTTAGTTTCGTCTGAGTGGATGGATAGTTTGTCTTCAGAGTCGGCCTTCGCGATCACGGAGTCAGTCGCGTTATGTTCTATAGTTGTATGTAGGGCGTTCAGAGTTGGGTGCTGGGTATTTAAATCTTGTAATTGGACTCGGGATAATGCGTCAGCGTTAGTATTCAGCGCTCCCTTCTTATAGATTATTTCAAAATCGTACGCTTGGAGTTTGGTTTTCCAAGCGAAAAGCCTAGAACTGGGTTCTTTATGTGAAAATAACCACTACAAGGGGCGGTGGTTGGTGAAGATCGTGAATCTTCTCCTGAACAAATAGGGTCGGAAGTAGCCTACGGCCCAGACTATTGCTAGTAGTTCTTTTTCTATAGACGAATATTTCTGTTCACTCTGGTTGAGAGTTCGGCTCGCAAAGGCTATCGGTAAATCTGCGTCGTTTGTAACTTGACTAAGTACTGCTCCTAGGGCTACATTGCTGGCATCAGTTGTAAGCCGGAAAGTTTTGGAAAAATCAGGATATTGGAGTATTGGGTTATTGCATAATAGGGTTTTACACGTTTCGAAACATTGTTGGTATTCTGGATCCGATGTATTGATTGGTACACCTTTTTTCAGGCACTTTGTCATTGGTTTTGTTAGGTGAGCGAAACCTTTGATGAATTTTCTATAGTATCCTAACAAACCAAGAAATCCTTTGATTTCTTTGCTAGTTTTGGGAATGGGATAGTTTTGTATTGCTTTAATTTTGTCCGGATTAGGTTTCACTCCGTCCGGCGTGACTATGTGACCTAGGTAACAAACTTCTCGTCTCAAGAAGTCGGTTTTATCCAACTGTACCTTGAGGTTAGCTGATCGAAGGCGTTTAAAGACTGATTCTAACCGATGTATGTGTTCTTGTAGGCTAGTACTGAATACTATTATGTCATCTAAATATACGCAACAGTATCCATTTGCAATACCAAGTAATATATTGTCCATTACGCGTTGGAATGTGCTGGGTACATTCTTCAATCCGAAAGGGACGCTTGTCCATTCTAAATGGCGTGTGGGAGTACTGAAAGCCGTTTTGTTGATGCTACTGGGGTCCATTTCTATTTGGTGAAAGGAGGATTTTAAATCAATTATACTGAAATATTGGCATCTTCCCAATTTATCCAATAGTTCTGACATTTGAGGAAGGGGGTATTTATCTTCTATTGTTTTTTCATTTAACTTGCGATAATCCACAACGATTCGGAATTTTTGTTTTCCACTGTTGTCTTGTTTTTTGGGAACTATCCAGATGGGGGCATTCCAAGGGCTTTGAGAATTTCGGACTATCCCTTTTTGGAGTAATTCTTCCATTTGTTTGTCAAGTTCATTCAAATGTATTTCGGGGAACCTATAATTTTTCGTACACGCTGGTATTTCGTCGGTAGTGCGGATGATGTGTTTCACATTATTGGTGAAACTAAGGGGGGTGCCTTCTTGATGAAAAATGTCTGAAAAAAATCTGAAATGCGAGTTTTTCTTCCTCGTTCATGTGGTCGAGGCGAAGTTGGCCTAAATCGAATTTGAATGTTGATCTGTCAAAATGGTTTAGATTTGGGTTTGAGACGGGTTTTTGGGTTTGGAAGTCCGTATTTTGAAAGTCGACCTCTTCGGCTAATATGAGTGTGACTTGTGTGAATTGGAAAGGGGTTTCACCGGAGTTTAATACTTGGGCGTAAGCATCATAATTTTCAACTTTAACTAGGCATTGGGGAATTTCCACGAGTCCTATCTTTTGATAGGGGATGATTGTGTCTCCATTTTCTATGTTATTCATTATCAGTTTGATCTGCTGAACACTTCCACTATCGATGGTGTACGTTTCGGTGATTTCTAAATTTAGATATCGCAATGGGAGGTTCACGTGAAGGGTTTGGAAGACTTTATTTCTAATGCTTACGTCGGCTTTTATGAATTCTAGGTTATCAATACCGATCAGGAGATCGACCTAGAATGGAATGGGAATAGGTGGAATTTTAAGTTTTAACCCTTTTCACGAAGTAGTTCGTCGCACGGGACCATGGCACTTAAAGTAACCAAGGAGGTTCCGTGGACAGTTGTAACTGAAAAAGGTTCATTGTCTGTTTTGATGGGAAAGTATTTTTTTGCTATTGACGGGTTAACAAAGCTGGCCGAGCTCCCTGTGTCTACGAGGATTTTTAGATTTAATTTGGGTAGTATGATATAGGGGAGCTTGTTGATCGGCTTAAAGTTTAAGTTCATGAGGTTGCATACGGCGGTTGGAGGCGAGGGTTTTCTAAAAAAGGAGTTTCGTCCTTTTGAATTTGGGGATCTTCCGCGGATTGGTCGGGCCACTCGTACGCGTCGTAATATAGATCACTTTGATAGTTTGAATCGTGATAATCATTGGGCTCGTTATTCGCTTGATCATTTTGGTAATTTGAATCATAATAACCATGGGGTTCGTTATTTACTTGGTTCGTCCCCTCTACTTGTAGGTTGTGGAAATTCGGGTTCGTTGTTTGCCATGACATGGGCTTCCAACTTCTGAGTGATTTGGGAGGATTTATGATTATTCGGGGGGGTTCTTTTGTTCGGGGGAGTTCCTTTGATAGGTCGGTTTATTTTGGTAGTTATTTCTTTGTTGGTTCGAAGGAGCAGTTTGTGGAGGATTAGGCTGTCTAGGTGGGCCAGACCATTGAGGTTGAGCCAGGCTTTGTAATAATCGATAGGCTCTCGCAACAGGTGTTTGGTTTTGAGGGTCAAACGGTCTTTGCAGGTTTTGGGACCAATATGAAGGATTTTGCCTAGGGGGCCCGTAAAGACGGTGTGGAGGCGGAACTCTGTATTGAGGAGCTTGGTTTTGTCTGGGGAGAGTATTTTGTTTCGAGCGGGAGTTTGATGGTAACAATTGATAGTCGTTTGTCATCCATCCGAGTGCCTCATTCAGGTCCTTCGGTTGTCGGGTCCTATATAGGCTTTCTAATGGCTCTCTAAGATGTAATAGGAAAAACCTTAATGCAAGTTGTGTATGATGTTTAATTATATTGTCGGCCTCATCAGGTTCGTGAATATTAGCATACGCGATTATTTTATTTAGTGCTTCCGTTATTCTGTGGTGGAACTTGAACGGGTCTTCGTGTTCTCCCTGTCTCATGTTAGAGAGATCTAGGTTCATAGAGAACACGTCCCGTTTGTCGGAGTAGGCATTGATTAACGCGTCCTTAATTTGTTTATATGTCGTGACGTTAGTCGAATTTATAGCGCTCGAAGCTGGAGGTTGAATTTTTGCTTTAACAGCGTGTAGGATCATTCTATTTTGGAAGTCTCCCAAGTCACTATAGTTAAAGAATCGGTCATTTAGTTCCTGCGTTACAAGTAAGAAATCGTTTAGGGTTTCTGGATCCCCTTTAAAATACCGGGATTCCTACATTCTCTGACTTGGCAGGTGGGAGTTGGCCTCCTACTCTCAATTGTTCGAGGGCGGCAATGGCTTCCTGCAAGGCGGTCTCTAACCTAGTCTATGTTTCGGCTTGGTCTCGGATTACCTGTTGGGTCATTTCTAGCATATTTTGGGCCATAGTGTTTTGGGCATTAACTTGGTGTTTTGCGAGATTAGTTCCTCGATGGTAGGGATACAACCGGTGGCTCCAATAACGGAGTGTTTGTCCATATCGGAGACGGGGAGTTCTGGGATACTAGGAAGTGACCAGACTTTGTCCCTAAGAAGGATTCCTAGGCGGTTTGACAACCTACCGGTCACAAAACGTTTTAATTCTTTTGGAATTTTGGAATTTGTGAGGCGAACTTATTGGGGAAGTTTAGCCTGATGTTTTAAAGAAGAGAGATAAACAAAAATACGAATGCACAGAATACAAAAATAAAGAAAATATGAAATATTAAAATGTAGAGATTAAATTTCTTAAAATTAGTGTAGAGTAATCGAAGTCTTCGTTGCGGGGTTACGAGCGAAGGAGGTGAGGATGTGGTTTTAAAGGGCCAGCAGTTGGGCTTCGAGGTCAAGCTTATCTTCAGCTCGCTGGACGAAAAGTGTTATCTTGAGCTTCTGAGAACTACGACCTTAGCGTGGGTAGTCTCAGGAGAGGGTCAAGGCGTTGACAACATGATAGTTTTATACGTAGATATTATTGACTGTGAATTGTCTGAAGCGTTCCCGGTCAGATATTCGTTCTTTATGGAAGCTTGACAATTTTAGAAGCTCCGCACACTCGGACACTACGCAGTAATCCACTTCTCATTTGCTGAGATTTTCTCTTCAACTGTTTGAAAATTCACCCACAGAAGCTTTTTCTTACCTGATTGCCCTTACTCGCTCACATTCCAACTAATATTCACATCTGCTTGAAACCTTTGTTGGTTCGGTTTTTCTATAACCCAGCAGGTGCTTTTTCCATTTTGAGAACCTCACCAACGTAGGACATTACATTAATTTGTTTGTCATTTCACCCACTCGATTCACGCGTGTTGCGATTACAAGTGACCACATGGCCTTTCCGCAATCAATCCCGCGAGTGCAGGCTCCCCTTATCTTTAAGAATACTTCTTAATTACCTACCCCCTTTACATTTATCTTAATTGTCTCTATATTGTACATATTATATTATACATTTATTGTATAATATTGTACCAACATGAGATATTTCATATGCCTGTAAACTTATCTTTCCAGTGTCTGTTTTTCTCAACGAAAATTCAGTTCATTTAAACTGCGTTGGGGTGAATAATCAATTACTTTTTTGGTGCGACCTCGCGTTTGATTCTGATCTTTTTATGTATCATAATTTACTGTAAATTTTTTACAATGTATTGCTCTTTCATATAATCATTACTTACATCACGTTTTTTAATTTGTAAGCTGTTCTCTATCTCACGTCCTGTAGTCACCTTTGTACTTTATTGTACTTCAGTCTTGGGATTATAACAATTTCCCCACCATCATAGGATAACGTCCATCGTCAAACTGGGAATTTAAAAAAAAAAAAAAAAAAAAAAAAAAGCTTGCTTTACGTTGCTTTTTTTCCATACTTAAAAGCTATTTAGCAGAATGGTTCCATTAGGAGTAGAGTTTTTTCACTTGTTCTTGGCTATCCTCTCTTGGATCGTTAAAATGTTTGGGAAGCCTGCGCAACTTCCCTCGTGTTAGCGTCGATTCTTTGGGGCACCCTTGATCAAGTTTTTATCTAGAAGTACAAGTAAATGGGCATCCTCGCCAAAAGGTTCCTTAATAATTTCCCAAATGGGAACAAATCTCTCCCTGGGCATTTATCGATGGGACTAGATCATTCTCAACCCACTCCCCTGTATTGGAGGACGTCATAATATTCTAACCAGCATTATTCATTATTTATCAACTAAATTCTAAGGAATATGCTTGTAAAACTTTTATTTGGAACTCACTTAGATTGGTACTATCGGAAAGCTAATGACGCAGATACGGGCTTCACCCCTTTTCTCTCTTCGACATTCCTGAGCCCCTGAACCCAGAGGCACCACGAGGAGTCCAGCAAGCTTCAGTTCATTTCAAACAGCCTCCCTAGTTAGAAGCTCCTAGTAAAATATCTTTATAATTGCTCTTAAACAGTGTTATTCTATCAAAGAACTTACTTCCTGGTATTATTTTATTAATTAATAATATTCAATGACATACTCTTGAGGACCACTGAAAGTGATCGCGAGGAAGTCAGACCAGATGTGTGACCAATGAAGGTAAATTTTCTCATATATTCTTGTTATTGCTCATCAGATTAAAGTTCGAAATACTGCCAGAGCCTTGAGGTGCACAGCCCTAACATTCTGCAGCAGCCTTGGGTGCCGATAAAGGGTACATATAATCATGAAGACCACTGAAAGTTATTGAGAGGAAGTCAGATGGGATGTGAAACTGATAAAGGTAATTTCTCTCTTGCACATCCTAGAGCCCTAAAATTCGGTACACAGCCTCTTGGGGACCTGTGAAAGTGATTGTAAAGAAGTCAGATCAGCTGGGTCTTTTAGCAGATTTTCGTAGAAAATGAAGCTTATGCAATGACTCCAACGTTTTTAAAATCGAAATTTTTGAAAATTTTCTTTTGAAGTCCGTAGTTCGAAGTTAGTTATGAGGCTGAAGATGCGAATCCTCATATGCCGATATTCCTTCTGTTAAGCTGCCGAAACTCTCTACTATGGGACGGCCTGGAGGGAGTCGGTCTGGGAGAGCACATGGTCTATGAATCTTCGGAAGAAGATAGAAATTGGGACATTGAGGCTCATTTGGAATTAACAACTCAATATCTTTCCAGCTTAACCTTTCTCTTGTCCCATTTGCTTTTATATACCTCTTGAGATCAACAGCCAGTTCAAATGTAGGATCATTCTCCTCCTTCTGATAGAACCTTGTGTCACTCAATTGCCTTGTCGCTTCCCGTTCATAATCAATGAGAGTTCATGATGGCCAACAGTTGAGCTCTTATCTGCTGGCATGATCTTGAAATGTATCAGATTTCAGGGATTTAAGCATATGGCGTTCACTCATAGACAGGTTATCCCACGGGTTTAACGAATCCAAGAAGATGGAGCTTGATGTGTCCTGAAGCAGTGCTGATATAATCTCTCCAGTGGAAGTGTGGGTTGTTATCGAGTGTCTGTCTGAGTCTATTGGTCAAAGTTACCCTTGAATGTCCTGATGGTGCTTGATGTGGTCTGGACAAGGTGTTGGTGTGATCGTGAGCCCTTTTGACTATAATCTGGTTTCAACTTCATTCAGATGACGAGATGAAAGATTGAACACGTTTCCGTCAGCAGACGACAAAGGATTGCCATCTCTTTCAGGGCCTTCACTTGGTATTGCTCCATTTGCTGGCTTTCTGGTTCTAAATTGTGGCGAGGCTCTTGATCATTACTTTGATGGATATACTATCTCTGCTTTCTGCGCTCAAGAAGTCTCCGTTCAGGTCAGGGTTCACAATTTGTATTAGAATTCCTCTGCACAACTGTTGAACATACATTTTTGATATTTTTTTGAGATGGTTCGCCTGAAATGTATTCAACATTTTGTTTTCTTGGTCGAGTATCAAGTTGGCCTGGTAGGCTAGAGTTGACTTACTGTGTAAACCCCTGCTGAACGTCGTTTACACTCGACCTGTGTGTCGAGTGTGTGTGTGGCATATCGCTCCCAAGTGGCTGGTGTCTTCAGTGATGTCCAGAAAGCATTTGGGCCAGCAGATGGCAAAGCGGAGAACCTAACAGTTCTCCAGAGTGTCATTTCGCTGGCCCGTAACAAGAAACGGCAGCTCCATCTTGCCGCTCTGGAGGTTGCTAAGGCCTTTGAAATTGTAAGCCATTTTGCCCTGACCGACCGATTGTCTTCGTAGTGTTGGGGTCCTGTTCGTTTAATTGAGTATGTTGCCTGTCTGTACCACGAAGGCGTTACGGTCCTCAAGGCACGAGGCGAGATGTCAGGGGATGTTGTCATTGGGTGCGGGGTACGCCAGGGGGGTCCTCTGTTGCCACTCCTCTGCAGATAGGTTGTGGATACGGCATTGGGTATGCTGCCAGCTGAAATAGGATTTGATCTCGCCCCTGGGGTGCGAGTAGGTCCATTGGCAAAGTGGATGCTTACCGACCCGGTGGGGGTGCCCACCCTCGTTCCGCATAGTGTGTACTCGGTGTCAGGAACTGAGAACTAATTCACCCCAAAATCTAATGCTCTTAACTTATGAAAGTAAAAAACACTTTTATGAACTTTACGACAGCAAGCCTCTTTTATTAATTAAAAAAAACTAAATTTTCAATAAAAAAACAAAGCCATCTCCCTAACCAAGCGTCCTGTTTCCGTGCAACACTGTAACCCCTAGTTTCTGTTATGATGAAACGCCACATTTTCCCACCAAGTTAAACAGGCCTATTTAACTTCTAGTCGTAGTACCTCAATCCAAGAATCTTCTGGGGAGATTGACGATTCGGCATCTTCTGGTTGTCACAGTGGGTTCCAGGGGGCTTGCAGGTGATGTAAGCGATTCAGAGCTTTCTTTACCCTCTTGAGCAATTGATCCAAGTTCGCCTTCCAACATAGGAAACAACCTCTGGATTGGACGGTAAAGCTCTCCATTGGATGTTTGCAGTTTAACCAGTCTCACAATACCATCCTTGCCCGGAACTAGTTGGATCACCCGAGCTAGAGGCCAATCGAGTCGTTTCAGGTTTTCATTTTCGATCAAAACAACGTCGACAATCGTGATATTACAAGCCTGAGCTGATCCTGCTTGTCTTAACTTGCCAAGATATTACAGAAGAAATCTTTGCCTCAGGTCTTCTCGCAACTTTAATCTATATTCAAAACTCTTAGCATAATCTTTGGATTCAATGACATCAACGTCAGGTACTCCAGCTGCACTCAAATCCTGGATGAACATTGCTGGTGTTATTGCTGAGAGTTCATTTTGATCATCAGACAGGTAAGTTAAAGGTCAAGAGTTAATTACTCTTTCTCAGTCATAGAGCAAGGTCTCCATTTCAAGGTGAGTTAGAGATGAATGCTTCAAAACTCTTCTTAGTAACCGTTTGAGGAGCCCAATCATCCGTTCAAAAAATCTGTCCCACCAAGCTGCAGTGGGCGGGTTGATTTACCAATTAATTCGTTCAACTGAACAATATTCGAGTACCTTAGTCCAGTCTACTATGCATAGAGCGTTCGCCGCACCAGCAAAATTAGTGCCATTGTCACTGAATACGACGTGAGGCCGTCCTCATCTCGCTGTAAAATGCCTGAAAGACTGCCAAAACGGTTGTGTAGACAGCGGAGATAGGAGCTCCAGGTGCACAGCTCTTACTACAGCGCAAGTGTAAATACAAAACCATACTTTTTTTACCATTCCTTAAATAGATCGGACATCTACACCTGTAACTTAAGATGCTGCAGCATTCCTGACACGTTCAACTGGCAAAGGCCGTGTGGTTGTTTTCAGTCTCTTTTCTTGATGTCTTCTACACATCACACATTTTGAAATTACAGCTTTTCGCCCGCCAAGAATCCAATATCGCTCTCTTAACACTCCAAGTAAGATTTCATTCCCCTTGTGACACTCCTTGACATGTGTAGCCATAATCAATCTTTCCACTAGAGGATGGCCCTTGGGAAGCAACAGAAGACCATCATGATCTTCAAAAGGTTGCAGGCAAATTATTTTTTATTATTATCGGCAATTATTAATAAATCTTCGCATCCATGCAACCATACGAATGACTTTTTCGATTTGGAAAAGTAACTGCAATACCTATTTGTGAAACATATCAGAAGGACCATTTAACATAGTTGCCACAGATTTCAGTTTCTCTATATTGATTGAGTTTTCATTGTAAACAATTTCATGAGTTGGCCATTGGTTTAGAGGTTGACGTAACCAAGCTGGCCCCTCCCACCATCCATATTGTTGTAATTGCCTTCCTGAACACCCTCTTGAAAGTAAGCCAGCTGGATTTGAGCTTCCAGGGATATGATTCCATTTTTCTGGTCGAGTGAGTTTCCTAATTTCTGTGACACGGTTTTTCACAAAAGGACCCTCTGTTCATCCCTTTTGATCCAGGCCAAAACTGTTTTTAAATCACTCCAGAAGTATGATTCACAATTGTCAGGCAATTTGACAACCATCGAATGATGGAGTCTAGCACCAATTACTGCGGCCAAAAGCTCTAAACGTGGAATCGTTACTCGTTTAACAGGAGCAACTCTTGTTTTTGTCTGAACCAGCTGGACTAAAACACCATTAGAGACATGGAGAAAAATGGCTACAGCATATCTGTCTCACTTGCGTCGCAGAAAGTGTGCGCAGACCATTTTCCTTCTTCAGATGTGCCAGGTAACCATCTGTGTACTTTCACTTCTGGTAGATAGATTAAGTCGTGTTTCCATTTCATGAAACGATCACGAACATGTTCTTTTACCTCTTCGTCCTAATTATATTTTGAACTCCACAACTCCTGTTGTTAGAGTTTGGGTCCCAATGTTACCGGACATGTGAATCCAATGGGATCAAAAACAGAGTGCGTTTTTGAAAGAATAGGTCTTTTTGTAATTCTTTCCTGGACGCCTTTGAACGTGATCGGATTGATGGATAAGGTGTCCGATTTTCTATCCCACACCAATCCCAAAACATTGGCGACCCTGTCTTCAGTATTTTCAGGCAATGAAGGATCCGAATGCGCCCATCCTCGGAGATCAAATTTACCTTTCACCATCAGTTCTCGAGCTTCAGACATTAGGTTATAAAGCTGATCATCATCATCCACACTCATGAACGTGTTGTCCACATAAAAGGAATTAAGAAGTGTGTTGATTGTTTCAAGCAAATAACCACTATGCTTTTCTTCCCAATTTTTCAAAGCTTCAGTTAGGTGGTGTTGTAGAACAGCCTGAAGATGGTATGGACTAGGTACATACCACCCCGAGCGCCACGCGTCTATGGCGGTAAACAACAGTTATTCCGGATTTATCACTACAAAACTCATTTGTAAGAATGCCCTTTTTCTGTCGGCGATTACTCTGACTTTTTTCTGTCTAAACCGCAACAGCAAAGAGGGAATTTTTCCCAGCACATTTTTGCCCTTTTCTAGACAGTCATTCAACGAAGGGCATCCAGTTTGCTTCGCAGAGGCGTCAAATACGGGCCTCACTCGTGTGGTACTGTTTTCCTTCACCACGTATCTATGCGGCAAATAGTGGCCTACATTAGCTAGGTATTTCATCATCTGAAACAACCTCTATCACTCCATCTAAAATCCATTTGTCAAAAACCTGGTAGTAGTATAGGAATACCGATCCTGGCTCACCGACTTCAATCCTGTTAAAAATGGTTCTGACTTCAATATCTGTTAAAACTGATTTTGTGTCAAAACAAATTTTTTATCACAAAACATCAGAACCAGTGACTTTTTCGGTTTAGCGACTTGAATTTCTGTTAAAACTTTTTTTTATCACAAAACATCAGAACCAGTGACTTTTTGAAGGGTTAGTTAAAAGGATCTCTCCAATAAAAATAAAAATGTCTCATCCATTTTTACAATTTTCACTTAAGCATATTGAATTCATTGAATGTTTCACGTATATCGATAGAGATAGAGATATGAAAGTATACAGGTTTATAGAACAACTAGTATACGGAGAAATTCCAAACGATAAAATACTAAATTTTAAATCGTTACTTAAAAACGTGGGAGTTGAAAATTTTGTAAATACCGTTAAGAAAACAATGCCTAAAGAACCGGAAAAAGACATGAAATATAAAAGAAAAAATATTAAAGAAAATATGTTGGAGAATTACGTTATTCGTAATAATCGAGATAAGAAATTTCTACAAGAGTTGAACGTAAAGATTTTTTTAAAGATGATCCCAGATAAAAATATAATTGTGGACGATGGTAATATTATCGATATAATATTACCTTGATTTCGTATTCGCGCTTATCTGAAATTTCATCACCTTTTGCAACTCCTATGATACGTCCCCCAGTCAGTTCGTAGTATTCAATTCAGATGAGGGGTAAGTTAAAAGGATCTCTCCAATAAATAAAATGGAATACTTTAAATCTTTAAGAGAACTCGAAGATGGAAATTGTCTTTCCAAGAGTGAGTGGCAGGAAGTATCTAAATCTGGAGAACTGACTGATTATTTCGTTAGGAAGTATCATAAGTTTTTAGATTTACCAACTGTGAAACGTAACTTTCTCAATGGAAAAAATAAACTAACTGAAAACATTCTAAATTTTACTCCTTTCAAAAATATTAACGTTTGCAAAAATTGTGGGGTTAGAGTACAAAATGGTAATATTTGTTTTGAATGCATCGAAGAGGATAATCAAATTATACTAAACTTTGTGCACAGAATATTTGTAAGAGAAGGTCCACCATATTAGGTTTTTATAAGGGATCCCTTATAAAAATTATAATTTAGTATTTACTTTAATCCTACCTATAATTCCATTTCCATTTTCTTTCTCGTTTTGCGTTTTCGTAAGTTCCTTCAGATGATCTACGAAATTTTCTTTTCCTATTCCAATTTTATGATGTCCCCAAGCAAGAGTATCCATACCATTGTCTAGAATATGTCTTTTATCATCGTAGGCACTGAGCGCTTTCTTGTTCTGTTTAATGGTATAAATATCATGCTTGTTTGATCTAAACATCATTTGCGTTTTGTAGATCGGTTTCTTGGTCAACAGACATTCTTTGAAATCATTGAATTTAATGTCCTGTTCAATAACATTTTTCTTGATTCCTTTTGCTTTCTTTGTTTCTTTTTGATTCTCGAACGTTTTGTGTGCGTAAAGTTTCGATCTTAGTCCGACAAATTCCTCCATTACTTTTCCGCTCATTTCATCTTTGAATTTTCCAAGTACTTTCTTGTTCACTTGAGGTATACCGTAGACATTTTCTTTCGGATAATCGGATGTATCAAACTGATCAATCATGTTGTTTTTAATATCCGAGTAAAAGTCTTCAGTCTTGATATCCATGATTAGACTGTCCGTGTCACAGTACATTAATTTGACATTTTCTCCGTATTGTTTCTTTATCGTGTTGTAATAAAAATCGTACATTAGAGTTTTAGAAATTTCCAGAATGCTCATGCCAATGTAGATGGGTTTATTGAAAAGAATTTTGGTCTTTTTCATGTGAACTGCTGCTAAGTTTTCAGTGAATATCGTTCTACGATCAAAAGTAGGTTTTGCTATCAATAATTCCAGTTTCTTTCCGTTTGAACATAATTTAATATCGACTCTTTTCCTGATATTTTCCATCGTTTTTCCGAATGGACTGTTGTTCATAAATTTGAAAAAATCTATTTCAAAATCATTTTTCGCTTTCGTTCTCAGTTCCGTGTTGAAGTCAATGTACACTTTCAACCAATCCGATTGATCAAACTCCAGAACTTTGTGCACTTTCTTTAGTTTCATTCCCATGCTCAGACATTGTTTCAAATTCCTGTAGTGCAAAACGTATCTATCTTTGTTGTACAAAGTTGTCATCAGTTTAGGTAATTTTGTATTTCCAATCCTGTTTTCCGGTGCAAGTGGTAGATCCGAATGTAAATCGTGCAGTTCTTTAGGATATTCCAAGTCAACTTCTAAAATATAACCTTTAGGAGATTCATCATCAATCTTTTCAACATCTAAATTGTCCATATCTAAATTGTACAAGTTCTCTACCCATTTAAAACCACCATATGGTAAGTATTTTGACATTGCCCATCCATAAAGGTTGTTAGCGTCTACGTACGCTATGTAACTCGAAGGTTTAGCTGGGTCATATTTATCAATCATATACTTATTGTTTGCTTTCGCGTACCTGTTACTACATTGCGATATACCACCACGAATTCCTTTTTCAATCATTAAAATTTTATCGTAATCGGTCAAAAGTTCCAACTTAACTTTAGTCATTTTCAACATACAGTCCCACGAGAATCCAGGTGTTGTGTAATACCACGCAGGATCTAGTTTGTATGTTTTCAGGGAAATATCTCTGAAATTCTCCATCACATCATCAAGCAGTAAGATGTCACTTTTGTTGTAAAGCATGGTGAATTCCCACATGTTTTTTACGTTGAATTTTTCCCAAATCTCCTGCGCATTTCTGTACTCGGACTCTTTTAGTCCTTGTTTGTTCAAGCTGCTGTAAAATGCTTTAATAGGTGGTAAGCAGGTTTCATCGTACCTTTCCGGACTATCCATGTACTCATATGGGTAAGCTAGTTTCCTTGTCATCAACTCCAAGTTCTCTGTTCCAAAATGTTTTACCAGTTCCTTAAATTGATCTTTCGTTAAATTTCCCACTAGTTTTTCCAAAGAGCTTGCTAGAAATTTGTACGAATCCACGAACCTTATTTCAATTTTATTCATTACTTTGTTTCCTTTCTCATTCAATTTTCCAGAGTCGTACCTAAGAATCTTTGAAAACGAAATGTACTTTTCCTCAGTATTTGGAATCAATCGTATTTCCCCTTCATCCTCTCCGAGTTGTTTTACAAATAAGTGGGCATCGTACCCAGCCAGGTTGTGGAAAAATACAGGTACGAATCTCGGACATTGATACTCCAAATTACACAGAGAATGGGCGGTACCTCTAAATTCTCCTGACAAATGGTCATGATCTTTTACTTTTATACAATTATCAGGTATTGACTTCAAAACTTCTAATTCTTCAATATATATATCTGCTTGATTGTCATTCTTTTTATCAATAAAGTGTTGAATTGTTTTTCTCATTACATCAAGTTTCTTTTCTAACATTGGAGGCAATTCGTTAAAACCTCTCTCACAAATGTGACAAGATTTAGCATTTTTGAATTCCTGTTCCTGTTCGTTTGTCAATGGTTTCATGGGTACAATTTTATCGTAATATTCCTTAGCAATGTGTAAAACTTCCTCTTTCAGTTTCTGATAAAATACTTTTGGAGAATCCGGACCAGAATATTCGACTGGAGGTTTGTAATATCCGTTGGAATACTTTATGTAATATGAAAAACTGCTAGCTTCGTGTTTTTGAATTTTATTAGTGAACGTCTTAGCTTCATCAGGTTGACAAGTTTGAAGTTTTCTAAGCAAACTTTCAAAGTCCGAGTAGATAGCGAATGGAACTTTCATGGAGCGTTTATAATTTTCAAATTGTAAGATGTTATTATAAGGTTCTGGTAGTTCTACTTTAACAGCTTTATGAGCTCCGCAATATTCTTTATGTTCGTTTAATTTAACCTGAGTTCCAAAGCTATTCAAACACATTTTACATAAAAATCGTTTGTGACCATCCTTTGTTAGCTGACTATGACCAACCAGTTTCCATAGATCTTTGATCCAGCAGTAATGTTCAGTTTCCTCATTTTTCAAGTACAACAAGTCAATGTGCCTTTAATTTTCCTCTTTCGTTATTTCCAAGGGTACTATAATATTTTTTTCATTCAAACAGTAAACATTTATGGAAATCCCGGTTCTTTTCTCAAACAATTTTATACTCGTAAGTTTCATAGGAAAACTGATATCTTTTAACGCTTCATCAAACTCATGTTCCCACGTTATGTACTTTCCTATTCTATCAGAATTTTTATCAGCTGGATGAAGTGCAGACAGAACAGACCAAAGGAAACATTTATTATCGTCATTTTTCACATTTATAATTGCTTTCCTATATTGTAGAAAATTAGGGAGTGGGATGTAAGACGATCCTCTCAAAGGAGTGTACTTGTTAATGTTCAGTTCCAAATGCTTGATTTTGTGAAGTTGCCATTGAGATCCTTTTATTTCGAACGTTTCCATTTCATTTAGAATTTTCTGTTTCATTTCCTCGTAACAATTTGGTACTTCTGCTGACTGCAATATTATTACGTTTTTAGTTTTGAAATTGAGTTCATGATACTCCATATTATTTTCGTTAGTCCCTTTTTTAAATTCTGCAAGTAAAACTACATTAACTTTTAGTTTCATTTCTCTAAGTTTCATGTTGATTAAACCAGTTACGATTTTTTTAATACTGTCAAGAAATTTGGAAGCATCTTTAAATCCTTTCGTATTTTTAATATCGTAAGTCACTAATCTAGATTTAAATGCAGTTTCCTTTTCTCCAACTTCAGTTCTCGGTTCTTTGCTTTTTTCAAATATTTTTTCACTAAAATTAAATACTTTGTGCAATTTCCTCGGGTTTACAAATACAGGTTTAGCTTTCCTAGATTCTTTGCTTTTTTCAAATACTTTTTCAAATATTTTTTCACTAAAATTAAATACTTTGTGCAATTTCCTCGGATTTACAAATACAGGTTTCGCTTTCCTAGGTTTTCTGATAGTCATTGTCCGGTCCGGGTCGTTTTTTCCATGGCGCTTAGACTTTAGGTGTCTAGCCCAATTTTTATAAGTAGTGCTAACATCGCACTTTTCACAATGTCTTTTCGTATCATACATTTTTATTATAGAATATATTCTTTTAACTCACCCTCATTTTTTTTTTTTTTTTTTTGAATTCTTAAAGGTGAGGACGAATCGTCCTCACCTTTTTCTTTTGTCTATTATAGTAGAGATCCTTTTAACTAACCCCTCATTTTTTAGATACTTAAAGGTGGATCCCGGCTTTTATTTCGTATGAAATTTTGCGGCTGGAATTCCAGCCGCAAATAAATTTTAAGGTCGACTCAACGGGTTCTATGTTATTGTTAAAAAATCTACTTGACTTGTATTTGCCTTTAACGTTAAAGAGGGGGGCCGATTTGGCCCCCCTCTTTAAGAGTTTTAAAAAATCTTCTTTAAATATTCTTGACTTGTATTCGCCTTTACCGTTAAAGAGGGGGGTCGCGATTCGCGACCCCCTCTTTAAGGAATTGTGTTTTAAAAGAAATTTTTAAGTATTCTCGACTTGTATTTGCCTTTAAAGGTGGTGTCTACTAGACACCACCTTTAATAATTGGGTTTTAAAAATAAAAGTGTCTTGTGTTTGCCTTAATAGGGGCGATGATTCATCGCCCCTATTTAAAGATGGAAGGCTAGTTAAAAGAATATATTCTATAATAAATAAATAGAAATGAATAGGGAGCAACTATTGAAAAAAATTAATTTTGAAAACAACACGAACAAGCTTTCCGAACTAGAAATCGGAAAACCTTACAAAATTATAAACTTTGAATTTGTGTCAACGAAATACTCGTGGGAGGCTGTTATAGCCAATCTAGGAGAATTTAGAGTGTTCATACCAGAAAGATGTATTCAAAAATTTGAAAAAAATGAACTCCAAGCTCTAGTTGAGTACGGTGTTTGCTTAGTGTACCATGGAATCATCAAATCAATAAATGGGAGAGACATGTATAACATCAAGTTTGTTTAATAAAAAACGTTTTAATGGAAATTTTCCATTAAAACAACAATATTATACTGAGATTTTTTCAGAATTCAATTTCCCTCTGCATGTTTTTAAAACAGTTTCATAATCTTTTCCGTTTGAAAGTTCTTTTAACACTATCAAAGACAGATGACCACAAATTGGAGGATCATTATACTTTTGAATTTGTTCGGAATTGTAAAAAATATTTTTATTTTCCAAGTATTTTACCAACTCTTTAGGAGGTGGTGCGTTTCCATAGGAATCGAAATAATACTTTTCTTTTTCGGATTTTTTAAAATAACAAGTCCAGTGACTACCATTTTGATAAGAATTTTCCAAATTAATAATTCCACATTCAAAGGGTTTAGACCGATCAGGAAGTTCATCTTTCATGAAAATACCTCGGAAATGTTTTATTTTAAAATTTTTCGCGAAACGATGTAAATCTAAATTACTCAAAGGTTGGTAGTTTTCCGTTTTTTTCGTTTTTTTAAACCGGACCCAATACTTAAACTTTTTGCTTTTTGAGCTAGTTTTTCCATCTCGAGATTATGACGTTTTATTTCCGCTTCTTCAGCAGCTTTATGTTTCGAATCTATTACTGAAGATGCTACTGCAGCACCTCCACCTAATAACGCTCCAAGTGCTCCCATTCCTGCAAACACCAATGGTAAGAATCCACCCGTGTGATTCAATTGTAGTTGTTCGTAATCCAAAGTTAGCGTAATTCCTTTCTTTTCTCCTCTTGCTTTTTCAAATGCTTTTGATTGAGTTTCCCACAGTTTGATTTTATGTTTTCCGTTTCCTGAAATTTGTTTCGCTGTCAAAAGAACTGTAACACTTCTGCGCTTTTTGTAAGCGGCTCGCATTTTGGTTAGTTGATTTTCGGTTAAATCTATTTTTTTCGTAATCATAGTTATTTATTATAGTAAATTTTTTTTAATAACGAACTCTCATACCAAAGGATCGTTTACTCATTTCAACTTCCTCACCAAAGGATTGTTTACTCATTGCAACTTCCCCACCAACGAATCGTTTACCTTTCATTACACCTCTCACTACAGCTGCAGCAGCTTTTTCTTTCCAACTTGCATCACTCGCGTACATTCTTTCTTTTGCCACTTTTTCCAGTGCTTTATCCGCTATGTGTCTTTCTTTCACGTCTGTGTGATCTCTGTAAAATATATCATGTAGCTTACAACCTTCGTCCAATTTATTAATTCCTGGATCTCCTCTTTTCAATCGTTCATCTAGTTTTGTAAATGGACCACAATAGTTGTATCCACCCGGCAAATGCATTTCAGGTACGAAACCATCTAGTTTATTCAGCAAAGTATTTAAAACTCCGGATCCACTTTTAATAATTCCTTTCGGCAAACTGTTTACAACTTTCATCAGATATTCTATTCCTTTAGGATTATCTATGTTTTTTTCCAACTGATCGCTTATAAACTTTACAATTCCTAATTTTTCATTGTGAAAATTGTTATTACCAGCTCGATCTTGTGCGTGCAAATAGAACAAACGCTGTAACAGCTGTTGGAGGTTGTCGATGTATTTAAATTCTACTGGATTTTCAGAATATTCTATCAAACCCGAACCAACTTTACTTGCTTTGATTTCTTTCCAAATAGGTGCGATCAAATCTTTCCATTTTTTCCCCGTACTAGACTTTACTTTATTGGTAGCTGGATCGTTCTTTTGGTATAGAGAGTTCGTTTGAATGAGAATTTTCTTGTAAACTTTCAAATCCTCTTTAGTGTATCAGGATCAGGTCCTAGAGGATCAGTTAACAAACGCCATAATCCGTGAGTTCCTTTGTAAGTTTCATTTTGAATAACGATTGTATCTCCATTTACTTGAATTTGTTGGTCTCCGATGTAAATTTTGTCCTCTTTTCCCCATATACCAAATTGTTTATCATCCTGTCTGATGTAAAGCCTCGCAATAGGACCAATTCCTTTCGGACCAACGCTATTCGATAGAGTTTCATTCCGATCAACCATATCCATGATGCTTGATAAGCTACTTCTCGTGTTCACTACGGTATCATCTGGCACAGTATCAACTAGTGCAGAAGCTCCTTCGTTTGGATTAATGTCAAAAGTATTAGTTGGCCCAAAAGTTACAACTTTCTTTCTAGAACTAGTTTGCTTGTAGGGAACAATTTCTAGTTTCTTTATGATGTCTTCATCAGCTTGTTTCACAGCATTTATTACTTCAACTACTTTTTCAGTGATGGGTGCAAACATCTTTTCTTGAGTTTCTCTTTCGTTAAACTTATTTACTCTAGCTTCTCGGAAAGCACGTCTCAACTCTTGTTTTTGTTTTTGAATTTTGTTAGCTTCCTTGACAGTCATTTCTTTTTCGGGTTTTCTCAGGAAAATTCGATTTACTGGATCTGAATCATCAGGTTGATTACTAGTTTCTGAATCATCAGGTTGATTACTAGTTTCAATCTTTTTTTTATTTTCTTTATATTTTTTCAACAAAAGTTTTTCTAAATGTTTTTCAGTAGACATTTATTATAGTAAACATAATTTTTTTGTCGAATATTTAAAAAAACGTTTCAACGATGGTTTAACGGTTATTTTAACGGTGATTTAACGGTTATTTTGATCGTTTAACGGTGTTTTTGACCGTTTATTCACCGACTCGATAGTATTTTCAAACCTAAAAGGTTTGAAAAATTATACTTTATTTTTACGAGTTATTAATATATCGCGTACCTACTCGAGAAACGTTTTCTCAAACTTTTTCATGTATCGACCGTCTTTTAATTGTTTTGTGAGGTTTATAGTCAGAAATCCAAAATCATCGTTCCAACATTCGTTGTATATTTCTTTGAATCGTTTGAAAGTAAAATCCGTTCCAGCATACTTATCGTAAATCACTTTCATGTAATCTGGATCTTGCTTGAAAATACACAGGAAATTCAGATTGCCTCTAATCAACTGTCTATCAACTTTAGTGAATGATTGAGTTAGATAAATGCAAGAAATATTCCAGTGACGCCCTTTCGCGTAATAATCTTTTATAACTCGTTGATGTTCAACATTAACACAATCATCGAAAACTACAAGACTGTTTGGTAGACATTCATCTAGTACAATTAGTTCGTCGCAACTATCGTAAAAATGCACTATTTTCATTCCAACTTTAGTCTCTATTTTTTCACTAGTTTTTCTCAAGCCTTTATAAAATTCTTGTTCTAAAGTTGTGGAACATATGTAGAGATTTTCATGGGGAATTCCCCATGGTTTAGTAATCAGGTTGTACAATAGAGTGGTTTTTCCACATCCGCTTGTTCCAACTATTAAACATCGAAGAGGAAGCGGTAGTAATCCATTATGAACTTTGTTTGATTCAAATGGATGAGGATCGATATTGTATTCATGACTCATTTTATTTATTATATATTATATAATAAATAAATAATGTTTATAAAAATTTCAGGAGATACAATAAGGTTTGAGAGTCCGATTCCACTCGATCCGAATAAAGAGTATCAGTTGGGCATGTCAGCATTGATGTTTACATCTAGGAAAACGTTTGAGATAAAAAACTTCAAGTTTTCATTCACATTTCCTTTCCCCGATGAAACTTACGATGATGTGCATGAACTTAATGGTGAATACACAATGAGTTCGTTCAAATCCGAGTTGATTAGTCATTTGACTAGTTTTCAAAGTATTTTGTTAGCGAAAGTAGATACTTTGAAAAATCCCGAAAACCAGACGGTAGAAATACCAAAAGATAAACAAAAAGCTACACAAAAAGATACACAAAAAGATATACAGAAAGATATACAGAAAGATATACAGAAAGTTAATCCGAATAATTTGAAATTCAATCTCGAACACCTAACTGACGATAGTTACAGAATTGCTGCTTACTTTCCCATGGATATGAAAATTATAAATGAAGGTAACTTTTGTGACATATTCCAATTGAGAACTTGTTCCGATAATTCATTCAAAAAGAACACCAACTACGTGTCAAATAACAATGCTACTCAACTCGTATTTTCGAGCAAAATAATCGAATGGCATTGCAACATTACAGAATACAGCTTTACTAATCACGAGGAACACCCACATTTGCACGTTGAACATGAGTTATTACACGTTTCTTTCATAGAGAAACCACTGCCACCTAATACTATTTACACGGAAAAACCAAAGAAAGTAGTTTTCATTCCACTAAGAAAAGGACTGAAAGAAATAAAAATGATAAAATTGTCAACAAACACAGGAAATAACGAACCGATTAGTTTCAACGATATTAAAGCTTACTTGTTGCTGAAAAGTAATTAATTTTTTCATAGTAAATAAAAATTATACGGTTCCCGTTAAAGTGGGGGGTACCGAATCGGTACCCCCCTCTTTAAGAATTTAATGAAACGACATGAAATTAATTTTTAAAACTTTTAGACCCGGTAATTTACCGGGTCTAAAAATAAAAAAAAATTATGTTTACTATAATAAAGTATGTATCAAACTAAAAAGGTATTTGATAAATATCAAGACTTTATTGTGCGAAAGCAATTTCGTACCATTAATCCAACTTCAACGTTGAATTTGAATGCAGAGAATAAAAGAACAACTTTCAAAATAGATTTAGACGACGAATTTCTGTCTAAAGATATAAAATATTTCGTGAAGGGAGTTCTAAAGTCAAAAGATTCAACCAAGGAGTATTCAGGTTTAGATACTGTTAAGTTGGTAGATAATTTCGTGGGCCATATGTTTTCGAGTATAGAAGTGAAAAAACACAATGTGGTAGTAGATGAAATTGAAAATCCGGGCATTTGTGGCTTGGTGGAAGGTTTTGCCACTCAAGAATGTCCAAAAGATTATAACGGACGTGGTATGAATTCAGGATTCAACTCAAAAGCTATCGGAGGAGGGAATTTCAGTGCAGTCGGTTACCTTGGTGACTTAGGTTTGGGTTTTTTCAAAGATTTAACAGTTCCAATTTTCAAGAGAGGTTTTGAAATAACTTTTGTGAGAAACAGTGATAATGATATTATTTTTAGATGGCAAAAAGAAAGAGATCCTATTCCTAATGAAGGTGTTTTAGAAATTAACTCTTTCGTTTTGAGAGTTCCGGTGATTGAATACGCGAATGAAGCAAAAGTTAATTTGATCACAGATTTGAGAAGCACTCCGTATCAACTCCAATTTAAAAGTTGGCAATGCATAGAGCATAAGAACGTTACTGGAAAAACGTTAACGTTCGATGTAACTAACATTTACAGAAACGTTAATAACCCATTATGGTGCTTCGTGGTATTTCAAACTGATGTTTCGAACGATCAGACAAAAAACAATTCTGAATTCCATCATAAAGATATGAGAAGTTATTGGCTTGAATTAGGAGGAAGAAGGTATCCTGAGGAAAATCAGGATTTAGATTTCAATGAAAATAATTATTGTTTGGCTTACGACGCATTTTTAGATTTCAAAAATACTATAAGTTCTAAACAATCTATTCCATACATCATGCCTCATTTTTTCAAAAAAGAATATCCAATTTTTAGCATCGATTTGTCTGATCAACCTCAGAGTCTATCTAGTAGTAAAAGCAATTTGGTTCTCCATGTTGAATTCAATACATCTGTAGCAGCAGCAACAAGTAGCACAGAAGGTACTACGTGTTACGTTATTATTGTAAGTGGATCGAATTTCGTGTACGACCCGACTAAAAATATGATTAAACAGGAAATTTTATAATTATTTTATAAGCTATATATTTTTAATGGAGTGATCTCCATTAAAAAAAAAATCGTATTAAACTTAAATAAATAATGTACAACGAAATTTATTGCTGCAAGTGTAAGAAAAAAACGAAAAATATAAACGCGGAAATTGTACAAACTGTGAATGGAAGGTGGAGAATTGTTTCTAAGTGTGTAAAATGCGAGGCTAACAAAAGTCAATTTATTCAAGATCCTAACGGAGAAAAAGCAGCAATTCGTACCATTTTTGATTGGGCTATAGAAGGCAAGGTACCGGACCCTTCGAATCGACGGGTCCCATTAAAAAAAAAATCGTATTAGACTTAAATAAAACATGGAGGATGAAATTTATTGCCACAAGTGTAAGAAAAGAACGAAAAATATAAACGCGGAAATTGTACAAACTGTGAATGGAAGGTGGAGGATTGCTTCTAAGTGTGTAAAATGCGAGACTAATAAAAGTAAATTTATAAAAAATCCGAATGAGGAAACTAACGTAATTCCTGAAACTGAAGTTATAAATTTACCTGAAAACGAAAAGTTAGAATTTGCGAAAGAGTTACATAAACCCGTTAGAAAAAGATTTCAGAAAAGAAAAATTGTTACTCATGGAAAAGATGATCTTTGGGCTGCGGACTTGATTATAATGAAACAATACGAGAATGAAAACAAGGGGTTCGGTTACATGTTGAATATCATTGATACTTTTTCAAAGTACGTTTGGTCAATTCCATTGAAAAAGAAAAACGGAATAGCAGTTTCAAAAGCTTTCAAAGACGTTTTGGAAAATGTAAAATTTCATAACCATTCCACTCCTAAACTACTTCACACGGACAAAGGTTTAGAATTTGAAAATAGAGTTTTCAAAGAACTTTTAGACGAGTATAAAATTAAAATGTATCACACGGAAAGTTTAGAAAAATCCGCAATTATCGAAAGATTTAACAGAACTTTGAATCAGAAAATGAAAATTCGTTTCGAGGTGAATGGAAATAAAAATTGGATCGATATTCTACAGGAATTAGTTAATGAGTATAACAAACAGGATGTTCATCGTTCCATTGGAATGACACCTGCTCAAGTTGACGCGAAAAATGAAAGTGAAATCCTGAGATATTTATTTAAAAAGAGTGGAAAAAATGGAAAAAAGAAATTTAAAATTGGAAATCGTGTAAGAATTACGAAATCGAAGAAAACTTTTGCAAATAAATACGAGACAAATTGGACGAAAGAAATTTTTGAAATAACTGAGATTTTAAACACGAACCCAGTTACTTACAGAATAAGAGATTTAAACGGAGAGGAAATTCAAGGAACTTTTTATTCCGAGGAATTACAACTCACGAAATTTTAAAAAAATAGGTTTTAAGTCAGTTTTTATAGGGATTCCCTATAAAAACACAATGTATAATTATTGTAAGTCTAAGTTTTGGAAAAGGAAATAACAATAAACAATAATAAACATTTTTATTTTACATCGAGTAGTTTCATTTGCAGAATATTGAGAAAATGTTGGAGGTCCCACATTATAAGAGGTTCTGGAAAGAATAACCTTGAAAAGTGCTCCTATATGAGCACTCTGAAGAGGATGAACCAGCTGTCTCAAGATTCGAGTGTAAACCTTGAAAAGTGCTCCTATATGAGCACTATCAAATGCAAAATATAGATCGAGGCGCTCTTGCAGGAGCGCTTGAGGTGGGGAGAATTACGTCACATCGTCCCGCGGTCCTCGAGGGCCGCTTTTGCAGTAAGATAAACAAGTGCTCCTATAGGAACGCTTGGGGTGGGGAGAATCACGTCATATCGTACCGCGGTCCTCGAGGACCGCTTTGAGATAAACAGATCGCTTTTGGTGGGGAGAATCACGTCACACCGTCCAGCGGCCCTCGAGGACCGCTTTGAGATAAACAGATCGCTTGGGGTGGGAGAACACAACCTTCTGCAGCCACACAACCAAATGCATTTCAATTCGTTTCCCAAAAAATGTTTTATATTCTGGAATCTCACATCTTGCTGTCTGTGACCTTGGAGAGGCTCCTGTGAGAGCCCCTCCAAGGTTCTTTCTTCACACGTCAGAAATATTATTTCTGTTTTTATTGAGATATTCCCAATAAAAATAATTATAAGATTTTGTATTATTTCCCCCTTGGATTCCACTCGTAGAACTGTTATTGGAAGTACAAATAATTCATTATTAATTGATACTTTTACCACTAGCACTTGAATGTTTCCATCTGTTATTAAAGTTCTTGCAACTTCCTAACTTTCACAATTTTCGCAACTTTCCACTTCCACAATAAAGTCTATACACTCATAATACACTCACTATGGTACGTTTTGTAACTCTGAAGTCTTAATCTTCAACAATAGCTAACCACAAATAATCTTTAGGCTGAAACGTTGTGTGCAGAGCAGGTCACTCCTATAACTGAATAAAAACTGCGTATCGCCTCTTCCTCGTCTTGTTCCCGTTTCTATCTGAAAGGGGAATGCAAGGTCAACTAGCTGACCTCCTTTGAGATAGTGTACGGAATATTAATCTCACATAATTCGTCGACCAAACGGTAGATTGTGCATGCAGTACTATTTCAAAGAGATCAGTCCATTCTCTCAGAACAACCTTGTTCAATATGTTTTAATGAAGATCGACGGGTCCCGGAAAAAAAATATTTTCTATAATAAATAAAGAGATATGGGTTTAGACGACGAAGCATTAAATTTATGTGAAGAACATGGAGGTTTCTGGAAGTTTGTAAAGACACCTGAATTTCAATTTTATGAAAAAAACGTTTACGCACTACAGAATATTTTACATGAATTGGAGGAGTATAGACTTAGTAAATTGTTGTGCAGAGAACGTTTATTGGGTGTCGATGGTAAACCACCACTCCGTACAAAGGAGGAAGTAAAGGCATACCTTAATAAAAAAAAAAGATTAAGGTTAATAAAAATTCTACTGAACATCAACTTAGAGAATTGGATTATAAAGAGAGTAAAGCCGAACTGAAGAAGCAGTTTGAAGATAATTTTCGCGCTTGCTAAAGTTCAGAATGCTTGGGGTATGAAGGAGATTTTATTTTTAATGAGCTGTGTTCATTAAAAGTTCTTAAGGAAACTTTACAATTCTCTTTCTGAAAAAATACCATGTAAACATGGTATTTTTTATGGCATTTTTTTTTAGGATAGAAAAATGATTTTTTATGACATTTTTTAGGATAGAAAAATGATTTTTTATGACATTTTTTAGGATAGAAAAATGATTTTTTATGAATTTGTGGTGATTGGAGGGAAAGGGTTATTTATATAAAGATTTTCTTTATATAAACGATAAAGAAATTATAATATTTACTCAAAGTCAATCAGAAAAGCCTTTGTCTTTTTATCAATTCCTTTATAAATAAGTTTTTTGGGGTGATTTTCCGGATCGTTTCTAACATGTTCAAGAAGTCGACCAGAAATTGTCTTGGGTAAAAATAAATTTAATTCACCATTTTCAGTATTAATAGTAACAACAACAGTTTCACCATATTCCGTATTTTGTATAAAATTTGATAAGAGATCGTAAGCCCCCTTTTCCAGATCTTTGAACGATGAGTAGTTTGTTTTTTTGGTTGCTTTTTTATAAATTTCAATCGTTGTCATTTTTATTATAAAAGTTATTCTTTTAACTAACCCCCCAAAAAGTCACTGGTTCTGATGTTTTGTGATAAAAAAAGTTTTAACAGAAATTCAAGTCGCTAAACCGAAAAAGTCACAGGTTCTGATGTTTTGTGTTAAAAAATTTGTTCTGATGTTTTGTGATAAAATTTTTTATCAGGGGTCTAACAGAAAAGCATTTTTAACAGGATTTAACACAAAATCAGTTTTAACAGGGTTTAGCACAAAATCAGTTTTAACAGAGATTGAAGTCAGAATCATTTTTAACAGGATTGAAGTCGGTGAGCCAGGATTGGTATTCCTATACTACTCCTGGTGATAGACATCATAGAGCTTATCTCTATCCAAATGTTTCATCAAGGTACCTATCCAACCTTTTTGAAGCTATATCATAATTTGACGGGAGTTGTTCATGATTTTCTTTCCAAGGAAGGTGAACCTCATACCTACCCTCAGAATTTATTTTTAAAGTCTGAGCTAAGAATCGGTCAACTTGCTCCACCATTTCAGATTTGGGTTTGGAATCTGTAGGATCTGTTATGTCAATCAATTCTAATTTCCGTAAATAAGATTGTGGTGATTCTCCGGTTGTTATTACATTTAATTCCCGTTGACATGGCATTAATTTTATGACGCCATGTGTAATCGTTAATTCATACTTGCATCAAGTTTTGTGTTGAATAAAACCTTAATCTTATTTAGATGATGTAACCGTCTTTGGGGCAACAAAGGAAGAACATGACTTTAATCTCGCTTAATTTTACAAGCTGTTAGAAAATATGGATTTACGATCAATGAAAATAAAAGTCACTTCGGACCTACTACCATCACACTTCTTGGCTACAAAATTTCCAATTACAACATATCCGGATCGCTTAAGGCCTCTTCTAGAACTTCCTGCTCCCAGTAACGCAAAGGAACTACAGCGTACCATTGGTATGTTCGCCCACTACTCAAAATTCATTCCGAAATACTCTGACAAAATTCACAATCTTCTTGAAACTAAGACATTTCCACTAACCTCATCGGTCATAACCGAATTTCAAGACGTCAAAAAGAAATATCAAAGTTAATTGTAAGCACTACTGACAGTAAAATTCCATTTGATGTTGAGACAGACGCTTCCGATTTTTCAAAATCTGCTGTTCTTTCGCAGTCAGGTCGTCCAGTTGCCTTCTTCTCGAAAAAATTAACTGATTCGGAACGAAAATATGCTGCAGTAGAAAAAGAGGCCTATGCGATAGTCGGTGCACTCAGAGTTTGCGGAGCAATAAATGTCTCCAAGCTCTATTCTTTGCACCGTGACTTATGTCATCCAGGGATTACCCGAATGCTACACTGGGTTCGCTCCCAAAATCTTCCTTATTCAGTGGAAGAAGTTCGTAGGATCACTGCGGAATGTATTGCCTGCAATGAATTGAGGCCAAAGTTCCAAAAGTCCACTTCCTCAAAACTGATAAAGGCAACGCATCCCTTCGAAAGGCTTAGCATTGATTTCAAGGGGCCTCTGCCAACTAACTCTCGCAATCGCTATCTTCTTGTTATAATTGATGAATATTCGAGGTTTCCATTCGCCTATCCTTGCCTGAACATGAACACATCAACTGTAATTAATTGCGTCATCGATTTATTTTCCATCTTCGGAATGCCTTCCTATCTATATTCGGATAGGGGAACCTCGAGGCATATCAAGATCTCATTCATCTGCTTTTAACCCCCAAGGCAATGGACAAGTGGAGCGAGAGAATGGGATACTTTGGAAGACAATCACTCTAGCATTGAAAAATAAAAATTTGCCTGTTCAGCAGTGGGAGGTAGTCCTTCTAGATGCACTTCACTCAATCAGATCCCTCTTGTGTACAGCAACTAACAAGATGCCTCATGAACGCATTTGCTCATCAGCGTCGATCGTCCAATGGAGAAACCTTACCATCTTGGTTGGTGCCAGAGGGTAAGGCGCTAATGAGAAAACAAGTACGACAGAGCAAATACGATCCACTAGTGGAGGAGGTGGAACTGATTGACGTTAATCCGAACTACGCTCGAGTAAGGCTATTAGATGGAAGAGAAACGACGGTGTCAGTAAAACATCTAGCCCCACGTGGCGACACGACACAACAAAATGAAGACGTCATGGAGTTGCCCTTGGAAGAACAACCAGATGGGTTAGAGCCCACAGAGGGAGATCATCCAAAACCATTTTCCATCACAGAGAATTCCCAGATACCGATGAACAGTCAACCACCTCCAGTCAGCCCAGAGATTCGACAAGAGCCAAGACGTTCCTCAAGGATTCGACGTAGACCTAGGGATTTCTTCTGAATCACCCCTCAGAAGAATGTGGTGATTCTCCGGTTGTTATTACATTTAATTCCCGTTGACATGACATTAATTTTATGATGCCATGTGTAATCGTTAATTCATTCTTGCATCAAGTTTTGTGTTGAATAAAATCTTAATCTTCAAAAGGTTTTTGTTACAATTCATTACAAAGATATATTACAATCATTGATCAACATTGAAGTGATAAGCATGATCGTTGAAACCTTAGGTTGTTTTTTAGGCATCCTACCCAAGAGCGCCCAACCCAAATTGGTTTGCAAAGCTGTTTTACCGCAAGGTAACGTTTTGACGCATCCTCTAAAGAGCTTAGCCACCACGTCTGCTCCAATAAGAACCTCAATCGGGCCTTCCTGATTGAAGTCGTCAACAAATAAACCAATCAATTCACGTTCTTTTGTCTACAGTCCATTATCGATATGTGGGAGCTCTCCACATATAGCTTCCTGATCCAAAATCAGGAAGCTACATGTTTAGATAGTTATTAAACTAATAGAAGCTATTAGTTTAGATGGCAATTACACTTGTAATTGCCATCTAAACTAGATAGATGAAGCTTATACCGGTTGTGCTGGTATACTCCTGATCGCTGGCCACCAAAAAGTGAATGTGCCACTGTTTCCTCACAATTGAGCTTACATCCCAAGTCTGGTGCTGTTTTCATTAGAATGTAAGATCGCTGACTCCCAGTATCAAGAACCGCTCTAGTAGCTCGCTGCAACACCTCTCCGTAGATTACAAGCAATAATGTGGGAAGTAAAACGTGATCCGACGTCAAATTACCTAGAGCGTGGTCATTGGTAGGGTCCTTGAGACGGTTCTCTGTATAATTTTTTGGGTTTACTCTTCTGGAAAACTTTTCACAGAGAATCCATACATGTCGACCGTCACATTTGGGCACTTTTGTTTATTCAAACATGATTCAGTAGCATTATTGTTACTCTTCAAACATACCAGACAGTATTTGTTATTTTTCGCTATTTCAATCCGAGTAGAAAACGGCATGTCACGAGCCTTATACAAATCGGCACTACTGTGACGGGTATACTTACAATGTATACCCACCCTGTTTCACCTTATGTTTTTTTCTCATTAATTGTCAACAAACTCACGGCTGAAGGTATGGTTTGTTTAGGAATTTTAGGAACACACCTTTTAACTGTTTCTGATTTTTTGTCACAATCCCCAAAACCTTTCAAGCTACATTAATTCGTTCTTCGTTTTCTACTTTATTCTTCATAAAAGCATGAATTTTTCGAGACGAACTTCCGAATCAGTGCTACACCGTTGCCAAACTCTAAGGAAATATTCCAACATACAAGATTTTAATAAAGGACACAAAATAAAGGCACATTTTCCTTTTGTTACCCCCAGTGCTTATAAAAAGGCGCAAACCGATTTCCTATTTGTCATACAGTTCAGCTAGGACTGAAGTTTTGTTGGAAGGTAGCGTAAGGCTAAGCAAATCTGTAATGTACACCTCGATAAGTACGTCCTCTTTGCCGAAACGTTCTTTTAGAGCTTTAGTTACCAAAGGATAGTTCAATTCAGTGGGCGGAAAACTTTTCAAAACCCTCCATGCGAGAGAATTACGAACCTGATCAATAACCTGATCCAGGTATTGTAATGTGATAAAGACTCGGAACTTTTTGGTTTTGTTATTTTATAATAATATTTATTTCGTACCTATTCGGTAAACATTCAACTTGATAATGCAATCATAATATTTTGATTCATACATGTGATTGATATCAATTAGATAGATCACATGTTGATTCAACTAAATAATAAATAAACTTGAGTGAGTGCATTTCTTCACTCCCCCTCACGAACGATATTCCTCTAGTCCAAGTTGCTGTCTGAATTCTTCCAGTTTGGAAGCGACGACGGCTTTGGTGAGGATGTCGGCTGGCATTTCTTCCGTTCGGCAATAGGTTATTTTCACATCGCCTTTCGCAAGTGCTTCTCGAATAAAGTGCTCCTTTATAGCGATGTGCTTCGACTTTGAATTCACTATTGGATTCATTGACCAGCTCTGGGCTGCTTGATTGAACGTTCTTCAGTTCTATGATGCTGTGATGAACTCCAATGTCGTTGGCCAAGATTTTTAGGTGTATGGCTTCTTTCGCAGCTTCTGTGAGCGCCATATACTCACTCTCCGCTGCAGATTGGGCCACGGTTCGCTGTTTTCTAGATTCCCAGCTTATCACTGATCCGGCGAATGTGAAACAATATCCTGTATAGGATCGGCCATCTACACAGTTTCCCCAATTTGCATCTGTGTAACCTATGATGGGCTGACTGGTTTTCCTGAATTCTAAACTTATGCTTTTCGTGCCCTGGAGGTACCTCAATACATGCTTCGCAGCCTGCCAGTGCTGTTTTCCACAACATGCATTGAATTGTGATAAGTAGCTGATGGCGAATGATATGTCCGGTCGTGTTGCCGTTGCAAGATACATCAATGATCCCATTAATGCTTGATATGGAACATCAGTCAACTCTTCTGATGTTGCCTTTCCTATGAGTCCTGGTTCCAAGGGTGTTCGAGCTGGTTTACATTGTTCCATGTTAAATTTTTTCAATATTTTATCTACGTATTTTTGTTGAGTCATTTTTACTGAATTTTTGGTTTTAGAGAATTCTATTCCTAGACAGTAATTTAATTGTCCTAAATCTCGCATAGCAAAACATTTCATTAATTCTTGTTTGATTTTTTTTAGTTGATCTTTACTTGATGAAGCTAGGATCAGATCGTCAACATACACAGCGAGAAGTGTCCTCACTCCCCCTTTCTCGATTGTGTACATACAGGGATCGGCGAATGACGGCTTGAAACCAAGTTCTTTCAATCTTGAGTCCAGCTTTTCAAACCATTTCCTGCCTGCCTGTTTTAGACCGTATATTGATCTTTTAAGCTGACATACTTTTTCTTCTGGTCCTTTCAAGTCTTCGAGCATTTTTTTAGTTTTTGAAAACATTTCTTGGTTGTCCGTTTCTTCTAGAAGAATTTCTTGAAGATAGTTTCTAGGTCTTTCGGTTTTTTCATAAATATTTCCTCATCTATATCTCCATTCAGAGACTGTAGAAACATCAAGCTGGCATGTTTTTAAGTTCTCTTCTGCTGCGATTCCCATGAGAAAACGAATTGATTTCAATTTAACAACAGGTGAATATGTCTCCGAAAAATCTATTCCAGGTCGTTGGGTAAAACCTTGAGCAACAGGTCGGGCTTTTCTTCTATCCAGAGTTCCATCTGCTTTGAGTTTTTCCTTCAGGATCATGCGGTATCCGATTGGTTTATTTTCTTTAGTTCTCTTCGTAACTATCCATGTTTCATTTTTTATATGCGCTTTGATTTCGCTCTTGATAGCCTCTCTCCAGGTATCTTCATTTTCGTCGTATTCATCAAAATTTCCTTCACAAAAGTATGACATATCATACTGCATTCGTTTCGGCGGTACTATCTTCCTTCCATACCTAGTTGTTGATGCTGTTGGAGTTTCTTGTTCTGTTTCAATTGTATGTTCTATATTTTGTTCTAATGTCTGTTCTACGTTATCACTTACCTCGACTGCTTCTGTTTCCTCCTGGAGACTCACGTTTTCATTTTCGTTCCCCATCCGTTGGATTTCCGGACTTTGATTGAGTTCAGCTGCTTGGGTATCAAGATTCGTGCGATATGTCAACTCAATGGCTCTCGAATCGGGTGAAGACTGTAGAGCTTCGTCAGAGTTGTAAATTTCAGAGTATGTTTCCAAGATTTTTACATCCCTGGAAATAATTATTTTATTTAGAGAAGGTACCCAAATTCGGTATGCTTTTGAGATTGTAGAATATCCCATGAATATCCCTTCATCAGCCCGAGGATCCAATTTTCCTCTTTTCATAGTTTTGTTCAGGAAATATGCTTTAGCACCGAACAAGTGTAAGTGTCGTGCTGATGGTGTACGACCTACCCATAATTGAAATGGTGTGGTGCCATTTAATGATCTAGATGGACAACGGTTCAGTATATAATTCGCTGTATTTATGGCTTCTGCCCAAAATTTAGTCGGTAACTTAGCTTCTAATCATAAACATCTAGCTTTGTCCATAATTGACCTATTTTTTCTTTCGGCAAGTCCATTTTGTTGTGGTGTATACGGTGCCGATAATCTTCTCTGTATACCACATTCTTTCAGATAACGATCGAAGTTTTCATTGCAGTATTCGCCCCTTCCATTGTCGCTTTGAAGGTATTTTGTTTTGTGTCCAGTATCTTTTTCTACTTCATTCCTATAATTTTTGAATGTTTCTAGAACCTCATTCTTATGTTTAATAAAAAATAATTTAGTGTACCTCGAGTATTCGTCGGTGAAGCTGACATAATACCTCGCTCTTCCTGGTGAAGGTGTTGAGTATGGTCCCCAGACATCTGAGTGGACGATCTCAAGCAGTCCCACAACCTTTTGAGTCGATTTGGCTGGAAAAGGTAGACGAGTCATCTTGCCCCTGATGCAAATCTCGCAGTTTCCGAGCTTTTCTGTTGGATTGAAGTCTAGGCCGGTGATAGTTTTTCCTTTCAGGGCGTTTTTGAGATCAGTCTCGTTGAGATGGCCCAATTTTCTGTGCCATAAATTCATACTAGAGGACAGAAAACATGTTTCAGATTTATGTTTGGGTTTTATGTAGTACAGTCCGTTCGACCTCTTTGCCTCTAAGACTATATCCCCATCACTATTTTTTATTTCACCAGATTTTTGTTTGAATAGAACTTCATATCCTCGATCGGTTATTTTTCCTACTGACATTAAATTTGTAGCAAGATCAGGTACATATTGAGTATCTACGAGGTTGATAACATTATTTTTTCCTAGTGAGAGTTTCACTTTTCCCCATCCTTCGATTGAAGCTGAATGATTTTTGGAGGCTAATTGTAATGAATTCTTTGAATTTTCGTCTAGTTCTACGAATTGTGATTTTGAAGAACAAAGGTGCGATGTGCATCCCCTGTCTAAACACCAGTCTTGTTTGGATTTATATTCATTATTTGAATTTGACGAAAGACATACTGCATTAGCGAAGAAGGTTTTTTCAGATTTCTTTTCAAACTGCTTCGATTTATTTTTGTGCCAACAATCATTCGCTTAATGTCCAAATTTGTTGCATATGTTACATTTATTTTTCTCGTGTTGCTTATCCTTATTTTTAGAATCTTGAACATTTTTGTTTTTATTGTTAAATTTCTTATATTTACCAATAAATGCCTCTTCTGTGGAGCATGTGGTGTGTTTTCGAGCCTCATGTTCTTCCAGAATTTTAATTTTTAAATTTCCGGGAGAAGGTAGATCATCACGTGACTCAATAGCTACGCGAAAATTTTCAAACGTATGAGGTAAAGAGTACAATAACATTATGCTAAGGAGATTATCATTTATTTCTATATCCATTTCAGCCAACTTATCTACTGTATCGCTGAATTTATTTAGGTGATCCCTAATGTTGTCTGTATCTCTCATTTTATGTAAGATCAGTGTTTTTAATAGTGTTGCCTTTTTGGCTGGACCTTTACTATGGTAGATTCCTCCTAGTACATCCCAAATGTCCTTGGAATATTTGCAGCTTTTTACATGACGTAATTCGCTTGGTGAAATTAACAACAATAGTTCTGACTTAGCTTGTAAATCTTGTTCTAACCATTTTCCGAGTTCTCCATTTTTCTCTAATGGATCAGGCTTCGCGCAATCGCCTGAGACATATGTCCAGAACCCAGCTCTCGTGAGCAAGGCTTGAGCCTGGATTTTCCACGTGTCGTAGTTTTCTGACGTCAATGTTTCTATTTTGTGAATAGACATGTTCGATTTCACTTACGTGACTTGCTCCTTTGGGAGATCGAATTTAGTTATTTTCTGCTTCAAATTTACTCACGATTCCACAGATTATGCTGGCGCCCAAAACCTATTGTAATGTGATAAAGACTCGGAACTTTTTGGTTTTGTTATTTTATAATAATATTTATTTCGTACCTATTCGGTAAACATTCAACTTGATAATGCAATCATAATATTTTGATTCATACATGTGATTGATATCAATTAGATAGATCACATGTTGATTCAACTAAATAATAAATAAACTTGAGTGAGTGCATTTCTTCACCAGGTAATAAAACTTATCAATAAGCAGGAATGTTTTCGTCTTAATGGATCCTCCGATATTGGTTCCAAAATGGAAGCCATTCGTTAAGATCACCCGAAAACCTTCTGATTTCGACCTTGGGCAAACGTAAGTTGTACTTAGGAAAAGTACAGTTAGTGCTACTACCATCAATGGAGTTTCGGTCGGGTTGCTTACCTTGCAAATCCTGAAGTTTCACTTGAATCATTCCGAACGTACTGCAATATTCGTCTGTTGAGTCGGATTCCTGTTTAATGTTCTTCTTCTGTAGCATTATCCAACAGGGCATCCATTCATTATCTTCTCGTCTAGTTCCGAAAGTTGCGCCATGTACAGTTCCAGAACGGTGAAACACCCTCGTGCTTCCAGTACTTTATTTCCCGCTCTTCGATCAATGTAACCTGCTTTGTAAAAAGTCTCCTTTTTATAGATCGCAATCTCTTGGCTTGATCCATGGTGAATTTGATTCAATCTGACTTCTCTATTTATGCTCCACGTTGGCACACCAAATGTCAGGAACTGAGAACTAATTCACCCCATAATCCAATGCTCTTAACTCTTGAAAGTAAAAAACACTTTTATGAACTTTACAACAGCAAGCCTCTTTTATTAATTACAAAAGAAACTGAATTTTCAATAGAAAAACAAAACCATCTCCCTAACCAAGCGTCCTGTTTCCGCGCAACTCTGTAACCCCTCGTTTCTGTTATGATGAAACGCCACTCTCGGCTTAACACTTCAAAAAGACCCATGCTACCTCTAGTTCTACTTTTCCGCCATTCATGTGCGCAGAACGGAATTACTGAGATAGCCCAACAACCAACGTTTGCAAAAGCTATATTCAAAGCTATACCGACGAGCTAGTTTTAATGCAGTTTGCATGTTGTTCGTGATGGGATAGGGGAAATGACTCATCATGGAAATCGGGAGGGTTAATTCATAATCGAAGTAGGATTAATCCCAGTGTGAGGGATCAACACTAGCTCAGATGAGGGGACTGAATGACCTGGCAGTGGAAACAAACATAGGTAAGTTGATGGGAACTCAAAATGAAATCAATACACTCGTATTAACATTTCGTGCGACCGACAAAAACTTTGACGCATTGCAATAACATGGGGTACAATAAAGATCTCCGTTTGACTATTAATAAGTGTCATATCTTTTTAAAGTGTCTGGTTCCAAATATATATTGCCCGTCGGTGTTATATAACGAGGAACGAGGACGAAGTCCCATTTTCCCCCATCAGCTCCCAGCTATGGCTACCATTCGTCTGTTAGTAAGTCATAATAATTTTTTGACATCAGACTCATATTAAACCAAGAATTAACCAAAACATTACTCAATTTAGATATTTATGTTTACTATACAGGATTAAATTTAACGTTGTCCGGAAAGTTCCCTTTCCGAGTGAGAATGCCTCTCCGAGTAGTTTAGAAAACGTTCTAGTTTTCGTGTTTACAACGCTATGCGGTCCGTTTACAGGAAAATGGTCATAGCTCCCTTCAGAAGCGTCGAACCGACCATACATTGATAAAGTTAAGAAAAACATAATATTTCCAGCGAGATACATTTACTTTTATGGCCCAAAAGTAGCTAAAGTGCATAAACAAAAGGACAGCGAGATTTTCCAACTTCCATGATACAATCCAAGCAAAAAAATTATTAAAAACCAATCAGTTCCGGTGGAAAACGAAAGTACTTTCTCAGTATCTCAGTTTTCCAACTGTACATAGTCCAAGTCACCTTGTCGTCAGAAAGGTAGGGTGTGGTTGAGTGGGTGGGGGGGGGGGGGGGGGGGGTGCCTTGCACTACTTAGGATATCTATGATTTTTTTTGTGTGATGTTGGCCGCAAAAGTTATCCAGTTTTCGATTTCGGGAGTCGAACGTAACTTTTTCAAAAATCATAACCGCAAAAATTTTGTTTTTTCTTTTTCAACACAATGTTTTAGTCTTGGCATCTCCAACAAAAAACGAAACGTTGAACCGAGTTTTTGTGTACGACAATGTGTTGGGACTATTTACTGATGATTTCCGCTTACCTACAACCGAGTCGTTGATAGTGTACTCGTACTTCGTCATTTTTCATCCCACAAAATTCGTTGACCATTCGTTCGAAAGCTCTCGATTTATCCAGTCATATTATGTTAACTACTGCGAAGTGCTTGGCCAATAAGCTGAGTTATGAGTATGATTATATTTATAATTGCTTACATATCATTCTCAATAATTAATATTGTGAACATGATTGCAACCGCTTGTTAATTTCTGATAATTCATGTTATATGAATAAATAAAAGTTTATGACGAGGAGGTTTCAAATATGGCAGGTTTCAAAAATGGCACCTTCGGACCCCAAACCCATCCGGGCGAGGTAGTGGATGGGGTGATGGGGGGGGGGGGGTCGTAAAATATGCATTTTTTGTGTGAGGGGTCACATAAAAGCTTATGACGAGGAGGTTTCAAATATGGCGCCTTTGGACCCCAATCTCTTTCGGGCAGGGGGGGGGGGGGGGGTCGTCAAACATGCATTTTTCGTGTGAGGGCTCAAATATAAAGCTTATGACGAGGAGGTTTCCAATATGGCGCTTTTTGATCCCAATCCCTCGGGGGGGGGGGGGGGGGGGGGGGGGGGGGGGGGTTAGTAAAATATGAATTTTTCGTATCAGGGCTCAAATGAAAGCTTATGATGAGAGAGAAAAGAGAGAGAGAGATGTTTCAAATATGGCACTGGTGATAAATAAATTTAAAAAACTTGACATAGTAGTGATAAGATACTCTGCAAAATCTTGGTCATTCTTATATAAGGGTTTCACGGGTTTATGTAAAATGCGTGAGCCCATTCTGTGTTTCTATAATTTCATTCGAAGTAGGTAAATAGAGGTAACCGGGGGGTCCAGGGGGCTTACACTGAAGGACTACTTTTTCGAACTTGTCACTCCATACTCTTTTAACGCGAGGTATATTTGGTAAAATGTACGACCTCAACAATTGTTTCAAGTGAGATAGTTCCGGTAATACGCACCGTTGAAGATTGGCAAGGTTTTCCAAATAATTGTTTGTCCCCCCCCCCCCCTTTTTATCACAAAATCCGACTTTTAACGTCACTTTGTTTATTTGGGTACACGGACCTTGAAAACAAAGTTGTAGAGCACTAAATCGCCTTCCCATTGACGTACAATTTATTGTTTTATAATCCAAAATGAAGATAGAGGAGGAGGTCTCTCCTACATAAAAGAATACCAGTTAAAATATATATATATATATATATATATATATATATATATATATATATATATATATATATATATATATATATATATATATATATATATATATATATAAATTGATAGAAACAGTAAAATGGTATGCAGTTAATTAACAGGCGTTAATTTCTTGGGTCTAGTTGTTCCAAAGGTAGCAGAATGTCAAAGCCTTACGGCGTCAGTTCAACAACGCTCCAAATCGTTCCGAATGAACCGGAATGCGGCTACCATCAGTCCGAGGACACCGATCCACCACATGGAACTGGTTCTCATCTTTACTTCGACAGGCACGGCAAATGGAGACACAAACAGAGAGAGAGAGAGAGAGAGAGAGAGAGAGAGAGAGAGAGAGAGAGAGAGAGAGAGAGAGAGAGAGAGAGAGAGAGAGAGAGAGAGAGAGAGAGAGAGAGAGAGAGAGAGAGAGAGAGAGAGAGAGAGAGAGAGAGAGAGAGAGAGAGAGAGAGAGAGAGAGAGAGAGAGAGAGAGAGAGAGAGAGAGAGAGAGAGAGAGAGAGAGAGAGAGAGAGAGAGAGAGAGAGAGAGAGAGAGAGAGAGAGAGAGAGAGAGAGAGAACCAGAGTGGTTCAGAATGGTCAAAAACATGAAATGCGAATGGAAAGATTCGCAGAGAAGATTCGAGATTTTGGAGACAAAAAATTGGTCAGTTGGACAAAAAAATCAAAGCAGTTGTTCGAAGTTTCCGCCACTTTGTTATAACAACAACAACATTTCGAACAACTGCTTTGATTTTTTTCTTTTTCTCAAATTTTTTTCGAACAAAACGATGCTTTTTTGTTTTCTTTACTAAAAGTGTAGCTTTTTATCCACCAGATGAGATTTTATTAATTTAAAAAATGGAGGACTTTTTTTAATTTTTTTTCAACTCTGCCGTTCCCCAGCCCGGTTGAGAAATAAGGAGGGAAAGAGAGAGAGAGAGAAAAAAAAAATCAACACATAATTCGGGAGACTATTTATCGCTTAAAATAACCACATTTTGGCCTGTAAAAGCGTTAAAATTTAGTCAAATGGAAAAACGGAGAGCACCACGTGACTCAGAGTCGAAAAATAATGAAATTTCATGTGTCACACTTGTGTACTTCTTACATCTGAATTTTGGCGCAACCATAGGGTTGCGCAACTTTGAGCGCTCACTGAACGGGTTGCGCGTGGCCGAAAAAATCGAATGAGGAGTCAAATCATCATGAAATTGTGTGTGAAATCCGAATATGGAATAAAAAAAGGGGGGTTCCTATTTGAAAAAACGAAGTTGATGTCGGTTGCGCATGGTTGCACAATTGCGCGCTGCGCAATTTTGTCATTTTTGAGATTCTTACAGAAAAACATGGTTTGAAAATAAAATTTTTTTTTTTTTTTGATCCACTAATAACGATTTTAACAGGGGGGTTAACGTCTCGTTGGACATCCTGTATATATATATATATATATATATATATATATATATATATATATATATATATATATATATATATATATATATATATATATATATATATATATATATATATATATTAAAAAGAGCAAATTCAGAAATCGTTTCAGAATGCCTCAAAACAAATTTCAATGAAGAGATTGTTCGAAAATTTTTGTTTTTAAAATTTCCGGGCCATTGCAATGGTTTCATTTTTTACGCATTTTTTTATGACAGGGAACTGTAAAAAAATTATGACGGACTTTGATTCATTATTTGCAATAAAGCTTTGTAACCAACAAATTAACGGTGTAACATTAAGAACTTATACTAAAACCCCGTGTTTCGCTAACATTTTGTATGAATTGTTAGAGTTAGAAAGAGGAAATCGTGCACCAACGCATGAACTTGACCAGGTGAATTCGGAACATTTAATGAATCATAAAAACAACCAGCAAAACAATCGAGTGGGGAATGAACAGTGGGGAAACTTGAAAACATAGTTTCCTCTCCGTGAGCCTAAGATCATAAATTGATTGACCATTCATCCAAACCTTCAATATAAATTACAGTTTTTTTCGCATAATCCCTTTTCAATTTACTGAACCGATTAAGGCTAACCTGATTGAGGTAGGTACTATGAAAAACGCAGCTAAAACGGTACATTTTGTTACACAAAAGTTTATTATTTCAGTATTTTTTTTTTCTTTTTTTTTTTTAAGGTTTGAGCCACACCTCAACCAGAAAGGTCATTAGCGGCATTGAACAAGGTGTCCAAAGGGACACTGGAAGTGGCACGATTCTAAGGGGAGCCATGCTGACATCCTTGACCAAGAAGGAGCGCCAACATGGACTCCACCGGCTACTCAGAGGGGGGAAAAAATGAGGATGAAAAAAAAAAAAAAAAAAACCCAAAAATAAAGTAATACATCTAAGACTTGATGAAAAAAAGGCTAATAACTATATGCATGCTACTATATACAATCAGCTAAGTGAAATTAAACTACGACTAGATGAATATAAATATATCACAGATCATATATCACAGTTCATTGTAGAGCTCAGCGGCTCTCAGGTACAACAACAGAGATCGGACCTTGTCTGGTCCAGATAATACATCAACCCACTGAGGTGGCTGATGCTGGACTCGGAGGGCCACAAGGGCTGGGCAGTACTCCAGAAAGTGGCGGATGGACAGATTACCCCCACACCTCCCACACACAACATCTCGAGCTTCTCCACTAAGCAGGTGTATGTGAGTAAGACGGGTATAGCCAGTGGCAACCCGGTTGACCACTATTCGATCCCTCCTTGGAAGTTGGGTTACAAATGGGCCCACCGGGCACAGGTCCTGCAGGTCACCACACAGACCAGTGACCTCACCCTGCCATTGCTCTTTCCAGATCGAATTGGCTTTATGTTGCATGTAGGATATTTGATCCTCAATGCGTATCTGCAACATATCGATGGAGTTATCACCAATGACTCTCCTTGCAAGGACATCTGCACACTATTGCCATCAATACCCACATGGCTCGGCACCCACATAAAAGTTATGGTTGAACCCAATGTGGTGGCTTGGTGTTGTGATATACGTAGGCTTAGTATTAGGGGATCATCAGAATATGAGTCCCTGATCGCCGCGATGGTACTCAGTGAATCGCTACAGATCACATAATTCCCAACTCCCAATAAGTGGCAGTGTCAAAAAGCCAGTGTCACTGCCCACAGTTCTGCTGTGAACACAGATGCAACTGGTGGTAGGCGTCTAGTGACTTGGAAGTTGGGGCTCCATAGAGCAAGGCCAACACCATCAGGTGTCTTTGAGCCATCAGTGAATATAAGAGTGTGTCCAGCATATCGCTGGATTGCCTCAGTGTAACGACATCTGAGGATGTGTGGGGGTGTATTGCCCTTGACCCCGACCTTCATGCGAAGGTCAACACGCATCCCAGACAAGGTCCAGGGAGGGACAGGGGGCACCTCATATGGAACCAAAGGGTATCTCTCTATGCTATCCCACCTAGTGAGCTCCTGAACACAAATACCCAATGGGCGAGTTTGTGTCTGGAGCCTGGAATACATCTCATCTAGGGAGGGTATGGTGACCACTTCATGCAGGGGGTATCCTGGGAAATAGCACTAGTGTTCTGCATAGCGAAGTGCTAGCAGATTTCGCCAAATTTTGAGTGGCTGACTATGCCCAAGCACCTGAAGGGAGGCTGTAGGGGTAGTGCGGAAGGCGCCAGTAGCCAACCAAAGACCCTCGTTTAATATAGGTTCCAGCTTACGCAGCAAGGACTTCCTTGCTGAGCGATAAACTGCAGACCCATAATCCATTCGGGATCGCACCACTGCATGGAAAATCCTCAAGAGGACATCCTGCTGGGCACCCCAACTATAGTTGGAAAGGGCCTTGAGTAACTGTACACCCCGCATGGCAGCTTGGCGCAAGTACTCAATATGCTTGGTCCACCGCTGCTGGTGGTCAACTATGAGACCGAGGAAACGTGTGTGAGTGGAGAAAGATATTGTAACTCCACCAATTGTAAGTGCATACTCATCATGCGCTTTGCGTTTTCTACAAAAATGGATGGAGGTAGTTTTTTTCAGGTGGAAAACTAAAACCTCGCATCCGTGCTGTTCAATAGATGGTATCAATAGCACGTTGCAATGTGTCACACACAATCCTCAGGTCATCGCCTTGGAGGAGAATTGTTAAATCATCCACATATAGTAAGGGACGAATCTCCTCTGGGATGTCATCAGCGATACCATTTATAGCGACCATAAACAGGGTGCAACTAAGTACTGAGCCCTGAGGGATGCCGTTCTCCTGAAGATGGAGATCAGAGAAGACATTCCCTAGGCGCACCCTGAATTTTTGATGTGAGAGAAAGCTGCGGAGGAAGCCCAGCATTGGTCCGCCCACTCCCCACAGCTGCAGCCGTTCTAAGATGTTGTGACGCCAAGTGGTGTCATAGGCTTTGGCTAGGTCAAAGAACACACCAATAGCATGCTCCCTGACCAGAAAGATGTCTTGAATGTAACTCTCGAAAGCTGAGAGTTGGTCAACTGCTGAGAAGCGTTTGCGAAAACCAGCCTGATACTGGCTGATATGGCGGTTGCTCTCAAGAAACCACACTAGGCGTTAGTTGACCATTGCTTCCAGGATTTGCTCATGCAGCATGTAAGGGAGATGGGCCTGTAACTGCTTGCTTCACAAGGGTCTTTGCCCTCTTTGTGCAGAGGGACAATGACAGCCTTCCTCCAGGTAGAGGGATAGTCACCTGAGGCATAGACGGAATTGTACAGCCTCAAGAGTGTGCGCTTTTGTTCATGTGGAAGATTGATCAACATTTCATAATGGATCATATCTTTCCCAGGAGCAGTCCTACTTGATTTATTCATTGCTCTCTCTCGTTCACCCATTGTGAATGGTATGTCAATTGACAGACTGGACGACGGAGTGAGCTGAGGGAGAGGTGACATTTCAACCTCTGCCTTGTGTTGCCTAAAGTCATCCGAGTATGCATCATTACTGGACACTTGGGCATAATGAGAAGCCAGTGTATCAGCAACGTGCTTGGGTTCTCGAGCCACATCACCTTGAGGTGTGGTGATAGATGGAATAGTTGGTGGCGGGATACCCTTCGTTGCAGGTACCTTTCGACATACATCTTTAGGAGGAGTACCATCCTTAATTTCACTGACATATGAGCGAAAGGAGCTGAATTGTGCCTGACGCTTGAGCCGGCGCTCACGCGGTTGCTCACCCTAATATAACGTAATTTTCAGGCGTACGTCTACGGCGGAATCTATTTAGTGCCTGACGTTTCACTCTTTTGGCTTCTCGAACATCTCTATTCCACCAAGGGACATGGTTGCGGCCCTTAGTGGGGTCTGTTTTTGGAATGGCAGCAGATCCTGCTTCAAGTATGGCAGAGGTGAAGTTTGTAACGTCTTCCTCAATGTTTCCATTGAGGGTGACATGAACCATCTGCTATATAGTGCCCAGTCAGCATACTCCAATTTCCAGCGTGGCAGAGAAGTGAAAGGTGAGTACTGACTTTCCATATCAATTTTGATAGGGAAGTGGTCAGAATGATGAAGGTCCGGTAATGGATTCCAAACCAATGTACCTCCCATAGAGGGAGAGCACATTGCAAGGTCAATTGCGGACATTGTACCACGGATAGGCGACAAGTATGTTGGGCGGCCATCGTTCAGGAGGAGGAGATCCAGTTCCTTGAACGTGGCTTCAGCAGTGGCGCCTTGCTTTGTGGTAGAGTGACATCCCCACAAGGTGTTATGGATGTTGAAATCCCGAAGTACTAGCACGGGGCTAGGAACCTGACGAATTAGGTCAACAAAAGCGCCCTCATCCCAAACTCCATCAGGGAGATAGATGGAGACTATTGTCAGAGGGATAGGTACTGCAACTCTGGTAGCCAATGCCTGGAGGTTTGGATTGGGTGGCACCTCCTCCACTCGCACATTATTTCTTATCATAATCATGACACTGCCATGTGCCCTACCGCCGGGCTAGGGCATCACATGTTTTCTGAAAACGGAGTAGCCACTCACATTGAACCCATCAAAGGGTTTTAGGTGCGTTTCTTGTAATGCTACTGCCAAGGCGAGTACAATCCTAGCATGGATCGCAGCTCGTCAAGTGGTCCATAAATACCATTGGCATTCCATTGGAGGAAGCACTCAGGGATGGTATTATTTGGTTGTGTGGTCATAGTAAGTATCTATAAATTATTTTGAGAGATCAATGATGCAGTCGATACTGCTTCCTGGGCTTGCCCTTTGGCACGCCCTTCTTTTTCTTAGAGGGGCCCTGTGGGGGTGGTGATGCAGACCCCGATAGCTTTGGTTGAAGGACCTTAGATTTGGCTCTTCAAATCAGGGAGGTCAGTGGGGGAAGAGAGCTTAGGGTGGGGGGGGGGGTTAATGATGGGGGATGGTGGAGATAATAGTGGGGGTGGGGGAGAGGGGAGTGGGCCAGACCTGATGACTGGCAAAATATTAGATATCCGGTCTTGAGCCGGTGTCCGCTCAACGGATTGTTTCAGCTTGGAGGCATATGATTCTCTCTTGGGAGTAGAATCATTGCACATTCTACGGGCCACAGGATAAGGACTTTTTCAGTTGCCATCAGAGATTGGATGGCAACTTCTTTTTTGAAGACTGGGCACTCCTTAGAGAGTGCTCCATGCTGGCCATTACAGTTGGCACACTTTTGCGGCTTTGAGCATGGTGTTTCAGCCTTATTGTGTCTTGGAAGACCACAGGCACACATTTCATGCTCAGCCTTACATCTTCGGCTAGTATGCCCAAATTTGAGGCATTTATAGCACCGCATGGGTGGGGGGATATAGGGCCATACTTGCAGGTCGCAAAGCAAAGGACCGGGTGAAACAGTCTTAGGGGGAGTTTGGAGCGCAAAGGTCAGCAAATAAGTGTCAGATGACCTTTTGATGCGCCTCCCTCGTTGCAGAGGAATGACCTCAATCACTGAGTCTTCCCTGAGACTTTCAAGGATCTCCTCGGCAGAGCACGATCTAAGATATTGGCAACGGATCGTGCCCTGTGAGGTGTTTAGTTTCTGGTTAAGGGTGACTGCAACTTCAGTCTCTCCTAGCTTAACCAACTTGGCCAGTATTGCCTTGTTCCTCAGAGGCCACTTTAACATGGACCTTAGAGTTGGAAATTATTTTCATTTTTGTTGGTTTGACTATTAGGCGCACCAACGCAGTTCCGATTTTCAGGGGGCTGAAGGTTTTAAAACCATCCCCCTTGATCTCCACTGTATAAAAACGGGGAAATGCAGTCCTCTTGAAGAGGTCAAAGAGGTTATTTGTAACCTTCGGAATATTTGTTTGGCCTTTTATTTGTGATTTTTTGAACTGATTTCACTGATTTTTTCTCCTCTCAGAGGAGAGGTAGCATCAACAGGGCTTGATGGCTCTGCCTCTAAGGTGAGGATGTCCTCACTATCCTCACTATTCATGAGTGGCTCCACACAGGGAGACACTTTGTGGTTATTGACAGAGACAAGAGTCTCTGTATCCATGGTGAGTGGTAGCTCACCATTCTTGGGTACCTCCACGAGAGAAGGCACCGGGTTGGATGGGGGGATGAGGGAGGTGGAGAGGAAATCTCCACAGCTGGGGTGGAAGCCCCGGGAGAGTCGCGGGTGGCACTTTTAGTACCCGCTATATTAGTTTTGGACATTTTCATGGTTATTCATTTTTGGTGTGGATTTGTGTGTATGTGTGTGTGTGTGTGTTTGTATTTTGTTTGTGCAGTGTACAGTGGTGTCGTTTCCGACATAGAAGCCAATGCTACCTCCACCGGCATATTGATTATAGCCTCTTCGCAGGTCCGTTGTGGGTCAAGAGCCCTGCATGTCCTGCAACATCCCAATCCAGCCACCAACCGGTACTACAAGACATGGGGGATTTTTCGAACGTTACTGTAGTGGATTTATATATGTTTTACTTGGTGTAGGTAGACCAAGTGGGACATTTATATTCTGATTATGCGGGTTAGTCCCTGAGGTATTTCCGTAAGGAATGTGAGCGAAATCGCCAAGGTCAGCTTGCTTGGCGGGATGAACTGAGGGATAGTTCGTGTCGCAGCCGCGTGGAGCACTGGGCTCGCATAGTGGGTGCTGGGTTCGATCAGTTTGGTACTGAGCCGTTTTGTAATATTCCGGCCTAAGATTTATATCTGTAGGAGGAATATGTTGAGCTTGGTTGAGGTACTGAAAAGTATCCTTTGTTTTTTGTACATTTGGGGTGTATTTGACACTCGGATCGGCCGGGTAGCCTTGTATAGAATATCGTGGATATTCGGAAATCTTTGTCGAATCATAATGATTGACTTCAGAGCGGGTCTGAAAGGTATCCTCGAACTTTTGTGTAGGTGAGGCTTGATCTAACGTTTCCTTCGTGAATACGTTAGGTGAGAAGGCGATCTCGTCGCGAGGATCGAGCCTTGAGCTGTCGCGATGAACAGCGGACTGGCCGGGCAGCGGGTAGGTAGCGCTGCGTGGGCTAAGAGGCCCGGCCGCGCCGTGCTCTGCCTCCCCTTGCATGAGGAAATAGGACGGCCGACGCTCCATCGAAATATACGAGTTTATTAGCTCGTTTTCGATACCTCTATGTATAGAAATAGAGGGTTTAGAAGGTGGACTCGCTTGACAGAGCTTCTTTCCTTTGCTCGGATGTCAGGGTCCTACCTTGTAGTCTTGAAAAAGACTTCCTTGGACGGTAAATTAGAGCGTATGAGCTGAGTAATTTACCGGCGTGCCCACAGCGGTCGGTGACGAGCCTAGTGCTACGAAACCCGGGCGACACGACTAGGAACGTCCCAGCGGGCGTACGATCTAATGAGAATATCAATAGATGTACCGGGTGGCGTCCTGACAGAAGAACTACGTTGGGCAATGAGCAGGATGAATAATCACTGGACTCGTAGATGCCAATGCGAGATCTGTGTGGAGAGAAGGTAGGCCTTGTAGAAAGCAGTAGGAAGCCGTTCTTGAGATGAACTCGGGAGCAGAAGGTTCGTCAGCGTAGAGCGTGTAGAAATCTTCGTACTTCGAGGTGTAGTCGTCGAGAGCGGAGAGTAGAATGAATTTCGGAGGGCTCCGAGCGGGGTATTTATAGGGAGGTGGCCGCCTCCTGCCGCCTCCTGATTGGTCCGCTTAATTTCATTAATTCGACTGTGTAATCTCATTGGCTCGCACATTGTTTTCTCAGTATCTGCGAGTATGATAGCTGAGCTGGTCCTCCGGGGTGGTTTCCCCACGTCCGTCGTTGCGACGGGGTCCCCGGGGGTGGCTTACGAGCGTCCGTCGCGGAGCCGACGACCTTGAGTTTAGACGGGGACCTCGGGTGGTTTCCCTGCGTCCGTTGTTCAGACGGGGTCCCCGAGGTGGCTGCTGGACCAGAGGTGGTTGCTTGCCGCCTCCTGGTTGGTTCGCCTATTGTCTCTCGTGTAATCAGTGTTTCTGATTGGCGAGTAGGCTTGTTTGAATTGTCCTTGTTAGTTTTAGAGGACGTTTGATTCTCTGTTTGAGTTTTCTCATTCAAGGCGACTTGGTTCGAGATACTTGTCGCGTCTCTCTCGCCCAGTAAGTGTCTAGGGAGGTCGCCTTGTATGTTATTAGTTAATATTTCACTTTTGAGAGAGAATTTCGCATTTTCTCTCTGGTGAAATATTTTGTTTGACGGAGTTATAACTCGACGTCTTATAAATATTTTTGTGTTGTGTCTACCTCTTTTTGGTAGCCCTGAAAAGGGCTGTTGACAAGAGGGGGTGGTTTTCACCACAGGCGCCCCCCCAAGACGTCGTGTTATTAACGACGACGCCGGCTGGGGTGTTTCGAGCGCAGTCACCCACCTCTCGTCGAATTTGGTAGAGGGGACGTGCCTTCTGGCAGATTTTCGGGGAGTCTCCTCCTTATTTTCTGCCTGATTTTTGTTTAGTGACACAGCTTCGTCTGAAGAAGAAGAAGAAGAAGAAAATACATGTATTTAACATATCGAAAGTATATACATCATTTTGAAACAAAATACATGATATGACTATGGGCTATGCCCGTCTGTCAGAGGTCCGCATATAATTTTTCCTTATCTTTTAAACTAGCTTTAATTACACTTCATCATTTTAATAATTTACATCATTAATTTACTTATTTATACTATTCATTACATTTCTAATTTATGATTTGCCACATTTATTTATTTACTATAATTACTATCGAGTTTCTTTTTTTCTTTGTTTTTTCACATTTGACCACCAAAGAAAACATAACGTAGTTCACTAATTCAGATCCCAGTTGAAGTGGCTCACTAGTTCGCTCCGGTAGGCCCATGCTGCACTGCAGAACTTAGCAAGGGAGAGCCAGTTCAAACCATTCATTATGGTCAAAACCATTTCATGCGACAACCTGGATGCACCAAAATTCGCCCTTCTAAATTCCCCAAGCACCTGACAATCTGCTAAGAAGTGCATCATATCCTCTTTTTCTCCTGAATTACAGAGTGAGCATGCTTGGCGCAAACCATCTCCATCATCAGTAGAGTAGGGTCGACCATTGAGTTGCAGCAGGTCACCTCGAGCCCTGCATACCCACCCTAGCACGAACATTGATGCCTTCTGGGACTTCGCCGTCAAGTCTAGACTCCTCACACTGTGATCTAAAAGCCGATATATCCGATCTTGCGAGGCAAGTGCGTCATTTCTGGTATTTGCCAACCATGCATCCTTGATCTTCTGCTGGAGGGAGTCAAGTCGATCCTTTAGCACTCCACCCCGCTCAAATGAGAGTTCAAAGTCGCAACCATTCAGCTCACACAAAGCCAGGAGAGCCTTATTCCAGAATATTCGACGTTTAAAAATCTCTTCAGCTAACATGCGCGGGTAACGACCCGTCGTCATATTCACTACTTTCTGCAGATATTTGCAATGCAGGGAGAGTGTGAAGAAGTACAGCGGTTCAACTCCCGCTTCCAAGTACAAAACGTAGTCCGGAGTATTGCGGGGAAGATGGAAGAGCCGTTTAATGAATAACTTCAGCACCTGATCAACCACTCTGTACTGCTGAAAACCCCACACCTGCGCATTGTAGCAAATAATGGAACGTACCGAAGCCTGGAACACTTCATACTTAGTACTGAGTGGCACCTGTGGTCGCCTCAGCAGGGAACTATACATGATCGCTATACTGGCCTTTGCGGAAGCAACTCTCTCTTTGAGGTGAGACATGAATGACAGCCCAGAAGTCAGAGAAACTCCAAGATACTTGTACAATCCCACTATCTCTATGGGGGACCCATCGAATGACCAGGATTCAGAATTCTTAAGTCGGCCGCCCTTGCGGAACACCATTATCTTGGATTTAGCCAAATTCACCTGTAGCTGCCATCTCTCACAGTAGCTTTGCAGCGCATTAATGTTACCTTGTAGAGTGCTTATACTCTCGGCCGTGATTACAATGTCATCTGCGTACATGAGGAGCTTGATCTTATTTTTGCCAACCAGCGTACCATAGGGCAGAATTCTTTCCAGATCATTGAGGTATAGGGCAAATAGCAGTGGGCTCAGCAGGCAACCCTGTCGAACTCCCTTTTCAATTCCAAATGAATGAGTTATTCCACTTTCACTCCACACAGCAGCAGTGCCCTGAGCATACAGAGAACCCAAAACCTGGATGAATCCCTTACTCACCCCAATGTGGTTGAGTTTTTGGAATAGGAGGTCATGTTGAACACAATCAAAGGCTGCTTTGAAATCTACGAAGAATGCGTAGAACCTCTTGCCCGGCGAGTTCACTCTCAGATGAGCCAGGCTTGTCAGCGTAAAGACACAATCCGTGGTGCTATATCCTTTTCTGAAACCAGCTTGACACTCATTTAGTATTGACCCAGTCTCAACAAACGTCTCCAACCTCCTAGCCATTAAGCCTGCCAGTATCTTAGAACTGCAATTTATGAATGACAGTCCCCGGTAGTGATCAACAACGTTAACATCACCCTTCTTGTGTAGAGGATATATGAGTGAAAAAGCGAAATCACCCGGCACTCGGCCCTGCTCCAAGATTGCATTGAACAGGTTCAGGAGGCGCTGATTAAAATTGCTCGGAGCATTTTTGTAGAACTCGTAACACACTCGATCTGGTCCTGGGGCTTTATGGTCCTTACAATTATTCAGCACAGCCGTCAACTCAGACATGGAGAAAGGATTGTCTAGCAGCTCAGAACTGTGCCCCAATACAAAATCCTGCCTGATGATCGGAACAAGCGATTGCAAGCTCCACTGCTTCCGGAAGTGCTGCACCCATTCCTCCAAGGCTATATCACCCACTTTTCTTCCCTTTCCCGGTAAAAGCGAGTTTATTAATTTCCATAGTTCAGAACTGTTCTCCACTCTTGCAAACCTGTCAGCCAGCCCCCTATAGAATGCAGCCGATTTAGTCTTACACAGGTTCTTGAAATATGTATTGGCTTTCATAGTCCAGGCGTACCATTTCGCTGTTCGATTTACGATGTAGTCCAAGCAGGGCAAAGGATCGCTCTCTGGCTCGATTACATTCCCAGTCCCACCAAGGTTGCTTGCTTGTTAGTTTCTGAGTGGAGACCATTGCTGCTGCCGATGCAGCTCCATGAATCGCTTTGACAAGCGCTGCAGATTCATCATCAATAGAATCCAACCGAGAGTCCATGTCCAAAACCAAATTTTCCAAATGTGTTTGGTACGAGGCACGGTGATTCACCTTCCAAGGAAGCCGAGGGAGAAGTGGAAGCCATTTTTCAGAATGCGGCTGCTCAAGCAGGAAAGACACACATATGGGCATGTGATCGGAGTAAATTTCACATCCAACCTCGAACTTTTCAATATCCTTAATTGTCCAAGGGGTGCCACAACATAAGTCTATTACTGACGATCCTGAGGCTCCAATATATGTGAAAGCTCCATCAGTATCTCCCATGCACCGGCCATTCAATATGAACAACTGATACTCATCAAGCAACTCAATTAGCTGTGTACCTTTGGAATTAATGACAGAGTCCCTGGAGGCACGTTGTAGGAAGAATCTCGTAGAATCCACGCCGACCTCCGGACATATGGTTTGGTCCTTGCCCACCCTTGCATTTAAATCCCCTATTAGAATCACCTCGTTATATTTTCCACTTAAATAGTTGATTAATTCGCTGAGAGACATGAAATCCGTAGCCCAATGGTTACAATTTAAATAAGTTGGCACAACATAAATTGATTTCTGTGAGAGAACAATTTCAACAATGGGAAAACTATTAATAACCTGCAAATTTATTTTAGACTTAAATTCAGTTTTAGACCGAATACCGAACAGAGCACCACCCGAGCTGCGACCAAATTTAGACTCCTTAACGGCCCCTGACCAATACAATTCAAAACCCTCAAAATATTTTGCAAACTGATCCGTATTTTCGGAGAGGACGTGGGTTTCAAATAACAAGAAAATATCATGACCTTTGATGAATTTGAAGAAACCAGGGAGTAACAATTTATTTCTAAGACCGTTTATATTATAAGATAAAACATTGATTCGTGATGGGGATACATTTATGTCAATGATGCTCTGACAGACGGCCCTATCTCATATACTGCTTGCGTTTGAAGATTGAGCCCTAATCACACCAGATCCCCCCCCATTAGCTGCGAAGTCCGCCGCCATGCGTGCCTCCACGAAAGATTTCATGTTCGCTCCAACCAGGGAGTTCAGCGTAGACAGACCATCCTCATTCTTGAACCTGATGCCTTCCGTAGCTGACCAAGTGAAACGATTCCCCTCCACCAGCATGTAATCAGATCGAACCACCACCCTCAGGGATGACTTTACTTGGGATATCTGATTCTTCAATGCGAATAAATGTTTGCGAGCATTCCTTACAGGCATTGGATAGTCACGGCTTACCCCGTAATTCGTGCCTCGGAGATGCTTCGTGGAACTCAGGATGGAGGAGACATCACCAAAACCTCCGAATTTTACCAGGATACCAGAGTTTGGTCTTCCACCCCCCAGGGGGATTACATCTCTTATAGTGACTGGTCTTGAAACATTCAAGACTTGAGAAACAAAATTCTGAACAATTGCAGCTAGGTCGCCTGTTCCATCATGAGTTATGCCATAGAAAATGAGGTTTTCTCGCCTAATTGTAGAATCAATGAAGTCGAGGCGTCTATCACGTTCCTGAAGTTCTGTTCTAAGCTGAAGTACCTCTTGTTTTAAATTTGCGTTTTCATGCTCAATTTGGCTCATTTTTGTCGTGAGCTCATTCAGATCGGATTTCTTAACGAGATCTTTAGTGGCCTCCATTAATTTGACATCCATCATATTCCCAAACTTGGTCATTAGCAAGTTAACAGTGTCCTCGCTGAGTGTCGACATTTCGTGCACCTGTTTTTTTGAAGGAGTGCCCAAATCAGGAGATGAACGGATTCGTTTAACACCAGTGTCGGCAGATTTAGGCGTGAAATATTGATCGATGGGTTTATTAAATTTGGGGGTGTCCGACATCGGAGCGCGCAAGGCTTAAAGCGCTACTTGGTCGGGCGGTAGACGTTGCCAATGGAGAGCGTAATACTAGAGATGAAACGAACGCTGGCAGTAGGGAGAAGAGGGGAGCGGCCGGAGAGCCCTGGAGGGGACGGCTGAAGAAGAAGAGGTAGGGGCGGGGTATCGGAAAGCGCAATGAACGCGGATAGCGATTAGCACCTTGTGAAGAGGGGGCACTAGAGATAAGGCTGTGCGCTGGTATCGTCCGAGAAATCAAGGTCAACGTCGAAGGGCCGTTTAGTTCCCCGTATTATGATAAAGCAGATAGCCCTACAAAGCACCAAAAAATAACTCAATACAACTTCAAACGAGCGAGCAAATAGAATCAGCCTCAACTAAATTGTACACGGAAGTGTGATCCACACTATTGCACAAAAAAAAAGGGCGGAAAACGGCCAAAAAACCACTTTTGTTTAAGAATAACTACGGAGGTAAATAAACTCACGTGCTCTCGCTTCCAAGGCTCGATGCAGACTTCTCTAGTGTGTGTGTTAGTATATATATATGTTACCGTGAAAGCCCGAAACCTGTCGAAAGCAGCTTCGTCTGTTTTTAGAGTGTAAGCTGGTTTTATTTGCTGTTTGGGAACTTTTTTCGTATGTTCGCCAATTTGCACTGTAACCGAAAACTTATCTCTTTTAACCACTTTGAATGGTCCCGTGTAAGGACATTGCAGAGAGGTGAGCTGTGTGGGCACTCTGATATAGACATGTGTACATGTATCCAAGTTTTTGGGCATGTTGACGGCATACTTCGTATTATTATGTTTAATATGTGTAGGCCGGAAGAAGAGAGGCTCAGAAAGGTTTGTAGAAGTTACGAAAATGTCTCCTGGGAGTGGTACGTCAATTCCGTAAACTTTTTGGAACGGTGTAGTTTCCGTTGCTGGGTCTACTGCCGTACGCATGGCGAGTAGAACTTTTGGAAGGGCGTCGAGCCAATTTTCGTTTTGTGCTTTGAGAGCCTCTTTCAAAGATCTATTTCTGCGTTCTACCATTCCGTTTGTTGACGGTTTGTATGGTAACGTGTGAGTATGTTTTACTCCGAGACGTTCCATAATGGAATTAAATAGATCTGATTCGAATTGTGTGCCTTGATCACTTGTGATGTATTTAGGTACGCCTTTTGAAGCTACCCAAATATTGATAAAGGCGTTTGTGATCGTGGCTGTTTCGATGTTGTTAAGAGGGACTGCCTCTAGCCAACCCGTTGCTCTATCGACCGTCATTAGAATGTAACGTTTCCCTCCTTTAGCTAAAGGTAAGGGTCCGGTAATGTCAACGTGTACATGTGAAAATTTGTTAGCCGTTTCAAATTCGGAGTAAGGGAGCTTCACGGAGCGAGTGATTTTTGCTCGTTGGCAAGTCTCGCACGCTCGGACCCAGTTGGAGACATCTGCACGGAGTCCGTGCCAAAAATATCTTTGTTTAACTTTATACACTGTAGAGTGTATACCTGGGTGTCCCAAATTGTGAATTTGGCTGATTATTTCTTGCCTTATTTCGTTTGGAATATAAGGTCTTGGGTGTCCTATGTCTAGGTTACACCAAATTTCTCCTTGAGGGAATTCAACTCGTGTGAGTTTCAATTTGTCCTCTGCGTTAGGAGGAGAACGAATTTGTGCATTTGAAATGTGCAGTAGAAGATTGCACTCTATTGCAGCCGTAATTTGCGAAATTTCGGCTATGGGTGGACCCTCATCAGTTTGGGTTGAAATCGATTTTGTTTGAATTTCAACTGGATCGAAGGGTCTGGAGAGTGCGTCGGCGACGACGTTGTTCTCTCCGGGTATATGACGAATGTCACTTGTCATTTGAGAGATGTATGTTAGCCATCTTAATCTCATTTTAGAAAAATGTGCATTTTTCTTAAGCATCGTGCCTAGCAGAGGCTTGTGATCTGAACAAATATGAAAAGATCGGCCGTCCAAGTCATTGTGCCAATGAATGCAAGCTTGGTAAACGGCGAACATCTCTTTGTCGAATGATGCTTTATTCTTCCATTGTTCCGGAATTTCTTTACTGAAAAATCCCAATGGTTGGTAAGATTTCGAGCCGTGTTTGTCTGTAATTTCCTGCTCCAGTGCCGCTCCGATGTGTGTGTCGGATGCGTCGCAGACTATTCTCCACTCTGCTGTAGGGTGTGGATGAGCGATATTATGCAATGTAGCTTTAATCATTGCTTGTTTTAAGCTGTTGAAAGCTTTTTCTCTCTCTGATGTCCATTCGATAGGTGTTTTGTCATTTTTTTTGTTTGACTGAATGGAGTCATACAGAGGTTGTGCCGTGTGAGCGAATTTACTTGAGCAAGCTCGGTAGAAACCACACATACCTAGGAATCTGCGTAGACTTCGTACGTCTATTGGCCTAGGAAATTGTTCTATGGCTTCTATTTTATCTCGTTTAGGAATTATCCCTTCTTTCGAGATAGTGAAACCTAGGAAATCGACGGTAGGTTTTGAAAAAATGCATTTATCAAAACCTACTCGAAGTCCGTGTTCCCCTAGCTTGTCAAAAATTTGTTTGAGGTGGTTCATGTGTTCTTTATAATTTTTAGAAGCCACCAGGATGTCATCTAGGTATACAAATGCGAAATCAAATTTTCGCATGATGCTGTCCATGTATCTTTGCCATGTTTGAGCCGCTCCGGCCAAACCCATGCTCATTTTCTTAAACTCATAAAGACCGAAAGGTGTAATAATTGCAGTTTTATGAGCGTCATCTGGGTGCATCGGAATATGGTAATATGCCGATTTTAAATCTATTGTCGAATAGATTTGTGTATCATGTAAATTCGCTTGGAAAGAGCGAATGTGAGGAGGAGGGTAGGCGTCTTTCTTCGTTTTCGCGTTCAGGAAACGGTAGTCGCCGGTGATCCTCCATGACCCGTCTTTTTTTGGCACACAGTGTAACGGGGATGCCCATTCGGAATCTGATGGTGCAATTATGCCTTCGGAAAGCATTTTGTCAAAAGTACTTTTGACTTGAGCCCGTTTTTCGCCCGCCATGGGTCTTGCTCGGAAGTGTACTGGTGTTCCTTCCGTGGTTATACGGTGGTAAACCCCGTTGTTTTTCCACTTCCCTTGAAGTTTGCTCATTTTATCATTGTATTTTTCAATGATAGAGCGAATGTTTACGTCCTCCGTGATTTGCACGTCCTCTGGTTGAGGGCTGTTGTCACGATGAGGGATAGTAGCTGCTATTTGTTCGTCAGTGAATTTTTTGTTCATGACTGCAGCTATTTTTTGATCGGCATAGCTTTTTATTTTATCTTTATAAATGTATTTGTGTTTGACCCGTATTCCGATATCCCAAGACTCGAGGAATGGTATACCGAGGATCGCTAGATCAACTTTCGTGATCATAAAATCGGTGGTCATGTCTCCGAGGCCGATGTTAATTGTCGTGTCCGCACGCCCTAGTGTGTCTATAGGGGCTCCGTTAGCTGCTGTGAGCTTTACGTTGGACTTACGAATTTTTAAGCCCAATTTTTTGGTGACATTGTGGGGCAGAATGTTCACTTCTGCTCCCGTGTCGATGAGAAATTCAGTGCCATTTAGCTTGCACTTGAAAAAAAGCCTTTTATACTCATTAGACTGCCGGTGTATAGGCTCAGATACACTGGCAGTTATTCGTTTTCCGAACTCTCTACGTCGGAGGTTGGAACGGTACTTTCTTGTACCGATCTCTGAGTATTTTCGTTTGAAACCCAGGTTTTAGGCTGGCTCATAGGCGCTGCCTTTTTGCTAGTTTTGGAGGCAGTGTTTGCCTTCCAAGTGCAGTGTTCTGGGTCTGCACATTTGCGAGTTTCGCTACCGAAACGTGCGTGGTTTCGACAGACATAGGCCGTCGGTTTGTGAGGCCTACTCTCTACTGGTTTGGGTTTGAACTCAGCTTGTTGTGAGAGGGCCTTTTTGAAACCAGTTTTCATGGGTTTCGGAGTAGATTCTACTCCTCGTATGTTGAGAGAGGGGTTCTCTGTTTTGTACGTGTGTAGCGTATCAGCTAGGTCGAGCCGGGCGGTCGTGGTAGGCTGAGCTGCGACCATACCTCGTGCTTCGATAGGTAGAGTTTCGATCCACTTCTGAGTGATCAGAGCCTCTGAGAAGTACCCAACAGCTTTAGAGTACATTTCGTGGTACTTGGTGCTGGGTTTTTTGGCGAGAGATGCGGGGTCCTCGAGTGCGAGGAGCCTGTCCTGTAAGGACAACCCGTATTCTCGCTGTAGGCGCTGTTTGGCCTCTTCATAAGGTGCGTGGGGTGCCGTGAGGTAAGCTGAGTCGATAGCTTCCCTCATTTCTTCTGGTACCCACTTGTATATAGCTGAGAAGCATCCGTTCTGCGTTCTCAGGTGTTTTCGCACGCAGTATTGATCGAACTCGGCGAGTGCACGATCGATATTCTTCTTTTGGAAGATTGGTTTTTGATAATCTCCCATTTCCTCTAAAAGTGCTCGAAAGCCACTTTGTGTAGAGGGATGTTGAGTGAGATGTGGGGCGTAGAGGCCCGGCGGGGGTCGCACGCCCGCAGTGGTTCCCTGAAATCCACTAGCTTCATAAGAGGGAACGAAATGCTCCGTGTTAAGCCTGTTCAAAGGCGGGGTCACCATTTGTAGTGGATTTATATATGTTTTACTTGGTGTAGGTAGACCAAGTGGGACATTTATATTCTGATTATGCGGGTTAGTCCCTGAGGTATTTCCGTAAGGAATGTGAGCGAAATCGCCAAGGTCAGCTTGCTTGGCGGGATGAACTGAGGGATAGTTCGTGTCGCAGCCGCGTGGAGCACTGGGCTCGCATAGTGGGTGCTGGGTTCGATCAGTTTGGTACTGAGCCGTTTTGTAATATTCCGGCCTAAGATTTATATCTGTAGGAGGAATATGTTGAGCTTGGTTGAGGTACTGAAAAGTATCCTTTGTTTTTTGTACATTTGGGGTGTATTTGACACTCGGATCGGCCGGGTAGCCTTGTATAGAATATCGTGGATATTCGGAAATCTTTGTCGAATCATAATGATTGACTTCAGAGCGGGTCTGAAAGGTATCCTCGAACTTTTGTGTAGGTGAGGCTTGATCTAACGTTTCCTTCGTGAATACGTTAGGTGAGAAGGCGATCTCGTCGCGAGGATCGAGCCTTGAGCCGTCGCGATGAACAGCGGACTGGCCGGCAGCGGGTAGGTAGCGCTGCGTGGGCTAAGAGGCCCGGCCGCGCCGTGCTCTGCCTCCCCTTGCATGAGGAAATAGGACGGCCGACGCTCCATCGAAATATACGAGTTTATTAGCTCGTTTTCGATACCTCTATGTATAGAAATAGAGGGTTTAGAAGGTGGACTCGCTTGACAGAGCTTCTTTCCTTTGCTCGGATGTCAGGGTCCTACCTTGTAGTCTTGAAAAAGACTTCCTTGGACGGTAAATTAGAGCGTATGAGCTGAGTAATTTACCGGCGTGCCCACAGCGGTCGGTGACGAGCCTAGTGCTACGAAACCCGGGCGACACGACTAGGAACGTCCCAGCGGGCGTACGATCTAATGAGAATATCAATAGATGTACCGGGTGGCGTCCTGACAGAAGAACTACGTTGGGCAATGAGCAGGATGAATAATCACTGGACTCGTAGATGCCAATGCGAGATCTGTGTGGAGAGAAGGTAGGCCTTGTAGAAAGCAGTAGGAAGCCGTTCTTGAGATGAACTCGGGAGCAGAAGGTTCGTCAGCGTAGAGCGTGTAGAAATCTTCGTACTTCGAGGTGTAGTCGTCGAGAGCGGAGAGTAGAATGAATTTCGGAGGGCTCCGAGCGGGGTATTTATAGGGAGGTGGCCGCCTCCTGCCGCCTCCTGATTGGTCCGCTTAATTTCATTAATTCGACTGTGTAATCTCATTGGCTCGCACATTGTTTTCTCAGTATCTGCGAGTATGATAGCTGAGCTGGTCCTCCGGGGTGGTTTCCCCACGTCCGTCGTTGCGACGGGGTCCTCGGGGGTGGCTTACGAGCGTCCGTCGCGGAGCCGACGACCTTGAGTTTAGACGGGGACCTCGGGTGGTTTCCCTGCGTCCGTTGTTCAGACGGGGTCCCCGAGGTGGCTGCTGGACCAGAGGTGGTTGCTTGCCGCCTCCTGGTTGGTTCGCCTATTGTCTCTCGTGTAATCAGTGTTTCTGATTGGCGAGTAGGCTTGTTTGAATTGTCCTTGTTAGTTTTAGAGGACGTTTGATTTTCTGTTTGAGTTTTCTCATTCAAGGCGACTTGGTTCGAGATACTTGTCGCGTCTCTCTCGCCCAGTAAGTGTCTAGGGAGGTCGCCTTGTATGTTATTAGTTAATATTTCACTTTTGAGAGAGAATTTCGTATTTTCTCTCTGGTGAAATATTTTGTTTGACGGAGTTATAACTCGACGTCTTATAAATATTTTTGTGTTGTGTCTACCTCTTTTTGGTAGCCCTGAAAAGGGCTGTTGACAAGAGGGGGTGGTTTTCACCACAGTTACTTTGGTCCGCCCACAGACCACTGGCGAGGCAGCGTCTGGACCCACAGCTACCGCCCCCGGCAGGAGTACCGAACCTGCTGCTCCCTCCACCACATTACGACGTCCATAGTGTGAGTGTTTCGTGTTGTGACATGTGTTTGTGTGAGAACCGTGTTGGGAATGTTGAAGGGAGATCAGGAAAAAGGAAAAGAGAGGGAGGGATGAGTATTAGACCCAACACGCTTATTTCCTGATGCCAGAAGATCAGACAAACAAACATGGAGGGCACGTTGGATCAACTTCTAGGCCTATCACTTAGGGTGAACCAACGCTAGCTCAGGGCCGCAGGGACGCCGACCCTGTGGGACCTGAAGGGTCCCCCCCCCCCCCCCCCTACGGGTATTATTTCAGTATTAATAAATTATTAAGCCCCGTTAATAGTATATCATAAAAACTCGGCGCTTCACGCCAAGAAAGTTAAAATCATTACCGCTTCCGGACCTCACAATTTCACGCTTTTTAAAAAATATCGACAAAATTGGAAAACATTTAGTAATAACAAAGGTTGGTCGAAAAAAATAAATTAGACACAGCGCCCCCTCTACTGAACAATACGCATCCTCCTCGTAATACGCATTTACGCAATACGCAATACGCATTTACGCAATACGCATTTACCTCGTAATTGATTTCGGGGCGTCTCCCTGTGTGGTAAGTTGATAAGGAAAGAAATTAGCATCACGGGTTCAACAACGAAAGCTCGCCATCGTAGAGTTCTCCATAGGATTATGAACAAGGGATTAGTACTGAAAGTAGCTAATCAAAAGACACCTATTATAACTACGAGTATGTACTGATTTGGTAACCCTTGTCTACCTCGTAACTCAACTCTGTTGCAACATAATCGCGTACATCCAGCGATGTGTTCGGCAGATTTACGGATTGTTCTAACGTAATTTTATTTAGATATATTGTGGGGGCGAATGAAGTATTGCGCGAACAACATTCACCCTTGGGCGGTACTAGGCTGGTTCACCACGAAACCGACAATAAAATAATATGAAGGACCACCGGACAGAAATATCCGGAAACAATAAAGAATTATGCTACACCTTGCTTTGTAATTCGGTGATCTCGAACTCGCAGGTGGTACCGAATAATTGAAGAAAGAGGATTTGGTATTGGGTCCAAACAACGAAGCCGGCTGAGGGTGAAAGGAAGGAGAAACCCAACCTAAATTCGCTTCGAAATTATGGAAACTACCCCAAAATGGTCGCAGACATATGGCACGTGAAGAGTTGCAATGGCCGGGCGTGGAAGGCTGGGCTTCTTGAGCATCAACAAGAACGAGAGGGTACAAGCTCTCGACGGACTAGACTCGACTGTCTGGACCCGACTAACCGCGCCACTCACCCCAACCAAGTGGACTTGGATACAGATAGACAGATGATACAATGTCGAAGTTCAGAAGACAAACAGCCCTGGTATCAACCTAAACGAATCATCCAATTCAAAGTGCTGGCCTCAACACGCCCACCCTCAAATATGAATTTCAGTCAAATTGCCAGCAGTTATTATTGCAGTTTTTTAAATTTTAACAAAATATAATATCAAGAATAACAAACATATTTAATGAAAATAGTATGAACAAACAATGGGTTACTAAATATAGATACAAATTTTTTTCCAAATCAATCTTTATTGTTATTGTAAGGGAAGTGGGCAGAGTTTGACCAGTGGACGCACCATAATGCTGGTAGCTGTCCTGATTTTGGCGACCCGAGTTACCCCACCCCTTCCTGCGCATATCTCCTCCACGATTCGCAGTGGCTAATGAAGTGGAGGAGCGTTCTCTTTCATAACAACGACCACTGTGTCTACATTTAATGAAGGGGTATCCTCTGTCCACTTAGCACGCTCGTGTAGAGTGTGTAGATATTCGGTCTGCCATCTTCTCCAAAATCCTTGAACAATAGAAGTGACACTTTGATTATGATCCAATCGACATGCAGGGATATGAGTGAAATCCGCGACGGTTAGAGATGAGTGGTGGTCCCAAGGTGAGAAAGTGAGCAGGTGTAAGGGCAGTTGGACCATTGGGGTCAGATGACAGAACACAAAGGGGGCGACTATTGAGAAGTGCTTCAATCTGCTTGAGAACGGTGTTCAATTCCTCATACGTCAATGAGTTTTTACAGATGTGTTTTGACTCTCTTTACACTCCTTTCCCGAATTCCACCAAAATGAGGCAATGATGGTGGGTTAAGTATCCATTTGATGCCTCGGTTACTCAATGTATTTCTCACTGAGTCATTGAACAAACCAGAAGATGCAAACTTGTAGAGCTCGTCCATTGAGTTCTTAGCTCCAATGAAATTGGTGCCTTGATCGGAACAAATAACCTGACATGGACCTCTTCTTGAGAGAAATCTCAAAAATGCCGCGAGGAAACACTAGGTTCATAAACTCGAAGCCAACTCCAGATGGACTGCTTTGGTCGACAAACATATAAACAAGCATAAATATGCTTTAAGCGGACGATTCCCTCTATGTCTAGCCATGGAAATAAGCAAAGGACCTGCATAGTCGACACCACAGTTGACGAACGCCATGCTTTGTTGAAACCGAACTCTGGTAATGGTGACATTTTAGGTTGCAAAGGTTTTGGCTTTGCTCGAAAACATAGGTTACATTTATAAACTCTTTACCTAACAAGATCTCTGGCTCCAGTATCCAATTTTTCAAATGCAACAGTGACAATAATAGATGTGGCCTAGTATGTAGATTGTCTACGTGGTACTGGTCAACTAAGAGTTCAGTGAATGCAGATTTCTTTGGTAACAAAACTGGATGCCGCTGGTCATACGCTAAATCCGAATTATTTAAGCGACCACCAACTCTAATTAATCCATCCCTTATAAAAAGGTCTAATCTTCCAATGAGTGAGTCGGGCTTCACACGCTGGCGTTCCTTTTTTGACTTGGCCTCCAAATATGCGAAAATATCAGAAAAATGTTCCCGTTGAATTCGTTGGAACCAAATTGCTTCTGCTTGACCTAATTCAACAGCACGAAGCATACCAGTTCGAAAACGGGTTTGACGAAGAGCTCTCAAAACATAAGCACTTGTTCTAATCAATTTTCTATAAGAGGACACTCTTGTGAGTAATGGTGACAAGACAAAGTCTGGAGGGGCGAGTGCAGTCAGAACCACTATCACTCTTTCTTCCGGCACTCGTGAAGCAGTAAACAATTCAGTGACCCGAGTGACTGGCCAAGAACTATCATTCTGAGGTAACCTAGGGGGACCATGAAACCACAAAGGGTGCTGAATAAAACTCTTAGCAGTCAACCCACGACTCAAACAGTCTGCAGGATTGCTCTCTCCTTTGACGTGAAACCTGTTCTGTGGCTTAACATTGTCTTGGATTTGTGTCACTCTATTAGCAGCAAAAACTTTCCACCTAGAAGGAGGGGCTGAAATCCATTGAATTGCCACTGTTGAATCGGTGAATGCATATATTTTACTGATATGCTGCAGAGGTGAATATGTGTTCATAACAATTCGGAGAAGCTTGGACAATAAAAGTGCAGCGCACAATTCCAATCGAGGGACACTAATAGTCTGAGCGGGGGCAATCTTGGATTTAGCACAGAGTAAGGTAACTCTACTATCCCCAGAAGATGTGAGAGACAGTGCATAGACTACAGCACCATATGCTATTTTAGAGGCATCTGCAAACCCACCTAATGCTGTATATTCACCTGGGAAAATATATGAATGCCGAGGGATGGTCCAACCCATCAGAAGAGGCAGTTCAGCCACAAACTTCTTCCATTCATCGCAAATTAATTCCGGGAGCGTCTAATCCCACTTCAATCCAAATGCCCAGAGCTTTCTGATTAAGCCTTTTGCTGTTACTGTTGTCGGTGCTAAAAATCCGAGTGGATCAAATATTTGGGCTATAGCCGAAAGGATGGCTCATTTATTGTGATTTTCAGGAGTTAAATTCACCTGAACTGAGAATTTATCATCCGCAGGACTCCATAAAAGACCCAAAATCTTAATCACCGGCTCTCCATCAAATGATAGAACTGAAGAGGATCTACTTGATTCGGGAATCTGAGACAAAACCTCTACAGAATTCGAACACCATTTGGTCAGTTCAAACTACCCACTTGCCAACAATCTCTGAAGCTCTTTCTGCAAAGCAGAAGCCTCCTTATCTGAATCAACAGAAGACAAAAAATCATCCAAGTAAAGATCTCTAGCAGCAAACTCTGATGCCAATGGAGTTTTGGACCCTTCAAGCTCTATCGAGTGTTGAACTGATCGCAAGGCCAAAAATGGCGACGAAGAAATTCCGAAGACCACCGTATTCATATGATAAACCTAGATAGGTTCTTGAGGCAAAAACCTCCACAATAATCGCTGGAATCGCCGATCCTCTGGCCTCATAAGGATGCGCAAATACATCAGACGGATGTCTGCTGTCAAACCTACCCTAAATAAACGAAAATTTAACAAAATTTTTATAAGATCCGTCTGAAGCTTTGGACCAACGAAAAGCAGATCATTCAACGAGATGTTAGTACTTGTTGGCGTACTAGCGTACTTGTACTTCCAACTTTGATGGCTATCCCATGATGAGGAATATAGTATGACGGTTGATCCATATACATCTCATCTTTCGACACCAATGACATATAACCTGGTTCCAAGTGGGTTTTCATTACTTCGCTATAATGATGGTGAGTATCAGGAGTTTTTTATAGGCGTTACTCTAGCGCCAAAAACCTACGAGTGGCTGAACCTAATGATTCACCCAGTAATGAAGGTGACATCCGGAAATTCAGTGATACTATAATAAATTCTTCCATCACTGTCACGACTAACAGTGTCTAAAAAGTGCATTTCACACTTGATATCTTCTGAATCAAAGTTCGGAGTGGGTGATAGTTCCTCTATTGACCATAATTTCTCTAATAATTGGTCCAATGGCTTCTCGTCCACCGAAACGTGGAACGAACTTGGGGTCTGACAGTGCAAGGCAATCGGAACCGAACCCATAACCAACCATCCAAGTGATGACTCCAGAGCACACGGAGTGTTAGCCGATGGCAAACTTTGCCTGTACCAACGATTAATGGCCACAAGGCAGCACCAATGAGAAGGTCAATTGGTCCTGGATCATCAAATGTTTGATCCGCCAACTCAAGGGGGGTTATATGTGATAAATACTTAGAATTTATTGAGACAACAGGCAAATGTTCTGTTAGCTCATCCATCACCAAGACGTTGATCAAGTAGCTCACTCCTTCCTTTACCATTGAATAGAATGTGATGGCACCTGCTCTTCAATTGTTACAGTGTCCCTTCCCAAGCACTTCACAAATGAGTGAAAAGGGCGTGTTGAAAGTCCGAATCGCTCACAACAGCTTTTAGTTACAAAATGTGACTGCGAACCTCCATCAAGCAAAGCTCTCAATACTGTCGGTTTCCCGAGACGATCCAACACTTTAACTTAAGAAATACCTAGCTAACAATACAAAGTAGGACATTTTAAATTCGACATAGAGGTCAGCGACATAGTAGCGTCAGGCGGCGAAACAACGTCCTATGTTGAAGGGGATGGTGAGGGGGACGGTTGGACCTTAGTGACAAAATGCAACAGACTGATATGACTATTATCGCATTGTGAACATTTTAAATTGAATTCACAATCACGGGTGAAATGTGACTTTGATAGACACCTATAACAATGTCTATTCTTCTTAACAAATTCATATCGTTGTTTTGGAGCCATTTCCAAAAAAGCTTGGCAACTATCTAACGAATGCTTGGGGGACTTTTTACAACACACACAACAATGGGCTTTGTTGTCCCTATGAGGTCTTGGATTAGTTTGTTGTGCTACCAAAGCTAGAGAATTCTTATTTACTCCACTACCTTTACTCTGAAAAATAGGTGGGAGTTGCGCCTACCTTTTAGAGTGCGCCAGAATCTTCGTTTGTTTCTGAACGAAAGATACCAAACTATCAAATTGTGGTACCTCTTCATTACGAAATGCCATGTCAAAGTGCCGTAATGTCTCAGGATCCATTTTCTTTCCCGCGATATGTTATAGAAAGAAATCGAAAAGATACCATCATTTTGCTTACAGAGTGCTGGTTAAAGGGCGTGGATGAGCTGCTGAACAATTTAGATGGCTATAGAACCTTCTTTTCAAAACAAAATTTAAATCAAAATAGCGGATCAGTTGCTTTTGTCAACGAGAATTTGATAATAAAAGGTGTGAAAGAACTTGCATTGCATGGATGTAGTACTTTGCGAGTCACGGTTGAATATAGGCGAAGGTGTATTGATATTTTGGTTATTTATCGATCCCATGAAACAACTAGAAATTTAGAGGATAATTTGAAATTTTTAGCTGACTTAGAAACCACACTGAGAGAAATAACCCCAAATTATGGGGTCATAATAGGCGATATTAATATCAATATAATTGGCGATGACTTGGAGGATGTTACGGGCTTGTATCTAAATGTGTCTATACGGTCACCAGGCCTAATGCTTCCGGAGGAGGAACTTGTTTAGATCATATTTTTTGCAATGTAGATAATTATGAAAATATATTATGTGGTGTGGTGGTATCTGGTGTTGCAGACCACTTCGGAACGATGATTAAGTGGTCAATAAATGAAAGCACGGAAACGACAACTAAAGCGAAGAATATTCCTATTAAAAAGATTGATTTAGATAGGCTATGTATTCTACTGGAGCAGGAAACATGGAGTGAGGTGATAAACTCAATGGATGTCAATGAATGTAGTAACAACTTTCTGAATGTTTTGCAGGGAAAAATAGCTGAATCGTCACTTATCTCAATTGTGCAAAAGAACTCGAGAGAGACCCTACTTAAGCCTTGGATGTCGGCAGCTCTATTAAATTCAGTTCGGAAATGTCATAAGCTATATAAAGTATCCTTGAAGCAACCTTTTAACACAAGATTCACAATTTTTTTCGCAAAATATCAAAAAACCTTGAAAGCAATAATTCGTTCTGCTAAAGATAAATATCATGAAAATAAACTCAAGAGCGTGGAAGGAAATGGTAAAAAAACGTGGGAGGTTATTAATGAAATTATTGACCGATCAAAAAATAAAAATTGTATTCGTAGTTTAAAAATTGATGGAGAAAGTGTAGACGCTGGAAAAGATGCTGAACGGTGCGGTGATGTATTTAATAAATATTATGTGAATGTGGGCTCGGAGCTAGCACGCGTCCTTCCCGAAATAAAAAATGTAACACAATTAAACTATAAAGAAAAGGCAAGCAATGGGGGCAGTGGTGAATTTTACCTTGATAATGTAACAGAAAATGACGTAATCAAGGGAATCGAATCGCTTCGAGGTGGATCAAGTCCGGGTTACGACGGAATTGGCAGTGACCTTCTCAAAAAAATAAAAAATCATATTGCTAAACCGTTGAGGCATTTAATGAACCTTAGTTTTCAAAAGGGGATATTCCCAGATAATTTAAAGATTTCAGTGATAACTCCTCTATACAAAGCGGGAGACAAAGAGGACATTGGCAATTATCGCCTAATATCCCTCGTGAGCAATATCACTAAAATATTAGAAAAGATCTATAAATTTCAACTGGTAAATTATTTGGAGTGAAGAGGATTTCTCAGTGAGGCTCAATTCGAGTTTTGGCAACAAAAAATTACGCAAGACGCGATATATGTACTGAACTGCAAAATTATTGAAGAGCTTGATAAGAGAAATAAACCTCTTGCTATCTTTTTGGACCTTAGTAAGGCATTCGACACGATTTCGCATAGCTTATTTTTAGAAAAACTACATACGTTTGGAATAAAATGTGCAGAATATAACTGGATAAAATCTTACCTCGATAATAGAAAACAAATGGTCAAGCTAAATGGTACTCTGAGTTCTATTGTTAGCAGTACGTCCTTTGGGGTTCCTCAGGGCACGGTCCTGGGCCCTATTTTTTTCATAATGTATGTCAATGAATTAGGGCACTTGGATTTCCCAGGTGAGCCCTTAATGTTTGCAGACGATACGGTGCTTTTTTTTAGCAGCGAAAGGTGGGAAACTACTTACGCCCGTGCTGGGAGAGGTCTGCAGATCGTGAATTCGTGGCTTATTGCTAATAAGTTATCTCTCAATTTGAAAAAAAAAACAGTTTATTTGCCATTCTATCTTTCCAAGCCTCATGATATGATTCCACTCATGCCCGACATCCTTGTCCATACAGCAGATTGTGATTTATCCTTGTGCTTATCATGTCCTAAAATAAGCCAAAGCTCTGATGTTAAGTATTTAGGCGTATTTTTTGAATCAAGCATGAAATGGCAAAAACAAGTGGCACATATTAATAAAAACCTACGGAAGCTCATATATGTTTTTGCCAGATTAAGATCAGTGCTGTCCAGATCGCTTCTTAGAATGATATACCCAATGCTCTTGCCCAATCAATAATTCTTTATGCTTTGCCAGCCTGGGGAAGTGCTTGTGCCACGACACTGAAACCGATAATTTTGACTCAAAAAGCCCTTATTCGAATAATTTCCAATAGCAGCTATTTAGCCCATACCTTGCCTTTATTCAAACAAATGAACATTTTAAACCTACCCAATTTAATTAAACTTGCTTCAATTAAACAAATCTTGAAGGAGGGCTCTTTTAATTTCCCGCAACACCAGACTCCTACTCGATTTCAACTGTCGGGGCACATGGTACTTCCTAAATACCGCACAACGGCGGCGCAGAGTATCTATAGGTACAAGGGCTTAAAAGAATATAATTTGCTTCCGTGGAATTTAAAAAAGAAATTATTTGATAACCCTCTTCAAATTAATAAGTTGTTAAAATCGTCCTTCATTAATAATCTTGACCTGTAATAATAACATTGCATTAATTTATTACTGAGGAAATAGGTAACGCAATTTGGTACCCATTTATTTCTGGAGTGTATTTATTGATTGTTTTTATTTATTTCTTGAATTATAACTAACGCAAGTTGTATTTATTTATTTCTCGATTCGCGAATAAATAGCTCGCCAGCGCGACTCTTCTCCCTAACACGGGCATGTGCCCACATAAGGGAATAGTTTCTATTATATGTTTTGAATTTGTACATTGTGTATACTTTTTTTTACTTAATTGCGAAATACAACTTTTTTCATTTCATTTTCATTTCATACCCTATTTTCAATTTTTTGAAAGCCGCAACCGCCCCGACAAAGCCTTCCAGGAATGAATTGAGTCACTTTTCCGATTCTTGAGAAATGGATTTAAAATTCAAAAGCTTGTCTGAATAATAATGACCTAATGCTCTATTATCTTCAAAACGCCTTTCCAAAGTCCTTAATAATGTAACATAATTCTCCTCTGTCGGGGGAATACCTGCTACTATACTTTTAGCACTGCCGACCAAATGCGTGACTAAATAGTTAACCTATTGAAGATTAAACAACGAGTCGTTTTTGTCAATCAAATCGGTAAACACCTGAATGAAGGGACCCCAATTTTCACAAGAACCATAGAAATTCATGATTTTTGTTGGCTCCAGTTTCACTCTACACGTTGCTGGTTCCGATCGAACAGTGTCATTTACGCGAGTTTGGTTTTGGGACTGTTCTTTCCGAATAGAATTGAGGACTGTTTGAATTTCATCCGCTGCATCAAAAAAATTTGAGACTCCGCTCATATCTGGATTATAATTCTCATCTATTTCCAATTTTGCCTCCTCATGAGCACTAGCGAGTTCGATATGCTCCGCTCTCATATCCACGACGGAACTGGCTTGGGTGCCAAACAAAGCACGATTAGTATCATTGATGTTCTTTGATAACTCTAAAATGGCTGTCAAACGTGCTTCATATTGAGCGATTCTCGCTGCCATCAACTTGGCACGCACTCTTCCCGCCATAGGTGATGAGAATTAATAGGAAAATAGAAATAGGAAGCAATGAAAGGGAAACGTTCAACCCAGTTAGTTCGTAGGATGATTTAGAAATTTTAACAGAACTGCAAAGTAACAAATTAAATTTCAATTAAAAGTATATAAATAAGCAAGGTAGAAAAATATATATAATAAGATGTGTGAATATGATTAAATTATTCACTGATTTAAAAACCCCAAAAAATAGGCAAATAGCAAATCTATAAACAGCATCAATCAATAAATAATATATCAACATTCAACAATTACGAACATAAATGCCAACTAAGACGCTATATCCGATCGATATAGGCTGAAACGAAAATCGATCGATGAGAATGTTATTATCGCAGTCAGACGAGACTTGACTGCTGCTCAGTTGACCAATTGAGTTTCAATAAAGATAAGGCCAGACTTCCGAGAGAGTCTTGTGACCTGTCAGATCTAATTGTTAACTAATCCTACTATGACCTTAATCCGTGAGAAGCAACAGTTCAATGCTTCTGCCAAAAAACCCATCAACCTTATCAAGCTCCGGCCAGTTTCAGCTTTCTTGCATGGGCCTATAAATTCAATATCGAAAAAGTAAAAAAATTGAATTTTATAGAACATGCAAATTACCACGTGCAGATTAGAAATCCCAAAGCCGAGCGAAACATAAATTAGAATAAGAACCTAATATTGAAAAATCAGTTATAGCGCACAAGACAATAATTGAGATCGCCAACTAAACAAGAATGACGATTAAAAATAATGAACGAAGAGAACCATGAAAAAAAAACTTGTGATCAAATAGATTTTCGATCGACTACTTCAGGTAAATCTTCCCCAAACAGAACCAAATGTTCCGTAAACATTCAATCAAATTTAAATGCAATGTTCGGGAAATAAATCACGAATCTATCGGTGGCGTGAAGATGAATTCAATAGCTAATTCACGTATTAACCAGACATCCGTATCATAAGAATATTGTAGTCCGACTGACTAAAATATCCATCTAAGTAAAAACGGGAGTAAAATCTATTTTACGTTCAATAACAAGGTTCGAAGAATCCAAATGTGGGGGCGAATGAAATATTGCGCGAACAAGATTCACCCTTGGGTAACGATACTAAGCTGGTTCACCACGAAACCCACAATAAAATAATATGAAGGACCACTGGACAGAAATATCCGGAAACTATAAAGAATTATGCTACACCTTACCTTGTAATTCGGCGAACTCCAACGCAGGTGGTAGCGAATAAGTGAAGAAATAGGATTTGGTATTAGGTCCAAACAAGGAAGCCGGCTGAGGGTGAAAGGAAGGAGAAACCCTACCTAAATTCGCTTCGAAATTATAAAAACTACCCCAAAATGGTCGCAGACACATGGCACGTGAAGGGTTGCAATGGCCGGGCGTGGAAGGCTGGGCTTCTTGAGCATCAACAAGAACGAGAGGCTTCAAGCTCTCGACGGACTAGACTCGACTGTCTGGACCCGACTAACCGCGCCACTCACTCCAACGAAGTGGACTTGGATACAGATAGATAGATGATACAATGTCAAAGTCCAGAAGACAAACCGCCCTGGTATCAACCTAAACGAATCATCCAATTCAAAGTGCTGGCCTCAACATATCTAAATTTTTAGAATCTACGTATCTTTATACGTAAACCAACAAATTTACAGGAGTTATCATTTATTTTATTCATTTATTTTATTTTATTATTTTTACTTTATTTTCTTGGTCGATCAGAAACTTTTGTTATTATGTTTTGTCTTTGGTGTAATATTACACCAAAATTGCCTTATACGATTGTACCAGTTGATATAATTCCATTGAAATTATCTTTTGAGAATATAGTTGATTATAAATTTGTTACCAATAGAAGGACAAGTGGAGCGTAAATACTCTGTTATATAAATATAATCTCATCACATTTCTTAGTTAGAGCAGCTAATTGTGATATACCAGAGATCTGCGTAGAAAATCTGTCTAATACAGAAATAATAAACCATTTTAAAACAATTCGTATCGTTTTTTAATTACAGGTGACCATCTATCTATTTGCTGGATCATGGATGTTGGGGGACGGTCGACATCCTCCATTCCCTTTTAGACCCCCACCTCGCAGACAAAGACCTCATCTGCCTTCGCATATTAAGCCAACCCGACCACCTACTACCACTTCAACCAGCTTGCCCTCAACTTATTATCCACCCCATAAGAATGAGAATCATCCAGAAAGAGCATTTACGAAACCCACCAAAACGAAACCTCCACCCAAAAACTCATCGCCAGTTGGCCCAGAGATCATAAACCCTCGTCCTCCTGCCATAACTCCATTGCCTGGCGAACCCAAAGTTTCAACTGAAACATCAGAGAACTCACCAGAGAACTTATCAGAGAACTCATCAGAGAACTCACCAGAGAACTTATCAGAGAACTCATCAGAGAACTCATCAGAAAACCCACCTGGCAACCAACAGTCTTCAGAGCATTTCGACCAATCACCAGTCGTCAATCAGCTACCAGACTTTAATGTCCAACCACCTTCTCATACACAACCCGACCGGCAGTCTTCAGAGGAATCCGACAGTGACGACCAATCACCACCCGTCAATCCGCCACCAAACCCTAATGTCCAACCACCTTCTCATACACAACCCGACCGGCAGTCTTCAGAGGAATCCGACAGTGACGACCAATCACCACCCGACAATCCGCCACCAAACCCTAATGTCCAACCACCTTCTCATACACAACCCGACCGGCAGTCTTCAGAGGAATCCGACAGTGACGAAAAATCACCAACCGTCAATCAGCCACCAAACCCTAATGTCCAACCACCTCCTCATAAACGATACAACCAACAGCCTCCAGAGCAAAGCAACCAACCACCGACCTATCGGCCACCAACCTATCGGCCACCAACCTATCAGCCACCTACCGTCAATCAGCCACCAAACTTTAACTTCCAACCACCACTTGTCTATCAGCCACCAACTGTATATCAGCCAATAATCGTCTATCAGCCACCATACTCTAATTTCCAAACACCTCCCTGTACAGTTTCCAACCAACAGCCTCAAGCCCCGGGCTGCCAATCACCACCTGGCCAAGTATACTGCCCACAACAGCAACAAACGTGTACTCCTTGTGTCATACACATCATTCAACAATGCAGTGTTCCCAACCCTGTAACCTATCCCGTTTCAAGTTACCCAGGTATCTACATCCCACCTGGTGGCGTACAAAATCAAGGATACCCGGCTAGCCCAATCCCAGTTGGCGCCTCCCTCCCAAAAGTGGGCGTACCTCAACCTGGCAACCAAGGAGGCTTCTCTTCACCAGTTGGCGTACAAAATCAAGGCAACCCAGCCAATCCCGTATACGGTGGTGTCAGCAATAAACGCTACTACACTCAACCTGCCAATCAACCAGTTCGCAATAAAACATAGAGGAACAGGAGCCCCTTGAAAAATCAGAAGAAGAGGAAGGTCAGTAGGTAATTACCTATTAAAATTGCATAGTTTCAGATACGAAAGAGATGACCCTCACCGCTCATTCAATGAATCAATATCAATCAAAAAAAAAAAAAAAATGCTGCAAATTATAACACAATGGTTTATTACTTCTGTATTAGGTGGCCCTTCTACGAAGATCGCTGGGATATAATTATTAAACCTAATATATAGTACATTAGCAAGAGAAATTGTATTAGCCCCTGAGGTCTCTCAGCTGATCTGTTCACCTCCATCTTGTAATTATATTCAAGGTGTTCCAAAAGCGCGCCATCTTAAATTCCATCACTATAGGTCAATTATGAAAGGAAATAGCTTCAGAGGTCGCCTCCCTACATCGTAATTGTATTCTCGTAACTTTAGTTGTCCAAAAAAAGCTTCACACAAAATTTCAGCGCCTTACGTTGATTTGGACAGAAATTATGGTCAGAGATACCTCAGCTGAAAGTGTGCCTCTGTGTATTGTAATTTTATTTGAGATATCCCAAAGGATAAGAAAGGTTGTCCAACTTTAATCTAATAATCTAATAATACATGAACTTTGGCGGCTGGGAGAGGAGAACAATATACGTGAAGGTCAGAGAGCTATAAAACCAGTGATTTCTCGAGCCATCCAGTGCTCTCGGCAAAGAGCTGAACCATTGGATCTAGTTCTGGCTAATCAGGTCAGGTTGAATACAGCCCCTGGAGAGATAGTTCGCCCACCGCGAATTTTGTACCCCGGGAAACTTAGAAAACGAGATCATCTAGAATTTAGGAATAGAGATAAACGCATATTTCCTCGAGTTTTTATGAAACCTATACGTTCAACAAAAATAACCTCTGGGTCAAATGGGAAAGAAAGAATGTCTGATTGCAACACGAAATGGACGAGTGGTCCTCAAACGAAAACTTCTAGATCTATAGAATATGTGGTAATCTAAAGATTACAACAGGTGGGAGGATGTTTAAAATGGCTTCAATATTGAAGTTTCAATATTTTCGTCACGTCAATAATCATTAATAGTGCCATGTTTTTTACCAAATACTTACCTAATTAATTGCATATGGTTTGCAAAAATATATCACTAGCTTTTTAACCGTCAACAGTTGTGTATTTGTATTTAAAAATGATATTTTAATTAGTAGTTTAGGTTAAAGTTCATCATTTAATTGTCATTTCGTTTGTTTTCTTGTTTCGTTCGTTTCTAATTTACACAACTTTCTTCGGACAGTTCCGAATAGCAAGAGTGTAGACAATAGTGGTGCACAGGCTCTCTGTTGTTAGCTTCAGTATAACTTGCGCTGCCCAAAAGGTGCTGGCAATCCACTTTAAAGACGTTTAGGTAGGTATTTGCATTGGCTATTCGCAGTCTGAGTGTATAAAACGCATGGTTATATTATTGTACTGTTCTTCCAGACGTCGTGACTAGAGACACAAGAGAGTGGCCTAACACGCATCTTACATTTCCAATGACTTGCAACTGGCCAAGAACCACGATGCGATTATCTAACTAGGAGATACCACTACTTGATACCTTGGCATAAGGGCATGATAGATTAGTTACTGCTGTGACTTGCCCTTCCAACTTAAGGTGGGATATCCCACATAACTATTGATGGTAGGGTTTCTAGTATGGGGATGAGTGCGATATGATGCGAACTCAACCTAGCATCAGTTTGGGAAAGGTAGGTTAGTTGGTTGAGGGCTATTCCCTTATCTGTAAAATCTTGGCTCATTCGGAATCAAGTTTGGCGATGAGTATCTAGCTAAATCTTCTGATCCTCATCTTGAGTAACTACAAATAATGAGCGATTTCACCGGTTTTATTGAATTCCATCAGCTGAAGTATCTAGGAGAGAACTTCCCAAAAAGATGTATTATTAAGGGTATAGAGTGATTGGAAGAGGCCAAAACACCAATTTGAAGAAAAAAAATAACGTTTCACGAGAACGACCTCATTCCCACGTACGCCTGGGCCACAAAGTACAGGGACATGGCCTGGGGGTACCTACCTCAAGGCCATCAACCGAAGCCGTAAATTCATTTACTCTCTACCTATTTTGGTGGAATTTTGAAAAAGAGGGATGATTGGAGGAGAATTTGGCCACAGAATCCTCTCAGCTGAGAAAATTCCAGTCATGGAGCATGATCGTATTAGTGAATTTTCTTAAATTACCATATATATATATATATATATATATATATATATATATATATATATATATATATATATATATATATATATATATATATATGTGTGTGTGTGTGTGTGTGTGTGTGTGTGTGTGTGTGTATATATATATATATATATATACACATTCATTAATAATGGTTCTACTGAACTATATATAATTATTTGTTGGAAAAAAATTTAGACAGATATATAGAACGAAAGAATTGTTTCTGATACTTCGAAAAATCTTGTTCACAGAATAGAGAAGTAAATTTAACTTTCGTAGGTAGTCCCTGGTAGCTTGAAGCGTAATCAATGAATCCCATGGCCGTGATTGTAGTAGGCGTCATTTTCAATCATTCAAATTGAGGCCAGGTGGTCGGTTTGCTCCAAGTACCCACCGGTGAGCCCTTTCCGATTGTTGTAACAGACGGTCATTGGCCGCATCTGGCATTTTTCGCAACACTTTCACTCCAAAGCACTCATCAAAAGATGCATCATGAGATCGTGCATGGACTTTAACTGGAAGTGCTCTGGGTTGATGAACTGAGGCCCTGTGATTGTTCATACGCAGATTCAGGGTTGTGGCTTTTCCTACGTAAAAAGCTGGTCCATCTTCGCATTTCTTGCATATCAGCTGATAGACACAGTTCTTCGACTGGCATTCTGCATATCCTTGACATCTGTAGGTATGTGATGTATTGGCCGAGGTGAAAGTAGGCTCATCAATAACCAAATTGCACAACTTGCACCTAGGACGCCTACATGGAAATAATCCGTTTTGAAGTGGCTGCGAGGGCTGTGATTGTGGATGGCGATGGGACAAAATGTTCCCTATATTCTTGCCTTGGCGGTAGGCCACTCGCGGTGTCTCACGGAAAATTTCTCTTGTCTGCGGGCTCGATGCTAGAACTGATTGGAGTTCCCGAAGAATTCCATTGATTTTTTGAGCCCCGAAGAAGAAGGTTGTCACCAGCGAAGGCCTGTCCGTTGATTCTCGTGAACTATGTTGGTAGTTGATTTGAACATCATCATTGACAATCACAGCCCTCGCAGCCACTTCAAAACGGATTATTTCCATGTAGGCGTCCTAGGTGCAAGTTGTGCAATTTTGTTATTGATGAGCCTACTTTCACCTCGGCCAATACATCACATACCTACAGATGTCAAGGATATGCAGAATGCCAGTCGAAGAACTGTGTCTATCAGCTGATATGCAAGAAATGCGAAGATGGACCAGCTTTTTACGTAGGAAAAGCCACAACCCTGAATCTGCGTATGAACAATCACAGGGCCTCAGTTCATCAACCCAGAGCACTTCCAGTTAAAGTCCATGCACGATCTCATGATGCATCTTTTGATGAGTGCTTTGGAGTGAAAGTGTTGCGAAAAATGCCAGATGCGGCCAATGACCGTCTGTTACAACAATCGGAAAGGGCTCACCGGTGGGTACTTGGAGCAAACCGACCACCTGGCCTCAATTTGAATGATTGAAAATGACGCCTACTACAATCACGGCCATGGGATTCATTGATTACGCTTCAAGCTACCAGGGACTACCTACGAAAGTTAAATTTACTTCTCTATTCTGTGAACAAGATTTTTCGAAATATCAGAAACAATTCTTTCGTTCTATATATCTGTCTAAATTTTTTTCCAACAAATAATTTTATATATATATATATATATATATATATATATATATATATATATATATATATAACTTCAGAAATCGTTTCAGAATGCCTCAAAACGGGTTTCAATGGAGAAATTTTTCTAAAATTTTGATTTTGAAATTTTTTAAGCCATGGAGCCATAGCTGTACCTACCTTCATTTTCTACGAAAAGTCGCTAATGAGTGGTTTACAAACTCTATGGCAAAAACTTGTTAGTGGCCCTAACTTAAATGGGCCTTGACCAAGGTCGGTCGGTTGCATTAATAAATCTGCTGGAGTCACTTGTTTCAACCGTCTCTGCAGCGTAGTGCGACTCTTATGGCAAAGTCGGGAGAGTGGGCGTAAAGGAGCTCCCATGAACTAAGCTGCATGAAGTTTTTAGCAGTTCTCTGGTTTCTTCATGCTTCGTTTGGTATGTTTCGTTGGTATAGATGTAGAAGTTCTAAGAAGGATTTTGCGACGTGTGCTGAGTTGGGCTTCGGAAAATTCGAGACGACTGATGTTTTTTCGTGTTATAAGCAATGGCATTTGTGTTGACGGGATGGCCGACGAATTTCACTCTTGATGGTGCCAGCCAATACAGAGGTTCAGGTGTGAAGTTCGTTGTATCGCAAAGCTAGTAACTTCGTGTGATATGTGTTCTTCTGGAAGGTCATCTGGATAGTTGTAAACGAAAGGTAGATCACGAAGTATGTAGATCTCGCCATGATAGTGGTGTATCTCGTAGCCTGAAGTTAGAACTGAAGATGTTCATGCCATGTAGAGGTTGTGTGAAGCCATATTGATTTGGGATGGTACAGCAATTGGGGACAGCCTGTCTGTTTTATTGTCTAAAATCGCTGCAGAGTTTGATGTATTCAGTTGGCTTGAAAACTACGAGTAAAAGGCTTAACCACGATGTATCTGAGCGTTTGATGAGTAGGTACTATTGTGAGAAGGTCTCTGGATGGGGGGGGGGTTAGATTAGATCTGGGGCCGTTTGCTGCGTAGAGAGTATAAGGAGACAGTCTAGTGAGTTTCGCTACGGGTTGCGCAGTGTGGAGGTGTCTGTGTCAATCAAGAAGTGAAGACGGAGTTTGAAAGGCAATGTTTATCTTTGATGACTCGATTTTTGACTCGCTGGCCATTGGAAGAATTTCTGCGACGATGTGGTCGGCATTCCACAGCATTTGTTTTGTCTGAAAAGTTTTCAGTAATGTCTATCCTTGAGATACAAAAGTCGGGGTTGTTGAGCAGGAGACGATTTGCTAGCTTAGCCAGTTTGTTGATATCGGTTTTGGTAGAAGCTGCGATAAGGTGACGTAGGGTGGTAGAAATTGTGCCTATAGCAGCGGGCGACGAATTTTATTCCTAGACTGTGTAGATAGTCGCATGAAGAGCCTGTACCTAGCATGATCGAGAGAGCTGGATCGTCGGGTTTGTAAGCCGCCCTCAACCGTTCGTTCAGTGTCGTGAAAGGTGTGTGTGAACCTTGGTCAAAACGACGATCTTTGCTGTCCTGGGATCGTTCCCCGGTTGAGGGCGTTAACAGGCCCTTAGGTATATACGCTTACCAACGACGAAATGTCCTGGGATCGAAATTTTCCTGTTACTGTCTTGAAGAGAGTAGAGAGAACAGGCGAAGTCCTTGCAGTCACGTAGGTAGTAGGCACGGTTAGGTTCGAGAGCAATGTGGCTCACATCACGAGTACCTATGTAGTCGCCTAGCTTCTTGAGCCATTGCTCGTGTTTCTACCGTCTTTATAGAGTGAACAAAACTGGCTGGAAAAGAAAAGGGTTTGGGTTCATTTCTTCAAATGAGAAAAATGTAAATTTAAGTGTAGGTCGGCCTTGATCCCTGGTTGACGAAGGTGGAGCGAAAATTCTCATTCAACTGTCACTTGATATAGCTATCCTGTGCGAAGCGATTACTCTTCGTTTCTGCTGACAATGTTCCTTTCGCAGCGCCATGGTCGGTGGAAGGTCGAAGCCTCCGGTGAAGGTGGAACGAAAAACTTCTGGCTGGCTTTGAGGCTAAAGAAGACGGACCTCTAGTGTCATTCGCAGATAAGAGATGGCGCAGTTGACGCATCAAAAGTTCTTCTTTTTTTTCTCAGCTTCCACAAAAGGTTTTTTTCAATCTGAAAACTTAGTTTTATTTAGGGTTGATAAAATAAGATCCAAGGCCGATGTATGATTTTTTAGCCAACTTTGATAAACTTTGATCCAGTAGTTTCGGAGTACAGCTCTGGACGACATACGGAGGATGAACGGTTTTTTACTTTATTTTATTTTATTCGATTTTTGGATTCTACGCATCTTGAAACCTAAACCAACAAATTATGAGGGGGGTTACACTTTTTTTTCTCTTGGTTGATTATAAGGTTCAATATTGAAAATAATAAACCAAAAAAAATGGTTTAGAGACAAAAGTTATTGCAAATTAGTTGTAGATTAGACACCTGCAGTTTCACAGACCTGTTTCGTGTGCACCCTAAAATCATGCTGCAATATGAACAGTAGTGACTTACCTGGCCTGATACCCTCGAAGCGGCAAACTGGTGCAGGAGCTGGAAGGTATTAATTGTGCCAAATCAGGCCTCAATTTTCTCTTTGGATTATTGTATAGAGAGTCCGAAGATATAGGAAAGTGCTTCATTCCATCCGCGAATTGATGCCTATGGACGGGAGGGGGTGGAAATTCCGTATTTGAAGAGCTCTTTCTATGATCGTTGCTAATTTTTGATCCACTCATCGCACAACATTGGTTTTAATGTTGAATTGTTGGTATTTAGGATCTCTACAACTCTCATTAATATAGTTTCCCTCCTAAAACTAATGGTTCGGCCAGAAAATGCAAAGTTGGAGAGAAAATTGTAAAGTGTGAGTCCTACCATGAAACCTAAAACGAAAGAGTGATATCAATAAAACATATTATAAAAACAATTTAATGCTTAAACCATTATATTTATTACTAATTGGTAGGTACACATTATTAAAAAAGGGTACCTACATGAGACACGAAAATGGATTAGGACAATATTTAAAGGACAATTGAAGCACTATTTATTATATATTTTTAAACAGTATTGAACTATTTTAAAGTAGGTATAAATGACGTTTAAAGGAAATTATTACTAACAATATCACAAAGGCCGATTTTAAAATTTTGGAGCCATTGCAATAGTTTTCCCTTTGAGAAAATTCGTTAAAATTATAAGAAAACTTTTTGAAACTCTTTTCAATAGGTTGATGGAGTTGGGAGTATATTTATATCAATGGATCCAGTGGTTTCCAAATCTACATATCAAAGTATATGTAGTTAGTAAATAATAATATTATAACTATCACTCATCTAAAACTAATCTTAGATATTTATTGAATATAGTTTCATGAAGTGAACAGCGATGAATTTTGCATCTTTGGCTTTAGGTTAGGAGCAAATAAAATACAGACATGAAAGTGCCAAGTTAACTTGTTGAAATTATATGTCACATATAAAACGAATGCGAAATAACTTTTAATACCAACCTTTTATTTCTCATCCGCATCTCCACACTCATCAAAATACACATATTGCCATTTTCAAAATGTAGTTACTTCGGAAGTTACTTCCTTCAAGTAGGTGCTTACTTCTCAGTCTGCTCAGTAGGACTACATCACGTATACACCCAAAAATAGCACATCATCTGTTCAAGAATATTATTTTAATCATGTAATATACAATCAGATTAGGATGTAAAATAAAACTTTATATAATTCTCACTTTTCTTAATATTTCTATTCTTCTTTATGGTCACCCCGAATGAATGAGTGAAATAATAATGGTTTGTATGACTGTACCTGTTGAAATAATTTATCGATAATAACTAATAATAGCAACTACCGTTAAGCCAAATATTTGTTTTCCAGGTAACTAGCAACTCCTTCGTTCTTCGATTCCATTTGTGCAACTGGCATGAGACAAGCTGTGCCACAACGGATATCCATCACGAACACCGGTCGCCAAGACTCAAAATGTTGAAAACGTCTTAGAAAAAATAAATAAATTTACACTATAACTGTAAATAGATAAATCGTACCTACACTAACTGTTGAAAGAAGCTATTTACTCCTTATCCTATCATATTATCACTATTACGCATATAAAATAACGCGAGTTTTCGTTAGACGCATTATAATAGCTCCCTAAAAATAATTAATCGAAAATTATCAAAATTTAAATCCATTTTGTGACATTTTGCAATTATTCCTGAATTTCAACATTTTTCTTTTTCTAATTGTAAATTAAAAATATAGAAAGGTGCTTACATATAGTTTCATATATATGGTATTGTTTGATCATTTTTATTTTACACACACACACAAACACACACACACACTCGCCATTAAATTGAAAAGCAAACAAACAAAATAAAAAAGTCGGGAGGACGCGCAGATTTAGCTGACGCCGGCTCTAGGGATAAGGGAAGTTGCAGGATGAGGAGGGAGAATGGGATGGAAGGAATCGCCCCTGTAAAATGACCACCAGTCAAGTAAGAACCCCTCAGGACGCAGGTAGTGATACCAGGGAGTACGCCCGCTGAGAGGCCCAACTTTTCCCGCACCACACCCCGCGCCATGAACGGGTCGCAGCCATGACCTTGATGTTATTGGTCGCCACTCCTTTTAGCTCGGAAATCGCTCGCCGCTGGTCATTTCTATTATACTTATTTATTTTAGCCCGTCAGGTCTGCTCCATGTCTACGCTACCACTGACAACCTGGACATCCAGGATTATGGCAAACCCATTGGGCTTGACAGCAACGATATCCGGCTTCTTGCCCGGGTCACTCGGCATGTGATATAGTCTCTCCCTTTCAACATCCCAACCACTGGATGACAAAGCGCCTGCTATCTGCCAGGCAACCCCATCATGAATGCGGCCACCATGAGTATGAGGGCACTGCTGTACCACATGATACAGATTCTCATGTATACCCTGACAGGCACGGCAGAGGGTGTCTACTGTCCCACGACTACTCCTTGAACACCTCACTGAGGTGGCTAATGTGTGGAGAAACTATGGGGAGCCTGCACTCGCGGGATTGATTGCGGAAAGGCGATGTGGTCACTTGTAATCGCAACACGCGTGAATCGAGTGGGAGTAGGTGAAATGACAAATAAGTGTAATATCCTACGTTGGTAAGGTTCTCAAAAGGAAAAAGCACCCGCTGGGTTATAGAAAAACCGAGCCAACAAGTAAGTGCAAACAGGTAAGAAAAAGCTGCTGTGGGTGGATTGTCAAACAGTGGTAGAAAAAATCTCAGCAAATGAGAAGTGGATTACTGCGTAGTGTCCGAGTGTGCGGTAGTTTTGGTGGGTTTATGTAAGAGAGGGACGTAAGTATGGACAACCAGATGGCGTTGTGACGTCAATGGGGTGGTAGTAGTAGTAGTAGAAGGGCGTCGTGGGGAGGCTAGCTTCAGACTGCAGAGAAAAACGATGCCACGCTGAGGAACGAGATGTTCCATAGGCGTCAGGTAATATGGGGAGGTTCAGCCTTTTCTTGAAATATGAAAGAGAATACGAATCAGGGATATACCAAATGAAGAAATGCGCAGTCGGGGGGGGGGGGGGGGGGGGGTTCCAATTGCATCTAATAATTAATGTTAGAAATCTGAGGAATTGAAAACGCGTTTCAGACAATTTGAATGTTTTTTAATTGGGCTGAGTTTGACATTTAGGTGTTTCATGTATTTTTTTAAAAAATGCTGGGATTGAAAAATGGAATGGAAATTAACGTTAAGTGCTTCTAACTAGAGAGACTGTTTGAAATGAACTGAAGCTTGCTGGACTCCTCGTGGTACCTCTGGGATCAGGGGCTGTGGGGTATCAAAGAGAGAGAAGGGATGAAGCCCTTCTACGTCATTAGCTATCCGGGGGTACCAACCTAAGTCGGTTCCAAACAAAAGTTCTACAGGCATCCGCCTTAGCATTTAGTTGATAAATAATTAATAATGCGGGTTAGAATATTATGATAAGTACCTGTACCCAATATCGGCAACTTATGATGCCACAGAATGCTGGGGCTGTGTACTTCAGGGCTCTGGTAGTATTCCGAACTTTAGTCTGACGAGCAATAATACTTTGTGACGGATTTCCGTAAAACAATTTTGTGCCACTTTTCATAATTTAGATTTCGCTTATCGTAGTGCGTCAACTGCAAAATTATTAAGTGTGCATCCGTACCTTGTAATCGTTTTGTCGAAGTCCCAAAGGCACATTTTAGTAAAATTTATTTAAAAAAAAAAAATATTTTTGAATTCAGTTTGCATGTTATTTGTGATAGTATATAGGGGTTGATTAATAATTAATAAAATAATAAAACCAGGAGTGTTAATTAATTTCCGAAGAAGGGTTAACCAGAGAGGAATGAATTAACTTCGGCCTCAAATACGAGGGATGGGATATGAAATCGATCAAATAGATGATCTGAATTCCACATGTGGGTATGATTCATCCAAACATTATATATTCACCACTGAACTTCATGTTATTGCTATAAACAAAACCTTGTTACACCGTTTCTTAACGATGTAATCAAAGACCATTAAAAATAATAGGAACCAAAGTAAATGTCGATCCCTTTTTTGTTCTCTGCGAAGCTGCTAGTGGAGATGAGGTGGGTTCAATATCTGCTATTTATATGACACTGATACCGAAATAAAACCAAACCGAAAATCAAAACTAAGAAAACTAGGGCACCAGTCAGCTTGGAAATCATTCGAAAAATATTAATGAAAAAGTTTTCTGCGTATTGTGTAAGGGGTGAAAAGCGAACGAACACCATATATCCTCACCAAAGCAAACAGAGAAAAATAAATAAACGGTCAGAAAAAAAATATATATATATATTTCCATATAAAAATAACTCAGAACAAAATTCAATTTATTAAAGGAGCGTCTTCTTTCTTCAATACGAATTTAAAAAAAAATGTATAGGCTATTGAACTCCTTTCACACAAACTGGTAGGTACTTGCTTTGAACCCTAAGCTATTGCGACAAAATGTATACTAAATTCAAAGATCTGATCCAGCAACCTGTTGATGATCACCAAACTAAAAATTGGCCCTAATCTACTTATCTTACTTAATGTAAATCTTAAATTTAACCTATATAATCTAACTTAGCCTAAGTGGCTTATTTTTAGTTGGAGAAACTAGAGGTATGTTCAGAATGTTTCGGAGAACTTTTCCCGGAGATTATTTGCTCCAATAACTGAGCTTTATTGAAGCCTGGGAGTATGTGAGGGTGGATGACGTCACCAAAACCAAAATGAAACGTTCTTCTCGAACAAGGAAAAAGTAAAACTAGAAAAAAAAGGAAAATTCAAATAAACTCTTGTTTTTCTTTAAAACTGAAATTTGTCAAGAGCCACAGAAACAATTAGGTCTAGTGTGGTACTCACAGTCCGATATATTCATTATCTGGATAAGGAACTATAATATTGTCTCGCCTATAAAGAGATGATTACGAAATTCATATTTGGCTTCTATAGAAGACCTTAATAAAACAAAATCAAAAACATTCTAGGGTCACAATCCGGTTTACGGAGTTATTATTGAGCGATTTGCGGCATGGGAAACCTACATTATACAACGTTTTTCTAACCTGGATAGTCCAGTAGTTACACAAAAGTGACCTAATTTTTAAATTCGCGGAGATAGCAACTAAATATATCCTGCTAAGGCAGCTACATATCACGAAGACAGGGAAGCGGAGAAGCAAATTGCGCTTCAGAAAAGGAGAAATCCACAAGACCATGATTCGAGGAAGAAGTAAGGATATCAAAATAAACTGACCAATCAACTAGAAGAGGACGGGGGCTAGACGAAGTTCAAGAATCAATGTGCCGTTATTGGCAGCAGTAACGGGCTCTTATCAGCTTTGACCCGGTCACAGGTCTAACGCTCTGAATCAGTGTCATAACCTTATGGTAACTTGATATAAATATTATCAATGTAGTGTCATCAAAAACACTTCAGGACGAATTGGCATACTGAACAAAGGTATATTGAAGAGAAACCAGAATAAAAATAAAAAAATAATAGCATCAACAAATTGCTCGATCGATGAGAGCTGAAACGCAGTGCAAATAGATATGTGTACAATAAAAGCCTCCATTTGACTGCTAATAAATTTCAATTCTCTTGGAAGTATCTGGTTTCATCCATATAACCAGATACCCCGTTGGCGGTATATAACGTGGGACAAGGGCGAAGTTCCACTTCCATAACGGCAAGCAACCATGGTCACCACCCGCCTACTGGTAAGTCATCGTTGTTTAGACTTGGTTCTTAGGAATACTATGAACTAGCCAAAACATATCTAAATTTTAAACATACAATATAAATATACATACCTACTTTTTGAAGTGTTCATACCTCTGCTTTGGCCCATAAATTCCAAATTCTGCAACCGATAAGCAATGCGAGGTTGGCCGCCATGGAATGATTTACCTACACAGTTTCGCTGCTACGGTTTCGACAACCATTCTTAATTAGCGTTGGAGCATTTAAATTATAGAAAAAGAGAGTTTTAAGATCCTTTAATGATTAACCATGAGAGTGGTGACAATTTTTATTCCTGAACATTTCCATGGAGGCATAAAAACTCACTGTGTTGCGGACTTGTACGGAAACATTGTACCTAATTGGTCGATGTCTACGTCAATGTCAATATACTTGGATCATTATGGTGTGTTTTATCTACTCGATTTCAAGATAAAGGTTTAAATTATTACACTTTTAGCCATGACCAACTTCACAAAAACCTAACAAAGTTGCGTTACTCAGGAATAATACGAAATTTTGTCCCGCTATCTAGGTACGAAAACGCAATCCCAAAGTAGGTTTTAAAGAAACAGTTAAGTTTTTCTATCCTAAATAATTTGTATAATGGTATTATTTTTCCGTTCAAAAAATACTTTAATATTGCCACGCAGCAAGAGTCATTGCGTCAGCATAAGTTCATGTAATCAACTTTGTTTTCAACATAGTCGGTTGGTGCGCTTTAGAATTCAATATGTTTTCTCTCTCTTAGATACGAAGTAGTTGTGTCGCCAAAAAAGCTGCATATGTTGCCATTGACATAAATCCTCTCCCAACTTCAGCGGAAAAAAACCTCTATAAATTATTACACAATGGTGTATTAGATAGGTCTTCTGTGCAGATATGAGTCAGGCATTACTCGTGTACAGACAATTTTAATTTACTGGAAAACTGAATAAGATAATGCCGGATCAGCAGAAGTTCAGCCTACTCCTACATTCCGACATTGCTTTGCGATGCATATGCGTGTTAACTATTTGTTCATCTTTTAACGTTTAAAACCCTCTAGAGTGCAAACGGTTGGTCTTACACTGCTCCAAACGACTCACTCGATTTAGTTAACTAAGCTCTATGTAAATCGATTGGAAAAATTAGTCACCTTTCCATTTGGAAAGTTTTCGATATCTCGATTGCGTAGTATTACAAGCCATAAATTTCGGCCCATGGGATTGATCGAAAGTGATGCAGATATTAAAAAGCACATCCTTGGAAAATGTATAATTTTGAGCCATTAACTGTGGTTCAGTTGTTTCATGGAGAATCTTCGGACGGCACGCCGGCGCCGTGGCGTACAGATTCTTTTAATATAATTTATTTTTATTATTATCATATTTTTTGAATTATTCGATTTTCGAATAATATCTTCAAACGTAACAAGTTATGAGTGGTTTAATATTTTTATTAATTTTCCATTATTTTAATTGTCTAGTAAATAACTACATATATTCTAAGTCAAAGCTGATATGTCAGTAAGTTTTTCCACTCAACTAGCCTTATAAAAAGAAAATTAAAAAAAGTTGATAGTCAAATGGTTCATGAATGAAGTTTTAGTTCAGCTGATCCAAGAGCTGATTCGAATGATTAGACAGTATTTACAATGCCGCTAATTCGGTAAATCCGGTAGGTTGTATCTTCTGATTTCAGAGCTCCGCTTTGACTCAGTTTTTTAGAGAGAGAGAGAGAGAGAGAGAGAGAGAGAGAGAGAGAGAGAGAGAGAGAGAGAGAGAGAGAGAGAGAGAGAGAGAGAGAGAGAGAGAGAGAGAGAGAGGAGATAGAGAGAGAGAGCGAATATCGTAATAGAGTGGCTTACACTGTAATGTTATATAATGACAACTACACTATCTTGGGATAAGACCCATTTACCCCATTGGTTTGTACTGTGTTGATAGTAAATGAGATTTACTAGACGAATTGGCCACTGGCTTGTTTGGGCCCCACTGTTAACCCCCAATAAAATTGATAATTAAAATAAAGGTTGAATTTTTCACAGTAGCAGAAGTACTCCACAAAATAACGCATAATCTAATAAACATTAATAACAATATCACAGATTTTACCTTTTACTAGGCAATTTTCATGTTTTTGATTATTCAGTCTCGAATCGTAGGCTCCATTATTCCCACATTCTAAAAAAGTCTTTACCTGCAAATTCAAAATTATGTATTCAAAATAACGTGGATTCTACATGAGGAAAAAATAATTTAGGAATGATCCACTGGCACTGAATTACTCATCAAGTGTGATATTGGGTTCATTGTGTGATATTGAATTCATTCAATTGAATACAATTGCGGTGTTGAGTTCAAGTTGATCAATGGAGAAGGCCTCGTACTGATTTAGGAATGATTCGCTGGCACTGAATTATTCATCAAGTGTGATATTGAATTCATTCAATTGAATACAATTGCGGTGTTGAATTCAAGTTGATCAATGGAGTAGGCCAAGTGTATCATCGACTGCATAATTCCAGGAACTTGTTAATTTTTTGTATATAACGCAAGCATCAAAACGTCAACTCTGCGGGAGATGAGGAGGAATATCCATACAAGATCAAAAGGAAACTGGGTGTGAAAACGTACCACTGTGTAATATTTCACGCATACTTCACTTTGTCTCCCAAAGGCGAAAATGCACACAGATCACTGAAGGATATGCAATAGGCTTCTGTTCCTACTCTCACTTGGGACAACTTTGACCAATCGGTTCCAAGATGCTTTAGACCTGAGATATGGTTATGGATCAAGTGATGTCCCAACTTTGTAAGTTGTCGCAAGCCCATGAACTTGGCGGACGAACTCAGCTGTAAAAATAGCGGGCATTTGACGTCAGGGATCAGTGTGCTTCTCTTGCAGATGTATCTTCCACCCACTCCCTCCCGAGTCATGTGACAGAATGAATTTGGTGGATTTTTCAAACGAGCTAGCAAACAATATCTAAAATGTTACCGACCTCTCTCTAGAAGAGAGTGAAATATTCCTGTGAAACTCTAATCCGTACTTGATAATTATCCAAAAGGACTGTTTGAAGAAGAAACCTGAGTCAGGATCAACCTTAATTCATGTGACTGGAAACCGTTTTGCGGTTTGCAATCACTTTATCCATTTTTCCACGATTACAGAGAAGATCTCGGAACGAGTGCAGAATGGGAGTGTACTTTAAAATCTTGTTGACGGAAATCTATAACAAAAATAGCTATTTTATTCTAAAGTTAATGAGATAATGATGTTCATAACTTCACTCCATTCGGGTTGTATTGGAGAAATGAAAAAATTTCTGGCCTAACCCAGGCTGATACGTGAATTATAAGACAGTTTTTATAATCATAGTTAGGTAAATACGCAAAGAATTCGGTTCATTATTTGCAATCTTGGTAATGAATTTTAAAAAAGTAATAAAAAATTCAAGACTTTTCTAATACGATTACCATAAATACGATTCACGATATACCTATCCAAGTTGGGAGCGAAAAAACGTGAAAAAAATTAGGGTATACAATTTGGAATGTATGAAATACTTTACTTACAATTCTAGGTATAAAGTTAAGGGTTGAAACATTTGTACTTCCGTGTTCCACAAACATTTGGGAAGAATGAGGAATTGTTTCCGCTTAATTCCTTCTCAATTTCAATGAAATGGTTGAAACTAACCTGATTGATGTACGGTAAATCAGAAACTACTACGAATCAGAAGAAGAATAAAGAACGAATACTACTCTACGTGGAAGAATGAATATTTATAAACAACGACTGATAAAATTCATACCTGCCTATGAAATGATAAACTCTTACGTTTCTATTTACGTAGACTTAGCTTTCGAATAGGAATCAGCGAATTTCATTCAAGTTTGTTGTTCATTTGATTTTGTTCAGCGGGATCGCGTTACACATTACTGACCCCCCCCCCCCCCCACCCAATCTTAACTATCACAAGAAATCAAGACGAAATTTGGAAAGAAAATCAAGACGATATTTGTGCCATAAATACTTGCTGTTCTAGGAAACTATACCATGGGCGAATTTATTTCGCACTACAGATTGTGGTGTCCGGCGGTTTAAAAAAAAAGTCTGCCAAGTTGGGTGTGGCGCATAGCTTTCTCGTTTACGTATCATGAATGTACCTATAGATCATTGAAGTGATCTTGAAGAATTCTATAGTGGAAAAGTCAAGAAATAGCGTGAAACGTCATAATTCGTCAATCAAGAAACGAAAAATTTATACTAATGTCATTTAAGTTTGCGCATGCGCAGAAAGAACTGCTGAATTGAGAACAATGAAATCGCTACGGGACCATCTACAACCTAACCTGCGCTTTCCCTGACAATTTCATCAAAATAAGATGAAAACTGTGGAAATTAAGGTCGTTGCAAGTATTTCACATTGACGCATGCGCTGTAGCTTTTGATGATAAAAACATGTTGAAATTGATATGGGGTAATCAATTCGTCTTCTCCCTGCTATCATCCAAATTTAAGCGAACTACTTGGGCGTGAGAAAATGATGCTTGGTAGAATTTACGTTTGCGCGTGCGCAGAGTGAAGAATTAGGAATGATGAAAATTATAGGAAACTGTCTACACCCTACTCCAAACATTCGCTGAAAATTCCATCCTAATCGGATGAAAACTGTGGAAAATGAACTTGTTACAAGAATTTGCGGACACACGACACACACAGACAGACACGAAACCAAAATTGTTCTGAATGGTCTAAAACGTAAAATACGAGTGAAAATTTTGATTTTGGAGACCAAAAAGAAATTTTTTCCCCGAAAGTGAAAACAATGCCTCCATTACCTACAGGTTGTCTCGGAAGCAAAATAGTAATACAATCATAAAAATAATGTTAAACATGAAGTAAAATAAAAATCTAAAAGAAAACCTTGAGTTTGAAACAATTTTTAAGGGATAAGACGTCTGTTATTCTGAATAAATTAGTTGATTTGTTGAAATAGGCAGTTACCTAGGTGAAAGGACATAAGGGGTGGAGTGGGGAGATCGGAGAACTACGACATTTTCACAAGCATTGTATACCAGATGTGGGCATCAGTTCATGTTGTGTAATTTTCAGATTTAGTATTTTGTCAATTTTATGTTTTTATCGTATTTGCTACCAAAGCTGGAGTTTACATCCTTCGCCTGATCTAAACAGGTCGATCCAAATCAATTAAGGTAAGTGTGATCTTAATTAGTGATCTTAATTAGTGTGATCTCTGTATTTTTATTTCTTGGATGGTTTCTTACCGTTTTTCTTATTATTGTTAGACATTGGTCACAAATGCACATTGAAAGCGCATGGGAGAGTTTAATGGGCCTTGAAAGAACAAGAAAAGAAAGAACAAGAAAAACATCCCAAGTACATGAACAGCAATTAGCTTTATTTGAAATTAAATAGACGTGAGATATCGGTGCATCTTAGGTGATGAAGCACAAAAGAACTGTTTAATAGGTCGAGGTGTTGATAACTTAAAATAAATAGATACTTATAAATGGTTTTTATAGATTCCAGTTATTCTAACACTTTTGAAATATTTCCCAATTTCTCTTTTTATTTAGGACCCAAACAAACTCAAACAACCATTGGGTAGGTTACGAGCGAACCCATAATTTTCACTGCCATTATTCGAGGAATATCAGTCTGTAGGTACAACTTTATTAGCACTGGCAAACCAGAAATGCAAAGTTCCTTATGAATGCTATCACTAACATTCGTAGGGCACCTATTTGGATCACTTGTTTCCCTGACTAAACATCGGACATGGAAAGCTCTGGCTTGCAATAATCTAAAAAGGACGTTTGTGAAAGAAAAACCTTGATCGCACTATCAATCGCTGTTTTATTCCAAATTATTACTCATACAATGTGTGCTAGCAACCTTCTTAATCAAACCACAGGGATCATATCACTTTAGTTATAAAAGAATAAAATAAATAACATAAAAAGTGTTGATTCAAAAAAAAATAGCTTGAGCGTAGTTTTTACTTCAGTGTGCCCTCCAACGTCTCCCTCAAAATGTATTTCAAAGATACGCAACAAAGTGAAGAAATGCTCAACAAGAAACTTTTCAACAGAAGAGCAACAAGGTTCGGTCAACAACTGTGGTCAGAGAGAACTGTTTGAAAATGAACTGGTTTAGGCAGCCTCAAGAAAAATTGGTAAAAAAAAAAAAAAAAAAAAAAAAAAAAAAAATTGTCCATGCTGCCATTGATGACCTGGATATCGAAGATTATGTCGAACCCATCAGGCTTGATGGCAACAATATCCGGTGTCTTAACCTGGTGAGCACTCAAGTGTAGCTCCGTATAGTCCACAAAACCTCGGAGAAGGGTGCGCAACTTTTTCATACTCTGCTTCTTCTCTTTGAACCTACACTAGCCAGGTACTTCCTCCTACGACTTCAGGATTCGATGGTGTTTCTAGCTCCTTGCTTGCTAATCTGCACGATAACAGGAGGAGAACCTCCCTGCCGTCAGGCCACGATCAACTCTTCGACCTAGAAGAGAAAGTATGTGAATAGAATAATGGTTAGCTGTCTCACACTAGTAGGAGATGCGAGAGAGATCCCACAGCCATTTCGCCAGGATATTATCACATGCTGATGGCAGTGAGGCCTAGGGTGAAGAGGTTGAATGGGAGAAAGAGTGCGTAAGGGAAACCGTGCTTTAGAAAACACTAATAGGGCTTCGGTATTCCATCTCGCCTCTGCCTCAGAAGCATACTTGGGCTGCTCTCGCTGTACATGAAATGCAGCTCGGTATGTCTAAACAGGATATTTTTATCTGACGTGGGATCTGAGGCTACGCTTTGGAACTGAAGGCTCTCATACAATAGGGACTCTGGTAGGCATTTATCCAGAGGGTGCCCGAGTCGCACAACAGGGAGTTATGACCAAAACATGGCTAGGGGTACGGAGGAGCTTCAAAGAAATAAAAAACCCCAATCACCCTACCCTAATATTACATATATAATCACAAGTAGTACATATATAATATAAGTACATATATATTCACACACATACATACAGGGATTTGGCCACAGGGTGTACTGAAACTGGATTTCCAAGTGGTACGTGTTTCTCGCCTTTGAGTGTTGTCATCATCTTACTCGGATCAAGAATATGGACCAAAGTAAACTGGACCAAAGTCAACAACTTCACAAAAATCCAAGCCAAGCTTACACAATTTGAATAATAAACCATGCGTTAAGCCAAAGACGTTACTGATATGTTGGCATCACTTTTCATCAACCCAAAGGGATAGAATTTGTGGGTTCAATCATTATATCAAAACATTTTGAAATAAAAGTGTATTTTTTCGTATGATTTTGAATGTATCCGCGCCACTGAATCGAATGAAAGTTGAAGTCCAAGGGCTCCAAAAGGGTATATGAATGAATCGTTCCGTGAACTAGCACGTGAACAAATCCTTCATCCTGACGACTATTGTTTAAAAACCAACTTTCAATTGCTGGAAAAGGATGGACTTCAGCTGACTCAGGCGGAACCTATTCGGGATTTCTTCTTTCTTTCTCATATACTGCCTACTCTAAGTGTGACTGACTACGATAGCTAAAAGTATTATAACATCGTGAATGGCATTTTTTCAAGTAATTGAACTGGGGCATGAGCTTATTTTGGCCATCCCTAAATCTATTATCCTGTCATGTAGCCCAGCGTTGGTATGTTGGGATGTTAACTTGATAACGACCAAAACCCACAAGCAATCAAGTCCAGGCACACGACTTTCAATTATTTTTAACGTTATTATTATTTTCCGAGTTTTTATGAGGGGGGTTTATCATTCGATAAGTTTTGGAGCTAATTCCCCTCTTCCGCCAGGCTGTGGATTCCCCACTATTAGGTTGTCTACCTTTATAAGCTCCTCTGGGTCGAGAGTCTCGAAGCTTTTGAACCTTGAGGCTTCAAGTGTTGGGCACTTCCATCCACCTTCCATTTCCTTATACTTATCTTCATACGAATTGGCAATTGGTCGATTCCATAAATTTTCTTTTTATATTTTTGACAGACTACCATATCTCTATTTCGTTTCTTGGGTAACTGTTCATGAATGTATAGAACAAGACATTTTAACGTAGTTTTTAAAAACTGGAATCTTCGTGTAGGTACTTAGAGAGGTAGGACGTATAGAATTAAGATAGTGCAGTTCAGTGTGGTTTGACTTTCAAATTATGAATAGTGTGTATGGCTAGCCGCAACCAACTCAATAACGTCTTGTCATCGAAAGAGTCTTACTTAGGATTTCAAGTGCTATTCACACTCAGGATCAATATCAGCTTTCCGAATTCTTTTCTGCTTCATCGCTAAAATGGTTCAAAAAATTTGAATAAGTCTTCTTTCTGGCCAATGTTTTTCCCGTCACCTCGTCAGTGGCTATGAACTATGAAGCAAACCCATATTCTTCTTTGCTATCTAAAAACTAATCTAAAAACAAAAAATGAATGCACAACTTTTGTTAAGGCATTTTATCCACACATAAAGGGTGTCCCAAAAGTACCCCCCCCCCCCCTACCAATTTTTTAAGTCTTAAGCAAATAAAAATCAGGAAAAAATCTAAACGTTTTTAAACTACCCATAGGGAGAATACTGGGTCCTTCTAAACAAAAAATGAATTTGTTTGCCGAATGGCGGTGGAACCAGAATAGCGATGTCTTATTTCGTCCTCGGATCGGGGCTACGGAACCATAAAGCAACACAATTTTTTTCTGAAAATAGGTAATTTATAAAACCTTAGAGTAGTTCAAAAACTTGTGGATTTTTCTTTCCTGTTTTTCATTTTATTAAAACTTGATAGCAGGCACCCCAAATACGCTCTCCACGTTTCACTTCGATATCTCAAAAATTATGGAAACAAGTTACGGGGTAGGGTGGAAGGGTTATTTTTGGAACAGCCTGGATGAATAATTTCTTACTAAAATTGGGGATATTTCAATTTTAGAACAACGGTAGTTGTCCTATTTTTTAAAGAATGCGCAACCTCTGGCACTCCAACTTAAACTCCACGGTATTTACGTACTGGATATTTACTTTAGTATACATTTTGATTTTTACTTCGTCAATATGTTTGAGTGTACAGTAGTAAGGATACGGTGGAAACTGTTCATACATTGTAATTTCTTAGCACTAATCAGGAGTAAAATAATTCGTGTCTCAAATGTGCACATGTTTTTATTTTTGTGGAATAAATACGAAAAGTTACTCTGTTATTGCAGGTCTTGTCTTGCCTCGTAGTGGTATCAATGGAGAGAGAGAGTCGTGGCAGTAGTCCTGGCCCCAAAGCTGCATATGTTCAGCCTGCATATGTTCAGCCTGCATATGTTCAGCCTGCAATTGTTCAGCCTGCAATTGTTAGAGCGCACTACCCAGTTGGCGTCGGGGTAGTGGGCTACCCTACTCTGGGCTACCCAGCTGTGGCCTACCCAGCTGCTGTGACCTACCCCGCAGTGGGCTACCCCGCCGCAGTGGGCTACCCCGCCGCAGTGGGATACCCTGCGGTAGGCATCCCCGTTGTGGGATATCCTGCATTCGGCTACCCCGCAGTGAGATATGTTCCGGGATATACATCTATCAAAACATCTGGTGAGTATGTGGTATTAGCTATACACACCTCCTAATGTAAACCGAACAACCAACGTAGAGAATTGATTCTTCTTACGACGAACCCTAAAAGACAAAATAATTAAATTACTGAATCAAATCTTTTGTTGAAGAAAACCAATTTTCGAATCACACTACAAACGTGTAAACCGGTTATATTCCTGTTGCGCTGTTCCTTGATGCTATACATCTTGGGCTAGTCATGGACAAACAGCTAAACTGGAAACCTCACACATCTTTACTACACTCACATTTAGATCCAGAAATAATAACCAGCTACCAGGTACCATTTGAAGTCGCACTTCAAGTATAGACTATTTATAATTTCGCATCGAATTCACGTGTGTGTTGTGGAATCTTCTAAAGTGATTCATCGGACAGTCCCAGTACCTAATGAGCAGATTTATTTAAATTATCGTATTATATTTATGCCAAATTGTTTGGGAATTTGAGCACTTTGAGTACAAAGAAATGGTCAACTATACATTTCATGGCAAGAAAAGCTTGCTCTACACAATAATCTACATTTAAACAAAAAATTGGATTTTAGTAATTTGTTGTAGCTTTTATCGAGTTTTAGCGAATTTTTGTAGAAATTGATGCTATTCCAATGACTCCTGAGTATTTGAAAAAATCCTTCGAGGCATTCTGAGATGAATCCTGAAGTTTGCGCTTTTTCGAGTACCTACCTACCTACTGAAAATATGATGAATGTATCATTGATATGGTTTTAATAATCATAAAAAACTCCATAGTGGACTACAGTAAATCAAGATGTTGGTAACGTGAAACGTCGAATTCGGCCAATTAGGAAACGAGAGACTCACGCTCTAAGTAAACTACGTAGGCGCATTTGTGAAAAAATGGAATTGGTAGGAGATAACTACAGCCTAACCCGCAAATTCCACGAAAATTTCATCAAAATCGGATGGAAACTAGAACTTACTTGTTCCTAGGATTACACTTTACATGTGCAGGAGCTACAAATGGTGCAATCATATTGAAAATGATGTGGAATAATTAAAACATTGTCCCTTAACAAGCCACTAAATTTTAACGGGATCGGATGGCAAGGTCTTCATAAAATGATGCTACAAGTAATTTACGTTTGCCCATGCGCAGAATGAAGTAAAGATTTGAGAAGGATGAAATTGATAGGGGAACATCTGCCTAACCCGCACATTCCCAGGACGTTTCATTTAAATCGGATGGAAGCTGTTGAAATTATACTTGTTAAAATGAATCATTCGCTCATGCGCAGCAGCTAGTAATCATGCAATCATGTTATAATCTATAGATAAAGCCTGAGTGTGTGTGTTCACTCACACTCACCTAAATGGAGGGCCACCCTCCACTCACGAGTTTGACAGTGCACTCAGGCGACGCACAACGCTTTTTCAACTTAAGTTGGCAGCCCTGACAGTGTGTTGGAGAAGAAGTTTCCCTGGTTTGAGGGAAACGGGACGGGAAAATTCCCTCTCACATTCCGCCCTGATCAATAACAGTTCTCAAAGATTATTATTAACATGTTTAATGTTTTAGGGCTGGGGGTCGTTCTGTGAATTCCGACACGCAAATCTGCAACGTTTTTTTCTGATGATTTCCGCTTACAACCGAGTCGTTGCTAGGGAAATGGTACTTCGTCGTTTTTCATCCCACAAAATTCGTTGACCATTCGTTCGAAAGCTCTCGATTTATCCAACCATATTATGTTAACTACTGCGAAGTGCGTGGCCAACAAGCTGAGTTATGAGCATGGTTATTTGAATAATTATTGTGTACACTCAGGTGATCATTCTCAATAATTGATATTGTGAACATGATTGCAACTGCTTGTTAATTTCTGATGATTTCATTGAGCTGGTGTTTCGATGATTTGATTCATAGCAGGTGATCCAAATATTGCGAGAACGGTTTGATTTTTGAAGCGGTGGTTAAATCATTTTAATAGGTAATTTCTATACTTTACACTCTAGGAAGCTGTAATTTTGTATGTAGCCTCTTCAGGACATTTACTTGACGATGCCCAGGGTCCGGATCAGATGAGTGGCTCTTTAAGCTATTTTTTATGCTTTACACTCTAGCAAGTTGTAATTTCGCGTGTAGCCTCTTTAGGACATTTACTTGACGATGCCCAGGGTCCGGATCAGATGAGTGGCTCTTAAAGCTATTTTTTATGCTTTACACTCTAGCAAGCTGTAATTTCGCATGTTGCCTCTTTAGGACATTTACTTGACGATGCCCAGGGTCCGGATCAGATGAGTGGCTCTTAAAGCTATTTTTTATGCTTTACACTCTAGGAAGCTGTAATTTCGCATGTTGCCTCTTTAGGACATTTACTTGACGATGCCCAGGGTCCGGATCAGATGAGTGGCTCTTAGAGCTAATTTCTATGCTTTACACTCTAGGAAGCTGTAATTTCGTATGTAGCCTCTTTAGGACATTTACTTGACGATGCCCAGGGTCCGGATCAGATGAGTGGCTCTTAGAGCTAATTTCTATGCTTTACACTCTAGGAAGCTGTAATTTCGTATGTAGCCTCTTTAGGACATTTACTTGACGATGCCCAGGGTCCGGATCAGATGAGTGGCTCTTAGAGCTAATTTCTATGCTTTACACTATAGGAAGCTGTAATTTCGTATGTAGCCTCTTTAGGACATTTACTTGACGATGCCCAGGGTCCGGATCAGATGAGTGGCTCTCAGAGCTAATTTCTATGCTTTACACTCTAGGAAGCTGTAATTTCGTATGTAGCCTCTTTAGGACATTTACTTGACGATGCCCAGGGTCCGGATCAGCTGAGTGGCTCTTAGAGCTTGCATACGAGTCTGCAACTAAAGACATAAAATGTCCCAATGTGTTGCAGACTCGTATGCAAGCGTACTTTGGTATGAGTCCCATCGGAAATATCTAATGGTAAAATAAAAATGTATATAAATATAATAAATTGTTTTGGTTAATTAGAATCTTTTCTTTTTTCTTGACCTTAAAAAACTATATCTAATTTCTCCCTTGCGAGGGAAAAACATTAAATATGATTTAATGTTTTTCCCTCTCAAGGGAGAAATTATGAAATCGTTGTAGATTTTTTCTTTGGGTTTTTGCTTTTTGTGCTGTTGTCCTTGTTCCTTGGGGAGACAGAACATCGGCCTTATCAGACAAAGAAGAAAGTCATTGGTCCTCCCTCCTGGATCAGGCTCCCACAGCTGAATTGAATCCTTGTTGCTTGTTTGTTGAAGTAGATAATTTGTGTTTTCGTATGGATTTGTGTCAGAAATGAAGTGAGAAAATGAGAAGACAATGATTTACCAGTTAGTTTTGAAGTTGAAAATAAGAAAGGTTGTCGGTAGGTATAATATGAGACTGTTGAACAAAAATACTACGTGAGGTTTTGGGAGAGAACAGGAAAGGGAGCGACCCTGAGGGTGCACTGAGTGTGCAAAAAATGGCGTTGATGTGAGTTTCACCCCCAGCTCAACGGTATAATATCCTGAGTGACGGCAGGAGGTGATGAGTGTGTCAACTGATACCTTTTATTATTATTTTCACGTAGTTATAGATAATGGTGATACAGAAGAGCATACATCGTTTATTTAGTTCGGAGTTTATTCAAAAACTACATAAGACTACATACACATAAGAGTAGGTAGGCTGTTCCTAAAGGGTAGTTAAGTACATGCTTGATTAGAAAAACAGATCCCATTCGAATGTTATACAGTCAACAACGAAATATTTCGCAAACTATTCCTATTCGGGGAAGAGGCAGTCATGGACAACTACAAACCTGAAGGAGCCTAAAATAAATGGAAAGGATTTATAAACACCCCAGCTGAAAGTGCTGGTCACTCTTTGATTTTATGCGATCTCTACATACCAAGTTTGTAGTGCATGGTTTTCCGATTTATCTTGGTTTGTGAAATGAGTTGGTGGAAGGTACTCCATACATCAGTATGTACAATCAATGAGAATTCCAAAAAAATGTGATTACTTGAGGCACTTCCGAAACCTCACGTCTTATTTTTGTCCGACAGTCTCATTATACCTACAACTCTTCTTATTTTCAACTACATATATCTGTTCTTCAAAACTAACTGGCGAATCATTGTTTTCTCATTTTCTCACTTCTTTTCCGACACAACTATATATACATAATTATACAATTCAATACTACAACTCAATACATAATAAACACAAATTATCATTACTTCAACAAACAAGCAACAAGGATTCAATTCAACTTGTGGCTGCCCAGATCCAGGCGGGAGGACCAATAACTTTTGTCTTTGTCTGATAAAGCCTATGTCCTGTCTCCCCAAAGAATAAGGATAATAGCATAAAAAGCAAAAACACAAAGAAAAGAGTAACCTTTGAGAAATGTTATTGATCAGTGCGGTATGTGAGAGGGAATTTTCCCGTCCCTTTTCCCTCAAACCAGTGAAACTTCCCCTACAACACACTGTCAGGGCTGCCAACTTAAGTTGAAAAAGCGTTGAGTGTCTCCTGATTGCACTGTCAAACTCGTGTAATCTGAGTGTGCCCCTAACTCTTGAGTGAACTACCCCACTCAACTATGAATTCGAACTGGTGAGAGGAGGGTGACCCTCCATTTAGGTGAGTGCGAGTGAACACACACACTCAGGCTTTTTCTATGAATTCCACCCTTTTTCCATATGACTGTTATTTTACTGTTGTTATTGCTCAAATACATACAAATCATGAATTGCTACTCAGATAAAAAAATCAAATTTGCATAACAGTTAATTCTATAGATCTCAATAGATATGAATTGCCAATTATTTTAAATGTTGATTTTATTCTCATCATTTATATCACATGTGATTTTCTTTTTTTCAGGATCGGACAATTTCCTTTCTCCTTGATCTATTTTCCATTGACAGCTACCAATCCAGCAACATGAACAACTTAACTTCAACTTGTTTTCAATAAAGTGGATTGACGGATTGAAAAAATTTGCTGGTTTTTCCCTATATGATACGCATGAAAGATGCAAGATGTGACTTAGGTGCCTAACACATTAAAACCTTTTTCAGGGCGTGAAATATATTGTACCTACCCGACAAATTGCATCAATGCCATGTCAGGGTGCTGTAAATGTAGATGTTACTGTTCGCAATAAATAATTACTGATCGTTTTTATGTAATATACTAGAAAGATTTAAGACATTCCTCCTAAACTCAACTTTCGTCGGGTCCCACACAATTGAGATTTTCGAGACTCGTGATCCACGAGTTATGCACGCATCAACCATCAAATTTCACTAGTCTATTGATCATAGCAGTCACCACCTAATTCGAAAGTATAATGTGTTATCAGCAATGTATGCAATTGAAATGGATGAGTTCCACTTACTAATAAAAATAGATAAAATAAAATGATTAGGTGGTCGTTTCGTTTTCCTTGCAGGATCTGACTATTAAGCACAGGCGGTAGCATGGAATCTTCTTTATATTAATAAAGTAAAGAGTCTGTATGTATGTGGGTACCTCCATAACTTTTGAACGGATTGACCGATTTGCGCGATTCTTTTTTAATATGAACAGCCACTTCCGGCGCAAAATATAGGCCACATCAAAATTGCGCAACCCCTGCTCAGTAAGGGGTGGTTGTGAGTGGTGGGGGGTAGAAAAATTGGAAAACCCGTGTGTGGGCTCAAACGAAAGTCCACGACTAGGGGGTTTCAATTCAAGCTACCATAAATGAGATATAAGTAAGGGGGTGGTTGTGAGGAGTGTGGTGGGGGAGTGGGGGGTAGAAAAACTGGAAAATCCGTATGTGGTCTCAAACGATAGTCCACGACTAGGAGGTTTCAATTCTTATTATTATTATTTTTTTTATTATTATTAATATTCGTGATCAGCCGTTTCCAATCATTCTACATGTCCCACTCAACAGTAAAGACCATCGGAGCTATACAGCCATACCGATCGAGCGAAGCGAGTTACGTAATAAATTGAAGATCGGGGGCCAGAACAGTTCAGGTTAATGGAATACATATGTACCACAAAAGTTTTTCACGCTGATTCGCAGCGCCCAAAGCAGGAAACATCCAAAATGGAAGCGTGAACTACCAATTCCGTATTCTGATCGAAAAACTAAGATCGATAGGAAGATTATTGGATTGAGGGGATACATAACTACACTGATTAATATTTACCAGATTAAACAAAAGTAAGGCCAGTTTGGAGAACTCTACTAAGAGATCGGCAAATGTTCGGTAGAAATTTACATTTATCCCAAATGAGTCAGGAAGAACAACAATGTAAACTGCTAAGATCAGCAACGATTCCCAAGTAGGCATATATATATTCCTCTATAGTTAAGAATATTCGGAAGAAACAAAGGGTGGTCCGTTTACCTAATTTCTATATATATATATGTATATATATATATATTATATATATATATATATATATATATATATATATATATATATATAATTTAAACCGCGTCTCAATCCGAAGAGCAATCAAAAAGGGTGTCAAAGGGACACTGCAACGGGCACGATTCTAAGCAGATCCATGCTGACCGTTCGTGACTAAACGAATTGTCATCACGGACTTCACTGGCAGATCGGAGGGGAAGAAATAATAATAATAACCCGCAAATCGAGGCATCGCGCACTCTGCTTCAAGGGATACAGCGATGACCACTTTGTAACCCCTATAGCGGATATAAATATTTTGTTATTCATGCTTACGCCCGTCACTTGAACGCGTTCAATCCACGAAATATCTTGGGGTTGTGATTGACGAGGATCTATCATGGAAAGCACATATTGCAGTAGGTACTTACTTCGAGAACTCGTAAATTTACCCACATCTTTTACCGTATGCGGAATAGCCTTCACAAAATAATCTGATCCGGATTTACAAGACCATAGTTCAGAGCGTATTAAGCTTCGGAATTCTCGTCTGGGGCTCTGCCCGTCCCACCCCAGTCTATTCCATCACTATAAGACAGAAATCTATTCTGAAAACGATAGCCCGAAAGCCTCGTCGTTTCCCTTCCCAAGAACTCTTAAAATTACTCTCGGTTTTCACCATTAACCAATTGCTCCTGAAAGCTGCACTCTGTTTTTTTCATAAGCACCCTGATTCTTTCAACTACCCTCGTACTTCGGCATATACCACTCGCCCAACTACTCAAGTCACCATACCGGTCCCTCCCACCCGCTTATGGTCCTCATCCCGTCATGTTTATTATGGTTTCCCCTATATTCTTCGAGTTTACCCTAATACGTAGGTCCCAAACTAGTATTTTCTTAGGAGGTAATTTTTCTCAAAAACCCTCCATAACATACAACATACAATCATACTTTTCTCCCCAAATTAACAAAGCAAAATAAATATTGATTATGATGTAGGAAAGCTGAGATTCTGGCGCAGTTTTCAGGCTTAATATCCCGAATTACTCGGACCTTAAAAGCGTTGAAAAAATGGAAAGTTGTTGATAAGTTACTAACTTCACTTTTCAGGTTGCTTAATCCCCCATAAAATTCGATTGAAAATTTTGTATTTGGTATTAGGGGATAGAAAATTTTACTCTTTCCAACGGTTTTCTCAAATTTGAGATTACTCTGGAAACATGGGAGTTATGGCCGTTTTAGTGAAGTAAGGTTGATAACACCAAAAAAATCTTAAATCGTGAATAAGTTGGAAAAAAAGCCTCTAAAAAATCTAAGGTGCACTTTTTGTCGGAAATGAGCTCTAGAATCGACTCTATTCGTTTGTGCCACCTCAAGTGTGTTCACCCTGTACGGTGAAACAGTAAAAATTACCTTCAGAAGTATGACGATCTGATATAATTCCAATGGAATTTTTACAGGTAATTTACTGATTTTACCTGTTTGATTTTTATTCGGCCGGTCAGCTATTTTCCCCTATCCTAATACGTAGGAACCGATCCCAAACTAGTATTTTCTTAGGAGGTAATTTTTCTCAAAAACCCTCCATAACATACAACATACAATCATACTTTTCTCCCCAAATTAACAAAGTAAAATAAATATTGATTATGATGTAGGAAAGCTGAGATGCTGGCGCAGTTTTCAGGCTTAATATCCCGAATTACTCGGACCTTAAAAGCGTTGAAAAAATGGAAAGTTGTTGATAAGTTACTAACTTCACTTTTCAGGTTGCTTAATCCCCCATAAAATTCGACTGAAAATTTTGTATTTGGTATTAGGGGGATAGAAAATCCAACGGTTTTCTCAAATTTGAGATTACTCTGGAAACATGGGAGTTATGGCCGTTTTAGTGAAGTAAGTTTGATAACACCAAAAAAATCTTAAATCGTAAATAAGTCGGGCTTTTTGTCGGAAATGAGCTCTAGAATCGACTCTATTCTTTTGTGCCACCTCAAGTGTGTTCACCCTGTACGATGAAACAGTAAAAATTACCTTCAGAAGTATGACGATCTGATATAATTCCAATGGAATTTTTACTTCACGAAATCGAGTTCATTATAACTTTTCTTACCTACAGATGAACTTGTGAAGCGTAGGTAGGTAATTTACTTATTTTACCTGTTTGATTTTCATTCGGCCGGTCAGCCATTGTTGAATGCAGAAAGTGTAGTAATTCATTATTTCTTCCTAGGTGTTAAAAATGTGTTCACTTTCAAGGTTTTTTAAAAATATATATATTACCTACATATATTTATTTATTTATATTATTTATATTCATTCATTCTTTTTAGTTAATTAATTTATTTTCTTTTGGTAGGTTACATCGTCTAGTCATTTTTCGATAATGCACTATAGACTCATTTTGACAGGCTATTTTGCAACTTTCTACATTAATTTCATTTCTCTAACCTCAGCCTTCCAAATATATGCATTGCTTTAAAAACCACAGCCGAAGGGGCTTTCAATATCATCCAAAATAATCTAATGAAACCACCCGGGTACCTGTACGTTCATCCAAAACGGAAGTTAGTGGAAAAACGTTGTCTATTTCCACGAAAAAATATAGAGTTACGATGTTAAATCGATTTCGACGGTTAGGCCGCCATCAATAACAAATAATTACGAACAAACAATACTGATGATGGTCTAATCGTCGAAATCGATTGAACATTGTAACTCTTTATTGTTTCGTGGAAATAGACCACGTTTTTTCACTAACTTCCGTTTTTAAATGGCTTTTCAAAAACTTCGTCGCGAGTTATTTAGTTAGTACGTTCATCCGTTTGCCCTTTCTAAAGAAACACAAACACTAACAGAAAAGTTAAATGTAAAAAGAGTAGTAATTTTTTCTTTCTTTCTTCCTAGGTGTTGAAAGTGTTTCACGATCAAGGTGTGTATGGGCCAATATTTTTTTGCATTCGAATCCAACCTCCGATACATATTTATAGTCATTGTTATAAATGTTTTAAATCATACTTTAAAACGTCATTTTGATCTATTCGTCTAAAAAATCTGTATTTTACTAAGGGATTGACTACCATGTAGGTATTTTTGAGATGCGAGCTTGCTATTATCTAGACTACGAAACTATACAAACCGTTCTGAATATTTACTGAGGGATTGACTACTTGATGCTATGTATCTTTGAGATGCTAGCATTCAGACCACCAAACTACAAAAATCATTCTGATCTATTAGTCCAACTAATCTATATTCTAGCAGTGGATTAAAAAACATTTTGGCGCCGATTCATTCAACGAAACCTATTCGTGCAAAAAGACAATGGGGGAAGGTAGGGGCGCGCACAGCGGGACATGTGTACCTAACGTCAAGTTCTCTTAACGCCTCACACGACGGTCTTCCCCCTCGAAGGCCCCCCCTCTCCATCATGACTCTTCCCCTCATTCCTTTGAGTATTAATGAGATTTGAATATTAATAAGATGGAGGGCTATTGCTCTGAATTCAACGCTGATTCCCTGTCAAGGCATAGGTACGTGCCACTACAGCTGTTGGCTTTGCAATTGACCCGCTCCCGCTACGCTTTTTTCAAATTCAAATGACAAAGCAGTTTATTGTAACTTAAGTTTCGTTTGATATTACTTTTTATTGTTACATTTTAGTTTTAATTTATGAATGTAGACATAACTGTCTAGATGCTAGTATGTACATACTTCGGGCCATGCCCAAATCTTGGTGCCTTTTTTTTTTTTTTTTTTTTTTTTTGACACACAGAACAGCTGATCTACCTTCATCAAACATCCACTAGAGTCTATACTGGCGTCATTTCAACACTTGCGTCTCCGTGGAGCTCACATATAGGGATCCTCCACCGAATAGTCTCGGTAGTATTGATTCGTCCTCTTAACACATAAATGCATTCAGATGCAGTGATAGTAGTTGTTTCAGAGCGCTCTGGCGGCCTCCCTCAAAAGCATTCCCTACGGAGCGGTGAAGTACTGTGATTGTTTCCATTATTGACAGTTGTGGCGTCGGCCAATGGATATGATAATGGTTTTGCTAGCCGAAGGTCGTGGGTTCGAATCCTGCTGCTTGGTCACTGGCGGGGCTTACACCTGACGGGAACGGGTCCGGCCCGCGCCTTTCGGCGAGTCCGCATTTTGGGAGAACACGAAGAAATAAGTGTATCGACTTACATCTGAGCGAGAGCGGGGCGATCCCCGCGACGGGGAAAATTTCGCCCGCCGCATGTTGCGGGAGCTCGGTGCCCGTCCGACGGGGCGGGCCCGCCGGGAGTGGCCAACAGGTAGAAATGAATCTCTAGTCCTACACCTGCCGCAGACGGGGACGGGCGTTTTTCGGTTATTTGCTTGAATTTTGTTGTTTGAAAAATGGAGGTATGCAGAGTGGGAGCGACGGGCCCGGGCAAGTGTAAGCGGACACTGCGACGGTGTTTCCTAACGGACGGTGTTTTCCCGTTCCCGTCAGGTGTAAGCCCCGCCTGGCTGTCCGCCCACTGGACGCGATTTCGCGCGAAGAGGCGAACAGGCGAAAAGAGGCGAATTCGCGCAAACAGTTCGCCTCTCTTTCAAACACACTGTTTTAAGTGAGAGCGCGTCCACTGCAAGCGCTGCAGTTGAGCGAAGTGGGGCAAACGCGACGGGAATCAAACCAGTTTGTTTTTCAACGCGCCAACAAGCGAAATGGATGTTGACAGTGTGTTTGAAGGGAGGCGAACAGTTCGCGCGAATTCGCCTCTTCGCGCGAAATCGCGTTCACAGGACGGACAGCCTAACGCTCCGAGCTCCACTGGCCGGTCCCCCCTTAAGGGTACCCCACACAAAAAAATCCAGAGGTGTCAAATGAAGCCAATGTACAGTTCCATAGCTCCATTATGGGCTCGAAACCGGTCCATCTGCCATCATGTATAGATATGAGAGCAAACCACGAAGAGACTCGGTCGGCTACGTCGTTGGTACTACACAGATGACGACCGTGGGTTTTACAGAGGGGGTCAGTTCCAGCAACCTTATTTTTTTCATTTATTTATTTTTATTTTTTCAAGTTCATCTTGGTTCAAGTACAAAAGTTACCTTATGTTTAGTGAATATTAACATTTTAATTTATTTCATAATAATTTTTATTCATTTCAGATTTAGAAAATTGTAAAATAAACGTTAGGTTAGTTTTATCAGAATCTTACTACCGGTGTATACTACCTCCTACTAACGTTTTTTCACACTGCAACTTGAATTTCTCCTTGAAATTTAAAGGTAATCTTAATTTTGAGTATACCACTGAAAAGCACAATAACTATCCCAACTTTTGTGAAATTCCACAGCTTGCAGCTTTTTTTTTTTTTTTTTTTTTTAATTGGAAGAAATGTTACGAATGGCTACTAGGGCTTTTAGATGGTACTTTTCAAGAACAAAAGGGCTCTAGTCTTATGTTAAATTTAACGCTGATTTATAAAATGGGATCGAATGTTGAGATAAAGTGAAATGAAATGGAAAAATTGGGGTTTCTATGACAATAAACGTGGTTTTTACGATAAAACCTTGAATACGACATATCTCTGGAACGCATTGATATAGAAAGGTTTTTTTTTTTTTTTTTTTTTTTTTTTTTTTTTTGTCAAATATTTTATTGAGACCATTTTTAAATAAATATACCTGATTGACAGATTATCACACACTGAACTTCACAATACAAAGTACCTTCTAACATGGAAAAGGTACTTCAATGATATAAATTTTATATTTAACTAATTAATGACACATATATATACATCGTTAGATATCGATAATGTCCAGGATATGGCGAGGTCTTTGGAGCCTTGGGTCTTGTGGTTGAAGAAACCCTTGACATACAAGGTTGTTGTAGTGCTCAATATTATTAATAACAAATCGTCGCATTGCAGCCTCACGACATTCCTGTGGAGTCTCGAGATCGAAATCGTGGTAGATTGTCGAGTTCCTTACAAATGGCGGAGCTTGTGCAATATCTCTTTGCAATACTCGATTTTGCTGCTGCTCCAGCCGTCGAAATTGTGAATTGGAACAGGTTCCCCATATAGGAAGAGCATAACTCCAAAGGGGCCTGATGAATACTTTGTAAATCAATATTTTATTCTCAATTGTCATAACAGGATTTCGAAGCAGGTACTTCAACTGGGACGTTCTCGATGTGCATCTCTTCAGTAGATCCTTAATATGTTGAGCAAAGGTGAGCCTTCTGTCAAGTGTTACTCCTAAATATTTGTGTGATTCTACTGTTGGTATCGCTTGGCCCATAAAAGTAAGAGGAACATCAGTGTATTGCCTTTTGTATGTAAAGGAGACAGTACATGACTTGGCAGGGTTTATCTTTAGTCGCCATCGGTTACACCATTGACCTAATTCATCAATGAATACCTGCAGTCTGCTGGCTACGACTTCGGAATCAGCATCACTTGCTGAATAGACAAGATCGTCTGCATATATGCCTGAGAAGTTGGGATTGGTAGGAAGAGGGAGATCGTGGCAATAGAAAATGTATAGGTATGGGCCAAGAACGCTGCCCTGTGGAACACCAGCTCTTATCTCACGTCGCGTTGACAGCTCATTTTGCACATCTACTTCAAAAGTTCGTTCACTGAGATAGTGTTCGATAATGCTGAATAAATTGTTCGGAAGATGTGGTCGTATTTTGGTTAAGAGACCAGTATGCCAAACCCGATCAAATGCTTGTTCAGCGTCAAAGAACGCTGCACGGCATACTTGCTTTTTGTGGTATGCTTGTTTTATGTATGTCGTGAATCGCTGAATCTGAAGCGGGCATGATAAGTTCTCCCTAAATCCGAATTGATGTTGTGGTATCAAGTGTTCCGTATATCGTAGGAGAAGTTGCAAAAGAAGCTTTTCAAACACTTTTGATAGAGTTGATAGTAAGCTTATAGGCCGGTACGATGAGACTTCATTAGCGGGTTTGCCAGGTTTGGGGATCATAACGATTCGAGCATGTTTCCACGCACGAGAAAAATACCCTATTCTTGCTGATGCAGAATAGATGTGAGTTAAAAATGCAATCAGCTTCCAAGGTCCGTTGGTTAAGAGCGATTTCACAATTAAATCCGAGCCAGGGGATTTCCTAGTTCCCATGCTACGTATCACTTTCATCACCTGTTTAGGTGAAAAGTAACGGGTGGAGACGGAAAGCAGCAATTCTTATCTTCGCTAATGTCCTGCTCAGTTGATATTCTATCGCTATAATGTGGTACAAATCGAGTCTCCAAGGAGTCTGCAAAGGCATTAGCTTTTTCTTCCGGGATCGAAATCCAATGAGATCCACGTTTCAACTGCGGTATAGTTCTGTGGCCCTTTGTGAACAGTTGAGTTTTCCGGTACAGAGAACCATCCCTTGCATCTAGATTCATTATGTCTTTCCTTTGCTTTTCATTCCGAAGATCTGCTATTTCAACATTAAGCGCATTGGTCAACTTATTGCATAGTTGTTTCTCACTAGGATTTTTGGTTCTGAGCCAATTTCTTCGTGCTTGTTTACGGGCCATCCATATGTCTCTGACCCTTGTTGGAAAAACTATCTTATCTTTTGGAGGTGGTAGGCTTCTTGGAGCTGCAGATTTGGCAGAATTTGCTACAATGGTAGTGAGCTTATCAACTGCATTGTCGATGTCCCTAGCAGTTAGTAGAGGTGTAAGTGATGGTAATGTGTCTGCGATGGCTTTCTTATACGTTGACCAATTCATTGGATGGCATAGGAGAGAAGGTCTATTAATTATACATTTAGGTCTAAAATGGAGTATCGTATAAACTGCCAGATGATCTGAACTGAGTCCATGTTCCACGTGTGTGTTGGATGTTTTATTAGATAGTCCTTTGGTTATAAAAAAGTCTAAATGACTAGGCCTCACTGTAGGACGAGGGTCATAACGTGTTGGAACTCCTGCGTGCTCTATATGGAGATTAAATGTTTGTTTACATGTAGTGATCAATGTCCCATAAGTATTTGCTCTTGGCGAATTCCAGCTTGGATGCTTCGCGTTGAAATCACCACCCAATATGAACGTAGGGCCAAGCTCATGGATTACACCAATCAACGTTGCCACGTAGAGCTTCCTGTTTCGTCGCCTACACTCTGGAGGAATGTAAACAGCCCCAAGTTGGATGTCAAGTCCTTCGACATGAAGCATACATCGTGCCACTTGTATGCTGTCTTCTCTAATAGGTAGCAGCTCGGAGTGGTTCAGTTCACTGCGGATAAGTAGTACAGCTCCCGCACATCCAACCCCCTCTGGGTCATGGGCTATGTAGGATTTGTAACCAGGTAATGTCCAATTAGTACAGGACATTGGGAGTTTTACTTCGGCTAACATGATTACATCAATTTTGTGGTTTGTAACATGATACAGTAATTCATTATATTTACCTCTAATTGAGCACGTATTCCATGTCATAATATTGATACTATTAATTATAGTCATGGTTTCATAAGACCAGCTATGTTAAAAGAACGGAAGGCATCAGATATCTCCTTCTTGACTACAGTTATGATTTGCTGCACTAGTGAGAACACAATGTCTCGTACCAGACAGGCGAGACTGGATGGTTCAGTTTCTTCCTGTGCGGCGCCACTGTTGGTTTGAACGTTTTTAACGACAGCACTGTATGGTTTTCGTGTGAGTTGGGGTTGTGCTTGTTGAGAGGGCATAAGTAGTGGATCAGCATTTGTATTAGTGGATGTCTGTGAAGCAATTGGTGGAAATAAGTGGTCACCAATATCGAACGAACGTTCTTGTCTGGAATTAATTCTATACATTTTAGATGGTTTTGTAGTTCCAGCAAGTTTCTTGTTTGTAGGACATCCCCGCCAGCTTGATGAATGATCGGCTCCACAATTGACGCATTTTCGTACTGTAATTTCTGAAGGATGCATTCTGGTATCATGGTGACCCGCGCATACCCCGCACCTACTTGGACGGCTGCACTGGCCCCTAGCATGTGACCATTCCTGGCATTTCTTGCAATGGATTGGCCCCGAGCGAGGTTTATATTCTTCAATTTTGCAACTGATATAACCCAAATGGGTGATCGAAAATAATTTTGTAATATCCTCGTTCGGATCTACGTCCAAATAGTATATTGGCATTAACGTCCCCTTCAGGTCGCCTACGTAATGCTTAGCATTTACCACCTGTTTGCACTGGACATTATATTCATTGAGTAAGTGAGAGATGATAAATTCCGACTTTATACCAGAAGGAAAGCCTCGAAGTACAACTCTTTGTGGTTCGAGGCTTTCCTTCTGGTATAAAGTCGGAATTTATCATCTCTCACTTACTTGAGATAGAAAGGTGCGATTGGCGGCATTAAACTACATTTTTAGTTTAGTTTAACCCCCATGAGTATTGTCATCTGCTTGCAATACACCTTGTATAAAATGACAGACCGACTGACTGACTCCAGTACTGTTTTGACAGCCTGATCATGATGTATTTCCATCTAAAGCGCTTGCCCCTGTTACTCGACGTGCTAGTGACATCAAATTCCTCCGAAAGGTACATAATAAAATAACAATTGGTTTCAGATCATTCTAAGACCGAATCCGTAGGGGAAAAAAAACAGATGTATTTGCTGCGTAGTTGCTCACATAATACTCATTTTAAGTTATAATGGAAAGGGTGCATTTAGTAAAATCACGATCTATTCGCTATTATCAGCAAAACAATATACAAACCAGACATAGGGACGTCCCATTACTCACCAATATGTTTCTGATTCCAGGTGGCTTTCTGCCTGTTTGTCGGATCAGTGTCGTCGGGGAAAGGTCGACGGCCCAAATACGCTCAGCCATCTAAACGAAACCATATACAACCATCTGAAGCACCAGCTCACCAACAACAAGGTCCGCCACACTCTCCATCTCATGCCGCCAACAATAATCCACCTGGCAAAATACCATCCATCGCACCTAATAACATGCCGGGCTCACCACCACAAAGCTACAGCCCATACCAACCAGCAGGCAACCAACAGACATACCCAGGCTACCCACCACAGGTGATCCCAGGGAGCAACCAACAGCTTCAACAGAGAGCCGTCCAACCACAAATCACCCAGCAGTCCCCACAGAAGGTATACCAACCACAGCAAATAGGTTGTACATCCCCTTGCGTAATACAAATCATTGTATCTCAACCTGCAATAAGCTACCAAATAAAACCAGCCTACCCTGCAGGTTCTGTACAAAATCAAGGCTACCCAGGTGGTTACTCACCACCGGGTGGCGGACAAAATCAAGGCTACCCAGGTGGTTACTCACCACCGGGTGCCGGACAAAATCAAGGCTACCCAGGTGCCGGACTAAATCACCCACAGGGTCTCGGACAAACTCAAGGCTACTCAGGTGCCGTACTAAATCACCCACAGGGTCTCGGACAAACTCGAGGCCAACAAGCCAACCAACAAACAGGCTACCCACCCCAACAAGCCAACCAACAAACAGGCTACCCACCCCAACAAGCCAACCAACTATCAGGCTACCCACCCCAACAAGCCAACCAACAAACAGGCTACCCAACATCATCAGGTGTCCAGCCACCCTACTCACCATATGCTGGACAACCTAATAAAAAAACTCAGAATAAGCATAAAAAAGGACGCAAAAATAAAACAGCAAGCACTCCACATCCACCAGATGAGCAACCTGAATCGGATGACCAGGATCACCAACAACCACCTGAGGAAGAGGGTACCGATGGGGAAGACGTTTCTAATGCACCACTACCGGTCGGGGATTACGAAGAAGTCGAAGAACAAGGGACCCCCCCTGAAGGAAGTGAAGAAGCTGAAGGTTAGTAGATACTTATCTATCAACATTTTACTGTTCCAACATAAGTCCGAGCTAAGCCTTACCGTACATACACGGACACCATTGAATAAAACAAATAGATCTTAGCGTGATAGTATGAACTAATTTACGTAAATTATCGTACTGCATTATGATAGGTACATTATTTTGAAATTTGAGCACTTTAAAATAGTTGATAACCAATTTCGTGGCAACGAAATTCGTTCTAAATAATACTCTGCGACTCAAAAAAGATTTGGGAATTTCAGCTTTTTTAGAGTGCTTTTATCGATTTTTCAGATAAATGCAATTTAAGTAAATTTTTCAGCACAATTTTTTGCATAACATTTATAAACTTCTAGTTTGCTATTGATAAACTATTTTTGGCTAAAATTTTATTAAAAAATATAAATTTAACGATTTTTAGCCATTTTAGCTATTTTTAGTGACTTTTGGAGTACTTTTTTTGAAATTTGAGCAATTTAATATGCTCAAAAAGTGTTGCCCAACGAAATCATCCTTTCGTTAGGAAAACTTGATTTTTAGGCTCAAGGACGAGATTTTTATCTCAATTCTAAGCAGATTTATCGTCTGGAATGACGCATATATATATATATATATATATATATATATATATATATATATATATATATATATATATATATATATATATATATATATATATATATATATATATATATATATATATATATATATATATATATATATATATATATATATATCAGAAAAAGCACATAGCAACGTTTTGGGTGCTTACGATCCTCCAGGCCTCAACATAAAACGATGATACCAAATCCAAAGTTACCAAAATTCCTTGTCAACGTTGTACACAAATTTCCCACAATTATTCAATTTCTTTGTTAGTTTGAAAAAGGCAAAAAGCCGAAATACAAAAATAGTTTTGTGACGTTTTTTCTGTTATCTTTTCTAATTTTGTGAATATAATCAAGCTCTCCTAGAGTCATTTTCAATACGTGATATATATATATATATATATATATATATATATATATATATATATATATTATTTTGAGGTATTACAGACGGTCGGAAAATATTGGAAACAAATAAATATAACTTTCAAAATTGAGAATATATCGCCGTATAGGCGTGGTGAGCGATTTATTATACCGATACGGCGAGATATACTCAATTTTGTAAGTTATATTTATTTGTTTCCTACATTTTCCGACCGTCTGTAATACCTCAAAATAATATTACACGAAAGTTTTTTCATCCTTCACCAAAACTACATACAAAACTATATATATATATATTAAAAAGCGTTAAACTCTAGGATTGGTTTCAGAATTCTCCAAACGGATTTCAATGAAGAAATTTTTCGAAAATTTTTGGACCCATTGAACCATTTTAAGATTGGTACTTAAGATCTATTTGTTAGTATAGGTAAATTGCCTTTTTTGAAATCATAAAATAATTTTCATTTACACACACACACACACACACACACACACACACACACACACACACACACACACACACACACACACACACACACACACACACACACACACACACACACACACACACACACACACACACACACACACACACACACACACACACACACACACACACACACACACACACACACACACACACACACACACACACACACACACACACACACACACACACACACACACACACACACACACACACACACACACACACACACACACACACACACACACACACACACACACACACACACACACACACACACACACACACACACACACACACACACACACACACACACACACACACACACACACACACACACACACACACACACACACACACACACACACACACACACACACACACACACACACACACACACACACACACACACACACACACACACACACACACACACACACACACACACACACACACACACACACACACACACACACACACACACACACACACACACACACACACACACACACACACACACACACACACACACACACACACACACACACACACACACACACACACACACACACACACACACACACACACACACACACACACACACACACACACACACACACACACACACACACACACACACACACACACACACACACACACACACACACACACACACACACACACACACACACACACACACACACACACACACACACACACACACACACACACACACACACACACACACACACACACACACACACACACACACACACACACACACACACACACACACACACACACACACACACACACACACACACACACACACACACACACACACACACACACACACACACACACACACACACACACACACACACACACACACACACACACACACACACACACACACACACACACACACACACACACACACACACACACACACACACACACACACACACACACACACACACACACACACACACACACACACACACACACACACACACACACACACACACACACACACACACACACACACACACACACACACACACACACACACACACACACACACACACACACACACACACACACACACACACACACACACACACACACACACACACACACACACACACACACACACACACACACACACACACACACACACACACACACACACACACACACACACACACACACACATATATATATATATATATATATATATATTATATAAAATAAATTTAATAGAAATTTCACAAATAGAAAGAGAAAAGAACGTTCTGCTATTTCGATTAAATCTTTGTCAAAATTAGAAGAATGAGTAATGGTTTTTTTGAATTCAGGGACCTGGGATAGTATCATGGAAGCGAGTAACCACGTAAACATGTATGGCTTCGATACTAATGATCTTGTACGAGTCAATCCGTCAGGAGGCTGCATGGATCCCAATACCATCTATGAGCCCGTTCAGATTGTTGTAATAATCTGTCGTTAGTAGGCTGTGGCATCTTCTTCAGTACCTTCACCCCGAAGCATTCGTTGAATGTGACTGTGGGATCATGTGATCTCGCATGCAGCTTTATGGGCAGGGGCCGATCTTGGTTCAATGAAGCTCTATGGTTATTGATCCGCAAATTTAATTGAGTCGCTTTTCCAACATAGAAGCCTCTGTTGTGATCATCTTCACACCGCTTACAGATTAGCTGGTACACACACATTCGTGATTGACACTCCGCTGATCCTTGACAATTGTAGGAGTGTGAAGTATTTGGAGAGGTGAAGTGAGGGTCTTCGATAACAATTTCACAAACTTTGCACCTTGGACGTTCACACGGATGCAATCCTCGCTGCTGCGGTTCTGGAGGCTGAACTCGTGGGTGCTTGTGTGACAGAATACCCCCTAGATTTTGTCCCTGTCGGTATGTCAGTTGGGGCATGTCTTTAAACACATCGCGGGTCAGGGGACTGGAGGTCAGAATCGGCTGCAGTTCCCGAAGGATCCCATTTATCTTCTGAATCCCGAAGAAGAATGTAGTTACCAGCGGGACTCTGTCATATGACGGTCGGGTCCTCGGTCGATAATTGACATGAGCTGGAACAATTCTATCACTCACAATTCGTCTCGGGTATCCTCTCTGAACCAACTTATTTCCAACCTGTGACAAGTTATCTTCCAGTATTTTGCAATTGCTGCATATTTCGTGGCCTCTAATGGACAAAGACCTTGGGATCGCTCTCTTTGTGTGTGGGGGATGGCAACTGTCATAATGGAGGTATAATTGCTTATTTGTGGGCTTTACATGTACACTCGTTGACAGGCTTCCATTTACCAATGAAATGTCCACATCTAGGAATGTAGCCATTGACCTCGAATATGACCACGTGAATGTGACTGAGAACCGGGAATTGAGATCTCTGAGGAACAACTCGAGTTCCTCTTCACCATGTGGCCATATGAGGAAAATATCGTCGATAAACCGCTTCCACAATAAGGGGGATTTTTCTCTAGACGCGAGGAATTTGCTCTCCAAATCTGCCATAAACAAATTCGCATATGAGAGCGCCATCCTAGTCCCCATTGCCGTCCCTCTCTTCTGAAGGTAGAATTGGCCAGCAAATTTAAAAACATTCATTGTCTGACCTCAACCTGAATTATTGACTCGTACAAGATCATTATTATCGAACATGTTTACGTGGTTACTCGCTTCCATGATACTATCCCAGGTCCCTGAATTCAAAAAAACCATTACTCATTCTTCTAATTTTGACAAAGATTTAATCGAAATATCAGAACATTCTTTTCTCTTTCTATTTGTGAAATTTCTATTAAACTTATTTTATAAAATACATAGTTCAGTAGAACAATAACCAATACAGTGTATATATATATATATATATATATATATATATATATATTTATATATATATATATATATATATATATATATATATATATTTATTTATTTATTTATTTATTTATAGTCATATATCATATTTCGGAAATCACTAACATCTTTAATTACAACCCAAGTATTAATAGGTAGTGTTGAGCATATACCTACAATCAGAGAACTATACACTTTTTCGTAACGATAGTGAAATCCCATGTTTTCGCTTTATATTAGAATTTTCACTTCCAATTAACTTTTATTACCATGGAAGTATTATTATTACCATTCAACCCACTCCACTAATGTTAACTTCATCACATATACATCATCCCATTAACTGCAATCTAATGTAAAATCAGTTCTGCTGTAAAAGCTAATATGTAAATAACGCAAAAAAAATAATCCCTGTAACAATCATACTGTCTGATAAGAATGCTGTATCATTTGGCAACCCGTATTACCGGGCAGCTCGCCTGTTTGTATTTTTGCAAATAAAGGTTGTTTCTCTCTCAAGTGTGTACTTTTCTATTTTAATTAACTTTTTTTTTACCAGGGGAGGAAGACGGTGAGTGAACGAAGTGATGAACTGAAGTGCCCCGATAGAAATACCAACGTAAGTAAAGTGTTAATGACACGCAGAACCTTCCACTCGTCTACACGCTACTTTCCTCAACATTCGATTCCCGGTTCGCATGCAATACTAGCCACTTTTACATCCTCTCCCTGCTTGTCAAGCCTTGACACGGCATGTCATTGGCCAACAAGCTCACTAGCCAGCGAGCAGCGATTAAAGTAGACTAAATAAGCAAATTCTTCAGTTTATGAATGAAAGCAAACTAAATCAATACTACATAATAATTCAAAACAAAATTTCTCTCTTATAGCCGGATCTTCCGGTCCAGAGAAGGATCATAATTGGGTGAGCAGGATGAGTAGCCATCCTACCTCTTCAGGTGTCGTCCTTCTTGGTTGACATCTCTGCTTTATCTCTTGACTCTCCTTGAGTTGGCTTCAGGTTTGGGTCTATTCTGCAGATTTCTCATTCTTTGGGCGTCATTATATCTGCAGAAGGCACTCCATATCAACCCTCCACCAATCAGCACTATCTCTGAAGCCCACCCAAGAACGAAGTCAGGGATCCCCAGCCTCTTGGCGATCCAGCGGTACAGCTGAAACGTTTCCCAGACACCCCGCCAGGTCACAACCACTGGAATAACAAACACAGAAGTTATATCTATGTCTGCTAATATCGCAACAGCTCTCAGGACAATCTGTCTTGATTGTTTTGCTTTCTTCTGGTCATAAATGTCCTCCAGAATTCTTCTTCCTGATCCGGAAACCCCTTCCACATCAATTACTGTAACATTCCCATCCTCCTTGCAGACAAACAGGTCTGCTTTCCATCCTCGTCCTTCAAGATCAAAGTGAGGATCGGCAAACACCCGTGTTCTCAGCACATGTCTGCATTAGTTCGCAAACAGCATTATGCCTTGCCAATCCAGGAAGCTGCAAAGACTGCAGACCTGCAGAACAAGAGCAGCACTTTCTCTTTCAGGGCTACCTACTCTGCATCCAACGCTAATCTGATCCTGTCTTCCACGTGATATCTTCAGACGAGACGGCAAGACCCAGAATATACCCTGACCATTCTTCTTCCCTTCCAAGATGGTAAATTGATCCAAAAGGCCCGAGTTCTTCTGACACGGCGCTCTAACGCTGTCTCTTGTGTAGCCTTATCTTTTGCTCCAAATAATTCCTACTCTGCTCCACCTATCCTCGTTTTTCGCAGCTGTGGGGCTAGAGCTGGCAGGTGTATTGATCCCAACCCACTATGTGCTATGGGACATAGATGTCGGAATTGGCCAAGTCCATTGGCAACCAAAACCATTTCCTTCCGTGTCTTCTTACAGCTACATCTAGTTTCCTAAGGGTGTACAGCTTAGGCTTTCCCAGCTCGCCCATATCACGTTGAATAGGTACATCGGTTCTCGTCTGATCACCGAAATTAATCAATGTCGGGTTTGTTTAATACTTAGATGGGTGATCGTTCGGAAGCGCCGCAATTTCTGCACCTTTTCATTTTTTTGTTTCATCACCCATTCAATTTTCATCTATCTACATTAAGTTTACTTAATCAGGCCTCTTGGAATAGTCCGTTTTGAGTGCTTCCCAGCTTTATCAAATCGTCATTTCCATGATCTGAGGGTACTTAGCACAAATTGTAATACCAACCTACTCAATTTGTTATTGAACTGACAATAGTTTTTGTATAAAATCGTATTATTCAAACACAAACCTGCTCGTTGTCTAAATCTTTATATTGGCAGAATCAAGTTTGTTATACGAAATGTACGAACATGCAGATGTCTACAAAGAACAGGTATGTTCCTACTTCAAAATCGGAAAAATATCGACAACTGCATTCACTCCGAATTAGGTGAACAGGATATCTGGATGTTGGGCAATGTATGTACTTTGTTCATGTAATCAACGGAATTGGATTTAATAGTACAATTATATTTGCCATAAGTTTAACTTTAAACGGGAAAAGTTATTAGACGGCAGTCAGAGGGAGAACCAGTATACTGAAACTGTGGTCACCTTTTTGTCAGGTTATGGTGACTATACGCGTAGGATGGGATTCGAACGAAAGCATTTTTCCCGCTTACGCGTAGGTAGGTCTCTTTCCCGTGTAGTTCTACGCGTTGACGCGAAAATTTGCTCATGCACAGTTGGTATTTCAGTCTTTTTGCGTACACGGGTAGAAAATCACGAGAAGATCCAAAACTCTCTAATATGGTAAGAGCCACGACGAACACGACTAGTGATCCAGCGAGACACTCCCATCGAGAAGCCCAAATCGAGTAACTCCATGACGCTTTTCCAGTACCTCACCCCGCACCATTACACTGTCGAGGCTATCATTCTGTGGTCCGTGGGCCCTTGGCCCGAACATTACTGACTTGACTAATTGTATAACATTTACATACTCACAAAGATAGCTAAAATTGCTAATTTTTTCGCTTTACCTATTTAAGGATGGACTAACATAACATATATCAATAGTAATAACAACTGCCAAACAATTTTTGTATTTTCAGCTGAATAGTAGCTTCTCCCATTCACCATGGCCAGTAATGCGACTACTCTGAGACTGCACTACTGCAATCCATCATGAAGATCGCCCAACAAGTCTCAAAATGTTACAATAAATTGAACACTAACAGTTGAATGGAGCTATGTACTCGACTATTAACAATCTTGAATTGTGATATATCATTGGAAAATTATTTCCTACTACCCGATCCCTATCCCCATCCCCTACATCAGGCAAGCTGACAAACACGGAACTAAAATTGCTCAGCAAGCTCTGCGACGGAAGAAGAGGAAGGATAGGCTGATTTTGGGTGCAAACCTTTTTTCGACACGTTGGACAGCTTGCACGAACACCTACAACCTACTTTGCGTAGTGAGGAAACCAAATCATCGTTTTATTCCAAAGGTTTTTGAAATAATGGTTTTTAAAATTTTATTTCAACTTTAATTCTGTGGTTGATTTGAAATGAGATCAAAATTACCACCTTAATTATTTCCGATGTTCGGTTTGAGCGAACTTTCTAGTTGGAAAGTGGAGTTATTTAACATTTTAAAATAGATTTTTTCGAAAAATAGCTTCATTGAAATCCGTTTCAAGACATTCCGGAACAGATCTCAGACTTTTACCCTTCGTCACATTTATATATATATACATTTATATTATTTATTCTTTTTTATTTATTTATTCTTTTTTATTTATTTATTAATATTTATATAATGTGGTATGTGTGTGTGTTAAACGAAAACTCACCTTAGGATTGAAATACAAATTCGGTTCTTGCTCCGGAAAATCAAGCATTCCAAACGATGATTTCGTTGGCCAGCACTTTTTCAGCACATTAAATTGGTAAAATTTTTAAAAATGTCCTTCAAAAATCACTAAAAATGGCTTAAAAGGGCGAAAAATTGATACATTTGTGTTTTTTCGGACGGCGGACGGACGGATTTTATTTTTCTTCTTATTTTATTTTCATTATTTTTTTATTTATTATTTTTATTTATTTGTTTTTTGGAATCTACGTATCTTGAAACGTAAACCTACAAATTGTGGAGGAGGTGTAAATTTTGATTTCTTGGTCGATGACAAAGGTTCATTATTGAAAGAAGCAAACCAAATAGATAAATGGGAGGAAAAATGTAAAATTTTAAAAATAACAAAAAATGTTGAAAATAATTTGGAACCTAGTTTGTTCTATTAATTCAACTATTTATTTATTTGTATTTATTTACTGTGAGTACCGACTAGCTCAATTTACAACAGCAGAATAAGTGTAGGTTCTGACACAGCCCAAGGACATCAAAGAAGGTAAGTGAAACAAAACGAACTCCTATTACTCAATAGACATTTGATTTTGATCCCGTTTGATGTCTCTATGTAGATTTCATTGCTTTTGAATGAATAATGCGAAGGAGAATAGAATGCGAAGGGATTGGCATTGCAACCACTTATTACTAACTGAATTTTCACCAAAAAGGAGGCAGACCAGATCGGATAGCAGACCATACCCCCTTCACCGCAAGTCACTCACAAACTCTCTCTCTCTCTCTCTCTCTCTCTCTCTCTCTCTCTCTCTCTCTCTCTCTCTCTCTCTCTCTCTCTCTCACCCTCTTTCTCTTTTTCGTGGTCTTGACCTTGATGTTATTAGTTGCCACCCCCTTTAGCCCAGATGTCACACGCTGCAGGCCTTTGCTATCATAATTCTGTACCTCAGAGGTCGATTATCGTAAGTGACATTTTGGCGATTTTACAGGAGAGCCAAAAGAAGTTGTGGGCACACCTATTTTGATTCCTATGGCCCATTCTGATGACTTTATCACTGGTTACGATTCACTCCCGGGTTACGATTCACTCCCGACGATTGACTCTCGAATTCAAGATTACTCCCGGTTGACTTCAAGAATCAAGATCTGAGGGTCCAGCTTTTATCATCAGAAGCAGATAAGCCTCACTTTCTTAATATTTTTATATTCGTAGAAACTGTTTTATTACAACGGAAACCTATTGAGTAATTCGTAGGTTACGATGGCTGTTGAAAGCGGGGGGTACGAAAATCCCTATTTGCCTCGAATAGATGCTTTCCCGTGTTTACCTACGCGTCAATCCCCTGATTTTACATTACCTTACAAGAAGTTCATTGTTATGTCATTCGTTGGTAACGTTCCAGATACTGCTAAAAGCCCATTCAAAGTTTACCGGTTCATACGTAGTTTGGCACCGACATCAGCAGTTAAATTTTCACGTAATGGTTCTATATTAATTGAAGTTCACAATCCTGATGAATGTCATACTGTATTAGGGACAACCTTGTATGAACAATGCTCCGTCAAATTTGAACTCCATAAATCAATGAATTTCTCAAAAGGTATCATTACGGCATTTGAACTTTTAAATTGTTCGGAAGATGAAATACTTGAAGAACTTAAACCTCAGCATGTAATAGCCGTTACCCGACTTGGCTCTAAGAGGAATGGTACGTTTTTGCGCTCCGCTTCTCTAATCCTTACATTCGCTTCACCTAACCTTCCTAGCTCCATCAACCTTGAGTTCTTGAAACTAGAAGTTAGGCCATATATTCCTAACCCCATGCAGTGTTTCAAGTGTTATCGCTATGGCCACGGATCAAACGTTTGCAAACGTAAGGCCATCTGTGGTAGGTGCTCATTAGACAACCATGATCCTCAACAATGTGAACATCCTAATAAGTGTATCAACTGCTGTGAACCCCACCCTGCCTGGTCGCGAAACTGTCAAGAATACAAGTTTGAACGAAGAGTAAATGAGGTTAGAATTTTAGATAATGTTTCACGAAATGATGCGCTGATAAAGGTACGAGGACCCCTTCGAAATCGCTCCACGACTTACTCCCAAGCAGTTAGCTCTAACGCCCCAATACCATCCACTATGGATTAATTGTATTCCGAAGTTGGTAAGATAACTTCTGTCTTAGAGTCTCTAATAACTAGGATACAATCTATCGAAAATGCTATGAAATTCGTCTCAACACCTATTCGTACTGCCGAAACATCGCCAAAAGTTTATTCAGACATACCCTCTACACTAGACTCAATTATCAGTCCCTCTTGTGTACAGATATCCGTTCCAGGGTTTTCTAGTAAACAAACCCACCAACCCGTACGTGAAACTGTGACGACTGACTCGCCTAATACCATATCAGTAGAACCTGAACCATGTAATAAAAAATCAAGTTTCCTAATCAAGACCCCTTCATCACATCTGAAACGATCCTTATCGCCTGTGTCCTTGAATTCTGCAACAGATGATAACACTTCAAAATCTTCATTTGATGACATTGAACTTCCTAGACAAACAAATAATCAAACCAATCAGCAGCGTAATTCTGAATCTTCAGTGAAGAAAACTCAAAAAAACAAGAAAAAGAAAAACAGAAGCTAAATTTTTCTTTATCAACAACAACCTACTTAGTTATTTAAAACTCTGCTAAATTTTTCGTCTAATCATATTTTGAAAAATCATGAAAATCTTACAATGGAATGTCAATGGTTTGGTTACCCGATCAAATGAACTTAAGTTGTTGTTGATGGAAACATCCATCGACATAATGGCCATACAAGAAACCCGTCTACGACCCTCGATTTACTTCAAACTCTCTGGTTTCGATGTAGTTCGCTCAGACTTTCTAGGTGGTCAAGTACCTAGTGGTGGGTGTGCTATCCTAATTCGAAATTCTCTCCATTGGAGTCAGCTCGTTCTGAATACTAATTTACAAGCTGTAGCAGTGTCATTACTAGCTCCAATAAAAATCACTATATGCTCCTTGTACATGCATAGCCTAAATACCTCTCGGGAAGAAATTGATGAACTAATCGAACAGCTTCCACCTCCCTTTTTAATTCTAGGGGACATGAATGCTCATAATCCTCTTTGGGGATCACTTCATACTGATCAACGAGGGAAAATTATCGAGTCTGTCTTGGACAAGTATAATCTTGTTTTACTCAACTCTGGGCAGAACACAAGGTTTAATTCGGTGACTGGATCACACTCTGCGATTGACCTTTCGCTTTGTAGCCCTGAAATAGCACCGTTATTTGATTGGACTGTTAGTAATGATCTCCATAGCAGTGACCACTATCCAATATTAATAAATACTCTTTGTAGAAACCCACCAAAAAGCTATAGATTCAGATGGAAAACCGAAGAAGCTGATTGGCCTAGTTTTCGTAAATCGGTAGAACAATCGCTAGAACTTGAATCATTTTCTAACTTGAATCCAGTTGAATCAATCAACATATTAGCAAAAGTCATTATTGAAGCTGCTGAAGCAACAATCCCCAAATCTAGGTGCCCATCAAACAAACTGTCTGTACCTTGGTGGAATTCTCAGTGTTATAATGCTGTCAAAACCAGAAAAAACGCACTAAAACGTTTCAAGCGTTGTCCCACTGAGCGGAATTTGATGAATTATCGACAGGCGCGAGCAAATGCAAGACGCATTATAAGAAACAACAAAAGAAACTGCTGGTTTGAATTCTTATCTACCATCAATAGGCTCACACCATCCTCCGAGGTTTGGAAGAAAGTTAAAATCATAAATGGACATAGTCAATATTCACAGCCCATCAAGTCCCTTACTACAAATGACGGTGCTGTAATAGTTGATCCTGTCTCAATTGCAAACGCTATTGCAGAACAGTACGCACATCTAACTAAAATCGAGGAAACCAATCCACTGAACGATTTTCTACCAGTATCTCCTTCTGTTCATACAATGGACCTTCCTTTCTCCCTTGACGAATTTGAAAATGCTCTATCCAAAACAAGTAACTCTGCACCGGGACCTGACTTAATTACCTTCAATATGCTTCTAAACCTCTCAAAAAACAGTAAAATTATCCTCTTAAGCCTATACAATCAAATGTACTCAGCAAAATTATTTCCAGACAATTGGCGAAATGCAACTGCCATTCCAATTTTAAAAAAGGGAAGAGACCCTGCATGATAAAGCATGATAAAGTCATCAGAATGGGCCATAGGGATCAAAATAGGTGTGCCCACAACTTCTTTTGGCTCTCCTGTAAAATCGCCAAAATGTCACTTACGATAATCGACCTCTGAGGTACAGAATTACTCCATCACGCACTCACACACACAACAATCACACATTAGACATACATTATATTTATAATATAATGTGTATAATATTTATAATATAATGTGTGTATATAAGTTACGTCGGGTGCCGAGAGAAAAGAGTTTTTAAAAAGCACTTTCTTTATTTGGAACCGACGGAACACAAGTTTAACTAAGGAAAACGGAACGGAGATACGTAGCGTACGAGCGGAGCAACGAGACTGACTCGAACGGTGGGGGAATCAAGCTTATATAGCCTCGGTGGGCTGATTCAGCAGAAATAAAGATAGATCAGCGGTTTTGGTATTATAACACCTCCCTCCCCAAGTGGAAAACTGCAGAGAAAATTTTTCGCGAAGTTTTCTCAAATTGGAAATGATGAGTTTAATGAAATTTTAAAGTTGAGTTGAAGTGAAATTTAAGTTCATAAGTTTTAAATTGAAGTGTTAGGGATTCAAGTTTATTGGTTTCGTTAAGTTAACTCGCTCCGTGTTCCTTGTTTTGTTAAAAAAAATTTTTACAATCGATGAGTTTGAGTTACAATTATTTTACAAAAAATTTAAAAAAAATTTTACAAAAAAATTTAAAAAAAATTTTTCAATTGATGAGTTTGAGTTACAATTATAAACGCACATTATAAAAACACATTATAAAAACATCATAAAAACATTTACAAGAAACATCATAAAACATTATAAAAATCATAAAATAAAGAATCATAAAACATCATAGACCAATCATTAAAACAAGAATCATAAAACAATCATTAAACATCATAAAACACATAAAACATATTTTAAAAACACAAAAAATTTACATAGAAAGAGATTACAAAAAAATGAGATTACAAAAAATTTACATAAATTATAATATTAGGTCAAGGGGATTTATGCAGGTTGATTTGTTATTTTGGCTCTCCCACATTTCTGTCTATAATTTATGATTGTGTACCCGAACAGTGACAATATTAATACGTAGAGTATTATAGTTCATATGCTAGGCAATATGGAGGGGTACCAATTAAGACCATCTTGGTCGTTGTCAAAAGGGTTTAAGTTTAAATGAAAGTTGTCTAAGTTTTTGAGGTTGATGTCGTCAAAACGCATAGACATGTGAGTGAAGTTAAGGGAATCAAATTTCGGGGTAGATATGCTTAACAAAGTGGGACTCCCCGTACTGGTAAGTTTTGATGACATTAATTTGTCGTGATAATAAACTGAGTCAGAGTTGGGGTTGACGAGATGGATACCTTGTAGGGTGAGTGTTTCCGATTTATCTGAACTTTTAATCTGTAGTTGGTCCTCTTGAGGAAAAACTACCAATAATTGGTTGGTTTCGGGGACGATAGATATGTAATTTGTTGCAATTGATATTTTCGTAAATTGACAAGTACTCGTGGAGCCATTCGGCAGGATGTTACGTTCACAAAAAGCATTTGCTTGTGATAACAATTCCACATTGCAATAAAATTGCTCATTAAAAATACAACGATCGGATAGTGGAAGGATCTCATTACCATTCTTCAATAGATATTTAAATTTAGGTATTACTGTAGTGTACTCTTAGTTGACATGCTAAGGTGTGGAATATAAATAGTACAAATGATAATCAATATTTTTGTAAACTGGTAGTGTGAGGAAATACACAATTCTGTTGCTACGAATGTTACATTGTACTCGAATTAAGGACTCATAGGTCAGCAGATCAGTTAGATTTAGTGACAACTTTTGTAATTCGATTTCCAGAACGTGAGTACTTATGATACTAGGGTGTAAAATGCCTTGTTTACAAAAGGTGATTGATGTTTCGATTTCTGAAAGCAGATTGAGGATGAGATTCATGGATGTTTGAAGATGATACATTATATCTTTGTAGATAAGTGTTTGACCATCAAATGAGTTTACGATAGTATTTATTTCCGCAAATTTATGTTTTATTTGGTCGCTATTAAATTGAATGGTTTGGAGGGTTTTGTTGTAATTGGTGATAAGTTGATTAACCACGGAATACTGTTGAGAGAACTTCGTTTGAAGGTTCTTATTGCGCTTATCGATATCGTTAATAATGTTGTCGAATTTTTCTTTATCATCATTATCTAAATTTCCAGTGATTGCTTTAATAACAGTTCCAAAACCATTGATCAGTCCTCGTTTCTGTCTGGTTTCTCCGTGAAGTCTTATGTTTGAAATTTTTTGTTCAACGAGCATTTGTACATGTTTGAAGAATGAACAATATTCGTCGAGTTTGTCATGGAGTTTGCGAGAATTTTGGGTTAGTCGTACGAGAGAGGAATAGTTGGAATTTAAATTGTCGACTTCTGTATAGATTCCAGTTAGTTCGTAATAGTGGGTTAGTACATGTTCTGTCTCCTCTAATTTGGCAGGTCCCAGGTCGATTGGGATTATTCCTCCACTTCTATTGAGGTTCTTGACCTCTGCATAGAGGGCTGCAGTTGTAAGCAATAACCTGTAATGACGTAAGACATACAGGCTATAGTTTATTTCCTAGGACCAAAATGCTGTTTTGATTTCCAAGGTCCGTGAGGGGGGATTCTGGATCTGAATCTATGTCTGAGTCATCTGAAGTTTCTGAGGTTTCTGAGGTTTCTGGAGTTTGTTTAGTACCTAACTTCCTGGGTCGTTTGATGTTGGAAATATGAATTTTCTTTCGGGTGTTGTGATGACGAGGAACGATGTCTGCCGTTTTCTTATCTACATCCAATTTGTCCAAAGTTTCCTTACTGTATTTATTTTTTGTTTTGCTCATAAATTGTTTGTTTTTTACAAATATGGTTTCGGGAATATCTGGAATAATCTCTCTATTTTCGTTAGCTTTATTGATGGCTTTTTCTTTTGTTCGGGAACTGCGATTATGAATTTCGGAATACAACCTGGCTATTCGGTCCTAGTGTTTCGAGGTGTAATCGTTTAGCATTATTCGTTCTAAATCTGCTTCGAGGGGGCTACCTGGTTCTATATGACCATAAACGACTTCAAAAGGAGTAAGAGCGGTTACCGAATGAATCGAATTGTTATACGCTATTAAGGCGTATTTTACTTTTGTGACCATGGAGTCACAGGAGAATTCGGATCGGTTATTGAAGAGTCGGATATGTTCAATTAAGGTTGAGTGGAACCTTTCTATTGCTCCGTTACTATTGGGATTTTGGCTACAAATGAAATGAATTTCTACTTTGTGAAGGTTCAAGAGTTCTTTTACTAGAGACGAATCGAATTCTGCCCCATTATCGGATATTATCATTTTCGGGATACCGTGATGGGTAAAGTAAGTCAACAGATTTTTTACAACGTCAAGACTTGAATTGCTGGTTAAGTGATATGCTTGAGCATACTTTGAGAAAGCATCAAGGATGGTAAGGAATTTGCCACCATCTAAGGTAAACTTATCTATGTGTACTATCTCGAAAGGTCGCGTGGGTGTTGGAGTTACATTAAATTTTGGTTTAATGGGCACGCGGTCGTATTTTGTAGCCAGACAAGTCTCGCAACGGTTGATAAAATTTTGTATGGTACCTTTTTGGTTCGGCCAGAAATATGTGCGTTTGATTTTTGCATATGTTTCCGTTATGCCTCTATGATTCGTTTTCCCGATATGATAATCAGATATTATGTTTTCCACTTCGTCTTCGTTAGGGACATCCTGTACGAGATCAGTGTACTTAGTCATTTTTAAAGTTGACTCTCTAAAGACGCTCATCATCACGGATGCGAATTCTTGATAGATTTCTCCCTTATCATCATTATAGAAATACAAGGAGTATTCTATATGTGGGCGTACATATTCCTTCACAAAATCGATTACATTATTTTTGAAATTGGTTTTTGAAAATTCCACATTTATCCGAGTTTTAGTTCCGAATGGTTTTGTAATTTTTGGAGTTTTGGGATTATTCGAAACGAGTTTTATTAATATTTGGTTAAGTCCATGATTGACTATACCTTCTTTAATTGGAATGGTCAGGACTGTATTGCCTTCGGCGTTGGAGTGTATTGTATCAACGGAATCTAGTTCGGGCGCTGCCGATTCTAGGTTGACGGCGAGGGAGTGATTGTCTCTATTGGTAGCGTTTTCGATACCTTCCCTAGATCGTCTATAGGTTTCCATTATTTCGTCTACGACTTCGCGAACATTCGGGTCATTGTCGAAATCTGTAATTATTTCGCGCATAGCCTCTTCGTCGCTTAAAATGTTATCTATATTTGACGTACTAGGTTGGGGACTATCGTTGTTGTTCAGTTCTACTCTAGATAGTGCATCGGCTACGTGATTGGCAGATCCAGGTTTATATTTTATAGTGAAGTCGTAGTCGCTTAATTTTAATCGCCATCTAAATAGTTTGGATGAACAATATTTTAAACTGAAAAGCCATTGAAGGGGACGGTGATCGGTGAACAATGTGAATTTACGTCCATATAAATATGGGCGGAATGTTTTTAGGGCATAAACGATGGCTAAAAGTGCCTTTTCTATTGTTGACAGTTTTCTTTCAGAACCACATAATGTTCGACTCGCAAAATGAATCGGTAAATCCGCTTTTTGATTATATTGGCGCAAAACGGCTCCCACGGCTACGTCACTTGCGTCTGTAGTTACGTTAAATTCTTTGTCAAATTGGGGATATTGTAAAATTGGTGAGTTCATCAATAGGTTTTTACAGTGGTCAAAGCATTCCAAATATTCGTGACTATCATAGTAGTTGATTTTGGAATTTTTCTTTAAGCAGGCTGTGAAAGGTTTAGTGATTTTAGCAAAGTTGGGTATGAATTTTCTATAATAGCCTAAAAGTCCGAGAAACTGTTTTATTTCTTTTCTCGTCTTAGGAACAGGAAATTTTGCAATTGCCTCTACCTTATCCGGGTTTGGTTTAACTCCTTCAGCGGATACAACGTGTCCTAAAAATCCCGTTTCTTTACGCAAAAATTCCGTTTTATCTAGCTGAATTTTCAAGTTTGATTTTCGTAGCCTTTTGAAGACTTCCCTAAGGCGTTCGACGTGTTCTTGTAAACTGGTACTGTAAATCAAAATGTCGTCGACATAAATCAAACATATTTCATTTTGAAGTCCTCTCAGAATATCGCTCATTAGGCGAGAGAAGGATGGAGGGGCGTTCTTTAAACCGAATGGGAGTCTAAGAAATTCGTAATGTCCTGTGTCCGTTGAGAAAGCAGTTTTCGGGATTGACGATTCATCTAATTCCATTTGATGGAATCCAGAGGCCAAGTCAAGAGTACTAAAGTATTGGCATCGTCCAAGTTTGTCTAATAAGTCCGTGATGTTTGGTAGAGGGAATTTGTCTGATATCGTCCGTTCGTTTAGTTTTCTATAATCAATGACAAGTCTATATTTAGCCCGTCCAGATGCATCCATCTTTTTTGGTACTACCCATAATGGAGCATTGTAAGGGGAATTTGAAGGTCTTATTATTTTTTGTTTTAACATGTCGTTAATCTGTCTTTTAACTTCGTCTTTGTACACGTTCGGGTATCTGTAAGGTTTGGTGTAAATCGGTATCTCGTCAGAAGTTCGTATGTGGTGCTTTACGTGATTAGTGAAAGTTAAAGGTTGATCGTCAGAATGGAACAGGTCAGAATATTCTTTTAGTAGTTTTAGAATTTCTTGTTTCTCCTCCTCATTCATATGGTCTAGACGTAGTTTAGTTAGGTCTAGCCTAGGTTTAGTTTTAATTTTTGACTGATTAGGAGCCGAAGGTTGATCAGTGGATTCGCTTTCAAGAAAAAGGTTATCAAGGACAGGTTCGCCTATGATGGGTTCGTTTTGCCTAAAATCTAGAGGTTTTTCGGTCGGATTCATAACATGAACATGGGCATAAGAGTTATTCACTAGAGCTAGGCATTGGGGAATTTCTATGTCTCCTACCTTCGTTCTAGGAATGATGGCTTCGCCATTTTCTATGTTTTTCAATTTTATTTTTACTTGTTGAATGGTCCTTGCGTCAATTTGATAGGATCCTACTTCCGGAATATTATCTGAATTTTTCGCGTTAGTGTTTGTGAAAAACAATTCCAGGGTTATGTTGGGGGTTTTAAGTATTCTTTTTCTGCATTTTACGTCGGCTTCCAGGAATAGCAAGAGGTCAGTTCCGATAAGCATGTTAAATTCGTCATGAAATTTAAACATGATGAACGGAAGGTTCAGTCCATATGAATTGAATAATTCTCCACAAGGTACTAGCGCACTTCGGTTGAACTGTGAGATACCATGCGCCGTTCTTACTAATCCTGAGTCTGGTTGAATTTTTGAAGGGAAATATTTATAGGCGATTTCGGGATTAATGAAACTCCTAGTTGCACCTGTATCAATTAATATTTTAAGATTTGTTTTTGGCATTATTATATACGGAAGTTTACCTTGAGGATTTGGAAAGTTTAAGAGTTCGATAATTTCGTGAGGCTCATTTCCTCTAAAAAAGGATCGGTTTGGTAACCCGTGTTGTTTCCATTGGAATTTTCCGAGAGCATATTCCCGAATTCATAACTCATCTGATCCATCTCTGGATCGTTGTATTGATGTTCGTATTGAACATCCGTATTCATAAGGGTTGAATCACAATATTGGGCGTTCTGATTATCAAAAAATGGTCCTTGAATGTTTTCTGGTGGCTCAGGATTCTCAATCATGTTGAGATTGGTGTTTTTGGTCGAAATGGACATCGGTACGACACTTTTGTTCATACTCGATCGATTTTGGGAAAAATTTGGATTTTTCGCCTGATTTTGCGGATAATTAGGTTTTGTTGAATTTTGGAATTTTGAATTCGGATTTCCATTCAAACCGGGCTGATTTTGTGAGTGAGTTGCGGGCTGTTGAACGTTTTGAGTTGTATTATATTTTGGCGTAAAGCGCGGAGCATATTGTTGGGGAAACCTCGGCTGAAATTGATAATTAGTCGGGGTCTGCGGCACGGAATGCGGCCTTGGCATCATCCGGTTTGCTGACGCAGCACCTGGCTGATTACCGTTCGTCGCCCGTGCTGGTGGCGAGCTTTGTTGAGTGGGTCTGAAGGAGGACGATTATCTTTGGGTTTTAAATTGAAATCATTAGTTAGCATGGATAGAGCCATGCCCAAGTTGGTTGGATTTTTGGTTCTAAGTAGGCTTCCTAACGGTTCGGAAATACCGTGCACGAATACCCTTAGAGCATAATTTCGCATGTATTCCGATAAAATCGGGGCATGCTCACGCATATTCAGTTGAAGATACGCCACCTGTGAATTAAGAATTAGGCATATACGGTCATGAAAATTGAAACAATCTTCATGCGGGGATTGTTTCATTGCGCTTAATTCTGAAAGTAAAGTGTAAGTATCACGCTTATCGCTATAAGTTTGAATTAATGCCTTCCTAAGTTCTGGGTATGTATCTATAGTGTTGACATAGATTTTTTCAGCTACTGATGACCCTAGTTTAGACGTAATCACACCTAGGATCACATCGTTCTGGAAATCATCTCTATCAACATGATTATAAAACCTTAAATATATCTTGTCACATTGTTTTAGGAATTTTGCTAGTATTAAAGGTTCTCCGTTAAATTCGGGAATTAACCTATTATATTCCCTACGGAATTCTGGAGGCTGCTGGGGCGGCTGTTGAGGTTCAGGTAGAGGTGCTACCGGAATCGGATCTGGTTGGAACGGAATTCTTGGAGGTTCCTCAGGAATCGGGTTTAATGCTCTTTGCAGTAGAGCAGCTGCATTAACTGGAGGTGCTGGTCCAGGTGGGAGTGGGATATCGCCTAGGTCCATGCTTCTGTGGAGTCTGCGTAAACTACTCCAATCCCAAAAGCTGGCTAGGGGTTTTGGTTCCTTGACCTTAGGAATTTTTCAGAATTTTTATTAAAGTTGATTAATGAAGCTCTTAGAGTACGAGTATTCAGTAGGTACTCTGACGGTTTATAATGATTATATTTGGAACCAGGGTACGGTCCTTAGAATTGATTTATTTGACCAGGGTACGGTCCTTAAAATTTATTTATTCGACCAGGGTGCGGTCTTTAAAAATTATTTATTTGACCAGGGTACGGTCTTTAAAAATTATTTATTTGACCAGGGTACGGTCTTTAAAAATTATTTATTTGACCAGGGTACGGTCTTTGAATATTTTAAATTGATGAGACCAGGGTGCGGTCCTTAAGAATAATTCTTGTAAAATGACCAGGGTACGGCCTTTAACTTGGAGAGACCAGGGTGCGGTCTTTTAAATCTACGTTGATCGCTGGGGAGGAGGAAATACAATATTCCTTTGTATTTACCTCAACACGACGGTATCCAGTCGATGTTTAATCTAAGACCAGGGTGCGGTCTTTTAAATCTACTTTGATCGCTGGGGAGGAGGAAATACAATATTCCTTTGTATTTACCTCAACACGACGGTATCCAGTCGATGTTTAACCTAACTGAAGAGATGTGAGCTGAATCGTTGAAAAATTGTAGAATTGAAGTTACTTACAGTCTCAACATCTTCTTCAGGAGTCCGTTGTCCGTATCCCGTAGATCGTAGAAGTCTGCCGTATCCGTGTGCACTCCGGTTCTGTTGAGCTGAGCGCGGGGTTCTTCGACACACCTTAACTGTTGAAACAGAGATTTCCGAATAGTCCGAGAAAATCCGAGAATCGGTGTGTCCTACAGCGACTGCACCAGTTTCGTCGGGTGCCGAGAGAAAAGAGTTTTTAAAAAGCACTTTCTTTATTTGGAACCGACGGAACACAAGTTTAACTAAGGAAAACAGAACGGAGATACGTAGCGTACGAGCGGAGCAACGAGACTGACTCGAACGGCGGGGGAATCAAGCTTATATAGCCTCGGTGGGCTGATTCAGCAGAAATAAAGATAGATCAGCGGTTTTGGTATTATAACATATATTTATAATTATAAGTGTGTCTATTCCACATCATTCAGCCATGAACTACAAACCGGTTGGACCGATTAAGATGCGGTTTTGAGAAAACGATCATCGAGCTCCTAACCAGGTTTTGGGCTGGGTTCGTATCTTTAAAACCTCCCGTAACAACGGCGTCTGGGTAAAAAGAACTCTTTAGCATTAAGAAATTCGGTTTGGGGGTACAACTTACTACAACGAATGTTTAAAAAGTATCGTTCTCTGAAAAGAATTCAACGAAACGAATCCATCAACACCGACACGATTTCAGACCACTGAGCCATTCACATTGTAGAAGTGCCTGAAGGAGAGGGGGGCTGATGTAAAACTAGTGGCAAGCATAATGTTTACATGCTTGCACTAGGATGCAACTGCATGGTGCCATGATTGCATTGGACGTAGTTATATGATCACTAGCTGTGTCCACTCGTGTCCTCTCGCTTGTCCAATACATGAATTTAGATCAAAGTGTACGACCCAGAGAAGCTCCGTTCCAAATTTAGTCTTCTGAAGTGGAATAGAAACAAAATTAGCTACACAGCTAACTCTGCTTATTACAGTAGTGTCTCAAGTGGTAATTATGCTCTATCATACCCAGTGGAGACCCCGTTCAAATGTTCTGAATCTTAATCTGAGCCCCTGACAGCTGAAAAGAGGTTATTCCCAAGTTTTAGTTATTCTTTACCAAACCCAAAAAAGCCCGTTCCAAATTTCAGCATGTCATGTTAGATAGGAACAAAATAGCTACAGAGCTCACACTGCTGATTAGAGTGATTCTTCAGGTTGTAATTATCGAGACCAATGCCGATATTGCTGATTAGTCCAGGGGCTGTTGTTGATATTTCCATCGACCAAGCCATCAACAGATTTGGTGGAAAAAAACTAGGATCGGACTTATGGTTTGAGGAATGAATAATCTCAAGAAGAATCTGAATATTAAATGTTTGCTACAATGTAAGTTTGTTTATTAAATATTAGGACCTATGCTTCATTAGTTAAATATTATAGGTACCTAATTATTATTACCTACTGATGGGATGATGAAGACTTTACTTCACAATTCGCAGTGCTCGGTGGTAGATCCACGGTAGAATAAGTGCGGCGTATTTCGATCTTGAAATCGAAAATGAAATTGATTTTCTGACAAGGTACTGACTTTCAAAAACTATTGTTTTGTGAGTTCTTGAACAAATTGATAATAGAATCGAAAACGTAAGTGACTCGTTAGGATATAGGTACATATATGGAGTGTAGAAATAGGTACAGTTGTAAAATAGTGTTATAAAATAGCCTGCCGCTCATTACAGTTTTAATTGTCACAATTATTTGCCTAGATGGCCTTATGTGTCGTAGACTGTTGTCATTTAAGTTATGGGAGTTACAATCATAAAAATACCTAGCCGTACAACTTCACTATAAAATATAAGTTAAATTAGCCTAGTTTTCTCGATCGCTTCCCTCGCTCGGTATGGCTGTATCCGTTTGATGGTCTTTACTGTAGACTGGGACTTATAGAATCATTAGAAACGGTAGATCACAAAGGGTGATTTGAAATGTGTAGGGGATGTTGCAGGCTTTGCTTGCATTCTGTGGGATGTATAGATGCGATGCGATATATTATAGTCCATCCCGAGTTCGTATGAAAAATCCGTTGAAATCCGAGGTGTGTAGGGGATATTGCTCGCTTCGCTCGCTAGGAATTGGTTTTCTCTCTCACTCGGTGGGGGATGTATAGATGCGATGGGATATAGTCCCCTTACCATCGAGACCTACAGCCTCCTTACTTATTTCTCATTTATGGTAGCTGGAATTGAAACCCCATAGTCGTGTACTTTCGTTTGATCGATTTTCCTGTTATTCTACCCCCCACCCCTCACAACCACCCCTTACTGAGCAAGAGTTGCGCAATTTTGATGTGGCCTATATTTTGCGCCGGAAGTGGCCGGTCATATTAAAAAAAGGATCGCGCAAATCGGTCAATCCGTTCAAAAGCTTTGGAGGTACCCACATATGTACAGATAGGTACTTTACTTTATTAATAATTATAAGGATACTAGCCGCTCCGGCTCGCTACGCTCGCCTCCACGTCCAGCCGGGGGGCAAGCCCCCCGGACCCCCCATTAAATTGCTCGCTTCGCTCGCAAAGTGTGGCATGTAGGGAATATTGCTCGCTTCGCTCGCAAAGTGTGGCATGTAGGGAATGTTGCTCGCTTCGCTCGCAAACGATAGATCCCTAAGGGTAGGTTTAACTTCTGTAAGGGATGCTGCTCGCTTCGCTCGCTTGAGGAAGTTATACTGCCCACCCAACTTGGCAGACGTTTTTTTCTGTTGGAAATTCTTACAAACAAATTAAATCTTATGAAACTACGTGGAACCACAAAAAGTTTATTCGGGTATGTTGCTCGCTTCGCTCGCAAGGTATTGCTGTATATTTGTAGGAAAAAATTATTAGGGAATGTTGTACTGCCCACCCAACTTGGCAGACGTTTTTTTCAGTTGGGAATTCTTACAAACAAATTAAATCTTATAAAACTACCTGGACCCACGAAAAGTTTATTCGGGGATGTTGCTCGCTTCGCTCGCAAGGTATACCTGTATATGTGTAGGACAAAGTCCGTATTTATTATTTGAAATGGCTCTCGCTTCGCTCGCAAGGTAGGTACCTATGTATACCTGCTCGCCTCGCAACATTGTGACATCGAACCCTTCACGTCAATTCTTGAGCCTTCTCTCGTCCATGGCACAATTTTAATCGCTTTGCTCGCTTCCGCTCGCAATTTGACCGAGTTCTCGTCACTTTTTTCGATATCCGATTTCGGATTCAGATTTGGCGGGATCAAAGCTGTATTTCGCCCGTGAAAACCGTTCCGAAAAACGTACCTTTACGGGGTATATTTTAATAGGAAAAAACGTAGTTTTTCGTCGGACTTTTCGAGAAAACGGGTCCGTACTCTCGCATTTTTTTTACGCATTTCCCGATACTTTTTTCGCGATCCGATCACGCCGTCGTCTTCCTCGTTCAAAAACCTACGAAATCGGTATTTTTCCGGAATTTTCAACGGCCGTTTGAAGGGGTAGAGGAAGCGGGGAAGTCCAAAAAGCGCACATTAATTCTTACTTCGACCCCCCTCCCGCCCTACGGCCCATGGTTCGGGTGGGATTAGACAATTTTAAATTCGCTTATACACCCTATCGGAAAATCCCAAGAACATCCCCCCACTCGTAGACTCCCCCCACTCAGCCGTTTGGCCGTGCATAGACACGACAAACGGACAAACGGACGGAGTTTCATTCTTATTAATAGTATAGATTATAAGGATACTAGCCGCTCCGGCTCGCTACGCTCGCCTCCACGTCCAGCCGGGGGGCAAGCCCCCCGGACCCCCCATTAAATTGCTCGCTTCGCTCGCAAAATGTGGCATGTAGGGAATTTTGCTCGCTTCGCTCGCAAACTGTGGCATGTAGGGAACGTTGCTCGCTTTGCTCGCAAACGGTAGATCCCTAAGGGTAGGTTTAACGTGTGTAGGGGATGTTGCTCGCTTCGCTCGCAAACGGTAGATCTCTAAGGGTAGGTTTAACTTCTGTAGGGGATGCGATGTATTACAATTGAAAAATGTAGGGGATGTTGCTCGCTTCGCTCGCAAACGATAGATCCCTAAGGGTAGGTTTAACTTCTGTAAGGGATGCTGCTCGCATCGCTCGCTTGAGGAAGTTATACTGCCCACCCAACTTGGCAGACGTTTTTTTCTGTTGGAAATTCTTACAAACAAATTAAATCTTATGAAACTACGTGGAACCACAAAAAGTTTATTCGGGTATGTTGCTCGCTTCGCTCGCAAGGTATTGCTGTATATTTGTAGGAAAAAATCCGAATTTATACTGCCCACCCAACTTGGCAGACGTTTTTTTCAGTTGGGAATTCTTACAAACAAATTAAATCTTAGAAACTACGTGGAACCACGAAAAGTTTATTCGGGGATGTTGCTCGCTTCGCTCGCAAGGTATACCTGTATATGTGTAGGACAAAGTCCGTATTTATTATTTGAAATGGCTCTCGCTTTGCTCGCAAGGTATTGCGTAGAAGTGCAAATGGGAACCCCCCTGTGAGGGTCCCTTCTGGTAAGCAACGTTGTGAAACGGGCGGCCCGGGTCGATTAAAAATGTCATATTAAACGTTTCCCTTCGCTTTCGCTCGCAGTTTGACTGAGTTCTCGTCATTTTTTTCTATATCCGATTTCGGATTCAGATTCGGCGGACCCAAAGGTGTATTTCGGCCGCGAAAACCGTTCCGAAAAACGTACCTTTATGGGGTATATTTTAATCGGAAAAAACGTAGTTTTTCGTCGGACTTTTCGAGAAAACGAGTCCGTACTCTCGCATTTTTTTGACGCATTTCCCGATACTTTTTTCGCGATCCGATCGCGCCGTCGTCTTCCTCGTTCAAAAACCTACGAAACCGGTATTTTTCCGGAATTTTCAACGGCCGTTTAGAGGGGTAGAGGAAGCGGGGAAGTCCAAAAAGCGCACATTAATTCTTACTTCGACCCCCCTCCCGCCCTACGGCCCATGGTTCGGCTGGGATTAGACAATTTTAAATTCGCTTATACACCCTATCGGAAAATCCCAAGAAGATCCCACCACTCGTATACTCCCCCCACTCAGCCGTTTGGCCGTGCATAGACACGACAAACAGACAAACAGACAAACGGAGTTTCATTCTTATAAAATCTCTATCTCTATTATTAATAAGAATGAAACTCCGTCTGTCGCTCTGTCTGTCGCTCTGTCTGTCGTGTCTATGCACGGCCAAACGGCTGAGTGGGCCGGATCTACGAGTGGGGGGATCTTTTTGGGATTTTCCGATAGGGTGTATAAGCGAATTTAAAATTTTCTAATCCCACCCGAACCATGGGCCGTAGGGCGGGAGGGGGGTCGAAGTAAGAATTAATGTGCGCTTTTTGGACTTCCCCGCTTCCCCTACCCCTCTAAACGGCCGTTGACAATTCCGGAAAAACACGGGTTTCGTAGGTTTTCCTACGAGGAAGACGACGGCGCGATCGGATCGCGAAAAAAGTATCGGGAAATGCGTTAAAAAAATGCGAGAGTACGGACCCGTTTTCTCGAAAAGTCCGCCGAAAAACTTGGTTTTTTCCGATTAAAATATACCCCATAAAGGTACGTTTTTCGGAACGGTTTTTGCGGGCGAAATACAGCTTTGATCCCGCCGAATCTGAATCCGAAGTCGGATATCGAAAAAAGTGACGGAAAGTAGGTCAAATTGGGAGGGGAATTGCGAGGGAAGCGTTTAACATCAGAAATTAATCGACCACGGGCCGCCGTTACACAACGTTGCTTACCTGAAGGGACCCTCACAGGGGGGTTCCCATTTGCACTTCTACGCAATACCTTGCGAGCAAAGCGAGAGCCATTTCAAATAATAAATACGGACTTTGTCCTACACATATACAGGTATACCTTGCGAGCGAAGCGAGCAACATCCCCGAATAAACTTTTCGTGGTTCCACGTAGTTTCTAAGATTTAATTTGTTTGTAAGAATTCCCAACTGAAAAAAACGTCTGCCAAGTTGGGTGGGCAGTATAACTTCTTCAAGCGAGCGAAGCGAGCAGCATCCCCTACAGAATAAATACGGCCTTGCGAGCGAAGCGAGCAACATCCCCTAATAAACTTTTCGTGGTTCCACGTAGTTTTATAAGATTTAATTTGTAAGTAAGAATTCCCCAACAGAAAAAAACGTCTGCCAAGTTGGGTGGGCAGTATAACTTCCTCAAGCGAGCGTAGCGAGCAGCATCCCCTACAGAAGTTAAACCTACCCTTAGGGATCTACCGTTTGCGAGCAAAGCGAGTAATATTCCCTAAATGCCATACTTTGCGAGCGAAGCGAGCAATTTAATGGGGTGTCTGGGGGCAGTATAACTTCCTCAAGTGAGCGAAGCGAGCAGCATCCCCTACAGAAGTTAAACCTACCCATAGAGACCTACCGTTTACGAGCGAACCGAGCAACATCCCCTAATAAACTTTTCGTGGTTCCACGTAGTTTTATAAGATTTAATTTGTTTGTAAGAATTCCCAACTGAAAAAAACGTCTGCCAAGTTGGGTGGGCAGTATAACTTCCTCAAGCGAGCGAAGCGAGCAGCATCCCCTACAGAAGTTAAACCTACCCTTAGAGATCTAACGTTTGCGAGCGAAGCGAGCAACATCCCCTACACATGTTGAACCTACCCTTAGGGACCTACCGTTTGCGAGCAAAGCGAGCAACATTCCCTACATGCCACAGCTTTGGGTCCGCCGAATCTGAATCCGAAATCGGATATCGAAAAAAGTGACGAGAACTCGGTCAAATTGCGAGCAGAAGCGAGCAAAGCGATTAAAATGATTCTGCCGTGGACGAGAGAAGGCTCAAGAATTGACGTGAAGGGTTCGATGTCACAACATTGCGAGGCGAGCAGGTATGCCTACATAGGTACCTACCTTGCGAGCGAAGCGAGAGCCATTTCAAATAATAAATACGGACTTTGTCCTACACATATACAGGTATACCTTGCGAGCGAAGTGAGCAACATCCCCGAATAAACTTTTCGTGGTTCCACGTAGTTTTATAAGATTTAATTTGTTTGTAATAATTAACAACTGAAAAAAACGTCTGCCAAGTTGGGTGGGCAGTATAACTTCCTCAAGCGAGCGAAGCGAGCAGCATCCCCTACAGAAGTTAAGCCTACCCTTAGAGATCTACCGTTTGCGAGCGAAGCGAGCAGCATCCCCTACAGAAGTTAAACCTACCCTTAGAGATCTACCGTTTGCGAGCGAACCGAGCAACATCCCCTAAATGCCAAACTTTGCGAGCGAAGCGAGCAACATTTTCTACATGCCAGACTTTGCGAGCGAAGCGAGCAACATATCCTACATGCCAGACTTTGCGAGCGAAGCGAGCAATATTCCCTACATGCCACACGTTGCGAGCGAAGTAGCAACTTAATGGGGGGTCTGGGGGGCTTGCCCCCCGGCTGGACGTGGAGGCGAGCGTAGCGAGCCGGAGCGGCTAGTTATCAATAAGAATGAAACTCCGTCTGTCTGTCGCTCTGTCTGTCTGTCGTGTCTATGCACGGCCAAACGGCTGAGTGGGGGGAGTCTACGAGTGGGGGGATCTTTTTGGAATTTTCCGATAGGGTGTATAAGCGAATTTAAAATTTTCTAATCCCACCCGAACCATGGGCCGTAGGGCGGGAGGGGGGTCGAAGTAAGAATTAATGTGCGCTTTTTGGACTTCCCCGCTTCCCCTACCCCTCTAGACGGCCGTTGACAATTCCGGAAAAATACGGGTTTCGTAGGTTTTCCTACGAGGAAGACGACGGCGCGATCGGATCGCGAAAAAAGTATCGGGAAACGCGTTAAAAAAATGCGAGAGTACGGACCCGTTTTCTCGAAAAGTCCGCCGAAAAACTTGGTTTTTTCCGATTAAAATATACCCCATAAAGGTACGTTTTTCGGAACGGTTTTTGCGGGCGAAATACAGCTTTGATCCCGCCGAATCTGAATCCGAAGTCGGATATCGAAAAAAGTGACGGAAAGTAGGTCAAATTGGGAGGGGAATTGCGAGGGAAGCGTTTAACATCAGAAATTAATCGACCACGGGCCGCCGTTACACAACGTTGCTTACCTGAAGGGACCCTCACAGGGGGGTTCCCATTTGCACTTCTACGCAATACCTTGCGAGCGAAGCGAGAGCCATTTCAAATAATAAATACGGACTTTGTCCTACACATATACAGGTATACCTTGCGAGCGAAGCGAGCAACATCCCCGAATAAACTTTTCGTGGTTCCACGTAGTTTCTAAGATTTAATTTGTTTGTAAGAATTCCCAACTGAAAAAAACGTCTGCCAAGTTGGGAGGGCAGTACAACATTCCCTAATAAACTTTTCGTGGTTCCACGTAGTTTTATAAGAATTAATTTGTTTGTAAGAATTTCCAACAGAAAAAAACGTCTGCCAAGTTGGGTGGGCAGTAGAACTTCTTCAAGCGAGCGAAGCGAGCAGCATCCCCTACAGAATAAATACAGACTTGCGAGCGAAGCGAGCAACATCCCCTAATAAACTTTTCGTGGTTCCACGTAGTTTTATAAGATTTAATTTGTAAGTAAGAATTCCCCAACAGAAAAAAACGTCTGCCAAGTTGGGTGGGCAGTATAACTTCCTCAAGCGAGCGTAGCGAGCAGCATCCCCTACAGAAGTTAAACCTACCCTTAGGGATCTACCGTTTGCGAGCAAAGCGAGTAAAATTCCCTAAATGCCATACTTTGCGAGCGAAGCGAGCAACATTTTCTACATGCCAGACTTTCGGAACGGTTTTCGCGGGCGAAATACAGCTTTGGGTCCGCCGAATCTGAATCCGAAATCGGATATCGAAAAAAGTGACGGGCAGTCGGTCAAATTGCGAGCGGAAGCGAGCAAAGCGATTAAAATTGTGCCGTGGACGAGAGAAGGCTCAAGAATTGACGTGAAGGGTTCGATGTCACAATGTTGCGAGGCGAGCAGGTATACACCTTGCGAGCGAAGCGAGAGCCATTTCAAATAATAAATACGGACTTTGTCCTACACATATACAGGTATACCTTGCGAGCGAAGCAACATCCCCGAATAAACTTTTCGTAGTTCCAGGTAGTTTTATAAGATTTAATTTGTTTGTAAGAATTCCCAACTGAAAAAAACGTCTGCCAAGTTGGGTGGGCAGTACAACATTCCCTAATAAACTTTTCGTGGTTCCACGTAGTTTTATAAGAATTAATTTGAATGTAAGAATTTCCAACAGAAATAAACGTCTGCCAAGTTGGGTGGGCAGTATAACTTCTTCAAGCGAGCGAAGCGAGCAGCATCCCCTACAGAAGTAAAACCTACCCTTAGGGATCTACCATTTGCGAGCGAAGCGAGCAACCTCCCCTACATGTTTCAATTGTAATACATCGCATGTATACAGCCACACTTTGCGAGCGAAGCGAGCAACATTCCCTACATACCACACTAAACTTTTCGTGGTTCCACGTAGTTTTATAAGATTTAATTTGTTTGTAAGAATTCTTAACTGAAAAAAACGTCTGCCAAGTTGGGTGGGCAGTACAACATTCCCTAATAAACTTTTCGTGGTTCCACGTAGTTTTATAAGAATTAATTTGAATGTAAGAATTTCCAACAGAAAAAAACGTCTGCCAAGTTGGGTGGGCAGTATAACTTCTTCAAGCGAGCGAAGCGAGCAGCATCCCCTACAGAAGTAAAACCTACCCTTAGGGATCTACCATTTGCGAGCGAAGCGAGCAACCTCCCCTACATGTTTCAATTGTAATACATCGCATGTATACAGCCATACTTTGCGAGCGAAGCGAGCAACATTCCCTACATACCACACTAAACTTTTCGTGGTTCCACGTAGTTTTATAAGATTTAATTTGTTTGTAAGAATTCCCAACTGAAAAAAACGTCTGCCAAGTTGGGTGAACAGTATAACTTCCTCAAGCGAGCGAAGCAAGCAGCATCCCTTTCAGAAGTTAAACCTACCCTTAGAGATCTACCGTTTGCGAGCGAAGCGAGCAACATCCCCTACACACGTTAAACCTACCCTTAGGGATCTACCATTTGCGAGCAAAGCGAGCAACATTCCCTACATGCCACACTTTGCGAGCGAAGCGAGCAAAATTCCCTACATGCCACATTTTGCGAGCGAAGCGAGCAATTTAAGGGGTGGTCCGGGGGGCTTGCCCCCCGGCTGGACGTGGAGGCGAGCGTAGCGAGCCGGAGCGGCTAGTAGTATAGATATGAGAGAAAATTGTTACCCTGCGCCTATTGAGCTAAATAGCTTTGGAGTCCCGGATTCAGCAGTGACTATTGTTATAAAATCCGTTGAATACCAACTGACGACTAAAATTTTGACTGAATTATGGCGAATAATCTGACTCCCGAAATCCCCAATGGAGGAGAATCAAAACCGTGTGTGGGTGGAGTATTCCAGTTGTCCAACATTTCGCTTTCTTGACCTCAAATTCAAACACAGAATTCTTGAAAAACCCCACATATCATCAATGCTGCACAAGTTTTGAAATGATGTGGCAGTATAAGACTACGCCTACGGGTTTGTAAAAAATTATGCTATCAGAATGGATTAAAAAAGATAAGCATTGAAAAATTTAGGTTGATAACAGCTGTTCTATACTATTTATCTCGTTGTCATATCACCCTCATTTTAGGGGAAAACTCCTCCTTGATATCGTCTAAATCAACGTTTAAACTTTAAATCGACGTTTCAAGGGAACGTTGTAAATCGATGTTTACTGAGTATCAGAAGAAGAAGAGAATGTTTACAGCGTATTATCATTGATTACATTGGAGAAACCTGTTTTAAATCAAAGTTCAAATTTCTGGTTCGGTAAAACAATGATCTACTTTAACCATGGTTAGGGATTGTTGGTGAAACCCCCACCAACAATGAAAAATGAATATAAAATTAATTTATTGGTAGCGGAAGAATCCTTCGCCAACAAACTACAACCATATCACTAGATGTTCAAGAGGTCACGGAAGAACAGCAGTACCTACAACAAGACACAACTTGTGACACGTGGTACAAGCTACGTCACAGAAAAATCGAAATTACAACTTGACGCTGCTGAGAAAACTTAGATACTCCCGATTTGAGGGAAATTCAAGCCATTGGTTTCCTCTCACTTGATTCCTTTCTTGATTGTAAGGAAAATGTATAAACCATTCGCTGTGACGAACGGAAGCCAACAAATTAGTATAATATAGCTTATAACGGATAATATAGCTTAACAGAAGAATGCTAACCATCAGTGTATTTGAATAACTTAAATATTGACATACGCCAGCACTTTTTTTTTTTTTTTTTTTTTATCGTTAGCAGATTGCCTGGTGATCCTCTCGAATTTGGTGTCTTAGTCCTTTCCGAAAAATCATTTCTAGTGGAATCTAGAGGAGGTTGCAATGGCACTTGGATTAGATGGGATTAGTACATGGTACCTACCTTTGGGATCTCTGTGAAGCTACAAAGTAGCTAATTGATGGTCTGACCCAAGTAATTACAGCAGATTTGTACAGATCAGAGTGATTTTGAGCAGATTCCATCACTTTAACAATTCCATCATTAGTTCAAGAGACATTTGATCATGTATGTATTGTTTTTATGCAAGGAAGCTGTACTCTTATGGAACTGCTAATGATTATATTTATTCACTGTGAAACGTTAGACGCGTTTTTGAAATTCCAATCTTATTTGTAACAGGGGTTCTATCTGCTGTACTACTCTTATGCTGAAATTTATTCCTCATGTATATTATATTTTGATATAAAGGAGTAAGAAGACAAATAGGTACACATATTAAAGGCACTAGTCCGCTGGTTTATTCAAGAAAGTTAATTATTGCTCCAGAGATTCTACAGGAGTTCAAACTAACCTCAAGAGATTTTTACCAAAACAGCAATTTGCAGTCTAAATTGAAACACTGCAAGGAATCAGGAGGGAGGATCAGTAAAGAGAAACAATATAGGATTATCAATAGGTAGCAGGTACCTAAAATTACTATATGAAATCGTATATGCGTTAATAGACTGGTTTTTCTTACCGTTTCGTGATGATCAGGAAACAAGAGTGAAGAGGTCCCCCTTTTGTTGGGATGCCTCACCTATACACGCCTAACGGTGCACCCCTGAAATTTCAACAGAGTTCTCACTTTACGAAACCGAGTTTATTATAATTTTCGTCACCTATAGAATTACTTGTGATGTGTTGTAGGTTGGTGATTTAATCTACTTAATTAATTTCCAGTAGGCAGGTCGAAGTGTACCTAGCTGTTGAATTAATTCGCTGTCAGTAGGCGCCTACGCCTTTGAGACAAGTGTTCTGCGTAGAATGGCTATCTAATGTAGAAATAAAATAGGATAAGAATTTATTCTGTGGAAAAAATAGAGGTTCAAGAGTGGAATTTGTAAGGTTGTGGTGTGGAATTATCGTAATAACCCTAGTGTAATAATGTGCAGGAGTTTCCTTCCTTTTTTAGGGCTAACATATCGTAAACATAAGGTACCTATCACTTAAGACGACATTCCTCCTTAGCATCGACATTTCCGTTTTTGCACCAAAAATTCAAGCCTTCCAAACGAAAAGATAACGTCAAAGGAGAACACTTAGTTGAGTACGTAAAATGGCTTAAAAAAACATTTTTTCAAGTACTGAAGATTATTATACAGATGAAGAGATGAAATGAAGTATGAAATACATATTCTACGAAAATTCTGCTCGCTTCGAAATCTCGCATCTTCACTATATTCAGCTCGTTTCTCGGGCTCAGAGTCATGACTCATTCAGCTACATGCCGACCTACCTGACGACAGACCCTTTGCCTTCCTCATTTGGTTTTCCCAGAGTAGATGCTCTAATACCTAAACAAGTCTACCTTACAGCATTAGGTGACATCTTAAATTACTTTTCTGATCACATTAATTGGATATTTTTGAATTTTTAAAATCAGTTTGATGATGGATGTATAGTTATCTAAGGCTGTATAATCTCGGATTCTAAAATTTTGTTTGACTAGGGCAATATTTTTTATCACCCTTTCAAAATCAATAATAATTTGAATCAAAGCTAATTGTTGTATATTCTATTGACGTACAGAGAGCAAATACATAGCGTTAGCGTCCTGTTTAAATGAGGTATTTAATAAATTTCACTCCATAGGAGCTACAATGTGTTGAAAAAATGCTCATTAGAATTGGAGATACTAAGCCTTAGGGGGTGGGGAACCTGGGGTTTTTCTATTTCTTCTCTATTAATGTTACGTTCATAGAAAATTTTCCTACATTCATTTTTTAAATTGGTCTTCATTTTAAAGGAAAAATAACTATGAAAGCCCAACCTAAGCACTTATAGCACATATTTTTAACGAATTAGTGATTTAAAAAGAAGGCCCTGAAAACAGGGTCCAGCAACATTCACTCTCAAAACGGAAGTTAGTGAAAAAACGTTGACTATTTCCACGAAAAATAAAGAGTAACAATGTTAAATCGATTTCGACGGTTAGGCCATCATCAGTGACAAAAATAACTGAACACACATTAAAACGTACACTGATTTTATAGTCACAGATGAAGGGAGATTGAATCCCATTGGTCAAGGAGGGCTGGAGGTACAACCAATTAAGTGAAAACAAGGTGAGGGGGATTATAGCTAATCAGATTAAGTGAAAGGGGAGAAAATAACTAAATATGGTATCAACAGTGTGAAGGGATAATTCCAAGCTTTATAGAAATGGACTTATCAATGGTGAAATATATTGAGGGATATTGAAAGATTTCCTCATTTGAAGATTTACCAGATCTGTAACTTTTGATAATTTCGAATTTTTCAAGTACATTCAACATAACTCCCTTTAGACAAAAAATGAAGAAATTCTACAAACTGTCTGTCTGTCAAATCAAAATAATAACTATGATTGGATTCCTTAGATGTTTCGCAAATGTATACCTATCCTTATTTTCTCTTAAATTCTCCTGATATTCTTCTATTCTTTCCCTGAATTTCCTACCGGTTTGACAGCAATATTCGTAGCCACAAGAACATTTTAGTTTTTTCTAGTTTATAAACTCCACTTTTATCCTGAACATTGATTTTGCCCTTAACGGACCCTAGTAATGCTTCAAGACTATTTTTAGTTTTGAAACAAACGTTGTAACCTCTCAATGATAGAATTTTACAGATTTTACGAAATTTTCACATAACAAGGTATACTTATTAATTGCTTTTCTTCTAAATTTACATCTTCCCTAGCCAGACTTTTTTCTACTCTTTTTCCTAAGAAACTTATCCCATATGGTATCAACGAGATCTCCTTCATATCCGTAACTAGCCGCTATGCTTTTGATAATGGATTTTTCTTTTAATAATTTTTTTTTTCACTCATTGGAATAGATAATGCTCGGTTGATCATACATGGGAAGGCTGCATTCTTATGGACTAAAGGGTGATTTGAAGTACTATGATAGTTATATCGCTATATGTATCTTTATTATAAATTGAAAAATCGTGCTTTTCGTTTACCCTTCACCTGTGACTATAAAACCAGTATCCGTTCTAATTTTTTTTTAGTTATTTTCGTTAATGATGATAGCCTAACCGTCGAAATCGATTTAAAATTGTAACTCTTTATTTTTTGTGGAAATAGGCAACATTTTTTCACTAACCTCGGTTTTGAAATGGGTTTCCACAACTTCGTCGCGAGTGATTTAGTTCGTATCCACTCTCAGGCGTCAGACGGACCAACCAAAGTATGGACGCTACAACAAAACTCCGCAGGAAAATTAATAAGGAATAGTATTACAGCAGAAAATATGGAATAGTATTGCAATGAATTTGAGGAAAATTGACATCCAACTGCCCCCTCTTCATCTTAAATTCTATACAGCTGTTCCTGCTAAGTTCCAGCCGTCTTTATCCGAAATTATCCTTCGTGGTCACTTCTGATATTGCTAGATCTTAATACTGCTAAAAAACATCTTAGGAACATGATTATCATTTTTCCGAAAATCCGAATCCTTAATTGCCCAAGCGTTTCGTCTATGCAAACACATGCATGCAGAAACACCGATGAATATTATAGAAAAACAGATATTAAATTGAGCAATTTACGAGAGCATTTACATATCGAAAATAAACGGGATACAATAAAAGCCTTCGTTTTACTGCTAATAAATGTGTTTGCTTCTGGAAATAGACGGATCCATTCAATACTTGATCGTCAATCGGTGGTGTAAAACATAAAGGCTACTTTTACCGCATCACCATCACCGGACCATGTTCATCACCCGTCTATTGGTAAGTCATCAATATTAATTTAAACTAGACGCCTTCAAAATCGAGAACGAAATGAAACATCTTCAGTAATGCTGTGTAAGGGCCCCTTCAGTCTGGTTTGTGGAAGTGAATTCGTCCCATAAGCACTGCCATAAATGCCCCTTTTCAGCCGTAAAACCAGCTCTTCTGGTCTGGCACCGAATTAACTACCATTACAACCGCCAGCGCTTTAGGTAGTTTCCAAAGTCTCTTGGTTCAAACCACCGGCGCTTTTGGGAATATTTGAACAATATATCAGCGCTTTTGGGTGGCAGCCTTTATGAGATTTTCTTCTCCTTCGTACCACTTATAGATAGATCTACCAATAAGTGGACGGCCTTAAGCAAATAGGGGGTAACTGACTAATTTTCCGAAATTTAGTTATTGGTACCGCTGGATTCGTCTCTTCAATCTCTACCAACTTGTTCGATTTTTGGTCCCATCTATTGTAGGGTGGAGCTAATAAGCAATAAAAAGGTAAGCGACAACCTCCCAAAAGGAAGGACTGAATTTTGCATTCAGGGTGTATGGGACAGTAATTCTGCGAAAAGAGTGTAAGTGACCCAAATCTGTCCAAGCTTCAATCTTAGATAAGCAAATGGGTGGGGGGGGGGGGGGCACATTATCGGCGGTAAGTGCCTGATTGCAAATTGACATTGTTGAAAACACGAGACTGGAAGTATTTTTCCAGAAGGATCTGAAACAAAGCCACCAAAATTTCAGTTTTGATCTCCAAAATTGTGGTCTCAAGGCAAGCCCATTTCTCATTAAAAAACTGGATGATATCAATGCAGCATGCTGCACCTGATCCCAAAAACTTTTCTAGCATTCTACTACAACCTAATCTCAAAAGATAGAGGAAGATGACATGGATGAATTCGACGGAGAGTTGGACTTCGTATTGGAGGATGATCTATAATAACATTATCTTTTGCTCTCCCTTTTCATTTTTTTTAATAATTAAAAAAAAAAAACATTTTTATACTATCAAGATAGTATTCCTATACCTACGTATTCCCGTAAAAAAACTTAAAAGAAAAGAATTATTATTGTGTTTATTGGATTAGAAATAGTTACTTTCATACACCCAAAAATTTACTAAAAAAGTATTTGCATATCTAGGGGATTTTTCTATCATGAGTGTTTATCAAATTTTGTAGCAATTGATGTTGAATGGAAAAATAACAGTCGAATACTACGTCCAATGTAGAAGGATGCAGAGTAGAATGATAATATAAGTAAGTATGGTAACTTCGATTTTTTAAAACGGAAGTTAGTGAAAAAGCATTGTCTATTTCCACGAAAAATGAAGAGTTACAATGTTAAATCGATTTCGACGGTAAGGATGGCATCAGTAACAAACGATATCTGAACACACATTACAAAGGACACAGCTTATATAGTCACAGGTGAAGGGCGATTGAATCCTATTGGTCGAGAGAAAGGAAAGGGTAGGTACAACCTATTAAGTGTAAGCAAAGTGAAGGGGGATTATAGCTAACCACAAGCTATAGTTACAAGCTTTGTAGGAATGGACTTATCAGTGGTGAAATATATTGAGGGTTATCCTCATTTAAAAATTTACCAGATCTGTCACTTTTGATAACTTCGAATTTTTCAAGTTCATTCAACATAACTCCCTTTGGACAAAAATGAAGGAATTCTACAAACTGTCTATCTGTCAAATCAAAATTGTAAGTATGATTGGATTCCTGAAGATGTTTTGCAAATGTAGACTTACCCTTATTTTCCCTGAAATCCCCCTGATGCTCTTCTATTCATTCCCTGAATTTCTTACCAGTTCGTCCGCAATATTCACAGCCGCAAGAACATTTTAGTTTATAAACTCCACTTTTATCCTGAACATTAATTTTGTCTTTAACGGAGCATAGTAATGCTCTAAGACTGTTTCTAGTTTTGAAACCCACTTTGTAACCCCTCGATGATTGAATTTTGCTGATTTTATCAGCAATTTTCCCATAACAAGGTTTTTCCGCCCATTTGATTTTCTTCTAAAGTTACATCTTCCCTAACCAGATTGGAAACTTTACACTTTTTCCTAAGAACCTTATCGCATATGGTATCAACAAAATTTCCTCCGTACCCATTACTAGCCGCTATGCTTTTGATAATGAATTTTTCTTTTGATAAACTTGGTTCACCCATTGGAACAGATAGTGCTTGGTTGATCATACTAAGGAAAGCTCCATGCTTATGGACTAAAGGGTGATTTGAAGATCGTTATATACTATAGATCGTTATATCACAATATGTATCATTTCTATAAATTGAAAAATAATGCTTCTCGTTCACCAATGAGATTGACCGATCAAGAAAATTTAATTTATTCCTCGCCGAATATTGCGGTCAAACTGGTAGGAAATTTAGGGAAAGAATAGAAGAGCATCAGGAGGATTTCAGGGAAAATAATGGTAGGTCTACATTTGCAAAACATCTTCAGGAATCCAATCACACTTACCATTTTAATTTGACAGATAGACAGTTTGTAGAATTTCTTCAAGTATGTTGAATGTACTTGAAAAATTCGAAATTATCAAAAGTGACAGATCTGGTAAATGTTTAAATGAGGATATCCATCAATATATTTCACCACAGATACGTCTATTTCTATAAAGCTTGGAATTATCCCTTCAACCTGTTGAAACCAGTAATTCTTCCTTTCACTTCATCTGATTAGCTATAATCCTCCTTTCCTTGCACTTAATTGGTTGTACCTCCCCCTTTCCTCTCTCTCGACCAATGGGATTCAATCTCCCTTCACCTGTGACTATATAAGCTGTGTGTCCTTCCTAATGTGTGTTCAGTTATTGTTTGTTACTTACAATGACCCAACCGTTGAAATCGATTTAACATTGTAACTCTTTATTTTACGTGAAAATAGACAACGTTTTTTCACTAACTTCCGTTTTGAAATGGGTTTTCACAATTTCTTCGCGAGTGATTTAGTTCGTATTAGATTTATTCACGACTCGCTGAACGGGTTCATTATTTACCTACCTCATATGCCATATTTCTTGACACTATACTTCGATTTATCATGGAAATTATATTCCCTTACATTGAGATTTATACATATTGGCGCATACCATCATTTTGCAATATAATGGTTTAGCAAAATCATTTTGTGCATTCAGGGGGCAAGCACCAAAACCATTGGAAGGACATTTTTCATGGCTTTGATACCTCAATAAACCACCTTCTCACACCCCCTGCTAATAATTTATGATAATTATATTTGAATCCGTCAATAAATACAACAACAGCCTCTTGACGGCTTCCGCCACTAACAAATTTCACGTCCGAAATGGTGCACGGGGAGAGGTAATAGACAAACTGATGGGAAATGTCCCAAGGATTCATGTCGATTCCGGTGCACTTTCTCTTACCGTCTACGTGATCACTCGGGACAATCTATTTTCGAGATTGCGAAGTGAAGGGGATCACTCGGGTGTCTCAACTTTCGCTCCTCGGACTCGACGGGAGCACTGGAGCCGTCGCCCGTTTGTCCTACAGTGATTTAGCGAGTTCTTATATGAGGGAACAGGGGATACTTGGAGAGACTTATGCAAAAAGAGGGTAACCGACACCATCTAAACTTTTGCGAATCGTTGATCAAAGTTTTTTAGCGTCAAAATGTTGCTGTCGTCGCTGTAGTGATTGTATCTTGGAGAAAATGGGTTAACATATGTTTTTCAAGGTGCTCTTTTAGTGGGAGACCGCCCAAGTGCTCCCGAGGGGCTGAAAAAACACCTGAGTGCTCCCGTAGAAAAGTCACGCCAGTGCTCCCGCCTCACCTGAGTGCTCCTGTGTTTGAAAAGTAGCCAGTACAATACGTTTTGTTAATGTATTCAACTATTACTTACATGGTCATCAGTCCGACCAAACTACGGAGGCAAAATTCACAGGATTCCAGTTGCTTGTTAGGCAACAAGCAGAACGCCAAGGCTGCATAAAAGCCATTTTTTATTCAGTGCCCCGTAAACAGTTGGAGGTAGAATTTTGGGCTGTAGCTAAACGTACCATCTAAGTAGATGATTGGACATTTCGTCAGGAATTCGAAGTTCTGCAATAACCGTGTCACGTACATTAGGTTCAGTACACAATATTTTCGAACACAGAGTACTACTCAAAAAAAGGTAATAGGACATGAAGTAGGGCATTTAAAAACTTACATAAAAATTCAACAGAAATATTTACTTCGATTTCATTAAAACAAACTACTAAATTAATAAAACCCCAAAAATTGGTACAATCTAAAAAATGGTTTTGTACAGCTGAAAAAGCTTATTTGGAATTAATCTGTTAAAACGAATGATTTACAGCGGATTTGCCCATCCCTTGCACTACGATTCCACCTTCTCACATCCCCAGCTAATAATTTATGATAATTATATTTGAATCCGTCAATAAATGAAACAACAGCCTTGTATGAGGGAACAGGGGATACTTGGACGGACTTATGCAAAAAGAGGGTAACCGACACCATCTAGGTTCCCGCTAAAAGAACTCGCTAAATCACTGTAGGATAAACAAGGAGTATGGGAAATAAGAACATTTTCTGAGCTGTGAAATAATGATTTCATCCAAGATGATGTTTCCTACCTTTCTGCAGGGTGAAACCTCTTGGAACGAAAATTGGGTTTTTCTGTGTAGCTATAAATGCCTGGATTTCGAATGTAAACTCCAACATTTGAAGGGACCTATATATATGTACGGAACCTTGGGACAAAATTGTTGACCTCGATTTGTTAAGTACTAAAGATGAGCCAAAACTACCCCTCAATAATGCAAGTTAGTTTCTTAAAAACCGAGAGAAATTGATTAGGACACATTACAAAATATATCTTTTATTTTACTAACAAGAAAAAGTAAATAATGTCAGTCCCAAGACTACAAACATTGTCATGAACAAAGAATTTGACTGAGTTATTCGAGAATGAATTTAGAAAAACTTAATCCTTCTATTAAAACTAGCAGGAAAACCGTTGTTTAAAATACAATGGGCGCTAGAATGAGGACTCCCTTATAAAAAATACCATTTATATTTTCATCATCATAGGTGGAATAAGGAAGAAATTAGGCTGAGAGCCTCACCAGCTGATCATGGTGGCCATGTACCTTGTCATTGTAGCCCAGCAGCCCAAAAAGGCACCATTTCATTGATGAGTAGGTAATATCTCTATTATTTACTAGCCGCTCCGGCTCGCTACGCTCGCCTCCACGTCCAGCCGGGGGGCAAGCCCCCCGGGCCCCCCATTAAATTGCTCGCTTCGCTCGCAAAGTGTGGTATGTAGGGAATGTTGCTCGCTTCGCTCGCAATTGAATCATGTAGGGGATGTTGCTTGCTTCGCTCGCAAACGGTAGATCTCTAAGGGTAGGTTTAACTTCTGTAGGGGATGCTGCTCACTTCGCTCGCTTGAGGAAGTTATACTGCCCACCCAACATGTAGGGAATGATACTCGCTTCGCTCGCAAACGGTAGATCCCTGAGGGTAGGTTTGAGGAAATTATACTGCCCACCCAACTTGGCGTTTTTCTGTTGGAAATTCTTACAAACAAATTAAATCTAATAAAACTACGTGGAACCACGAAAAGTTTACTAGGGAATGTTGCTCGCTTCGCTCGCAAGGTATTGCTGCATAGGTGTTGGGAAATACCCGTATGAAATTCCGTTGAAATGAGTTAGTGTGTACAATGGCTGGGATGAGGTGATTACTTAAAGAGGTAGCTAAATAGGTGCGAGGGATTGTACAGGTAGGCTTCGGAACGTGATTTCCAGGGAGCTGGAGGTTGTTGAACCAGGAAAAGTTTATTAGGGGATGTATACTTAAAGGTAGGCCATTGGAAGGGCGAATGGGGAAGTTATATTGCCCACCCAACTTGGCAGACGTTACAATTACAAATTACAATTGAAACGTGTAGGAGATGTTGCTCGCAAACGGTAGATCTCTAAGGGTAGTTTTAACTTCTGTAGGGGATGTTGCTCGCTCCGCTCGCTTGAGGAAGTTATACTGCCCACCCAACTTGGCAGACGTTTTTTTCTGTTGGAAATTCTTACAAACAAATTAAATCTTATATAACTACGTGGAACCACGAAAATTTTATTAGGGGATGTTGCTCGCTTCGCTCGCAAGGTATACCTGTATATCCTTGAGGAAGTTATACTGCCCACCCAACTTGGCAGACGTTTTTTTCAGTTGGGAATCCTTACAAACAAATCAAATCTTATAAAACTACGTGGAACCACGAAAAGTTTATTCGGGGATGTTGCTCGCTTCGCTCGCAAGGTATTGCTGTATATTTGAAGGAAAAAATCCGAATTTATTCTGTTGAAATGGCTCTCGCTTCGCTCGCAAGGTACCTGCTCGCAACACCCAAACACCGAAACCTGTACCTGAGTTATCGAACCCCAAAGAAGCTTGAGGAAGTTATACTGCCCATCCAACTTGGCAGACGTTTTTTCAGTTGGGAATTCTTACAAACAAATTAAATCTTATAAAACTACGTGGAACCACGAAAAGTTTATTCGGGGATGTTGTTCGCTTCGCTCGCAAGGTATTGCTGTATATGTGTAGGAAAAAGTCCGTATTTATTCTGTTGAAATGGCTCTCGCTTCGCTCGCAAGGTACCTATGTGTATCTGCTCGCAAATGATAGATCCCTTAGGGTAGGTTTAAAGTCTGAAGGGGATGCTGCTCGCTTCGCTCGCTTGAGGAAGTTATACTGCCCAACCAACTTGGCAGACGTTTCTTTCTGTTGGAAATTCTTACAAACAAATTAAATCTTATAAAACTACGTGGAACCACGAAAAGTTTATTAAGGAATGTTGCTCGCTTTGCTCGCAAGGTATTGCTGCATATTCCGACATGTGAATAGCTAAAACTACCTACGAATTTGCACCGCTTGGGATTTGGAACCCCAAAGGGTGTTAGGGCATCATTAGCGACCGTTATGTGACCGTTATGATAGATCCCTAAGGGTAGGTTTAACTTCTGTAAGGGGTTGCTGCTCGCTTCGCTCGCTTGAGGAAGTTATACTGCCCACCCAACTTGGCAGACGTTTTTTTCTGTTGGAAATTCTTACGAAAAAATTAAATCTTATGAAACTACGTGGAACCACAAAAAGTTTATTCGGGGATGTTGCTCGCTTCGCCCGCAAGGTATTGCTGTATATTTGTAGGAAAAAATCCGAATTTATTCTGTTGACATGGCTCTCGCTTCGCTCGCAAGGTATACCTGTATACCCTTCAAGACGTAAGTGCGTGTACCTGCTCGCAACCCGTTCCGCAGCCCCGCCTCATCGAACCCCTGACTTCGTAGAGCCTTCTCGCTTCCGGGGCCCAATTAATTTCTGATGTTAAACGCTTCCCTCGCAATTCCGCTCGCAATTTGACCTACTTTCCGTCACTTTTTTCGATATCCGACTTCGGATTCAGATTCGGCGGGATCAAAGCTGTATTTCGCCTGCGAAAACCGTTCCGAAAAACGTACCTTTATGGGGTATATTTTAATCGGAAAAAACCAAGTTTTTCGGCGGATTTTTCGAGAAAACGGGTCCGTACTCTCGCATTTTTTTAACGCATTTCCCGATACTTTTTTCGCGATCCGATCGCGCCGTCGTCTTCCTCGTAGGAAAACCTACGAAACCCGTATTTTTCCGAAATTGTCAACGGCCGTTTAGAGGGGTAGGGGAAGCGGGGAAGTCCAAAAAGCGCACATTAATTATTACTTCGACCCCCCTCCCGACCTACGGCCCATGGTTCGGGTGGGATTAGAAAATTTTAAATTCGCTTATACACCCTATCGGAAAATCCCAAAAAGATCCCCCCACTCGTAGACTCCTCCCACTTAGCCATTTGGCCGTGCATAGACACGACAGACAAACAGACAAACAAACAGACAGACGGAGTTTCATTCTTATAAATAACTAGCCGCTCCGGCTCGCTACGCTCGCCTCCATGTCCAGCCGGGGGGCAAGCCCCCCGGACCCCCCATTAAATTGCTCGCTTCGCTCGCAAAGTGTGGCATGTAGGGAATATTGCTCGCTTCGCTCGCAAAGTGTGGCATGTAGGGAATGTTGCTCGCTTCTCTCGCAAAGTGTGGCATGTAGGGAATGTTGCTCGCTTCGCTCGCAAAGTGTGGCTGTATACATGCGATGTATTACAATTGAAACGTGTAGGGGATGTTGCTCGCTTCGCTCACAAACAGTAGATCTCTAAGATTAGTTTTAACTTCTGTAGGGGATGTTGCTCGCTCCGCTCGATTGAGGAAGTTATACTGCCCACCCAACTTGGCAGACGTTTTTTTCTGTTGGAAATTCTTACAAACAAATTAAATCTCATAAAACTACGTGGAACCACAAAAAAAAGTTTATTAGGGAATGCTGCTCGCTTCGCTCGCTTGAGGAAGTTATACTGCCCACCCAACTTGGCAGACGTTTTTTTCTGTTGGAAATTCTTACAAACAAATTAAATCTTATAAAACTACGTGGAACCACGAAAAGTTTATTAGGGAATGTTGCTCGCTTCGCTCGCAAACGGTAGATCTCTAAGGGTAGGTTTAACTTCTGTAGGGGATGCTACTCGCTTCGCTCGCTTGAGGAAGTTATACTGCCCACCCAACTTGGCCGACCTTTTTTTTCTGTTGGAAATTCTTACAAACAAATTAAATCTTATAAAACTACGTGGAACCACAAAAAAGTTTATTTGGGGATGTTGCTCGCTTCGCTCGCAAGGTATACCTGTATAGGAAAAAACCGGTATTTATTACGTTGAAATGTGTCATCGACTCCCTTCAAGACCTAAGGGTAGGTTTAACTTCTGTAGGGGATGCTGCTCTCTTCGCTCGCTTGAGGAAGTTATACTGCCCACCCAACATGTAGGGGATGTTGCTCGCTTTGCTCGCAAACGGTAGGTCTCTAAGGGTAGGTTTAACTTCTGTAGGGGATCCTGCTCGCTTCGCTCGCTTGAGGAAGTTATACTGCCCAACCAACTTGGCAGACGTTTCTTTCTGTTGGAAATTCTTACAAACAAATTAAATCTTATAAAACTACGTGGAACCACGAAAAGTTTATTAAGGAATGTTGCTCGCTTCGCTCGCAAAGTATTGCTGCATATTCCGACATGTGAATAGCTGAAACTACCTACGAATTTGCACCGCTTGGGATTTGGAACCCCAAAGGGTGTTAGGGCATCATTAGCGACCGTTATGCGACCGTTATGATAGATCCCTAAGGGTAGGTTTAACTTCTGTAGGGGATGCTGCTCGCTTCGCTCGCTTGAGGAAGTTATACTGCCCACCCAACTTGGTAGACGTTTTTTTCTGTTGGAAATTCTTACAAACAAATTAAATCTTATGAAACTACGTGGAACCACAAAAAGTTTATTCGCGGATGTTGCTCGCTTCGCTCGCAAGGTATTGCTGTATATTTGTAGGAAAAAATCCGAATTTATTCTGTTGACATGGCTCTCGCTTCGCTCGCAAGGTATACCTGTATACCCTTCAAGACGTAAGTGCGTGTACCTGCTCGCGACCCGTTCCGCAGCCCCGCCTCATCGAACCCCTGACTTCGTAGAGCCTTCTCGCTTCCGGGGCCCAATTAATTTCTGATGTTAAACGCTTCCCTCGCAATTCCGCTCGCAATTTGACCTACTTTCCGTCACTTTTTTCGATATCCGACTTCGGATTCAGATTCGGCGGGATCAAAGCTGTATTTCGCCCGCAACAACCGTTCCGAAAAACGTACCTTTATGGGGTATATTTTAATCGGAAAAAACCAAGTTTTTCGGCGGACTTTTCGAGAAAACGGGTCCGTACTCTCGCATTTTTTTAACGCATTTCCCGATACTTTTTTCGCGATCCGATCGCGCCGTCGTCTTCCTCGTAGGAAAACCTACGAAACCCGTATTTTTCCGGAATTGTCGACGGCCGTTTAGTGGGGTAGGGGAAGCGGGGAAGTCCAAAAAGCGCACATTAATTATTACTTCGACCCCCCTCCCGCCCTACGGCCCATGGTTCGGGTGGGATTAGAAAATTTTAAATTCGCTTATACACCCTATCGGAAAATCCCAAAAAGATCCCACCACTCGTAGACTCCCCCCACTCAGCCGTTTGGCCGTGCATAGACACGACAGACAAACAGACAAACAAACAGACAGACGGAGTTTCATTCTTATAAATAACTAGCCGCTCCGGCTCGCTACGCTCGCCTCCACGTCCAGCCGGGGGGCAAGCCCCCCGGACCCCCCATTAAATTGCTCGCTTCGCTCGCAAAGTGTGGCATGTAGGGAATATTGCTCGCTTCGCTCGCAAAGTGTGGCATGTAGGGAATGTTGCTCGCTTCGCTCGCAAAGTGTGGCATGTAGAGAATGTTGCTCGCTTCGCTCGCAAAGTGTGGCTGTATACATGCGATGTATTACAATTGAAACGTGTAGGGGATGTTGCTCGCTTCGCTCGCAAACGGTAGATCTCTAAGGGTAGTTTTAACTTCTGTAGGGGATGTTGCTCGCTCCGCTCGCTTGAGGAAGTTATACTGCCCACCCAACTTGGCAGACGTTTTTTTCTGTTGGAAATTCTTACAAACAAATTAAATCTTATAAAACCACGTGGAACCACGAAAAGTTTATTAGGGAATGTTGCTCGCTTCGCTCGCAAACGGTAGATCTCTAAGGGTAGGTTTAACTTCTGTAGGGGATGCTGCTCGCTTCGCTCGCTTGAGGAAGTTATACTGCCCACCCAACTTGGCAGACGTTTTTTTCTGTTGGAAATTCTTACAAACAAATTAAATCTTATAAAACTACGTGGAACCACAAAAAAGTTTATTTGGGGATGTTGCTCGCTTCGCTCGCAAGGTATACCTGTATAGGAAAAAACCGGTATTTATTACGTTGAAATGAGTCATCGACTCCCTTCAAGACCTAAGGGAAGGTTTAACTTCTGTAGGGGATGCTGCTCGCTTCGCTCGCTTGAGGAAGTTATACTGCCCACCCAACTTGGCAGACGTTTTTTTTTTTTCGTTGGAAATTCTTACAAACAAAATAAATTTTATAAAACTACGTGAAACCACAAAAAAGTTTATTTGGGGATGTTGCTCGCTTCGCTCGCAAAGTATTGCTGCATATTCCGACATGTGAATAGCTAAAACTACCTACGAATTTGCACCGCTTGGGATTTGGAACCCCAAAGGGTGTTAGGGCATCATTAGCGACCGTTATGATAGATCCCTAAGGGTAGGTTTAACTTCTGTAAGGGGTTGCTGCTCGCTTCGCTCGCTTGAGGAAGTTATACTGCCCACCCAACTTGGCAGACGTTTTTTTCTGTTGGAAATTCTTACGAAAAAATTAAATCTTATGAAACTACGTGGAACCACAAAAAGTTTATTCGGGGATGTTGCTCGCTTCGCCCGCAAGGTATTGCTGTATATTTGTAGGAAAAAATCCGAATTTATTCTGTTGACATGGCTCTCGCTTCGCTCACAAGGTATACCTGTATACCCTTCAAGACGTAAGTGCGTGTACCTGCTCGCGACCCGTTCCGCAGCCCCGCCTCATCGAACCCCTGACTTCGTAGAGCCTTCTCGCATCCGGGGCCCAATTAATTTCTGATGTTAAACGCTTCCCTCGCAATTCCGCTCGCAATTTGACCTACTTTCCGTCACTTTTTTCGATATCCGACTTCGGATTCAGATTCGGCGGGATGAAAGCTGTATTTCGCCTGCGAAAACCGTTCCGAAAAACGTACCTTTATGGGGTATATTTTAATCGGAAAAAACCAAGTTTTTCGGCGGACTTTTCGAGAAAACGGGTCCGTACTCTCGCATTTTTTTAACGCATTTCCCGATACTTTTTTCGCGATCCGATCGCGCCGTCGTCTTCCTCGTAGGAAAACCTACGAAACCCGTATTTTTCCGAAATTGTCAACGGCCGTTTAGAGGGGTAGGGGAAGCGGGGAAGTCCAAAAAGCGCACATTAATTATTACTTCGACCCCCCTCCCGCCCTACGGCCCATGGTTCGGGTGGGATTAGAAAATTTTAAATTCGCTTATACACCCTATCGGAAAATCCCAAAAAGATCCCACCACTCGTAGACTCCCCCCACTCAGCCGTTTGGCCGTGCATAGACACGACAGACAAACAGACAAACAAACAGACAGACGGAGTTTCATTCTTATAAATAACTAGCCGCTCCGGCTCGCTACGCTCGCCTCCATGTCCAGCCGGGGGGCAAGCCCCCCGGACCCCCCGTTAAATTGCTCGCTTCGCTCGCAAAGTGTGGCATGTAGGGAATATTGCTCGCTTCGCTCGCAAAGTTTGGCATGTAGGGAATGTTGCTCGCTTCGCTCGCAAAGTGTGGCATGTAGGGAATGTTGCTCGCTTCGCTCGCAAAGTGTGGCTGTATACATGCGATGTATTACAATTGAAACGTGTAGAGGATGTTGCTCGCTTCGCTCGCAAACGGTAGATCTCTAAGGGTAGTTTTAACTTCTGTAGGGGATGTTGCTCGCTCCGCTCGCTTGAGGAAGTTATACTGCCCACCCAACTTGGCAGACGTTTTTTTCTGTTGGAAATTCTTACAAACAAATTAAATCTCATAAAACTACGTGGAACCACAAAAAAAAGTTTATTAGGGAATGCTGCTCGCTTCGCTCGCTTGAGGAAGTTATACTGCCCACCCAACTTGGCAGACGTTTTTTTCTGTTGGAAATTCTTACAAACAAATTAAATCTTATAAAACTACGTGGAACCACGAAAAGTTTATTAGGGAATGTTGCTCGGTTCGCTCGCAAACGATAGATCTCTAAGGGTAGGTTTAACTTCTGTAGGGGATGCTGCTCGCTTCGCTCGCTTGAGGAAGTTATACTGCCCACCCAACTTGGCAGACGTTTTTTTCTGTTGGAAATTCTTACAAACAAATTAAATCTTATAAAACTACGTGGAACCACAAAAAAGTTTATTTGGGGATGTTGCTCGCTTCGCTCGCAAGGTATACCTGTATAGGAAAAAACCGGTATTTATTACGTTGAAATGAGTCATCGACTCCCTTCAAGACCTAAGGGTTGGTTTAACTTCTGTAGGGGATGCTGCTCGCTTCGCTCGCTTGAGGAAGTTATACTGCCCACCCAACATGTAGGGGATGTTGCTCGCTTGGCTCGCAAACGGTAGGTCTCTAAGGGTAGGTTTAACTTCTGTAGGGGATGCTGCTCGCTTCGCTCGCTTGAGGAAGTTATACTGCCCACCCAACTTGGCAGACGTTTTTTTTTTTTTTTCGTTGGAAATTCTTACAAACAAAATAAATCTTATAAAACTACGTGAAACCACAAAAAAGTTTATTTGGGGATGTTGCTCGCTTCGCTCGCAAGGTATTGCTGCATAGGTGTTGGGAAATACCCGTATGAAATTCCGTTGGAATGAGTCAAGTGCGTAGTGAGTCCCCTGTGAGTAGCTAAATAGGTGCGGGGGATTGTACAGGTAGGCTTCGGAACGTGATTTCCAGGGAGCTGGAGGTTGTTGAACCAGGAAAAGTTTATTAGGGGATGTATACTTAAAGGTAGGCCATTAGAAGGGCGAATGGGGAAGTTATATTGCCCACCCAACTTGGCAGACGTTTTTTTCTGTTGGAAATTCTTACAAACAAATTAAATCTTATGCATCTACGTGGAACCACGAAAAGTTATCATCGGAGGAAGTTATACTGGCAGACGTTTTTTTCTTTTGGAAATTCTTACAAACAAAATAAAGTTCATTTGGGGATGTTCCTCGCTTCGCTCGCAAGGTAGGTATTGCGTAGAAGTCGAGTCCCTTCTGCTAAGCAACGTTGTGCAACGGGCGGCTCGGCTCGATCAAAAACGTCATATTAAACGCTTCCCTCGCATTTCCGCTCGGAATTTGACCTACTTTCCGTCACTTTTTTCGATATCCGACTTCGGATTCAGATTCGGCGGGATCAAAGCTGTATTTCGCCCGCGAAAACCGTTCCGAAAAACGTACCTTTATGGGGTATATTTTAATCGGAAAAACCCAAGTTTTTCGGCGGACTTTTCGAGAAAAAGGGTCCGTACTCTCGCATTTTTTTGAAGCATTTCCCGATACTTTTTTCGCGATCCGATCGCGCCGTCGTCTTCCTCGTAGGAAAACCTACGAAACCCGTATTTTTCCGGAATTGTCAACGGCCGTTTAGAGGGGTAGGGGAAGCGGGGAAGTCCAAAAAGCGCACATTAACCGGAACTTCGACCCCCCTCCCGCCCTACGGCCCATGGTTCGGGTGGGATTGGAAAATTTTAAATTCGCTTATACACCCTATCGGAAAATCCCAAGAAGATCCCCCCACTCGTAGATCCGGCCCACTCGGCCGTTTGGCCGTGCATAGACACGACAGACAGACAGACAAACAGACAGACGGAGTTTCATTCTTATTAATAGTATAGATAGAGATAAGAATGAAACTCCGTTTGTCTGTCTGTCTGTTTGTCTGTCGTGTCTATGCACGGCCAAACGGCTGAGTGGGGGGAGTGTACGAGTGGGGGGATCTTCTTGAGATTTTCCGAAAGGTGGAACGAGCGAATTAAAAATTGTCTAATCCCAGCCGAACCATGGGCCGTAGGGCGGGAGGGGGGTCGAAGTAAGAATTAATGTGCGCTTTTTCCACTTCCCCGCTTCCTCTACCCCTCTAAACGGCCGTTGAAAATTCCGGAAAAATACCGGTTTCGGAGGTTTTCCCACGAGGAAGACGACGGCGCGATCGGATCGCGAAAAAAGTATCGGGAAATGCGTCGAAAAAATGCGAGAGTATGGACACGTTTTCTCGAAAAGTCTGACAAAAAACTTGGTTTTTTCTGATTAAAATATACCCCGTAAAGGTACGTTTTTCGGAACGTTTTTTGCGGGCGAAATACAGCTTTGGGTCCGCCGAATCTGAATCCGAAATCGGATATCGAAAAAAGTGACGGGCAGTCGGTCAAATTGCGAGCGGAAGCGAGGGGAACCGTTTAATATGAGAAATTAATAGACCACGGGCCGCCGTTACACAACGTTGCTTACCTTAAAGGGACGCGATGACTCACAGGGGACTCACCACGCACTTGACTCATTTCAACGGAATTTCATACGGGTATTTCCCAACACCTATGCAGCAATACCTTGCGAGCGAAGTGAGCAACATTCCCTAATAAATTTTTCGTGGTTCCACGTAGTTTTATAAGATTTAATTTGTTTGTAAGAATTTCCAACAGAAAAAAACGTCTGCCAAGTTGGGTGGGCAGTATAACTTCCTCAAGCGAGCGAAGCGAGCAGCATCCCCTACAGAAGTTAAACCTACCCTTAGGGATCTATCGTTTGCGAGCGAAGCGAGCATCATTCCCTACATGCCATACTTTGCGAGCGAAGCGAGCAACATTTCCTACATGCCACAATTTGCGAGCGAAGCGAGCTACATTCCCTACATGCCAGAGTTTGCGAGCGAAGCGAGCAATTTAATGGGGGGTCCGGGGGGCTTGCCCCCCAGCTGGACGTGGAAGCGAGCGTAGCGAGCTGGAGCGGCTAGTTGAAATATAAATCAGCTTCAGAGTTTACTCAACTGATGAGGGTGGCTCCGTACCTGGCTATTAGCGTACTGAAACACTACATCATGGGAATTTGTTTCTATTTTCTTCTACAAAATCCTCACTGGTGACTATCTTCCTCCGAGCGTTAAAAGTTTTCATTAAGTTATCACGACATCCCTTTCTTTTTTGTTTGATGACACCCCAACCATCACAATTGAAATTTGCAAAAGAAGAATTGTGATAAAACCGTTGTAATTAAACTAAGAAGTGGAAAATGATGTGTTGTTGACTGGATTGAAGATATCTGTTATAGATTATTGTTTTTCCAATCACATTACCTGCATCTTATTCGGAAAAGAAACGTTAAACGAGATGGAACATGGAAATAGACAATCTTCATCGCTTTCGTTTTCTTCGTTGAAATGAATCGGTACTTCGTCTCGAGTGATTTATTTTGTGCAGATATTGCCATTAGTAGTTATATAATATTGAAGTAGGTACCTTTTAAGCACGAGAAACTCCTATAAATAATTAACTTCTTGAAGAACTTCTCATCGAAATGAAAAATACCACCAAGCAAATCCACGCTTTTCATGTCATATTTCGAAAAAAGTTTTTATACTGATTTCTCCTATTAATAGCAAGAATCGCTTTTGCATTTTATCAATTATTTCAGAGAACATCCGAGGGAAAGGTAGTACCTACCTACCTACGAAATTTTATTCAGGGGCAATCGGATTGACCCCCAACTAATAACCAAGATTCTTCCAACTAGACTTTACTCAAACTGAGAAATTTTACAGTGATAAGGAATGACATAAACATACATAATCCGTTAAGCCTAAAAACTGGAGGAGCCAACCAAAACAAAAACAAACTGCTACCATCACCCGGTTCAAATGTAATGATTAGTATCCATGCTGTTTCGTAGCATGGAGGATTATCATTTTATAATAATTTCTTGAAGAAGTTATTACAGTGAAATTAGAAAGAATTCAGTTCTGCCCCTTACCCCCAGGCGCCCTTGTACCCAGGTACAACCAAAACTTAAATGCCAGCCACCACTACCAGTGCAATATGTATACACGAAAACATTACTATATGCATAAATTAAATAGATGAATGATTAATTCATGAATGAAATAAATTTCAAAGAAATTTTTTGAAGACAAACTGTTTCTCTCTTTTCTAAATGGTAAAACACCGTTTGCATTGAATGTGAACCACTTACGGACCCCACCATTTTCCAGGGCATTTGATGTGAGGGATTTCATAGAGTTTGACGCAACAATACTGCCGTCCTAAGCGAAAAAGTCGTATGTGCAAAAATCTAATTTTTGGGAAATCGACCAAATAGGTTTTGCGTCGAAATTCGTTGATATTGGCGTTAGTTTCCAAAATAATCTTGAACTTGAACATTCTCCTTGTAGAAAATTTCTTGCTGAATCGATTGGCGATGTCAAAAATTGAATTTTTCCATCGTAAAATAGCAAAAAACGCCGTGCAAATTTTAGTCTCGTATTGTTGACTGACATTGAGGATAATTTACGAAGCACGAAACTCGTATCTGCAGTTTACTTAGTGTTTTCTAATTATCTGCTATAGATACGAGTATCTGACTAGCAAATTGCAGTTATGATTCGCTACTCTAACCATATGCACTTGCATGATTTGAATTATACTGAGCTGAAAAATTGTACGTGTTGTTTTGTATCGAAATAGATGATTAGAATGAATGGAATAATTAAAAATAGTCTCACAGTAATTATTGTTGGTGTGCAGGTAGGTACAAATGAGATAGTGACAGGTTCAGTACAGGACTTTAGTAGGTATTCATATACATTACACTATTTACATAGCTAATTAGGGGAGGAAACTACGTTTCAGTGTTGAAAAACATTGTTTTTCCAATGAAATCGAGGGTTTTCTTGAAAATTGACCTTCTATGAAAATTCGAGTTCGGGGTCTGTTTCTACGTATTTTTTCACGCTGAATCGTGTGGTAACACTTGAATATTTACCCAACCCCCTTATAACCGAGTTTTACACTTTAGCTTACAAGTTTCACCCCAAAAACACATAAAATTTATCATAACGAATGATCTTAAATTTGTGAGAACGTGTAAAACTCGGTTACAACGGGGTTGGGGAGATATATGCAAGTATTATCATTCGATTCAGCGTAAAAAATACCTAGAAATCGACCCCAAACTCGTATTTTCATAGAAGGTCTTTTTCAAGAAAACCCTCGATTTCATTGGAACAAAAAAAAAAAAAAAAAAAAAAACCCCAATGTTTTTCAACATTCAACATAGTTTTTTCCCCCTAATTAACAATGTAAAATTAAAATTGATTACACCGTTGGGAAGGTGAGATTTCAGCGCAGTTTTCACAATTCTTGCATTATGAAAAAAAAGTTTCTCATAGTTCAATTTCCGATTGAAAAGACAGGTTTCGCAAATGAGGTAAAATTTGCATTTCAAAGGGCCTTTTCATGTCTCAAACCTTGAGTCTTAAAAACGCTCAGGCATCTATCCGATAGGAAATTTAATACTCTTTCCAATGGTATCCTCAAATTTGAATTTGAGCAAATTGAGAGTCATGATCATTTTAGTGACAAAAGGTCGAAAATACGAAAAAAAATCTTAGAAATTAAATTACTCGAAAACTAAGAGTTTCATAAGAAATCTCTATGAGGAACTTTCGATCATAAAGAAGCTCTAAAATCGATCCCTGAAATTACGGGAACTTTAGTTGAGACACCCTGTATATGGCAATATCATTTTAGGGTTCGTTACCCCCGCAAGGTAAATTTTTCCAAAACTCCGCTCTAGAAGGGGGGTAATGGCATTTTTTTTTTCTTCACATAAGCGTGCTAGAATGGCATCTCTTCTTCCACTGTCGATTCCACGAGGCTTAGTAACCTTTTCCACAATTGGGAATCCCTTTTGAAGCTTTTTTTTCTTTTAAAGGAAATCGAGTTCAATGAAATCCGTTTTATATTTCAACGTATATTTGCCTCTAGGCGCTGAAATCTGGACAATATCGCGGAGATATGGCTTTGGAGTTACCGAATTAATTTTCTGTTTGGAAGAAAAATCTCTCCACACAGTGAAATCATTAACGGTTATTTCTTTGACTACAGCATTCTTTCTACTGTCCTGGACACAGTCAATAAAATCTTGAAAATCGTATACCTATGTAGAATTGGCATATATATAAGAGAGTCCACTTTGCGAAAATAATTAGAAAAAAAGGCCTTTGTTCTTCCGCACCAGACCAATAGGGATAGGTACTTAGAATTACTAACAGCAGGAAAAATGCGGGTTACCGTAAAGCAACGTAAGTATTTTGGTTTCTGTACATCCTCGCCGTTATTGGGTTATACGTCAGCTGGGCGAGGCGAGGGTAATCTGGGCAAGCCTAATCCAGTGCGACGATCACTGATTGGGCGCTCTTAGGTACCGTATTTCTATGAAATAACGACAATGAACAGGGAAAGTACGGGGTCTTCCTTACAATTGAAAGGAGGCAAGTTTCACCTTACTCAAAGCTGTTATAGGAAAATTCAATCTTGGGCTAACGAAAGAGTACCGGGAACATAAAACAGAAGGGTCCAAATTTTGGCACGCTGTTTTCGGCTTATTGTATCTGGCATCATATGAAGTTCAAACGTTTGTCGAGACTGAGCTACCCTGTGAGCCCAAGATTAGGGAATTTTATAATATTTGCTTAAAAATTATGCTCGAAGGACGTCCCTATTCCCTCCTGTTTTGTGGGCAGCACGAAACGCACATTCAAGAGGGTTCCCAAGAATCGTAAGTGACTCCAGGAGTGCCAAAATACTAAGCTTGAAGTCCGTATCTGACTTTTAAGAACAAGAGAATCCGTATATGCGAAATAAGAAGCGAGTAAATCGTATCCGGTGCCAGATACGAATTTTCTTCCTCTGAAAAGTATACTTACGAATATTGGCTAAGCAAAACCAATGGAATCATCACTAAGCCGTTTATTCGTACGCTTGTTTGAGGCATTTCCCGTGCAGATACGACTCTGGGACTCCGAAAATCGGTAGAAAACCCCCCCTAAAACAGGGGGGTACCATTAACTCATTTTGGTCAAAAAATCACTTACGACTTTTTCGCTTAGGACGGCAGAATATCTCTTTGCTTGTACGAACTGAAATTTATTTGAACATACATGGCAATCACAAATCTTCTTCATTCGACTTAAATGTGAGAGATTAGTGAAGACATAGCTTTAGATGGTATTTTGATGAAGTTCCCTACAATCTTATATATGCCAGCCACTGACCAGGCATATGCAGGGAATTCTACCAATTCCAGCATGACATACCTGCACAATCTGACTAATCCTGTTATGAAGCTTTCAAATGTACAGGTATACTCGGCACAGCCACTGTATTATTAGGAATGATATGATAACATAGAAACACGAAGAAATACTAATCATCACTAACCTACAGGAACCCCTGAATCCTATTTCATAAAACATCATTTTCATAGCTTTTGGTGGCTTCTTACTCTAGTTTTGGTGCATTAAAACGCAAGGAATAGAATATTTTCTAATTTTTCTAGGTCACTATCTGCCTGCTAGCCGGATTGACGTTGGAGATTAGTACCCGAAGAAAATCGAATTCGCAGAATATTAAACCTCGCCCTCCCCTTAGATCACCAGCTTACAAACCTGGTCGGTTACCAGCTTACAAACCTGGTCGGTTACCAGCTTACAAACCTGGTCGGTTACCAGCACGCGGCAATACATCCAATAAGGTACCAGTAGCACCAACACGACCTCGTGGAACACTACCAAAAAACCCCAAAGACGCCAATAAACCACCAAGTGGTGTTCCAGCAAAACACTCATCAGGAGGAAAACAGTTTCATCCTACACCAAGTCGTGTTCCAGCAAAACACTCATCAGGAGGAAAACAGTTTCATCCCACACCAAGTCGTGTTCCAGCCTACCCCTCACCAGAAGATAAAAAAGGTCACCCTCCACCAATAGGTGTTCCAGCCTACCCCTCACCAGAAGATGAAAAAGATCACCCTCCACCAAAAAGTGTTCCAGCGAACCCCTCATCAGGAGGAAAACAGCATCACCCTCCACCAACGAGTGTTCCAGCGAACCCCTCATCAGGAGGAAAACAGGTTCATCCTCCACCAAGGGGTGTTCCAACAAACCCCCCATCAGGAGGTAAACAGCATCACCCTCCACCAAGAGATGTTCCAGCGAACCCCCCATCAGGAGGAAAACAGGTTCATCCTCCACCAAAAGATGTTCCAGCGAACCCCCCATCAGGAGGTAAACAGCATCACCCTCCACCAAGTGGTGTTCCAGCGAACCCCCCATCAGGAGGTAAACAGCATCACCCTCCACCAAGTGGTTTTCCAGCCTACCCCTCACCAGGAAATGAACAGTATTACCCTCCTCCAAGTAGTGTTCCAGCCTACCCCTCACCAGGATATGAACAATATTACCCTCCTCCAAGTAGTGTTCCAGCCTACCCCTCACCAGGATATGAACAGTATTACCCTCCTCCAAGTGCTGTTCCAGCCTACCCCCCATCAGGAGGTGAAGATTGCCCGTCTTGTCAACAAAATTATTACCCTGCACCAGCCAACCCTCCACCTCAAACCTCAGGCCATCAACAAGGACCAAACGTCTTCCGTCCACCACACATTTCAACTGGAGCTGTAAATGGAAACTATATGGTCCCATATCCGAGCTACCCATCAATTGCATTTCCAAGCAACCCAGTAGTGGTGGCACGCCCACCAGTTGGCTACCCAATCTACCCACCACCTGGAACGTTTGGCCATTTGGTTCCATCACATTCCTTAGTACCTGTAATCCATGACGACTCTGATGGCCAAATTATTGAAATAGAAGGTCAGTGCTACCATATTTAATATCTTTAAAACCTTCTAAATTCTCAAAAGATGAAGACTTCCGTCCTATTTTACCACTACCTAGATGTATTACGCTATAACCACTATGTAGATGTATAACACAAGAGCTCACCACAATTTTATTACGAATGCTTGCGTACAAGTCATCAACACCGGGAGACATTTTCATGCCTCCGTGAAGATTTCGTTCAGGAATGAAAATGTTTGCCGCTATCCCGGCAAAACATTGAATCATAATGTAGTTTTCAGACAACTGAATGACGAACTCATGATTCAATGTGTTTCTCCTCGATAACATTAGTGGACGCTGAAACTCTTCTTTTTTTTCATATGCTTAATTAATCCCATGCTAATTAAGAATAATAATTATTGTCAAAATCGTTGCAACGAAACATATTATGGAGCTGTAACAGTAAACATCATTCCTTAGCGACCAAACACGTTTTGTTTACTGGTTGTTAAACACGTTTTGAATTCGGCTCTACTGCGTAACGATTTTCGAGTTCATGGGCCAAAGCAAAAACAATCGAACTCAAAATAGCTACCCACTCTTGGTACATAAATTATTCACAATGAATGATTGTTCAGAAATAGGTACTGATAATAGGTTGTAGATAATTGTTTCGAACTATTACCTATACTGTGAGTATTGTAATCTTAGTAGTATAAGATAAATGTACCACCTGCTAACCTATTTCTAAAAAGATACGAAAGATTCTTTGAAACTATAAAAAAAAAGAATATTTCATAAAATTGACGAAAAACTTGGATAACCGGTCCTATAGTTGGAAAGAGGCCTACAGATGGATGGTTGGTTACTATCTCCTCAATCAAAAAGGATACGTTCCATTCGCTGAATGTGGATCTTTTCCCCTGCCAAATGCATCATCACCGCTCCACGTGAGAAACCTTGGTGTAACAATTGAGTCGATACTATTTTGTCCAGGTCGTTTCAAAGTGGTATATGGGTTGGCCTGAAAACATTCTCGTTTATAAGGTTTTCCTGACCATTTATGATGGTTTTTTAGTATTCCAATGATTGTTCAGCGAAGTTGAGTTTTTTTTTCAACATATCCATCCTGCAAATGAATAGATAGAAAAGATATTTATTTTACAGTAAGGCCACTCAACTAGTGAAACTTCAAAACAGCTTGAGACCAGAAGTTGAATGGACTTATTCTAAATATCCGTTTTTTCCCCTAAATGGATATTCAGATAAATAATCCAACTTTGCAGAACAATTTGAAATTCACAATGACCTTCATAAATAATCAGGAAAACCCTATCACGTATATGACCATGTTTCCTTACCAAACTCAGAAGAAGTAGCAAACATCCGGACACCACCTCTTTGGAAGCAAACTGAACAAAATAATTTCAAATCAGAGGTTACACCAAGTTTTCCCACGTGAAGTGATGATATTGTATGTCGTATACTAATAATATATGTACATTATGTAGTTTTTTTTTTTTTTTTTTTTCAATAAACGGATGCGACCTTCCGAATTCGTTGTGCAGTTGGGTCCCACTCTGGACCCAAGTCACCAAGGGTGAGGTTATCCCCTTGAGGGGCTAAACCAAATAAATATCAGGCGAGTTAGGTCACTATCATCACTACAGCTTGAAACTTCGACTAGATCATTCTACATACATCCAACCTTCCTGGAGTGTCCTCCAGATTCCGCTACATATCTCAGGCTCTCAAATTCGCCCGTTGGCGGTTTTCCTTGGGTCTCCTTAATTTGACAGTCCCGAGCGCATTTTGCTAGTATCATAGAAATAAGGCGAAATCTATTACAGTCTCAGCAGATTTAGATTCTACACGCCAAGCTTACAATTTTCGATACCGAAACATTCCGGAAAATCTCGGGAGAACTCTGAAAAAATAGCCTGGGAACATTTTGGATTTTGCCAGTCTCAATAAATTAATAGGAACTTGTATATCAGAGTAGCTAGGAGCCGGGTGAGACTAGCGTGGACGTTACAACGTTGTTGCAACGTAAGTATCTCCGTTTTTGAAATTCCCCTCCACCGCTTGTTATCACCCTTCTCATAGTTTTGTGCATTATGTCTTCATTTAGTGCTTCCTGTTTTTTTTTTTTTTTTTTTTTTTTTTTTTTTTTAGCGTGGTACGGACGTTTGATATTTGTTCCGACGTTGATATGGAGTGGGAACGTAGGTAAGGAAGTGTGGGTTGGGTCACAAACCACACCCACTATTACAATAAACTTTGTAAATTTTAAAAAAATTCGCCTAACCACAAACACAACTCCTTCTTCCTTTTAGCGAATTTGTAGAACATGAAGCTATTGCAATGGCTCCGAAATTTCTCAAAATTTACTCGGCTGCTGCCACTTGCTCTTGCGATGCCATGACGAGAACTCAATACAATTTGAAGTAGGTAAGCTCTCTTCTCTAGATCGCCCTCCCAAACCCAATGCGGAAAAGTGCGATGTTCGAAGTGCTGCTGTGTGTGGAGTCGAAATGTTGGGATTGGAGTTAGGTACGGTTCGAGGATCGTTACGGACGTCTGTTGAAGTGCGTACCCCTTAAAACTACGCTTCTATTCTCCTGTTAGATGCGAATGTTAGATGCGGATTACGTCTCATGTCTGCATAAAACCCGACCAAATTACCCAGTTGACCAAACCAAACCAGATCAAAACAGAGATTGACTCTCTTAAAAGTAAAATTCTCAGTAAAACTCCTCTGGTTAGAGTTGTCTAAATCTGCATCCCCCCAGAAGAGGAATATTATACTGACGAAGAAATAGAGAAAAGAAGAAGAGTTCATAAAAGGAAGAGGAAATCCGATTTACCTCCTCCTAGAAAAAATTCGTTAGTGAATACAAAACGAAAAAAAGAGCCCACACCTCCTACAGTTTATATTGAGAGGGTTTCGTCCTTTCCAGCCCTAAAAAAAAGGAAAAGGTAGAGGAAAAAACTACTCACTTGACATTAACCATTATTTCAAATGAAGTGGTTAAAATTAATACTGTAGATTCAGATGGCTTTCGTGCTATTACAAAATGTATTGAGGAACGAAAAATCCCGCACTATACCTATAAAAATAAACAGGATAGGCCCATGAAAGTTATGATCAAGGACATTCACAAATCTTGGTCAACCGAGGAGGTCCTCATATTGATCTAAGCAATTAGGCTTAGATAGCGTACTCCAAGTAAATAGAAAGCTGAATTGGAAATAAAAAATTCCACAGGATTTGTGCTTTGTTGATTTTCAAAAAGATCTAAATCTCGAGGAAATTTACAAAATAATGCAGGTTCTCAAAGGGTGAGTAACAGCGCAGCCAATCAAATCAACAAAACATTCATCTCAGTGTAAAAGGTGTCAGGAGTTTTAACACACTAGAAACTACAGTGCAAAGCCACCTCGGTGTGTCAAATGTGCCAAAGGTCATTTCACTGAGGATTGCTCCAAGCCCCAAGATATCCCAGCAAAATGTGCCAACTGTTTTGGAGACCACACTGCAAATTATCGTAGCTGTCTAGTTGCCGTTGAGGCATGGCATAGTCATTTAAATCTGGCTCAACAACCGAAACAGGGGGAAGCCCAGTCAGCACCAGAGAAATCCATCAGTACAAAGAAGTTTTTTCCAAAACGCCGTTATTGTGAAATAAAAATCTAATTCAGGGCATTGCAGGTCAGAACCCAAATTTGGAGTCATATTTGAAAGTTTTGAAGAATGAGAAAGTTCTGATACAGCAGCCGACCAGGAGGCAATCGATTGATCCCATTAATAAGGAAATACAAACAGAAACAAATCTGATTTTCGAAATGCTCAAAAAACTAAGCCACAGTGTAAGCAACCTGGATTATAGTGTTGGCAGGATCGAAACCTTGTCCAAAAAAATCAACATGAATAGTGTTAAAATTCTTTGTTGGAATGCCAATGGACTCATGTCACGGAAAAATGAGCTCCAATTAACCCTCGACTTCAATCGAGTCGACATTTGTGTTATTTCTGAAACGCATTTTACTAAAGAATCGTATCTCAAGCTCAAAGTTTACACGTGCTACCATGACATTTATCCAAGCAACAATGCTCATGGTGACAGCGCAGTAAAATTAAAGAAAACCTATACCATCACAAGAAAGTCAAAATGGAAACTGAAGCATTTCACGTATGTGCTATTGAAATCAAGACTGCTTCTTTTATGATTAATGCATGATTTTTAAGATTACCCACCAAAATTCAACACTGCATGTGAAGAATACAAGAATATATTTGGTTAACTTGAGAACTGGCTCATCCTTAGAGGGAACTCCAATGCAAAGAATACATTCTGGGGTTCAAGATTAACTACTGTGAGAGGACCCAGACTTTTACAAGCAATCAATGGTGAAAACTGAGAAACATGCTCAACTGGGAAGCCGACATACTGCCATCTGACCCAAACAAAGAACCCGATCTGATTGACTTTTTCATTTAAAAAAATATATCTCAGCAAATTACCCTCTAGTAGAAGAAAACTTTGATCTTGGTTTAGATCATTCACTTATCTTACTGACATTTAGTGATCGAATTGTTCAGAAGCCCTTCAACCCTGTCCTAGCTAACCATAAGACTAATTGGGATCGTTTCAAGCAGGAAATTTGCAGACAGATCGACTTGGGTAAGTTATCGCAAACACCAAATGAAATGGAACAAGAATTAGAACATCATGTTTGTAGCATACAACCGTTGCATGGGAAAACACACCAGCGATTACACGAAGACTAAGAGGTATCAACTATCCTGGGGAAATAGTCTCTGTCGTCAAGGAAAAACGCCTAGACCAAGAAACAGTGGCAAGTAACCAGAGTCCCCAGACATAAATCAGTTTGGTACAAGGCGGAAAGTGAACTGAGGTCCTTGATTCAGGAAATCAACGAAGAAACTTATGAGCGCTATATCACGGAACTTACAAGTCTCTTTGGAAGGTTATCAAATATCTCAAAAGGCCGATAATACAGGCTTCACCCATAAGAAATGCTAGCGGGAGTTGGGCAAGAATAAGCAATCAAGATGAAGCAACCACTTTTGCATACCACGTAGCAAAAATATTCATCCCAAATCCAGCAATGACATATCAACCCCTAGTCGAAATTACAATTGAATTCGATCAAGAGATTGATATTCCACCTGTCACTATTAAAGAAGTAATACACATAATTAATAAGGAAATCAGCCCGAGAAAGTCCCCAGGCTACGATCTTATTACTGGACAGATCATTAAGCATCTTCCGCGTAAATCCATAACAAAAATAACAATGATTATCTATGTGGTTATATGACTCCTATGCGTTTCTGAATTGTGCAAGATTGCTGAGGTCATCACGATTCCTAAGCGAGGCAAGCCCCTCAAGGAACCAAGTTTGTACAGACCAATTTCACTTCTTTAATTAATAAGTTAATACTTGGTGCAATAAAAAGTTAAAAAAATAAAAATAAAATAAATTCCTGCGGGCTCCGCTTGCGTAAAGCTATGTCCACACAGGTTTACACTCTCGTCCAGACTGTTTTGCTATTTGGAACGGCGCCCCGGGCCGGCACAAATTCTTTCGGTAATCGTGCGAGGGACATCACATTGTACACAAAAAATCACAAAAAGTTGCTTAAAACGGCTAAAAATTGTTAAATTTATATCGTTAGCAAATGTTTAGTCAAACAAATTTTCTCAACAACAAAGTAGAACATTGTAAAATTGTGCGATAAACTATGCAGAAAAACTTGGTCAAATTAATTAATTTTAGCTAAAAAATCTATAAAAACTCCCTAAAAAAAGCTAAAATTTTCAAATCTTTTTTTAATTGCAGCATATTATTTAGAACAAATTGTGCTGCCATTAAATCGGTAGTGAACTATTTCTTTTCGTTCAAAGTGCTCCAATTTCAAAACAATGTAATCCAATATAATACGATAACTTACACAAATTCGCTCATACGATCATGCTGCAAGACTGTTTTTACACTAGCTAGACTCATTTAGGAGCATACAATCACGGCAATGTATTTGGGTGGAAAATGATCGAAAATTGGTAAATATACCGTATCCTCTGATATTAAGAAGAAAGTAACCAACTGTCCACCTATTTGTCCACCAGATGGACTGTTGTCAACTACTGGGCCGAGGTAAGTTTGTACTTTGATAACTGTTTCAAAATTCCACACTTATTCGATCGGAAAAACAATTATTTTATCATATTCTCTCAAACTTTGAGAAGATAAGAAAATAATAAGTTGAAAAATCTGATCAATAGCTGATTTTAAAGCGAGAAGTGTCCCGACTAGGGTCGAGGAGTTTGTGTTAGAAAGAGACATTGAGTGTCCAACTACTAGGCCTGTTACTCGATACAGGTTGTCCCGCATAAGGTGCTCAGTATTTCTGTATCTCTGATTTTTGATCGATAGTTCCTCCTGGGGATTTTTTTAAACGCTTAGTTTTCGAATAGTTTCAATTTTTAACATTGTTTTCGATTGATTCATTATCCATCCGTCAGGCTTTTATGGCCAATGGAACATTGTTTTCGAGTTTTCAACCTTTTGTCACTAAAACGATCGTAACTCTCTCAATTCGCTGTGTAAATTCAAATTTGAGGATAGCATTGAAAAGAACATTAAAGTATCTATCGCCTGAGCTTTCTGATAGATTAAGGTTTGAGGCATAAAAAAGCGCTCTGAAAAGCAAATTTTACCTAATATGAGTTTTTTTAATCAGGAATTCAGCTACGAAAACCAATATTTTTTCAAGACACAAGAACGGTAAAAACTGCGCCAAAATCTCACCTTTTCAACGGTGTAGTCACTTGTACTTTTACTTTGCTAATTAATGTATTAGGGATGTATGTTTTAATATTTAAAAACATCGTTTTTTCACGAAAATCGAGGTTTTTTAGAAAAGTTACTTTCCAGGAAAACACGAGTTTGGGGTCGGTTTCTACGTAGGTATTTTTATAGCATTTTCAAATGTAATCCGTCTTTTTACATAAAGAATTCGTCCTTTTTTTGTCTTTTTACAAAATGAATTCGTCCTTTTACTAAATGAATTCGTCCTTTAAAAAAAACGGACGGTAGACCTACGGTTCTACAGTCAGATAATTTAATAATGATTAATTTTACACATTATTAGTTCATTATAGTTACTTAGCAATATTAGTTTATAACTGAGTGTAATAAATCAGCTTTCATTGACACTACAGAGGCTTAGGGATTATGAGATGCTGTGATAAAATGAGAGCATTCTAAAAAGTGGCTAACGATTTTCCTTCTATGAAAACTAAGGGAGTTACACTTCCCTAGTAACGCATTGGTTGTACTTGAAAATCAATAGGAAACCCCACCGTGACGTGACGCTCGTGACGTGACGAAAACAAATGGAAACGTCCTGTTAATCATTATTAAATGATAAAATGAATTCGGCTTTTTACAAAATGGATTCTTCCTTTTACAAAATGAATTCTTCCTTTTACAAAATGAAATCGTCCTTCATAAAGGGGGACCGAATCTTGAAAGTAACTTAGTAACGGCTGTGTCTGGGGCTCGGGAAAACGGTGGCGGTCGGAATGCAGTCTTTATGCAAGTGCGGGAAAATCTTCAACCCTACCATCTACGCACATAAGACACAAATTACTGTAAGCACCAACTTTTTAATGCATATGCTTTCCCTCATGCTTAGAGCAGCTTCAGGACAGCCTCTGCATTGAGGAAAAAAGCAACGCTACAAGTCATTACAGAGAAGTGTATCATTTCTGTATTGTATAGCTCTTCGACGGAGAAAACCTGTCTATATTATTCAACGAATCATCAGGTAGGTATCTAATGTGTCTGAATAGGTGTTGACGCCTACTGAAGAGAAATGAATAAAATTAAATAACACGCCTGAACTTTCTTTACACAAGCTATGATGATGCAGTGCCGTGAAATGCCAAAACAGCGGCGTTACCTTAAAAGTTTTCGAAATCTCGATTTTTCAATTTTCCAGCCTTTGATTACTACTCTTAATGGTAGAGCAAAATTGATGCCGATTTTACTGGCTCATCTTCTGCGGATGCACGATTTTTCAGCCAAATTTCATAAAATTCGGTACAGTGGTTGTGAAGAAACGCTCTGGACTTCAAAGGTGGACGAACGGTTTTTTTTTTTTTTTTTTTTTTTTTTTTTTAAATCTTATCTTGAAACGTACACCAACAAATTTTGAGGGGGGGTTAATTTTTTAAAGGTTCATTAATGAAAATAATATACCAAAACTCTGAAATTCATGGTTTTGTATGAACTTCTTGCTAACTTTTTGCTTATTTCTTGTATCAATTCCTTGTAAACGTTGTAAATCTCTTTTATTACATTTTATTAACTGTGCAAACCAATGCAATTAATGATTATTCTTCGAAACAGGAAAAGGTGTCTACATATCATTAACTGGTTGCCTTAAAGATTTGGTCCCTCTTTTAGAAGGACGAATTCGTTTTGTAATAGGACAAATTCATTTTGTAAAAGGGCGAATTCATTTTGAAAAAAAGACGAATTCATTTTGAAAATGCTATATACGCTGAACCGAATAATAACACTTGTATATCTCCCCACCTCCGTTATAACCAAGTTATACACTTTGATTGGCAAATTTGAGTTCATTTAGTATGACAAATTCTATGAGTTTTTAGGGGTGAAAATGGTAAGCTAAAGTGTAAAACTCGGTTATAAATGGTACGGGAGATTTGCAAGTCAGCTCAAAAATTCGATTCACCGTAAAAAAAAAAAGATGTTTTTCAACATTAAAACATAGTTTCCTCCCCTAATTAGCAAGTTAAAAGAAAAATTTACTATACCTTTGAAAAGGTGAGATTTCGGCGCAGTTTTTTTTTTAAATTTGATTACCAGTTGATAACCAGTTGAGTTGACATTTGAGCTATTTAAATCTTCAGTCGCTTCATAAACCAAATTAGGTAAATCATGGAATAAAATTACACTCGTCACAAAACTATTTCCCGCTGTCCTCATATAAGTAATCAGTTTTTTTTAGTCACTGTATGTAGCGTGCCAAAGGTACAGTGTAAGGTTTAAGTCATTTTGAATGGGTGACATGCTGCTCTTTCTTCCGCATAAAGTGGACAATGTTCCACTCTATGAACAACATCGTCCACTGTTTCTTCGCAGTAATCACAATATGGTGTATTGCTGAGGTTGATCAGGAAGCGGCATCGGTTTAGTTGGCCATGTTCAGTTCTCAAGCGGATTATTTGGATTAACTCTCTTCGTGGAAGTCACATGTTGAGGAGTTTGGGCCGTTTTTCCACTCGTCCCATTAACGTGTAGAGGTGGATTCCTTTTTCGAGGTAATAGTTGTCATACCAATGCTGCCATTCATCCATTGGAATCAGTTCAATGGCCCGTAGAGCATCCGGAAGAGGAATTAGCGCGGGCAAACGTTGACAATATTCACTGGCTCCGATTTTGGAAGCATGGTGGGCTCCAACATTGTTTTTACCGTTCTTATGTCTTGAAAAAATTGGTCCTCATAGTTTAATTTCTGATCGAAAAAACCCAAGGTTTCCCAAATTAGGTAAAATTTACTTTTCAGAGGGCTTTTTCATGTCTCAGATCTAATTCTTACGAAAGACCAAGCATCTATCCGATTGACAATTGAATGTCCTCTTCAACGGTATCCTCAAATTTCAATTAACACTGCAAATTAAGGGAGTTATGATCGTTGTAGTGACTAAAGGTCGAAAACACGAAAAAATCTTAAATTATTAAATTACTCGAAAACTAGGCGTTATGAAAAATCTCTAAGGGGAACTTTCGATCAGAAATGAGCTTCAGAATTATTTATCCCCGAAGTACTGACTACCTTTTGCGGGACACTCTATGTATCACTAAATAACCAGATGAAATGAACAGCATATTTTCTTATTACAATGACCAATTGAATGATAAGCTACATACGTACGGACATAGGGTGATCACTATTCTGAAAGTTAGAGATGTGATGAGAATCAGCTGATCACATTTCAAATCTCTCAAAGGCAACAGTTCCTCACTACAGTAATATTAATTTGAACATGTAGTAGTAAAGAGCTAGGTTAGGCTGTGAACTTGATATTTTATACATTTTCTAAATCGCCCTTGCGTTTTAATTCTTTTTTACGACTACCTCGGGTCTACTTGTCAAAATCTATCTTGTGCTTTTTGAGGCTATACCCTCTTGAAGTTCGACTTATCATATCTATCACTAAACCAAGGTAAATCCTTGTTTCTCAGGTATGTAGCAACTTCTCCCGTTCATCATCGTCATTTATGCAACCAGCAGAGACAGCTCGCCAACAAGGTTATCCATCACGAAGATCGTTTAGCAAGGCTCGTCATTCAATAAAAACTTATTCAACTTCTAAAAACCTCATTCTAATAAATGATATGCCTATTGCTGGAAAGACCCAAAAATATACAGCCTAATTATTACACACTAACCTTTACACCAACACTATCCTAACCAGTCATATCCTATTATACAAGGTGTTTCGACGCACGTAAACACTTTTCACTACCTAGTCTGTCAAATTAACAGTACTTAGGTGTTTACTCTGCATCCGTTCTGTGTGATGATATTTATTTTTGTTTAAAAAATAGGAGAGTGACTACTTACTAAACATGCCTGCGAGCGAAAATAGCCTGCAGAGCCTAACCTAACTGAGTAATTTCCGAAACATGCCCGCAAGCTGCAAAAGAGCCTACTGAGCCTACCCTATGGAATTCCCAGAGTATTTTTGGAAGATTAGAAATAGCTAGGGTTAAACAACGCTCTTTTTAATGGATATATGCTAGGTATACTAAATTCTTTAACTGTGGACACAAAATACTAGGAATAATTTTACAAAGCTTATAGTTAGATTATTTTCGTAAGACATATATGCATGAACTTGGAATTTTCGTGATATTTTACAATTTTATATTAGGTAAAGGGGAGTGAGTGAGTTTCTGGCCCTAAGTGACTGGCCCTGTGTTTGGTAGGAGAGGTTTGGGGAGAACTGAATGAGTGTTTAATTTTTTTTTTTTTTTTTTTTTTTTTTTTTTTTTTTTTTTTTTTTTTTTTTTTTTTTTTTTTTTTTTTTTTTTTTTTTTTTACACGTAGGCAGCTGAGGAAATCTTTAAGATCCTAAGGTGGTAATCGGATCTCGTAAGATACCCAAGAGGGACCGCACTCCGGGTTATGTGGGATTCAAACCCACTAAAACCTCACCTTCCTTTTCCCACGTTGGAACTCAGCCTGGAACTGTTTAACACATTACTTCAGGCCCTGTGTTTGGTACGAGAGGTTTGGGGAGAACTCTATGTTTGCAGAGCGCGAACTGAAATCCCATTTGCGTCTCCATGGAACTCAAGTGTAAGGATCCCCCACCGAATAGCCTCGATAGTATCTATTCGGCTTCCAACACATCTATGCAATCAGATGCAGTGATAGGAGCCGTTTCAGAGCGCTCTGGCGGCCTCCCTCAAAAGCATTCCCTACGAAGTACTGTGATTGTTCCATTAACCGCTAGTGCTGGTGTGGTCCACTGGTTAGGATAGCGTTCAAATGATATTAAGGTCCTGGGTTCGAATCCTGTGCGGATTTTTTTTTTTTTTTTCTTTTTTTCACAACTCCGAAATATACTTTTAAAACGTCATTCTGACCTGCATGTTCAACTAATCTGAATTTTTAAAAAGGGATATTTACTGCTTGATGTTATGTATTTTTTGAGAAAAGAGCTTGCAAACATCCAGACCACCAAACTATACACATCATCATTCTGTCCTATATATCTAACTAATCTGAATTTTAACTGAGGGATTGACTTCTTGATGTTATGTGCGAGCATCCAGACCACCAAACTATACCATCATTCTGATCTACATGTCCAACTAATCTGCATTTCTACTAAGGGTTTGACTACTTGATGTAATGAATTTTTGAGATGCGAGCTTGTGAGCATCGAGACTACCAAACTATACACATCATTCTGACCTACATCTCCAACTAATCTGAATGTTTACTAATGGATTGACTCAAACTTTTTCAATTTTGGCACTCAGATGATCGGTAGATTTCAAAATGAGCAAATCGACGTGTTGGGAGGTTAGATCGATACTATCGAGAAAGACAATTCGATGTCAGAAAATAAGGGTAGAGGATCCTTACACTTGAGTTCTACGGGGACGCAAGTCTGAAATCCCAGATCGCCTTGCTGGGTATAAACCCCTAGCAACCTCCCTCTTCTTCCCGCTTGGTATAGTGGATTTAGGATTTCGGAAGGGGTGTGTTGGCTCTGGGGTGCAATCTGATGGCCGTCGTGTGAACTTCCTCAACAGCAAAAGCCGCACTTGTGTTTCCCTTCAAACCCTTGAGATCGTCGTAGACTTAAGAGACCCAGCTGGTAACTACCTTATCTCAACTTCCTCAATATTTCCTGCGCCGAGTTATTCTCCAGAAACTTGACCCCGAGCATAGAAATACATTCGTGGCACAGGGTGGTCCAAGAGATCCCCCCCCCCCCCCCTTATTTTTTTCATTTTCGGAGCAAGAAATTCGGACAAACGCTATTCTTCACAATTTTTTCCGTTTCAAAAATACAAAACTGCGCATCGCTTAAATGTTCAAAATTGACATCAACTTCCTTTTTTTCGTCAACAAACCCCCATTTTTATTGCAGATTCATATTCCTCGGAAAATTTCATGAAAAAATGATCTGTCATTCGGATTTTTTAGTGCGTACAAATGAGCTCAATTCTGCTCTAAAAGAGCGCAATTTGCCACTCTAAAATTGCAAGAATTGTAAAATACCTACCTACTGAGTTTTTGTAGGTATTTCATTGCCACATGCAATACACGATTTTGGTTTATTTTTTCGTGCTGAACCCCGTAATTATGTTCATTTATTGATGTTTGCAACTCGAGTTGGGAAAATACCGAAAAAGTCGACCAGAATTGCACTTTTCTTCACATCCGTTCAAAACAGAGCCTACTAAAATGTAGTTTTTGCAGTGCTTTTCCAGGTTGGTGTTGCATTTATCGAGAAATGAGCATAATGTCGTTGTTAAGCAAGTAAAAGTACACCCAAATCATGTATTACGTGTGGCACTTGAATACCTTCTAAAAAGTAGGTAGTTCATAATTTTTGCACTTTTAGAGTAGAATTGCGCTTTTAGAGCGGAATTGAGTTTGTGTGAACCAAAAACCCAAGTGGCGTCAAAATTTCACGTAGAATTTGAATGTGCGACTAAAAAAATGGGGTTCTCATTTGAAAAAGAAAGTTAATGTACATTGCGCAATTTTTAAAATCTACTAAAAAATTATGAAGAATAGCGTTTGTCCGAATTCTTTCGTCCGACAATTGGGGAGCCTACCTCATGGACCACCCAATTTTGATTTCGTATCTCTATCTGTGTGGGTCGATGTCACATTTTTAAACTCGACCCAATAGCGCTAAAAGTAGCTGGAATCCAAAGATTCACTTTTACTGGATAATACTATTTTAAAAATGTTTGTTTTTTGTTCATTTGACTGTTACCTACACGTGTTTTGCACGAATAGCGTTTATTAAAAAATTCACTCGTAAGGTTAAGCTGCAACACATTAAATTTTGTGCTGATATCGGCTTGTTTCCCCTTCTGATTGACCACAAAGGTTATTATCGAAAGTACTGTGATGGTCGTGAATAAATCCTGGATATCTTAATACTTAATTGGAACAGGGGGGAAATCTAATGTTAGGAAATAAAATATACTCAGTATGCAACAAGTTTGAAAAACTACAGGTGATGCAAGGTCATAGTTTTTCCTCAACGCCTAAATGCGCATGAGGTTTATCAAAAACTTTGTTGAACATTGTAAAAGAACATTGAATTGAACTATTTACGAGAGTTGTATCGCATCAAAAATATAAGGGGTTACAATAATAAAAAAACTTCTTTTGTGTAATAATAATTTAATGGAATTGCTCCTGGGAATGGTTCCATTCATTAATCATCATTTAGTGGTATAAAACTTAAGGGTCATGTTTACCAACGGCACCCGACCATGTTCATCACTCGTCTCATCGTAAGTTATCAATACTTGAACTATATTCATTGACAATCAGGAACTGAATAAAATAACTGGTCAATAATATACAGGGTGTCCTAAGGAAAGGTTAAACCCCCTTCATTTCCCCCGAATACAGCGTAACAAATTTGGACCAACGCCATTCTTCATAATTTTTTACGAAGATCTCAGGAAAAATACTTTCGCGCGCACCACTTGCGCCTGAAGTGGCGCAAATAACATAAACTTTGTTTTTTAAATGAGAGCCCCCATTTTTAATTGCAGATTCGAATTCTACGTGAAATTTCATGAAGAAATGACCCTTCACTCGATTTTTCAAGTACTCGTAAACGGGCGCAATTCCGCTCCAAAAGTGTGCAATTCCGCTCTGCAAGTGCAAAAATTGTGAAATACGATTTTTTAAGATGTTCAACTGCCACATATAATACACGATTTTGGGGTATTTTCTGCGCTGAACCTCATAATGATGTCAATTTTGGTATTTGCAACACAAACTTGGGAAAACACTGAAAAATCAACAAGAATTGCACTTATCTTACCCATTTCCTTAGAACACAAAGCGTGCTAAAATGCAGTTTTTAGGACGTCCCGCATAAGCTAGGACATGCAGGCAAGGCGTTCTTATTTAGGAGGGACGAATTGATCCAGGGGGGTACGGGAGAACCCAAGCATGAGAATACAAATCCATTTCAGACCATTCTAAGACCGAATCCGTAAAAAAAAACCCATAGGTGAATTTCTGTGTGAGTGTGTGTGTGTGTGTTGGAGGTCTGGCGGTACCTTGGGGTCGACTTCATGGGTGTGGCCACTATTGCAGCAAGCCGTGTGGACCTTGGTGGTGGAGGCTCCATTTAAGCCACAGCAGAAGCTGCGCCTTCTTCGCACGTACTTCCAAAGCTAACCTAACCTATGGGTTAGTCTTTGGCAGGCTTAGTGCGGGGAGGCTTCTTGAGTTAGATCGTGAAGTTCGCTCTGCTGTGAGCTCTTGGCTAGGCTTCCCACCTGGTGTCCCAAGTGTCTACATCCACACACCGGTCAAGGCTGGTGGGCTCGGTATCGTCTCTCTTTCTGCCAGCATCCACTCTTTATGACGCCAGCGCCCTTAGGGGCTCGAGCTGGGAGGTCTTCCACACTGCTGCTGTCCTTGACTTCGACAGGCAGCAGTTGTTATGGTGCGACGAAGCAACACCAACTGCCCCCAAACCCAGCTCATCTGCTGAGTTCGCTGCTGCTCTGAATGAGACAGTAGATGGTGCTCTGAATCCCCAATTTCTTCCCAGTGGGTGGAATGGGCTTCAGAAGGCATTGGGGCCCGCGACTAACACCATTTTCATGCCGTACGGGTTGTACTTTAGCCACGGGGTTAACGGGGTTACTTTAGCCACCTCAGTGAGGTGTTCGAGGAGTAGTCGCGGGACATTCGACACCCTTTGCCGTGCCTGTCGTTGTAAAAATGAGAATCTAAATCATGTGGTGTAGCAGTGTCCTTGTACCCACAGTGGCCGCATTCTAGGTCACGATGCGGTTGCCAAGCAGATAGCAGGCGCTTTTTCATCCAGCGGTTGGGATGTCGAATGGGAGAGACTATATCACATGCCAAGTGACCGGGGCAAGAAGCCAGATATCGTTGCCATCAAGCCATGGAAAATGGTCCGAACCAATGCAATAGCTTCATTTTCTACAAACATTCGCTAAAAAAAAATGTCTGACATGTAGTTACATCACATCGTTTTCGACGTATATCATAGGAATAAGCAATGCTTGGAGTTCCCTTCAAAGAACAACCTCATTGAAACAACATTTCAACTCTCAATGACAAATGAATTCTAAAAGTAAAACAAATAATGAAGACGAAATCAACTAATGAGGAATTCTTCGTATGATCTGTATACAAATTCCATAAATATACGCGCACGATAAAGAAACGATGAACTGTTTTACACATAGATTTACTACCTATTCCTTTTTGAAAGCTCTTCAACGCACTTTAGTTCTAATGCGCAAATCACTGGTTATAAATGCTATTGTATTTCATGGCCTACGTTTAACCACATACACGTAGGCACCAACTGAAGGAAAATGATTGTAATAAAATAAAACACCAACCTACGCTCCATTATTCCGTCTATAGGTACACAACGCAAGGTATTGAAAATAATAAACCAAAACGCTTAAAAAACGAATGAAGAAGTTTTATTGAAGATATCAAAGCATAAGATTTAAAAAAGAACTAGAAAAAACTGCTAAAAATTATCACCTTGTTCAAGCAAAAACTGAGTGTCACATAAAACCATGGTAAGCTATTCAATATAAAATGTATCTGTCGATAAGAAACAATCTTGAAGTTGATTAAAAAAGAAACAAAACCTAGAAATAATATTCTACGAAATTAGAACAAGCTCTCTGCGGTCCATAAACAACGACTGCAGGATTTACCTAATCATCCTAAGTAAGGCAGAACGTGGGCATATGAAGCGCTCCAGATGCTGTAAGCACTGGCATCAAGTGGCTCTGAACAGCGAATGCGTTATGTTGTAGGTTACGTGGGTACCTACTACGACAAGTAGGAAGGCACCGCAAAATTGAGAAAACTTAAAAAAGAAAAAAGAAGAATAAAATATGCCCATCAGGGAACCGATCATTAACGATTCCGACCGTGTTTGGGCAGTTAAGAGTAAATTCAATTCGCTTCGTAATTGCAATACGTAATGAGGGTGTTCAACAACTTTACTGGACAGATACTGAAAAAAAAAAAAAATACCGCCATGTTGGATCAGTTGGAGCTTCCTCACATATTGTAACATGGACGTATAAAATCAATTTTTTATGTTCTCTCATTTTCTAATGTTAGTTCCTATTGTCTAGTTGACGTTTTTGAAGATTTTTCTCCCATATTTTTTTTAACGGGAATTTTCATTATTTTGAATGAACAGAAAATGTATATTTATTTTATTTATTTATTTATTTATTTTTTTCACTCTTCATTTTTGCTCAAAACGTTGCAATAAATCGAGATATCGTTAGAAATTGTTCATTCTTTTTTTTGCTTCCGAGACTGCAAGGCAGCGGAAGCTTTGTTTTCACTTTCGAAATGAAAAAAAATTGTTTGCTCCAAAATCAAAATTTCCACTCGCATTTTGCGTTTCAGAGCCTCCTGAACAAATTTGGTTCCGTGTCTGTCTGTCTGTCCGTCCACATTTCCTTGTAACAGCCATAACTTCCACAATTTTGATCCGATTTTAACCAAATTTTCAGGGATCGTGCGGGTTAAGCTCTAGATGGTCCCCTATCAACTTCTTCAGATGCATGAGCTTCTGTGCAGGCGCTAACGTGAATTCCTTGTGACGGTCATAACTCGGTCAATGTTGAACGGATTTCGGTCAGATTTTCAGGGATGATGTGGGTAAGGTCCCTTGAGGTCCCATAAGACAATCATCATAATTGCATTAGCGGTACGCTCTGCGCATGCGTGAACGAAATATTCTTGTTACGGTCCTTGCAACAGCCGTAATTTCCACAATTTTGATGCAATTTTCTTCAAATTTTTAGGGATCGTGCGGGTATAGCTCGACATGGTCCCCTATCAGTTCCGTCATGATCGAATCAACGGTAGTCTCTGCGCAATCCTGGATAGTCTCATATTAAAATCAAAATTTTCCTTATTAATTTCATTTATTATATGTACCATTCAGTTTCCAATTTCCCACCTTATTAATTCCCTGATGCCAGAACCGGTCGTTTCTAGTTTTCTGGAATTTAATGGTGACGTACTGTGAAGCTCATGTGCCATTTCCTTGGCAGTGTTTTTTTTTTTTTTTTTTTTTTTTTTTTTTTTTTTTTTTTTTTTTTTTTTTTTTTTTTTTTTTTTTTTTTTTTTTTTTTTACTCCACAAACCTTCTTAAATTTGGGAAAATTCATTTTTTGGCTTAGGGATGAGCTGTTGTTGGAGACCCCATCCGTGTATCAGATGGTGCAAAAAACACCCGTGTAGTCTAGGGTTAGATTACCACTACTGGGAGTTTTTGGTAGGATCTGCTTGCTTATATGTTCATGGAAGTCTCATTTAAGCTATTTTATTAAATCTCACAATTTGTGAAAAGAGGTCTTTACTTACTACACCCTGACTAGCAACTTCATACGGTGACAAACGAGAATTAGTAAGTAAGTAAATGTGTAGATTCGTCCAACTTTATGCAACTATAAAACAGATAACGATCCACCTATTGGTAATCAACACTACAACACACGACCCGACGTTATTTTTTTTATCAACCAACTCTTTTACCTTGAAAACCTCGCAAGATCTATTGCCCCTCTGCAACTTATCCTTATTCTTTCAAGGTTGTTGGGGAGGTCCTCTAATATGGGACGATAATTTTCCAACTCAATCCATATACCTGGTAATGTTAGCTTCCACCTGATTTGCACAGTCACTGTTTAGTCCATGACTGACTGACTACATAGGGCTTCCGTAGAAAGAAATCCCAGGCCTAATGGCTTATATTTCCCCAAAAGGGCCCCTTTTGATTTGGGGATTCTACGTCTGCGCTATGTCCCTAAATTTGTTGCTTAGCGCAACAAACTTCTTCTTCTTCTTATTATTATTATTATTAGGTATTATTATTATTATTATTTTTATTTATTTATTTATTTTTTTTTTTTTTTTTTTTTTTTAATCTTGGTCTCTGAGTGAGGCCCTTTCGATTGTATAATGTCCCAGGGCCTCTTGCCTAGATCTCCAGAATCTATCACAATCATACAGAAAGTTTTCAGCTGTATCCTCCCCGTTTCCACATTCGCAGAGCGGAAAGGATACCTTCTATATGATAAAAAGGGTCCTCTTAAAGCTAAAATGCCCTGTGGGGACCACAATTATTTTCCTCATTTGTGTTCTAGGCTGTGATATAATCCAATGTGAACGACTCTGATCACAGCCAGAGATGCACATCCTAGATTGTCTATACCTGTTGTCCTCTTTCCACCATAGCTCTTTTAGATCTCTGATGGCCCAGATGTTTTCCTTAGCCTTACACGCGTTCCGCGTTATGCCTAGGGCTGGGGCTGGCCCGTAGTAATTTCTAGACGACCCCAACCTGGCAAGGCGATCTACCTCCTCATTTTCCATGTGTCCCTCGTGACCTGGCACCCAATTGACATAACTATGTTGCCAAATTGGGTGCCTAACTTGGTCAGTTTATCTTTAGCCTCTTTTATCATTTTTGAGGTAGTGACCGGATTCATCAGTGCTTTGATGCAGGCCTGGCTGTCTGTATATGACCGCTTGTCTGTTTCTCATGCTATTCTCTTTTAAGCTATCAGCACACCTGATAATTGCATACTGCTCACTCTGGAAGACAGTAGTGTGTGCATCCAGAGTGAAGCACTCAGCTATACCCAAGTCAGGTATGTATATACCATCGCCTGTTCTGGTTGTAAAGAACGGCAGTCTAGTCCATACCAAACACGTATCTTACTTTGATAGCTTCTATCTGTAATCTGGATTCCCGGGTTTGAAAATCGGAAAAAATATAGATGAATATTACTTTTTATTCTGAATCCGCAACTAAATCCAACGACTGAATCTCTTCAAAAAGTGTTCACTAATCACCCACCAACTTTAGGACTTGATTTTACACTTTTCCTGACATAATCATCAATTACAATGAAGAGTATAAGCACATCTGTTCACGATAAATTCCCGCTTGCTAACCCCCAAATCACACCCAATAAATCGCGGAGGGTATGGTGCCATACCCACATTTACGGTGCCATAAGGGTCGTTTTCCCAGAAAGGGCCAATCTTCACTACCTAGATTCAGAAAACTGAAAGTTGGAATTATGTTCTGCCAAAAATCAGGGATCACAGTTACACTGTACTGATTGAATTTTAATGGAAATCCACACAGTGGAGCGCTTAATTAAATAATTATTAATTAAAGCAGAAAACTTATCAGCAGATGAAAGACACCCATGGCAGATGAGAGAGCCCAGATCAAAGAATACAATCCTAGATTTTAACATCAAATATATATATATACATATATGAGGTGTATTTCCAGACGATAACTCCCTTTAAAAACGGCGTAAAAAATTCGTTCCAACACAGAAAAATCCGTCTTAGCAGAAGACAGGTCAAGTTCGTTCGGCAGCCCGATAGCTCCTGAATTTCTGTCTCAAATTTACAATTTAATGGCTCAAAAAATGCTTAAAAAATAGGTTTTTTGACAAAATGGATGTCACAGTCGAAGTATTTTTTAGTACCAAGTCGATTGCAACCACTCCCAGATCTCTAAATTTAATAATCAGTGAGAAAAATCGATTTTTAGGTGAAAAATGCCCATTATTGACCAAATTTTCGAGTTCGGCTGCGTGTTCTAAAATTTTCTTTGCGATCTCATCACACCCCCTCAGTTTAATTCAGAACATGGTTGGCCTCAATGATCAGAATTTAAGTGCCTAATTTAATGTTACCCACAACTTTTCTTTGAAAATTCGCTATATTAGTCATGGTCCATGACAGTACTTTTTTCTTTATCAAATGACGTAATGTAACACTCATACTGTATTGTTGAGATCTTGCATTCCATCAATATATTTACTTTCATTACAATATTCCTTTCTCTCAAGACTACCAGCGTCTTGAGAATTTTTTATTATGTAAGTTAGTTGAGATCGTGTTTTTCATACCAATATTAATATCTACAGATAATTATTGACCAGTGATATTTCGGGAACAGTCATTTCGAGGTCCCACCTGCGTTTTCCAAATTTTCGCTATGACCCAGAATGTGGAAAAAGAAGGACTAACCAGAAACCTCTCAAATAAACGAAATTCACCAACGAACCTCATAATTTGCAGCTATCACAAAATATGCATAACCAATTCAATCTGGAGTATATATATATATATATATATATATATATATATATATATATATATGATATATATATATATACATATATTCATTTATTTATTCATATGTGCTATGAACTTGTATTTTACAAATTAAGAATACAAATCATAACGATGAATTGACAAGTTAAAAACGTAAACTCTAGGGTTCGCTTCAGAATGTCTCAAAATGGATTTCAATAAATACAATTTTCGAACATTTTGATTTTACAATTTTCGGAGCCATTGCAATACTTACATTTTCTTCGAAAATTCGCTAAAATAGGCCAACTAACTACTACCACCGTAGGTATTATTGCACCTACTCAACCAAATGAAAAATACATCCAGATTTAATTGTGCTTCATTTTTCAATAATTTAGCTTCCTAAAGCTAAATGACGTAGTTGCAAGCTTTGCTGCAATGAAAAATTCAAATTAATACTGTTTAATAATTCAAAACATGAAAGTAGTGTTTTGATCTGCCCACACTGTCTTTTACCTGCCACCATTGTGGGCAGATTAAAGACACAAGCTCCTGAGTGGCACATAGGTTTTTCAACTTTTCACAGATTCTGGTGTTGTTCTTTAGAAATGTGACTATATCACTAGAATCAGCTCAATAAAATCTACTAGTAGATATCAAGGAAAGAAAAAAAAATTGATTTCTTAGCGTTTTAGAGTAGACAGATGAGGGACCGGTGTTGATTGTGACACCACGTTTCAGCAACTGAACTTCCCTCCACACGCTCCCCAATGAGATAAGGACAGTTCCCGTCGTTTTCTTTCGGAACCTGAATAATTTTCACATCGCTTAGTAATAGTAAAACCGCTGGAAACAAGAATAGGCCTTCAAAATACGAAAACACAAAAAAAGGCAGATTAAAGACATAAACCTCTGGACAAACACGTTTCATCCTCCTGCTCACATTGTATGCTTCTGAAAAAATCTGCAAACCCATTTTTTTCATCTTCAGTTGTATGCACTAAATAATCCCTACAATTATGGATCGCTCGTTTGATCAGTGATCAACACTGTTCAAGCAAAGTTGGCTACATAGGGGTCCGGACAAGGCAGATTAGTAGACATTTCACTGTTTAAACCTAAATTTCCATATTTTATAATAAATATATGCATGTTTTAGCGATTGCCATTTGTAGAGCAAAATCGATAGCTTATGGAGAAATTAGTTTTGAAGCCCAAATCTTAAATGGGAATTCGGAATCCTCTCCGGACAACGATTGGCCCTTTCTGGGAAAATGACCCATAAGACATATCCATGTCCCACTGTATCCGTGTGTAGCGTTGATGCATTCGAGTATTTTTTTCCCCAATTATTCAATCACAATCGCACAAACTTTATCATTTGAAAGGTGGGTACGAGAAATTCACGTCTTCTAATTTGCAACAAACAACGTAATGTGGCCTATGTAGTTTTTTGACAAGAGCGAAACTAGAAATTTTTGATATTAAAGGATTCAATAAACAAAGTACGTAATAAATCATGGATTATCGAAACGTTCTACAGTGAGAACACGCCTAGGTATGTAACTATCAGCATTCTACTTAACGAGTAGGTACCAGTATACCTGTGTGGAACCCGGTCCACTTCTGCATTGCGTAACCCAACTGATCTCACTCTTGATTGTAAAGACTCAGCACCACCATTATATTATCATGATTGATATGGTCATGTGGAAGTGCGTAGAGGCTAGTTTGCCAGCCTTACTGGCCAGATTATTCCTAAGTTCTCTCTCATCACTCACCTGGAGAAATCCAATATCCTGTTCCATAAAACGCATTTTCTATGGCCTTAAGTCGCTTCTTACAGCAGTTCCAGCACAGAAAACGTTAGAAATAACAACTTCCAATATTATCATTTTAGGTTACCATCTGCCTGCTTGCTGGATTGACGTTAGAGAAAGATAGCCACAATACTCCAACTTCACGGAATTCGAAGAACCCTGGCAGTCATTCTCTATCACCTCCCACGTCAGCTGGACGGGCGTCAGTAGCAGCATCAGCCTCTGCAAGGGCAGCTGGCGTACTTTGCAAATCCAAGTATTGTTGCGCATCAAGAAATTGTGGACAAACTTGCACTGGCAATTGTAATTCACCAGGTGGTAACACACGTGGCGTAGCAACCTACCGACCACCACATGGTGGCGTAGCAACCTACCGACCACCCGTAGCAACCTACCGACCACCAACAGCTGGTGTAGTAACCCATTACCGACCACCACTGACCTACCTACCCCCATATGTTATTCCAGGCCACCCTCCATTTGTACTACCACACCCAGCTGTATTTCCAGGCTACCCCGTAGTTGCACTTCCAGGCTACCCGCCAGTAATACATCCACAATTGGGCCTACCTGTCTATCCGCCACCGTTAGTACCCGTTGTACATCAACCTGGCTTCTTATTACCGGCAGGTCAAGGCCCCTCAGATGGCACAGTTATTGAATTGGAAGGTTGGTAATCAACTAATAAAGTTAATATTACCTTCAACAGATTTGCGAAATCCAAAATTATGAAAATTTCCACCACGATTCTACCACAATCTCACATAAGACCACCGAATTAAGTTCCTAATGTTAACAAATTATTTCCTGAATCCATTAATGCCCAATAACATGAACATTTCTAGTGGCTAATAATTGCTTGGAACAATTTTACCTTCAGTATTGTAATCATACATGTAACAGTATAAAAATAAGATCTATTCATACGAATTTCAACTGCTGAAAACAGCGCACTTACATAAATCGATGGCCAAGGGAGCAACGATGTAAATTCACGTAGGGAGGTACCTCACGCTGTTCTACTAACACGCCACACTAAATTTTTAAAATCACAATTATACCTATCACCATAACTTATTGACAGTGCTTTACACTGTGTATATATGAAACTCATGCTAAACGAGTTTTGACCTCAAATTTTCATTACCTACTTCTCTTTTGCATTTTCGAACACTTCCAGGCCCACAAAATAAAAGAAATTCCGTGGAGCAAGTTACGAGGAAGTAGATATTTTGTGGAATTTGTATATTTTTATTGGCACTAGTACTTATTTGTATTTTTAGGAATTTGGTGGAGTTCTTATTGGCTTTTTAAATTGAGGCAACATATCAACAATCATGAAACATAACGTCCCTAATGATAAGGATATGGGAGTTGTTAAAATCCTTTGTAATCTTTGTTAAATGTTTTATATTGACTGAAAGCAATGTTTCATCAAACGGAGAGCAATAGGATACGATTTCGAAACGATAGGATTGCAATATTGCAATCGAGGTTCAAAAGTTGTAATTCGTGTTTCCATTGGCTGCAACATGATTCGGGATTGTCTCAAACTATTTGCTCCATTTTCCCTGGACCAGTTAAATAGCAGTTGCAGGATAATAAATATAAGGTCTAAGCTATACTATGATTGACTACTTATCAAAGTTGATAGAGTTGTCATGTCGAAAATTGTGCTACATGATAACAATCATCATTATTACTTGAATTATTCAAATATATTACATATTACTTTGTTTGGGTGAATTTTGTAAAAAAAAAAGAAGCCGCTGCAATCGCTCCAAAAATTTAAACTCAAAATTTCCAAAAAATGTCTTTATTGACATTTAAATCCGTTTTGAGGCATCTTGAAACGAATCCTAGAGTGTAACACTTTTTTAACTATGAACTAGAATACCAATTTATCAACAATGAACTAGCTCACTAAATATTTTCAGCACAAAATTCTACTGAAAAATGTACGTAAACTTCATTAATTTTTGGTAAAAAAACGATAAAAATTACAAAAGTAGATAAAATACCATAATATTTTTTGTCCCGCAGAATATTCTTTTGAAATAGTTTTATGGCGTTGAAACAGGTAATTAACATTTTCTTCGCAATCATCGTGCTCAAATTCCAAAACAATGTAACTTTTTTTTTTAGGTTTTTTAAGGTTAAAGGTTGCTGGAACTTTTTTTTTTTCTTTACAACTACCTCATGTCTGTTTGTCAAAGAATTACTAATTCTAGTGGTTATATCTAGTTTAGTTGAAATAATCAGAAAGTAACTAAACCAAGCAAAATCTATGTGTCGCAGGTCTCTAGCATCTTCTCCTGTTCAAAGTGGACTTTTATGCAACGAGCCCGACACATCTCGCCCACAAAGGCTATTCACCACAAAGATTGGTCAACAAGCAAAGTTATTTTAATATGACTCTTACACTAAATTATACAACTGCTGTTGAAAGAACCTATGCATACATACTCCATTAGTTACAGCCATGGGTTGTAGTGACTTATCCTTGGAATATCCAAATTGTACTATTTAACAATTACACAGGTTGTTCTAGAGTTAGATATTTATACTTCTGAGATCTATTCTACAACTAATTAGAGACAAAATATTTCACCTAAGACTTTTCCGAAAACATCTTCAATTCAAAGAATTTATTCAGTTTTTGTGTTCAATAACAAACCTTTGTCATCTACAAAGAACAAAAAATTTAAACCCCTCAAAATTTGTTGGTTTACGTTTCAAGATGCGTAGAATCCAAATCGAATACAAGTTAGTTCCGTCCACCGTCCAGAGCTATTCTCCAAAACTATTTGACCAAATTTGATGAAACTTGGGTTATGAATCACATTTGGGGTCTACTTGATCCTAGAAGCTTAGAAATAATTTTTATCAGCTCTAAAGGGTAGCGTTTAAGGGGTGAAATATTCGAAAATCGAGATCTCGAAAACTTCCAAGGTAACAATAGCACTTTTTTGGTTGTCATACGTCAAAAACAATCAAATAAAGCTGTCCTAAATGCGTACGTTAATCCGTTTGCTTTCTCTAAAAGCAAACCTTAGATAAAATATTTTTTAAAGTCTGCCAAGTTGGGTGTGGCACATAGCTTCCTCGTTTACCTATCATGGATGTATAGTACATTGAAAAGTTAGGAATGATCTTGAAAAATTCCATAGCGATGTCTTCTCCCGACTATCATCCAAATTTAAGCAAAATCAAACAACTAGGGGGTGAAAAATGGAGCGTAATGCGCATGCGCAGATTGAAGAATTGATTTAGCAACAATGAAACTGACAGGGGACCATCTATAACCTAACCTGCACATTCCCTGACAATTTCATCAGAATCGACGAAAACTATCGAAATTAAGGTCGTTACAAGTATTTCACATTGACACATGTGCAGTTGCTGTTAATGGAACAATCGTGTTGAAATTGATGTGGGATGATCTAATCGTCATCCCTCAAATATCATCCAAATTTGAGCGAGATGGAATTACTAGGGAGTGAGAAAATTATGCTTGATAGAATTTACGTTTGCAGTATTGAGTCAGGAACGATGAAACTGATAGGTGATCGTCTACACCCTAGTATTCCCCATTCCCCGAAAATTGCGTCCAAATTAAACGAAAGTTGTGGAAATTAAGCTTGTCTCAAGGATTTGCGGACACACGACAGACACAAACGCACACGCACACTACAGACACACAAGCACACACACTCGCATACGCACAGACAAACACACGGAATCAAAGTTGTTCAGAATGGTCTAAAAAGAAAAATGCGAGTGGAAATTTTAATTTTGGCGACCAAAAATGTTTTCCTCCCGAAAGTGAAAACAATGCTCCCGCTGCCTATAGGTAGACTAGGGGAAGTATACAAAAATCTTCGGATTTCTAAGTGCGAGAACTTGGAGAAATCATGTGCTAGCAGTGATATCGTTGCATTAGCAAGTCAATCGCTGAAGTCCATTAATGACCGTTCAAGAGAATAATCGGAGCCCACAAAACTTGCCTTGTAAGTATCAGTGACATAATTCCAATAGAATTATGACATCGCGAAATCGAGTTTATTGTTTTATTAGGCTATTATCCTTATTATTAGTCTATTGTTCTTATGGATGGACTACTAGTAAAGCTAGTGTTGGATGGCGTTTTATTTTATCTCTTAAATTTTCAGTTGGTAGGTACCTACTTGAATGTCGTTATACTTCGATCAGGGGGACGAGTAAAGTGTAGATGTATGAATTAATTGAATTAAATATCCCTTTGTACGTGCCTAGATCTACGTAGACATATTGATTACAACCAAAGGCTCTGCAATTTGAAATGGAGAACCTTTTTGATATCTTAAATGGGCGCACTGATTAGCTGAAGGTTTTCTGAGCCATTTTTGTTTCATAATCGAGTTATTCTGCTGAAACCTGAGAGGAACTTTTTTGGGACGTCCAGAATACAATTGCGAAATATGGAGAAACTGATCAGCTTTGGAACCTCTGAGGCTAATTTCTTTCCTAATCGACTTGCGTTACTGAAATTTAGATGGAGCTCCTTTGGGACACCTAGAAAACAATATTATGAAGTAGGTACCGAGGCGTACTGACAGGTTGAAGGGCCTCTAAGGGCTGATTTCTTCAGTTTTTGACCGAATTTTTTTCCTAACATTTTTGACATTTATTGAAAAGCGTGAAATTGCGGCATCCTGGTCTAGTAAAGGTTTGAACCCTTTTGGTAGGCCAAAATATACCAATGATATCAGTAGAAGGGCTATCTATTGCAGAAATAATAAACCTTGTAATAATTTGCTATTTCCCTAGACTGGATTAATTTCCTGCAGTTAAGTGCTTCGCACATTATTATTTCAGCTGTATACTATGATTGTTGTTAACATTAGATGGCATTTTTCCCCCGCTTTTGAGAGTTTGTTTACGCATTACTCTGTCACTAGCCCGAACTTAAAAATTCGAAATATTCAGTAAGGTTGCCAGTCCTCTAGAGAGGTAGCTTCCGATGGGTGAATAATTATTGACATCTATGTAAATTGAGTAATGTTGACATGGATATGTCTTCGCTCAGGGGAACATTCCACATTTTCGTTCTACGAGAAAAATATAACGCTTTTCGGCGAGTATAATGGTTCACTTAGGAACGAATGTTGATAGGGAGAAAATAACATCCTGATTTTACACCACACGAAATCGTTCACCACTTGTTCGAAAGCAGATATTATATTACATATGACGTCCCATTTTAATGGGTTAATTTCCCCGTCCTTAATCAATGAACCTTAAAGAGTAGAATTAATGGGATGAAATTGTGAAAACTTGAGATCTCGTACTCTTTGGAAAACAGTGTCTTTTTTATCATTACTAGATATTATTCCTTAGAAACGAATGAAACAACTCCGATCACTTTTTTTTTTATTTATTTTTTTTTTTTTTTTTTTTTTTTTAAAGCCACTGAGGCCGCAATGGCCTATTGTAACTGGAGAAGGAGGCCGTACCTCCTCCCCATCCCAAACACTAGATCTGCCCGATACCGACAGCCCTGCCAAACCTGCCTGGTTCCGGCACTCCTGCCCGCCATCAGGCACTACCTGGGACCCGAGCGCTCCACACTTGGTAAGTTACTGGGTCGCAGCCCCAGTCTGGCTTGGCGCCATATCACCAATGCCAGCCACAACTGGGAAGTCAATACTTCCCCACCACGTTTTGGCAAAAGCGAGGAGAGTCTTAATCTCTCCCGTCTTAATGTCTTGGGTATCGATGGAGGTTCTGCCCCAATTCAAAAAACTTGCCAATATAGGGCAATGGCAGAACCACATGACTCGCCGTCTCGTCTTCCGCCCCACAAAAGTGGCAAAGAGTGGAGTCTGATTTGCCCATTTTATGGAGATGGTATCTAAGTGGGCAGTGCCCAGTTAAGAGCCCCACAACCATACGCAGCTCCCTTCTCCCCACTCTGAGCAGCTCCTTAGCTCTCTTCCTAGAGAAGTGAATGAATTGTTTCGCCTGCCTCAGGCCCTTGACATGGAGCCAGTGGGCAGTCCTCTTCTTACTCTCCTATTTGGTGAGCTGTCCGAGGAGAAAGCTCTCGGTAGTGGCCAGGAAGGGTTCTGGGCCCACAGGGAGAGAAGCAGCACCCTTCTTAGCAGGAGCGTCAGCTTGTTCATTCCCCTCCACCCCCTGGTGCCCTGGGCACCACAGCAAGGTAACCTTATTGTTCCTGGCAAGGGTCTTGAGGTTAGTCAAGCACTTCCACACCAGCTTCGATGAGATGGTGAAAAAAGCTAGTGCCTTCAAGGCTGCTTGACTATCTGATAAAATGTAGATTTTTGCTCCATTCACTTGACGACTCACCAGTCTGTCAGCGCAGGACCTTATATGGCATATATTTCTGCCTGGAAAATGGTGGCGACTGTTCCCAGAGATTCTGAAATCTCCATTTGTGGGACAAAAATACCCGAGCCAGGGGCCCTACCATTCATGACTGAGCCATCTGTATAGAACACTATAGCCCATCGTTCGAATTGGGGCCTCCCTTCTGACCACATTGATTTACTGTGAATGTAGACCTTGAAGGGGAGATCAAAGTTCTGTGTCTCCGCCATGTGGTCAGAAACACTCAGCTATGACTCATCCACTGCAATATCCTTCAAGATGGCATGGTGAGTACGCCCAGATTCCCGCTTTAAATAGCCATTCCTCCACAACCTCACTCTCTGCAGGAAGGCAACCTTCCTTACATGGATGTGCAAAGGAGGAAGGTCCAAAAGGGCCTCCAGTTCAGCTGTAGAACTTGTGTGCATGAAGCCTGTGACCCCAATGCACGCCATCTTTTGCAGCCTTGCCAGCTGACTCACAGCCGTTGCCTGGCTGACCTTTGTCCACCAGACAAGGGCCCCGTAGGTCAGCATCGGTCTGACCACTGTGGTATATAACCACATGGTCATCTTTGGGCTCAAGCCCCATGTCTTTCCTAACATGCGTCGGCCCGACGCCATAACAAAGATGGCCCTATCCACGGCCCTCTTAATGTGAGGCGTCCAGGTTAGCTTCTGATCAAAGGTGACTCCCAGGTATCTGGCCCTGGTGCAGAAGGGAAGTTGCCTGTCCCCCAGACAGACCACCTGCATGTCAACCTTTTGTCTTCTGGTGAACGGAAGAAGGGTCACTTTATCAGGGTTCACATATAGCCCCTCCTTCGTGCACCATTGCTGTACAACATCCAACGCCATCTGCATCCGTTCGCGGACTGTTTCCTCGAATTTACCCCTGACAATGACCACAATGTCCATGTCCCCTACCACCTCAAAGCCATTGTCTTTGAGTTTTTGTAGGAGGCTATCTACCCCGAGTAGCCATAACAGAGGGGAGAGCACACCGTCCTGCGGACATCTCCTACTTGGAATGGCACTGACGGTTGCTCCCCCCAACTCCGAGGATACAACCCTGCCCTTCAGCATGGTATATATCCATTTGGTGATCTGCGGATCGACATCTCGATCCTCTGCTGCCTTAATGATGGAGTCATATGACGTATTGTCAAATGCCCCACCTATATCCATAAAGCAGCAGAGAGCTACTTCCTTGGCCTCCAGACTCCTGTCAATCAACATCGTTAGTTCATTCAGAGCAGTCTCAGTAGATTTCCCCCTCTGATACCCGTGTTGTGCCGTCTGGAGTGGTACCTGGGTTAATTGTTCTTCCCTGATCACAAGGTTCACAATCTTCTCGATGGTTTTCAATAGGAAGGACATGAGACTGATGGGGCGGTAGTCTTTTGCATGGCCTTTTGGTGGTTTTGCTTTCGGAATAAAGACCACCCTGACCATCCTCCACATCCTAGGGATGTGGTTCAGCGTATAACTGGCCCTAAAAATCTTAACCAGGACCGGCACGAGAGCCCCCCCTCCATGCTGTAGCATGGCCGGGATGATCCCATCCGGGCCCGGAGATTTATAGGGCTTAAATGTGCCAAGTGCCCATTTAACTCTTTGGGGTGTAAATATCCTGCCAGAAGCTGCATACAAGGCTTTCCTTTCACGGCAGAAGTCATCAGTATGCTGATGTGGAAAACTTTCACCTCCTCCAGGGTCTCTTCCGAGCTTCCAGTATACCCCCCATCTGCCTTTTGTATAGTGCCCAGCTCAGCTGGTCTGTCCTTGGCAAGGATTCTCTGCACTTTGGACAGCACAGACAACTGTGTAATGTCCTGACAGAAGTTCCTCCAGGACAGTTGCCCGGCCTTTCTAAGGGCACAGCTGTAGGAGCTGGCCATAGCTTTATAGGCATGCCATCTCCCATCCCGTTTCGCCCTGTTGAAAAGCCTTCTCGTTTCTCTGCAAAGGAGACCCAGGTCCCTGTTCCACCATGGAACAGTCCTGTTCGTTCTGATAGTCTTGACTGGGCAGCTTAGCTCGTAGCTTCGCTGAATGGCTGCCCAAACGAGTTCATTAACTCGGTCAAGATCTCTTGTTGTCTGGATATTAGTGTTCAGGTCCTCCAGCTCATCAGCTAGAAGACTATTAAACAGAGTCCAATTAGTGTTCTTAGGACTCCGATATGTCTCAGTAAAGCAGTTCGGATGCTCCAGCCGGAACCCAATAATCCGATGGTCCGACAATGAAGCCTCTTCCGACACATGCCACCCTGTGACCCTATTTGCATAGAAACTACTCGCCACAGTGATATCCAAAATCTCACTCCTTGCCCGAGTAACAAAAGTAGGCTCACTGCCCCTATTCAAAACCACGAGATTTTCCGCCATCAGAAACTGGACAATGGACTCACCTCTTTTATTGATGTCGTTGCATCCCCACAGCAGATGATGACCATTGGCGTCACATCCAATGATGAGATGCAGCCGTTGTCTCTGGCAGTGTGACACTAGCTGCCGCACCATCACCGGAGGGGGCTCGTCCTCATCCCCTAGAAAGTAGGCTGAGGTGACAACACATCTTCCTCCGTTGCTGTTCTCAAGCAATATAGTCGTGAGGTCTCTGGAACAGAACTCAGGCATGGTCAAAAACTTGACTAGGCTATTTACTAGAATGGCCGATCTTGGCCTGTCCTTGCCATGGTGGAAAATTACCTTTCTGTTCTGTGCAGATAGTCCCCATCCTTGCCCTCAGTGGCCCACGGCTCCTGGATAAGGGCAATGTGGTGGTCTTCCGATGTGAACTTGTGGCTCAGGACCGCCGACGCGCCCCTTGCCCAGTGCAAGTTTTTAGATGTGTAATTTTAGATGTGTATAATCCCTTTTATTCTATGTGGTCCATTTTGTTCCGACAAGAAGCTAGGGAAATAAACAGTCCACCCGGGCAGAGCCCCGCATGTACAGGTAAGCCTAATTACACCCAGGGGGTCGGCCGGTACCCTGGGTCAGCCGTTTGAGGTGCACTTTACCCTCTGCACCATGCAGACCGTAGGCACGGCGTGGACACGTTTGTCTTGAGGGTTGGTGTCTGTACTTAGTTGCCAGTGCAATAGCTCACATTGCCCAGTATACTCCTAGGAGATAGGCGTGTGAGCCGTGGGTTAAGCCCTCCCACCACGACAAGGTAACAGACATCAGGAGGGCCCCAATCACTTTACGTTAAATCGTTCGCTTGTTCCAAGGGCTTGAACAGTTCGATCGCTAGATTGTTCCAACTTTTGAACCAATGTCGCGGGCTTTGTCAATATATATTATTTGGGTGAAAGTGAACGCTGCACTGCATGGTAATGAGGAGGCAGATCGTTTGGCGAAAGAAGGCGCAGAAATCGGATTCAAGTTCGACTTACCATGGCAGAAGAGCTGGTTACCCTCATCAATCAACGGTAGGTACCTACTAACAAAATTGAATGATAGATTTATCATCTTCTTATAACTGAAACCAGAATCAGACGATTCGACCCAATCCACCAAAACTATCTTGGTTCTGTAGCAATAATCATGAAGAGCGACTAGCTCGCACAATTATTCCGCTAATGGTTCAACTGTGGATTATGTGACTCATTCCTCAATCACATCCGCTAACTGAATACTGCTCAGTGTGAAAATGTGGAGCACCCAACGGTACACTATACTACATTATAATTTAATGCCCATAAAAATGTGGTGGACCATGAACAGTGATTTTTAACAGAAGTGGTGTGCGAATCATCTATTGGTTTGGACTATTGCATCGAAAAAACATCGCAATTTACAAAGAACTTCACATAACATAACAACTAACATAACATTAAAACGTAACACGACAACGTAACCGTAACATTAAAATTTAAATATAAAATACAATTTTGTAAATTTATGGCTGTACACTCCATGTGATGCCAAAAATAAAGTTATAAAAATAAAGCTTGAAGTTTGGCAGGAAAAAAATCAACTACATGGGAACAAATCATAACTGATGGAAAAAATAGCTTTGTGAACTACGGCGAGAGTATCAACAGATATATAACTCCAATATAATATTCACTTCCAGAACCGAGTTTTTCATAACTCTTGTCGCCTGTAGATGAATTTGTGAAGCATAGGTAGGTGATTCTCATGCATTTTCATTTGGTTAGTACCTAAGTAAGTGTCGAAATATCAGTCAGAGGGGCCAGTATAGCGGAGATGTTTCATTTAATTGCATCAAGTAATTTTCTCTCCGTAGGTGTCAACTTCTACTTAGATATATTGATGGCAAATCCATCATTTATTTATTTATTTATTTATTTATTTATTTATTTATTTATTTATTTATTTATTTATTTATTTATTTATTTATTTATTTATTTATTTATTTATTTATTTTTTTATTTATTTATTTATTTATTTATTTATTTATTTATTTATTTATTTATTTATTTATTTATTTATTTATTTATTTATTTATTTATTTATTTATTTATTTATTTATTTATTTATTTATTTATTTATTTATTTATTTATTTATTTATTTATTTATTTATTTATTTATTTATTTATTTATTTATTTATTTATTTATTTATTTATTTATTTATTTATTTATTTATTTATTTATTTATTTATTTATTTATTTATTTATTTATTTATTTATTTATTTGAGTACGGGCAAGCCCAATTTACAAGGAAAAACATGATACAGAGTTGAGAAGAAAAAAAATAATACAGATATTCAAGAAAAAAAACAGTGTGTCAAGTGAATGAAAAATGGAAGAAAAATATTTACATACTATTAAAATTGATAAACATTTAAAATCAAAATAAAACAGGGGATGATAATACAAGTGATCTAAGTTGGGATACAGAGCTATTGAAAAAGTCAAAATCGGGATGAAGGTGGAGAAGTAAATTGGCTGAACGGCGGATACGGTTTAAGGGGGAATTTATTAAATAATTAGATGCTGAGAACGGGACGAGAAACAAGGTGGGATGGCGACTGGTAAGACGAGGAGTGGAAAGCTGGAACTTGGCAAGTAGAGATGGGCAATTGATTGTATTATTTAGCAGCTTATGCAGGAACACCAAATCGGCAAGAATTCTTCTTTTGTCCAGTGGTTGGGCTCTGCAGGTCTCCAACAGGGAAGAATAATTGATCTCGTCGGACGGGATCCCCAACTTAAATCCGACGTACCTCAGGAATTTATTCTGAACTCTCTCGAGGGCATGCCGGTGGACTGTATAAAAAGGGCTCCACACCGTTGATGCGTATTCAAGTTTTGGGAGGACCAACGCCTTATATAGCACAACTATCGGCTTAATATCAGTGAATTCGCGGGTGTGACGCTTCAGAAAGCCTAACGCTTGCATGGCATGGCTTGCCACTGTGCCAATATGCCTGGAGAAAGAGAGTCGGTCATCGAACAAGGCTCCCAGGTCCATAGTCTCGGTCGCTCGAGAGAGAGGAGAGCCTTCCAGAATATATGGGAATTGGCATGTGCTAACAGAACGGTGAAAGGAAACTACAGAGCACTTAGCCGGGTTAAGTCGCAAACTGTTCTTAGTGCACCAAACACTCAAACGAGCAACCGCCCGTTGCAGGATTTCACCGTCAAGAAGAGACTCGACATGCCGGTACAATTTCAGATCATCTGCGTACAATAAACACTGAACATCAGGCCCAAGATAATCAACAACACTGTTGATCGCCAACAGGAAGAACCAAGGTCCGATATGGCTTCCCTGGGGAACTCCAGGTGATGCCACGAACGATGAAGAGATGACCCCTCTCACTCTGATACAAAGTCGTCTTCCAATGAGGTAGGACTCAATCCAACGTAAGAGTGAGCCAAATATTCCAATTGATTCCAGAAGTGAAAGAAGGTGTCCATGGGATATCTTGTCAAATGCTTTAGAGAAATCCGTCGAAACAAGGTCTGTCTGACAATCATTCCGAAAACCGCTCATCACATAATCCTGAAACTGCAGGAGGTTTGTAACCGTTGAACGACCGCGAACGAATCCGTGCTGCTGCTCAACAATGAATGGATCAAACCTGATAGAGAGCTGAGCAACGATCAACTTTTCCATCAGCTTTGGAGTGGTAGATAAAGAGCACACTGGGCGATAATTAGTGACAAGTGACTTATCTCCAGATTTAGGGACTGGGGTGCTGTAGGAAGTCTTCCATCGATTGGGAAAGTGGCCAGACAACAGGGACAAGTTGAAAAGAAATGTTAATGAGTAAGCGAGGTTTGGCGCACATTCCTTAAGCAGAATTGGAGGAACTCCATCTGGACCCATTCCCTTACGAATATCCAAGTGCAAAAGCTCATGGAGAACGTCTTCATATTTTATCACAATCAATCCGATTGGTGAGACATCACTGACCGGAAAAATCGGGGGCTCCGTAACAGGAGGATCAAAAACACTGGAGAAATAATGCGCAAATAACTCAGCAACCTGATGAGGATCAGAGGCAGAAACCCCCTCTAAAGACATATTGTTAGGAAGGCTATTACCTCCATTCTTATAATTGAAATAGTTCCAGAACGCTTTAATATCATCAGGGATGGATTTTTGCACTTCCGTAAGATACTCTTTGTGTAGCCTCTCAGACATCATTTCACAGCGACAACGAAGCGATGAAAACAATTTGTATTCATCAATTGATCCAGACATCTTGTACCTTGCATGAACGAGGTTTTTCTGTCGAACGAGACTGATCAGTTCCCGATCAAACCACTTAGGAAATGAATTTGAGTAGCACTTGGTTTTGGGCACAAATTTATCAATGGCATCCATGATGATCGTGTAGAACTCATCCACTGCCCTTTCCGTAGTTGAATCCCGCAAAATAGACCAGTCAATAGAACTGAGATACCTATTCATGGCCAAGTAATTTCCTCGCTTAAAATTATAATTAAATTGGGAATTCGGAAAGAACTTCCCATTTTGGGTTGAGCTGGGGATAGAAAATTCGAATGGTGGATGAGCGACATCAACTTGCATAATAGGCGAAGAAGTCATGACAGTCGAACCATGCACAGAGGTAAGTAGAAGATCTAGGATGTTACCGGAGACATTTGAGATGGTATTGAGTTGAACAAGTTCATGGAGCAACATAGACTCATATAGCAGTCTCTCTTTCCTACCTAAACCATCGCCAAAATCAACCGTGGATACATCCATCCAGTTTATAGCTGGCAAGTTATAATCGCCAACCAACACAATTCCAAAGTCAGGGTAGTGTGAAGAAACAGAGTCAAGCTCACTCAGGTGGGAATCGATTACTTGTTCGGGCTGAATTCCAGGCAGATAAATGCACCCCAGGATTAATTTTAGATCAGGTAAAATAACGAACACATGTTCAGCTACATCCGGGGAATCCCACCGAACAGCACGGTGCCTGTTGGAAACTGCCAGCATCACTCCACCTCCAGGGCCAGCTGGCCTTATTAAATTGTTTGACGGAGAACGATCGGTTCTAAAAATTCTATATTGATGGAGTCGTAATTCAGCTGAATCGACATTAGGGGAGAGCCATGTTTCGGTGAAAAATATAAAATCAAATGACAATAGAGGAGATTGATGATGTAAAGTTGATAGCTTGGTATTTATTCCTCTGATATTCTGGTAATAACCTGTTAGTAAAATGGGCTTAGTAGTTAGTTTTTTGAAGGTTTTGAAAGGCGCGCAGTATTATCCAGGGGAACGATAGTTGGTACTCCGGACCTATATTTGATGGTGCTTGGTTCACCGTTATCATTTTTCGTCTTTAATTCAGATCTAAGCTTCTTCAAGTAATCACGCTGCATTTGTGTTCTGTCGGATGACATGGACGAAAAGACAGAAGGAACGGAAGCCCGATTCGCAACCAACAATCTGGTCGCAGTGATTGAAGAATCGAATACCACCTTCAACGGGCGACAAACGTTCGGGCGAGGTGGCCCGATCCGGGACGAGCGCCTGAGCGAATTAACAAAATCCGGGGAAAGCTTATTCAAAGATTCCCTCAGATTCTTCAAGTCTTCCTCAAGTGCATCAATCGACCTGGGAGCCGTGGATTCAGGGAAATCATAGATCAAAACATTAGATGCACGACGACGGCGATCATCAAATTCAGCGAAAGCCTCCTCTAAATTTAACCCCGACACAGCCGACGAAGCAGTGCCATCCGGTGAAATATTAGACATACTCATCTCACCACATTTCCTCTCCAATTCATCAATTCGGGCTTTGAGATTGGCATTCTTAATAACTAATACCTCCGCTGAGAGATCATCCACCTTTTTGTTCAATGAATCATAATTTTCAATACACTGATCAATCTTAACCTCGAGGTTCTTAATCAAACGCTCGTTATTTTTGTAACCTTCATCCATCTTTGAGTCAATTTTCTCGAACAAATCCTTCTTTAGATCCTCAAATAGCGATTTAAAATCAAGCTTGGGGTCTGATTTACATTGGGTACACTTCCAACTTGCAGCGTAACTCCTACTCGTTTTACGAAAATTTGCCTCGGTCATATTAACGCAACCCCCGTGGAAGTCATGACCACATGAAGCGCAGCGCATCGCATCAAGGGCCTACTGACAGTTGAATTCAAATAAGATAAAACGACGAGGGCGGTCCTTGTTTAGTAATTTCGGAGAACCGAGATCGACAACAATACACCTCCCAGCGAGTGCGACGGAAAATAGAAGAAAAGAGAGGCGATCAGAGAGTAGCGGAGGGAGACACGATCTGCGCGAGAAGTCCAAAGCAGCGACAGGCGCACGTTAAGCCACGCCTATTTGTAGATAAGAGAAAGGCCGGTTAGAAACCCAGTAGGTTCAACGAGAATGAAACCAAGAAAACGTGGAAAGATCTCACGATTCACGTTAATTATAATGAATAATTATGCAGCCAACTTACCAATATTTAGCTAAGAAGCCGGCACAATCAAAAGCTGAACAAGTGTGAAAAAATTGGGAAGAAATTGCCTCAACAAAAGTCACCTTATAACTTTAAAGACAGAGACGATCTTCACTTGACAACTGACAACTGATCATTTCGCTCAATCACCCCGGAATTTCGTTACGCAAATCTATTACACAGTTGGGACTCGTGTCTAATTTCTTTCCTAATCAGTAATCAACCTGTTGAGCCGAAATTTGAATGGTGCGCTTCTAAACACGTAGAATATAAAGTACAAGTTATGGAAGAGAAATTATCAGCTGAGGCCAAATTCTTTCCTAATCGACCAACGGCGCTGCAATTTTAAATTGAGGGCCTATGGAATTCTTTAAAAATAATGCTACGAAGTATGGAATACTTCTTATCGGCTGAGGGTCGGTTTGCTTAACTACAACAATTTATTATAATTAAGGATTTTATATGCAAGAAGCTAACATAGATTAATTAATACACCGTTCATGCTACCCTTCTAGTTGGTGGAAAGATGGCTTTGTCATGAAGGTCTCTGTTTATTAATATTTACTAAAATGCCTGAAATGGGGGGTCCTGAACCTGTTTAAAGAGTCAAATTCCTTCGGGAGGTGCAAAGCGTCGATTTTAGATAAAGTGTTACTGTAGACTCGGTTCGTAATGCACCTAATGTATAGAACACTGATCTCCATAGAAGGGCTATCTAATACAGAAATAATAAACCTCTGTGTAATCATTTGCAGAGTTTTGAAATTTGGCCAGTTTGTTGAGCTCATAAAGAGCTGCCCAACAAACTCGTTTCATTTCTTTTGGAATGTTTGATTTTTTGGCAAAACAACGGATTTTTTAATCTCAACCCTAAGGTATATTGAAGTCTGGAATGATATATATATATATACGCATAAAAATGCGTTAAAAACCAGAAAGCCTCTAAACGGATTTCCACGAAGGAAATATTGGAAAACCATGGAAAAATTGTGAAGCCATTACTGTAGCTTCATTTTCTACTAAAATTTGCAAATAGACGCAAAGGAAAAATTAAATTTCTTTGTCTGCTTGTATTAACTCCTTCTGTAGCCCCATGAGCTCTAACAATGCTTCCGTCAAACTTTGCCAAAGATAAAATAAAAAATATTTATCCACAAGAGCTGTAACGCACCTCAAATGGACGAGATACAATAAAGAACGTTTGTTCAGTTAGACTGTTAATGATCATCATCGCTCTTGAAATTATCCGGTTCCATTCATTAATTACTCTTCGTTGATAGTATAAAAACACGAGGCGAGAAAAGAGGAGCCCGTGTTTAACGGTGGGACCTAACCATGTTTACTATCCGCCTATTGGTAAGTCACCATTATTATTTTTTATTCTTCAACTAGACACACAGGGAACCGAACACCGACCAAAAAAATCGAAGACAATTGCGAAGAAGGTAATACAGTCGCATACAGTCGCATACACTCGTACATGACACTATTTGTGCAGCGTAGCTCCACTCGATCCGGTCAGGAAAATAGATGGTCGCAGTATCTTTGGTAAAATGGTTTTTCGAATGAAAAGAAATAATCCTACTGTTAGCCATGCATCGTCTGCCGTCTAGGACATCATTCTATCCGATAGCTGCGGACCTATCGCGAAGAGAGTTGGTGTGCACGTCAGTTGGTATCCCTGAATCCAAGCCACAAATTTTGGAGTACTTTGAGCCCTTTTTAATAACCTTTATCTGCTACTAGTTTTATTGGTACGTAAGTATTAAATGGTAATGGATTTGTTTACAAATTCGTTCACACATAATAATTTTTCTTTTTATTTCAAAAATAAGTTTTTTTTCCTTCTTCTATTTTAGTTTCCTCAGAGTTTGTAATTTTAAATTAAATGAATGTTTCATGGAATGCATGTAAAAGGCCTGAAAAAGAGTGCAAAGATGTCCGAATGCTTACACAAAAAATCGCATCATCTAACTACTTAATCCAATCAAGTACATACCTAAATACAAAGTCACTACTTTGAGAAAAAAGATTAAAAAGCGAACTACGATTTCACGAACCAATGAGCAATACACCAATATTTTAATAAAAGTATTAATACAATCACTCATCACTGAAAAGGTTTAACTAGAATGGTGTTTTACATTTTGGGCTGCCTAAATTAAATAAAAATTTACTTTAGAGTAGGTACGCATCTTTCGTTAAGGCCTATTTGGATTTTTGAAACCCTCTGAACGATAGGTACTATATGTGAGACCAATACTGCATTGCGGAATAGTTATTGTACTTTTGCACACTCCTTCACTGTTATCTTATCGGTCATATATTTATATCATATTCTTGGCCCTTTATACCATTTATGTGCTGGTGGAGGTATTAGGTACTGATTGAATCGATCCTCTCAGCACCTACTGCTTTCTCGTAATTCTAACGATGTTTCTGGATATTCGTTTCAGATGGCTTACCTAGTCATAAAATTTTGCATTAATAATATAAATACCGCGGTTTTTGCTGGGTGAACTAATCGCATAGCTATAGTTTGTTTAAAACAATCGGAGTGTGTTACCTTTGTGGTAGGTATCTTGCTGCTGTTTCGTGGTTGATGTTTGAGGTGAATCATCTGTTTGCCATAAGAGAACGAACTTGGAAAACATAGAAAGTATTAAAAACTAGGTCGGAGTTCCAGTATAGATTTGAAACCCACTGCTGTCAAAAAATCGTGAAAATAGGAGTTGGACGAATTAAAGTTTCTGCCACTAATGTGGGGAAAAAATTAACTTCTGAGGATCAACTATTGTCGGAGCGTCTCCCCTTCGAGCGGTGCCAGACGAAGGCGTACTCCGTACCGCAGTGGTGAGTTAGGTAGGTACTTCCCCAGTTCCCTTTTTACCGCTCTGTTATCTTACTTCTTGTTCATCATGGGTGTCTACAAGTACCATAAGTCTCTATAATATATATATAATATACCTATAATATAATACCATAAGTCAAATCATACGTCTCTCTGCTGTCAAATTTTCCGAATAACTTGTCTCTCCTCAAAATTCTTGAAGTAAAATATAGATTAGTTGGTAAAATAGATCAGAATGCTGTGTATAGTTTGGTGGTCTAGATACTCGCAAGCTCGCATATCGAAACAGCATAACATCAAGTATGTAGTCAATCCCCTAGTAATAATTGAGAATAGTTGGACATTTAGGTCAGTGAAGTGTATAGTTTGGTGGTCTTGATGCTCGCAAGCTCGCATCTCAAAAATGCATAACATCAAGAAGTCAATTCCTTAGTAAACATACACATTAGTAGGACATACAGATCAAAATGACGTTTAAAAATAAGTTTATTTATATAATTTAATAATTTATAAATCAATCATTCATATAAATATAATTATAAATTTATTTAAGTAAAGAAGCAAAAAAAATACAGGCCGCACTGGAATCGATCCCGGGACTTTCATATCATTAGCATGCCATGCTAACCTTTGAATCCATACTTCGCCACATAGTAGGGAATGCTTTTGAGGGAGACCGTTAGAGTGCCCTGAAACGATTCACGGCCGCGATAAGGAGAGTGCCACCATTTGACATTACTCGAGGGTGAGATACTCCTAACTATTGTTTGCTGAATCATTCCCTGACAGCTGTTCATTTTTCTTTGTCTTCAGGCACTTTGTTTCTTCTTTATGGACAATATTAGCCCGACCTTAGTATTTAAAGGCATTTTAGCAATTGTTGTCAATATTGTACCTACCTACTATTGGATGCATCAATATGGAGTGCATTAATTGGAGTGCATTTTTGCATGTTGCATTTACTATTTTTATATGAGAATAGATTTCATTCTGAAAATTCTGAAATCACCCTTACTTTCCCTACGACAAGAGGTCTGGTTTTATGTGTGTTTAAAGTTTCGGTAAATTGTGACGTCACGTTAGGCAAGGAGGAGGGGGGTCCTTCGTATTTTTAGAATTTCACCTGCTTTCATTAAAAAATATATTACAAACATACGGGTATCCATCATTACTCTTCATAATTGTGTTAGCAACATAGCAACATAGTTAAATACTATGTTGTCAAGGGCTTTATTTCTCAGTTAAGCAAGTGATTCAACGCTGCGATTGATCTATGATAAAGCTGGAAGGTTTACACCTTCCCAATCCTGGGAAATCCCGGCCGTCCCTGTGGCTTGATAGAACAAATTGATGGCGAATGTGTACATTATTTCCGATGATAACTATCCATAGAATCAAGATTGTTTTAAAAACCTGTTCTCTTGCTTATCATCAGGCACCCAAAATATGGATTATTTTGCAGAGTAGCAGTTTTTGTACTCAAGATTCGAACAAAATTGGCTAAAATAACAAAAGGGAGCCTTAATTGCGGACTAATAATGAAAAATGTGTTCGTCATTAATAGAATGAAAAAGAAATATTTTTATTAATGAATACGCTTCAATGAATTATGACCAAGGAATTTGCTAAAAGGGTAATAATCACGGACATTCTTGAAATTTGTTCCTCTTGCATGAGATGATTTTTAAAATTTTGCTTTCCAAACATTGGAGTCTTCATTATGGGACCGGGTTGCTCGGGGGGGGGGGGGGGGGGGGATATCTTCACACCTACATTTTCTCATGCCTTGCAAACGGACACCAGTTCAATCATTGTGACATTATCCAATCTATTATAATTGGTTTTGTGGTTTATTTTTCGTTTTGTGGTTTATCGTATTCACTAATCACGCTGAAGTTGACGCTTTCATGCTACGCCTGACCTGAGAAAAAACAAGGTAAGTGAGTTACTAATTGTATTGTTATTAGGTAAAGGTACTTATTTAGGAAGGTTTTTTTAGTACCTACTTTTTTTTATTTTAGTTCACGTGAGCCCCGAATGAACTTAGTTTTTAAGCTTACAACACTATGGGAAGAAAGAACGTTAGGGTGAGTTTACGATCAGTTTAATGAGGCTTGAGTTAATGTTGATGAGGAAAAAAGAGACCTATAGTTTATAAAGATGTGAAAAACAGCGTTGTGGATGAAACTGTCAAGACCCAATCACCAACTCAATCAAAGAAATGAAAACAGTTTTTAGAATGATAATCAATTTTTTTCTTTTGTAAATCAAAACGGTTTAATAAGTCAAGACATTGATAAGATGATAGGAGATGTTTATGTAAATTCCGGTTATCCATAAACTTTTGAAGGGTTTTTTAGTTTCACTTTAATACTCGACTCAAAACAGATCTTGGTTATGAGGACATCCATAAGGTTTATTGTCATCATAAACCAGTCAAATTCAACTTCATTTGTATCATGCCAGACAAAAAACTGCTCAGTACCTATTCTTATGGATTATATCTTTGAAGAGTTGAAGAAGAGTGTTTACGAGATGAGCTGTATGCGGATATGCTATTAACTTAGTGGCTTTTAAGAGTTGTAACTTATGGATTATATCTTTGAAGAGTTGAAGAAGAGTGTTTACGAGATGAGCTGTATGCTATTAACTTAGTGGCTTTTAAGAGTTGTAACTTATGGATTATATCTTTGAAGAGTTGAAGAAGAGTGTTTACGAGATGAGCTGTATGCGGATATGCTATTAACTTAGTGGCTTTTAAGACTCCAATTACTGGTCAGATTCCTGCCATGGGAATGATTTATGATGACGCCAATTCACACTTATAGCAGTTTTATAAGTAGATTAGCTGTTTTTGAGTGATGATGAGCGACGAGCGATCCCCAGAGCAATGTTTTATGAAAATGGGCAATTTCACCTATTTCATATCATTCCACCAGCTAAAAATAGGGGCGTGGTTTCAGGGGTATTGCAGGTAGCGCCGGTACCCCTGACGAAAAGAAGAAGAGTGATAAGTAGGTAGGTTTTAGATTTTAATAAAAGGTTATTTCCGCTAGTAGTTATAGTAAAATTATCATTTACGTACCTTTCGGAGGAGCCCATTATCACTAGCAAGTCGAGTACAGACCGCGAGCGTTTTTGATGTAAAGGCATCATCATCAGACTGTTTCGACGGCCTGATGATGATGTCTTTACATGGAAAGCGCTCGCCCCTGGTATTCGACGTGCTAGTAACAACAGACTCCTCCGAAACGTACATAAATGATAAGTAGGTAGGTAGGTAAACAACTAAAAGAATAAAAATCCGAAAACTTGAATTTGGGTGGATTTTGACGGATTTGACTTAGTTAGTTCCATTGAATCTTCATGTTACAATTGAATTAGTGACTGATGAACCATTTGTCAGAATCGATACTATGAACCGATTGATCTGTTATGAAGCAGCATCGGTCCAAGCAGAAGCAGGCAAATGTGGTGGAGGGATTGGGGTAGGTAGCATGCCTCGATTGCGGCGACGGAAGGTCATTGTCCAGGAGCTCTAGAAGATGTTTTGGTGTGGATGTATCTGTCACCAAAGCCACCAAGTCAGCCAGTCACCGCAATTTTCGAGTGCTCCCCCCCCCCCCCCCTCAAGAACTTCCCCTTGTGATCATGCACTTGGGCCACCGGAGATGGCAGGCTTGCTATAGATTGTTTTGTGCCCAATAGATTCTTTCTGCTATTTAGGCTTGTTCTGGTACCTCCTATCCTTTCCTTATTTCCTTGGTCTCGTCCCTGTCTCTTAACTATTTGTTTGTTCTGAGAACATACATCAAGAACAGAAAGTTGTTGCGTGAATTGTTCTGTAGTTCGTCGCTCGTTCAGTTGGCGTAATTGTGAACAGAAATGCAACATAATCAGTGGGCTGCTCAACGTTCCCGTTACTGAATCTAAGTGAGTATACGGTAGTTTTCCATCGAAAACTACACTAGGTAGGTATCAGTGGTTATCTGTAGTTCTAATAGTAGTTTGCATTGCTTTCCATGCCTCCTGTTTTCAAATGAGAAAAATTCATGCAGTACACAAGGGCAACAACGGTTGTCTGATCTCTCTTCAATATCTAGCTAGAAATATCGAAAACTCAAATCTGCTCCGTCATCGCATTTCAATGATCTCGTAATTGATAAGTTTCTCGAATAAAGTCGACAGATTGTTCTCATTTACAACTAAATTTCTAGTCAAATCTTGCAATCAGTCATGATTCATACATACATCTTGCAAAGAGAGCCCCAAGAGAACCTATAGCTCGTTTGCTATTGCTGGGGCGGACTGGATGGATTTACAATCAGTTGTTGCCTCCCTGTTGGCAACTCCTGGGTACTGGCTGTTAGCGTGGAAGTTTTTAGTTTTGTAACTAATGTTAGAAGGCTAATATGATAATTACACGATTCCCTTGACCAAACAACTTGCCAAGAACTGCTTTACGTTCCTATCTTCGTTTCGTGGGAGGCTTTGGATATGTGGGGAGGGGGGGGGGGGGATTCAAGTACGGTAACCTCCACTATAGATCCACGCTAAGCTCCTGGCTAAAACATCTTGCCAACTGCTTTCCAAAACGGTGAAACATATAGGGTATCGGATAATTTAAGTGGCCGAAACACCGGTGTGAAAAAAACTGGATGACGTCAAAGGTGAGTGACCTTACCCCCCAGCCTAGGTCAAATCATTTTTCATTTGGTCAAATGAAAATTGAAGAATTGTAAGTGTTTTGTAACATTCCTGAGCTGCCACTGTCACCCTTTACTGAATATTTTGGACGATGAATTTTTTGTAGTTCGGATTATCCATGTAAAAAACTATACTAGTCTATATTATTCAGCATGCATTTTAAGATATTTTTCCGATCAGCGCAAGCCCATCACTTAGCCAATATCTAATCCGCGCAAACCAGTTGCTATCCACTCACAAGTAGCTCAAACCCGCGCCGCCCAAAATGTCATCCTAATCGGACGAAAACTGTGAACATTAAACAAACTCAGTAACAGTTAGACATGAAGTCAAAGTTGTTCTGAATGGTTTAAAACATAAAATGAGAGCGGTCATTTTTTATGTATATTGGAGAACTTTTGACATGGATATGTCTTTGCTCTGGGGGGTCACCCAAAAATTTCCGTGACGCAAAATTTGTGTCACAATTTCAGTGTTTTTCACGAACAACCCAGCCGTTGCTAGGGGAATGGAACATCCGTAGTTTTCATCGCACAGAAATCGTTCGCCATTCGTTAGAAAGCGCTTGATTTATGTGATAAATGTTCACATCTCAAGCTACCTATTTTCCCCTCCTTACCTGGCTACATTCCTAAACTAAGTTGATTGGACTATAAACAATTGTAATAAGCCGGTTACAATATTCTTAACGTAAAGCAATAGCATCATTTACTCCACTCTATAGGAAACATTTTCATCCTCTTGACAACAGTCGACTATTAACAACAACTCATTGTAGTGGCTTCTCTCCACAGTTATTTTCAACATTTCTATACTTAAGTAAACCGTTGTTTTGTTGGAATTAGTCGGGATGCGGCCCAGGGATTTGTTAACAACTCTCGAGGACAACCGTTATGAAATCCCCAATCAAAGACATATCCATGTAACATGGTATCTGCTTGTAAAGCAGATAGTGGAACTCGTTTACGAGTTTGGATAGTTTCAAAATAGAGTTCCGCTTTTTTTATTACTATTTTCTTCTTTTGTCGAAAGTGAAAACAATGCTTCCGCTACTTATCGCTAGACTCGAACGCAATTTCACTGTTCGCGAACCTACTGATTTATTTTGTAATAGTTGCCATAAGTTTCATCATGATTGGGTGAGTGATAAATACTATGCAACCACAAATGTGAAATACTTGAGATAAGTATAACTTCCACAACTTGAATTTCATGTTCATGAAACGACCAGGGGATTAACCCTGGCCCTTAGCAATTCATCGTTCGTGGATCGAAAGTACCTACGCTCGTAAGCAACCGAATCTTTCAAAATAACCTTTCTTCTGTACCATTGGCCCAATTGAAGACGAATTCAGAGAAAAGTCCAAGCATGATATTCCCACCTACCCTACCAACATGATAGCTGATATTCCATTATAATCGAATCATCAATAGCCATTGCGAACGAAGTAATCTTAAATCCTTGAAACAATTAGGGATTTCTACATTAGGATGTCCTCTGAAACTATGTAGGTCATTTAGGCAAGGCTACTACATATATAAAAGAGACGAGCTACATTAATCAGGGGGGTCTGGGACAGTTCAAGCTCTAGAAAAAATAACCGGTTACAAATCCGATTTAAACCATTCAAAAACCGAATCGAGAAAAAACCTTAGGTATATGTGCTTTTGTGTGCGACAAATTTTATCGACGCTACCCACCCTACGATTTTAACCGATTTTTGTTATTTCTATTTTGTCCTATTTCAAGTTTAGTCGAGTTGTGATACGAAGCTTGAGAATTTATCATATTCAAGTAGGGTTTAGTGGGAGTACATCCAGTAAAATCAGGATGGATTCGCAATTCACACAAAAATCGTATACGACCCATTCATAGAGATGTTCCTATTAATGCATGCATTACATGCCAATATGTTTTTCAAAGCAACTATTGATTCGCGAACAATCCTCTTTGGCCCCTCGATCTTTTGTTGGTGACATTTTCAGAATATTTCAAATTTTTCGAATTCATGATGAAGTATTTTGGAGGAAGGGTGTGCAGCAGCGCAAGCGCCGACTGGATGTAGTGAATAGTGCTTTAAAAACACTGGACTTGTAATGTGGAACTGAGATGAGTTCTGGATGATTTAGACATGATATTGATGCATTATTATTTACACATCATCATCTATACTACATACCTGTAAACCAACGATATACCTACTACACTCGCGAGAAATCTTGGGTGCCATATCCTTTGCAGCCGTTCTTGTTATCGGTAAATCCAATGTCCGGAAAAGAGTTTATTACCCCCATAGTATTATCACCCCCGCTTCATAAAACCCTGCCATAAATATATGCATCATCGTATATCCACCTATGGTAGACGCTCGAATACGTTCTAATCCACTTAAGCTTATATGGATATTCGTCCGGGACCTTCTCACATGATAATGGGCAGGCGCTTTTCCACGGTAATTTACATTTCACAGTTCACCTAATATTTTCACTCCATCATGCTTGTCATCTTCTCACCTAACTATACGGTTGATGACGATAGTGCACCCGGAGGGGAGGAAGTCCAGTCCACCCGCACAGCGTAGACCAGATTTGTCAAAAACTCTGATATGTATGATATATTTTAGAGAATTCTAAGCTGATTCAGAATACGGCCCTAGTTCCTGTATTTGAAGTAGCTCCTTAACGCACTTTTTCAAAAGTAACCGCAACCGTTTTTTTTTTTTTTTTTTTTTTCCTTTGAAAAGTCCAGAAAATTAAATTCTGGGCCAATTCGCCGCTAAAAATTGCAGTAAACAATAGAAAATGAGGGTTATATTGAAATTCAATGTTTCAAACAACCAAAAATGTTGTTTTTCGCGTATGGGAAACAGATTCTTTTGACATGGATTCGTCTGAACACAAGGAATCAACCAAATTTTCTGTCATGCTAGTCATGTGATGCCAAACAACACGCACCTTAGCCAACTTCATGTACAACCGCTCCGTTGGCAAGGAAGTGTAACTCCGCTGGTTTCATCATAAGAATATCATTCGCTACTTGTTGGACAGCTCTCATATTTTCCCAAATTCCCCTCCTCTTACTCCGTATTCCACAAAACAATCAATTCGGCAAGTAACCACATGCGTTTTAAATTATGACGAGAAGATGTCAACGGTATTAAGGGCGTATTTCTCTTTCCTCCGACTAGGTATTGCCTACTAGGTATACGACGGCAAGACGAAGCATTCGGAAAAACTGCCTACTAAGTAATTAAGGTATTTATGACATTGTTACCGCGATCCGTCCTGATCAGCTGATTGAACCTAATTCTCTCCGATTCACCCTCGGAAATTTAGATTTGACAGGGAGTCTCTCTGGAACACCAATGACAGGCTCTAGCCTGATCAGCTGGGTGAGCTAAATTCTGTTCTGTTCACACTAAAAAGTTGAAATTTAATATGGAACTAGATACAAATGAAATGACGGACGCCATCCTAATCAGCTGAATGACCCTAATTCTCTCCTTTTCACCCCTGAAAGTTGACATTTAATGGGTCGTCTCTCTGGAACACCAAGAGACGAATGAAATGACAGGCTGTAGCCTGATCAGCTAGATGAGCTGAATTCTGTTCTGTTCATCCTAAAAAGTTGAAATTTAATTTGGAAATAGATACGAATGAAATGACGGGCTGCGTCCTGATCAGCTAAATGAGTTTCCTGTTCATTTTAAGCAGATTCTGGTCTGTTTGATTACCTGGAGTGACGAATGAGCTAAATTCTCACCAGTTCACCCTAGGAAGTAAAAATTTGATAAAGAGCCTCTTTAGAACATTATGAGGCGAGTGAAATGATGGTCTCCTTCCTGATCAGCTGAATGAGCTAAATTCTCACCTGTCACTAAAGGAAGTTGCGGTCTGACAGGGAGCCTCTCAGAGACAGCAACACACAAATAAAATTAAGGGTTCTGCCCTGATCAGCTGAGTGAGAAAAATTCTTCCACGTTCACCCTACGAAGTTGAAACTTGATTCAACAAACATAGCGACAAATGAAAGGACGAGCGCCATCTTGGTCAGCTGATTGAACTAAATTCTCTCCTGCACACCCTAGAACGTTGACAATTAATGGGGGTCTTTCTGCAACATCAAGAGACGAATGAACTCATGTGCTGTGGCATGATCAGCTAAATGAGCTGAATGCTGCCCTGCTCTCCCTAGAAAGTTGAAATTTAATATGGAACTAGATACAAATGAAATGACGGACGCCATCCTAATCAGCTGAATGACCCTAATTCTCTCCTTTTCACCCCTGAAAGTTGACATTTAATGGGTCGTCTCTCTGGAACACCAAGAGACGAATGAAATGACAGGCTGTAGCCTGATCAGCTAGATGAGCTGAATTCTGTTCTGTTCATCCTAAAAAGTTGAAATTTAATTTGGAAATATATACGAATGAAATGACGGGCTGCGTCCTGATCAGCTAAATGAGTTTCCTGTTCATTTTAAGCAGATTCTGGTCTGTTTGATTACCTGGAGTGACGAATGAGCTAAATTCTCACCAGTTCACCCTAGGAAGTAAAAATTTGATAAAGAGCCTCTTTAGAACATTATGAGGCGAGTGAAATGACGGTCTCCTTCCCTTCCTGATCAGCTGAATGAGCTAAATTCTCACCTGTCACTAAAGGAAGTTGCGGTCTGACAGGGAGCCTCTCAGAGACAGCAACACACAAATAAAATTAAGGGTTCTGCCCTGATCAGCTGAGTGAGAAAAATTCTTCCACGTTCACCCTACGAAGTTGAAACTTGATTGGGAGCATCTCAAACATAGCGACAAATGAAAGGACGAGCGCCATCTTGGTCAGCTGATTGAACTAAATTCTCTCCTGCACACCCTAGAACGTTGACAATTAATGGGGGTCTTTCTGCAACATCAAGAGACGAATGAACTCATGTGCTGTGGCATGATCAGCTAAATGAGCTGAATGCTGCCCTGCTCTCCCTAGAAAGTTGAAATTTAATATGGAACTAGATACAAATGAAATGACGGACGCCATCCTAATCAGCTGAATGACCCTAATTCTCTCCTTTTCACCCCTGAAAGTTGACATTTAATGGGTCGTCTCTCTGGAACACCAAGAGACGAATGAAATGACAGGCTGTAGCCTGATCAGCTAGATGAGCTGAATTCTGTTCTGTTCATCCTAAAAAGTTGAAATTTAATTTGGAAATATATACGAATGAAATGACGGGCTGCGTCCTGATCAGCTAAATGAGTTTCCTGTTCATTTTAAGCAGATTCTGGTCTGTTTGATTACCTGGAGTGACGAATGAGCTAAATTCTCACCAGTTCACCCTAGGAAGTAAAAATTTGATAAAGAGCCTCTTTAGAACATTATGAGGCGAGTGAAATGACGGTCTCCTTCCTGATCAGCTGAATGAGCTAAATTCTCACCTGTCACTAAAGGAAGTTGCGGTCTGACAGGGAGCCTCTCAGAGACAGCAACACACAAATAAAATTAAGGGTTCTGCCCTGATCAGCTGAGTGAGAAAAATTCTTCCACGTTCACCCTACGAAGTTGAAACTTGATTCAACAAACATAGCGACAAATGAAAGGACGAGCGCCATCTTGGTCAGCTGATTGAACTAAATTCTCTCCTGCACACCCTAGAACGTTGACAATTAATGGGGGTCTTTCTGCAACATCAAGAGACGAATGAACTCATGTGCTGTGGCATGATCAGCTAAATGAGCTGAATGCTGCCCTGCTCTCCCTAGAAAGTTGAAATTCAATAGGGAGCCTCTCTGGAATATCTAGAGACGAATGAGATGATGGAATCCGTCACGACCAGCTGACTGTGAAATAAATCTCTAGTTTTCTCCCTAGAATTTGTCATAAGACACCTTCCATAAGGCATATCCATGTAAAAATGTACAGGCGCGTAGAGTTGATACTTCATTTTCCTATAACTTTAATTTGATTTCTGGAGTCTATGCGTGTCTTGAAACGTAAACCCACATATTTTTACGCGTACTGTTTGTGACAATGGAGGTGATGGAAATTTAGAAGTTCACCTTTCAAAGAGGAGATGCGATTAACCTGCTACACCCAGAGGATATCCTGAAGTTGAATAGCCAAGGGATTATCCCCCTAGATGTAAAATTTGCAAGAATTGAGAGAGAGGAACCACTCGAATACATCACATGGTGAAAGTTGCAGAGAATCAAACTGTGGGTCGATTGAATGAGAATTAACGATCAATATATGATGTAAAATAAGGAATAAGAAGTGGCATTTGTTAGCGACCTTGGTTTCTCCATGACGCTGTTTATCGTTATCGCGGTGTCGGTGTCGCGAATTTGAGATTAACCCCCAATTCAGAAATATATTCTAAAATTACCCGAGAATTATTATATATGCTATAAAAAAATCATATAAATGGGAGAAATGAGAATAAATAACTTGAGAATTGTTTATATTTTATTAATGACTTTACATCTGACTCAGCTGATTTCGTTTTCGGGACTTTTTCAGTAACGTAAGATTTCATTACCTATAAACTGAGATCTTTCCGAAGAGTTGTGAACCGTTTCGGTCGGATGTAAACTGACGGTGTTACGTTTCCCTGGAAACGGTTCTGTTGTAAGCGGATATCTTTAGAAAATTATAAAAAGCAGGTCGGTGTTGGTGTCGGGAATTTCAGTCTGACCTTCTTTTTTTCTTTTTTTTTGCAAATTTTGTCGAAAAGGATCTTTGCAGTTGAAAATTATACATTGAAACTATCCAATACTTCCATCGTTGGTAGTTAAGACACTCAGGATGGATTGGTTGACTGAAGAATTGGCTTTTGTAGAGAAAAGTACACAAGGCTAAAGAACGCTTGAGTAAACGTGACCCACATTTCTTCATATCTGTCCAATTTTTCGCTCCGCCTAATCAGGTTATAATATCTTGGTGTTTCAGGTAATAATCACATTACCTACCTTCAAAAGCCCCTCACGTATTATTAGATGATTGACTATAAAAATTTCGATGGTCAGGTTTTGGGCTTTTGCAATCACCTCCGACACTGAGCGGTGCCTGAGTACATGCAACTAGAAGACAGCGACTTATGACGCGAGTACACCTGACTAAACTTGATCTCTTCCTTCGATGACCTCATCTCTTCCCGATCTGACATGTACTTATGCGAAATTGAACTCTATTAAGTGAACCAACGCAATCGCCCCATAAATAAGAAACGATTCACGGCAAACTGTATCATAAGTGGGTCGCTCATTTTGTACCAGTTCATGGAAGTGGTGGGTAGTAAATTATCCCAAATTTTTTATATCAATCAACTGTGGACAGCCCACTGAGAATACTTCTATTACCACAGAATGTGTTTTAGCCTTGGTATCTCCAACCGAAAATAAAACATTTTGTGTTGACGAAAATGTGCTGCGTTTTTGTGTTAACGACAATTTACTGATGATTTCCGCTTACGAACGAGTCGTTGCTAGGGAAATGGTACTTCGTCATTTTTCATCCCACAAAATTCGTTAACCATTCGTTCGAAAGCTCTCGATTCATCCAACCATATTATGTTGTGCGAAGTGCGTGGCCAACAATATGAATAATTGTTTACATGCAGGTGATGATTCTCAATAATTGATATTGTGAACATGATTGCAACCACTTGTTAATTTTTGAAAGTGCATGTTATGAATGAACGAAAGCTTTCCACGAGGAGGTTTTAAATGTTGCGCCTTCGGACCTAAAAACCTATCGTGGAGGGAGGGGAGGGGGGCACCGAAGTTTATGAAATATGAGTCAAAAACCACCTATCTAGTTCTAGTTGGTACTAGAAGTTTGGCATCAATTTTGATCTTCAGGGTTGATCAAAATTGATGCCAAACTTCTAGTACCAACTAGAACTAGATAGGTGGTTTTTGACTCATATTTCATAAACTTCGGTGTGGTAATTTTGGAGAAAAGCTCTGAATGGCGCGGAGGGCGGACGGATTTTTTTTTTTTTTTTTTCAATTATTATTAGGTATTTGATTTTTGGATTCCAAGCATCTTGAAACGTAAACCAACAAATTTTGATGGAAGGGGGGGGGGGGATATTGTTTTCGACTACAAAGGTTTATTGAAAATAATAAACGAAAATTGGAGGATTTTTTCTAGAGGCTCTTGATCATCCCCCCCTACAGCCCTCCATGCGATTTCCACTTATTCATTCGGCCCACTCCAAGAAGCAATAGGAGTCAAATGTTTGGATGATGATGCTGAAGTGCAAACATTTATGAGCATTTGGATTCACATCGTTCTGCCTAAAACTACATAATAAAAATATCCCAAAACACCAGAGAAAATATGTTTCAAAGCTAGGTGTGGAAAATTTACTTTTTTATATAATATTTTTATGGTGAAATAAAAAATTATTTTTAATAAAAATAAATTATTGTTAACATTTGATCCATCTACGTAGTCGAGTTTCAGACTATCAACCAAGCTAAAATCACATGCGGGTCTGAATTGTAGATAGATAATGTAACTATAAATTCTGAAAGAAACAGTTCAAAAGTACATAAAGGCGTCGAATCAGAACAAAGAGTATCAACAGATACCGGGATGCGGTTGCCAAATTAAATTTTTATTAGGTAATCGAGAATAAAGACTTTCAAATTATTACAGATAGGTTATTATTTCCTAGTTAGACAGTTCGGGAGATTATTATGCAATAAAAGTTGAATGGATTTCTCCTTGAACTTCTTAATTCTTGCCCAATCAACTTTACTGCTAAAGGATAGTTCATATACTTCAGCACAGCGATTACATCATCTACATAAAAACGCTGTGGATTATTTCACAAGGGTTTTTTCCTTCTGTATTATTATAGCCCTTGTGATAATTATAAAACGAAGTCTATGGCACAAAATCAAAATGTTAGTAGATTGATGGAGACACTTAAATTAATGAAATTATATAAATCACCTACACTTCACTAGTCCGTCTGCACGAACTAGAGCTAACATCTACTTCCTATGTCAGAATCTCAGTACCTCTATTAATCATAGGCCACCTACCGTGTGCAAATTGATGAAATAAAACGAAACGCCCAACTCTGTTAGCCAGTTCAAGCGGGGAGAAAGGAGTGAAGCTAAATTACCTTGAGGACCAGACACGAAAAAAAGTTAATGGGAGACATGAAATGACTGTAGGTTCGTGACTCTGGTAGCTAAAATTAGTGGCTGAGGAATAGTGTAAAATAATAGGTCTCAATGCATTCAAAGGAGACAATGTCTGTACTTACCGTAATTGATTCTGTTAGACTCCACGGCAGCTCCAGATGGTCTTTGTGCATATTAGCTGAAAAAGTGTCTCTGTGCGCTACTCACAGTGAACCGCGAGTTTAAGACACTTAAATTATATTACTGTCACCTCGCAAGTTACAGAAGCTAACTAGCCAATAAAATATATGATAGAACCTGGTCGTGTCCCTCACCAGACACGAATGACTATGCAAGCTAACTGCCTGAATACTACAGGAGGGATTCAGGGTAGTCTTCAATGAACGACGAATGACTCAGGTATGGATATTTATTGCAATAACAGACTTTAAAGTTATTCGGGGTAACTTTGTGACACTGACTTGAAATGTGACTCTACTGAGGTTAGGTACTTCAAATTAATAGTGACTCAACAATATTGAACTGAGTTATGACTGTTACTGACAAAGCTGCAATGAAAAATGACTCTACAGTTGATATTCTGAATGAAAACGACTATTCGTGTCTCCGTGATACAAAAAGTAGTTAAGTTGGCTTATTAGGCACAAAACTATTTAGATGGCTTCAGAGAAGAGAATGGGCAGAGAGATTATTCTCATTTACAAAATGATCCCTTGAAGAGGGAAGGGGACAAAACAATATAGCCAACCGTACAACAGAAAAAATCTATTTAAGGCCCCACCAGGTTATAAAGAAGGCTAGTTTTGGAGGGAGTGCATAGAACCTGTAACAGGCGATCCATGACACAGAGAGTCTCCTTATCTAATTTAAACCCGTTCAGGTGAACAGCGTAAAATTTATCTCGCTCAGCTGCTCTGGAAAAAGCCGATTAACGTCAGAAAGTTTCCCTATCATATTTCAATTTCCTAGGTTGGACAGGAGAAAATATTCAGCTCACTGAGTTGATCAGGAAAGAGCCCATCATTTCAATCTCTATGGAAAACGACCCAGAGAGTTTGCTTGTCAAATTTCATAGTTATAGGTTGAACAGAAGAGAATTTAGGTTGAACAGAAGAGAATTTAGCTTACTCAGCTGATCAGGATGAAGCCCGTCATTCCATTCGTCTTCTGATGTCTCAGAGCATTTCATCTTCCTAGAGTGAACTCGTGAGAATATAGCAGCTGATCAGGACTTCGGCAGCTGGTCTTCGTGAACAGGTGTCTCATTTGGTGGCCTGAGACAATAAAGAACGAGGACCTCTGGGGAGCGACTAGCCAGGACGGAATTGCCACCACAATTCTCCGTAGAAAATGGAATTGGATCGGGCACGCCCTCAGGAAAGCCGATGCCATAGAAAAAGGCGCGCTGGACTGGAACCCCCAAGGCGAACGCAGACCAGGAAGACCCAAGCACACGTGGAGACGCTCAGTCCAGTAGGAGATCGAACGCGCCGGGAAGACATGGGGAGAAACGAAGAGGTTAACTGCCGATAGGGATGAATGGAGGTCCTATGCTCCTCGAGGAGTTCAAGGAATTAAGTCAAGTAAGTAAGTCAGCTGATCAGAACGGAGTCCATCGTTCCATTCGTCTAGTGATGTCCCAGGGAGTCACATTGTCGAATTTCAACTTCCTAAGGTGAACAAGAGAGAATTCTACTCAATCTTCTGATCTGGTCACTCAGTTACGCGATTTTAATATAGCCTATGTTACAATCCACGTTATAAACTAACTGTGTGCAAAATTTCATCCAAATCCGTTCTCAATTTTTTCAGTTATAAATTTTGTGACATCACATACGACTTTGTTTCATTTATACATTACAATGTCTTCTGATTTAATCGTCATTGGGTTTACACACTTTTAATTCACCCTCGTGTTGACTTTATTTTTTCTGCCAAAGGTGGCCCTTAGAGAGAGCAAACGGAAGAACGTACAGCAATCAGGGTGGTCTCATTCACTCATTCAGTTCTTTGAAATGAAATATATCAATAACAAACAAAAAACACCACAATCGTTATTTCGAAAAGATTGACCGATTTGCGCGATTCTTTTTTTTTTAATATGACCAGCTACTTCCGGCGCGAAATATATGCCACATCAAAATTGCGCAACCCTGCTCAGTAAGGGATGGTTGTGAGGGGTGTGGGGTAGAAAAACTGGAAAATCCGTGTGTGGGCTCAAACGAAAGTCCACAACTAGGGGGTTTCAATTCCACCTACCATAAATAAGAACTTCCCCTACACACGTTATACGTACCCTTAGGGATCTACCGTTTGCGAGCGAAGCGAGCAACATCCCCTACATGTTTCAATTGTAACAGACCTGAATGGGGGGGTAAAAGACCCCCATGTACACAGCCACGGCTGGACGTGGAGGCGAGCGAAACGAGCCAGAGCGGCTAGTTTCTCAATAAAGGAATAAATAGATTCACCCTCCAACAGTCAAACACTACTGATTGATGCTGCCCATTGAAGGAGGACACCCTTCTAACTTAAATTTACTAAACCACACCTATGAAAACTAAACACTAAAACTCTGATGAGGCCAACTATGGCAAAAGTACTAAGCTGAAAATAAACTGTAACTACGAGAATCCTACAATCTCCCCTCAACCACATAAGATCTTGATAATTAACATAAAAGCATAATTATTTATGACCCATCCTTAACTTTGAGCAGGATCCCAAGATCTCACTCGTAAATGAGCAAATGAGACTACCGAATTTACGACTACAGCAAGTTCTGCTTTATTTAGGTTTTTCTAAGCCATATTCAGTTACCGCCGGACGATATCGTTTGTTTATTGGTGTCGCGTAACATTTTTCTTATAGAAAAAAAATTAGATCCATATTTTGTGGGAGTTGTATAACAATTTCCTCAGGCAACCATTCAACTTTGGGATATCGAGAAGGCAAACCTAAATGTCCCATACCCTACCTGACAGTTTATTCTGTGTGACAGCTCCACATAACAATCAACATTGTTGACATTCGGAGGTGACGAGTCAAATCGGTGTTATCTTGGAAACTCAGAGGATGTTTGCTTTGCGCAATGTGCATCTTTTCCTTCAGGTCAGTAGAACTTTATGGTCAATTTAACCTGATAACATCATCCGCTCTGTCCACGCTTGCTCAATCTTTCAATTGCCCGGGGAGTCGGTGGGACGACAAAAATAAACGCTCACTTGGGACTTCAGAAACTCGCACTATTGTAGCACGGACGGAAACTGAGTTTGTCAGCTTAGGAAAACATTTCTAATACATTCAACAAACGATGTTTTCAGCTTTGCTAGCTGACTAGAGTGCTGTTGACCAGATTAATTAAAAGTAGTGACTTTCGGGAAAATCATTATTCAACATTCCAGGACTTGAACTTCAAAACTTGAAACCTTGAAATTTTGAACTACAAAAAGTTTTATTTCTTACAAATAAAAGATAAATAGATAGTAAATCTATAAATCATTCATTTGGTGGGTCTACAGTTCAAGATGTCGGGAATTGTGAATTGGATCCATAAAAACAAATATGAGATAGATTAGAGGCTAATATTTTAAATGGAGCTCCTTTAGGACATTTTGATAACAATTTCAAAATCTGGAGGGGCTCTGATCAGCTGTGAGGGTCTGAAGCTAATTTTTTTCCAAATCGTCTTACGGTGATACAATTACAACCTACGGAGGCGTACCTACATACTGATCAACTGAAGGGCCTCTGAACCTGTTCCTTTCATGGAAGGAATTCCTTTCCTTTTTGAAATACCGTATCTTCCGGAGAAAGGTTATCTAATACGGAAATAATAAAGCTTTGTGTAATAATTTGTAGCGTTCCTTTTTTAATATTTCGGTTCAGATATGATAGGTAAATACGGGGGATTTCATTTCTATGACGGATTTTTGTGAAGGAGAGTAATAGAGTGAAAATTGTACTATTAGCTATTGTCAACCGATTTAGATGATTCTATTTTTTCGACTTTTACCTATATCATGTTGCTCGAAGTCTCTGGTAACTTTGGGGAGGGAGGGGTAGATACCGATATATCGTGATATTTCCAACCAACTTGTAAAAGCAGTCCATAATTTATTGTGGTTGTGAACGTGGGAGGGGGCAGGTTATTTCTTCGCACCACATTCTTTTTAGATTATAATGGAGGGGCATATCCAGTAAAATCACGATCTATTCGCTATTCTCACCAAAATAAAAAACAACCAATTTATAGAATCGTCCCAGTAATGCATGCTAATACCATGTTGTTGTACTTACCAATTAGTTGAACCATGTGAACTGAGAATTTTTCATATCGTTGATCTTCATTACTGCATGACTACATGAAAGTTTTATTCGGGAATTCAGAGAAAAACGATTCTGTGTGTTACATAAATTGAAGAGCTTCCGTTGCAAAGGTGATAAACGCCAAAAAATGTAAAATTGAGCTGTTTATCGCATTTTGTGGTGAAAACCAACGCCAATATCCTAACAAAGGTGACAAGTGTCTACCTAATGTGTGGTAGTTCAAAAAATCTCATACAGAGTGCTCTTTTGCTAAGCGCCTTCATGGTTTTCCATAAGGTGTCAAGAGCCAAGGGGTATTCATTCTAGCTGATTAGCTTCAGAGATGGTTATTTTCGTTTCTTGACATCCTTTTCGTTTGTGGTTCTGAGTTCCTGGTCTTTTGGTGTCTATGATCTTGTCAGTTATTTGTACATTTGAAGTAGATAAAGCTCGCTATTAGGCCTATTTCACTGTTATTTTTTACCCTCCCTGGCTCTTACAATCAAAAAATCAGTAGGTAGCTTGATAGGGTTAATGATAATCTTTGGAAGCAGAATGTTTGATATTTTATTTCTGAAAAAAGTTTCGATTTTCCAGTTTTGTTCTTCAAGTTTTCGATATTATAAAGAATAGAAAATAAAACTCTACTCTCTCTTAAACGCAAAGAAAATCCATACCCACGCCCAAGTGCACCCGCGCCGTGCCGACGACTGTAATACCCCTCTTTCTACGAAAAGTTGTGAAAGATGCACCTAGCCCACGGTTTCATACACCTATTTAAAGTTTAATGTACATACCTAAACTCGTAAACGAGTTCCACTATCTGCTTTACAAGCAGATACCATGTTACATGGATATGTCTTCGATTGGGGATTTCATTACGGTTGTCCTAGAGAGTTGTAAACAAATCCTTTAACTTTGGAAGGTAGGCGACGAAATGTAGGATAAAGAATTTATTTTATTATTCTTGGAGGCACAAAACGCATACTTACTATAAATACTATTAAAATTATTTCTCCAATACAGACGCTATTTACCTAGTTTCCGCCAAAAGAAAATTGTTTATAGTCCAATCAACTTAGTTTAGGCATGTAGCCAGGTAAGTAAGGAGGGGGAAATTGGTAGCTTGAGATGTGAGCATTTATCACATAAATCAAGCGCTTTCCAATAAGTGGCGAACGATTTCTGTGCGATGAAAACTGCGGAAGTTCCATTCCCCTAGCAACGGCTGGGTTGTACGTGAACATCATTAGAAATTGTGACATCAACTTTTGCGTGACGAAAATTTTTGGTTGACCCCCAGAGCAAAGACATATCCATGTCAATATGGTGATAGACATAAAGTAACAAACATAATATTAAAAATACTTTTTTTTAAATGTAGGTAGGTAGTACCTACCTAATAATGCTTGAAGCCATGAATTTTAACACAGAATGTGTTTTAGCCATGGACTAACTAGCCGAAAATGGAACGCGGGATGGTAACGAAATGTGTGACGGATGATTTTCACGTACAACCGAGTCGTTGCTAGGGATATGGTACTTCGTCGTTTTTCATCCCACAAAATTAGTTGACCATTCGTTCGAAAGCTCTCGATTTATCCAACAATATTATGTTAACTACTGCGAAGTGCGTGTCCAACAAACTGAGTTATGAGCATGGTTATATAAATAATTGTTTACACACAGGTGATCATTCTCAATAATTGATATTGTGAACATGATTGCAACCGCTTGTTAATTTCTGATGATTTCATTGAGCTTGTGTTTCGATGATTTGATTCATAGCAGGTGATCTGAGTATTACGAAAACGGTTTGATTTGTGAAGCGGAGAATTTGAATTAATTGATTTGAAATAATTTGAATAGGTAATTTCTATACTTTACACTCTAGGAAGCTGTAATTTCGTTTGTAGCCTATTTAGGACATTTACTTGACGATGCTCAGGGTCCGGATCAGATGTGTGGCTCTTAAAGCTAATTTCTATGCTTTACACTCTAGGAAGCTGTAATTTCGTATGTACCCTCTTTAGGACATTTACTTGACGATGCTCAGGGTCCGGACCAGATGTGTGGCTCTTAAAGCTAATTTCTATGCTTTACATTCTAGGAAGCTGTAAGTTCGTATGTAGCCTCTTTAGGACATTTACTTGACGATGTCCAGGGTCCGGATCAGATGAGTGGCTTTTAAAGCTAATTTCTATACTTTACACTCTAGGAAGCTGTAATTTCGTATGTAGCCTCTTTAGGACATTTACTTGACGATGCTCAGGGTCCGAATCAGATGTGTGGCTCTTAAAGCTAATTTCTATGCTTTACGTTCTAGGAAGCTGTAATTTCGTATGTAGCCTCTTTAGGACATTTACTTGACGATGTCCAGGGTCCGGATCAGATGTGTGGCTCTTAAAGCTAATTTCTATGCTTTACACTCTAGGAAGCTGTAATTTCGTATTCTTTAGGACATTTACTTGATAAATCGCTCTTGATTTATCACGAATTTATTTCGTATTTTTTTTCGTAGTTTCATACTATAACTATATAAATTGATGTTATAAATGAATAGTAAACAATGACGCTTGTTTGGTTGTCACTTGGTTGCGCGACAACGCAAACACATTCTGTGTTTCAATAATTTCGTCCGAAGTATGTAAATAGAGGTAACCGGGGGTCCAGGGGGCTTGCCCCCTGGCGAGGCGCGGAGCGCCGAGTTTTGTTTAAACATGAATATGTTTTATGGCTGAACCTGTTTCCAAGGTTTTCACACTTTTTTCGCGTCTCATTATTTCGACACAGTACTTTTTTGCGGACCGCGAACTGAGTCAGCTAAATTTTTTTCCTGTTCACCCTAGGAAGTCGAAATTTGATAGGGAAACTCTCTGGATCATTAAGAAATAATTTAAATTATGAGAAATTTCCTGAACAGCTGAGTGACCTAGATTCTTTCCTGTTCACCTTAGGAGGTTGAAATTTTATTGGGAGACTCTTTGGGAAATTAAGAGAAGATTGAAATTATAGGTTCTTCCTTGATCAGCTGAATTAGCTAAATCCTCTCGTGTTCACTCTCGAAAGTTGTTGAAATTTTATAGGAAGACTCTTAGGGACATTTGGGCTCTTTCCTGGTCAGCAGAGTCATCTAAATCTTCTCGTGTTCACGCTAGTAAGCTGGAATTCTATAGTAGGGCCCTTTGAGTTAATGAGAGACGATTGAAATGTAGGGATCGTTCCTGATCAGCTGAGTGGGCTAAATTCTCTCCTGTTCACCTTATGAAGTTGAAATTTGATTGAGAGACTCATCGGGATATTAAGAGACTACCGTAGGACGGGGTTACATTTTTCATGGTACATTTTTCATGGTTTTTTATAGGTGTATGATTGAAGGAATGAAGATTCCCCATTGAAATTCATACAGGTGAAACTAAAAAACATGTGTGAAGTGCTTTCTAAGTTACAGGTCCCTATCGCGGTCACCTGATCACTGTCACCTGATCGTGGTCACTTTATCGTGGTCACCTGATCGCGGTCACGTGATCGCGGTCACGTGATCTCGGTCACGTTATCGCGGTCACGTAATCGTTCTCTTCGGTGAAATTGGCATAAGGCCGTGATCCACATTTTCTTTTGTACTTTCTCATGATCCATAACTGAAACAATAGAGAAAAAAAATCCTGTATGGCCGAAAATTGACAAAAACCCCGGTTTTTAGGTGTACCACTGTTGCCCCGTTTACCTTCCCACTTTCATATAATCCTATCCTCTGGAACCTGATAACACCTGATCAAATTAATTCATACATGAATGTCACTGTTATCCAATGCTAAAACCATCGTTACGCCAGAAATTGAAGTCAAGAAGCCTGGAAAGCTGTGAGAAACACAGTTTGCAGCACACCTCCCAATTATTATCAAAATACAGAACTGATAAGCCTTATCAAACAAGAAGAAGAAGTGTGGTTGTTTTGCTGTCATGACTAAAATCCATTAGGCAATAATCAAGTATTAAATGCCACCCTTGGCTGTTTTCCTAAATTCAGTAGGTAATGCAAAAATTTGAAAAATATGAAAAATGACGTCAAGTACCACTTATACCCCGCAAAAGTAAAGTAACCCCGTTCTACGGTACTGAAATTATGGGTTCTTTCTTAGTCAGCTGAGAGAGCTGAATTCTCTCCTGTTTACCCTAGAAAGTTTAAATTTGATAGGGAGACTCTCTGGGTGATTACGAGATGTTTAAAATAATGGGCTCTTTCCTGATCAGCTGAATCAGCTAAATTATCTTCTGTTTACCCTAAGAAGTTGAAATTTGATAGAAACATTCTTTGGGACATTAAGAGACCATTAAAATTATGGGCTCTTTCCTAGCCATCTAAGAGATGATGATGATTTCATGATCTCTTACACCGTGAAACATATCCATGATTTATATGTTCTTCCTTGAAGAGGACGAAATTTTGGTGTCTAATACGCTTTCATTAACACCTTTAATCAAATTGCAAACAGGGAGAATATTTGAAGACTATATTGGCTACATACATAAATTTTAGGCACCTACCTAATATTTTCTTACATTCACTTTGGTAGTTCCTATAGGTAGTTCTTTTTTTAACCAAAAGTGTTGGGTTGTGATTATTATAATAATTAAGTTCAAGTTTTATTGTTTCCCCTCATGCATGATTGCTTAATTTTGCTTGGCACTTAACACCTTTCTGGGGAAACGTTGGCGGGAGATGCCACTTTCCCCAACTAACAATTCTATTAAGGCTCATAATGATATTTGAGTGACTACCAATTTTTTCTACAATACATTTTGATTATGGTACACATACAAGAAATAATCACCCGACAGTGGTAAAAATAAAACCTGGTTTGTGCATCACATTGAAAGTTGCTTTTGCTCACAACGTTTTTTGAAGAAAATTGCTTTTATCACCTTTGCAACGGCAGCTCCTCAATTTACAAGGTAAGTAAAGCCATTTAATATTTCAATTAAAACTCACTCACTTCATGATCAATATTATCTCAAACATTTTATTGAACACTAATTTTGATGCATTAATTATTGTAAATTAGGTCATAGTAATTGATCCTAATTTGTCCTTTTTAGATAAACTCCTTATTAACATGAAAATACTAAAATTATACCTCCAGAGATGGATTGAAATGTTAGCTCCTTCAGATGGTACCTATGTATAGGTATGTATGCACCTTCTTATTATGTATGAGGTTTATTAAGCGAACTAAAATTCACGACACTTTGGTCAAACCGCGATGGTGTATTGTGCCCTTCTTGGTGCAGAAAACAGATGAAGAAGCTGAGCCTTGTCAAACGACTCGCTGGCGCAAAATGATATGATTCACCCACCAAAAAATATGGAAGCTATCATGGGCTAACTGGTTGGGACAAATAGCTTAATATCTATCAGAAATATATTTTCCAAGTCACTTCAGTTGACTTGCCAACTCCGACCACTAAGCTGCAATACTTGGATAAAACCTCCACTGCTCGTTTAGGAAAAACATCTTCTTTTGAACTCACTCCACCCTAAAATGATGTAGGATACTGGAAAGCTGTGATAATAGTGAGTACTCAAACTTCATTCCTATTATAGATTCTTTGGGAAATTACCATTGTTCCATACAATCTCTTCAAAATCCGAACCACTATCTGTCTTCTCGACATATCACTGCATAGCGCAAAGCCTGGAGCAACGCTACACTAACCTTACCGGCTTCTACGGAATCGGATAATTTATTACCTTCACCAGAATTCACCATTCCCTCACGTAAATATTTATAATAGTGCAGAATTTGCATGTTGATATTTGATTTGATTGGATGTTGGAATTGTTGTTAATTAGTTATTAAATTATAAATTATTTAATTAATTTTACTTGGTTAATTGCTGTGTACCCTAGCTCCGCTAGGGGCAATTCATGTAAGGAGGCTTCGTACCTAGTAATTTTCCCCATCAGTCCTAAAAATGATTCCATTCGAATTTCAGCAATCAAGTTTCAGCATGTACCTAATTGCTTTTTTAATTAAGCGTTCCTTCAATATAACCACTTAGTATAACCATAGTTAGCACGTTTTAATATCTATCTTTATAAATAAAACTGCTAGCTCAACCCACCAAAATCGTTTCGGTATCATTAAATTTGTTATCAACTGCTCTCTACGAATGAACCTACCCTATCAACATTTGACGTGAAAAGTTACACGCATGTCCAGTTTTTCCTTAATTACGAAGTTGTTTTTCTCGGGAGGTCATTAGGGAAAACCGATTTCGACGATAAGGATTAGGTTTGGGAAGATTCCGTTAGCATGTGATCGGTGCAAGAAATTAGTTGGAAAACGTGTCACTCCAATCGTACAAACGGTAAGTCCGCGCATAAAAGACACATGTAATCATTTTTACATACATAGATTAATTACATCACATTTTGTTAATGTAGGTAGGTACCTATCTTAGTTGATAATAATGGTGTGGATGTTTTCAACAGGAGAAGTTTCTCGCCTTGGGGCATGCGAGAAGGTTGTCTAGTGTCGTGCCTTAATAGTCCTCACTGTATTATTTATTGCCATTGTCATATGTATTGTAACAGCACCTGTTTGCATTTACCCAAGTGAGCCAAGGGAGAGCAAACGGATGAACTTGCAGTGACTTGGGTGGTCCCATTCGTGAGATGAGATTCATCAAGAACAAACTAAATAGCTTAATTTCATACGAAAGTTAATTAGTTATCAATTAATTAATAAACTAGTTATTAGAAAATTTTGGAGTCAATGCATAACTCAGTTTCTGTAATAAAATCGCCAAATTTTCATAAGTATTGAAATAATAGCTTTTGACATTTTTACTGTCCAGCATCTATCAACAAATACGATATTATGATTATATTACTACTCGTATTATGCCAAGATTTCAAGACCCACTTAAGTCCGAACAGCGAGTTTTGTTCCATGTTCTAAAGTTTGGTGAACATTTCCCTGTATGACTTTACTTTGGTACATTTGTTAGGAAGAGAGTTTAGTTTGAGTCCATTTTTGTTTTAGAATTTTAGCTGTAGGGTCAAAGCGGAAAGTTGCTGCGGTCCAGGGGAGCCAAACCTGAAGAAACGAGTGTTTATATGTATATAAGTATAAGCTCTTACATTTCATGGGTTCCCGGGTAGTTCATGGAAAGGGACCTGAGTCCAAACCAACATTTTTCGCCGTAGACTTTGATCACAGTTGATGGCAGATTTTCAGGGTTTTTCCTTGGCTTTTCTCATGGAATTTTTCTTGGCTTCCAAACTGCAAACAGCTATTTTTTCCTCTCTTTGTTGGTACTTAGAGGGGTTGGACGGGAAGGGGGCCGATTTACGTAGTTATTTTTCTGTTGGACTAGGGAATCTTTTCATTGTGCACTTCTCCACTTCGTTGCCGTATTTTCGAGCTGTCGTGTTTCGGGGGAGACGGTGGCAGGGATAGATGAAGGGAGCCAAAGAACCTGCTGAAGGGAAAACAAAAATCTCTTTTTTGTCAGGCCTAAATTTCGCCGTTTTCTCCTATTGGTCTCCCCACGGTATCGAAAGCATTTAGTTTTCTCTTTCAATTACATAGGTTAATTTGATTTTCGCTAAAAAAAACGTCCTAGTAATGCGTTTTGTTATAGGTAAACGTCATTATTTCAAATTTACTATCTGGGTACATCATCTTTTGTTTTCCACAATCCATAATTTTGAAAGAAAGCACAATGAAATTACGGTATGGCATTTTGTCCTTTTTTCAGGTGGTTCTTGGGCTGCTCGCGGTTTCGATGGCTAGCAACATCCGTCGACAGCACCGACGTAGTGCATTCGGTGGGCGTGATCTTATAATCGATCACATGTTCGCAAAAAACCCGTATCTCTACCCCTACTACGAACCGAGGAGACCAGTTTACGCATCAGGCACTCCGTATCGTACAGATTATGTTTACCCTCCTGGAGCGTAAGTTTCCTTACTCAGTAGCATCTACCAGTTGGCGAGCTGATCATCAGCTAAGTTTTCTGAGTTTTCGAAGGCAGAAGGGTTATGACTGCTATCTTATCTGGTTCAAATGAGCGAAAAGACTACATCTTCTCATAGTCCGGGGGGGGGGGGGGGGGCACATTTGAAGGGTGTGGTATAACACAAAGCCCTACAGACAGATTTTTTACCATACTGGTGACTCTTGCCGGTTACAGATGAATTAGTATCGTTTCATCCACAACCACTACGGTGAGGCCCACGACGGCATTGTTAAGAATTTTGTATTCTTAGCTCCGATTCGAAGCTCAAATTCAGCAACGCTCAAAACCACCAATAGCTTCTTTTTTTCTTTTGTTCTCAATGTTGTCTACATAGATGGTGGAAACATAGCTTATCGAAGCAAAACCTTTAAGGACGCGTGATGGAATCACGAAAGTACCTCTAAATTTTCAAAAGGGTTATTCCCGCTTAGTAATAGTAAAATTGCCATTTATGTACATTTCGGAAGATTCCGTCGTTACTATTAAGTGGGGTACCAGGTTCGAGCGCTTTCGATGTGAGGACATCACCATCAGGCCTTCAAAACAGTGACTTCAGTGCTTTACTGTTCAGACGGCCTGATGATGATGGCCTTACATCGAAAGCGCTCGCCCCGGTACTCCACTTGCTAGTTACTAATCCTCCGAAAGGTATGTAAATAATGATTAATTAATGATATTAATTTCCTGTCCTCATGTATTCAATAGACAATTCCCAAATTGGGGCTACTTAGAATGCTCTAACTGAGCCAATTTAACCGAAAAATTTACGATTGACTGAACAAATAGCCCGTTGCCCACCCATCACGCACCTTTAATAAGTACCAGTAAAAACCTTCCGGAGCTGTGGTACAGATATTTGTTCCCCAGTACATAGTGGTCCAAAATCCAAAATCGTCAGAAAGCGCTTAAAACTCAATACCTTCTGCTGTTGATGAGCTGGAAACCTTATGTTCGGCATAGTCTTAGTACTAAGAGTTACCAGGATATCATCATTTGTTACGGTAGAAACAATTTATTATTCTCACAGAAACCAATCATTGAAAAATCACTTTATTAATTTTTCTAATCAATTCCAATAAAAATTGATGCTGCAATCATCAGCCTGAAAACTATTCTATGGATCAAATGATCAATAACAGTAGAAAATTTTCAATTTTCAACGATTTTCAGTTGATTGCAAATTGTGATTTTTGCAGTAATTTATCTTCACTGTTAGCTGTAATGTACTCAAAAATCCGTTTATTTGTAATATAAACTAAGCTTCGATTCGCACAGTAAAGTAAAAACTTCCAAATTACTTACCTCAATTCAACACAAGTTTTTTGATGAGGGTGAACAATTCAAATCTTCACACCAATGTCCACAACATCATCCACTAATTTCTATTGTTTACAAAGCAATAAAGGGTATGTTTGTTCACAATGAACGCGATAGCAGGTGCAGCAGCCGATTTCGGTAGGAATGTTTTTTTTTAATTTCAAGGCACAACAACTTAGTGTATGTCAAAAAGAAACCTGATACTAGAAAATGTAACAACTATTCATTAATCCTTTCCCTAATAACGACTTTGATTTGGGGAAGGAAAACTCGGCACGGCGCGCCTCGCAAGCAGCTCCTCCCCTTGGCCCCTCTTGGGAGGCTCCCCACCCCCTTTTGCTTTCATCTTGAGCCTGGGCTAAACATTGGAGGAACGTGGAACACGCTCCGTTTCAAAATTTAGCTTCTTGTTTGATGAGCAAAGAACTTCAATAGCTCCGAATCTCACTCTGCAGATATGGGGGCTCTAAGCTTCATGATTCGTGTCTAGACACCCCGAGGGGTCTCCACTCCAAATTTCAGCTTTATAGGTTGAACTGTAAAGAACTTAGCTCCGGATCTTTCTCAGCTGACCTGGAGGGAGGGGGGGCTTTAGAATTTATGATTTGTTCCTAAACGACCCAAGGGTTCTCTATTTAAAATTTCAGTTTAATAGGTTGAATAGCAAAAAAATTAGATCCGCCGCTACTTTAGTTTTGTCTTATTCGTGACAATATTTTGAAACATTTTTCACTTTCAAGTCACGGCAAGAATTTTTTTTTTTTTTTTTTTTTTTTTTTTGAGATCAAGAAAACATCTTTTTGTAACAAGAAAACATTGTTACAAGCACCATACCCTCTGAAAATCAAAGAATACAGGGAAAGTAAAAATACATGAGAGTTTGTGGAATTTCTATAGTTTTTGTAAATTTTGTAATTGCTACGAATATCGACAGTTCTATACTCATCGTAGGGGCCTGAAAATCTAGAAATGACTTCGTCAGAAGGTCATACAAACGTATTAACCCATTCGCTCCCAATGGGTCATATTGGGACATTTGAAGTTTGAGTAATCCTGCCTGAACAACCCATCGACTTCAATGATTTGTATCCCAGAAATATGGTGGTACCAGGAAAAGCCGGTAGTACCACAGGGTGCTCTTTTAACATGGAACATGTTTTTTCCACCATAACCCGACCAAAAATGAGACAAATTTACCGTTACGTGACATTTAGTGCGTTACGCTCTTGTATTTTCTGATGATTATCGCTTACAACCAAATCGTTCCTACGGAACTGTATCTTAGGCATTTATTATTATACGAAAACTAACCGTAATCAAGTAAAATGATCTAATAATTTGTAAGTAGAGTAAATTTGTAAATAAGGAAATTTATTGTACCGTTTAAGAAAGAAAGAAAAGAGTTTTTTATGGATGTTTGAACGTTTTTTCGTTAAAACAAGTTTGTCGTCCCCATGTTTGCTAAACTTTTAATTTGCAAGCAATCTCTAGAAGAATACTGTCAAAATAAGAATTTTATTCACTATGAGCCAGATCGATTCGAACCCACTTAAGGACACATTTATTATGGGTCCGTTCGAAGTCGTTGTTATTTATTTTGTTATTTTTCTTTAATATATTTTTTAAATTATTATTATTATTAATTTTTTTCTCAATAATAATAGTTTTTTTTTTCTATTCAAAACAAAACTCAACAAAACGCCAGCAGAAAAAATCATCAATAACCCTTATTGACATTTTGTCCTAGGAATTACATAAATATCTGAATCAAGAAGACTTTTTAATAAACATATTTTAAAATTCTCAATTAATTTACTACTACATAGTGAACGGGACCCTAATGTTTTTACGGAATAAGAAGTCATTTAATTGGGAACTACTTGAAAAATTTGTCCGTCAAAATTAATCAACCTGATTTATTTTCAGGTAATGGACAGGAAGTACTATCAAGAAACACTATACGAACTCAATCATCGACAGAATTGTTGTTTTAATGGTGACTTGTCATTATTACAATAAAATTTACTGGTCACATGACATTGATTACTTTTCTATGTCTTTCATTCCCTGGCTGATTTTTTTCTGGAAAATGCAATTCATTCGATCCGCATCTCTATGAAAGTTCTGTTAAATTCAGTTGAGATATCCGAGGAACGTGTCAAAACACCAATAATTCTTCCCGGTCATTGAGTCATTAAAATTTCCATTCGGTATAAAGACAACTCGTGTCGACTTTTTTAGTTGTCGTAGAATTCTCCAACGAAGCGTACCCTTTTATTTTCAGAATTGAGTCAGAAGGTCCGAGTCGTAATACAGATACACACACACACACACACACACACACACACACACACACACACACACACACACACACACACACACACACACGCACACACACACGCACACACACACACACACACACATATATATATATATATATATATATATATATATATATATATATCACTTATTTAAGGAGGTATATGAGAATGTTTTATTGTAGAATAAGCCTGGAAAACGTCTCCAAAGATTATACATTCTCAATCTGCATTCCTAATTACTATCTTAGATCTAATTGGTTGGGAGATTAAACCATGCGAACTTACCTTTTTTGGGGTTCATTCAAAATTACTTAAGAAGTTTTGAAGTAGGAAAGAATGGAAGATGGGACTGAAGGGGTAAAGAAAAAAGAATGGTTGTTCAAAAACTTTTAATAACTCAATATCAATCTGATACTAAAAGAAGATTTGAATTGTTACATCCATAAATATACGTAATAATAATAAAAACTTTAGGTACCTATATTATTCTGTCACAACAGACTGTACATTACATAGCAGGTTAAAAACAATATCAGTAATGATATACTGTTGTCCCTTTGAAATTATCACGTTGTCAGGTAGTCGCAATAGGTAGTTCTGGAAAATAAGATCGAACATGTCATCCTACATCACAGAATAGTGTCTGATTCGAAAATTTTTGGCTCAAAAACTTCCTAACTAGCTTTTAGACTCCGAAATTTCGATATATTTTTAAACGATCCCAAGAATCCAAATCAAAGAAGAAAACTTTTGTGACTTCCTCGATACTTTAATTTTGGCCCTACCTAAATTCAAGCGACATGAATCAGAGGCATAAATATTACCTATGGCTGTGTGTCTCCATCTCGTCACACTTGACGTAGCTCTGTTCTCTAGCATAATGAGCCATAATGCGTTGATCCCCACGTCATCGTTTGTTATTTATTACTCCTGTGAAGTTGAATGAACCTCTGGGTTTAGTGATACTTCCAGCAAATTACAATGGCTCTAAAAAATTTGAAATCAAAATTTTCGAAAATGTTCTGAATTGAAATCCGTTTTGAGACATCCTGAGACAAATGAGGAGGATTTGGACTATAAAATAATAATACCTTTTACTGTAGGATGTAGAAATCTGGCGAGGAGCTTCTCCGGGACATTAAGAGACGAATGAAATGATCAGCTGAGTGAGGTAAATTCTCTCCTTTTCGCTATAATGTGTTGAAATTTGAAAGGAAGCCACTCTGAGACAACGAGGGCCGAATGGAATGATGGGCTCATTAGCTGAATGAGCTAAATTCTTTCCTTTTTACTGTAGGATGTTGAAGTTCGACAAGGAGTCTCTCTGGTAGGTACATCAAGAGACGAATGAAATGATGGGCTGTTTCCTGATCAGCTGAGTGAGCTAGAACCTCTGCTGTTCAACCTTTTTAAGAATGAAGCTTTGTATAAAAATATCATTTTATGTTCCCCTCGAATTTTCAACTTGAGAATTTCCAACATACCGTGTTTTTTGGAAGTGGTGATTCAGAAATTTGCGGGTTACTATATGCAATACCGATAAAAAAAATTTGGCATCGACGGCAGCAGAAACTAAGGGGGTCACAAAAATATTTATGGTTGAACATTTTTCTGTGATAGATTAGAAAATTGTTGGTTTATATTTCAAGATGCGCATAATTTTAAAAAAGATAAAAATAAAAAAATAAAAAAACACTAGTCCGCTGTTCACTCTGAATGTTTTATCTAATGAGTAAAATTGGGAGTTAGAATTTTCAAAAATCGCTCTCTCGGAAGCTCGTTTCAAAGAATCAAATGAGACCACCCGGATATAATATGTAAGTTGATCTGTATGCTCTCTCTAAAGGCCTTTCCCATAGAACTAATATCATCAACACGAATATGAATGAAAAAAGATAAGTATTTGTAACTAAGCATTAGCAAATTATTACACAAAGGTTTATTATTTCAGTGTTACGTAGAATTTAACACAATGGTTCATTATTTCAGTGCTACAAAGATTTTCTGATCAGACCACTATATTCAACGTATGTAATTGAGATAATGCCAGTTACAACCATGTTTCTCAATCGGCTAACGTACAATAGGCACACCTGCATGCACAGTCTAAGCGAAAAACCAAAAGTTGGATTTGAATCAGCTAAAGTTCAGCAACCACAATTCACCACCACCAGAGCAACACACTACAACAACGGCAACACAACAACACTGCAACTCCAATACAACAACAACAGTACACACAGACAAACACACACAAACTTACAATTTACTTTGGGATTCACAGTTGTATCACGAACTTTATCCTCTCAACACTCATGTTCTTTTGGAGCGAGTGCGTGTGGTGCCATTTATCTCACAATTGGAGTTGGATTTCTATCTCATTTCCGGATTAAATTTCTCTGTGAGCGGATTGTTAAAACCCATTGCTCAACAGTCTGATCCGTGACTTTTTTCAGTATTCTAATGGTTCGGCGTAATTCAAATAATCCATAAACACCAATTAAATGCCTATAAAATTCCAAAATATCCGCTGAATATATCCACCAGGTTGGTCTGATGGTGGCCGGGGTCCTACTGCACCAGCTCCGTGGGAAATTACCTCTAGTATAATTTGCCTCCAGGCCGTACCTATCTCTGAAGACCGTACCTATCTGTCGTGCCAAGTTGCTGAACTTCGGTACTGAGATATGATTATGTTCAATACAATGAAAGGAACAAGTTTATTCAACATGTGGGCAAAATCGCATTTATATCAGGCCCGGATATATGGCCTACCATACGTCAATGAGTTCAGTTCAAAGAATTAGTGCAGAATTACCTACAATCAGTACATAATTCAATTCACAACGTTAGTATTCTTTCATTAAAATCATGTTTCTAAGTTGGTATTGAAAGGAATTGGACGCCCGTCTCCCCGACAGGCGGTAGGTACCGTTTTTCAAATAGTCTTCGATGGCAAAGGAGAAAATAGGACTTCTGCAGTAGTTGTACCGATTCAAAACGCTCTTGGCAATACGTACATAATGAGATTTCTTCAAATTCATTCAGATGTGACACCCTATGAAATGGTGTTCGAGAAACAAATCCATTTTAAAGAAAACATATTTAACTTTCTTCAAACGACGAACCACCAATTTTCGTCAACGGGGTTAAACACCACATCTCGAAGTACAAGCCAAAGTCCCACAAAGAATTAAGATGAGCTCTCAAGGTTTTGGTAGATGTAAGCCACCCCCTGAGGACGCTGATACCCCGCAAATAATCACATAGTGCAGATATTTACAGCGATCTGAAGTTTTGTTGTTATTTAGGTACCTTTTCACTAACCTACGAAAATAGTCTACTGTAATAATGAAGTGGGGGAAACTTTTCATATTCCGTACTTTCATTACCAATGAGTAATCTGAATCTTTTCTTCTATATGAAACTATAATGAATACAAGAATTTGTGTCACGAATGTGTACATGAATTTGCGTTCCAGGTTTGCTACAATCGATCGCTCGCATATTATGAGACGTTATAGTGATCTCAAGTTCATTTTCGATTCATAATATTTTCTGTCAGGAACGTATCATACAAATGCACATCGCTCCTCTGTTATTTCAGGTATTTTTTTGCCTCATAGCTGTGTCGATGGTGTGGGGAAATCCGCTTCCGCAATATGCTAGCCGCCAAGTTGCCTATGTTCCGCCGACTGGAATCATAGGTGCGCCATATGGTGTATACCCAGCAGGGTACCCATACGGTACCTACCCAGTAGGCTACCCAGTGGGCTACCCAGTGGGTTACCCAGCAGGCTACCCAGTGGGCTACCCAGTAGGCTACCCGCTTAGTGAGTATCTCTTATTATTAATTGAACACTTTTAATAATACAATGTTGTACATCACAATTATATTTTATTCATTTTATTTTTTCTTCGTTTATTCGTTTTATACGTTAGGTTCATGCACCAGAAGATCTTTTGACGCATTTAGATTAAGTGTTGAATTTCCGTTAGTCTCGAAATTTCGTCTTCAGTCTCGTTTTATCGGCTAAACGTCATGTTATTTATTATATTTCAGTATGCAATATAGATTTGTCCATTCTTTGTAAGCTGTTCTTCTTGATAAAAAATTTTATTCCGGATTTAACCACAAACTTTACAGTGTTTAACATTAGTCACTTTTTTTTAAGTTAAAATTAGTCTATTGTTTTACAATAATTTAACAATGAAGGTATTATGTACATCAAACTGTAGCTCTGGGCGAGAATGTAGTAGAAGTCAAAACAAGTATAGAAACTCTCCTGTTTCATCCTGCTGGAATGGTACGCAACAGCAGTGGATCGAATTTCCCAATAATTTAACTCGCTATTAAATTCCACAACACGATTCGACTTCTTTATCTTATCTTTTTTTTACAAAGTTGGAAAAAGTGGGATGACCCAAGTCGCTTTCGCCATCAATGACCAGTAGAGAGTAACAGCTTCGATAAAACCTCATTCTGCATTTGCATGCAGTAATCATGAGTTTCCTTCTTGAGTTTTTCAGCGTCGGTATATTCCCAATCATTGCTTGTAAAAGTATCTATCAAGAACAGCCTTTAATCTTGCAGTAAACAAATCCAGCAATTTTTGACAAGAACTGTCACAGACTCATACTAAGTGGAGCAAATATTTGCCAGGCAATCAAGCCACACTAGTCTGGATCATGAAGGCCATGAGGGTAATGAAGCCTCAAATCTTTAGCAAAATGATGATCCGAGCTGTTACTCGAATATGGCTGAAACCAGTAGAATTTTGCTTACTAGATGTGGTTGGAAACTATTCCAAAACATTGGCGAAATATAGGCAAAGCGTCTCAGATCTAGGTCAGGCGAATACCTATGTTGAGATATTTTAAATGGATATATTCTTTATTGGTCAGACCCAAGAAGAAAGTCAAAATACATAATACTAAGGTATTTCATAGAACACAATGTGAGACTGTTAAAAGGCCACTTTCCTAAGCAATATCACTTAATAAACTTGGCACTCTAAAACGAATTCCTGCAGCTTTTATACAATTGAATCACGAATTGCACAAACATACCATGTGCTACTGAGGAGCACCTGGCCGACTCGAACATAATACTTTTGGAAATTATGTCCTTTCTTTACGCCTTTTCAACGTAGCATAATATACTTTCATTGGCTTGCTGAAGGCAGTCTGGGGGCATTCTACAAAAGACCAATTAGTTTGTAGTGGAGAGGTCTGGAAATCGAAATCCAAAAAGTCCCCCCGTAATTACGAAAGAATAAAACATTAACCATAATGCGTTATCCAAAAAAGAGTTAAGAGGAAAACTGGGGTTAAGATACAGGGTGCCTACTACATGTGGCCTGGCTCTGAAGCTACCCACAGCCAACATTGAAGAGATCATATTTATGTTAGGTAGCATGGTCCGGTAGCAACGAATCAGATACCTGCGTATGCCCATCGTTTCCCGAGTATTATTCAGGAAATGGTTCTCATTGGAATACTCGGACCAAGCGGCAACACGTGGGAAATGCGTTCTTTAGACGGAGTGGGGGGTCTTGGAGGCGTGAATTTCAATGATATATTTTTTGGGACAATAAAAAAATTATTGACTGCATGGTGCAGACGCAGAGCACATCTAAACTAGAGATTATCTGAAAAATATTATTTGAGAACTTATTATAATGGGTGACATCGTGAATGAGAAGAGTACTGCCGTCAGAGATCTATAACAGGAGTATTACGTAACGAAGTATGACGAAATATAATGACACGTAGGAAACATTTTCAACGCAACGGTCTACTAAGGTCAAAGGTATACTGTTTTCGTATAGATCTTCCCCAAAAATCAGTGAAACACTAATTGTTGGGATGCATTCAGCACCCCTATTCTTGAAATGTTGATAAAGTAATCAAAATTGAGTGATGTTTTTATAGAAACCTCAGAAAACTGCATCAACATCAAAATGCTTCTGCGTATTTGTCTACAATGAATGAAAACTATCATCATAAAACGATGAATCATATTTCCTAACCTACGAAACTCACGAAATGTTTACGAAATTTGGCTTAAAAGCCTCATATCGGCCAAATGTACAAGAAGTCTCTGCATTAGTACCAATCAACATAAGAGACAAAATAAAACGTAAGGGTTACGTTTAACAAAATTCAACTCAAACACTTTACACTTTACATTTTAATTCAAGAGTTTTCGGTTTGACATTGATAAATTCACTCTGATGAATGAAATGGTCTTGCCCTTCTGGCAAGGCTAATAATAAAATCAATGTTGTATAAGAGTGAATCTTGACATCTCAATTGAAATAAACGTTTGAACTTGTTAACTGTATTCTGATTATAACTACGTGATTTTATTTTTTCAGCGACTGGCACGTTGCAACTAACTCCGTGATAAATGTCATCGGCAGCGACCAACCATACAGTCGAACTACTGTCTACAGCTTGTATGTTATAATAAAGTTATTCTGCTCTTGAAAAACCACGACTGCTGTTATTTTTCTACTTGTCACAGCAGCCCTTCTCTCAATTCACCTTCTTGGAGTGTTTGCACTACTTGGGTAAATGGATCATCCATGGATGAAGTAGGAATATCTGTGCTTCCTCGTGATGATGTGAGCATAAACACTGATGAGGATAGTGTTTATAAAGATATGCGACTTCAAACACCAATCTGGTATGACACTCCATGAGGATCTGGATGTATCCTCGATGGATGGAGCTGAGGGAGTATAGCGCCCAGCCGCTCTCAGACACAAAAGCAGGGACTGGACCTTGTCTGTATCATCATATCATCCCAATGAGGGAAACTATGGTAATCCCGGAGCAGGATCGTAGCGTGGCTCTGGAGTGGAGAGAACCGCAATCGAACCCCCCCACCATATCCGAACTCTCCCACTAAACAAAGATATAAAGGTATAGCAGATCTTAGCAAGCTGTTTGGTGGAGGGAATCGTTCAGTTATTACATTGGCCTTCTAACATTAGTTAGAAACTAAAAATTCCACACAAAATGTATCCAGGACTTCCCAACGGGGAGACGATTACTTGTTAGTCCTCTCAGTCCACCCCAACAACCTAACCATGGCAAACTGGCTATACCTGTTCTTAAAGTAAAAATAAAAAGAGCAGGTACAGGTGAACTGGGAATAATAATTTATTTTGCTACAATCTAATTATTGTCGTGATTAAATTCATACTGCACTCTTTAAAAAAATCCAAGTATTTATTCATATTTTCAGCATAAGGGTTAATAACTTTGACACAGAATTTAATCTCTGGGATAATATGCCTATTTCTCTGTGGTGCTAGAAAAAAAAAGCAAGTAAGGGTGGATTTCCGATCTAGCCTATTGGCTTGATGTATGTATTAAATACACTTGATAGAATTCAATAGATACCCCAGGGGATTTCAGAATGTATCTGGAATAGCAAGGATTATGAATGGGTATTAGGTAATAATACTTTATAAGATATTCGATTGCTATACGCAGAACAAATAGGAGTTCGACTCGCCGTTTCGGCTGGTTGGACTCAAATGAATGCAAAGGGGGACCATGCTAGTGGGGGTGCCACTTGCACGCTGCCATTCTGTCCAAAGATTCTGGGTAACAGTTGTCGGGAGCAGTTACAAATTCTTAAATAATAACTCTTTTCAAGATGCATGTACAAGTCATAATTGATTGCAATAGATGACTATAAATTTATTTGTAAAAGAGATAAATCCGTCGACTTTTTTAGAGACACTTATCAATTACTAGATCATCACACTGCTTGGCTCAACCCACCAAAATCGTTTTGGTATCGTTGAAATCGTTATCGAAAGTTCTTTAAGCGTGAACCAACCTCATCTACATTTACTTGAAAAGTTCGATGCATATCCAGTTTTTCTTTAATACTACAAATTTGTTCATCCTGGCTACGTCATTTGTGAAAGCCGAGTTCTCGGTTCTCGATTAAGTTTCTCTATTAGATTGATATATAGCCTAAAATCAACCCTGGAACTTGCTCCCTCAATTTGCGCTGACCAGCATAGAAATCTGAGCAACCGTTTCGACAAATCATTTTGACGAATAAACTGATTTTCTCTTTTACAATACAGGGTGCTGAAGCTAAAGAGATGGATGGGTATTGAAAGGACATAGAACGAAAACTACTCAAGTTATAGAAACGAACCTTTTTATTTGAATCAGTAGGCAATCCTGTTTTTTACATTGTTTTAAAAATTACATCAGCAAGATGGCGGCCTTCAGCAGCGATGCACTGATGGAGGCGATTTTGGAATCTTTCCAATGCTTTTTGGCACATCTGCATAGGTATTGCCCTGATTTCCTCTGTGATTTTCATGTTGAACTCTTCCTGAGTGTGAGGTCGATGTTTGAAAACTTTTTCACCATGGAAAAAGTATAAAATGCCCAAATCGGGTGAGCCCCCCCCCCCCTTCATCACCCCTGACAGCCTCAGTTTGAACAATAAAATACGAGCTGTATGTGCTGTAGTGTCAAGCTGTTGAAAGCAGAGGTTTCCCAAATGAGTTTCCTCACTTCCTAATCGTCAAATCCCCCTAAGAGATTGATTTGACCCGCCTAAAGCAACGGTTCAATCTGCTGGCGGCTGTTCAATCGCAACTCTTACATTTTCGGGTGTTCCCACGGTTGAAGGTCTTCCAGTTGTCGTGGGAATTGCTATGGAGCCTATGGATTCCAATACACGAGCCCAACGTCGGATAGCATTACCCTGAGGGACATTTTCAGCACGGGGCACATTGAAGTGTAGTCAAATGGCTTTCTGCTTGGCGATGACAGGACGGTCGTAATTAAAAAAAGTGCGCACTGCAAATCCACGGTGCTCCCCGGTCAGTCTAATAAAAACGGGGACCCGTGACAGTTCCAATGAGACCCCTCCCATCATCCTATCCGTACCTCAGACCGATTCCTGGCCCTTCAAAACCGATTAATATCTTTCGCTCCACCCTGTATAATACAGAGGGATTGCAAAAAAAGACATTTAGACTAATAACCAGCCAAACTAATTTAATCAAATGGTTTAGCTTCTAATATTAAAACATTTCAATGCTCCAAAAGTTCATGTTACGGACACGACGAAGCCATATCCAACCTGGCAAACTTTGTTTAAGTTTTTTATTATCACCAGGAGCAGTGATGGTAATGATGATTAGTAGTTCTAATATCACAGAATCCATTGTAAATAAGTTCGTGTACCCACTTGTTTGAACGACAACGCTTCGATTATTGAACTATATACTTTTTAATGTTGTTATTTAACACGGTCCACTAGCCATTAGTACGCCGACGTCCATTTCGTCTATGCGATCATATATCCTGCAGTTAGTGTGGCGTCAGATATCCTAGAATCTACACGGATTCCGGATTTTCCAGAAATGGATATCCGCGTACTTGTGGTTAGTAAAGCTACCATATTTATCATTTGCACGGGGAATGGGTATCAACCAAGCATTAACACTGTTAAAATTGGTGAATGCACGATAAAAATGTGTGGATTTTCAATATTAGAATAATTTATTATACAGTACGTTCCCACTACTCTACTGATGATCAAACGAATTTCTATGCAGTTAATTCGTTAAAAATTAAAAATCCACAGTAATTACCGAAATTTTGTAAAACTCCCAAACAACAAAAATCTGGAATAAAAATTCAGTCGCGAATTGGTCATTTCCCAAATTTTGGCAATAGTTCATTTCCCAAATTTTGGCAATAGTTCCAAAGTATTCTTCATAGAAGGTAACCAGTGTTACGCCATTCAAACATTGAGCCTAGTAGGTACAGAGGTTTCATAACATAAAACTCGTCATATTTCAAAAACGGAATATGTACTATCAATTCGGGGTTCGTCTCATTCGATTCTGCGATCAACAATACATTGTCAATGATACCCTAAACGATCCTTTATTTTATTATTTATTTATTTATTAATTTTTATTTATTTATTCATTTATTTTTATTTATTTATTTTTTTTATTTTTTTTTTTTTTTTATCAAACTAACGATTTAAACGATTTTAGAAAATTTCGAAACCAAATTCGACTCTGCAGTTGACCCCAAGTTTAACCCGTACTAACCCAAAACATTCTTCAAAAAAAATTTTTTAATTACCTTATTGGCCCCGTAGCTTATCAGTGCGCCTCCGTACCTCGTAATTGTTTTTGAGGTGTCCCAAAGGAGCTCTGTCTCAATTTCAGCACCGTGAGTCGATTAGAAAAGAAATTAGCATCAGAAGTTCCGAAGCTGATCAGAGTCCCTCCATACGTTTTAATTGTATTCTAGATGTCCAAAAAAAGCTAAATTTCAGGTTTAGCATAAGACTTCGATTAAGAAAAAAAATTAGGCTCAGATCCCCTCTGCTGATCAGTATGCACTGATATTGAATTCTTGATATCACAAATGAGCTCCATTTCTGATTGCGAATCCGAAGCTCCAATATAGGCACTTGCTGAGAGAAAATTAATGCAATTAATTGAAACCTCGACAATTTACAAGTCTCCCTGATGCCATATAACGATAATTAATTAAGTAGGTACCTACCAACTGAAAATAACATTAAAAACTAAATAGCGGAATATAGTCAATTAAGATTTAAGTAACGTAAAACGTCGAGATCGGGCATTTAGGAAACAGCAAATGATGCTTGAATTATTACGCTAGCGCATCCACAAAATGGAGTATGGTAATGATTGGAGAAAAATGAAATTGGTGGGAGACAATCTTTTGCCTAACCCACACATTCCTAGAAAATTTCATCAAAATCTAAAGAAAACTAGAAATGAACCTTGTTCCTGGGATTACCCTTTCGTTCATGCGCAGGAGCTACTAATGACACAATAAAGTATGTTAAAATTATTATGGAATGATTAAATCGTCGCCCAGAACTATGCACCGAACTCGAGCGAGATTGGACGACTAGTGCGTGAAAAAAATATGCTTGAAGTAATTTACGTTTGCGTATGCGCAGAATGAAGTGATAATTTGAGAAGTATGAAGTTAATAGGGGACCATTCACCCTAAGCCAAACTCCCACATTCTCCGAAAATTTCATCAAAATCGGATGAACACTGTTGAATTGATGCTCGTTAAAAGGAATAACATCGGGAAGAAATTAACCTTGTTCCTGGGACTACACATTCGCGCAGAAGCTACAAATGATAATATTATGTTGTAATTGCTAGGGAACGCTCAAGTTAATCTCTTTTATCTATCCTCCAAATTTGAGTGAGATCGGTCGACGAAGGCGTGAGAAAATTCCTTATGGAATTTACGTTTGCGCATGCGCAGAGTAAAGTATTGATTTGGGAACAACGAAACTGATAGGCAACCATCGCACCCTAACTGGCATATTCCATCAACATTTCATAAAAATCGGTTGAAAATTGTGGAAATTAAGCTTTTTAGAAGGATTTGCGGATACACAACAGACACAAACACGCCCACATAAAGACACGGAACGAAAGTTTGTTCAGAATGGTCTTCAAAGTAAAATGCGAGTGGAAATTTTAGCACTGTAAAAAAGAACGACCGTCTATTTTTTCGAGACTACAAATTTTTCATTTCTCAAAAGTGAAAACAATGTTTTGGCTATATCTATAGTTATACTCGGAAGCAATTTATGAGATAAAATAAGCATCTATCAATGCTTCACTAGTAAATCCACACGGACAATAGTTAATATACTCGATTTTGCAAAGTTAGTAAATTCCATTGGGATATATCAGCATGCGCAGAGTAAAGTATTGATTTGGGAACAACGAAACTGATAGGTAACCATCACACCCTAACCCGCATATTCCATGAAAATTTCATAAAAATTGGTTGAAAATTGTGGAAATCAAGCTTCTTACAAGGATTTGCGGATACACAACAGACACGCACATACGCACACAGAAAGAGACGGAACGAAAGTTGTTCAGAGTGATCTTCAAAGTAAAATGCGAGTAAAAATTTTAGCACTGCAAAAAAGAACGACCGTCTATTTTCTCGAGACTACAAATTTTTCATTTCTCAAAAGTGAAAACAATGTTTTGGCGATATCTATAGTTATACTATGAAGCAATTTATGAGATAAAATAAGCATCTATCAATGCTTCACTAGTAAATCCACACGGACGATAGTTAGTATACTCGATTTTGCAAAGTTAGTAAATTCCATTGGGATTTATCAGCTGATAATTCCACTAGATTTATATTAGCTGATATTTACCATCAGTGGCGTAGCTAAGTCATTTCTCATGGAGGGGCAACAGTCAAAGATTTCATTTTATTTTATAGTTTTAGTATTCATTTCTAGTACTTGTTGAATATACGAAGACTGTATAATAAACTGCCATGTTTTGATATAAGTAGATATACAATGATTTGACATTTTATGTCTTTACTTTGGCACATAAACGAAAAAAGTTTTAATAAAAACCGTTTAAAAAAAAACGTTAAGAAAAAGCGTTAAGGTTGGTTTTTTTTTATGATTTCCTCTTACAACCGAGTCGTTGCTAGGGAAATGGTACTTCGTCGTTTTTCATCCCACAAAATTCGTTGACCATTCGTTCGAAAGCTCTGTTGAGTTATGAGCATAGTTATTTGTATTACTGTGTACACTCAGGTGATCATTCTCAATAATTGATATTGTGAACATGATTGCAACCGCTTGTTAATTTCTGATGATTTCATTGAGCTGGTGTTTCGATGATTTGATTCATAGCAGGTGATCCGAATATTGCGAGAACGGTTTGATTTGTGAAGCGGTGGTTAAATCATTTTAATAGGTAATTTCTATACTTTACACTCTTGGAAGCTGTAATTTCGTATGTAGCCTCTTTAGGACATTTACTTGACGATGCCCAGGGTCCGGATTAGATGAGTGGCTCTTAAAGCTAATTTCTATGCTTTACACTCTAGGAAGCTGTAATTTCGTATGTAGCCTCTTTAGGACATTTAATTGACGATGCCCAGGGTCCGGATTTAACTGTGTGCTATAGTTTGATAAATGTGGAGTAACGCAATCTCGTTTGATGTTGTTGATGAAAATTAGGTAACTTTGGGTATTTTATCTACGTTTCTCCTCTGGAAATGGGGCTTTTTCAGGGAAATGAAATTTAAATAAATATTAAATAGATAAAATGAATAAATTTAAAATATTATATTTAAAATTGTTGAATCCCCAACGTTTTAAAATTATCAGTTCATGAAATTTCGTAACGCTTTCACATTCAAAAACCTACCTATGGACTATTAAAGCATACCAAATACTATTTTTTTTTAATATCATCCAATTAACTGATAATCATAACGTTGTAAACTACGATGAATACGAATACCTACAGATGAACTGAGGAGCACTAGGCTTATATACTACGAATTATACTAGACTTACTGCCTGCAAAATCATACATTTACACCCTTACTGGTTTATCCACAATTGTTAATTGTTGATCTGGTCACACAATGTTATTATATAAGTACGCGGAATAACAAACGAGGCATGAAACCGAAAACGTAAACAAAACAAACTCAAACCAGCAATATGCTAGAGTAGAATAAAAATACCTACTGCTACAAAAAAATTTTTAAATATGTTCTATTAAACTCTTTCAATCACCAAAGAAAACTAATATTTTTTTCTTTCTTTTTTTTCTTAACGAGTATTTTAATCGTGATTTAATTGGTAAATGGTATAATAACGATAAACCAACAATCAAAAATTAATGAAAGAATACGGGAAACAACAAAGGTTGATAAAGTAGGCAGTGAAAAGTAGGGGAAGTTCGTAGGGGAATTTGGTGAAGACTGAACAATGGATATTTTTCTCTAGAGAAAAATCGCATAAGTATGGGCTAGCCCCAGAAGATAGTGGTGAACGACTTTTTGGAACGAAAGTTTGCAGTATCCACATTTCCGTTTCGTTGACTAGGGGATTTTACTCCTCTCCGAGGGGCTGTAAAATATCCTCGCAATTTTGCCCTTATACAAACGAACCTTATACGAACATTAATAAGAATAGGTAATTTCTTTTTTCTAAGAGCGATTAAAGTTGCTAGGCAACCGGGCCGTATAATAATAGTAGTACCTAATTGTATTTTACTAATTACATTCTCCAATTGAAGGTGTTATATACTGAAGTTAGAAGCATAAAATTATTAATTTTGATAGTATCCATACCAAGAACTTCTGCTTCCTCTGTAATTCACGGTGTAATTGTCCTCCTCAAACTACGCCACTGTTTAGAATGCAATTTCCGGTCCTCCTCCTCCGATCCCATTCTATTCTATTGCGATCATTAATGTATCTATAAAAGATTGATTGCTAATCGCTAATCAATAGATTCGTAAGCAGCTCATTAATCCTCTATGTCTTCGCGTCTAGGAATTCGAAGGTCTTTTTTTCAAAATTCTAGCCCTTAGGGAAAGCGAACGGATCAACGTACAGCGTTGCAGATGGTTTCAATCGATTTTTGGGATAATGTTTAACGTTGACAAGCATTAAATCATTACTGTTATCTCTCGAAAGATTTCGAGATCTCGATTTTTCGATATGCCGGCCCTTTAATGCTACCTTTTAGATAGGGTTGATAAAAATTGATGCCGAGCTATTACGATTAACTAGACTTCCAACGTAAGTTTAAAACTAGTTCCTTAATGTTCGGTCCAGTAGTTTCGGAGAAAACTTTGGACGGCGGACCGCGAACGGAATTTTTTTTTTTTTTTTTTAATTTACTCATCTTGAAACGTAAACCAACAAATTTCGAGGGGGGGGGGGGGGGATCTTTCTTTGCCGATTACAAAAAGGTTCATTATCGAAACTAATAAACCAAAAATCAGTGACAAACTTTAAGACACAAGTGTTTGATATAAGTTGAAATTTTTTCATTTCCTCCCATAAAACTCTTTTCAATAGTGTTTGTACATTTAATTACCCTTCATGATTTAGAGAAAGTCTTGGTATTCAACTGACGTTATGTCGATAACACGAAACACAATTTAAAACTGCTATAAGTAGCTTCCCTAAGAAGAGTTATCAAGAAAATGTATACTGGAAAGTTTTTGTTGGGAACTGGTTGCAGAATTGCTCTAGTTCGTGCACATAAAAGTCAGAAACATTGCATTGGTTTTCTGGACAGATTACCAGCCTATGGTTAATTATATTAGGCGAAGGAAGCGACTTTTATCATTTTATTTCACCTTCTTAATTTCGATACAGACATTGGCACCAACCAAATAATAATTAATGACATCTATTAAATGAAACGCCTTTCTACCTATATCTTTGTACCGTCTGACTGTAAGAAGAGCTAATACTCAAGTACTAAGTACCGTAACTAAGTAATATCCATGTACCTGTGTACTCAGTACCGATATAAAAATGTTAGCATCCACCGATATCAAAATAGTGAAAAAATGCAACCGTATACTAGACTTTTGCTATGCTTCACTAGCCAGCGTAAAGTGGTTATATGTTATTACTAGCCGCTCCGGCTCGCTTCGCTCGCCTCCACGTCCAGCCGGGGGGCAAGCCCCCCGGACCCCCCATTAAATTGCTCGCTTCGCTCGCAAAGTGTGGTATGTAGGGAATGTTGCTCGCTTCGCTCGCAAAGTGTGGCATGTAGGGAATGTTGCTCGCTTCGCTCGCAAAGTGTGGCATGTAGGAAATGTTGCTCGCTTCGCTCGCAAAGTATGGCATGTAGGGGATGTTGCTCGCATCGCTCGCAAACGGTAGATCTCTAAGGGTAGGTTTAACTTCTGTAGGGGATGCTGCTCGCTTCGCTCGCTTGAGGAAGTTATACTGCCCACCCAACTTGGCAGACGTTTTTTTCTGTTGCAAATTCTTACAAACAAAATAAATCATCTAAAACTATGTGGAACCACAAAAAAGTTTATTTGGGGATGTTGCTCGCTTCGCTCGTAAGGTATTACTGCATATTCCGACATGTGAATAATTAAAACTACCTACGAATTTGCACCGCCTGGGATTTGGAACCCCAAAGGGTGTTAGGGCATCATTAGCGACTGTTATGTGACCGTTATGAATAGCTGGCAAGAGGCCAAGAGCGAACTTCGAGTCCCTTCCCTCGCAAGGTATACCTGTGTATGTGTAGGACAAAGTCCGTATTTATTCTGTTGAAATGGCTCTCGCTTCGCTCGCAAGGTAGGTACCTATGTATACCTGCTCGCCTCGCAACATTGTCATCGAACCCCAAACACGTCTTCGTAGAGCCTTCTCGCGTCCGGGGCACATATAATTTCTCATATTAAACGCTTCCCTCGCTTCCGCTCGCAATTTGACCTACTTCCCGTCACTTTTTTCAAAATCCGATTTCGGATTCAGATTCGGCGGACCCAAAGCTGTATTTCGCCCGCGAAAACCGTTCCGAAAAACGTACCTTTATAGGGTATATTTTAATCGGAAAAACGTAGTTTTTCGTCGGACTTTTCGAGAAAACACGGTCCGTACTCTCGCATTTTTTTTACGCATTTCCCGATACTTTTTTCGCAATCCGATCGCTCCGTCGTCTTCCTTATTCAAAAACCTACGAAACCAGTATTTTCCCGGTATTTTTGACGACTGTTTAGAGGGGTAGAGGAAGCGGGGAAGTCCAAAAAGCGCACATTAATTCTTACTTCGACCCCCCTCCCGCCTTACGGCCCATGGTTCGGCTGGGATTAGAAAATGTGAAATTCGCTCGCTCCCCCTATCGGAAAATCTCAAGAAGATCCCCCCACTCGTAGACTCCCCCCACTCAGCCGTTTGGCCGTGCATAGCATGGACAAACAGACAAACAAACAGACAGACGGAGTTTCATTCTTATAAATAGTATAGATTTGAATATTTAAATGGAAGCTGGACGATAACAGGTGGTTGGTGGTTATGTTGTGGCGGGTTTATTGTTACGATTTCAAAGAGTCCAACTTTTTAATGGACAGTGTGTCCTTAGCTCCGTTAGGAATCTCCGTACTTCAAAACGAGTTTTGGATTAGTAAAAGACGCCAAGGTTTGATCCTCGAGATTATTTTTAATGGAGTTTGGTTGAGCACTTAGCTCTCATTTAGGGTGAGGTTACTTCCGGCACCCCATGAAGTAGAGCTTCAGACAAGGAAAAGCGGTTACAGTGGAGTATTTTTTTCCGTTGATTAATGAATTGATGGGGATTTCGCAAGACTTATGACACCTGCTTTCCACTAGTGAAAGGCTGAATCAATGTTAGGGGGAGGGAGTGGGCGGTTAATGGCAGTCCTAACTGGAAGCTGGCGTTATGAGTGCAGTGTGCGATGAGAGGGTCATGTTGTCTCTTATCTCGACTGCATCCCCTGCCCCCTGCTATAGAAGAACTGATGTAATTGTATGTCGCGCTGAAATACAATGAGTACTTTTGTGGCTGAGTGCGAGATATATTGAGAATGAATATGAAAATTGACTCCAAGGAAAATGATGACGTTATGAGAGTGTTTAACCTTTGAAATAATAACATCCTATGAGGGTTCCTTTTCCAATAGCCGGACATGCCATAGCCTTATTGGCTGCCTTAGCACAAATAGCCAGTGGATATTGTAGCTCTAATCGTCAGTGGGAGCCGTTGTGCAAACTAATTGCTGGTGTTACTGTTGCACTAATTAATGGACAGACCGTGGAGGCTCAGTAGCTCTACCAAGGTCCGAATTGCGCAGGTTCGTTGATTATAATAAAATAATGGAAAATCTAAAAGGAGAACTAATAAACTGAAGAATGAAATGTAAAACACTGTGATGTATAACACTGATGAATAAGAGCAACCTGTAGAAGTTAGGTTGGTAAGAGAGGAGGCAGTTGTATGATCATGTTTGAGGGTGTGAATGAAACTCAGGAGCAGGGCGAGTTACTTACATAACCGTTCTCTCCCACTCAATGGGTCATCCTTGTGACAGTTCCCATCAGAATCCAAGAGAATGCGCGACCGTCGCTCCGGCGTCGGGCGTCATTCTCAAGTTCTTGAAATGCTGCGTTTGGGGGTAGATGGGGATCCGAGAACCGGAAAACCAATCTTCTCCGAACATAGCACATAAATGCTATTAGTACGAGTTGTATCTCTTATGGGTACTGTCACAACCTCCTCTCTCTCTCTCTCTCTCTCTCTCTCTCTCTCTCTCTCTCTCTCTCTCTCTCTCTCTCTCTCGCTCTCTCTCTCGAATTTAGGCCGCATTGCACCTCTGGGGGGCGACCTAAGTCCTTGATATGGTAGCAGAGCATGGTTACCTGGATTACGCATGGTTATACCTAGTACATCCAGGTCCACTATTATTGAGGGCTATATGTTTCAGAAGAAACATGGCCCGGGTTTTCCAGAAGGAATTCCCATTATTACCCTTTCGTACATAAATAATTTCATTGGTCATTGACTTATAATGTCTCAAATTTTTACCCTCATATAATTTCTACTTTCATACCTATGGTATCAGGCCTTTGTCTTTATTATACGTACCTATATTCTTTATTCAAGGGCATAGTTCCCAATTATAATTTCCAGGGCTTAGTTCCCAATTCAAGTCCCCAAAGTGGGCACATATTTTTATATCTCTTATTCCTAAAGTATAAGTCTTCATAGTTGAGCCACCGTTTATTCCCGATTGTTCCAATCTTTGATTGGGGGTTAATTACCTAATGAGTACTTCAAATGAAGACTCATTGACGATCCATCCTGTTTTAATTTCTCTTTTCTTATCCTCAATCGCCAATGCAGCTATTTATTAATGAGCATCAGTTCTCAACCAGTAAACTATTCCACCTGGTTTACATACTTGCTCTTCAATCAAGTATGTTTTTTAAGGGGTGGAGTGTGACAGTTCCCGTCAGAATCCAAGAGAATACGCGACCATCGCTCCTTCGTCGGGCGTGATCTCAAGTTCTTGAAATGCTGCGTTTGGCGATAGATGGGGATCCGAGAACCGGAAAACCAATCTTCTCCGAACATAGCACATAAATGCTATTAGTACGAGTTGTATCTTTCGGGGTACTGTCACACTCCCCTCTCTCGAGGATTTAGGCCCCATTGCACCTCAGCGAGGCGACCTAAGTCCTTGATATCCTCTCTTAGAAGTCTGAGCCCCTTTCTGGTTCTGACCCTGTCCTCAGATACATTTACTTAGTTTATTTTGGAAAACTACAGCTGTAAAAAGGTCGGGCACAAAAAGAACATGGTTCAATGTAACATGAGCTAATATCTAACAATTATGCATCATAATCTAAGTCAATTGTCACATACCCACACTCATGTTGTTGATCTTTCTTCCTGTCAGAGTTCCCACCCTTACGTGGAGCAAACGGATGAACATCAATCTGGGTAGGCTCATCGGAATCATAAGAGTGATCCTTGTCAGTACAGACAAACAGAAAGACACTATGCTTATTTTGAAAACCTTTGAGTTCTTGATTTTTAATTTCAGTACTTCCATTTTACCCTTTTTAATCAACCCTATATGGCAAAAATCGAAGTGTTGAAATTAGTATTTTTTATTTATTTACTATCATTACTTCTTTTTCACTACTAAATATTATAATTTCAAGAATTGAACGATACCACCCCAATTGCTATACGTGAATCTACAAACACGAAGAAAAATTATCGTAAACATGAGTGTGAATGAGGAGTGGTGTGAAAATGGTGAAAACGCTGTAGAAAATCAGCACCCTGGCACTACCAGGACATAGACAAGAGCGTGTGGCACTCGGCAAGAATTGCTGCAGGCCAACAATAAGCCACTGATATATAAACTATAGTTAACAAATTCGATTTTCTTACTGAAAACACGCACACTAAACAAAACAAAAAATAAATATAAAACCCGCTATAATTCTTCTACGCCTAATAATCCTCAATACACACTTACAACTCAGTCAAATCAACTATTTGCATACATATTTGGTTTATTATTTTCAATAATGAACTTTTGTAATCGACCAAAAAAAAAAAAAAAAATTTAACCCCCCACTCAAAATTTGTTGATTTATGTTTCAAGATGCGTGGAATTCAAAAACAAAATTTAAAAAAATCCGTCTATCCGCCGTACGCCGTCCACAGCTTTTTTCCAAAACTACTGGACCAAAGTTTATGAAATTTGGCGCAAAAATCATTCATCGGACGGGGATGTGCCAGTAACATCGGCATCAGTTTTGATCAACCCTAAAGGGTAGTAATAAAGGGCCAACGTATTCAAAAATCGAGATCTCAAAAACTTTCCAGGTAACGGTGATGATTTCCTGCTTGTCAATGATAAATTGAATCCCAAAGAATCGATTAAAACAATCTGCAACGCTGTAGGTTGAACCTTTTGTTTTCTATGAGTCGTCGAAAAAAAACCTTCGGATTTCCTCTCAGGCGCGAAAAGATGGTGTGCTTCTAATCTCAATGACAGGTGGCTCAACCGGTAACTTGTCTAACTCGTAAGCTGCAGGTGGCGGTATCGCGACTATTCGTTTCCCGTCGGCGGCAGTACAAATTTTTTCTTCCTGGTTACTTTGCAAGATGTTTCTTTTTACACAAAGGTCTGTTTTTTTATTTTTTATTTTTTTTTTTTATTATTGTTATTATTGAGTTTATCGCAACTTTTGTCTCCTACAGATGATCAGTGAATCTTAGTTTGGTGTCTTATTTTATCTCATTAATTTCAATTCGTGGATACCTCGATCGATGTCGGTTTTTTATGTACAGTCTTGAATACGATTATGGTGACTTCAATCTAATGATAGTATTGCGGTGGAATAAGTATGTACAAAGTATATAAATAGTATATATACAATGGTAAGTATATACAAATAATATGTTCAAGACAAACCTCGTTCTTAGTGTGATAGTAGGTTTTTAACTTTCCTTATTAACATGTCGTACTTGGGGAGTAAACTGGGAAAAATTAAGGTTTTATGAAAAATTAACAATAATAATTTCACAAAATCCCAGTATAATAACAGTAAATATGCGACGACGGTTGACCAGGAGATAACATTTCAATGGAATTATCATTCCAATTATAACTGAATTAACAGTATGTGGGGCTCTCTGTATCAACATGACTAGGTACACAACATGACTACACAGTATAGTATATATATATTTATATATATATAGCTTTACGTGTCATGTGTCCATCCTGATTCTTGAAATGCTTCAACTATTGTAAAGATGAATGATCTGTTCTGAACGCCGGGGTTCCCGTTTCCAGTCCATATGATCAAAAAGCCTGACTGCTTCCACAGCGGCAAGCAGCCCCTTTCTTGTACAACAGTAATTGTGCTGAGACCGTGAAAGGCATTTGCTGAAAAATTCTCTTTCTTTACCATCCTGCAATTGAGATAGAACAGCGCCCACAGCAGCATCACTTGAGTCAGTCTCGATTATCAATGGCACCCCATGACGGACATGGCCTAGAATTAGAGCTTCTTGGAGCAGTCTTTTTAGCATCTGAAAATGAGTTTGGCATTCTTCAGTCCAAGCAAGTTCTTTCATGTTTTCAGCCAGATACAATGGTTTCATCAATTCTGCCATATGAGGACTAAACTGTCTATAATAGCATCACAGACCCAAAAAAGATCTGGCAATTCCGAACAGGTTCCACTTTCTTGGGATCTCTCCTAATACCATCAGGTGTTACTATGTGCCCAAGATATGTTGTTATCTCCCGAAAGAACTCACAATTACGTCCATTCAACTTCAAATTAGCATCTTGGAATTTCTGGAACACAGCCTCTAAATACATGAGCTGCCCCTAAAATGTCGGAGAGTGAATCCTCACATCATCCAGGTAAACCTCCACAGCCTTTTTTGCAATCAATTCCTGAAGGATCTGTCGCATCACTTGTTGAAAGGTGGCCGGCGCATTTGTCAAACCAAAGGGCATAACAGTGAATTTCCACAAGCCGTCCCTTGTACAAAAAGCTGGCATCTCTCGGGATTCTTTTGCTAAAAGGATTTGCTAATACCCAGCCTGAAGGCCCAACGTGCTAAACCATTTGAAGGGTCACGGGAAAGAACGATCAGAGTCAATTTTTGGTCCGAAATGGCATAGTGGAGCCATCTTGCAGGTCTTAAAGAAACGATTCGAAGCATGTATCGCCTCGGGAAAGAATGATAAAGGTTAGCGTCAAAATACAGAGGGAAAGATTTTAGGTGTTGCAAAGCAACGATCAGAGTCCATGCGCTGACGGCTAAAAAAGGAAAACAGTCCTAAAAAGCTCGCTTGTTGATGAAGTTTAAGGTGAAAGAAAGATCAAGGTCTAGCAGTTTTCTTGAAAAAATCCGTTTTTCCCATTCTCTTCATATTTTGTAAAACATTTTGATTTTTGTTTCTTCACAAAAATTTGTTTTTTCAATGAAATTACTATTTGGAGTTGAGAATTATTTACCCTAAACCAAAATTTTACACTTGAAAGTTTAAAATTTGAATTTTGCAGATTTATGAAGAAGTGACTGTGATCATTATTTCTCGAGACCCTTCATTTGCTTCCTTCCATTGACCGTTATATATCGTCAATGTGAGGTAAGGGATGTGAGTATTTCACTGCAATCTGATTAGTTCTCCTGAAGTCAACACAGAATCCCCAGTCACTCGTTTTCTTCTTTTCCAAAACAACGGGGCTGGCCCATGGGCATTTAGACCCACTATTACCCCTTGTTTTTTCACCTTCTGAAACCTTTGCCAAATGATCTTGTTTTGTTCTGGGCTGGTTCGTCTTGGATGTTGCTTGATTGGTCGATTCCCTTTAACATCATCGTTTTCTTCGACATGATTGTCCGCAGCGCCAATGTAAGGCTGTCCGTCCAGTAGACGCGATTTCGCGAAAACAGGCGAAAAGAGGCGAATTCGCGCGAACGTTTCACCTCTTCGCGCGAAATCGCCTAGTTCGCTCCCTTCCCCTCTTCGCGCGAACTGACTCATTCCATTGGAGGCGAATCAACAGCGCGAATCCAATCCACTTCGACCGTTTTCCACTAATTTTCTTTCTACCGTAGGTAATGAGTAGTTCGGAATGTTATCAAGAATGTGGCCGTCATGTACAGTTTATCGTAATTTTACCATACGTGGTTCATGTGATCCACTATGGACAAAATTCATGTCTTTGGGCCAATAAATGTTTTATTATTATTATTATCATTATTATTATTATTATTAGACTCCCCAGTTCTAAGCAGAAGACGTGCGGCTCGACGGGATATTATCAGGGAAGAGTGGGTGAGCAATGTTTTCCTACATTTGCCACAGCTTGGAGAGTGGCGTCACCTGATGGAGGACTTATCTTCAGAGTCATTTTTCAACTATTTCTGGATGAAAAATAGCACCTTTGAATATATTCATTCAAAGGTAGAGGGCTGGATATCTCGGACCTCCAACTGTAGGGAAACCATTTACCTGGCATCTTCATTTCCGCTCCAATTTCATCCCACAATTTAACTTGAACGTTTCTCAAGTAGTACTGCGGTTACTTGATTCCACAGGGGTGGTCGCTCCTGCACTAAAACAATCAATTCGTCGTCGTGACAATAAAACGGTCATAACTCCCTAAATTTATATGCAAATTCAAATCTGATTACACCGTTAGAAGAGCGTAAAATTTCCTACCCCTCTGAAGAAAACCACATTTTTTTAAATCGGCAAAACGGGTAAAAAATGAACTTGAAAAGGAAAATTGGTCAAATCTTATCTCCACTTTTTTCGAACGCTCATTCATATGTTCCTATAATATGTTCTGTGAATTTTTGCCCGTGTGCGCCAAAACCTCAGCTTTTCAACGGTATTGTTAATTTTACTTTTACTTTGGTAATTAAGGAAGACAACTATGTTTTAACGTTGACAAACTTTTTTCCCAATAAATCCCCCCCCCCCCCCCACTCCATGCTCTTTTACGAAAATACGAGTTTGGGGTCGGTTTCTACGTATTTCTCTTAGGCTGAATCGAATTATAACAGTTAAAGATCTCTCCAGCCCCGTTCTAATCGAGTTTTATACTTTAGCTAAACAGTTTCACCCCTAACTAAAAACACATAAATTTTATCGTATCAAATGAACTAAAATTTTTGTGTTAAAATTTAAAATTTGGTTATAAGGGGTTCGGGAGATTTGCGAGTGTTACCCTTCGATTCAGAGTTAAAAAATACGTAGAAATCCGCTCTAAACTTGTATTGCCGTAGAAGGTGAATTTTCAAGAGAATTCAATTATTTTGGATTCATTGAGAAAACAATTTTTTTCGTCATAAATAGTAAGGGTTTTCCCTGATCAGCAAAATATTGGTAAAATTTCACTTGTAGGATTTTAAGCTTTGAGTGCTTGAAAAAAGTGGAGATCTCCAAGATTCGACAAATTTTCCTTTTCAAGTTCCTTTCTAACCCATTTCGCCCATTGGACGATGCCCATTTTCTCCCATCAGGGAGGTAGAAAATTTCACACTCTTTCCAATGGTGTAATCAGATTTGAATTTCCACGTAAATTGAGGAAGTTATAGTCGTTTTAATGTCGGTCGTCGGCATCCATTTCGCTTGTTCGCTCGTTGAAAAACAAACTGGTTTGATTCTCTTCGCGTTCGCCCCTTTTCGTCCCACTTCGCGCAACCGCAGCGCTTGCAGTGGACGGGTTCTCACTTAAAATAGTGTGTTTGAAAGGAGGCGAACCGTTAGCGCGAATTCGCCTCTTTTCGCCTGTTCGCCTCTTCGCGCGAAATCGCGTCCACTGGACGGACAGCCTAAGGAGTTACGGTCGGCAAAACAGTTTATATTTTAATACGAATCTAAATACAAAAACATCTTCGAAACACAAAATCACGAGTCCCGCATTTCTGTTGCTGGGTACCATCTACACGTATATGGTTGTCCATATTGTAGTGTCACTACAATCTAGTTGATGGTTAATCCCCATCAAGTTTAGCTTGAAAGCAGGCCTGCCAAAAATTGGGGCAGCATCACCAGTTGCTCGTCTTAAAAGTGCCCTCTCCCCTGTCGAACCTCTATCCTAGCCCATTGACTTAATTGGTTCTATAAAACTTTTTGAAATGAAGCTGACGTTAGGTAAACATAAATCCTTACAGTTAGTTCGATAATTCTACAAAAGGTATTTTCTATATGGCTCGGTAAGAATTTCATGTCCTTAGCGTCATTAATCCCTTTGCTAACACTAACTAGAAATCCACACAAGAAGCAGCGAATCTTTTTGATTCCCCTCAAATGTGGAAAGTAGTAAGGGCAAACGTCTTGATGGTCTTTGGGGATTTTCTATGACTTCTTATTATTTGCTAGCCACTGCGTATGTACCTATCAACTCACATTTTACCTGCATAATCCAACTGATACCAAATGACACAACCATTCTACTATTATGATCAATACAATCACATTAAAATATAGTTTACCTGATTATCCACAGCCTCTCGCCTTGAGAAAATATTTATCCTACTATATAAAAAGGCACTTTCAGGCTTTTAGTTCGTTTTTAAATGTTGAAACAGACTCTACATAGTTTTAAAGTATAAAGCATAAGGAATAGAATATTTTCTAATTTTATCATTTTAGGTAACTCTCTACCTGTTTGCTGGATCACTGACATTGAAGAATGGTCACCTGAAAATATTGGCTTCACGGCTTGGTAAACCAGCCTATCTGCCTAGTAGAACTACCCATATGAATAGAACTGGTGTACCAGCACACCTATCACCTTCAGGACCAGGCTATCCACCGCCTGGGTACCCAACACCAAGTGGCGTACAAGGCTATCCACCTCCAGGTGCGTTAGTACCAAGCAAAAGTCCATCAACTGGAGTACAAGGCTACCCACGACCTGGAGCACAAGGCTACCCACAACCTGGAGCACAAGGCTACCCACAACCTGGAGCACAAGGCTACCCACGACCTGGAGCACAAGGCTACCCACAACCTGGAGCACAAGGCTACCCACAACCTGGAGCACAAGGCTACCCACCACCTGGAGGACAAGGCTACCCACCACCTGGAGCACAAGGCTACCCACGACCTGGAGCACAAGGCTACCCACAACCTGGAGCACAAGGCTACCCACCACCTGGAGGACAAGGCTACCCACCACCTGGAGCACAAGGCTACCCACGACCTGGAGCACAAGGCTACCCACAACCTGGAGCACAAGGCTACCCACCACCTGGAGCACAAGGCTACCCACCACCTGGAGCACAAGGCTACCCACCACCTGGAGCACAAGGCTACCCACCACCTGGAGCACAAGGCTACCCACCACCTGGAGCACAAGGCTACCCACCACCTGGAGCACAAGGCTACCCACCACCTGGAGCACAAAGCTACACACCACCTGGAGCACAAGGCTACCCACCACCTGGAGTACCGGCCCATCATCAATATCCACCTGGAGTACCGGGTCTTCAACCAGGCGTAGTGTACCTACCAGGCCCAATGATCTATCCACCACCAGGCACAATTGGCTTTCTTCCATATCCACCAGTGGTAGGAGATGGTTACCCACCTGTTGTGGGGATACCCGCGAATAAACCAGGGATCGTTGCACCAAGCTACTTACAACCAGTGGGATGAGGATCCCGTGCTGCAGATGTGGAACTGGAAGGTCAGTACAAAATAACAAATAATAATCATTTGAGAAGGGTTTCACTTGTCAAATCCAAAAATGAGAACAATTCCATGGCAAGAGCAATAAAGGACTCAAAGTTCACAGCATTAAATTTCACAACAGGTATTACATTCGTATAGCCTGCTCGGGTAACACCTAAATCAAATTTAAATCCATCTTAAACTTTTAAACAGCAAGCAGCAGTTCTTCACTACATAAATATTAATTTAAGCATTTGATAATGAATAGCCAGATTAGGGCTTAAGCTTGGCATTATTTATATATTTCTCAATCTTCTTTAAATATATATTCATTCTTCTCCACGTCAACCTTGCATTGTGTTCATTGCATTGTCTAATAGTCTTGAATTACTGATTTCTGCAACTATACCTATCCCGCTACAGCTGACGAGAAATTTTTCTGAAGCCATTCCTTTTCTTTCTTTTTTCCTAAGAGAAAACCCTCAGTTCAGAAATTTGAAAAAATGTCTTTGCGTACCTACGTCTTTCTTAAGGTGGTACTTACATACGGTGATATGTACTACCAGTATTGGTTGTTACCAGATGCCCTAAGTGAGTTATTACCAGATGTAGTCAAGCTGATCTGTGCGGTATATATATATCATGAATCCGGTTTTGGTGGTGAATCCCAAATCAGAATCTTGTTACATTTTCACGTAAACTATTATTTTTAGTTATATTTCCTCAGTAACTTTATGGACCCATGGAATTCATTTGCTCAATTTCTTTGGGAATTCTACCCAGTAGGTAGACCTGATTTATTTATTTTAGATTGTCTGTATTTCTACTTTCGTCTAATTACCTGAGTTTGGGATTTATAAATTCAAAACCACCCGCCAACTGGGCAACAGCTGATGCACCCCGCGTACTGATGGTACCCCTGGGGGTATCCCCACTCATTCCTATTTTGCACGCTCCGCGCTGCGACGCGAGCAAATATGTAGTTAGTTGATTCCGCCATATTTTCCAACCACCACGTTGTGTAGCCGTTATTGTCGACCCCTATTCATTCATCTACCAAATCTTCACCTATTTATAATATATTATCAACTTCTGTCCATTTAAACTCACCCCCATCCGACAATAAAAGTATTTTTCTGTCTTTTTCACATATAGTGTCTTTACGTGTGTGTGTCCGCTCCCGCATACTCAACCCCCAATACTTACATTTATTGATTTTGCTACCCATACTTTAGGAAGATACATCCTGGCCTGTTTTATAAGAATCTGGCATAATAAGATAAATGTATAGAGGACCGCCTAGAGGCTAACACAAATCTCCAAAAATACCATCAGAAGAGAACGTAATTTTAGTGTTATGTTGACCGGGATATAAGGATTTGAACGTAGAAAGACAAACATGCCGAGATCCAAATTTTTTTTTTTTTTTTTCTTTTGCGAAGTTTCCAAACGTTATACAAAATTTTGAGTCATCATTATGGTTTTACATTTTGATTTTTGAACACTTTGATTTAATATATCAACAAATGTTTACCTACCTTCATAGCTTCCTTGCCTTTGATACAATGAAAAGGACTCATTGAGATGTGTTTGATTTAGTGTGCAACTGATTCTTGAAGACGTCAAGAAAGCTTTCGCGTAGTACTTTCTGTTAGAGACGAAACTGCAGATATCTTGAAAATGGAACAGTTTACAATTGAAGTAAGATTCCTCGATGAGAAGAAAATGTCCGATTATGGACGCTAAAACTTTTGCAAAATCCATAGACAATGTTCTTGGGAAACTATGGGGCATCAACAAGTTGGGTGGGCAGTGGAGCTTCCTCACATATTGTAACATGAACGTATCAAATTAGTTGAAGAACAAAGTACGAGTCGAAATGGCTGATAAGTCGTAGTTATAAGAAAATAATGTTTGCGCATGCGCCCAAACTACTTTTGATCCAATGGGAATTTATGGGAGGGACGTCCAGGGGCCAAACCGTAATATCTTTGATCCATTATTCTCGGAGTTTTGTCTGTGTCGATCAATTTTAGTTTAGCGCACACGCTCTATTATTACTCCACCAATCACTATATATATAATTCATCGGGAATTTTCCTGGAACACAAACTTATCTACTTCCCGAATTTGAACGAAATCGGATCAATAGATGATAAGAAATCGACGTTATAATAACTTGACGTTAGCGCATTCACACAGCCACGGCAATGAAAGTTATAGGGGACTGTGTACAAGCTATCCCACACAATCCCTGAGAATTTCATCAAAATTGTTCCATCAGACTCGGAGTTTTACCTGTGTCAATCGATATTAGTTTCGCTCATGCGCAATGGTTATTACTCTACCAATCGCTATATAATTTATAGGCCATCTTTCTGGGACATATACCCAATTACCTACCAAATTTGAACGAAATTGAACTGACAGATGATGAGAAATTGACGTTATGAGAAATTCAAGTTTGCGCATGCACACGGGCTACTGTTGATTTGACGGTGTTGAAATTTATAGGGAACTGTCTAGGAGCTAACTCGCACAATCCCTGTGGATTCTATCATAATCGGACTGAAACTTGGTATAGTTTAGAGCAAGACAAGGATTAACCACCGACGGACAGCCAGCCAGACCAAAATTGATCAGCTTGCTCTGAAAGGCAAAAAGCAAGTAGAAATTTTGAATTTAGAGGACGAACTTTTTTCGACTTCAATCAACGAGACGTTAGCGAACAATCAAGTTGAGTCACGAGACTCTAGATCCTGGCCAACTAATCAAAATTTTTACTAAGGGATCAACTACTTGATGCATTTTTAAGATGCAAGCGTAGCGAGCATCCAGACCACTAATCTAAGCAAAACACTGAACTGTGTAAAATCTCATGGCGACTGGAGCGCTGGGAATGCCACGCAGTGGGTAGCCGAACTAAAGAGCAAGTCAGGGTCTAGAGACTCATGGCTCGACTTGATTGTTCGAGAACGTCACGTCTTCAGTCACGAACACAAAGCTTCCCTACCTTTGGTAGTGAGGAAGCAAAATTATAAAAATAAATTAGAACCAGAACCACTCTCTTTGGACCTCTTGGTTTGCAAAGGCTGAGGACCAAACCGGTTGATGTAATTGACGGAAGCCTGGGATTTGTCCCGGAATCCTCAGGGTGAGGCGTCAGCATCCATTACTCTCCAGCTGCATCCACTTCCACTCCATCCACCACTACAAACCCCTCACCCAAACCATTACAACTTGCTCATCCATGGAAAAGGTTTTCGTGCCCTACCTGTCTCTCCCGCTTGCCGTTTTTAAATTGGATATAACGATGTATTGAACAAATAAATACCTATTTACAATAGAGCAACTGGATTTGTTTATACCTATAATAGTTTAATAATGGACTGCACTGTGTTGTAGGCCTCATCTTTTTTCTTGTATTATCTCTTGTTTTCTAGATTGGTTATTGTTGGGTTGTTGGTTGGGAGGGGGAGTAAAATGGCAGGGGGAGGGGGAACACCAACACAGCACGCGACGGCCCTGCCTGCAGGAAGAAAAAATTCTGCCAAGTTGGGTGTGGCACATGGCACATAGTTTCCTCGTTTACCTGTCATGAATGTATAGATCATTGAAGAGTTTTAAATGATCTTGAAAAAGTTCATAGCGGAAAAGAGTAAACCAAGAAGTAGAATGAAATGTCACAACACAACAACACACAAATGTCACAGTTGATCAATTAAGAAACGAAAAAATTATACTCAATGTAATTTACGTTTGTGCAATCGCAGAATGAATTGATGAGTTGAAAACAATGAAATAGGTACGGGACCATTTACAACCTAAGCCGCGCATTCGCTGACAATTTCATCAAAATCGGATGAAAACTGTGGACATTGAGGTCATTACAAATATTTAAAATTGGCGCATGCGCAGTAGCTATTAATAATACAATCATGTTGAAATTGATATGGGATGATCAAATCGTCATCAAGGATGATCAAACTATCATCCAAGTTTGAGCGGGATCGGACGACTAGGGCTTGAAAAATGGAGTACAATGGAATTTACGTTTGCGCATGCGCAGAGTGAAGTATTGATTTGGCAACAATGAAACTGACAGGGTACCGTCTACTCACTAGTCCGCAGATTGGATGAAAACTGTGGAAAATAACACACACACACTCACTCACAGACACGGAACCAAAGTTTTTCAGAATGGTTTATAACGTAAAATGCAAGTGAAAGTTTCGATTTCGGAGACCGAAATTTTTTTCTCCCGAAAGTGAAACCAATGCTTCTGCTACCTTCAGGTAGACTCGAAAGCGAAATCAATTTGACATATATAACATGTTGCAGGATTTCCTTCTAGAAGCTATAGCACTTAGTAGATCTTGTTATAGAACTTGACGTTGAGAAAGGCGTTTGACAAGTAAGTCATTTTGCGCTGACCAATTGTTTTTGTGGTGTCGGGGCTCCTACTCGTTTAATTGAGTATGTTTCTTATCTGTATCAGGGAGGCGTGACGGTCCTCGAGGCAGGAGGTGAGATGTCAGGGGATGTGGTCATTGGGCGTGGGGTATGCCGGGGGGATCTTCTATCGCCACTTCTCTTCAACCTAGTTGTGGACACAGTCTTGGGTAAGCTGCCAGCTGAAATAGGGTTTGATCTCCCCCCTGGGGTGCAAGTAGGTGCATTGGCTTTTGCCGATGATGTCATCCTACTTGCCAAAACTTGCAGATCGCCCTCAATGCCTTTGCGAAGCAGCTAGCCAGGTGTGGTTTAGTGGTCAACCCTTCCAAGTGTGGGTCAGTCTCCTTGATCCTGTCAGGCCGCCAGGATAAGGTGAAGGTGGTGGATCAGGAATGCTTTGTGGTAGAACAGACGTGTTCTAGGTCTGGTGGTACCTTGGGGTTCACTTCATCGGTGTAGCCTTTATAGGTTCATGTGGACCTTGGTGAAGCATTAGCTCGTGTTACCAGAAGAAGAAGAAGAATAAAAAAGTTTATTGACAAAATAAAACAAAGTAAAAGATTCCTTCTGCATTACAAAATAAACAATACCGACATGGTTTTTCAAACCATCTGTCAGGGGTGTCAGCACGTTAAACTAAAACTACAATGAAAACAAAATACAATAAAATGAAAAGAAATTAAAAATTAAACTTATGTACCAACACAGAGCGGTATCGCCAGGCTATTTTACTGAAAGCCACCAGTAGAGGCCATCCACCACCATCCAGCAAAGCCACAGCCTCATTCCGAGAAAGCACGGGTTTATTGGAAACCTCAACTCTAAACTCTGCAAGTACTGGGCAAGTACAGAGAAAGTGGTGCACGTCTTCCTTCTCGTTCGTGTCTATTGCACAGTGCACACTTCTTATTGTGGTCGGTGTCATACGGCTTTGCATTGAGATGCAACAATTCTCCCCTCAACTTGAAAATCCGCCTCGCCGAAAAAATATCCATCACTGGCTCACAAACCAAGCTCGCGGCCTTGAAGCAAGTGTCAAGCTCCCTATATAGCGTGAACCTCTCCAAGTCCATAGCCCTCTACCAGAACCACTGCTTCTTGTGTTCCTTAAACTTCTCAAGGATGTCAGCTGCTTGAAGCCGGATAGATTCAAAAGACAAGGAATCTAACCCATCTATGACACCCAATCCAGTGGCGAGACTGCCAAGATGCCCAGCCCATGAAACTTTGCTTCTCATCACTTCCATGGCAATTATTTTAGAGAGGCGTGTGTCCGGGAGATGAGCTACTTTCCTCAAGTACTTTAGATGGGCTTCAAGAGTAAAAGCTGATATGGTGTCCACCCCCGTCTCTAGATATAAAATGTAATTTGGGGAAAACCTCGGTAAACAGAACAGCTTTCTAATATACATCAGCTGCACTCCCTCCGCCTTTGTGTACTCCTGAAATCCCCAGCATGGTGTAGCATAGCACAGGATAGCCCGGATCGTAGCATTAAATACCTCCTATTTTGCCTTTAGTGGTACAGCAGGATTGGCAAATAATCTTCCCCAAACATTATTGAGGGCAAACATGGCAGATTGAGCCTTCCGCTCTACGAGCTCGTGTTACCGAGGCTCTATTGAAGCCACAGCAGAAGCTGTGACTCCTTCACACGTAATTGTTGCTAAAGTTAACTAATGGCTTAGTCTTTGGCAGGCTTACTATGGGGAGGCTGCTTGATTTGGATCGTGAAGTTGGCTCTGCTGTGCGCTCATGGTTAAGCTTCCCACCTGGTGTCCCAAGTGCTTACATCCATGCACTGGTCAAGACCAGTGGCCTCGGTATTGTCTCACTTTCGACCAGCATCACATCATTACACCAGCAGCTCTTGCTTGCCCTTAGGGGTCAAGCTGGGAGGTCGCCCACACTGCTGCTGACCTTGGCTTTGTCAGGCAGCAGTTGCTGTGGTGTGACTAAGTAACACCAACTGCTCCCAAACCTAGCTCATCTGGTGAGTTTGCTGCTCCTCTCCATGAATCAGTAGATTGTAAAGAACTCCAACAGTGCTCTGAGTCCCCCATTTCTTCCCAGTGGGTGGAATGGGCTTCAGAGGGCAAATGGGCCAGTAACTATCGCCATTTTCATGCTGTCCGGGTGGCTACACTAGCCACCTCGGTGAGATGTTTGAGAAGTTGTCGTGGAACAGTGGACATCCTTTGCCGTGCCTGTTGGGGTATAAATGAGAATCTATATCATGTGGTGCAGCAGTGTCCTTGTACTCACGGTGGCCGCATTCTACGTCACGATGCGGTTGCCAAGCAAATAGCAGGCACTTTGTCATCCAGCGGTTGGGATGTCAAAAGGAAGAGACAATATATCACATGCCGAATGACCGGGGCAAGAAGCCGGATATCGTCGCTGTCAAGCCTGATGGGTCTGCAATAGTCCTGGATGTCCAGGTTGCCTGTGGCCGTGTAGACATGGGGCAGACCTGGCGGGCAAAAATAAATAAGTATGATGGAAATGATCTGCAGCAAGCGATTTCCGAGCTTAAAGGAGTGGTGGCCAATAACATCAAGGTCATGGCTGCGACCATGTCATGGTGTGGGAAAAGCGCCACGGAGTTACTCGAATTGGGATTCTCGGTGGGAGTGCTCCGTGGTATCACCACCCATGTCCTGAGAAGTTCTTACTTGAACTGGTGGTCATGCATTTACTTTCAACATTCTTCCTTCTCATCCTCCTGCAGCTTCCCAAGAAGTTGCTAATTCTTTTAATTGATATTTTGTCGTTTCTTTTATATTATGTTATGGTCTTATGTTCAATCTCAGCTGCTTGTCAAGTTATAGTTTCACTCTGGTACTAAATCTGAAGGGTTATTCCACTAGTTGTAACAGTAAAATTATCATTTGCATAACTTTCGGAGGAGTCCGTCGTTGCTAGTGGCGAGTAGTCGAGTACTCCAAAAAAAAACTACTTTCGATTTAATAATAACTTTTAAAAACCAAAGAATGGACTCGGAATCGGACTGCCAACGTCATTGTTATTAACTGAGACGTGACTACAATATTACGAAAATATGCACGTACTTACAATCACTAATTTATTAACTTATTTTATTTATTTTCATTACGGGACAAGCCCAATTACAAAAAATAATATAAAAATTCAGTTAGTTAACAATATATAGAAAGAGCAGCAGTAAACAAAATATAAATTGATTTAGAATTAATAGCAAAAAAGTTATAACACGAAACCAACTAATGTTAGCAATGTTCTTATAAACTGGGAGGTTCCTCAAGATCTTCTTAAACAAAGGCAAACATTGGTGGAATACGAGCATTTTGGAGGACCATATTCAGTTGTCTAGACAAGCGTGTTAATGGGCGATTCTGGGAGTACTTTTTAGCCCCAAATGGTACATGGAGAAGAATTTGGTTGCGGATATTGAACTGAGGTAGGTACCTTTATGCTAATTTTCTGGAGAAGGATCGGGCAGTCAATAGCGCTGTTGAGCAGCTTGTGAATGAGGCTCATGTCACTGGTGAATCTATTTGGCTGAAGGGTGGCAAAACCGGTATGACTTTCCATTTCTTGATAAGCAATCTGATCAGGAGACAGAACCATTTTAAAACCAATGTATCAAGGAAGATGTTGTACACTTTCGATGCTCCTGATAAACCAAAGCCCTAAACAGGGATATGTAGAGAGTTACAGGGGCTACAGTTACAGGCGGATATTCTAGAATTCTCTTGTATTTTCGCTTCAAGAAGCCAAGAGTCATCATAGCTTTGGATGTTATACAGCCAATATGTCGACCGATGTGCAACTGCTGGTCCAATATGATCCCCAAGTCACGAAATGTCTTCTCTCTCAGTTCATAAACTTGCATGGAATTATTGATACTACTGGAAATGATGGAACTGAGATGGAAATAATACTAATGATAAAACCTACCTCTTGATGTGTAATGAATCCATTTCAGTGATGAAAGAATTCAATATGAAGAGGGATTAATCAACTAAGCATCCTACGCTGGTCTCACTGACAGGACAAATAAGAAAAGACAAAATCCAGAAACTTACCACAAATTTGGAAAAACAGCAGGAAATATTTCTTAAACAAAGGACACAACTTGATAATTTCGTGAAAGTTAGTTCGAAATTGGCCAAGTCATTAAAACCATTTGCCGAAGGAGAATTTATCAAGCAGTGTATGTTAAAATTTTGCAGTGTATTGTGTCCTGAAAAGAAAAATTAATTTGAAAAAAATTAGTTGGCAAGACGAACATTGTATGACGTATAAAAAGGATGGCTAATGATATAAAAATAACATTGGCTGGCGACTGGTTTTGAATCATTTTCCATAGCATTAGACGAGAGCACCGATTTGTCTGACACAGCTCAACTGGCTATATTTATTCGAGGTGCTGAAAAAGAATTCACTATTACTGAGAAATTTCTTGCTTTACAGCCGCTAAAAGGAACCACCACAGGAGAGGGCATTTTTAATGTGTGTAAGAGGTATTCACAAATTTTGGCTTGCCATGGTCGACATTAGTTTGTTGGAGCATGCACAGATGGTGCACCTTCTATGGTCGGCTTACGTAAAGGTTTCATCGGAATTTTGAATGAAAAAGCAACTGAATTAAATGTGCAAAAAGATGATTTGACAGTCCTTTATTGCATTATTCACCGACAGAACTTGTGCTCCAAGTCCATTCGACTCCAGAATGTTATGAATGTGGTAGTAAAAACCATCAATTTTATTCGATCCCGAGGGCTTAGCCATCGTCAGTTCAAGGCGTTTTTGGATGAAATATCAGCCGAATATGACGATGTAACGAACTATGTGAAGTCAGGTGGTTAAGCAAAGGGAAAATGCTAAACGGTTTTACGAGCTTAGAAATGAGATAGCAGACTTTATGCAATAAAAGATAAACCACTATCTGAATTGAGTGACCCAAAATGGATGTGTGACTTAGCATTTCTGGTCGGCCAGTTGAATGATTTAAATTTGAAACTTCAAAAACAAGGACAGTTAGTAAATGATTTGTACAGCCATTTGAAAGCGTTTCAGACCGAAATCCGCTTGTGGGAGGCACATATGCTGTCAGGTAACGGTTACCATTTCACCACGATCTCTGCGTATGAAAATATTGCTTATGCTCAATATGCTGAAGAACTCAAGTTACTGTCGGAGCAATTTTCAATCAGATTTAGCGATTTCAAAAACATGAAAGACTGTTTCAATTTATTTGCTACTCCAACAAAAATTAATGTACAAAATGCTCCAATAAATTTGCAAATGGAGTTGATCGAGATTCAAAAAAATTCTCTTCTAAAATCTAAATTTGAAGACGAGGAGTTGTGCGATTTCTACAAAAAATACCTCAAAGAAGACTATTTTCCGCAGCATAGAAAATTTGCAAAAAGATTGATTTGTGCGTTTGGCAGTACTTATAAATGCGAACAGTTCTTTTCATTGATGAAAGTTAATAAATCAAAACATCGTACAAGGCTGACGGACGATAATTTGGAAAATTCTTTACGTCTTTGTATCAGTGGAATTAATCCAAACATCGATGAATTAGTATCCCAAATTCAAGCTCAAGTGTTTCATTGATTTCGGTGTCGCTATTCAACTTTCGTAGTTTGTAAAAATTCCAAGTTCAACGATTTAATTAAAATGCTGTAGGTACCTATTTTTTTTTTTTTTTCATTTCATTTTGTTATTTCAATAAATTTTATTATAATAACATTTTCGTACTATTTCATGTCTGATATCTATCGCTAAAAATTATGAACACTACTTTAAAATGCACTACTTTTAAGCGTGGCCCGCGAACGTATTTGCACACTAAAGTTTGGCCCACATGTGAAAGGCCCGGTCACACAGGACGCGTTATAACGCGACGTTAGGCGTTCCAGTAACGTCGCGTTACTACGATACGGTTGTATGACACAACATTGCATCACCCCCGTCACACACACGGCGGTACCCCTCAGCGATACTTTCAGTAACGCGACGTCAGCCTAGCGGGTTGTACAGAATTACAGAATATCGCGCGCTGAGGGCGTTCTCTTCCTTCTGCCACTGTCGTTCAATATACAAAGAATATGAATGTGGAAACTGAGGCTCTTATTGAAGAAGTGCGGAAGTTTGTTTATTTATTTGACACGTCACATGAGCTGTACAAGAATATAGTGAAAAAGATGGAGGCTTGGGATATAATAGCTGGAAGACTGGGTATTACAAGTACCTAAGTAAAAAAAACCTAGTTTTTCCCTCGTTTCAACAGGTCTCCTCCAGTTCGTGGTTATCTTCCTGATATTCACCGCTAGTAGTTCATGTAGGTCCTCGAAATTTTGTCTCGACATGCGGAAATAGTTTACAAAACGATCTTCATGTGAGCGCAACTCCCGACATAGACGGTGGTATTCCCCAAGCTCTTCCCTCCTTTCAGTGATTGGGTGCACCCAATACCGTCTATTCCTGCGATCTAAGAAGTAGAGCTTCTTCCTCATCAGAGTCATTGTCAGAAATCATTATTGATTATAGACAAATTAGATAAATTATAGACGCTGGGAACCGCGAACCCCTTGAGTAGCACAGACAAGACTGGGTCTCGCGCCCTGATAACGCCCAATAATAACAGAGTGTATGTGACGTTGCTATATCGCTGAACGTCGGGGGGAACGCGCGTTCCTATAACGTCGTGTTATAACGCGTCCTGTGTGATCGGGCCTGAAAGGTTGCCCGTACCTGGTCTAGAACCTGAATGGAATGTAACGCGACACTAGCGCTTCCATGCGGGATGACCACCAAACTACATAAAACATTCTGATCTATTTGTCCAACTGATCTGAACTTTTACTAAGGGATTGACTAATTGATGTTATGTATTTTTGAGATGCGAGCTGTGAGCATCCAGAACACCAAACTACACAATTCATTCTAATCTATTTGTCCAACTAATTTATATTTTAAAAGCTTACGTTGATCCGCGACTTCGCCCTGTTTGCCCCGTTCTTTGTATTCTCCAAGACTAAGAAGGTTTTAATTTTTGGTTGCCCAGCACTCTATCATCATGATCACGGTGAACCGGTCATTTCTGAAAATTTAATGGTGACATACTGTGAAGGCCACGAGAAAGCTTCTGTGCCATGTCCTTGGCAGGATGTTTTTTTTATGTCCGCCCATCTAAAGCCGATACCTCTTGAGTTTAAACCATCTTTCCCATAGTTATGGTCTCTTGAAATTGAACGCTAAGGGGGTTGTAAAAAGAAAGATGAAGATCAGAGCACAAAATTTGCAGACGTTAACTTCTTCTCTAGATCCTCTTACAGCCTATGTCTGGATGTCATAATTTAGTGCTAATCATACAAAATACTGCGATGTCACCACGTAGAATTGTTTAATTATCAAAGAACGGTCGACGTGAACGAGACAGAAATTAATAGTACCAATGTCCTAAATATATACTCACAATCTTCGGGACAAAACACCTAGGTATTGTAATAATAAATAATTACTACTAAAGAGACTACCACACAATTACTATAATTATAAATTAAGGATTATAATCTGCTAAGTGACATTTATATACGGAGTGGAAGTTCCGCAGTCACTGGGCTGGATGATTTCTGATTATCCCATCATTGCCCCTTCAGAATACCTTTATCCTTTTCTATGAAACACCCTATTTTTTACTTTTAGTTAGTTCTTTTATGTTGAAACATAAACTCTAGTTTTACAGAATAAAACTCGAGGAATAGAATCGTTTCTCAATTTTATTATTTTAGGTAACTATCAGCCTGTTTGCTGGATCATTGTCGCTGATAAAAGGTCACCAACAAAATTTGGCTTTGAGGAAATATCGGTCGCCACCTTACAGACTACCTGCTAAATCAGGCTCTCATCCAACATTTGGTAAACCACCCCGCGGTCCACCAGTTCGTAAACAGCCACGTGGCCCACCAGTTGGTAAACATGGAAAACCTGCTGGGATACCAGGCCGAATATCTCACTCTCCGAGCAATGCACCTGCTGGTCGACCACCACAAAGACCCCCTACAGCTGGGGCACCAGGAAACCTTCCAAGTGGAGTACCAAGCTACCAAACTACTCAAAGACCAGTCTATCATCCAGCTGGGGTACCAGGAAACCTTCCAAGTGGAGTACCAAGCTACCAACCTACTCAAAGACCAGTCTATCATCCAGCTGGGGTACCTAGCATGCCACCTTACTCACCACCTCCCGCCCAATCCTATCTACCAGCTGGGGTACCAGGAAACCTTCCAAGTGGAGTACCAAGCTACCAACCTACTCAAAGACCAGTCTATCATCCAGCTGGGGTACCTAGCATGCCACCTTACTCACCACCTCCCGCCCAATCCTATCTACCAGCTGGGGTACCAGGAAACCTTCCAAGTGGAGTACCAAGCTACCAACCTACTCAAAGACCAGTCTATCATCCAGCTGGGGTACCTAGCATGCCACCTTACTCACCACCTCCCGACCAATCCTATCGGCCACGACCAGACTACTACTCAGAGGGAGTTGGCGTTCCTGTCTATCCACCACAAGGCACAGTTGGCATACTTCCACCTGATGCCGGATATGTTTATCCACCATATGGCTACCATATTGCCTACCCATATTCAGCTGATCAAGGCTACGATGATGACGGTGGTACCGTTGTTGAAGTGGAAGGTCAGTACTCCACTATTGAAAATTCTCTATCATTTAAAAGGTATCCCAAATGTGTTGACTTCCACGGCAAGTGGCAAGTACTGCTAATCATCAGTCCATTTCACAACGTAGGCTAAAATGATACTAAATGAGTTTTGACATCTAATTTGATTTCTCTTGCGTTATATTCGCATCATCTTTTCTTCTTCATTTGTCTTCTGCGTTTCCACACCCTTGAAGACACACATCTTGCAATTTCCATAAAATACCTACTAAATACAGGGGTCAATCACATTTAAATCCAGCCAAAAGCTGCAATTCTTTATATCTCATGGATTGTTAATATTTACTCTAACGTTTTACATTAAATTTCAAGTAGAAATTTATTTGTCATTTACTTATTTCTCAATGTTTTTATATTTGAGCTCTTTACGACCACATTCTACGTAGTTCTTCATATGTAACCTTGCAAGGGAAGAGGAAGCTTGACTTGCCAAGGCTTTTTTTTCCAGGAGAAGGAAAAAACGAAGATTGGGTAAAAAAAATGGCTGTTTTTTAAAAATATTTTTTTCGTTCTCAAAAACTATCTTTCTTTCTCTAATAAACATCAAAACTTCAATTTTCTACATTTTTCATTGTATTTATAATTGCGAAAAACTGCTGTTGTGCTAGTCTGCTCAAACCTTCTGAAACTTTGCAATTTTTGGGTCCGCTTTTTTCAAACTTTGAAAAGTCATAAACTTCTATTGAAAAACTATAGGAAAAATTAAAAAAAAATGTTCCGCAGAATCTGATGAAAAATAAAAGGAAACAATCTCAGATTTGACCTTTGGCAAGTTAAGCTCCCTCTTCCCTTGCACTGTCACATATGTCACTGTTTACTGCTTTCTACGAAAATGTCTACTTTACCCGCAAGAGCTGATGAAAGAATTTTTCCTAAGTACATAATTGGCTTTTTTTTCAATCACAACTAGGGAATTGATTCACTTGTGAAGTTGTTTATCTCTATAAGGGAGATATTCTCTTTTTGTTTATCTCTATAAGGGAGATATTCTCTATTCGGTATTCTGTAGAACAGCCTCAGGGCCACTTTCACCAACAACTTATAAAGCGGAGATTGGCCAAACTCGATTAAATATAATCTCGAGGATCAAACCTTGGCGTCTTTCACCAACCCAAAATTCGTTTAAACCAAGATTGGAATAATCGAGTTTCCCTAACGGAGATTCCGGAAACTGTCCAATGAAAAATTGGACAATTTGAAACGACAGTTTGAAAACCCGCCATGTGTCCGACATATCAAGACAATAAAGCAGTGAATCACAACCACGACCGATTATTACCCGCGCCGTTTTTATCTAGTTACCTAGTTACTATCTACTCGCAACTTTTCGTTGACTTCCAACAAAGAAAGTGTGACACATCATTTGACGGAAGCAGGACGGTTGATCACCTTATTTAAATGTACATAAGTTATTTTATGTGGTATAGGTAGGTAGGTACATACTGTACAAGGGATAGCAATTCAACATCGTATTATAACGTGCAATCATCATCGATTATACTTTATTTTCCTACCATCCTACATCAATTTCGTATTATAATTCATCGATTTGATGGTATAAAAGCCTTTTTCCAACTTATACCTGTTCGAAGGGAACTCCAGGTGAGTGTCGATAAGCTCGAGGACTTTCAAAACTGTCGGTTTTGGGAGCCGGAATCTCCGCCGAAATTCGACGTCGTCCAACCCGCCGTCGGATCGTCCTTGGGCGTCTTTGCAGGACATCGTTCTCATCCGAGGAATCAAATTAATCCGAGCGATAAATCGCGTGAATTCATCATCAAAAACTTGAATAACAATAAACTATATATAAACTATAATAATAAACTGTGAACCAAACTGTAGAGATATGAGGAATCAGCTGTTGGTGCGCGGCCATTTTGCTCGATATCATTTTTATCACTAATCTGAGATTGGCAAGAGTTAACTGGCCGAGATTGGGAGATTAACCTCTAGACACCTCGTTAGGAGTTTAAACTCGTAAAGTGGTTTGGTGAAAGACGATTAGCTGGAATCTCGATTATTTGTTAATCTTTTCTAACTTAAACTCGTTTATGTTGTTGGTGAAAGTGGCCCTCAGTATAATACCCTTCATTGATTGGCTGAAAGGGGGCAGATTAGACGATCTCTCGCATCCAGAAACGGGATTAATACCAAATATATTATATACTTATTGATTTATTCAGTTTCGCTTCTTTTCAGAAAGGATACATAACCAGTTATGTTTTTAAACATCACTGCGAATATTTTTGTGCTACACATTAATAAATCGATTGTGTAGGTAGGTGATGATAGTGTAAAATAATACAACAACAATTGTATATTCCAGCTTCTGAGTCCATATTTTTAGCTCTGCATTTGGCATATTTTAGTAGTTGTTGATTTATTTTATTTGCCTCCAACAATTTCCAACGATTCATTAACCAATGATTCAGATTTACGAAAGAGTCATATTCATATAAATTACTTTGTAATGTTATTTATTTATTTTAGATTGTCTATGTATGTAATTTTATATAATCACGTGCATATACAAATATTTACACATTATTAGGTACCTTCGTAGGTATTATGGCCTGTTGTACTTGCAACCGTAACGATTAAAAACAAAGGTCAAAAACTCTAATGCAGTGGCGTTCAAAAAATCAATGCGGAACCGCCTTTAGTTTTTTATTATTATTATTATAGAAAATAAGCCGTTTCTCAACCGGAAGGGTCATTAGCGGCAATCAACAAGGACACGGCAACGGCCACAATTCTAAGGGGAACTATGTTGACCGTTCGTCACTAAACATATTGTATCGGGACTCCACTGGCGGATCGGAGGGGGAGAAATAATCATGATAACCCGCAAAGCAAGGCATCGCTGCACTCTGCCACAAGGCACACAGCGATGACCACTTTGTAACCCCTTCAGCGGATAAAACTACCCCTAAATATACTCGAAACTAAGATTAGATGATAAATACAAGTACCTACTAAATATTTTGATTAATGCTGTACACCTTAGTTAAATAAAGCAGTTCGTTGTAAAGCCCAGCTCTCAGGTACACCGACAGAGACCGTCCTTGTCTGGTGCGAATTGAACATTCACCCACTGAGGGGGTCTATGAGAGCTTGGCAGTCCTCCAAAAAGTGGAGGGTGGACAAATCACTACCACATCTTCCACACTCAGCATCACGAGCTACTGCGTCTGGCAGGTATCTGTGAGTAAGACGGGTATGGCCTGTGGCTACCCTATTCACCTGAAGAACTCTTCGCAGACCAGTGACCTCACCGTGCCATAGCTCGAGCCAGATAGAATTGGCTTTAAGCTGCATGTAGTGTAGGAGAGCTGGTTCTCATTGGCATATGCAACATTTCGATGGAGTCATCACTAATGGCTCTCCTCGCCAAAGCATAAGCACACTCATTGATGAATACCCATACGGCTTTGCACCCACATAAGAGTTATGTTTGTGCCCAATGTTGTGGCTCGTTGTATTGACACACGCAAGCTTTGTATTAGGCGATCATAGGAATATGTGTCCCTAATTGCCTCGATGGCACAGAGTCACTACAGATTACATAAATATAATATCTCGTAGTGTCGAACAGCCAACGTCATTACCCGCAGCCCTGCTATGAACACAGGCGCAACAGTTTGTAAGCGTCTTGTGACTTGGAAGTTCTCTCTAGAGCTAGGTCAACACAAACAGGTGTCTTTGAGCTTTCGGTGAATAGGAGAGTGTGTCTTCAAGTATTGATATTCTGACTGTCAAAAAAGAATATTTTAAGAAGGGAAATTTCGAATTTCCTAGTTTCTCACATTTATGAGATGCAAAACTAATTAAATACCACCATGTTTTTTTCCCAACTGTACAATACATAGAAACATACAAAACAATTTGTTGCGCCAACAGACACACAAATTAACAAAAATGTTTCAATTTGAAAAAAACAAACCATTATTACACGAACGGTGTAAGCACAGACCGTGTCAGCTCTTGCGGGTAAAAGACAGCTCTTAACATGATAGTTAATGTCACAAAAAACAAATTTTACCAAGCAAAACCTTTGTTGCCCAGGTGTATAGCAAGATCTTCTGTTCGGTGCGGCCATTTACGCAGACTGCTTGAGACGACTCTTCCTCAACAACAATTCATCAGGAAGAACGAATAAAAAATCTAGAAATATTACTGATCTGTGACAATAAATTATGCACCAACTGTTGGTAAAGTTATTGGTGTTGTAATTTTTTATCCTTTCCGTGTTAATCGGCCAAGCGTGGCGGGAAGATATTGGAGAAAACACGAAAGTTGTTTCATAATTAAGGAGTTCTCTGTAAGTTATATTAACGATGTTATAGCAGCTTTTTTGGCATCACTAAATTTTATTATTTTACGGAGAAGTAGTTTTGGTTTATCATTTCCAATAATGAACCATTGTAATGGACCAAGAAAAAAATTATTAACCCCATCAAAATTTGTTGGTTTGCGTTTTAAGATGAGTAGGATCAGAAATTAGTGAAAATTATTAAACAAAGTTTCATTATTTTTGTAATGGATAACCCTTCTACGCAAAACAAAGATTGTATGTAATTATTAACTGAAATCTGTTATACCAAGGAGACATTAATTAATTAAAATAAAGCAGCTACATTTTACTAGTCCTTCTGTGTTAACTACAACAAACCTGGCAAATGAAAATTAATGAGGTGTAATTAATCACTTACCTATGCATCACAACTCCATCTCTAGGTCACAAAAGTTTTAAAAATCTCGATTTCGAGAACTGAGAAGTCCTTTGGAATTATATCAACATATTCAAATGTTATTATGCGAGGGATTTTTACTAGGCATGTTTTTCACGAGTTGCGGTCCTCTCCTGTGTTGATGTCTTTTTTCCTGCCCATGTTCGAGCCCTTTGGGAGAGCGAACGGTTGAACGTGCAAGCGTACAGCACAGTATAGCGGCCCGAAAGATTTCAATCATTTCTTTGGTTAATATCTATCAATGGCAACCAAAAAAATTCAAATTATTACACAAAGGCTTATTATTTCTGTATTGTATAGTCCTACTACGCAGAAGACCTGTCTATAATTATAAAACGAAGTCGATTGCACATTAGGTATCTGAATATATATAATGAATTCGTCCTTTTATAAAATGAATTCGTTCTTCATAAAAAGGGACTGAATCTTGAAGGTATCTTAGTAAAGGCGGCGTCTAAGGCTCGGGAAATCGGTGGCGGTCGGAATGCAGGCTTTATGCAAGTGCGGGAAAATCTTCTCTCCTACCATCTACGTACATTAGACACAAATTACTCTAGGCACCAACTTTTTCCCTCATGCCTAGAGCTGCGTCAGGGCAGCCTCTGCATTGAGGAAAAAAACGCAGCAAATTATTACACAGAGGTTTATTATTTCTGTATTGTATAGCTCTTATACGCAGAACACCTGTCTATATTATTAAACGAATCATTAGGTAGGTATCTAAAGTGTCTGCATAGGAGTAGACGCCTACTGAACAGAAATTATTAAAATTAAATAACACAACTAATCTTTCCTTAAGAGGCCGATAGACTTCCAACTTGGTAGTCAACGTTGTTGGCAACTTGTCATATTGGAGGAGAGCTTGTATGTATGTCTGTGGGCAGGTTGAGTTTGTAGTTTGTAGTGAGTTGAGTTTGTAGTAAACGGTTGGTCCGATGGTTGATGAGAGATGAAATCGTTTTGATTTTTGGCAAGTCGCCGACAAGGTTGACAACCAAGATGGTCGTCAAAGGGCACCTTTACACGAGCTGAAGATGCAGAGGCCTGAATTGACAAATCCGAGGTGGTGGCGCGAGACTCGCTTGCTGCAAGTCAAACACTATCTAGCGGTCTTTGATAAAACTTAGTTCCCCCGAAAAATTATACGGTCGCTGGTCCATTATAGCTTGTAGTGAGAGAACAGAAAATCGTACAGTTTTCCGGATGATTTCATTCGGTTTTTTGGGAAAATATATGTAAATTACAACCAAAAAAACATTACTGTTACCTTAATAGTTTTCGAGATTTCGATTTTTCAATATTTCAGCCATTGGTTACTACCCTCTATGGTTGACCAAAATTTATGCCGATGTCACTGGCACATCCCCTGCCAATGTATGACATTTCAGCCAAATTTCATAAACTTTGGTCCAGCAGTTTCGGAGAAACACTCTGAACAGCACACAGTGGACAGACGGAATTTATTTATTTTTATTTTATTTTTTGGCATGGATATGTCTTTGCTCTGGGGGGTCAACCAACATTTCCGTCACGCAAAATTTGTGTCACGATTTCAGTATTTTTCACGTACAACCCAGCCGTTGCTAGGGGAATGGAACTTCCGCAGTTTTCATCGCACATAAATCGTTCGCCACACGTTGGAAAGCTCTTGATTTATGTGATAAATTTTCGCATCTCAAGCTACCAATTTCCCCCTCCTTGCGTACCTGGCTACATTCCTAAACTAAGTTGATTGGACTATAAACAATTTTAATAAGCCGGTTACAATATTCTTAACGTAAAGCAATAGCATCATTTACTCCACTCCATAGGAAACATTTTCATCCTCTTGACAACAGTCGACTGTTAACAGCAACTCATTGTAGTGGCTTCTCTCCACAGTTATTTTCAACATTTCTATAACTAAACCGTTGTTTTGTTGGAATTAGTCGGGATGCGGCCATGCGGCCCAGGGATTTGTTTAAAGTTAAAGGATTTGTTTACAACTATCGAAGGCAACCGTTATGAAATCCCCAATCAAAGTCATATCCATGTAACATGGTATCTGCTTGTAAAGCAGATAGTGGAACTCGTTTTTTTTTTTTTTTTTTTTTTTTTTTACATGTATCATGTTTTAGCCCTGGGGTACTAGCAATTTTTGCGAGTCAATTTTTTTCCGCGCACGAAACATATAGTGTTACAGTGATTTCCGCCTACAACCGAGTCGTTGCTAGGGAAATGGTACTTCGTCGTTTTTCATCCCACAAAATTCGTTGACCATTCGTTCGAAAGCTCTCGATTTATCCAACAATATTATGTTAACTACTGCGAAGTGCGTGTCCAACAAACTGAGTTATGAGCATGGTTATATAAATAATTGTTTACACACAGGTGATCATTCTCAATAATTGATATTGTGAACATGATTGCAACCGCTTGTTAATTTCTGATCAATTCATAGAATTTCGAATCAATATCGAGGAGAAAACATGATACATGGTTGAAATTTTTGGTTCTAGAACAGAAATAAGTTCTTTAATAGACTTTTATTATCCAACATATATGTTGGAAATGTTGATTTTTTTTTTTTTTTTTTTTTTTTTTTATTTTTATTTTTTTTTTTTTTTATTTTTTTTTTTTTTTTTTGTAAGGTTCTATGCATTTTGAAACGCAAACCAACAATTTTAGGGGTGAGTTACTTTTCTCCCATGGTCGATTACAAAGGTTCATTGTTGAAAATAATAAACCAAAACTCTAAAATTCATGGCTTTGTATGAATTTCTTGCAAACTTTTTGCAAATTTCTTGTATCAATTTCTTGTGAACGTTTTAAATTCCTTCTATTACATCCTTATTAACTATGCAAACCAATGCAATAAATTATTATTCTTCGATAAAAGGTATCTGCATATCATTTTCTGGTTGCCTTCAAGTTTGGTCCCTCTCTCTGAAGGACGAATTTTGTAAAATGCTGAATTCAATTTGAAAATGCTATATATAGACATAAGTCCAACCTTGTTCCTTTCGACTAATCTCTCTTTAAACTGTATACATGTTCATACATATATGTTATTCCAAACGATAACATTCCTGATTGAGATCTAAATTATGTTCTTGCGCCAAAAAATCAAGCTTTTCAAATGGAAGAATGAGTTCGTAAGTTAATCAATAAAATAGAACATTAAAAAATTTATATAGAAAAATGCTAAAAAGTGTACTTGAATTTCATTAAAATTTGTTTACAAAATCTATAAAAACTGGAAAAAGCTTAAAATTCAAAACCTCTTTTTTAATAGCAGATTATTATTATTATTTGGAATACGTTTTTTGACATAAAATTCATAGTTGACTAATTCCTTGCGCTCAAAAAGCTCAAATTTCGAAACAATTTAAAAATATACTGTACGATAATTTACGAAAATTCGCTCATACGATCACGCTGCATGACTGGAGCTTTTTTCAATATTTCAGCTCTTAATTACTAACTATAGGTTTGATCAAAATTGATGCCAAAGTTACTTGCACACCCCCGGCCCATGAATAGTTTTTGAGCCATATTCCATGAAGTTAATAGTTCCAGCAGTTTTGGAGAACACCTGCGGACGGCGGACAAACGGATTTTTTTTTTTTTTTTTTTTTTTTTTTTTTTGGTATTCTGCGCATTTTGGAACGTAAACCAACAAATTTGGAAGGGGGAGAGGGTTAAAAATAGTTTCTTCTTGGTCGATTACCAAGGTTCATAATTGAAAATAATATGCCTAAACATTAGTGTTACCCTGAAAGTTTTCGAGATCTCGTATTTTAATATTTCTACCCTGCATTCCATCCTTTAGGGTTGACCTAAGTGATGATGGTTATTGGCACGTCCTTAGTAAATGTAGGATTTTTGAGCTTAAGTTCATTAAGTTTCGTTTGATAGTTTCGGAGAAAAACTGCGGGCGGCGCCGACGTGCGACGTGCGGCCGGACGGTTTTATTTCGATTTTCTAATTTTACGCATCTTGAAACCCAAATCACCCAAATTAAAGGGGGGGGTGGTAAAAAAATTTTCTCCGTCATTTACGAAGGTTTGTTATTGAAAATAATCAACCAAAATCGAATCAACCGGCCGCCGTACGCCGTGCGAAGCTTTTCTCCGATAATACTGGACCGAACATTACCTATGATATTCGGCTCAAAAATCATACATCGGCCGGGAATGTGCTAATGATATCGGCAGCACTTCTGGTCTACCCTAAAGGGTGGAATCGAAGGGCTGAAATATCAAAAAATCGAGATCTCCAAACACTTTGGTAATAAGAATTTTTTTTTTTTTTTTTTTTTTTTTTTTTTCATCTTCATAGAGAATCGAATGAAACCACCTGGATATTTTTAAGATATTTTTAAATCATTCACTCTCTCTAAAGACCCTAACTTTGGCAGGAAAATAGATCAACAACGAGAGAGCTAATCATGACTGAGGGATCATTTTAAAAATCGCCTTATTCATTACGACATTCAACAGCTGGTATAATTCTAATGCACTGAATCGAGTTTGTATAACTCTTGTCACTTATAAATTTAATAGTGAATGTTAGGTAGGAGACAAATTTTATTTGATTAATTTTCATTGGTGGTTACCCAAGTCTGTGCCGATATACCTACTCAGATCAGATGGAATTGTACAGTGAAGAGGTTTCATTTAATTGCATTAATTTTCTCCCGGTAGGTGCCAACTTCGTCCTACCTCCACAGAATCGCATTACGTCAAATGGTTACAAAGGTGGGTCTAATTTCTTTCTTCATCAACCAACGGTACTGAAATTTGAAATAGAGCCTTTGTGATGCCCAGAAAACAATTGCAAGATGTGAAGACCCACAGATCGGGGGGGGGGGGGGGGGGGGGTCAAAGTGGCTGATTTCTTTCCTAATCAATCTACGGTGATGAAATTTGAAATGGAGAGCTTCTGAAACATGCACAATACATAATACAATTACCAGGGGCCCTATTTCATAAAACATCAAGTTACAACTGTACAAGTTAACAAGTATAGGTACTTGTAATGCACGGTAAACTGGAACAAGTGTTTCACCAAAACAACAAGTACAAGTGTAGAAAAGTTACACTTGTAGAAGCTAAATTTATAAGTGTTAGCAGAAAAGAAAAATGACGTGTGGAGACAAACGAAATAAACGTCAAGCGGGATGCTGAAATTGAAGTTTTGTCAGCGAATCATAATGTAAAAACGGTGCTAATTACACGATAGGATCGTACATGGTGTGTAATGATTTGAAGACAAACAAATTATAAACTGAAAAGTGGAGAACGTGTGTATTTGATTCCAACTTAATCTGATGACTGGCGTAATAGGATTTTTCTCCTTATTCAGCGGAAACGAATAATCAGTTCATCAAGTTTTACTGCTGCTGAGTTAGGATTGTCATCTGTAACTTCGAGATGATCTTCACACTTCACTTTGTTCTTCAATGATGGGGAGATCCTCAATACCTACCCGATCAGGGAAAAATTGCACAGGGTCACGCAGCATCTGAATCTTTCGAGGGTCTCGGAAGACATCCTAAATCTCTCGTTAAACTCAAAAATACCCACGACATTCGTGGCCGAAAAAATCGTTGGCGTCTTCTACGCTGAATGCTTCTTTCTTGTCTCTTCTTCAGCAGGAAATGATTCCCACTGGTTAGACACCGAAAAATAAACAACTCACAATGCTGAAAAATGACACGTTTACAGGTGAATGGACGTAGGTTAAAAATCGGCCATTTTTTACAACTGTAAAACAGTGGCTTACACAAAATGATGAAGAAACACTTGTAACTTGTCCAAATTCGCCTTTACACTTGTTAATTTTCACTGTGCAATACAACTCTACACTTGCACCTTTATGGAACGCTGGCACACTCATTTTTTACAACTTTTACATAAAATCTGTTTGAAACTTGTCACCTGTGCTTTATGAAATAGGCCCCAGGTTTGGTAGCGCACTGATCGGCTGAGTAGCCTCTATGGCTAACTTCTGTCCTTATCGACCTGAAATTGAATTAGATCGCTGAATTTGTGATACCATGAAAACAGTTATACGAGGTATGGAAGACTACTTATCAGCTCAGGGTCTTCTAATCTACTTATCTCTCTTTTCTGATCGACTTACTGAACTACATTACTTTATTTTAATTGAGGATTAAATGAGCAAAGAACACATAGTCAATACAAAGTCCGTGCAACCCTTCAACACGGTAGGAAGATGACTTTTCACTAGGTGATTTGTTTATTAGCCTTTACAAAAAAAGCAAAAAATCCTCACAATTCACAAGGGGGACCTGTGGAGGGGCCAACCCTTTTGCGAGGCCCATTGCGTTGAGTTTAGATAATATGCTACAAACTAGGTTCAATAATGATAGGCCATCAATCTGCATAGAAGCAATTAATTCTGATAAATGATAATAATAATTATTATTATTTCTGCTAATGCAAAAATAATGAACTTTGTTGACATAATTTTTTAACTTAAAAAACGACGAGTGCCTGCTCTATTAACATTTAAAAAAACGTCTGCCAAGTTGGATGTGGCACATAGCTTTCTCGTTTCCGTAATATGAATGAACGGATCATTGAAAATTTTTAAATGATTTTGAAAATTTCCATGACGGAAATGAGTAAATCAAGATGTAGCGTGAAATGCCATAATTGGTCAATTAAGAAACAAAAAAAGATACTCGATGTAATTTACGCTCGCGCATGCCTAGAATTACGTTATGATTTTATAACAATAAAATTGTTATGGGACCATTTATAGTCCAATCCTCACATTCCCTGACAATTTCATCAAAATCGGATGAAAACTGTGGAAATGAAGGTCGTTAGAAGGATTTCATATTAGCGTATGCGTAGTAGTTATTAATAATACAATCACGTTGAAATTTATATGGGATGATCGAATCTTCTTCCCCCAACTCTCTTCCAAATTTGAACGAAATCGAACGACTAGAGTTTGGAAAATGAAGCATAGAGGAATTTACGTTTGTGCATGAGCAGAGTGAAGTATTGATTTAGCAACCATGAAACTAATAGAAGACCATCTATGCCTAACACGTACTATCTCTAAAAATGTCAACATAATCGAATAAAAACGGTGAAAATTACCTAAGTTTGTTACAAGGATTTCACATTTGCACATGTGCAGCAGTTACTAATGCCACGATCATCATAAAATTGATATGAAGTACTCAAGTTGTCTTCTCCTAACTACCCTCCGAATTTGAGCGAGAACGGTCGACTAGGGTGTGAAAAAAGAGAGCATAATGGAATTTACGTTTACGCATGCGAAGAGTGAAGTATTGAGTTGGAAACCACGAAACTGATAGGGGATTGTCTAAACTCTATCCCGCACTTTCCCTAAAAATCCCATCTAAATCGGATGAAAACTGTGGAAATTAAGCTAGTTACATGAATTTGCGGACACACGACAGACACAACACTCAAACAGACTGACAGGGAACCAAAGTTTTTCAGAGTGGTCTAAAACGTAAAACACGAGTAGAAATTTTGATTTTGGAGACAACAATTTTTTTTTTTTTTTTTTTTTCACCGAAAGTAAAAACAATGGTTCCGCTACCAATAGGTAGACTCGGAAACAAAATGGGGGTATAAGTTTTCGTGCTTCATTTGCGGTTACATATACGAGTATATTGTTTAAAATAGTCTTTAACATAACCAATGATACCAGGAAATGGGTTTTTGAAAGAATAACACTTTGTTTCAAGAATATAGAAACATATTTAATGGGAGCTTGTATCTAGGGAGACTGTTTAAAAACGAAATGAACTTGCCGGGACACCTCAGACTAGCCTCTGAACTCGGGAATGTGGGGAAAGGAGGAGGGAAAGGGGACCTCTTCTATGTAGTAAACGTTCGGAGCTACCAAATTAACATTGTTTTCAAATGAAAGTTCCACAAGCAAACGCCGTGGTCAAGTAGGTGAATTATAATGCAAGATTATGCTAGATAAAGAAAGTACCAAGGCACTGGTGCTGTTCTCCGATATATATATATGTGTGTGTGTGTGTGTGTGTGTGTGTGTGTGTGTGTGTGTGTGTGTGTGTGTGTGTGTGTGTGTGTGTGTGTGTGTGTGTGTGTGTGTGTGTGTGTGTGTGTGTGTGTGTTTGTGTGTGTGTGTTTTGCGTTGTGTGTGTGTGTGGTCAAGTGTGTGTGTGTGTGTGTGTGTGTGTGTGTGTGTGTGTGTGTGTGTGTGTGTGTGTGTGTGTGTGTGTGTGTGTGTGTGTGTGTGTGTGTGTGTGTGTGTGTGTGTGTGTGTGTGTGTGTGTGTGTGTGTGTTTTGCGTCGTGTTGTGTTGTGTGAGACGTCGATGCATAGAATTGTAGCAAATTACGGGTGTTTATAAGAAAAGGCATGGTATCACCAAAAGCATTGTGTCTAAAGGGAGAACAATTTATTATAGTGATGGCGACAACATTGAACTATTGTACATTGGACCAAACAGTAAGCCAAAATAATCGCATAGCAAAACTTTTCCAGCTGTGCAAACGACATCGTGACAGGCTACGCGTCAATCAGTCGTGCAAAATTTACTTGAGAATGAGGTCCAGCCAACTGCGATTTGTATGCAGGAGTCGTTCCGTAATATTCATTTTAAGTTCCGGAATGTTTCCACTATTTTATGTTCATAGGAGGTTTCATTTCGAAGCCCACCTTCTTAAGTTGAATAGGGAATAGCACTCAACAGATAAGGGCGTCCCAGCACTTTTTCATATCGGCTAAGCAGACCGTATACGGCAGCATTTCGAATTTCAGCATCATCTGCAGTGCCTCAGCTGCCTCAGCTGAAATCATAAACTTCGTAAATTACTCTTGCTTTCTATCACTCACAAAGAAACTCTATATCAAATTTTGGATTGGTTGAGAAAGAAACTACATAGATTCAGAGCTAACTCAAGTGGTAAGGGTGTATTACCTTGAAGCACACCCATCTGTTCTACGTGAGCAATTACCCTTTTTAGCAAAAGATCCTTTAGTTCTTCTCCCACTAGTTTTATTAAAGGCAGCGGTACAGTAATTGTTGGCTGTTGGGGTTGACAGTGCAAAAGAGACACTGTTCTCTTCAAGCCCCATCATAAAAAAGATGAAGAAAACGGAAATTATGAAGAACTTTGTCTATTTCCACAAAATATAGAATTACAATGTTAGATAGATTTCGACGATTGGGTCACCGTCAGTAGAAACAGTAACTGAACATATAATAGAAAGAAAGCAGCTTCATATAGTCATCAGTGGGATCTCATAGATCGAGAAAAAGGTAGGGGCAGAGAGTCGAGTGCAACCAATCAAATGCAAACAAATTGAAAGGGGAATCGTAGCTAGTGAGATGAAGTAAAAGAAGCTGGGATAGTTCCAGAACTGCTGTGGGGGCGAATAAAATACGATTCTAGTAATAAGATTCAGCCTTTGGTAACAGTATTAAGCTGGTTCACCACGAAACCCACAATAAAATAGTATGAAGGACCACCGGACGGAAATATCCGGAAACCATAAAGAATTATGCTACACCTTACCTTGTAATTCGGCGATCTCCAACTCAAAGGTGGTAGAAGGAAGGAGAAGCCCTACCTAAATTCGCTTCGAAATTATAGAAACTACCCCGAAATGGTCGCGGAAATGTGGCTAGCCTTCTTGAGCATCAACAAAGAACGAGAGGCTTCAAGAGCTCGACGGACTAGACTCGACTGACTGGACCCGACTAACCGCGCCACTCACCCCGACCAAGTGGACTTGGATACAGATAGGTTGACGATAAAATGTCGAGGTTCAGAAGACAAACAGCCCCGGTGTCACCCTAAGCGAATCATCCAATTCAAAGTGCTGGTCCAACAACTGCAGAAGCTGTAAATGACTCCTGCTGGCGTAGTTCCCCAAACTCCCTCAACCATTCATGGGGAACGTTCTTTCTGCAAACGGTCGTGAGAGGTCGGAACGCAGCAAATTATTACACAAAGGTTCATTATTTCTTTATTAGATAGCCAGCCCTTCAACGCAGAACACTGGTCCATAAAAAATTATCTATCGATCTGAGTCTATGGTGCATTATCAAAATTTAACTGGAAGATGTAAATCCAGAAGAAAGTAAATTACTTAACTAAAAAGAATGAAAATAAAAAATAAAAAAACATGTTGAAAGTGATTAGGAAGGAAGGATTAAAAATATTTATTGTCTCCACTGGGATACGAACCCCCACAAGTTGTTTCCGGGGCCAGCGTGCGGCGTCCTGTCAGACGCTCTGTCCAATCCGCTACGATCGTCTGTATATCAATGTTAGCAGCGCATGACTTTCTATGTTCTCGCGCATGAAAATTCAAAGGTGTTTTTGCGAAGTTCCAGCCCTTAAGGAAAGTAAACCGTTCATTTTTATTTAAAGACCCACCGTCCCACAAAAAACACTGCCATCAAATTCAAAGCTCTTTTTCAAATTTGTTACTACTCACTCGTATGTGGCACAGGTTTTTATTGCTTCAAATAGCGGATATCCTACTTTAAAGGCTCTAAGCTGGAGTTACAAAATTGATGTAACTACATTTTTAAACTTTCGTAGACGTTTTCGGCTTACGCGTTTGGAAATTATTGTCCCACGACAGACAGTGGATACACAGATTTTTTTTATTTTTGTATTTATTTATTATAATTTTTATTTTTTCAATCTATTCTTTTTTAATTTGATATTTTATTTTTTTATTTTTTTTTTTTATTTTTTTATTTTTTATTTTTTTTATTTTTTATTTTTTTTTTTTGAGGATCACGAAGGTTTATTTTCGGAAATATTAAACTAAAAAAATTAAATTCCTAACAGATTATTTTAGTAGTAATTTAGTAGCAAGGTAAAAAAAGGCTTCTTGCTGGTTTTTCTCTGAATATACTTTTTTTTACCACGTTGAAGTAATTTTGGCTATGAATCATTCTTGTTTATACAATTTCAACCCTAAAGCACAATTTTATTTAACTTATTAATTTTTTATTTGATTAATTATTAAGCATTGAACACGCTTTAGCGATGACTGAACCAAAAGAAGTTGAGTGTGCTAAATTCTCTTCTGCTCACCCTAAAAATATAAATTACTTATCGATAATAGAAACTTACCGGGAACAACAACGGACGAACGAAATGGCAGGCTCCATCCTTATCATTTGAGTGAACTAAATTCTCTCGTGTTATCCCCCAATAGCGTACAATGGACGAAAATTTAATCGAAATCGGACCACAATTGCATAATTTTTTGCTTCTTTTGTACTAGTGAAAGCACAGCCAGTCACGAAACCAAAATTTTTCAGGAAGTAAAATGTTTGTGAGCATTGTGGTTTTGAACTTTTTTTCTCCTCAAGGAAGTGATTAAATTGCTTTTGCTAGCTATTGGTAGACCCGGTGGCAATAGGTTCAGTATTATCAGAGAATTAACAATAGGTAAATCGAATAATAATGATAATGAGAAATAGTGAACATATAGTATAGCCAGCTCTGGGAGCCCTCTTCGAGAAAATGTGTAACTATTCTTATTATGAATTTTAGGTTTTCAAGTTAGGTAATTCCTTTACCTTTAACAGTGGATTTTAAAGTCAGATACCGAAAACTACTTTGTCAAGCGTTAAATATTGGCTAGGTTCGTTTGTGACCAGGAATCGAACGGTTTTATACTTGGTCTTAGAGGGCAATATTTTTCATAAACCACGTTTCAATAAATTATATAGTCATTTGCAGTTGTTGGTATTGAAATGGTTATGTCGGTTCTGTATTGGCAAGGAAAAATAGATAACATCGGGACAAGTATCTACTTGAAAATGTTGTCTCGTTTTAGGTATCCCTGAGCCTGATTGCTTGGACCTCTACACGTGGATCCAAAAGCAACCGACGAAAGGAAGTACGTAATGACGAATCTGTACCTCAAGAATCTGGAGGAAATGGGAAGCAAGGGTCCGGTGTGTCTACCATTGAAGAAATTCAGAAACAGTGGGCAGGCAACTCAACTAATGGAAGAATTGGCAGACAATGGCCAGGCATAATATACTATCCATCCTCAGGTCCACCCCTAAGATACTGGCCTAAGGGCTATATATACTATCCCCCTTCTCGTCCGAATGGTAAAGAGTGGCCAGGTGGCACAACAGGGAACCCGCCTTTTGGTCCACACAGTACATATCCGTCAGGTGCGATAATATACTATCCACCAAACTATCCACCTTTTGGTATACCAGGTAAAAAGTTCCCTGGTACCCCAAACAAGAATCCACCCTCTGCTACACCTGCAGAGCCAGGAACACCTGGCACATCAGAACCATCAGGCAAACCAGGGCCAGATGGTTCACCTGACTATCAACCTCTTCGTCCACCCTACAAAAACTTGCCACACGTCATCATATACCATCCACCATCTAGTCCTCCTGGGCAACCTGGATTACCTGGGAGACCAGGGCCAAATGGCTTTCCTGCTTATCTACCTTCTGGTCCGCCCTACAAATACTGGCCACACACACATAATATATTATCCTCCTTTTAGTCCTCCAGGGCAACCTGGATTACCTGGGAGACCAGGGCCAAATGGCTCTCCTGCTTATCTACCTTCTGGTCCGCCCTACAAATACTGGCCACACAAAATAATATATTATCCTCCTTTCAGTCCTCCAGGGCAACCTGGATTACCTGGGAGACTAGGGCCAGATGGCTCACCTGCATATCCCCCTTCTGGTCCACCCTACACAAACTGGCCACACCACATAATATACTATCCATCATTTGGTCCTCCAGGTAAACCAGGACAACCTGGATTACCTGGGAAACCGGGTCCAGATGGGTCACCTGCACATCCACCATCTGGTCCACCTTACGAAAGATTCCCACATATCATAGTATATTATCCCCCTTCTAGTCCTCCTGGCCGACCTGGTTTACCTGGGAAACCGGGGCCAGA